>OV815272.1:25776826-27097487 GCA_929108145.2 Limnephilus rhombicus
ATTGAGAAATATATTTTTTGTTTTTTAGTAAAAACATCATCGGACAACAAACCGACATCTACTTTTTGTACTCCATATATGCTCAGGAATCGCTGGTAAAAATCCTTCAGGTACATGGGTGATAAAGACATTTGAATAAAAAAATAAAAAAATAATTTATAAGGTAGTACTGTTTTGCGTACATATTCTGACTCGTCAACATTGCATGGCCGCCACAGAGAACGTAAAACGTAGACATTATTTGAACGTACGTACAATATATTTATTTACAACGGTTTGCGAAAACTTCACCCTTAGGGTGCTGTGATTCCACACGTTCGTAGTACCTACCCTTTTACCTTATTGATAGTATAATACTTACATATACAAGTTTATTCGATACTCTGATGCCTTGAGCAATGTAATCAAAGTTTGTTATTTGAAAAGTAAGTTATCAAAATGAAAACATCAAGCTTATGCGGAAAAATGCTGTATCCAACAATATTCTTGTTCCGAGAAAAATGGAAAAAAACGAAACCAGTAATGTTTAATAACATTTAATATTTAAAATACAATTTACGAGTTCTAAATGGAAAGTCGTGAAGAAAGGCAATTGAATTAGAATTTATTACAAGAAATTTTACCGAACTAGCTGACCCGGCCACCGGTTGGTGTGGCTAATAAAACACAACGTCATTTACTGGATGGTTATCCAACCTTTATAACCACCGCCGTCTTTGAGTTTATCGCGAAGAGACAAACAGATGCCGCGGAGGACTTTAATTTATAATACGTAGAGATGGTGTGAAAGATTATAATAATGTGCATGAAATGCTTGCGGTAACTAACGTATTTAAGTTAATAAGGATTAATACCGTATCCGTCTAAATAAATTTTCAAATACCGCAATGTACGGGACCATTTTTTTAGAAGATAGAATGGGTATAGTAAGCTATCCGTAAAAGATAGATATATGCCTTCGCGGACTTTTTTGTAGATCTATAAAAGAAGAATATCCCACCATGCATTGTTTTGTTATAATCCCAAAAGGATTAGGCAGCGTTTTCGATGAAAGCTACCATGCGGCTTGACTTTTTCGACACTTCTAACAATTATCGTTATGTTTCAACCAATTTACACAAATCCTTGACAAATTACATACTTAAACCTTCCTTACGAAACACTCTATCTATTGGTGAAAACCGCATGAAAATCCGTTCAGTAGTTTTCGAGTTTATCGCGAACAGAAAGACAGACAGACAGACAGACGACGCGGGGGACTTTAATTTATAATATGTAGAGATTACTGGAGGTTGCCCACCACTTTCCCACGGCGTTCTAAGGAAACAGATGGTTTCCTCCTTCACCGTACACGTCAGGACTCTAATTTTTTATTTATAAAGAAGCTATTTTTTTATTAAAATGACTCTAGACCTCCAATGTCCGGGCATACATTGTTAGCAGGCAGTATGCGAGTGCGTACATGGTGTTAGTTATTTATTTCACAGTATCACGTCTCATCTCGCCACTGGATATAGCTGAAAACAAAGTTTATTAATAGAAAAGAGGGAAAGTTACTAGAAAAAAAAACATTATTATGATGAGATTGTACGACCTAACCAAAGCAACTGAGTTGCAGTCGTCCGGCAGTCCCGCCGAGGATAAGCGGAGCCATCAGTCCAGTCGCAAGCGGGACTCCGTGTCCGCGCCCCTAAGCCGGCTTCCCGGTACGCCCTCGAAGAAAGTGTTGGAATTAAAGAGGGATTATGTAGAGATTATTATGTAGAGATTATTATATTATGTAGAGATTAGTGGAAAAATGTTGTGTATGAAAATTTCACAAAAACAAAGTTATTCCACAACAGGTTTTTTTCTCTTCATACCTTACAAAAAGCGCCATGCTCTTCTAACGTAAATTTACACCCGTCATTGATGTATTTGCACTTAAAATGTAAATAAACGATATGAATAAATGAAACCATTTACGTCGAGACATTGTCATGTGATCAACGTACAATATTATTCCACAAATCTGTTTTAAAGGCTAAAAAGCAGGCTTAAAAATATTGTTTCTGAACAAGTACTATATTCCAGATTCCAGAATCATTTAGCATCTTGGCTTTAAAGTCTTTCTACTTGAAACCATAAGATGTTCGTTTCCTCAATTTATTGCCATGAATTAAAACTTCTCCCTAATTACAACGAACTTCTTGTGGCCAATTAAGTTCTTTAAAAAACTATAGGAAAACATTTAAATTGTTGTTACTTCGCATAACAAATTAAAACACTCTTTTGGCGATGTTCTAGCAAAACTCAAAAACAGGCGTCTGGTGTTAAGCGGGAATTTCAACCTTATCACCTTCTACATGTTTTTGTTAGCGGCCCGATTTTAATTAATACATGACATTGTGCATCGCCTCTGATAAAAGTTTTTTCCAATGCGCATGCAAATTTGCAGTGACTTCAACTAACGGACAGTACGCATTCATTAAAAATTACCTAAATCGACTTTTTGAGGTTTGAAACTTTTGAATAAGTAGAATATGAGATTGTCATACAAACTACAACAAATCTATTGATACTTGACTTGACAAGTGTATCTAAATCGGGATTTTTTGTTTAAAACCTCTGACTATACGTAGAAAACAAACAGCTCATTCAAATTAACTTCAAGGGCATTACCCTAAATTAAATTACTCATTGAATCGTGTTTCTTAATCGATTTTTGTGGTTAGAAACTTTTGAGTAGGCGGAAAGTAGGTTGTGAAGCCACATTAAAGCGATCTGGGTACCTAGCATGGTCGATCGATATAGGTTTTATCGAAAATGTCGGTAACTTGTCATCACTCCGAGCAAACTAACGAACAAATAACATAAATGAATAAAAAGAAAATACTTTGTTTTAAGTCACATTATTATTAACTGTTATTTTTTTCGTCTACTGGTTTCGGTACCTCCGTACCATCATCAGGACTGAATATATGAACAAATAACAGTTCACGGCAAATAAAATAGGGGTGACCAGACTCAGAATGAAACCAACTCAGAAGCACCTCAGAAAGGACATTAAGAGTGATGACAAAAAAAAAAAAAAAAATGGTTAAATAGGTTAAGTTAGGATAGGATTACCAACTATTTTATTTATATTTATATTTAAAAAAGTTCTGATACGTAAAAATAATTTCATATACAAAATTACATTTTTTGTATACAATACATCGTACTGGTAATACAAGATTATAATACATATGTATAATAATGTAAAGCGCCTTTTTGTGAAAAGTCATTTCAAGGATGCTGTACAAATATGACCTAATAGGAAGTTTTTTCAGTACATTTATATTTTTATAGCCCCTTCATGTTGAATTGTTCAGAAAAAGGTATTTTTTCCAAAATCGAAATACGTAAAAAATATGATGATTCTCGTGCAAATGTAAATAATTCTTAGAAAGTTCTGCGAAAATTTAATTGGTACGTGTTTAAACGAAATCGAACAAATATAACATTGAGTTTGTCGGAAATGTTTGCGGTTTTTATAAAGGCCAACAATTACTACTACTCGATAAAACACACTTTAATGTAAGCGTATTGAACGTACTAATTCCAATTCCAAATAATATAATTAAAATTGCTCTTTGACCATTTTAGTCGATTTGACGCAGAAGCGAAGTAAAGCTAATTTGATTAATGTTCGAGTAATTTTATCTTTTTCTAAGACGAGATAAAGCATTCAAAACATTCAACGAGGCATCCATTTTCAAAATTTATTTAAATTTTCCAAAATGCGAATTCCCATTCAAGTTCGATAAAATGTATTGAATATAAGAAGTACTGGCATAGAAGGCGTGGGGGGTTAATCCCCTGAAAAATACACATTACTATAATTCTCCAATACTACTTGCGCAACGCGACGAGTAAACAGACTTGACGGTTTGGCCGCCACGTATTCACAGTAGGTTAGAAATTGATACTGACAATGCCGACGTACTAAATCAGAAAAAAAAGATTTTCTAGTGCAAAATATATTATTGAATATTTTTAATTAAATGAAGACAATATTAGCGAAACTCAATCGAAAATCTGGGGACAGAAAAATCAAAAAAAGATTTTGGCTCCACTGGGACACGAACACAGGATCCTTTGCTTACATGACAAATGCTCTACCAACTGAGCTATTGAAGCCATGTCAAATTCTGTCACTTTTAACTGTATCATACTTCGACTAAGAACTACTAACATTATCTTCATTTTCTTAAAGCACATATTATTGGCTGCTATCTTTGTTACATAAAAAATAATGTAACAAGTGAATTATCTGTGTATGGGTACTTTTGGTGTGAAGTTTGTTAACATTCAACATCTTTATATTGGTAGCATTGAAATTTTTACCTTTGGTGATACTGAGGATCTACAAAGAGGGGTTCACTAGGCAGGACTGGCCTTGAGCTCTGAATTCTTTGAGCAGCCACAGGTGACCTTGGCCAACGTCCCTGTGGCGGGTCGACGTAATCACATAGTAATAGTTCGCCATTATTTTAACAACATGTGAAGTTTGATAAATCCGCGCCCACCAGCGGCATCCATTATTGAAGACCATCAAGACAATCATTAAAATCCTGGATCAGCAGCGGAGTACCATGGGAGCACATTATTTCTTCTTGATTTACTTACGTCCAGCATCTGCAGACGCAGTCATCACAAGACCTTCCGACTACACCTGGAGCCAGAGGTGCTCGCAGAGATGCGGCCGAAGATCGCTGACCTTGGCCGTCATCAACATAGTCGGCTGGCTGGCAACCACCCTGGGACGGGACGTCGCTGGGAAACCGCGGGACTGGAGGCCTGTTCGTCGCTCAAGCCTGCCGTTCAGCACATGTCAGCAGCGGAGGGAGCTGACCGCACATCTCCGAAGGCAGCAAGCAGCAGCATGGATCGCCTACATATGGCATTCATCCATTCATCAACTCCTCAAGATTAAACGGTACTAAAGCTCCATAATATGCCCATTCAGATTTAGTCTAGCCCTGATTGTTTTTTGTACTTATTAATAAATTAATTTAACTGTCTCAAAGCACTAAACTCTTTTATTGAATAACGTATCCTCATACAAAGTATTTTATAGCCGCCTGCTAAGGTCCACGCCTGAGATACAAATTCTCCAGTAATAATCACACTTGTCTCTAACTCTCCATCTATTATATTCCTAACATTTTAGCTTCCAATGTGAAAGCTAAATATTTTCATAACATCTTTATATATGATTGCAAGATTCAACTCGAACTAAATGCTATCTAGAAAGTGTCTGGATAAATTTTGATCAATTTTATTTTTAATACGAGACATCTATTGACTTTTCTGCAAGTCTAGGATGAATATTTATTTTGAACTTTTATGAGTAAATCTCAAATTATAATATTTAATTAAATGACGACATTAAATAAAGACGAAACTCTATCGAAAATCTGGGGATACGAAAATCAGAAAAAGATATTGGCTCCACTGGGACACGAACCCAGGACCCTTTGCTTACATAGCAAATGCTCTACCAACTGAGCTACGGAACCCATATCAAATTCGGTCACTTTTAACTGCATCATATCATGAATATTTTACTGCGCTTTTTTGTTGTTTTATTTTCTTGAACCCCCCTCAAAATCAGAAACTGGCTGTTCCTGTGGTTAGAAGCCAACTTTTTTTTGTACATGAGCTCCACGCAGGAGGCCCTGAGGAAAATAATTTCCCTCAGGGCCTATAGCATCTTTAGGGATGCTGTGTGGAGGGTTTTTTTAAGGAAAGGAAGGAGAGGAGAGTTCTGGGAAGGAAAAGGATTTAAGGGATGGGTAGGAATCTGGGGTTCAGTGTGTCCTGATCATCCGCCTCCAATAGCTAGACAAACCTAACACCATGAACCCGGTTTAAAAAAAATAAAGATTTTCTAATGCAAAATATATTACTGAAAATTTTTTCTACGCTTTTTTGTTGTTCTATTTTCTTGAACCCTCCTCAAAATCAGTAACTGGCCGTTCCTGTGGTGAGAAGACAACATTTTTTTTTACATGAGCTCCACACAGGAGGCCCTGAGGAAAGTAATGAAGGAAATAGGCCCTGAGGAAAAAAATCAGGGCCTATATCATCTTTGGGGATGCTGTGTGGAGGGTTTTTTAAGGAAAGGTAGGAGAGTAGAGTTCTGGGAAGGAAAAGGATTTAAGGGATGGGTAGGAATCTGGGGTTCAGGATGTCCTGGTCATCCGCCTTCAAGATCTAGACAAACCTCACCCCATGAACCCGGGCACCCCTGCAAAATCACCAAACGTTGCGAACCACTTGGGGTGACCTTTGGCAGAGGTTATCCAATAAAGGTTCCCGGGGCGGCGGTACCCATTCCCCCCTCCCAAATTGTATACGCCTAACAAATATATATATATTTTTTTTACAGTGAATGCCGCACAAGAATCTCAACTGCCCCCGTCTGGAGCCAGTGAGACTATGGCATCCCCAATTGGGGTATTTTGTGAGGCTGAAGGTAGTGGGGAGGAGAAGGAGTTGGGGAAGAGGAAGGTTGGGAAGTACCTGGCTATTCAGATCTGGTCACCAAACACGGCTAAAGCCATTTTCAAGCAACGTTTCAATTCTGAATGGTGGGTCTTACACCAGGGCGATACTGATAGTATCTTCCACTCTGGAACATGCCGCAAATATAATATATATTTTTTAAAATTAATTAATTGTGAAATAACACAAATTAATCAAATAAAATTTATTTGCGCATGCCGGGTTCGAACCGGATTGTGAGTCAAGAGTCTTACCCACTGGAATACGGCAGACAAAATTTGTCAAAACATGTTTGCTCAAACAAACCGAAATGGTAAGTGGTAAGAAATTCTTAAGAAAAGAAGTTATTTTAAGATATGTATTAAAAATAAAACCAATAAAATTGTTACTTATATGTATAATACCATCTTCAAAGATGTCAAAAAAGACGGCAAGAAATGTATTTTACACCTTGAAAATTTTTGTCACTGATCAACATTATTTATTTCAAATCCTGTGGCTACACTGAAATGTAAAATGAATATGGTGGGCGGTACGCTCGTTTCTACGATTCGGTCACGGTTACGTTTTGTACGACCGTTCCTTCATGTTGGGTAAATCGCGTATTGCGAACCATCATTATTATAATATAAAAGTAAATTAAATGAAGGCAATATTAGCGATACTCAATCGAAAACCTGAAAACAGAAAAATATACGCTCACATCTAGGACTCGAACCCAGGACTGCTTTACCAACTGAACTAATGTGTCCCTATCCGATTCGGTCGTATTTAACTGTGTCATACTTCGATTGAGATCTACCAAAATTATCTTCATTTTCTTAACGCATAATTTTGTTGACTGCTATCTTTATGTATGATTGCAAGATTCAAACCCGAACTAAATTTTATCTGGATTTTTTCTCGATAAAATTTTATTTTTAAGGTGCCACGTCCGTTGACTTTTCTGCAAGTCTAGGTCAAATATTTATTTTTATTTCTGTAGCGACTACTTTTGCCGAAATTATTACGCCGCCACTGGCTGTGTAGGAAGACACCAGAAATACCTACGGCACACACCGCGAAAGGTACTGCCGGTACATATCTACCTACAGCGGTTAATTATTCCGCCACTTATGTATTACACCACTTTTATATTTATATTTCATTTGTGTTCATATCTGCATAACATGTTAGGTTAACTGGAAGAAATAGGATATATGTACCTATAAGTTATACCTTTTGTACTAAATGTAAATTTTGTACAATAAATGATTTTGATTTTGATTTTGATTTACAACGGCCGCAGAACATTCGAGCACTTTCTTAGCTTTGCGTGAATTCGCAACATTATCTGGCGCTCCGGGAAACTACTCTACCGGTCGCCTATATAAATGAAGCCACTCAACGCTGCGCTCAGCCAGTCTAGTCTCCATTCAGCAGTCGAGTCACATACACAGAGAAGTGATTACAATTAGTGCAGTGCCGCAACGCAGTACCAGCCCCCGCCGGGCTGCCGCTCGAGCAACCAGTATCAAGTGATTTACGTATATCCAGTGTGACTCCAGGAACATCTCCATAACACCTTCGTGGCCTCCATCTCCAACCACCATCTCGCTGTCCGGCCCATTCGCGCCTCGACATGAGATGTCACCCGACCTATCAACTACCAAGCACGCGCTTGCTGTTCACATAGGTGCAACCCATTCTCTGGCATTCAAAACCCATCGCGTTCCGTTGCCAGAAGTCATCCTCATCGTCTCTCAAGGTTCCTTCCTGCGTCACGTGTGTGCTCCGACTCAAAGGACACACAGCCGCCATATCCCGTCAGCACGACGTCGATCGACCGCCTGGACCAAGGTCACTTCTACACCGCCACGGTGTAGAGCAACACGCCGGCTCCCTGAAGACCTGTGTTCTTCACCGCCTGACCATCATCACGCATCAGCAACGCAGCAGCATCACTAATGGCACCACTGTCACTCCGCTTCGCTTCGACGTCCGCCACGTAGCCCAATAAAGACTGACTCACTACTATGACTGCTCGCCTTTCATTTATCTCCCGCCTCTGCCGAACTGCAGTCCGCTCCCTCATTTCTATTCGATAGGCGGACCACATGTGTGGGAAAGTGAAAGGTCTTGTCAGTCTTTTCAGAAATGTATTCGGTCCAAAAATTTTCCACAATTTTGTTTTATATTTATTGATTTACTAGCTGACCCGGCGAACTTCGTACCGCCTCAGAATCAATAATTGTTGTGTTAACTTATTAGCTTGGTGATTTAGCAGGTGTGCTCGGGTTCAGTGAGGTTTGTCCAGGTCTTAACGGTGGATGCGTCTGCCCACTTGCAGCGTGGCGGGCCGGATCGAGAGTCTGGTTGAGGGAGACCTTTAAACCTTTCCAGCCGGACTCTCTCGAGCTTACAAATATTAAAAATACTAGCTGGTACCTGGCATGCGTTGCTATGCCACTTAATATCGAAATAGTTTCTCCCTGCCCGTCCTTTTCCATTCGTCCCGTTCACCTTCCTCCTCCCCTTCCTCTCCCGCGTCCCCTTCCCTTCTCGCGTTTCCACTCCTCCTCCACCTTCCCTCTCCTCACTCTACTCCGCCCCTCCCCCGTCCCGCGAACCCGCCTCCCGAGTTCCCCTCCCCCCTCCCATATTAACTTCCTCCCTCCCGCGGATCCCTCTCCCGAGCTCCCCTCCCCCCTCCAGAGTTCTCCCCCCCCACCTGCATTCCATACATAAAGAGCTCGCGTGCCTATTGCAATTTTTTAATACAAATTTCATGATGCCAGAGCTCGAGTCTTTTCCCATTCGTCCCGTTCCCCTTCCGCCTCCCCTTCCTCTCCCGCGTCCCCTTCCCCTCTTACGTTTCCACTCCGCCTTTTCCGCCTTCCCTCTCCTCACTCCCCTCGCTCACCACCCCCTCCCGTGTTCCTCTCCCCCTCCCGTGTTCCTCTCCCCCTTCCCGAGTTCCCCTCCCCCCTCCCTGGTTCCCCTCCTCACCCCTCCCGCGGACCCCCTTTCCCGAGTTCCCCTCCATTGTTCCCCTCCCCTCCCCTCCCTCATCCTTCACCCCTCTCCCATCCACCACCCCCTCCCGCATTCCATACATTCAGTCCCGGTACATTCAGTTTTCAAACAGTTCGCTTGGCATCAATTGCAATTATATATACAAATTTCATAATGCCAGAGCTCACCAGTATGTACAGAAACCTTTGCGGGCGTGCTCACAAAAACTCACGAAAGTTTCATCGCAATCGGACGAACGATTAGCAATTCACAGGAAAGTAGGTATAACATTTGTACACAGTTGACATTAGTCACATGAGAACGGGTCGTTTCTTCGACTCGTTCTTATGTTCAACAGCTCTGCTGTGGAATGATTTGCCGGCCTCTGTGTTTCCTCCTTCCTACAACATGGGTCTCTTCAAGACCAATGTTCATTCCTTCCTCTCCTCAAAAAGACCCTCCACACAGCATCCCAGATGACATAGGCCCTGAGGGAAATTATTTTCCTCAGGGCCTCCTGTGTGGAGTTAATGTAAAAAAAAAAAAAAACGGTTTGTATGGGATAATGAAATTGTTGTTTTTACTGTCTTCCCGGCAATTTTTCCATATTTTCTAAACCATCCCTGGACTACGACAAACATTTCAAAACCAAAATCAGCTAAATCGGCCCAGCCGTTCTCGAGTTTTAGCGAGACAAACGAACAGCAATTGATTTTTATATATATAGATTACATTTTAAATGTACATTTACAGTAATTATTATCAATAATAAAAATTACAAATGCATATTAAAATAATAAAACAATTTTTAAATGTTTCATCGTTTAATTGTAAAATATCTACATCTGAGGACAAGTTATTTTTCATTTCTCCAAGCAGCATTACCATTATTTGTAGGGTGGTCTCATAGACATCCAAATTCAATAGACCAGTAGATACAGATAAGGGGTAAAACCAAACTATGGGGGGCGAAGAGGGGAAAGATACTGTGATTCGTTAAAAAATCAATCTGACAGTATATAGGCATCTCGCATTATAATATCACCATTTAGTTCTTAAAAGCAAAATCTGCTTTGAATGAATAGACCTTTTTACATGGGAGCGCGAATTGCTTGCCACGTTAATAACATATTTGCGAAGGACAAATGCTTGCCCCGAAAAGGTTCGCTAATATTCACATAGCATTATTTTGTTGCGGTGTTTAGTTAAGACACTTTTACAAATTTACTTACGCCTGTAACCTGCGACGAGCTCACTAGAGAAACGCCCACATTCGCTATGTTCTAGGTAGGTCTATAGCACAAGCTCTCATATTTTGCCGTGTTATTTCGTAAAATGTATGATGTTACCTCTGCGCTGGTCAGGACAAGAATGATGATATCATATTTTTTTGATTCAAGCGAGGCTCTCGTAAAGCCCAGCTGGGTCCAAGGGGGAGCTCCAGATGGCTCCATGGGGAGGGGGAAATAATACGTTTTTATCACTTAGGGCAGGTCCAGATATATTCATAGTCCGTGGTTGGTCTACATTTTGGAACAATAAAAGTCCTATGCCCGCGCGTTCTTGTGAAATTGCCGGGAACATGAAACTCAAATTTTTGTATTAGGTACATCAGGAATGCAGATTTAGGGAAAGGATCAGTGGCATACATGTGAGGTTATCCATTACTTACCCGCCCTGGTATAAGTAACAGATGGTTACTCCTTCAAGTTTCTCGCAAGATTCTATTTTTTTTGTTAAAAGAAGCTACATTCATTTATTTTGAACGAATCTAGACCTCCAGTGTCCCTACGTACGTTGTTAGAAAGCAGTACGCAAGTGCTTAACAAGTCAGGTTAGTAATACAATCAAAATTAATAGTTAAAGCAAAATAAAACTCTTTCAAGAAGCTCATGAGCAGGGATGCAACGATATATCGGAAAACCGATAAATATCGATATATCGATACCTAAAAATACGATATTTATCGATATCGACGATACGCCGATATCAATATCGAAAAACTCAATATATTGTATCGAAATATCGAAAAACCCGCCCAAATTAAAATGCCCACAAAATCGGGTAAAATGTTATTATTGGCAATACTGACTTTCTAAAAAAATTGATTCTGTTCTCTACTCTAATCTTTGGTAGGTGAGAGCACCATAAAAAAGAAGAAAAAAAGCTGACGGTGACGCGAGCTTACGTTATATCTTTCTGCTCCTGTAAATACTCTAAAAGTGAACATTCTCGAAACATGGCAAGAGATGCAAGATGTATAAAGTGGCAATGAGTCAAATACCAATTGTGGCAACGAGTGTTCCTTCTGAACGTCTTTTTTCAAAGGCAGGAGCCACTATAAACGATAACTCAAAGCAGAAACCGGCTACAAGGAAGTAGACTGTCAAAACTACTATTTTTAAGTTAGATTGCTGGTACAAAAAACTTGATTTAATTTTTTAAAAATAAATTTATAAAAAAAATCTTTTTTATATACCTATCCAAATTTTGTGATTATTCGCATAGATAAGTATAAAAATTATACACATACATAATCGATAAACGTTTGATATAACTAAAACTACGTTGGATTTCTATAAGCCTTGCATAAAAAAAATATCGATATATCGGCCTACTAAACCGGTATATCTATATATCAATAACGACTTAATTCGATATATATATATCGATATTTTTAAAAACCTTGCATTCCTATTCATGAGGCAGCGTTGCATCATGTGACAAACCCTGTAAGCACTTGTACAAATAGATAGAGAAGTAACTAACGAATCATCAGAATGTTTTAAATGTGACAAAAAACTATTGCAATATTTTGAACACAATTATTCTGTGAAACAACAACAAAATATGACTTACGCGATTAATCATTATTCTTATGAAGTACCACCACCTGTTAAATACAAAAAACTATCGCAACCTATTAGAAATAATTGTAATATACCATTCTTTTATGCAACTGTTATATGCTTATCACCATGTTTACGTTTCTATAACCTAGATCTGTCAAAATTAATTACACCTGATACCATAGACAAATTCATGTACCACAAACAAACCAAATATTATGATGTTCATAATTGCCCCCTTTCAAAGCATAATTATTTACTTTACAATAAATTATTTTCATATCAATTTTACAAAACAATGTATTTAATTATGCTTAATATATACTTTCTAAATGTATTCTAAGAAAACGGCAATAACATTTTATTATCAAAATGTACGTGGTTTAAAAAGTAAATTAACTGATTTATACTACGAAGTGCTCAGTTGCAATTATGATTTAATTTGTTTTACAGAAACATGGTTAGACTCCACAATCTTTGACCATGAAATAGTAGATGATCGTTATAATATATATAGACGCAATAGGGACATATCGAGTTCCTTTAAAAAATCAGGTGGTGGAGTTCTAATAGCCATAAAGAAAGAAATGACATCTTTTTTAGTCTCAGCACACAGCTCAAAATCTACAGAAGATTTATGGATTAAATTTAATTTAAATGAAACATCTAGACAATCCATTAACTTATGTTTGGCGTATTTGCCTCCAGATATACCGATCGAAAATCTCACAGATTTTTTCGAAAAGTGTCATACGACATATAATAACTTATCATCAGACGATATAACAATAATTATGGGTGATTTTAATGTCCCGTCTATTCAATACTCACCGAATGTCAATGTAACCCACACCAGGCCAGTCTTACATAATAGCCAAAAATCGATATCTCTAATAGACTTTCAAAATTTGACTGGACTTAATCAATTCAATCACGTAACTAACAACATAGATCGAATTTTAGATTTAGTGTTTTCAAACCATAACCTCAACATTCAAATTGCTTCACATGTGCTATCCAAAATTGACCCTTATCATCCTCCCATTGAATTCGATCTATTGATGTCCAAATACAGACCCCTACCCACTAATCCAGATCACATCAAATATAATTTCAAAAAAAACGGATTACATCAAATGCAATGAAATGTTATCACTTAATAACTGGGACGATCTTAACACCTTGAATTGTAATGACTCCCTACTACATTTTTATAACTTGTTATGGCTATCAATTGAAAAATACACTCCGCGCTTAAGAATCAGGAATAATAAGTTTCCAATTTGGTTCAGCAATGTTCTGATCCACCGACTCAGAGAAAAAGAAAAGTTCAGAAAGAAATGGAAAAAATACAAAAATCAATGTGAATATGACAGTTTTTCTATCTTGAGGGCTAGAGTAAAAGTATCCATACGTACATGCCTTAAAGCCCATGTAGATTCAATAGAAAATTCTCTCCCTAACAGTATCAAAAATCTTTCAACCCTTATTAATTCGAAAAGAATTTCTAATTCTCTCCCCAAAATCATGCATCTCCACGACAAATCAGCAACAAATGGAGAAGATACATGTGAACTGTTATCTACTTACTTCTCTTCTGTTTTTAGCTCACCATCCAATTCTAAAAGTGACTCTAAACTTTCTTCCCCACTCTATAATTACCCACTGTCTCAAATCAAAATAACTTTAGACGAGGTCAAAGAGAAATTGAACACTCTTGATATCAATAAGGGTTCCGACCCTGATGGAATTCCTCCACTATTTATTCGAAATTGTGCAGATCAGCTTGCAGTACCATTACACAAAATATTCATCAAAAGTCTGAACGATGGGGTATTTCCGGATCTGTGGAAGGTTGCCCACATCATTCCGATCCATAAATCTGGCAGTAAAAATGATGTAACAAACTACCGTCCTATCAGCGTTTTATCTTGTTTTGGCAAAATATTCGAGTCCATTGTATACAAAACCATCTTTAACCATGTAAAACATATACTTAGTCCTTTCCAACATGGCTTTGTAGCTAAAAGATCCACAAATACTAATTTACTCGAGTATATGGACTTTCTGTGTAAATCGATGAATAATAAAACACAGGTAGATGCCGTGTACACCGATTTCAGTAAGGCCTTTGACAAAGTTAGTCACTCTATCTTAATGAATAAACTGGATAAAATCGGCATTCACGGAAATCTGCTTCGTTGGTTAGAATCATATTTATCACATAGAAGTCAATTAGTTACTGTCAACGGTTTTAACTCTTCCCCAATATTAGTTACGTCGGGCGTACCCCAAGGATCTCACCTTGGACCCTTACTTTTCTTAATCTTTATTAACGACCTTACATACAAACTCCGCTGTAATTTTTCTCTATATGCTGATGACCTCAAATTATATAAAGCAATTAAATCTATGAAAGATTGTGAACTCTTACAACAAGAACTTAACACAATATCTACCTGGTGTGTTGACAATGAAATGGAACTGAATATAGCTAAGTGCAAATTTATAAATTTCGCCAAGAACACCAACAAAACTCTGTATTCATATAGCATATGTGGTCACAATCTAGAAACAGTTGAATAAATAAAAGATTTAGGAATTATATTTGACAACAAACTAACATTCAATCAACACATTGAATATATTGTGTGTAAATCAAATAAATTACTTCGTTTTATTGTAAGATCAACCAAACTGTTTAAGAATTCTAACAGTCTAATAATTCTATTCAATTCCTTAATCCGAAGTGTTCTTGAGTACGGGTCAACAGTCTGGAATCCACATTATATTACACAGATATCTAGACTCGAATCAGTCCAAAGAAAATTTACACGGATTTTATCTTACCGATGGGGTGTCTATCATCTTCTAGACGGGTACGAACAAAGACTTAGACATTTCAAATTAGAAAGTCTGGTTAAAAGACGAAACATAAATGACCTCTTAATGCTTTATAAAATTGTGAATAATCGTGTAGACAGTAACTTAGTCAACCAAATCAAGCTATACGCCAGGCCCAAATCTACCAGAAACCTTAACATATTCTGGACTGAAATTTTTGCCAATAATACTGGATATTTTAATCCTATGTCCAGAATGTGTCGATCATACAACGATCTTGTTAAAATACACACTTTCATATATATTTTTCTAAATAATGTAACATGTTTCAAAAAATATCTCCACGAATTGTGCACCTAAAAAAAAAAATTTATAAAAATAAAAATTTGTTGTTTTATTATATCTCAGGAAATACTTCATAAATATTGTATACTTATAATGTATTTCAATTTTGTATTTAAGTTTTTTTAAAGTTATGTATAAATAATACTTGCATTGTTTTTCATGTGTTTGCTTCTGTAAAAATTCAAATGTTATTACTGCAGACACATTAGTCTAGGGATATTTATATTTGTATTTTAATTTATTATATTTTACCCATAAAAATGTTTTATAAATATCCTGTTTGTGTCCCAAATAAATAAAAAAAAAGAACATACAATAAACGAAATCATCTGGCAAGTACCAATAAAAAATGTAAATTGCATTCAGTCTGATATAAACCACTTTCAGCATTCGTGCCCCTTAGCCAACCACCCAGTGAAGCCTCAAAGAAAGTTAGATGAATAATGGAGGTAAAATACCTGAAGATTTAAAGAAAAAAATCAGCGTTGAGTATTTGGAGGCAGGACAAAGGAAAGTTAAGGCCGTATAAGCAAGCTTCAAGCCTTCACATATGATTGGGGGTGACGCAAATAAATTTGAGATAGATCTGCAAGAAAAACATATGTAACTAAACAAGAAGGAGGGACAAGGTTCACCATACCCCCATATTCTTCTTCAATGGCGTTAGAGTCCATTTCAAGCCTTGGCCTCCTTCAAAATAAGCCTCCACGCCCTCTGTCTTCGGCCGTCGTCTTCCAATCTGCAACATGGAGTAATCATTTTGCATCCTTCCTGACATCATCCTCCCATCTCAGTCTAGGTCCGCCCGCCTTTCGTTTACCTCCCGGGTGTCCTGTTAGAATCTTCTTCGGTATTTGTGTGCTTGGAATTCGGTGCACATGTCCGGCCCATATCCCCCACATGGGGGTAAAATCAGTATAAATTAGTGGCATACACATAAAAAAAACTGTTTGAAAAAAAAAACTTTGATAATTTTTGCGACGAAGTCATAAAAATAATTAAAATTAAGGTCCTTCGCACTAGCCGATATTATTCATGTCCATCGCATTAGCCGATTGGTTTTCAATTCCTCGAATCCCAATGGCAGGGAATGCAAAGGAAAGGATCGAAATTTTTCCAATGTTCACAGCATTCGGTCGAACTATGTACGATTAGGAAAGTTTGGTGGGACACGGGTTAGTGAAAATGTGGTTTTGCTGCGAATTTGTCCTATACATTTCAAGATTTCTGAAATCTCCACTTGATCATGAATAATGAATGTTTTCAGGAACGACAAGTCCCCCTCTGTCTTCAAACTCCACCAGTAATTACTTATAGATTTTCCCCCATAAATTGAATCCCAGGATTGAGCATTAGACTAAAAGATTTGTTTGGGATAGGTACCATCATAAATTTAGCTGCAAACATCAACGAAGTATTTTTATGCATCGATTGCCGCAATTTTATTTTTATTTTTGAAGTAAAACTTCTTTACGCAAGCTTGACTTGGGGAGTAAGCTGGTGAATGCTTGACGAGAGCGTTACGAAAAGTGTGATCGGGCGAGGCGAACGGTTGGGCCTTTACGCACGCTTGACTTGGAGAGTAAGCTGGTGAATGCGTGACGAGAGCGTTATGAAAAGTGTGATCGGGCGAGGCGAACGGAAGTTGAGAGGGAGATATAAGTTAGTGAAGTGAAGTCGTATGGTCTAACTAAAGCACACTCGTTTTTTATACATTAGCTCCACAGCTCCACACAGGACGCCCTGATGAAAATAATTTCCCTCAGGCCCTACGTCATCTTAGGGGATTCTGTGTGGAGGGTTTTTTTAAGGAGATGAAGTTCTGGGAAGGGAATAGATATGAAGAGTGGGTAGGAATCTGGGGGTTAGTGTGTCCAGGAGTGACGGACGTATGAATCCATTCCTTCAACTGCGGTGCAAGGCAAGGGTAGCTTGCCTTGCAACCTCTGAAACAGGTATAGAAGGCATAAAAGTACGGGGTTCTCTTCGCAACATCTGTCAAAACGTCAAACCAAATGATAAGTTCGCAGAGAACAAACAATAAATCTAGTGAATGTTAAATTTCAAATTCAAAACGTCGCCTGAATCAAAGTGTTGCCCGAGAAACAAAGGGAGATATGCTATGTTGGCCGCTAGACCGTGGACGGACTACGGCGTAATTAGCGGAGTATGAATACGGAAAGAATCGTTCGTTTAGTTGACTTTAAGTCGTAACCGAGCACAGTTTGTGCCCGTTTTGTTCAAAATGCCGTCTTGTTCAGTGAAACTATGTAAAAATACGACAAGCAATGTGAACTTCAAGATAAATGGAGTTTCATTTCACCGGTAAGTACAAAATTAGAGTACATTATCAATTTTTAATTATTATTCGAAATTTATATTGACATTAGGCCCCGGAAAAGCAAACATCGCCGCCATTACGATGCTAGTGATGGGGACGCGAATTCCTTTGAATACCGACTATCGATATTTCACAATATTAGCAGGGCTATAATATATATACAAACATATTATTTATTTTGAATTATTTTGTAGATAATTTTTGTTGTAGATACTGATTGGTGGTAAAAACAAATGCAATGCTTTTCTTGTAAAATCTTTATTTATAAAATTAATGACTGTTTGTTTGTTCCGCGTGTGTTCGTGTATCATTTATCCGATTTTCAATGAAAATTTGGTGATTTTTTGAGCCCGGGCCCGCGGAGGTTTCTTATATACGAGTATAATGGTGGGCTCTAGCATTATGAAATTATTTCCTACACCATTCATCCGATTGGGATGAAACTTTATTTTTTTGTTGTGGGCACGTCCTGGTAAGGTCTGGCGTTATGAAATTTGTATATATTTTGGCGCTTGATCAGTTTGAAAATGTGTGTATTTTACATAGTTAAGCGGAAGGAAGCGAAGGGGAAGGGAATCCCGGACGAGGGATCCGATAAGGGGAGGGTTATGTGGGTGGAGGAGGGAAACGAAGGAGGGGGTTTGCGGGGGTGAGAGAATGATGAGGGGGGGGGGGGGGGGAGGATCGCGGGACGGGGAGAAGTATAACAAAAAAGCGTGATAATTTCTTTATCTTAGATAAAGTATAATTTATATCCGTTTTTAGGTGTAGTAACTTATAGTATTTTAATTATTTCAGATTTCCGGATAACGGAAAAATGAAAGAAAAATGGATTGACGCGACAGGGAGAAAGGGAAACTGGTTTCCGACTCGCCATAGTGTCATTTGCTCGTCTCACTTTGGCCAAAATGATTTTAAACCAGCAACAAAAATTCGGAACCTTTTTGCGTGGGCTGTTCCTACATTCAAACTGCCACTTGTATATGATTCGGTGTGTTTTCTATTTAGTTTTACATAGCATATTTTAGAAATAAATATTTTATCCTCTTGTTTGTACAAGTTTCTGCCTTTTTAACCAGTAATTTTGGTTTCTTTACAGTTCTCAAGTGAACCAACAACGTCTACTCACTACGTCGCTCACTTTAGCTGCAGCGCAAACACCAACTTCGCCCATTTCAGCTGCAGGACAAGCATCAACAATTGAAGATTCATTCAAACTGCCACTTACATATTATTCGGTGTGTTTTCTATTTAGTTTTCACAAAGCATATTTAAGAAGAATAAATGATTTCCCCCATGTTTGCACAACTTTCTGCCTTTTTAACCAGTAATTTTGGTTAGTTACAGCTCTCAAGTGAACCCAGAATATCTACTTCGCTCACTACAGCTGCAGCGCAAACGCTAACTTCGCTCATTACAGCTGCAGGACAAGCATCAAAAATTGATTCACCTCGAGAAAAAAACTTGCTGTTATTGATTGAAAAATATAAAATTATAATAGGATCTCAAAAAATTGCATATAAAACGTCTTCAAGCAACCAAAAGGCGATATAAAATGAAAATTAAGTCAATGACAGATGTCATGAACGCAGTAAAAGAAAAAAAATTGATTGATGCAGATCAACAATCATTAATAGAAAGCTCCGACTTTGGAGTCAGGGACCTGATGACTCGGTGTAACGCAAGGCTAACATCAGGACGTACGATTAAAGCTAAATATACTGCCGGACTAAAAACTTTTGCGTTAACACTTCACTTTTATTCGCCAAAGGCATATGAATATGTCAGAAAAAAGTTCGAGATTAACGTACTATAAAACGATGGTACATGTCTGTAGATGAACGTCCAGGCTTTACAAAAGAGTCTCTCAACGCACTGAAGCCAAAAGTTAACTCTACCGACTATAGTATTGTATGCAATTTGATAATGGATGAGATGGCTATTATGCAGCATTCAGTGTGGGATGGTACACAGATGCATGGATATGTAGATATCGGAAATACAGTAAAGGATGGAGATTATCTACCTGAGGCCAAAGATGCCTTAGTTTTTTTAGTAACTGCAATCAATGGTGCCTGGAAACTTCCAGTTGGGTATTTTTTGGTTAACGGTGTGTCAGGTGAGCAGCGTGCTTATTTAGTTAAGCAGTGCTTAGAACTGGTTCACACAACGGGGGTCGAAATAGTATCATTGCCTTTTGATGGATGCCCTGCCAATGTTACAATGGCAAAACAGCTAGGGTGTTTATTAGATACTTGTAAAATGACAACTTGCTTTGATCACCCTGTTTCAAAACAACCTGTTTATGTTTTTTTTTATGCATGTTACATGTTAAAATTAGTTCGAAATGCTTTTGAAGCAATTGGAGTATTTAAAGATGGTCACAACAGGTCTATTAAGTGGTCGTATTTACAAAATTAAAATAAGCTACAAGAAAAGGAACACCTTCATTTGGCTAACAAAGTTAGACATGGTCACATTTTTTTTTTAAATCGAAAAATGAAAGTTAAGTTGGCTTCTCAATTGTTTAGCAACAGTGTTGCAGATGCTCTAACATTTTGTAAGGGTTTAAATAATTGTGACTTTAAAGACGTTGAAGGTACCGTTGAATTTTTAAGAACTGTCAACAATCTATTCGACGTTCTTAATTCGCGCAACATGATTCAACTTCATTTCAAAAAGCCACTTAATATGTTTAATAAACATAATGTTTTTGAATTTTTTGGGAATGCAGAATTATATATTAAATCTCTAACTCTTTTTGAAGGCTCTAAGGTGATACATTCTGGTAGAAAGACTGGGTTTTTAGGTTTCTTAATTTGCATTAAAAGTCTGAAAGAGCTATATCTAAGACTCATCGAAAAGGAGAAAAAGTTGCAGTATCTTCCAACATATAAATTCAGCCAAGATCATATTGAACTGATGTTTGGCCATATACGTGCCCACGGAGGGTGTAATACAAACCCGACCCCTCGGCAATTCCAAGCAATTTACAAAAAACTTCTCGTGAAGTCAGAACTTAGAGATTTCCAAACAGGAAATTGTAAGTCATTGGAAGAGATATCTTTATTATGTTGCTCGTCTGCTTTTGAAAAAATTAATATCTCCACTGACAGAACAAATCTCTTAGAGAACTTTGATGATGAAGTACAATTACTCTACGAACAGGCATTGTTTGATGAAGAAGTTGATATTTTGGTACGAGATACTTCACAATTTAGTTCTCAGACGATAGCATATATAGTTGGCTTTGTTGTTCGTTTTCTATGTTGAAAATTAAAATGTGTTACTTGTGTCGGTGCATTGATTGCAAATGAAATTACAAGTCATCATGGATTTATAAAGTTAAAAGATAAAGGTGGCCTTTTTTTCCCTTCCATTAATGTTATAAACATTTGCAAAACAATGGAAGTGATAATAAAGAACGCCATTGTATATAAAAATACACTGAAAATCAAATAAAAAAATAATATTAAACAGGAACTAGTAACCAAAGCCTTAAGACATTTCGTTGGAATCAAAGTATTTGAAAATATTTATTTTCATCAATATGACCAATCACCAATGAATAATCATTTAGTTCAACTCACCAAAGCCGTTTTGGAAAAATACCTTGATATCCGTTTACATTACTTCAGTTAAAAACATAACACCAAAATTATCGAAGCGACAAACATTAAACAAATATCTCCACTTTACCGGTCAATAATATATATTTTTAAATGTTTGTTTTATAAATGAAATACATCTCGCACATATATACAGGGTGTCCCAAAAGAAAGTTGATATTTAGTGGATCGATTTAAAAAAGTAAGGGTTCTATCGAAAAAATGTTTATGAAATACTAAAATACACAATTTGGGAATTTATTTCTGAAAAATAATATCGTCCAAATGTAAACCCTCGCGTTCGCGGCATTCATTTAATCGAAGAGTAAAATTTCTTATGATGGCTCGCCAGGTAGGCTTTGTGATGGCTGCCATTTCGTGACGGATATTTTCTTTTAATTGCATCAGGATAGTCGGATTTTTGGCGAACACTTTAGATTTGAGATAACCCCACAGGAAAAAAGTCCATAGGGGTTAGGTCAGATCCACGAGGAGGCCAATTTATGTCACCTCTCCTGGAGATCAAATTGCCAGGGAAAATTTCACGAAGTCATGGCAGAGACGTATTGGACGTATTTAATGTTGCTCCGTCTTTCTGGAACCATGTTCTTTGGTTGTAGCCAGTAAGTTTGTAGGGGTGCAGCATTAGGTCTTTGTGCAAAATGCTATGTAACGATGATCTATGCTCATTTAAAGCACTTGCGCGCTTCCGAATCGAAAAGTTTGAGTCGTCACGAAAAGACTGATAAACACTCTCTACGTTTTCTACCGTTCTCGATGCCCTTGGTCGCCCGGATTTTAGTTTTGCCAGCGTTGTACCGATCCCTTCAAACTTTTTGACCCAATTTAGAATGAGAGGAATGCTTGGTGCATCATTGAATTGACGAAAACCTCAAATATTGCAGAATCTTCTACGTGCTACAGCCGCCGAATCACCATTTTTGTAAAACTCACGCACGCACAACGCACGGTCGCTCCCGAGAAATGCTTCATAGCGACTAAATTCCCAAGAGCCAGACTACTGATTGACATACCCCCGCGCCCCTCGGAAAAGTTGCGTTCACACAGAAAGCAAAACAAATATCAACTTTCTGTTGGGACACCCTGTATTTGCATATATTTTTGTTTATTTGTTGACATTGTTGTGCACGTATTTAAAGAAGAGTATACCCGGGTGGGTTGTTTTTTTTTGTTATGATTTATTGTTTGGTGAAAACTAGCACACTTGACATTTAAAAGAGGAGGAAAATAACTGTCTACATCTTATTAAAAAAAAACTGCCTGTAAAACACGGGTAATAAATAGATCATGAAACAAAATATGAAATCGCAAAATAAAGGCCCTAACACGGGTAGAGCACCCAGCGTTTCCCAAAATACTTGTCATTATTATTGTAAAATTATTACTTGTGAAACAGAATTGTAAATACTTTCAGTATAACTCTGGTTAATGACCACCATTCAGAATAGAAACGTTGCTTTAAATTTTGTAGCCGTGTTTAGCGACCAGCTCTGAATAACCGGGTACTTCCCCACCTTCCTTTTCCTTGGTTTCTTTTCCTCCCCACCACCTGAAGCCTAACAACATACCCCAATTGCGGATGCCCTAGTCTCACTGGCTCCAGGTGGTTGGGAGTAGATGGGATTGTAATGTGAAGTACTCAAATTCAAAATAAATTAATATTAGTAAAAAATGAGAATTACTTATTTATGAATTTTTACAACAACAAAAACACATTGTGAGTGTTATTGTGATTACCATTATTGAACTAAACCAAAAACTGTTAAAATTCATTTATATAATTATAATTTAGAAACAATTGATATTGATTTGTTACGATCACACTTATTCCGATTTATCGGTTTTGTGAATAGATCACTCTTATTCCAATTTATCGATTCCGAGAATATGAATTTTTCATCAAAATTTTAACTGGAATAATTTTATAATTAAAATATCGATTTCTATCGATTTGTATTAGTGCAAGCTTTACTCGTCGTCATTTGTATGTATTGCTAATCGCGAATGCATTCGAAATGTGTACGCATAGATATCTTTTCTAAGTATTAGTGCCAACGAAAACGACAAGTTTTAAGTGTGAGTTCGAAAAGGGGCGGATACTTTAGCGTATGCGAAGGTATGCAATAGTATTGGTTAAAAATATCGGCGACACGAGGATACACAGTTCCAAATGGTTCAAATTGCCTATAGCATATCTCCCTTTGTTTCTCTTATCTAAGGTGTTGCCATATAAAAAAAATAAATCGGTGTGGAATTTTACAAAATAAATAGAACATTATCATTTCACGAGCTTTTGAATTTATTTATAAAAAAAAACTGTACATTTCTAAAATTTTTTACTAACATTTTCGTAATCTTAGTAAAAAAAATCTATCCACACGATTTTTTCCAAGTCGTTATGAAATCCATGCAAGTGGCCCCTATTGTGTGTTCCAATATATTATTATGGGTGACCAGACAATTCAGAATCAGAAAAGTCATTAAAAGTGATGATTAAAATATAAAAAGTGGTTACATAGGTTACTTTAGGTTAGGGTTAAGGGCTATTTTAAAACTGTTTTTTTCATAGCTTTTAACGACTTTTCAAAGAAGTGTTGAGTTGACTTGATTTTGAGTTGGCATGGAACCATTATTATGTATCCTAACTAAAGTATTGGCATAGGTCTTTAACCAAATTTCTTGTAAATTTTTAAGAAAAAAATATGTTAACAAAAGTGACTTTTCCAAATTCGGTCGAATATTAACGCCAATGTTAGCGGTTATTATCCATAGATCAAGGCTTTCACCTTCATTGTTAATTTATAAATTGTAATATTTTTCCATTTTCTACTGAGGCGTCCAAATTTCGTGCGTTAGCGGGGAAAAGCCTTCAGACGTGTTGCGACATTTCGCCGTCATAATTAGATGCTATCTTTGAAACATTTTCGACCATCTTGCTGTTATTGGCAAAATACAAAATATCACAATTTGTGGATGTAATAAGCTCTTGCACCTCGCAAACAAAGAAAATAAACAGCAAGAGACCCAATGATATCCCCTATTGAATCGACCGACCTTCGAAATAATACCTCTGATAATAGTCCTCGATTCTCGGTTCAGTTGAGTCGCATCTCGACCTCGGACAAGCTTTGCCTGGAAGGTAAATAAATATCAAAACAAACTACAAGAGAACAAATATACAAAATCTACTTGAATTTATTATTACAGAAGATGAAATAAACATTCTGTTGTTGGATGTTATGTTTGAAACGGTAATGAATATTTATTTTTATTTGAGAACATTAATACATATTGCACTGTGTTTTATTTCGGTTTCACGTTATTCTCCTAGACCAGGAGTCGGCAGACTTTTAAGCGAGAAGAGCCAAGTTGTCAAGAGCCATATAATTAATTATGTGGCTCTCTGATACATTTGTTATCCTGTTTTATTTTTTAATATATATATTTTTTAGATTAGCTCCAAACAGTCCACGAGGAAAAAAGTTCTGTCAGGACCTGAGTCATCTTTGGAGATGCTGTGTGGAGGGTTTTTTTAGGGAAAGGAAGAAGAGGAAAATCTGGAAAGAAAAAAAGTGTGAGGGGTAGGTAGGAATACGGGGTTTAGTGTGTCCGGGAGAGACGGACTTACGGTGCAAGTCGATGGATCGAGAGAATCCTGCTGGAGAGGATAAAGCATGTGTCACACACAGCTACAAAAGATAAAATATCATATTTGAATATATAGCGAGTGATATGCTGAAATAAGCCGAGTCAAATGATCTTTCATCTTTTATAGCTAAGTGCGTTCACCGTTTAAAAGGTCTCCCTCAACCAGCCTCTCCCAATCCGGTCTGCCACGCAGTGGGTGGAAAGATGCACCCGCTGCAAAGACCTAGACAAACTTCCCCACCATGAACCCGGGCATTTATGCTAAGTGACCAAACCACTTGGGGTGACTTACAGCAGAGATGTTGGTTATCCAATAAACGGTTTCCGCCTCCCAAATTGTTTTGAGGTCATCCAGTGAGCAAAATTTCATCAACCTCGGAATAAAACTGGTGGTTCAACGCTCAGGCAGAATCCCTAATGGGCAGCGGCTACTTAACTTTATACGAGTATATACAAATCTCACGTCACGATGTTTGTTCGAGATAAACTCCGAAACTACTAAACCGATTTTGATGAAATTTGGCTTCCTGTGTGTAATTTGGTCCAACTTAAAAGATACAATAGTTTTTATCTCGATTATTGACAATCTCAATATTTATTTTTGCTAATTAAATGTTTTTTGAATGTTTGTTATAGGCAGGGTTGGGCAGTGTTTGAATTACTTGTAATCGAAATACGTATTTGAAATACAAATTTGTAACAATTATTATGAGCAATAATTATCAGCCTGAAACACTCATCTACATTGAAAAATCTTCCGAGAAAAGATACTTGCCGCCAACGGGACTTGAACCCGTGTCCTTCTGATTGCCGGTCAGCTGCTCTTGACCACTGAGCTATGGCGGCTTATCAAATACCCGCCAAATAATTCAATACATACTAGTGTTTAGTGTTTCATTCAACAATTACTGCTTATTTTGAATTTCAATTGCTTCCTAAAAATGTATTTTGTAATTGGTATTTCAATTACCCGATGCTGAGGGATTTTGTAATATGTATTTCAAATACTTATGTCTTCAAAATACATTTTCAAATACATTTAGCGGTCTTAATAATGATAATGAAAAATAAACTGACCTAGATAATACATAGACTAAAAACGCTAGAATCCAGAGCAATATATGTTAACATTTAGAGTTTGCAACACTATTTGTATCATTATTATATTATTATTAATATTAGTGTCCGACCGTAACAGGACTTTCTACCGAAACCGAATCTTTGGTGTCTGTCTCAGTATTGGCCGAAACCGAAACCGAATCTTTTTTAGACAAATTTAAAAATCTCTTTTCTACTGAAATTTGGCTTATTTACACAGACAATTAACACGTGTTAAAAAAAACAATTATTGAAGAAGTAGTGAATTTTATTTATTTATTTTTTGATATTACTGCTATAAAACCAACAAAAATTAACAATACTTACATGTTAACTACTTCTTGGAACAAAAAATTGTTAATAAACAACACTTACATTATAAAGGAACGACCACATTAATTGAATATTTTAATTTTTATTGCGTTTACAATCACAATATTCTTATTACAGAGAATAATAAGAATATTGTGATTGTTAAATAAAATAATAAAAAAAAAACAATAGAAGTATATGATTTTATTTTTTATTTTTTTACATTAGTTCCACATAGGAGGCCCTGAGAAAAATAATTTCCCTCAGGGCCTATGTCATCTTAGGGGATGCTGTGTGGAGGGTTTTTTAAGGAAAGGAAGGAGAGGCAGTTATGGTGAGGAAATAGGTATGAAGGGTAGGTAGGAATCGGGGGGTTCAGTGTATCCAGGCATAACGTATGAATCCATCCCTCCAACCGCGGTGCAAGGCGATATGTCGAGAGATTCTGGCTGGAGAGGATAAAAGACCTCCCTCAACCAGTCTCTCTCGATTCTGCACACCACGGAGCAGGCAGGCAGATGCATTGGCCGCTAAGACCTGTACAAACCTCACCCCATGAACCCGGGCGGCGGGCACCCCTGCAAAGTCACCCGCCTCCCAATTTGGCAGGCGGATATTAATACTGCTATAAAACAAACATTTTTTTTTTGTTTAAGGCAATTCACCCTAAGATGTGCCTTTGTTAAAAACATGTTAACTACTTATTGGAACAAAAATTTGGCGAACGAGCCACGAACTCACCCGAAGTCAGCCGAACTACGCGCGATAATTCACGAACGCAGAGTTTCGGTTCGGCAGATTTTCTGCCGAAACCGAAACTGATGCCAAAACTAGATTTTTTTGCCGAAACCGAACCTTCGGTCGGTCACTATATATTATACTTGTCATTGCTTTGTATTGTACATTTTTATGTCATAGTATTAGATCAAGCACTATAGGAATAATTTGCTAAATACTAGATTATTTTAAAGATTTTACAGTAGAGCGCATTTGAAGTGAAATAACACAAAACTGCGCTATTAACATTTCATGTTATTATAAAAATTATTATTATTATCCGACACCGTCCGATACCACAAAACTTTACAAGTGGAGTAAGCAACATGATTGGTCAATTTGTGCACATCTCTGTTTCACTCTCCTCAGCTTTGCTGCTGTGGAAACGCACCCTTAGATAATTTATTGCAAGGGGGCATGCATGAATTACTTGAGCTCAAAATGGGAGGGGCGGGGGGGGGGGTCCAGCAAAATCTCACGTTACTTGAAAATAATATACGAAGTGGCCCAAATTTATCTCACCAGGGGGGGGGGGGGTCTAGATTGGAAGAAAAACTGCTCACGCAATTAATGTATGCCCCCCAACCAAAACCAAATGTATTTTGTAATTTGTATTTCGTATTTGAAATAAAAAAAAATGATAAAGTACTGTATTTTTTATTTCAAATACACGACTTGAAAGTATTTTGTATTTCGTATTTTAAATACAGCGAAAAAGTATTTTGTAATTTGTATTTAAATTACAGCAAAGCATGTATTTTCCCAGCCCTGGTTATAGGACAATGCTTTGTAATTATTTGTAAGTTTCATAAGTTTCAAACAGATGGCAGTGTGAATTAATTTATCGCAATACTCGGTTATCTATGTTGGGTGACCATCCAGTAGATGGCGTTGTGTTTTGTTAGCCACAGGAACGCGTGGCCGGATTAGCTAGTAACTTACATGGACACTTAAAGCCGGGTCCAAATGCTTGGCGAGCCTCGGCAAGCGTCCACAAGTCCCAACGTCTGGAGCGCGCGTTTGCGTAGGCTTGCAAGAGCTTGCGAGAGCTTGCCACCGATCCGGCGAGGTCGGATAATTTGGCCACAAGCGGCAAGCGCTCGGTCGCGCTCAGTAGAACTTCCGAGCTGGAGGCGAATGCACGCCGTTTTTGCTCCGTGCGGTCTATGATAATATAGAGACATATGAATATGAATAGCGTATGAGGCGAGCCTGACTTATTAAAATGTATAAGTACATAAATTTAATGCACTTATTGCGAATGGATTTACCTAAAAATCAAAATAAATAAATAATATTTTATTGAGGATTTATACAATATTATTAGAATAAAAAATTTATGATTTTTGTTAGAATAACTTTTTTTTTATAATACAAGACAATATTATACATATAAAGACAAGTGATCCTCGAGTTCGGGTCCCAATTGCGATCACTACCTTTGGAAGCGAAAACTTCTTTGGCACCGTTGTGATTTGAAACCCGATGAAACGAAAAAGTGGCACTAAAAAGAGACAAAAAATCTATAGGGTTTAGCCTGCGAGATAATGTCTCCTCTTTGTGCGGTGCTTCGTAGCCTCCCAACTCTTTTCTACCTTAGTTTTATGAAGGTTTCACTTCTGCCGCGTGTGAACTAGACATTGTATTTTTCTGTGTCTTGTTCTTTTTCATATTTTTATTAGTATTATCTTCTTCAATGGTTCAATGGCATAAAAAATATATTTTCCCCTTGTCTTTTGTTTCACGTTAAAATAAAGGTGACCGGTCAACTCAGAATGAAACCAACTCAGAAAGGTCATGATAAAAAAAAATCGATTAAGTTAGGTTAGGGTTACCGGCTATTTTAAAATTATTTTTTCATAGCTTTTAATGACCTTTCTGAGGTGTTTCTCACTTGGTTTCATTCTGAGTTGGCATGGAACCAAAATAAAAATAGATTAACGCAAACATAGTATAGCCTAAGTAGACGTCCGCCGCGCTTGGATGCTCCGAACACACTGGCGCGCTCGCAAGTGTGTGGAAGCCAGCCATTCATTTGTCAGAGCTTGCCTGAGCTTGCGACAAGCCGTTTGTCGCAAGCGTGCAGAAGCACCATAACGATGTAATCTAGAAACTTTCTCGTTTGTGGCAATCCTTTTACGATCAATAAAGAATACACATTGCTTCAGCGGAGATATACTTTTATCAAATACGAATTTGTGTTTCAAAGAAACCACCTGGAGAAATTTGGTCCAACTTAAAACGCATACTTTTTGCATACTCGGGATACATACTTACGCATACATCAATTCTCAGGGTTACCAAAATAAAACATTTCTTCGGACATCTTTTTAAATTTTGTGGCGGGTATTAAGGTAAGTAAATAGTCGATTTTCACAATGTCAATTTTATTTAACTTATATAGGGTTCACAACTTAGAATTTTAGTGAAGAGTACAGAACAGTTTAGAACAAAATAGAATCACTGAGAGTTTAAAAGAAAGTTCACAATCGTCCTCACTAAACACTTACAGCCTTACCAAAAAACCCAGTGAAAATTTTATTCAATTGACAAACGGCCGCGGATATCAAAACATTACTAATTAAAAAGTTGTTCTTTGAAAGAAATACACATCCACGGCCTGAGAGGGTAGTTTATCTCTGTTTTAACCATTGATGTCCGAACGATATTTGTAATTTTTCCATAGTATTTTGAATGTTCTATATATTTCTTATTTTTGAAGGTGTCGTAAAAAAATACCATTTATGAAAACTAGATAAAATTACCTTTTAGATTTGAGTATTTGAAATACACTTTAGCTTTCAAAAACTGCCGTATTTTAAGATTCAAACTCGGAAAAAAATTTCCTCCCACAACATTTTTGACCAAAATGTAGAGAAATTTAAATAAAATCAAAATTTAAAAAACACAGTCCCTTTGTGTAATAAATTTTAAAGGAAACTATCACCTCACTTTTTCATCGTGTATACAATAAAAAAATAATAAAAAATTTCAAAGTTTTTTTTATTGCCAAAAAAATAACTTAGAAATAATACCGAAATTTAAAACAGATTTCTTGCATCTCTAAAGACGTTAATTTTTTTGATACATTTACGAACACATGTATTAGGTTTTAATATTATAAAAAATTATCACTTTTAAGAAATTCTCTTATTTTATCTTAAGTAACCTATAAAAAACAATATTCTGACAGTTCAACTTTGAAAGTACGGCGTTTGTACAATAACTTGATTAAACTGATGTAAACCACACAAATAATATGGTAAATATATCAATTATGTGAACAGAAGAGTAAATTCGTCACTACAATAGAAATTATTTAGTAAAATCACAACATTTAGGCACTAACAAAATTTTTCATATCCCGCCATAAACACACCGAACTGTTTTGTCATCGCGGGCCGATATGCACATGCGCACCAATAATACCCCTTGCGGAGAAAAATTAAAACAACATTGTTTCCTAGTAAATTAAAACCATATACAACGTTGTCACATCTTCAATGCGTTTTAACAGCGTGACCACGAAAGAAACGTTATTGGTAATAAAACGTCTTTTAGTGTATACGAGCTCTATTTATGTTATTGCAATAACACAGTTAATCGGTCGCGCTGTGGTTTTTTTTAGTAAGGCTGTTAGCGTATTTAGTCAAACAGTCCAAGATAGGACCTGCCGCGGTCTCTTAGTTGGGCAAAAGATGCACGGCAAGTTAGTAATGTCAACTACGGCACGGTTATTTTAATTCCCAAGGAGGACCCAGAGGGTTCTCTCAACTTGGTATTATAATAATAATAATAATAATGTTTATTCCAGGATGTGGGGGGGATAGTGCAATCCCACAAGTCCCATAAAGTTGTACATATTTACACAACAGATAAAGTAAAAAAAGTAAATTGAACAAACAAATATAAAAGACATAAGCGAAAATAGAAATAAAATAAATAATCAATTATAATGTAGGACGTGGTCTGGAGTGAGCTAGGGCCCAGCGCTCGCTCAGGAGTGGCGCTTGGTGCTGGAAGGCTGCGATCACCACTGTGTTATCGGAAGCCATCCTGGCTCCAGTGACCCGGTGTCTCATCAGACCGGCGAATCCGTGTAGTCCTAGCTCCGTAAACATTGAAGATGCGCTGCTGTATCTTCTGTATCCAAATATAATTCTGCAAGCATTATTATATTGGATCCGGAGTCGTTCTATTGAGCTGGTACGGTAGTGACACCATGTTTCACATGAATACATAGGTTAGTGCAAAATGCATTGAACAATGTTTTTTTTTTTACATTGTTACTGCATTTGAAGAATCTTCGGGCAATCGTATTAGACAGTATACTGATACTTCTCCGCTGTCGTTCAATATCACCGTCATCCGAGAGGTCTTCAGTAATAATGTGTCCCAAGTATTTTACATTCTTAGATGCGTTTATATTTTCCTCATTAAGTTTTACAGGGAGCATTTTCTCGGGATTTTTTCCATGGTGGAATGCGATTAGTTCCGTCTTCTTGGGGTTGTACATCATGTTGTGGTCATTTGCATATTCTTCACAGATTTTTAATAATGTTCTCAACCCCTTGATCGACGGAGCTAGGAGAATCATGTCGTCCGCATAACTTATGTGATTTAGGCATAAATTATTAGTACGACAGCCCGCCCTGGTGTCCAGGCGATTTGATAATTCGTCCATGTATACATTGAACAGGATTGGGGACATACACCCTCCTTGCCTTACTCCTGATCGCAAATATATCGGTTGGGAGTACGTACTTGCCCACCGTACAACGTTTTTCTGCTGACAGTGCCATCGGGATAGTGTGTTGATATACATAGTAGGTATATTTCTAGCTTTCAATTTCTCCCATAAGGTTTTATGACAGACCCTGTCGAACGCTTTGCTCAGATCTAAGAAGCATCCGTATACAGTAGTTTTTCGTTTCTTGTAATATTCTATTATTTGCTTAGCGGAGTATATTGCCATATTAGTGGATAATCTGTACTTAAAGCCCATCTGATTGTGTTTAGAATTGAGTTTACCTTCTATTTCAATCAGAATTACCCTTTCAAATAGTCTTGCAATTATAGTTGCCAGGGATATTGGCCGGTAATTGCTGGAGTTGGTCATATCGGGCTTTCCTGATTTCAGGATCGGGGATATAAAGGTTTTCGTCATTGTATTGGTTTGTTAAATTAGCACTGACCACTAGGATGCTGTTGCTTAGTTCTACCGGGAGTCCAGCTACACTGATTTGATATAGATCAGCACGCCCTTATGTACCCCTTAAGCCCCGTTCTGATTGATCAAGTATTTTAGTCGAGTGGAGAGTATAGTAGTAACTAAACGGGTTCGAACACCGTAATTTTAGTAGAGTGGTAGAGTCAGCTCTTTAGTAGATTCAATCCATTTCGTTCTATTTTTTCGGTGAGTAGCGACCCCCACCACGCGTCCCTGCACACTGAGAGGCGCGATTGGCGCGAACCGACCGTTTTAGCAGTATTCATTTGTGAACGTGCGGAAATGTCGTGGTGATAGAGCGAAGATGCTATCCTAAATTCATTTATTTATGCTGCTATTCAACTCTTTTAGTGTCCGTAGTTTATTTATTTTCATCTCACTAATTTATTATTCCATCTCTTCTAAATAAACATTAAAATAAGCATGAAAATAAGCTTAATTAGCGTACTTACTTTGCTTTGTAGCAACCCATCATCCGCCGTCATCTAGCAACGGGCGGCGGGCACAAATGTACTCCACGTGAAAGTAATGCGAACGGTTTTTGGCGAGTTAAGTAGCGAGTGTGCTCGCTACTTGACTTGCCGAGTGTACTCGCTACTGGACTTACTATTTGATCAATCAGAACGTACCTTTAGCGTTGGATGGGGCCTGCAGTGGCCGGCGACCCGTTTGACTCAGGACTGGCCCTACTCCGCGCGGGTGGATGTATGGATGGCGGTAGTCGCCAAGAAACTTGAGTTGTCGAGAAGCGGGTGCTTGAGTATCCCTGTGGAAGAAGTGACTTAGATTAAATTCAGCTGCAATTTTTTATACAGCGTTCTGAGTTTTACTAAAAATTAGCATGACTATCAAAAAAAGGCAATCACGTGTATTGGGTTGATTTCCCATAAATATTTTTTAAATGCTGTAAAGGACGAGAAATCCAAAATATGTAATTTTTCTACGTTTTTTTTTCTCTTTCAAATATTTCCAAGAAAAGTGTGTCCTTTGCGACGTACATTTTAATTGGATTTTTATTCTGAAAATTTTTAAATAAATTAAATTCAGTTTCCTACTAAAGAAAATTACAAAAAATGTTAAGTATTCTGAAAGATCTATTCAATGTTATTTCATAATAAAAATTCATATTTGCAGGACTACAAAAATATGAAAAGTGATTTTTTGGAAAATAAAACTAAGAACAGTCATTTTTAATTAACATTTTGTTCTTTACAGCATTTCAAATTTCCATTATAAATTTTTCTGGTAATCTAGAAATATCATGCAAAAAAAAATTACGAGGTTCATTTCTCCAGAGATTTGGCGTTTGATTGAGGATAATATTTTGTAAAATCTAACATAATATTGTCTGGTGGTAGTTAGAACTGAATATAAATAAGACAAAATACATGCTCATAAGCAAAAATAACGCATTGGATGAAAATCTTTATATTGCTGGAACAAAACTAGAGAAGGTACAGAGTATTGTATACTTGGGATGCAATGTAAATGATAGATGGGATCCTTCAGTTGAAATCAAATGCCGCATTGAGCAAGCTCGTGCAACCTTTATCCGCATGAAAAAAATGTTCTGCAGTCATGATCTCAACCTTGGATTACGAATGCGAATGGTCAGATGCTACGTGTTTTCAAGCATGGACGCTTACTGAAGAACTTATTAGGCGACTTGAGGCATTCGAAATGTGAATCTACAGAAGAATACTTAAAATAAGCTGGATGGACAGGGTTACGAACGAAGATGTTATGGTTCGGATGAATAAAGAAAAGGAAATAATTAAAACTATAAAAATCCGAAAACTTCAATATCTTGGACATGTGATGAGACATCCAGAGAAGTATGAGATCCTGCATCTCATAATGCAGGGAAAGATTGCCGGAAGACGGGGCCCTGGAAGAAGGAGAACCTCATGGTTGAAAAACCTGAGACAGTGGTATGGCCAGTCTACCGTGGAGCTGTTCCGGGCTGAAGTAAACAAAGTCCGCATAGCCAACATGACAGCCAACGTCCGTTGAACGAACAGGGCACAAGAAGAAGAAGGTAGTTTGTTAGAAAACATTACTGACATTTAATATTAAACGTATCTACATGTGTAGAGTATGTCCGTTTACATAACAATAATATCTTATACCAGAAAGGTCGCTGTTGTCTGAAAAGGTTATCGAATATATTTTTTGAATACAAGCTCACAACAACTTGATAATAAAAGTAGTATTATTATTTGCTACAAACTCACTTTACACGCATATGAAGTATTATTATGTTTTCATTCGTTTTGTAAAAAATAATCAATCGTTAGATACATAAAATTCTATTCTGCAACTCTACGGAGAATTTTGTTTCTTTTTTTTATGTAGGGTTGAACATTTTCCACAAATGAAGGCTTGTATAAGTTCATTTCCTGTATATTTTCTATTAATCAGTGGATACAATTGTTTGAAAAGAAAAAACATTATTTGCATCTACGGACTTTGCATAATCTTCCCACGTGAAGTTGTTCAAATTTAGGCTCAATTATGACGTCCTCGGCTAAGGCTGGCTAAGGCAGTGAAGTACGACATCTGAGGCTCCATAGTAAATATAATAAATGGAATGGTGCAATGTAAGCAAGTGTATAAGTAGGTGAAATTTGGCCGGGCCTTTTTCAACGAAATGAACATCACTTTTAATTTTATTGGAATAAATTTTAAAGATTATTCCTACCCATCATTAAAGAAGATAATAGTAATAAATCTAAACTAAATATGAAACAGAACAAGACACAGAACATAAAAAAGCTAACTAAACTAATCTCCACACAAGACGAGGAAAAAATCCCTTAGGGCCGGTGTCATCTTTGGGGTGCTGAGTGGTGTTCTTTTTAAGAAGAGGAAGTTCTAAGAAGGAAAAGGTATGAGGGTTGGGTAGGAATCTGGGGGTCCAGGAGTGACGGACATATGTATCCATCCCTCCCACTCCCACTGCCTTACAAAGCGAAAGATGGGTCGAGAGAATCCGACTGGAGAAGTCAAGGTACGGTCATTACGTTTTTATTTTCTGTTTCATATTTTGTTATTTACGAGTATTAGTATTATATTAGTATCAATATAGTACAGAGAAAACCGAAAATTTGTTATTTTTAAATAAAATTTTAGACGTATTGACTCTTTTCCACAAAAAAATTATAAATTGATTTCGAAAGATTGTTCTTTTATCTAGTAAAGGTACGAGTATGTTTTAAATTTAAAGAAAAAATTTTTTTTTAGTATAATAAGGTTATACCGTAGGTCGTTGGCAGATTTGTTAAATTTTTAAACAAAATTTTGTATTATACAACACACAATTCAAATCATATAATCATGAAGTAAAATAAATCAATTAACTGGGAAAGCCATGTTTCAGAATTTAAATTTTGGTTTAAATAAAATAATTTTTAAAAAGATTCGCGCACATGTTTTGTGACGAAAATACTTCAGTTTGTCTATTTATTTACGGTCTTAGAAACTAATATATATAAGTTTTTTTTACATTCTTATTTTTATTTTTTTAACGTTATTGAAAAATTGTAAATACTTATGGTCAAAAAATAATTACAAAGATACATAATTTTAATAGTTTTATCATAACGCCTTTCAGCACTTTTGGATGTAGGTTTAAATTAAAGCAAATTTGGAATGAAATAAAATCGATATTGAGTTATAATTTTAAAAAGCTGGTATGGAGAATAATTAATCATTCTCATTGGAACTGTGCGATCGTAAGAAAATCTTTCGACGAAATTTGGATTCTCGGCCGCTGACTTGTTAAAGGCCCTTAATCAAAACCTTTCAACAATTTTTTTTAATTGCCAATCTTTAGAGCATGGGTGTCTACTCTGAAGATTGCAATCCGCAATATGACATAGAAATCTATCAAACGGACCGCCCGTTTCTGCACAGAGTTTTTTTCAGGAATTTTGGGGCTCCAGACTAGACGTAGCTGCCAAATTGCCAACAGTGGGGCACACTTGCGATTTCTACAGGGTCAGCAGTTGTGAACTATTAAAGTATCTGCGAGCCCCTGTGCCTGAACTATTACAAAAATGAAAACTATTGAACAAACGTTTACATTGCATTTTAGTGCATTTTGCACCATGGTAAGGGTATCCTCATGTTATGGTGATCGTACCATCGAACATTATGGTAACCTTAACACTCTGGCAAAATGATAAAAGAAAATGTGTCGAGGGCAGCTATTTGTCATAAAATGACGTTGCCAAAACAAAATAAAATTCGGATGACATCTTACCAATGACTTATGACCAAAAACCTGACAAAATTATTAATACTATCATTTTCCCGTGGGATCAACAAACGGATTTATCTTCTCAAATCGTGACTTTGTGCAAAATTTTCTTTTCCAACAAATCCCTCTTGAGTGACTTATTTTTTTCCTGGCGATTCAAGAAACCTGGAGTTGAATTTCCGACAATTCTGAGAACCCGAATGGTTGACAAAGTTTCTAATAAATGCTCAAAATCCCTCGCAAAAAAAAAATCTTTCTTTAAAAAAAAAAAATGCTAGCTTTCAGAATTGAATAATGTTAAGTGGTAGATATATCAAGGACGTTGTGTAAGGATAGATTTAAACTTATAGATAAAGAACTACAAAATACTTTGTTATGCAAGCAAGCTTCCATCATAAAAATGTATAAAGAAAAAATAACAAAGAATGTCAAGAATTTTAGAAACTAATGAGAAATGGAAACCAATTTACGAGTATAAGGTACGCCTAATTTTAAAACAACTCAAATGCAAAATCAATTTATTTTCCAAGCCTTAAAAAACTATAATAATCTCCCTTTTGAAATATCAGAAAACCAATCAGAACGAATAAAATTAAACAATTTTTCAAAAAAACTTACAATAAAAAGATAATATTATATACAAAACGTATTATAAATTACAATCTAAGTAAGAATCGTGGCTCCCTTATCAGGCACAAAAGCCAGTACCGGATTATCCCTAAGGCAGAGTAGGCAACTGCCTAGGGGCCCCGCATCGGCTAGGGGCCCCGCGTCCCGAGAAAAAATGACTTGCTTCAATTAGTGAGCAACTCCGGCACCCATTTCGGAAAAAGTCAGCTTTCAAGGTGTTTTAATTTTATTAGGAGCATTAGGTACACGCATTAAAGAAAACAACAAATTTTAATAAATAGGTTAAAACCCAATAAATATGTACAAATAATAAATAAAAAGTCTAGAATTAAAAGAAATATATAAACAAAGTTGTACCTTTCTTTCCTTCTATTTATTGCAACATTACTTAGTATCTGAAGTGATTGAAGGTGCCGTGCGGGATTTATATTGGCATTTGTTTTGTTTTATTTCTAATTATATGTTTAAAATATAGATGTTGTAAAAGCTTCAGTATGCACTACCTATCTGCTTGCTAAAATTCTTTACGAAAGGTTGTCTGGAAGAGATCACTTTAGTGACAAGACGGTTCATTGCGATGTTTTTTAAATAATATATATTTTTGTTTCTATGTGTGTTTCCTTTTACGTGCAATAAAAATATTGTATGTTATTGTATTGTATTCGTTTTTTTATTGAATGGGGTGGGGTGATGGCATACCTTTCGTAATGTAGTAAAAGAGAAGATTAATTATGAATAAAATTACGTTTTGGTAGAAAAAAATAAATTTTGGAAGTTAGAAAAAGGTAAAGTGCAGTGGCGGACTAAGCCCGTCAGAATTCCGGGTGGCAAAGTTGAATGAATGAACCCCCCCCCCTCCCCGCCCCACATTCAGAATAAAAATTTTAAAAAAAGTTTTAAAAACTTACCCCCCCCCCTTAAAGCGTTGTTAAGGTTTTGATCAAGGCCCCTTCAACCCCCCCCCCGTTAGTCCGCCATTGGTAAAGGGCCCCGAGAGGTGCATTGCCTTGGGGCCCCGACATGGTTAATCCGGCCCTGACAAAAGCTCCTCTTTTCTGTAAAGGTATACATGACCAAAAACGACATTAAATTTGTATATATAGATATATACAAATTTATGTATAAGTAACTCATAATTTTTATTTTAAAATAAAACAATAACTTTGTAAACACCACTTTTATTTTATACTTTATGCCGACCGGGTTTCGCTACAACCGTAGCTTCATCAGGGCAGTATAATACTCTACTAACATTAGGTTACATTTGTGTTATAATATATATTTTAACAAAAAATGGGCTGGGCTGGACTCGTCAAGTGGAGGAGGAAGAGGGAGGCATAGATGGAGAATTGGGAAGGGAACGGACGTGTTCTTTATCAATAGGGAACAATCTTAGTATGGGACTTTTATTTAAATTAAGTTGGTTATTTACTACCTTACTATTAGTGTTTATGGCTTTCGTAAGTTCAAGTGCCTCTAAATTATCCAACCCATAAACACTAATAGTAAGGTAGTAAATAACCAACTTAATTTAAATAAAAGTCCCATACTAAGATTGTTCCCTATTGATAAAGAACACGTCCGTTCCCTTCCCAATTCTCCATCTATGCCTCCCTCTTCCTCCTCCACTTGACGAGTCCAGCCCAGCCCATTTTTTGTTAAAATATATATTATAACACAAATGTAACCTAATGTTAGTAGAGTATTATACTGCCCTGATGAAGCTACGGTTGTAGCGAAACCCGGTCGGCATAAAGTATAAACATAAAAGTGGTGTTTACAAAGTTATTGTTTTATTTTAAATTAATAATGTCACATCACAAAGTATCCGCTTCATATGAACAAAAAAAATAAATAAAATCATAATTTTTATATTACTAACTAACTAACCATCACGCCGTTTCCTCGCAGGGGTAGGCGAGAGGACGGACCGCCAAACAACTCGGTCTTGGCACGCACTCTTTGCCTCACTCACATTCATCCATCGTCTCATACATTCTCTTCTATTATTCTGACCAGTATTTTAATTTTTTATATTACAATAAAAAAAATAGGTATTATAAATTAAATTGCAAAATTACACCCTCAACACAGTCTACCCTAGTGAGGCGATTTATGAGAAACCTCAACTTACAACTATACATTTACATTCTTTATATATTACCTGCGGTTTATATGTATATTAGTTTTATGTAATTTATAAACCAATGCAAACTATACACATGACGTTACCGCGACAGATGGAACCTTGTTATTCCAAAGTGTTGGTATGTTTTATTCAGATTTGTGGGTCAACAATAAATAATTTGGCAATATGCAGAAGATTCAAATTTGTACACTTGTAAGAATTACACGTATTTTGATTTGGGATTTTAGGTGCAACAAGAGAGATTTAAAATAACACTTGTAAGAACGGTACCTATTTTTTTTCGTTATTTGTTTTTGTGGTGTTATGCCTTGTTGCGCTACCTCCTTCATTAGCCAACGTTTCGGACAGCGTTGCAGTGTCATCTAAAAACTTATCAGTACCTATTTTGATTTGGGATTTTAGGTGCAATAAGAGAGATTTGAAATAGGGTGAGCTTTAAGGGGAACGGTTGCGTAAACCTTTTCATACAAAACTTAATTTTGGATTTAAGGCCAAAATACTTAACTAAACTGAATTTAAGTATCGCGGGTAGTTATGTATCCGCCAAAAATACTAATTTCGGTTGTGGGACTGGAATGTGTAATCCTGGTTCAATTCACTCGGATTTGCTTTGAATTTAAGTGACATATTCAAAATTACGTGAAGAATTCATACAAGCGATAAAGTACCTACATACATACAGGTAATGTAATATTTTTAACAACAAATATATATTTTTAAATGGATGTGATTTGTCGTCGGACTATCCTTTGATTGTTCACCGGTTTGCGCCAGTTATTTCTGTAATTAAGGTAAATCTTAAAAAATTCTAGAATCCTCATTAAATTTTTTAACGTTGTTCTGGAAATTTTACGATGAACAGGGTAGGTATCTAATTACCTAAAAAAAATACAATACAATATTATCAGAGGAATTTCCAAAATATTTTTACCCGTAAATATTAAAATGATCCCAAGATTTTATAAAAAAAATAATATTTCTTAGCTTTCAGTGAAAAATATTGTTTTAATTTTTTATGTGATTATCTATTAAAAAATAACCAATTGCCTGAAGCGAATTGGAAGAATGCTGTGAGGGAATAAACGAATTGAAAGAATATTGTGAGGTAATAAAGAAATTGGAAGAATGTTTTATGAATTATTATTTTTTTTTCTTTCTCGTTTAATGTTGGGAATATCTTATATGTATTGTAACACGATTATATTAATCTGAAATGCACAAAAAAATTGCAATGTCATCCTTGGGAACGCTGTGTGGAGGGCCTTTTTAGGAAAGGAAGTTCTGGGAAAGAAAAGCGTATGAACGACCTTGTCTCCTTCCTTATCCTAAAAAGACCCTCCACACAGCAACTCCAAAGATGACATAGACCCTGAGGGGAATATTTTACTCAGGGCCTCCTGTGTGGAGCTTTTTTTTTTTTTTTTACAGTGAATGCCGCACAAGAATCTCAACCGCTCCCGTCTGGAGCCAGTGAGACTATGGCATCCCCAATTGGGGTATGTTGTGAGGCTGAAGATAGTGGGGAGGGGAAGGAGGTGGGGAAGAGGAAGGTTGGGAAGTACCTGGCTATTCAGTCTGGTCACCAAACACGGCTAAAGCCATTTTCGAGCAACGTTTCAATTCTGAATGGTGGTCTTACACAAGGGCGATACTAATAGTATCTTCCAGCCTGGAACATGCCGCAAATATACTATATATTATTTTAAATGAATTAATTGTGAAATAACACAAATTAATCAAATAAAATTTATTTGCGCATGCCGGGTTCGAACCCGCGACCTCCGGATTGTGAGTCAAGAGTCTTACCCACTGGACTACGGAGGTCGTCGGAGCTAATGTAAACAAACAAAAAAAAAATCATTGCACTTAAACAAACTTTTTTAAAGTAGGTAGTCGATTTTTATTTCGAGCTTTAATTTTTTTATTGCATACAATTGTACATGGAGTTGTACTTTGCTTTATAGGTACCTGGAAGTGTTTTCCTTATTTTTTATTTGAGTAAGTACATATATTTTACTTATCATTATACATTTTTTAACATTTTATATCAAGTGTGTCGCCTATTCTAAAACTACTATAATAATATTCTAGTATCCACGTACCTAATAAAATTTGAACTTCACAATATTTAGACACAAAGACTTTCAGCTTCCTCAACATGTAAAAGATTTGGTCACCAAAGAATTATAAATTGTAGGGCCCGATATTTTTTCTCGCTGCCCGAAAGGACACCCCATCGGACCAAGCTACTCCCATCCTCGAGAAATAATTGGACCAGACATAATACAATGTTACGAAAGCTTATTTTCCCCGATTATAAATGGGTTGTTTTGGTATCGGTAAGCATGCCAGGGTTTTGTTTATTCCTCTCGTTTCCAAGTGAACACATAATTCACATTGACAGCAAAGGACAAATCTAGGATTTTAAGGTGCTTATCAAGACAATCAATTTGATAGACATATAGATATATAGATAGATCAGGAGGTGGTGAGACCCTATCCCTCTATGTTATTTGTCAAAAAATTAGTCTAGAGCTCCAGCACGGTGAGATCGATAACTTTACATTCGGATCGATAGACGTAACTTTCAATGATTTTATATCGACGTCCTGAGCACAGCTTCGCCGTTGATAGCCTAACCGATATTGACAGGGCATAAATAAGAAATATGCTGGCAGTACTGAAGATATTTTCTATGAATTGACACTACGAAATGTCAAACGCCTAACAATTATTATTTATTTATTTAACGTCCAGAGGCTCTTATATGTTTGATAGTACCTACAATTAGTTCATGACAGATAATTTTGAAACAGATAAAGAAATAATAAAAAATATAAGTAGATAAAAAATGCACACAAGACATAAAAATACAAAAAAACACAAAAATACAGATTTGTTTAGGAATAGTGGAATACATTTTTTACAAGATTCACAAAACTCGCCAAGTTGATATTAAATTTATCAACATCACCAAGTATCTTCTGATTTCACATAGTATGAAATCTTTGTGTCGGAGAGTGAGCATTTTAGTTCCGTTTATGAATGCTGCAGTAGAATAGTGTATTTTGTCGTATTGTTACTGTAGGTATTCGTAAGTTTATGGGTTGCAGGAGTTCGCAACAGTTGTAGTATTTTGAATAAGAAGGTTAAATCGTTTATTTTCGTCTCTCTTCTAACCTGAAAATATCAATAAATTGGCCATGTTGAAATGAAATACTAACCTAAATATGCATTGGCATTTCGCATTTACTTTTAAGCGGCAGTTAGTTAGTTAATCAGGGCCCCTAGCACGGTCTATCGATAAGGATTGATAGAACTTTCGGTAACTTTTCATCATTCCCTAGGACAAATGCAGATCGATGACGTACAAACAACAGCTGACGTCGAATATATTAAGAACATTGTCATTGTGAACTCCTACTTATTCGTTGGCGATCTGCAGTAATACTAGGGAACCATGAGAAGTTATCGAAAGTTGTCCTATCAATCCTTATCGATTGACTGTGCTAGAGGGTCAGCGTCTTTAGTCATATTTGAACCACTAAAGTTTTTCAAGGACCTTAACGCAATAAATTGGTCGCGTATTAGTTGAATTTTTTAAGTCTATGGATCGCGAATACGACTTCTTTCAATACTAGAAGCTTCGTTAGTTGAACTCCATAATTCCACTAATTAATAAGCTAGTAATTTTAATTAATTAAACGGGCGACATTATCCAAATAAATGCGTATATTGACGGCTAATCGAAACTCATCCGACAATATGGAGTCTGGGCTAAAGTTTATCAATCGTCGGTCGGAATATTTCTTTAAATGGTTGAACGTGATCGCAAATGTTGATAACTGACCATAGATGACAGATTTGGCCAATATCGTATTGATATAGGGTTTTATCGATCGACCATGCTAGACCTCCTGACAGTATACAAGCAACTCGCATTGTAATATTACTATTATATATATATAGTGTTCGAATGTAAATCTGGTCACAAATTACTAGTCTTTTTTTTAATATGTTGCGCAAAATTGCTGGCTTCGTAAAAAACTTAATTACAAATCCCAAATCAGTAAACAAAAGTTCGGGCTTGTTTCCAAAATCTAATATTTTGTCACACCATTTAGACACCTTTTTAATAATTTTTTTTAAAGAAATATAAACATTCCCGGGTTACGAATAACCTAAGAATGTTTTAAAATCTCCTACTACCACCACAGAAAGCCGAAAATGTTGCTTGTGTTGGATGGGGGACTTAGCCAGCGGAGGAATCAAACATGCGACGCTCGGGTGGGACCCAAGCGCTATGCCCACTCAACCACTGACCGGTCTAATATGTTATAATTTACCTCACTTAATTTTGGGTCGCTAAGCAACCCGATTTGAAGGCGGTTCAGTTAGAACTAACATTCAGACCCTGCGCAGAAAATGTCCAATGTTGGACTACGCTGCAAACCGTTACCTTACTTTAGCGAACAGGACCTGGTTATTTCAATGTGCGCTCTTCGGCAGCTAACGAATGAGTATTTTCGTAGTTTATTTAAAGCATTTTCGAACTCATCTGGCGCCCAAATTATGGTCACGTGGTTTGCATCCAGCTCGTCGAAATGATAAGCAAAAGTCCACCTACTTTCTAAGAAAGTGTACTAACTGCTCCCTTTCGTCTGGACTTAGTGAGACTATGGCATCCCTAATTCGGGTATGTTGTGAAGCTGAAGGTAATGGGGAGGGGAAGAAAAAGGTGGAGAAGTACCGGGTTCTTCAGATCTGGTCCACCAAGCATGGCTAAAACCAATTTCAAAGAACGTTTCGATTCTGAATGATGGTCTTTCACCGGAGCGATACTGATTGCATTGTCCATTTTGGAACGTGCGCAAAATATGTTATAATAAATTAAATAACACAAATTTATGAAATAAAATTGATTTGGACCCGCGGCCTCCTGATTCGTACCCAAGCATTGTAACCACGCAACCACGGAGGCCGTCGGAGGGAGGGTGGAGAAAAATAGAGAAATAAACTCTTACTACAAAAATTGACTTAATAAATCAAACTTTTATTAAATATAATTCATTTCACGAAACGATGACTTATCGTAGACGTAGAAAGTTACGGCAGGAAATTAAAGAAGTGAAATGAATTCAATAATAAGATCCAAGAATCATGAGACAACTGGGGACCTTACGGGAACTTGGAAAAATTGGATTGGAAAAATTACTTCTTATAATTTTCTACCCAGGTGATCGATTCCTTATAAATAATATAATATTTATATTTTTGAATGTAGCTATCACTTTGTGGTTATCCATTATAGAAAAATGAAACAATACAACTTTGTATAAACCACTTATATAATGCGTATAAGCTTTCCCTGAAGAAGGAACGTTTGTTCCGAAACCGGTAGGATTTACGCATTATATAAGTGGTTTAAACAAAGTTGTATTGTTTAATTTTTTATATAATATTTAGTTATTCAGGTATGTGGGGAGTTGGGGATGTTAGCAGAGTTCCACACATTCCAAACAGTACTGTTAACATTTTGTTTACCTTCCTGCATATCTGATTATAATATTTTCTATTCCTGTATTTTCATTACAACTTCTCATTTTTTTTTATTTATTTTTTTATTTCATAATTTTTTTTATTAGTTACAAATATTTGTTTATTTGGCTACCACACTAGGCTAACGCCCGTGTTGTGGTAGTCGTACATTTAATATTTTAAATACGATTTAATTAAAACAGATGATCAAACATTAAAAAAATAAATAAATTAAGAAATACTTAAAAGTAAAGAGAAATGTGCCTAAATATGTAAAAGCCGTTAAATAAATCAGTAGATAGCGTATAATAAAAAAGCATGAAATTGTAATAAGTTTTAAAGTATCGGACAAAAAGATATTTTAGGATAATTTTATTCATATTAATTTAGGAAAATACGTAGAAAAAACATAAAATTTGATGAAATCTTGTTCAATTTTGTCTGAATAGAAATACCGAGTAAGCGGCCAGTTAAGTATATACCCAAAATAAAGAGAATTTTTTTATTGCAAAAATACTAAAATGAAAATGAATTCTCAAAAAATGATCCGATATTTTTGATGGGACTACTCAATATCCAAGAATTTGGTAATCGCGATAGTAAAACGTTTGGAATACGAGTGCGTTCCGACGATATTTTTACTTCTAGATCTCCCTAACCACTAATGACCTTAAAATATATATCTGACAGATGTCGGGCGGTAGGGTCCAGGTGGATACACGTGCCAGTAACCCCACCCCCACATGTTCTTTGTCCCCTTTACGCGGTGTACTCCCAAAGCACTCTCAAAGCAAGGACCTGGGGAGAAGCTTGACTGAACGCTTCGTACTAAAGCTGAAGTTCAAACAACACTTTCTAAAATAAAAACAAAACAACGTAAAAATTCAACAGACGCATTTAGTAAAAAGATTCGTCGCCGAAAGTGTTTTGATTTGGACTAAGAGTTCTAGGCGTCCTTTGTTGCTGTCGTGCTATCAAATTGAGGTTAATATTTTTGAAGTACCTACCTACACAGTGCTAAAGATTTCGCATAATTGAAAGTTCAAAATTAAATTGTTCCCTACCCATCCCACCGAACAGGCATCCCTTGAAGTGTGACAGTCTATAAAATTAGTTGAATGATATAGAAATATTCTCATGTAATTTAAGTACCTTAAAAAATAAGTCGTAGCTGACGTTAAATAATTTTAAAGACCCTTTTGCAAGTTATCATGTTATTGCTGTGAATCCTGTCCATTTAAGTACTTACCATTCGATTTACTGTGTTGTGTTCACTCTGAGTTGTAGATATGTAGGTACATATTATTATTATTGCGGTTGTATAGTGAGAATAGATTTGTGACTACTTTATGTTTTGACATTAATTAAGCAGGTTATTAGTTTACATTTGTGTTTTTACAACTTCTTTATTCTTTATAATTTTTAAGGTTATATTTTTGTAAACTTCTTACGGGTACAGGACCCTTAGTTTGTTATTATAATTTTAATTGTGTGAAAATCTATTATTGGATATTATGTTTAGATAGGTATTATTATTAATATGAAATATCAGTTAATTTTTCCTAATAAATAAAAAAAATACTGATTTGAAAAATAAATTATGTTTAAAATATTTGTTTTTACTATTGTATATACCTAAAGCTCATCATTCACGGCCGTTTCGTTTCATGCGGCTCCATGTGAAATGCGTCCCGTTTCACCATTCGCGGCCGCTCCACACTCTCCACACTCCACATTAGTCAGTCAAGCAAAGTGATTTTGCAAAAAGGATGTCGTGGTTGCTGCGGAAAATGAATTCAGAAGGTTAATTTTTACTCGCAGCAGGCAGGGAAGACTTGCATTAATACTAAGAAAAAGAATAAATTGACTATAAATGGAACAAGATTAACTCAATGATGACGTCTGATGAACACGCGAGCCACTGGGGTGTATTTGGAGCGCGATTTCAACATTCACTAATGGCTTGTTCACATTGGGAGTGTAGTTTAGTTGAGTAGCGAGTAACTAGCTACTTGACTGGCCGAAAAGCATTCGTATTACGTTCAAGTAGAGTTCATTAGTGGGCCGCCCGTTGCAAGATGACGGGCTGCAAAGTAAATGTCCCGTTTTCGAAAAGAAAGAAATTCGCAGTAAAATTTTTTTAAATATAAAAAAGCGCGCAAATAAGAATCCTGGCGGTGAAATCTAGTGACCAATATACAGAAGTATTTGACCAGAATTCACTTATTTCTAACTACATTACACCGCAAAAGTGTCTGAATGGAACACTGAGAACGTTTCAACGTCGTTGGGTGGAATTTTTCAAACACTTTTGCGATAATAATTTGAATTACGAGAATTTTCGTATTATTATTGAATATATTTTATGTCTGCCCGGAACTAACGCACCAGTAGAAAGAATCTTCTCTCTGATAAATAAATTGTGGAAAAGTGAAAAAAAAGTTAAAAATAGATGTTCTTAAGGCAATGTTAATTATAAAAGTTAATTCTAACAAATCCTGCCATGAATTTAATTCATTTTTTAAATCAACACCAAACAGTCGTTAGATAAGGATTGATATGATAACTTTCGGTTACTTCTCATCGTTCCCTAGCATGACTGGAGATCGTTAACGAATAAGTAACAGTTCAAAATGACTAAGTGTTCTTAATATATTCGACATCAACTGTTGTTAGTACGTTAGCGATCTGCAAATGTTCTTATTCCTGTGTGCACTTTTCATAAATAAATAAAATACTAGATACTATGACAAATATTTGTTTTATGCGCCTACACAAACATACCAATAATCTTGAAATACATAGGGACATAAGATATTTAATTTAATTTATTAAGACGACGGTCGGTCGAATTCACTGGAGATACGACCTTTCTGCCGCGTTCATTTTCTGAAGAACGTACTGTACAAATATTTAAAATGTGTCTCCATGTTGTCCTCCCGAAGTTATTAATTCATTGACTAGAAAAATAAAATCTGGTACTTACCGCTAACTTTATAGTTGAAAAACGGGTTATAAAGTTTTAAAATTGTTGTACGTAAAATATGTTAATGGTAAGGTACTGTTTTTATTAATCTAAAATATAAATAACTCGCATCCCTTGTGCGGCATAGAAATAAAAAGTTATTATTACGAATTCGCCGGAAATGATTAAAATATGAGTTTTGAGCAATCAAAAATTATTAAGGTTGCGTACCGCCTTAAGGGGCTAGAATTTCAATAATCCGTACGTTTGGTAGCTGTAAGACGAGTTGTGATCTAGTCTCCTACATGGTAAAGTAAATTCACTTCAAAAATCAATAAGAGCTGTCCCTAAAGTCCGCTAGATGGCAGTTAGTCTAGTTCGGAGTTTGGGCACCAGGGGGGCCAAGGGGCTGGGTGCAGTCTCCAGGAGCTCATTCAATCATTTAGCCAGCTTCCAGTTAGGCCGACTATCGTAGTCGTCACTTGTACACGCAAAGTATTAAATAAATCCCAGATCGCAATAATAACATATTCGTGACTTTATTACAATGAGGTATTATTTTAGGTAACCGAATAAAACAGAACAGTAAAAAATAGGCAACGACAAAATTACAGGTAGGTTAGTTTGGTTAGGTTATGTTTGTTTATTTTCATCAATATTACATTTTTTCACTGTCCTAAGTTGTCATTTAACCATTATTTCATACAACTGTATCTCATCTACATAGTACGCACCTCTTTGGAATAGTTTACAATAATTATTATTTAACCTTCAGCCGTCAATTACGCGTAACTCAAGAGTTTATGCATGTCTCATGTAGGTATTAGGAACATATAATTATAAATATTGTAATTTTTTACCAGCTAGTGGTAGGATGTAGGTTGGAATGTAATGCCGGCTCCATGCCTTAGTACGGGCAATCAAGGGCGTCGCCAGCCGATAGCCCAGGGGGGGGGGGGGGGCAAGTTGATTTGGAAAATGAGAAAAGTATGAATTGTAGGTAAAGTCGAGAGCATTGGAGGGGACCCATTTTCCCACGGCTGTGTGAGGAAACCGATTGTTTAACCTCCTTAGCCGCACACGGCAGGACTCTAATTTTTGTTGTAAAAAGGAAGCTACATTTAATTTTAAAACGAATCTAGACCGTCCAATGTCCCTGCATGCATGATGAAAAATGAAAATGAAAAATGTATGCATACTTACATTTGCAGTAATTAACAAGATAGATGTGTTCATCATAGATGTGTTCGCCTGTGGGATCAGCATCTGGTTAGAATGAAATCATAAAGAAAAAGAAAAATATGTACAGGTGTAAGTACGATTAAAACCAAAGAAAATATAAAAAAAGAAAGATATCGGAGGCAGTTTGTCCCACTATCACGGGGCAGTCCCGGCGAGAATGAGCGGGCGAGCGGCCTGGCTGCTACGTGCCCAAACACCCGCGTCCCTTATCCGGTTTCCCAAGAGTACCCTCGAGTCGAGAGCACATGAAGCTTTTCACTTGTAATATGAGCCTTACATCTACGGCGATTGTAATAAACGATACAGAGTCCAACATGTAAAGCTACACGAACTCTTGACTGTACAATAAATAAAACTTGTAAATAAGTTAGGTATTACATTTATTAGAAAAATTCAATGAAAATAATTTGGGAGGTTGATTTTGAATAAGTGTACAGTGTATTTTTTGTAATAACCAGATTTTAATTTAAGGGTCGACAAAGATTAGGTTAATTAAAACATAATTTTCGGGGGTTTTTTGTAAACTTCTCGAACACTTTATTATGAAAATCTTCCAAGTTTCCATGAATAAGTTTTCTGTGTACACTCATCATGGCCAGACCATTGAGGCGATTTTGTCCCATAGTGCTTCTAGCCAAGTTTTAAGTCTCCTGAGGCTGCTAAACGATTGCTCTACCGTACACGTTGTGCACGGAAGAGCGATCAAAATTTTCAACGCTTTTTCCGTGTTGGGAAAGAAGATTTTTGCCTCTTTTAGGATGTCAACAACGGTTCGATTTGTTAGGTTTGGTTTATTATGCCAGAATTGCTGCCAAAGCTCGACTTCAATTTTTATGTTTGGTAAATTATAGAATTGAGCGATGGTTTCACAAGTTTCTGTGAGACTTTCGACTGATGTTTGCATTTGCGCGGGGTGTAATTTAGATAAATCAAATGATGGAGTATTTTCTTAATCAAAGCGTATTTCAAGAGATGTAATAATAGAGTCCAAGTATGGTATTATTAATGATCTTTTCCAGTATTCTGAAGGGCTTTCTGCTGGGAGATTGCTTCGATGTCGTTGTTTGCCAACAATGCGCGGCATTGATGTGATGTCCTCCTCCAGGCCGACTTTCTCCGCAACAACAGTAGCATCCTTAATAATTTCATCTGTGACTCTTTCGGGATTGTCACGGTGGCTCTGAAGCAACGTGTTGCGAGGCCTTGACCACGTCCAAAGCTATGGATTGGAGTGCGTTGACAACATGTTCCATCAAAGCAGAGTATTGAGCTTGTGTCGCTCTCCATAGAGAGAAAAAAATGGTCTTATTTTTAAACGCCCGGGGTCTCAAAAGTTTCGTATGATCTGCAGCTATTCGAAAACGTAAAAATAAATGAAATTATTGTTCACTATTAGCCCGCTAAAATGGTCGGAAGTTGTGAAAAAAAATAAATAGATTTCGTGATTTGGATAAAAAATAAAATAAAGGGTCCATATTTTATATTTTGTACCAAACTTAATTTTTATTCCATAACTGCAGTATAAAGAACGCAAAAAAAAAAACATATGTGATTTGTTTGTTAAAAATATAAAAGGGGAAAATAACGCCTTTTCTGGATAAAATCAGTATTCTTGTTGACTTACTTGTGTTCATACACTTGATTTTTTTTTCTTTATTTTTGTCAGCTAAATGCATTTTTTGTTAACAAACAAACGTTAAAAGTTTAAATTATTAAAAAAAAAATAATTAAAATATATTTTTTTAAATGTTTTAGGTTTGTTTTCTGATTTTCAATACATTTTAGCGGGCTTAATAACCATTTAATTTTTTTTTATTTTAAATGCAGTTCTCATTTTCTTTGTTAGACACAACTTTTGAGACCCGGTGTTTCTGAATTCAAAAGTTTAAATAATTGACATACCCTACTATCAAAGTAATACCAAGTATAAACGAAATTCTGGAAGCAGCCTCATGGAGTTGAAAGGCGTTTTTTCGAGTTGCACCGTTTCCTTCCTGCGTTGCAACTTTTTTAGAATCTCTAGGGGGGGGCAGCTGCCCCTCCCTGCCCCCCCTTGGCGACGCCCTTGCGGGCAATGACAAGACAACTTACTTGATGGGCTCTGACGTAATAATGCATAAAAATGTGTAGGCATGCATTTTAATTTTATCTTTATCAAATTTTGTGTCTGTGTTTTGTAATTTTCCAAAAGGGCCCATTTTTTAAAAGTTGTAGGGGGTTGTTAGCATCATACATGAATAGCCAGGTACCTCCCCCTTCCTCTTCCCCATCTCCTTCCCCTCTCCACTACCTTCAGCCTCACAACATACTGCAATTGGGGATGCCATAGTCTCACTGGTTCGAGACGGGAGTAGTTAGGACTCTTGTGCGGTATTCACGTAAAAAAAATTCTAAGTCAATTGTAATTTTTACTGTGCGATGACATTCCAAATGGTACCGATGATGTCAGAATTATAGAACTTTCAGATAATGTGTGTGTTTTTTTTACCTACACACAGTGTACAAGAGGAAAACTGGTAAATCTTAATCGCAGAGAATCCTAAAAAACGTTAAAAAAATTGTTTTTACCGTTTTTCCTTTTTTTGCAACGAAAAGGTAAAAAAAATATTTGAGCCTAGTTGGTCCACGATTAGAAGCATTTCGAAAGATATTAAACAACCGATATTAATAACGTTTTTTTTTTCAAATTTGACTTACTAAATTTCAACTTTGGGCTTTATTTACTTTAAAATGAAAGCTCAAGTCAAAAAAAAGTTATTCTTCAAAATCGAATCCAAATGTGACAAAATTCGCCAGTTTCTTGCTTGCAGGAACTACGAGTTTCCAGATGCCGTGAAATTATGTATAAGTAATTATGTCAACAACAGGTACCGTTCGAATTTGCGGAAACAAAAGCAGTGCTGTGATGTGATGTGACCAAATAACGTTTTACGTTTTCACAAAAACACGCTCATAATAATAATCTTTCACATTGCTGATATCGATCTTCAGGTTTCCACATATCCTGATACAAGCAGCATATCTGACGTAGTAGATTTTAAAATTTTGTTAGGTTATTCATAACTGGGAATGTTTATCTTCATTAAAAAAATTATAATCACGAACAATCTAATAAAATTACTAGCTGACCCGACAAACGTTGTTCTGCCATATAAATTATTTTGAGAGAATATTTTGGTTGTTAAATAAAAAATAACGAATGTGTCGTAAGTGTGTGGGGATGGGATCTATGACAGAAAGAAGAATGGAGCGCTGTAGACGATGGCCGCCGATAAAAACAAAAAAAAAACTAAAGTAGGAAAACGAAAAAAAGAAAATCAATATGAATTTCCGAGAGCAATTGAGCGTACGATATTTTTTGTCAGTCCGTCTTTAGCCAACACAAATAAGCTCGATGGTTTGCCCACCCAAGAACATGATGCCGAATGAAATATCAAAATGACGCGACGCTTCTCGTGAATGCCTTGCGCATGTGTGGATGAAAGTTCGATGAGGCGGACGTAGCGCTATCTGTCATTCAACAACATAAATAATTTCGTTCTTTTTGAAATACGAAAGACGGTTAAATTTGTTCATACAAAAATACTAAAATCGCGATTAAAAATGGGAAGGTGGAGGTGGGAGAGTTGAAATTTGGGTTTATAGGTATTTTTTGATGCCAAATAAAAAAAAAATACAAAAAAAAAAAAAAGACATTTTTTGTGGATAGGGACACCCTAATCACCTAGCAGTATGAAATATACTTTAAAACCTATTCTAATACCTACCAAATATACATAAAAAATTTCATAAAAATCGGTCAAGCCGTTTCGGAGGAGTGTGACCACAAACACCGTGACACGAGGTTTTTATTATTAAAATTTTCCTTTTGTTTTGCTCATTCTCATTACTTATGCGTGGAAGTTCTGGTTGACCAACAGGTCTGCCAAGATTTGTGCAATGGGCCCAATGGGATACAGTACCAAGTACCGATGGCTGCCGGCGTTTAGCACACATCAAAGGGGCGGCCAACTTCCTACAACCACGACTTGAACTCACTCAGCCGTGAGCGGGCACATTAATTGTAAATGTTAATGTATATTTTATATGCGATTGTATGGAACATGTTTAGAATTTTTACGCTGATGGAAACATCCTAGAAAATTTTCAATCTTTTAGGATCTGTATACCAGAAAATCAGTTTTTCTGATATACAGATCCTAGGTTTGCTACTTTTGGTGACTTAGCAGGAGTGCCCAGGTTCATGGAGTGAGGCTTGTCTTTTTTGAAGAGAAACTACTTTAGCACCGTAGTTTTTTTTATATATATTTTTATTCCAGTTAAAAGAAAATTACATTTTCACTCATTTAACTAGAAATAATTATACAAATTAAAATAAAGTAAATATTTCAATACAGCGCTATTCAACATTATTATTTTGTTTATCAAGAATAAATATTAATTTTTTTTTTTTAAATTTACCCAGCTTCTTTTCGTTTTTAATGTCTTTTGGGAGGCAATTATATAAGTTGCCTCCCTCGTAACCAATGGATTGTTTACCATAGTTAGTGTGGATGGTGTTTAAATGTATGTTATCGTGTTGTCTCGTAAAGTGTTTGTGTACTTGGGACGTTTTAATGAATTCTGTGTTTGTGTGTACGAGTTTATTGTTTATTTTGTATATAAGGAGACATGTATTGTATTCATATAGTTTTCTTAATGTTAGTAGTTTTGTTTCCATATATATTTTTTTTGTGGATGTTCTGGGCTTGTAGTTAAATAGTTTTTTGATTACCTTGTTTTGTATTACCTGTAATTCATTTATGTATGTTTCACATGCGTTTCCCCAGATTTCAATCAAGTAATTTAAATGTGAGTGTACGAGACTATAATATAAACCTTTTTAAAATTTATTTGGCAACAGATATGATATCCGGCTAAATACGCTAATTAAGGGGATGATTTTATCTTTAATACCTTGTATATGTTGTTTAAATGTCAAATGCTGATCAATGCACAGCCCAAGATATTTTTCCTGGATCAGGATTTGAAGTTCGTTGTTTTCAATTTTTAAGGGTACATGAGGAGGAACTAGTGTGATTTGAAACTCGATGAAACGGAAGCTAGCGACACTAAAAATAGACAAACACATAGGTACATCTATAGGATTTAGTCTGCGAGAGTATGAGGTAGCAATAAAAAGTTTCTAGTACAATACGATAACGGAGCCTCCATTTGCGTAGCGGTAAAAAGCGCCCGTCGAACTTCAGCGGTCAGACATCCGTATTTTTGTAAAATCAATATCCAATCTTCAAACCACTCCAAAATAAACAGGCAAAAAGAAAAGAAAGTGACATCTAGCGACTAGCGACCACGAAGAAGTAAACAAATACTAAATGTATAGGAAAAGGTGTACTGGAATTCGACGGCAAAATAAACAGGCAAAAAGAAAAGAAAGTGACATCTAGCGACTAGCGACCACGAAGAAGTAAACAAATACTAAATGTATAGGAAAAGGTGTACTGGAATTCGACGGCAAAAATATTGAAAAAAATCATTCTCCACATTGATTAAAAATGTGCTTGTAGTCTCCTCACTCTTGTCTACTTTAGGTTTCATTTCTACCGCGTGTGAATTACGCACTTTTGAGTTTTTTTTAATGTTTACTCCACACAGGAGGCCCTGAGGAAAATAATTTCCCTTAGGGCCTATGTCATCTGAGATGCTGTGTGGATGGTCTTTTTGAGGAGAGGAACGAGTGAACATTGGCAAATCGTTCCACAGCCGAGGTGTCGAACTCAAGAAGGAGTCGAAGACCCGTTCTCATGAAACAGATGGAGAGACTGGTTGATGGAGACCATTTGGCCTTTAGGAGGACTCTCTAGACTGTGGGAGGGATGGATTCATACGTCACTCATTCTTGGATTCACTGACCCCCAGATTTTTCCTCCAAAAGAACTTCCTCTCCTTCATTTCCTTTAAAAAACTCTCCACAACATCCCCAAGCATCAGCATCCCCAAAGATGACAAAAGCTCTCAGGAAAACGATTTTCCTCAGCGCCACCTGTGTGACGCTATTGTAAAAAAAGGAAAATAGAAACAGAGAGAGATGGCATAGAAGCATGCCGATTGTCGCCGTACCCACACACACTATATAAACACTAAAGCGGCGAAGCAAATTAAACTAACTCGTTTGGTGTGTGAGCGTTTTATCCAATGTGGAAATTTTCAATTGCGAACTTACCAAATATAAGAGGTCAATAAAAGAATATTTCTCTGATGGTTCTTGAATAATGTTATGTTTTTATTGTTTATATTTCTGTTATGATTTGATTAATATGTAAAACCCCTCTTCAAGGCTAAGAATGTATTGATTAATTTTTTGTTTTGTAATTTTTCATTTTATTTAAAAAAAAATTGTTTTAAGAATCTATTTTTTGTTTTTGTTTTGGTTTTATATAAATTTTGGATTCATATTCCTTTTTTATAAAATTAATTTACTTATTCTTATTATGCTGTCTCAGTAGAAGTAAAGTCACAAGGAGGAAATCCACAATTGGTTTTATTTTGGCTATTTAATACTTGTACAAACTGAAATAAATGTAAACTGTCGATTTCCCGAAAAATTAATAAATAAATAAATAAGTAAGTAAAAATAAAGCCTGGAAGTCGCGTACGTAGATGCAATTTACAGTAGTATGGGTGAACGATGTTTACACACTTTTGTGCGCGCGATGTCATGCTTATAATGGTCCATGGCCACCTCTCTTGTTTCTATTATTTATGATTTAATCAAGTAGAGAAAGCGTACATAAACCATTAAAAAATACTGCTTTTGAAATGCATGAAGCAAAATATTTTTTTTCATAATTTTTTTAACCAATTCACATCTGTTTTCCATGAAGAAAGAAATATTTTCCTGGTAATCAAACAATATTCTGAATGAGGAAATTTTTCAAACTGACATTAAATTCCGCAGCCAACAAAACTAATTGTTAATCAATATATTTTAATGAATCCGTATTATTGGGTAGGAGAAGGAGATGGAGAAGAAGAACGTGGGGAAATACCTGGCAATTCGGATCTGCTCACCAAACACGTCTAAAGCCATTTCGAACAACATTTCTGAATGATGGTCTTACAACAGGTCGATACTGAGAGTACCTTCCAATCTGGAACGTGCCGCAAATATAGGTACCTTATGGTTTATGAAATAACACAGTTCAAACAAATAAAATTAACTTGCGCGCCCCGGGATTTCACCCGACCTTCGGATTGCTGACCTGGAGGATTGCTGCTGGACGATGGAGGCCGACTGGGTACTATATACAGAGGAAACTCAAAAATACAAAAGTTCTTGGAACCTTTCATTATTATTTTAACATTAAACTTTAAAAAACTAATTAATTTAAACATCACAAATTCTTTAAACTTTGAACTTTAAAGACAACTTTTAGGAAACAGAAATAATATTATTCCTAATAACTAAAATAATATTTTAGTTATTCTGGAGAAACTCGTTTACTTGCGGAAACCTTGGAAGCTTATTAGATATTAGCTACGTTTTTCGACATTTTTAAACGACTTCAAAAAGACGGAGGTTCTCAATTTGACGGTATTTTTTTATGTTTGTTACCTCAGAACTTTCGACTGGGTGAACTAATATTGATGATTCTTTTTTATTTGAAAGCTGGTGCTTCCCGTGTGGTCCCATTTCAATTTGGTTCAGTTCTGACAATGGCATCCAATTATGGCATAAATTTGCATTAAATATGTGCGCGACAAATGGAGGAATAACTCAATATCACGCTAACGGATTTCGATGAATCTTTTTATTATTGGATAGGTTGTACTTCAATGGTAGTTTGATGAGAGTTTGGTTAGGTTCTGATTATGGGATCCATGACAAAGTAACGTAACTCTTCAATTCTTAGGAGCAAATTAACGATACTCGGCCGAATCTTTTATAGGCTATCCGGATCTTTGAGTCACCTACCGTAACGTCGTTATGGCCATATGAGCAGCACGTTTAGTATGTCTACCCATATTCAGACAAATTAGTTAGTGTACTTCAGATTCACTAAAAATCAAAAAATTAACAAAAAATTTAACAGAACAAAAAAACGACTTAAAAAATGCAATAAAAAGTAAAAAAAATATTTCGTATTCTTCTACAACTCGGCCAAGGTACCCGGTTCGGCCTGTTCACTTGACAGCTCCCTTCCCGCCGCGGCCCCGCTCTCGCCTCGTCAAGTCGCGCTTGCGACACTAGCACATCTCACCTATAACTATGTATGTAGTTAGTTACAAACCTACCTTGGCTGACACCGACTCCAAAAATAACAATCATCCCGACGTATTGAAGAGTACAAAAAGTAAATTCATTATTAAGTTGTAGAAGAATAAGAAATTATATTTTACTTTTTAGTAGATTTTTGAAGTCGTTTCTTTGTTTTGTTAAATTTTTACTATTTATTGTTTTCACAATTTATTAAATATTAATACCTTCACTGGTTTATAGATTTCAAATGTGAAGACCCGTGAAAATCACGTTGCTATAATTATTGTTGGAAATGTGAAGCTGAAAGTATTTTTATAAGATATTTGCTTCAATATAAAAAACAAATATTGTCAATTTTCTTTACAATATAATTTTTATTGAAAAATAATTTTACAGACGATCAGAATTACTTTTCGAATGAACACCGTACGTCAACTTTAAAAATCATATCATATCTGTGAAATTTTCAAATGAAAGAAACATCTACACATTTGAAAATAATAGAATAGGCCACTTCCATGGATTTCATAACGACTTGGAAAAAATCATGTGGATAGATTTTTTTTCCCAAGATTACGAAAATGTTAGTAAAAATTTTTAGAAATGTACAATTTTTTCTTTGTAAATAAATAAATCCATTATTTGGGCCCGTGACTCACATCATGAAAATGTCCCGTCTCCGAAAATGTTCCTATTAATTTTGTAAAATTCCACACTGATTTTTTTTTTATATGGCAACACTTTGATATCAGGCGAATTTTTGAATTTGACATTTAACGTTCACTAGATTTATTGTTTGTTCTCTGCGAACTTATCATTTGGTTTGACTTTTCGACAGATGTTGTATACATTCTATGATGCCTGTACTTGTTTTAGAGGTATAATGGTGATGGTGCTGATTTTAACAAAATCAAATTTTATAATATTCTCATTATTATTATAATTTACAAGTACAAGTATATTACATTGGATTTAGTAAAATAGACGTTGAACATTATAACGATTTATGATCAATAAGATGGATCAAGGAATTTTTTTTTATGAGATGTAATATTTTTGGTATGCCTCGTTATTCTCCTGTGCCCTTTCTTGTGGAAAACGTTTTTTTTTTAAAATGATTTTCGGCTATGTAATTATCGTTTTTTTGCACCTATAAAATTATGTCCCGTCTTTCCGGTTTTTAAAAAATGGTCTAATTTTTCGGATTGAAATTTTCAAAAAATCGCCAGGGTTTCAAATATACGATGAATAAAAAACAGAATGTCTTAGAATAATTGCCTAAACCGGATTTTAAAAAAAAAGTTATGCAAGTGGCCTATTGTTATAAAAATAATAAAAAATGGCACCTACTTTCGCTTGTCTAAATTGATCAGTTCCAATTTTGAACATCATTAAACAGGAATATTTCACATAAGGCACTGGCACCCGAAATTAATATCTTTGATGATAAAGAAAAAAAACCTACGTACAATTTATCGATACCTTACTGGTTTTACGGAGCTCAGACGACTTAATGATACGATTAAATGCTAGGTAAGTTTGTACACTTAAACGCAGGTAGGTGGATAATCCATATACAGCTAACTCGGTACTTAATCGGTAGTCGGTAATAATTAAATGGGATATAATTATTGATATAACATCTATGGATGATAATATCTACCATGGATTTATTGGTAAACAATATTCAAGGGATTGTGATACAATTTATTGATATAGGTACACGAATTCTGGATTGACGACTTAGATGAAATGTTATTGAGGAATTTAGCACCAGAGAAAACCGACGTGGCGAATTAATCTGAAATATATTACGTATCCAGATTCTATGAAGGGTTGCGCACAGCGTTCAAATCCATATACAGGGTGTCCGGGGGTAAAGTGCATTAACTTTGGGAGGTGATTCTACATGATGGTAGGAGTAAAAAAGATTAATAACTTTTTCCGAAATTCCAACATTTTTTCCCATACAAAAAGAGGTACCGACTAAAAATCCTTAGTGTGAGGTACGATCTTGCTTGCTGAGAGCCTGCCGGGCGCCCGACTCGATTGTGATTGGCCCGTATCGTAACAGCGGAAAATAATAAATCTGGCCGCACACGCCGGACTAATTTTATCTTTTTACCTCAAAACTACCCCTAAAAGTTGGAATTTCGAAAAAAGTCATTTATCTTTTTTACTTGTACTATCATTTAGAATCACCCCCCGAAGTTAATGCACTTTACTCCCGGACATCCATATAATAATTATCAATAAAATAGGGTAGGTAATAATCAAAGATACTAGAAACAAATGGAGGTATGGCATCGTAACGGCATCTTAAGTTTAAAAGTAGTGTACTTTTCAAAATCTATGCCTATTAAAAGTGTGGCGGCTTATTCATAAATTAACAATATTTTTCAATACTATGTGTGTACCAGCGTATAAGTGCAAAAATGGTAAATAAATTCGTTCAACATCAATAGGTACCAACTTATTACCAATTAAAGATATTTTTAAGTCGATTTTAGGATTGAAATTAGTAAATAATGTAAAAAATATTTATTATTATTTTTAATTTATAAACTAACGTTTAGACAAGATTTTTATGCATAGCACAAAGGGTAACAATTATTATAAGCAATAATTATCAGCCTGAAACACTCATCAACATTGAAAAATCTTCCGAGAAAAGATACTTGCCGCCAACGGGACTTGAACCCGTGATTGCCGGTCAGCTGCTCTTGACCACTGAGCTATGGGGGCTTATCAAATACCCGCCAAATAATTCAATATATACTAGTGTTTCATTCAACAATTACTGCTTATTATATTTTTTCCACCTGAAAACAACCAACTTTATTTTTGCGAGAGAGACATTGTAAGTGTTAAATCCCTCGCTAGGTGGCGTCGAGACAAATTATGACTACATTTATTTATGACTACAGAAGGACACGGGTTCAAGTCCCGTTGGCGGCAAGTATCTTTTCTCGGAAGATTTTTCAATGTTGATGAGTGTTTCAGGCTGATAATTATTGCTTATAATAATTGTTAAAAAATATTTAATTTTATAATCATTATAACTACGGGGGGCAACTGTCAGTTAGCAATGTTAACATTAAAGATTATTAAAAAAAAAATCTTCTGAAGTATGTACATTGTAAGTCCTCTACCGAACACACGAACACCATAAAGACATACTGGACAAGCATTCCTAAAATTATCATTACTTTATGATAGAAGAAATATATCAGAACGAACATATTCTGTTGACGATGACCTTTAAAAAAACATTAATTTTCAGATTACAGCATTAATCAGAATAAAAACATAAATTTTTCGAAACATATGATCAAACGTCAAATCAACCATTTAATATCCCACTCATTTTAATTACGTTGTTTTCATTTATTTTATTTTATTTTGTTTACCCTTTATCATAATTTTGTGTACATTATTTTATGATGTAAGCATATCTATGTTTTTAAAATGTTTTTATGGTTTTTATTTCTCTCAATTCCACCATCAAAATTAGGTTATCCTTTAATATATTTTTTTACAAATGTGTTTATGCGGATACTTCACTGGTTTAGGCAACCCAGTAGACATGAAATATTATGTGAAATACGTGTAAAAACACTGTTTGTTTCCCAAACAAAGTAAAACAATAAAAATAACAAAAAAGTTCCTACTGGTGAATTTATTATTCGTTGGGAGAAACGATGAAAATATTTTATCCACACTGACAAAACCTGCACACCAAACAAAACTGAATACATTATTCAGAATCTCGGTAAACATTTTTCACAACAAATTCTCGAAATATAACATATTAATATTGTTAACCATAGCTTATTAATTCAGCACCTCGGAGGTGATTTTTCACAAAAACAGTGATATACAAATTATACAGTTATTATTATCAATAACCTTCTCAACTTATTATTCAGAATGCCCACTTTTTAACTTATTTTATTTTGTGTTTATTAAATTTTTATTAAAACAACTATATTTTAATAACTTTTTAAAGTTATTCCCACCATTTTAATGTATCATTGAAGAAGACGATAATACTATTAACCTAAACGAAAATATGAAAGAGAACAAGACACAGAAAAATAAAATCATAACGGTCGCAACTGGGACTCGAACCCAGAACTCTTCGAGACCTCTTACTTTTAAGTCATTTTTTTATTATTATTTTGTCTATCTCATAATTCAAATTCCAGAATTAAAAATATTATCTTCTGATAAGATTTTAGATTTTCAAATTGCCAAAATCAATTACACATATGCCTTGATGATGAACACTGGTACGCTGTCCAAAACTTTGGGCAGTGCAACATGGTATAAATAACCAAAATATTATCTTTTACTATTTTTTTCCTATTGGCAGTTAGTTACCTGTTTCATTTCGACGATAATATGGAAAAAAATTAGTCGAAGATAATATTGTTATTTCTTAAATATGAAATATGAGATAGACAAAAAACTGATTAAAATAAGAGGTCTCAGTAGTCGAATTGCTAAGGCGTTTGTCCCGGTAAGAGGTTCTGGGTTAGAGTCCCAGTTGTGACAGTTATGAGTTTATTTTTCTATGTCTTGTTTTTCTTCATAAGAATAAACACGTAAAATGTACTTGCATGAAAAATTGTAATCTAAAATATTAATTTATCTTTCACAAAACTTCATTGGTTGGTAGATAATATTATTGTATTAAAATATCTATTATTTAAAACCTAGCATTATCAACATTTGATACTTAGCAAAATAATAATTTCCATAATTCAAAATCAAAATCAATATCAAATCATATATTTAGTAGGTTCGTACCTAGTAGGTAACGCAATGTACTTATGGAAAAGCTTGATTGACAAGCCATCCATGATATTTTTGACGGATTTCGAAATATAACCCCTCGGAACTGTGAAACGATTGTCTCGATTTACGTTTTGGAATCAAAAAGATTTTCGCTTTAGAATGAATTCTGATTTATCAAAACTTTCTCTCAATTCCCTTTTCGATTGAACGGACGTTATTTTTGGACTGAGTTATCGAATGAATTTTGAAATCGAGATTCAAGAGAATCGATTTGTTTATGACTTGATATATTTCAATTGTTAAAATGATTGGTTGTGGACATCGTTAGTTTCATACAAATATTGGTTCACGGCCCGTCTTCCTCGTTTCTATTATCTATGGTAATAATATACAATAATTATTCTGAATATTCGGGCTCAACAGTGTGAGCCTGTTGTCGAAAGTGTGAAGGTTATATTGTTGTCATCAACACAGATTTGCTTTGTCCTACCCTAGTCCTTTAGTTGTTATTGCCATGTCTCTTGGGATTAGAATAATTACTTAGGATTCAAATCCTTCTGTCATGATTTGTGTTAAGATATTGAAGCTATATTTTTTGTTTATTTTCATCCTCAGCCAAAATAAGAAGTTTCCACGTAATTTTAAAAGTAAAACCACTATTTCGTAATACCAGGATTCTCACAGCTACAAATAGAAAAGTTTTTCTAATAATTAGAAACTGACAAACCAACCGGTTTATTGATTTGGTTTAAGATACTACATACCTATTATGTTCTCGGTAGACCATATGGTCAGTAACAAAGGAAACCGGGCGGCGTTTTGTTCTTTCAATGTATTCACCTATTTCCTCTCTGGATTTTGACAGTAGTGCAAATATTTTTCAAAGTAAACCAGATATCGACGACCAGCGTGTCGGTACGTTTTTTTTTTTGATAAACTACTTCTTATAAGAGATATCTCTACATATTATAAATTAAAGTCCCCCGCGTCATCTGTCTGTCTGTCTGTTCGCGATAAACTCGAAAACTACTGAACGGATTTTCATGCGGTTTTCACCAATAGATAGAGTGTTTTGTGAGGAAGGTTTAGGTATGTAATTTGTTAAAGATTTGTGTAAATTAGTTGAAACATCACGATAATTGTTAGAAGTTTCGAAAAAAATCGAGCCGCCTGTTAGCTTTCATCGAAAACGCCGCCTAATCCATTTGGGATACAAAGCAATGCATGGTGGGATATTCCTCTTTTATAGATCTACAAAAAAGTCTGCGAAGGCATATATCTATCTTTTACGGATAGCATACTATACCCATTCTAGCTTCTAAAAAAATGGACACGTACATTGCGGTAATTGAAAAGTTATTTAGACGCATACAGTATTAATCTTTATAAATTTAAATACGTTAGTTACCTCAAGCATTTCATGCACATTATTATAATCTTTCACACCATCTCTACGTATTATAAATAAAAGTCCTCCAATATTCAGGGGGGGGCATTGTCAGAGACGGCATTAGTTTGGTAAAATACCTTTTATTCAAATTGCACTCTTAGCACAGGAAACAAGAAATATTTATTTATCGCCTGTTGATATCTACGGCCTTGTATAGGTATAATGTTAAACACTGAGAAGTAATTTCACGACCACAAAAAATGTTTCGAAACGCGGCAACATCTTGTGGCAAATTATTTTGCTGTGATTGTTTATGCGTTTTGATGAATATCTCGATAAGAAATGAGTTATTGCCTGCCGCGAAACCAGTTTTTTTGAGATAATAATTTTGTGTGAGTAAATTATTTTAGTGTTAGATCCTCGATAGAGAGACCGTAATGATTTATATTTATTCGCCATAACAACAACGTGTCCACTAAAATTCCATGTGAGTGGTTATAAATCTTGGCACCGAAAGCAAATGCCACTCCTTTCTCACACATGGAGCGACGGAGCGTATTAATCTGTAAAGTGATACGTTGTGAGTTGGAGGTTAGATTAGTACGTGCCATTTGCCAGTCGCAAGTCTCTACGCAGTTGTTAGTTACGAAGTCGCCAGTACGTTAGTCGTTAGTACCATCGCCAACAACATGAACCGAGAACATACCAAGATGCGAATCACAAGTCACAATTAGTGATGTGATGATTATTGCAATGTTGCCAGAGTAAAGTTAGCCTCCCAAAAACTGGGCGTATTGTACAGGGCCCGCAGATACTTTAATAGTACACAACTGCTAACCCTGTACAAATCACAAGTGCGCCCCACGGTTGAATTTGGCAGCCACCTCTGGTCTGGAGCTCCAAAATACCTGAAAACTACCGTCGACTCTGTGCAGAAACGGGCGGTCCGTTTAATAGATTCTCCCATCTTAACAGACGGATTGCAATCTTTAGAGCACAGGCGTCGGGTGGGAATGCTATCCTTGTTCTACCGGTATTACAATGGAAGATGCTCCGAGGAACTAGCATGATTGATCCCTTCGGCACCGGTGCATAGTCGGGAAACACGCCAAACGCGTGCCCAACATTTGTACACGGTTGACATTTGTCACATGAGAACGGGTCGTTTCTAAGACTCATTCTTGTGTTCAACAGCTCGGATGTGGAATGATTTGCCGGCCTCTGTGTTTCCTCCTTCCTACAACATGGGTCTCTTCAAGACCAGTGGAGGTAATCCACCTCTTACCCGCCCTGGTATAAGTAACTGATGGTTACTCCTTCAAGGCTCTCGCAAGATTTTTTTTTGGTAAACGAAGCTACATTTATTTATTTTGAACGAATCTAGAACTTCAGTGTCCTTGCATACGTTGTTAGTAAGCAGTATGCAAGTGCTTAACAGGAAAAACAAAATGCAAAAAATAGGTTAGTAAGACAAAGATAAATTAAACAGGGCAAAAGAAAAACTCATTCATGAGGCTCCATGAGGCGGCATTGCATAGCGGCAGCACCTGGATAAAATAGAGAACATAAGTAATACAATAAATCTCAAATCAATTGGCAAGTACCAACAAAAAATGTGAATGGCTTTCGGTCTGACCATAAACTACACTTAGCTTCCGTGTCCCTTAGCCAACCACTCAGTGAAGCCTCAAAGAATGTTAACTGAATATTTGGGGTAAAATACCCGAAGACTAAAAGAAAATTCAGCGTTGGGTAGTCAGAGGCAGGACAAAGGATAGTCAAGGTCGTCTGATCAAGCCTCAAGCCTGCACATGTCATTGGGGGAGGCGCAGATAGATTTGAGAAGGATCTGCAAAATTCTAAAGATGAAGCAGGGACGAGGTCCAGCACACCCCCATATGGGGATTGGGAAAAAAAATTGGAGTTCAGTTCATCCAGTAAAACACTTAAACAGTTAAAGACAAACAAAACAAAACAAGGAACATGGCATAAATTGACAGGTAGTATAGTAATTATTAACAAAATAAATCGCAAGGCAATATATACATTTTTTTTAAACATAGTGAACAACATAATATAACGCACATGTAAAATATAACACATAAATCATAATATGTAATAAAATAAATTTTAAGAAAATAAAAGCAATAACATATTACAGAAACACATAAATCATAACAAATAAATCCAAGCGGTAAATATAAAGGAATCATGAAGAGTGTCCGTGAATTCAGAAGCAGAATACACCTGGTACCTAAGTTGTTTTACAGCTACTCAGCGACTCTAAGAACAGGCCATCTCTCAACCCAAACTTTCGTGAATTTCCTCAGGCACTCAAAGTTCACCTTATTCGAGACGAGATCTGTATTCCAAGCAGGTCTCGTGATAACTTGTAAACCTTCAATCATTTCGTCTCGAGCATCAGTCAAAATCTCACAGTGCCACAAAATGTGCTCGGCTGTTTGGTCGGTATCACCATAAGCGCAATTGGGATGGGATGATAGAGCCAGTCTGTGAAGTCTACCTCTAAACTCCCCATGCCCAGAAAGCAATTGGGTGATATGGTGGTCCATTAAAATATATGCCCCTTCCATTCTGATTTTAACGGATGGAAAGAAGGAGAAGGTCTATCTTCCCATATTCGATCTATCCCATCTCATCTGCCATTCACTCAGAGTTTTTATTCTCATCATCTTTAGAAGTTCAGGGAGAGGCACTGCTCCACCAGGTATTAATTCAATACCAAGATGGTTTACAGGTCTTCCTCTTTTCAGACACTTCTTTGTCAAAACTTCCCTAATTTCTAAATCAATTGGCATAATGCCGGCCAAAATTGGCAAAGCATCCGATGATACTGTTCTGTAGGCTCCTGAAAACGCCAGTAAGGGGATTCGCTGGCCCCTCTTAAGCGCTGAATGAATAAGTGAATTACTGAGTCGATGTTCACATACACAGGCACCATATGAGACTTGCGCCACATATACGCATCTGTATAGACGGATTGTAGGGAAACGTAAACCCCATTCAGCAGTTGAGATTCTTCTCAGTTTTAAGAAGAGAGGCTGGGCCTTACTAGAAACGCTTTTAACGTGAGTCAAGAACGAGGACGATCTGTCTAATGTAACGCCTAAATATTTAGTACTCTCTACAAAACGGATTGCAGTATCTCCCATTTTTATGAAAGGGTTTCTACCTCTACTGAGGGAGCCTTTCATAAGGAGACGCATGGTCTTATGGGGAGCAAAAGTCAGTCTGTTTTCCTTTCCCCAGTTAAGAATCAAATTCAAACCTTCTTCAGCTTTATTTTCAACTTCTTTTCTACTGTCCCCAGAGACCAAATACAATTTGTCGTCTGCGTAATCAATCGCAATAGTGCCTTCAGGTAAGGGTAACCTGGAGGAGTCATCGAATAAAATATTCCAGAAATCCGGTGCAAGGGGAGAACCTTGGGGACAACCCATGTTCAAATCTCTTTCAATGATGCAATCACCAAAAGAAATTATAATTTTTCTATCTTTAAAATAATCGCAAGATATTTGAAAAAGTTTTCTTGGAAAATTACGATTCTTTAATTTAGTTAAAATCATCTCCCACCATGCATTATCGAAGGCACCAGTATTATCTAAAAAGATACCGATTACATACCTCTTTGTGCAGACCTTCACCCCGTCAAGCGCAGTCATAATGGTGTGCTCCGTGGACTTACCTGGGACGAATCCATATTGATGTACATATGATGGTGTTAATGTTTCTCGTAGACGATTTTGAATAATTCTTTCCAATATTTTCCCCAATACAGGAAGAAGTGTTATTGGTCGATAAGCTTTAATATCCGTTCATTTTTTGTCGTTCCCTTTAGGTTTTTCTCCCTTCGTTCTCTTCAAGACCAATGTTAATTCCATCCTCTCCTCAAAAAGACCCTCCACACAGCATTCCATATGACATAGGCCCTGAGGGAAATTATTTTCCTCAGGGCCTCCTGTGTGGAATTAATGTAAAAAAAAAAAATTCCCTACGTAATAAAAAAGAGAAAATTATTCTTCAGATTTCGTGGTTTTTTTAAATGTGCACTTCGATAAGTAGTGACCGACCGAAGGTCGGTTTCGGTTTCAGTTTCGGTTCCGGTTTCGGTTTCGGTTTCGGTTTCGGTTTCGGTTTCGGTTTCGGTTTCGGTTTCGGTTTCGGTTTCGGTTTCGGTTTCGGTTTCGGTTTCGGCAAGTTTCGGCATCAATTTCGGTTTAGGCAGAAAATCTGCTGAAATACAAAATACTCAATTAATGACGTGCCTCCTTTAAGTGTTGATTATTGACAAATGTTTGTTCCAGGGAGTAGTTAACATGTTTGTTAATTTTGATTTGTTTTATAGCGGTAATATCATATAAATATATTTTTTTACATACTTCCATCATTGTTTTTTTATTTCATTTAACACGTATAAAAAGAATTTTGTGATTTTAAACGCAATAAAAATTAAAATTCTCAATTAATGTGATCCGTCCTTTATAATGTAAGTGTTGACAGCGTTGTAATTGACAAATTTTTGTTCCAAGCAGTAGTTACCATGTTTTGTTATTTTTTGTAAATTTTGTTTGTTTTATACATTTTTGTATAAGTAACTAGCTTTTTCCCGCAGCTTCGCTCGCATGGTATTAGGGGATTCATCACTCCCCCCATCAACCCCCCTCCCCCCCCCCCCCCCTCCACCCACCCTCCTGACACCACTCTCCCCACCCCTACCCCTCTTCCCTCCACACCCCCTCACCCCTCTCGCATTCTTTCCTGGTACATTCAATCTTCAAACTGCTCGCGTGCCACCTATTACAATTTTTATACAAATTTCATATGGGCAGAACTCAACTCAAAATAACGAACAAAAAAAAAGAATTATCCGATCGGGTTTACGCGCGCATACATACACTTCTTTGATTCATTTTTAGAGATGGTTACTAAGTACGACGCCAAAAAAGCACTATTTTTAGCGTGAATTGCCTAATTTAAAAAAAAAACACATCGTTTCCAAGGCGACAATTGGTTTCTGACGTTTGCAATAAAGCAAGGATCATACTGAGCAGACGCAACGCGACGCAACGTTCCTGTCCCGTTCACACTGGCCGACGTACGTACGCGTCGCTGTGACCACGTGACAAGGGGTCTCTGGTTGTGCGCAGGCGCGTTTGATTTGACACATTTGACATTTATTTTTTAGGTTATGTTTATGTGATTCTCTTCTCAGCAGATGACAGCTTTGCCATGTCTTGAAAGTGAATTTGAAGATGATTTGCTACGATTATTATTATTAAATCAATATTCTCGTAAAAAGAAAAAAGTGAGAAGTATTTGGGTCCACAACATTAACAAACAAAGACAAATGTTTGGAGAGTTCCATACTTTAGTAGAATCTAGTTAACTAATCTAATTAACTAGAATTTGATGACGGACGATTCTTCATGTACTTCCGTATGAGTAAAGTGGTATTTGAAGAGTTTCACAGCATAATTGAATATGACATAAAAAAGAAAACACGAAAGTCCATTCGGATCAGAGAAAGACTGGCAGTGTGTCTATGTCATGTTTGATTGTCATTCATTATAGGGGTATAATATTGAAAGTCATGCCATGAATGGCTGAAATTTCCTCCCAAGCTGCACTGCGTATGCACAATCTCTATAATCCTGTAATTTGATTTTATAAATAACTTCGTGCCGTCCAGTTTCAATGAACTGTTCGTCATCCATTTTTGAATAATATCTGTCAAAAAACAACCACAGATATTGCGAAACATAACGTTAAATGCTTAGATAACACCAGAAAGATGTAAAATCATCTCGTAGTAGGCGTGACCATACCCCCTCCACCTTCCACATGGCCCACGCCGATCTGGCTGCGGCAGATCCGCGTCGCGTAGGGGGCGTCGGTTTGCGTTGCGTGGGGCTAATGTGATTCTAAAGCACCCGTTTCCATAGAAAATGTATGGATGGTAAGTAGTCCAGATATGGAATTGATGACGTCTACCTACGTCGCGTGGCGTTGCGTGGGCCTAGTATGTTCCCAGCTTAAATCGATTTTGTTAGCGATAGAAAACGTATGATAAATAATTTCATAACACCAGAGATTATTCATAACGCCAGAACTTTCCAATATATATAGCCTATAATAATCGCAAATGATGTAGCTTTCTATTAGTGAAAGAATTTTTAAAATCTATTCAGTAGTTTATGTGTGAAAGAGTAACTAGCATACATCCATACAAACTTTCACCTTTATAATATTAGTAGGATATATATTCTATATTATTTTTTCACGTACTGCAATTATTGTTTTATTTATTTATTTGATTTAACACGTGTTAACTGTCTGAATAAGTGTAAAAAATAAGCCAAATAACAGTAAACAATCTTTTAACTTGTTTAAAGATTTTTAACATGTCTAAAAAAGTTTCGGTTTCGGCCGAAACTGAGACAGACAGCGAAGGTTCGGTGGAAAGTCCTGCTTCGGTCGGACACTATCGATAAGCATGTTAAATATTTGGTATTTTTTTTTACAATGGCTCCACACAGGAGGCCCTGAGGACATAATATTCTCCCAGGGCCTATATCATCTTTGGGGAAGCATGTGGAGGGTCTTTAGGGAAATGAAGGAGAGTACTTTCTGGGAAGGAAAAATGTATGAATGGTGGGTAGAAATCAGAGGGTTAATGTGTCCAGGTGTAACGGACGTATGAATCCATCCCTCCCAATGCAGTGCAAGGCGATGGGTTGTTCAGAGTGAGTGAGTGCTTAAAGAGTAAACTTTACGCCATGAATGCGGGCATCCCGGCTAAGTCACCAAACGTAGTGAGCCAATTGGCAGGTTATATTTTTGTTAAACCACATTTTTGGGAAAATAAGTGGGAAAAGAACGGGGATGGCATTAAATAGTACGTGTTCACTGGGGACTGTTCCAGTACCTACCTAATTAAAACGACGAATTTTTAAATCCTCTGAGTATCTGCAGAAGTATTGCTCTTTTCTTAGATATTTTTTATTATGTATCACATCACTGGCTCGATTTCGAGTCGAAAATGGTAAAAGGCTCTTTGAAGAATACGCCGCTGAAACCGCATTTTTGTATAAACGGGCGCAGACATGAAGGAGAAACAAGGCAAAACGACTATTATCCACATGTATGAAGAAATGTAATAAATAATTTACCTTGACAGCGAAATAGTACCCTTTTAAGCGAGAGGTATGGGGTTTCAACTAACTAGCCTATGAGTCAGTCATCTCCAACATGCGGTCCGCGGGCCTGGTCTGGCCAAACCTATTTACCTATTTTTGAAGGATAAAGTTTTAGTAAAAGAAAAAAGGCCAACTTTTACAATGTTATCTTGTATCGCTTTTAAACAAAATGGTTAAGAAACTACCCTTAGTTTTGGTAGAACGCAAAGATGCACAAGATAAGACACGTAGATAAGATGTGTAGATAAGAAGCTTTAATAAAACGCTTGAATAAGACGCTTACGCGATATAAATTGCTTATATAAGTTGTTCCAATAAAGCACTTGGATAATAAGCTTCTATAAGACGCTTACGTGAAATAAGGGTCTTTGATAAGATGTTCCAATAAAACACTTGGTTAATAAGACGCTTATGTGAAATAAGGCGCTTAGATGAGATAATCTAATAAAACACTTGAATAATAAGCTTCCATAAGACGCTTATGTGAAATAAGGTGCTTAGATAAGATGTTTCAATAAAAAAAACTTGGATAATAAGACGCTCATGTGAAATAAGGCGCTTAGATGAGATGTTCTAATAAAACACTTGGATAATAAGCTTCTATAAGACGCTTATGTGAAAAAAGGGTCTTAGACAAGATGTTCCAATAAAATGCTTGGATAATAAGCTTATACAAGGCGCTTACGCGGCGCTTAGATAAGATGCTCCAATAAAGTGCTTAAATTGGACACACCGGAAAGCAGATTAGAGCATGGCAGGAATATTTTTTAAGTTACAAAAAATTATCAATATGAAGTTACTGATACCTTCGAGTGTAGGTACGTTGGAAGGCCCGCGTATTATACTTGTGTCACACGTAAAAGATCATTTTTGGCTTGGCCTGTTTCAGCATTTCGCTCGCCATATATTCCCATTGGAAATGTACGGCGAGCGATATGCCAAAATACGACAAGCCAAATGATCTTTAATCTTTTATCTTTCCTTGTGACGTCCCCATTAATGTGACATTGAAGAAAAATTAACCCCCACTAACACTAACCATTTCAAATTACACCACCAAGCAAATTTCTGAAGCAGCAAACGCACGAATGATGGTATTTGTGTCTAGAATTTCAAGATTAATATATCGACACTAAACCGACAACACCAATTTCATCATGAGTTGTGGAGTTTTTACTCATGTATTTTTCAATTATTCGATACGAAACAAGAGTGTTGAAGCTCCGGCGATGGCGAGTAGTGATGTTGTTATAAAGCATAAACTGTCTTTTTAACTAATGTATTTTTTTATTAAAGTAAAAAATTGTGATCAAAGGTTGTCCTTGCCTGTTATAAAGCATAATGGATTGATACATTAATCACTTGTTTGAAAAAAAAAAGTTTTATTACTTATCGAGTGTAAAAATGCAGCTGTAGTAATACAGTTTTAAAAAGCAAGAAGATTTAATGAACCCCAAGCAGATTTGTACGGGCAACACGCTTTCAAAAGTAGACTTACAAATTTCACAACTAAACTTAATTGGGTAATTATGAATTCATGGTTGTTTTCCTTATTTAGTAATTCAAAGACTTCCCTTCACCCTTGTTAACATCTTGACAAGTTCGTGGTTTAATTCTGACTTAAGTTGAGGCTAATCTAATTTAGAACCGCCAGTTAATTTTATCACAACCTAAAGGTTATCTGCATAATTTACCCTCAAACCGAAACAGATAACGTAAAAGTTTTCAAGAATTTGTTCCAAATAAACATGAGTATGGTCATTAAATATTATATATTATGATAAGTCATTTTGTTATCGACGGAAACAAGTCTGGGGCATTTACAAATTCAATATTGGTTTCTGTTTTTCGGTTCGCATGAGTCCGTTCGTATGAATATTGTGATAAATAAGTCAATAAGATAGTGTTAATATAAAGGGAAGATCTAGAGACATTTATACCCAATGTACCCAACGTATTTATATTGTATATAATATTTTTTTTTGTAATGAGTCACTTTTACGATAATACTAGCTGGTACCCGGCATGCGTTGCTATGACATTTAATAAATAAATTGTTTCTCTCTGTTTTTTTTTTGTAATTATATGTATACTAGTGAGTTCCTGGCATGCGTTGCTATGCTACTTATTAAAGGAATTATCTCTCCCTGCGTGTCCTTTCACATTCGTCCCGTTCCCTTTCCGCCTCCCCTTCCTCTCCCGCGTCCCCTTCCTCTCTCGCGTTCCACTCCGCCTCCTCCACCTTACCTTTCCCCACTCCTCTCCCCCCCCCCTTCCCCCGTATCACATTCCCCTTCCCCCTCTCAGGTTCCCCTCCCTCCTCCCGCGAACCCCCTATCCGAGTTCCCCACACCACTATCGCATTACATTGGTACATTCAGTTTTCAAACAGCTCGCGTGCCACCTATTGTAGTATAGTAGTTTTATGAAAACCTTGTTGTGACAATAACGAACACAAAAAAAGAATTATCCAATTTTTTTTTTCAACTGCTCCCGTCTGGAGCCAGTGAGACTATGGCATCCCCAATTGGGGTATGTTGTGAGGCTGAAGGTAGTGGGGAGGGGAAGGAGGTGGGGAAGAGGAAGGTTGGGAAGTATACCTGGCTATTCAGATCTGGTCACCAAACACGGCTAAAGCCATTTTTAAGCAACGTTTCAATTCTGAATGGTGGTCTTACACCAGTGCGATACTGATAGTATCTTCCACTCTGGAACATGCCGCAAATATAGTATATATTATTTTAAATGAATTAATTGTGAAATAACTCAAATTAATCAAATAAAATTTATTTGCGCATGCCGGGTTCGAACCCGCGACCTCCGGATTGTGAGTCAAGAGTCTTACCCACTGGACTACGGAGGACGTCAGATATACTAGCGATCACATTATACTAGCGAGTATACTAGCGAGTTCCTGGCATGCGTTGCTATGCTACTTATTAAAGGAATTGTCTCTCCCTGCGTGTTCTTTCACATTCGTCCCGTTCCCTTTCCGCCTCCCCTTCCTCTCCCGCGTCCCCTTCCTCTCTCGCGTTCCACTCCGCCTCCTCCACCTTACCTTTCCCCACTCCTCTCCCCCCCCCTTCCCCCGTATCACATTCCCCTTCCCCCTCTCAGGTTCCCCTCCCTCCTCCCGCGAACCCCCTATCCGAGTTCCCCACACCACTATCGCATTCCATTGGTACATTCAGTTTTCAAACAGCTCGCGTGCCACCTATTGTAGTATAGTAGTTTTATGCAAACCTTGTTGTGACAATAACGAACACAAAAAAAAGGATTATCCAATTTTTTTTTTAACTGCTCCCGTCTGGAGCCAGTGAGACTATGGCATCCCCAAAATGGGTTATGTTGTGAGGCTGAAGGTATTGGGGAGGGAAGGAGGTAGGGAAGAGGAAGGTGGGGAAGTACCTGGCTATTCAGATCTGGTCACCAAACACGGCTAAAGCCATTTACGGCAACGTTTCAATTCTGAATGGTGGTCTTACACCAGGGCGATACTGAGAGTATCTTCCACTCTGGAACGTGCCGCAAATAAACTATATATTATTTTCAATGAATGAATTGTGCAATACACAAATTAAAAAAATAAAATTTATTTGCCACGCCAGAATTCGATCCCGCGACCTTCGAAATGCGAATCAAGCGCCTTACCGCTGCACTACCCCGGTCGTCAGGTGCAGTCGTTCGGCAAGTTATGCGCGGACATACATTTCGGCGATTCATTTTTATTTATATAGAAGAAGACAGATACTAGATAGATACGTATTGTTTAGTTAGGTATTTAAAAACTTTTTTTTTTACATTAACTCCACACAGGGGGGGGGGGGCCTTGGGGAAAATAAATGTCATCTGGGATGCTGTGTGGAGGGTCTTTTTGAGGAGAGGAAGGAATGAACATTACTCTTGAAGAGACCCATGTTGTAGGAAGGAGGAAACACAGAGGCCGGCAAGTCATTCCACAGCCGAGCTGTTGAACACAAGAACGAGTCGAACAAACGACCCGTTCTCATGTGACAAATGTCAACCGTGTACAAATGTTGAGCACGCGTTTGGCGTGTTTTCCGACTATGCACCGGTGCCGAAGGGATCAATGACGCTAGTTCCTCGGAACATCTTCCATTTTAATACCGGTAGAGCAAGGATAGCATTCCCACCCGATGCCTGTGCTCTAAAGATTGCAATCCGTCTGTTAAGATGGGATAATCTATTAAGCGGACCGCCCGTTTCTGCACAGAGTCGAGGGTATTTTTCAGGTATTTTGGAGCATTTTGTCATCGCGTATCCGTGAATTGGTGCACATGACAAAAGGTCGTTGATGTGCAACAAAAACAAAGTCGGAGACAGAACCAATCCCTGTGGGACGCCATCATTTATCGAGTGTGAGGAAGAGGTAAACCCATCGGCTACCGAATCTGAATCGGTCTCTCCCTCTAAAAGTTTGCAATCCACGTACACAAGGATGCGGGAAGTCCGTAAGAAGGCAGTTTGTCCTCGCTGCCAAACCCTGTCAAAAGCCTTGGAAATGTCCAGTGCAACCGTTTAGGTCTCACCGAAACGTTCCAGGCACCGCCCCCAAACATGCGTCACATACGCGAGAAGATCACCGCACGAGCAGTTCCGCTGGAATCCGTATTGACGGTCGTTAATAATTTTGTTCTTCTCGAGGTAAGTGAGCAGTTTGTCGTTGATCACACGTTCCATTACCTTAGACAGAACTGATGTGATCGCAATGGGGCGGTAGTTGGCCGGGTTGGAGCGGCACCCTTCTTTGAAATAGGATGGATAACCGTTTTTTTTTCAACCAGAGGGCACAGAGTCAGTCTTCAGATACAATTTAAAAAGCTTCGTCAAAATTGGACCTATTTCTGCAGCGCACCTCTGCAGTACCAGGGCAGGCATTCCGTCAGGCACACTCGCTTTATTAACATCAAGCCCTCGTAAAACATGGAGTACTTCCCGATGCCGGATCCTCAGCTTTTTCATACGAAAACCGCAGTGATGAACCAACGTCGGGATAGCACCTTGGTCATCGAGGGTTGAGTTATCCGCAAACATTTTACCTAATAAGTTCGCCTTTACGATGGCGGTGTTTGCTAGTGAGCCGTCAGGTCTGGTAAGAGGTGGCAGACTGGATTTGCAGAAATTGCGACCTATTGAGTCCGCAAGCGACCAGAATTGCCTGCTGCCATCCAGGCATGCAGCCAGCTTTCTGCTGGTCTGCTGTTCGTGCTCGAATTTTGACCTATTTATGATTCCCTTGGTTTCCCTTGCCATTTTGTTGAAAGCTGTCTTCGGATGTTCTAGATGTGTTGTAGGCTCGCTAAGCCGCGTTTTTTCGTCAAACTGCTTCAGTGCATTGTCGACATCTGCGAAACTGACGAATCTATAATTTTTCATGTGAATAATTTATTTATCTAAACGCCATGAAATGGCTTTTACATTCAAGTGAGACATGAGATTACACAGTGGTACACAGGAGGGTATCAGTATTACAATAATAACAAAATAAGAATGTACATTTAACAAAGTAGGTACATATGATAAAAGCAAGTATTTAGGTATAGGATACTATTATTTTTTTAATAAACTACTGTTACTATACCTAAAAATTTATATCATTGTTATAATAACAGAGAATGTTTTATTTAAGTAGAATAATGCATAATAGTTCCAATAGGCCACTTGCGTTACATTAAAAAAAATCCGGATTAGGCAAATATTCTAAGACACTATGCATATTTTTTTTTTTCGTATTTTTGAAACCCTGGCGATTTTTTGAAAATTTCAATCCGAAAAATCAGACCATTTTTTATAAACCGGAAAGACGGGACATAATTTTATGATGCGAAAAAACGATCAAAAATCATTTTAAAAAAAGAACGTTTGCCACTCGAATGGCACAGGAGAATAACGAGGCATACCAAAAATATTACATCTCATAAATATTTTTTCCTTGATCCATCTTATTGATCATAAATCATTACAATGTTCAACGTCTATATATGACTAAATCCAATGTAATATACTTGTACTTGTAAATTATATTAATAATAATAATTTCAAATAATTTTTATTCCACTCTCCCGTAATAATATTCAAAAATATAATAATACAATAAATGTAATATGATGAATAAATAATCCCACCTAAATAATGTTTTAAGTTATCGAATAGTATCACCATTCTTTCATATAATTATCATAAAAAATGACAACATCTGTTGAAAATAAAAATAACTTTTCAGGAGTCGATTTCAATACACATTCGGTGGTTTTCGGGGGATCTTGGTAAATTAAAATTTTGACAATTATTTTAACTATTAAAACTAACTCTAAAAAAAATAAAATATATGCAGTTATTAAGATAGAAGGTCATTATTAAATTTAAAAAAAAAATAGACTGGAGTTCTCTATTTTGAAACTGATGCTGAAATTCAAAGCAAAAGTTCTAGAGTTCATTGAACCGGAGTTACTGAGTAAGGCATAATCGAAATTAGTATTTTTGATGCAGTAAATTATTAATATTTTTAATATTATTTTGATGGTTTCAAATGGATGAATGAATAATAATATATTATAATATTTTGGAATGTAGCTATCACTTTGTGGTTATTTATCCATTATAGAAAAATGAAACAATACAACTTTGTATAAACCACTTATATAATCGTAAGTATAAGCTTTCCCTGAAGAAGGAATGGAAGAAAGTGGTTTATACAAAGTTGTATTGTTTCATTTTTCTATATATTATAATGTTTGATAAAGTGTGACTAACAAATTATTATTATCGTATAATGCTTTTTATTACTGCTATGAAGCAATATAATTACAATTAACGTCCTTGAAGTTTCCAAGAAAATCAGAAAGTGAAACTGTAATGAATGTGGAGTGAATCATAAAGTAATAAATATACCCATATTATTTCAAGATTTACTATCCGGATCTACCCAGAATCACCAAGTTTTAAACAGTCAGGCCTCACGCCTATTTTGTCGAAAGATCAACATATTTCCGCCGCGCAATAAAATCCAAATAATTGGAATATTTCTGAACTCATCCGATAACTAAAAACTGTGTTTGAAAGGTGATAAAACACGCTTTCAAATTTTATAATTCGAAAAAAAAGTAATTTTTGAAATACATATTTTTTGAATGCATACGTAAAAAAGGTGACCGGACAACTCAGAATGAAACCAACTCAGAAGCACCTCAGAAAGGTAATTAAGAGTGATGAAAAAAAAAAAATTGATTAAATAGGTTTAGTTAGGTTAGGGTTACCGGTTATTTTAAATTCCAATTTGATTGCAAAATAAGTGACAATTAAGCAAAAAATACTACAAAAACACAAAAAAAAACAAAAAACCAGTGATTCGTTAAATACAGTGAGTTTATTTGGTAGTGGCAGTGCTGAATATCTAGAAATCTCGTCTAAAAAAACGAAACAAGACATTATAAACCACAGACAAATTATGTAATATACAAAAAAAGTGTCATTTCTGTCATAGACAATACAACAAAATTATTAAAAAAATATGAAATCAAAAATTTGAAAACTTCAAAGAACAACTACTACAAACAATGAGTGATAGAATCGACCTTCAACTAAGAAATTTTATAAAGACAGACATAAATAAATTGTTTTTGGATATTAAAAACGAAATACAAGACTTAGTTAAGAGTGTAGAATTCTGCACAAACAAAATTGATGATTTTGAGAAAGAAATAAAAAGAACAAATGATCACAAAAAAAAAAAATTAAGCGAAAATCGAGGAATTGCAAAGAGAGGTAAAAAATCTCAAATTAACTGTAAACTCAAATTAACTTGAAAATTCTATCGAAATACAAGGAATCGAAGTACAGAAAAATGATAATCTACGAAAACCCATTGAACTACTGATGTCGGCCCTTGACTGCAGCGACCTATTAAAAAATAATTCTTTGGTAAACTACTATAACAATCCGGCCAAGCGGACTATTTCCATCCAATTCAATTCAAAAGAGACAAAGGATAAGGTAATTAAACAAAAAAAAATTAAAGGAATACTTACCCCTCAAGAAATGAAGTACTCGGAGTCAACACAGAAAATTTTCATCAATGAAAAATTAACGCCAGCAAATAAACAGCCAAATCAACAAAAGCATTCGGATACAAATATGTTTGGACGAAGGACGGACAAATCTTACTTAGAAAGGGCGACGACTCGCCTATAATATGCATAAAAGATGTAAACGACATACCATTGCATTAATCACATACTGGGACAAGAAAAAGGAAGAAATTTTATACTCTGTGAAAATGGATCTCACTGATGATTTTACGTTAATAGACACAAAGGTATGTGAAGATACTACAGAACTAAATAACTACATAAGTGAAGGAAATACTGACTTCAACATAATAAATTTAAATATCCGCAGTATTCATAAACATTTTGATGAATTTTGTATTTTACTTAACTCTCTAGGATTTCAACCAAATACTTACGGAAACGCAAATGCGTGAACTAATCCCTTACTCCATCTCTGATTATAAGACTTACTCACTTCCTTCTAAACATACTTCGCATAACGGTCTAACGATTTTCTATAGTGCACATAAAATAACTGATGTAATAATAAACATCCCAAAATTTAAGTTTTCAAATGCCATACATTTATCATTCAAGCTAAACAATAAAAAATACTCTATAATTGCTGTTTATCGCTCCCCTTCTTTAGATTCTAAATCTTTTATCACAGAATCAAAATATTTCATAAACGAACATAATTGCAACCAATTAGATTTCTCATTTATCGTGGGGGATATAAATATTAACATAGAACATTCCATCCTGAGCCCCATTGCAAATGAATATCTAAATGTTATATACAGCGAAGGATATCTATCTTATATAAATAGCCCTACCAGATACGGTTCTTGTCTTGATCACATATTTCTGAAAACCAATAAAAATTGTATACCCAAATCAGCTGTCCTAAAAATTGATATAACCGATCATTTCCCAACTTTTTTCGGTCACAGTACCTTAAAGTATCATCATACAACTAAAGCCCAACAAGTGGGAAAAAATAAAATTAACTATCAAACCCTAAACAGTTTAAAAAAAAAAGAAACTTGGAACTCAGTTTTACCGAAATCAATCACTAAACACCTTCTATTCAATATTAAATGATAATATCAAGAATAGTCTTGAACCAACACCAATACCTAAAAGCAAACATAAAAAAATTAAACCATGGATCACGCGTGGCTTGATAATTGCAAGCCAACACAGGAACAAACTGTACAAAATTTACAAAAAATCGTGAGAATTAGTGTATGGCTAAAAACATTCCACCTAATGAAAATTTACGACAGCAATACATCATTTATACAGATTTTTTCAATATTCTCATAAAAAAATGTAAACAAGAGTATTATACTAAACAATTACAAACAGCTGATAATGATTCTAAAAAAACCTGGCAAGTCATAAATGAAATAACTAATAGAAAACATAATGTAAAAACATTCCCTGAAAAAAATGTTACAGATGATAAAATAGTCATAACGGATATAAGAAATATTGCAAGTAAATTCAATGATTTTTTTACAAATGTTGCTTCAGATATAATAAATAACAATCCACCATTTCAAAACCATATACATCAACACACTCAAATGGATGAACACTCTGAAAATAGTCCTAATTTAACCCAATTTAAACGTATTACCGAATCTGAAATAATAAAACACATTGACAATCTTAACACAAATACAGCCAATGGTCCAGATGAATTGAGCGCCATCGCTATCAAATCTATTAAACAACACATTTCGAAGCCCTTACAACACATTTTTAATTCCTGTTTTGAAAAAAAAAACGTTTTCCCAGACGCATTTAAACTCTCCAATATTGTACCAATACATACATCTGGATCAATCTCTAAACTTGACAATTACAGACCAATATCGCTAATATCCCAACTAGCGAAGATATTAGAAAAAAATTATTAAAATACAAGTACTAGAGTTTCTAGAATCAAATGAACTTTTGTCCCCAAATCAATATGGTTTCAGAACAGGTCTTAGTACAGATGACGCTTTATTTAATCTAACAAAAAATATATACACCAATCTTGACTTAAATATGAAGAGCTTAACAATCTTTTTAGACCTAAAAAAAGCATTTGATACCATTAATCATAATAAACTGATTAGAAAACTAAATAATATTGGAATTAAAATAATTGTCTGTCACTATTAACAAATTGATATACAAAAATTGATGATAATATTAGTAAACCAGAATATGTGAGACATGGGGTTCCACAAAGAACAGTTATCGGTCTTTATTGTTCCTAATTTATATCAATGACCTGTGTAATATCAGTATTCCGGGAAAACTATTCTCGTATGCTGATGATACTGCAATCACAGTCCATGGTAAATCATGGAAAGAAGTCTCTGAAAACGCAAAGAAGTGCACATCCATTGTGAAAAAACAACTGTGAAAAAACTATGTATATTCCATTCTATAATACCAAAAGGGCGGCACCCTTAACTCACCTAAATATAAGGTTTCACAACAATTCTTGCAACCCTGTTTTGTGTTCTAACTGTATAGAAATGAATTCGGGGAACACAGGGGGGGGGGGTATTTATGATACCCATATTAAGCAACTAGAAATTACTTAAAAATTAATAATAAAAATAATGTTGCATAAAGATGTTACTTACCCCTCCTTGCAATTATTCCAAGAAGCTGAACTCTTAGATATAAGAAAAATCTACTGTATGCAATGTCTGAAATATATATTTTCACGAAACGTATATTTTACAAAAAACGAAAATCGCTCCAGCAGTAGAGTAAATAATGCATTTGAGGTTCCCCTATGCAAAACTAGGCTTGCGCAGAGACATGCTTTTTCCATTGCACCAAAAATCTATAATGCACTGTATCAGACTATAGAAATTAAATCTAAAAACATATCCTCTTACAGCATATACAAAAAATTAATAAAGACTTGGGTAACTACAAATGACACAAATACATACCTGCTATAACATCATACCTGTTATAACTTTACAAATCCTAATTTTTATTTAACCTTTTTTGTTTTTTATATATATTTTTTTAAATTTTTTTTTTAAATTTATTTTTTTTATTTTTATTTTTTTTTTCTTCTTTTCTTAACTTTAGTTTTGTAAATACGGAATTATTTGTTCTATAAATATGTTAAACCATAATTATGTTTTAATTTACTAATTTAAAGTTTAATTTGCCATGTTGTATCTTAACTGCATTAAAAAAACTTTAATATACCCACGAACTGTATACTATTGTAATATATATGTATACTATTGTAATATCTTTTTTTTTGTTAAATTGTATTATTGTTTATCTTTAAGCTACATATTTAATTTTATAGTTACTTTTTTTTTACTTCTTATCAAAAGAAATTTTTTTTGTAATATTTTTATGTATGTAACAAAAAAAAAATTATTAATAAAAAAAAAAAATAAAATAAAAAAAAACCGTAAAAAAATTGCTTACCTTACGTCTTTTCTAACAAATATTACTAATAACGAAAACAAAAATAAAAATCCACATATATTTTATTAGGCAAATAAATGTATTGTAAAAATCACTTTCCTATCGATCAAAAATTCCCAAAGTTTCATAATTTTTGTTCTGATTGCGGTTGGAAACATGGTTCCATAAAGGCGTACATTTGAAATATTTTGTGGTTAACTTTTAGATTTTATTTTAAAGCGTGGTGTTTACTCTTTTTAACAGTTTAGATCATCCTTCTCACTAAGATAGTTAAGGAGACAATGTACTATGAGACATGTATGAGTTATACATATATTTTTTCTTATTGAACAAAATTTAATTTTATTTTACTTAAGTATATACATCAAACAGGCATGGTGCCCGACAATTTGCATAAATGGATGATTTAAATACATTGTAATAACAGAAATAATAACAACAATATTTAGCTAAATATGCTATCAATTGCCTGTGTCAGTTAGATATTAGCGGAGATGTTATTTGGTTTGCGGATGACACAGTTCTCATTTTCGCTTCTGATTCCTGGACAAATGTATACAAAAAGCTGCCGAAGGAATCAACCGGATTAAAAACTGGCTAGACAATAACCTGCTAACACTAAATATAGACAAAACAAAGTACATGAAATTTAGTATAGATCCCAAATGACAACCAAGATTCAATGAAAACCTAACCATACACGACTGCACATGTAAAGAAAACTGCCTGTGCAATCCGCTAACACGGACTCAGATAATCAAATATTTAGGCATTTACATTGACAACTATTTGAGATGGACAGAACAAATAAATAAAACAGCGGGTAAAGTAGGGAAACTTATAGGTATATTTTTTTAAGAACATACGAAACATAATGCCAGTGAAGACTTTAAAAACTATATACTACACGTTAGGACAATCAATTATCACCCACGGTATGATTGGTTGGGGTGGTGCTGCGAAGACTAATATGGACCCTCTCGACAAAGCGCAAAAGGCCTTAATTAAAGTTATTACTAAAAAACCTTTTAGATTCTCGACAATACAGTTATTTAAAGACTTTGTTGTATTGAACATACACCAACCGTACATCAAAATTATATCTACACATTACCAAAAAGACAAACTAAACCATCATACTGCACTACACAATTACGACACAAGACATAGACATCGACACATGACTCCGAAGACAAATACTACATTTGGACAAAGACATTATCACAATTTGGCTCCAAAATGTTTTAATTTAATTGAAAAAGATATAAAAGATATTCTAGTGACAAAAAATTCATACGTGGGTAGTAAACAAGGGTATTGCATACTGCGTGCAGATAACTTGATCAAACAACACACTCAACGCCTGTATTTTTTCTCTTTTCTTCTTAATTATTTTCATCTATTTATCTTATATACTTTTTTTTCATTTCTTTATATTTTTCTTTTATTCCATTTATCTATTTAAATTAAAACTATATTTTTTATCTTCCAACATTAAGATATCAAAATTAAATTAAATTCCTGCCACCTCAGAACAGGCTCAGCCTAGTGAGGTGGTAAATACCAAAAAAATAAATAACATATATGTATATGCAGGTATATTGTATGTATTGTAATGTTATTCTCGGTTAATGAATAATTTAAAAAAAAAAATGACAGAATATAATGGATAAAAGTTAGAATCCAAAAGTTTTTCAAACAATTTATTATTGGCAACTGTGCTGTTGGGACATTTAGTAGGTACAATATTACTATGTACAACATTGTAGGTAAAATATTGCCTGTCTTTAATTGATGGCTTAAAATCAGCTTGATACGATAAATGGTAAAATATGGATCAATAAAAATGTCTATTTCATTATTAGAGTAGTGCATAACATTGGCGGTCGGTGACTTTTTGTATAAGGGATGCTGAAGTACATACCTACCTCATATCAAATATAAATACCTACAGACTAACCCACGAACAGGATGCGATTACTGACAAAAATAATAATTTGGGTATTCTGCGAAAAAGCATTAAGTCAAAATTTTGCTGATTTGACTTAATGATGCAGTTATGTCATTCGGTGGCCACTCTTTAGTCTACGAAGACGCACTATGTCCTACCTATAATACTTTTGTGCAATTTTTTAATTTTTTGTGCAATTTTTACAAATTTCTAACCTAAAATCGACTCCAAAAACATGTTTAATAAGAAGTTGGTATCGATATCAAACGAATTTATTTACAGTGTCGTTTTTTGTCGTTTTTTGTACTTACAGTATATGGATAAGTTCTTTGATGCATTTGAATGAATATATGTTTTATACTGCGTTATTCGGCGGTACATTCTCTCTGCACACCCTTTCGGGGACACTTAGTTTTATTTTGTGTAATGAGGTATAACCGTATTTTGCCTAAACAATACTGAATGTTGTGTATGCCGGGGAGTCAACTGTCAGGTGATCAACTGTCATGGAATCTTCATTTCCACAGCAATCTTTCTATTTTCATCCTTTTTCTGCAATATTATTAATGAAATGCGACTTGCCTTTTCTACTTTTATTTATTTATTTATTTACTATGGAAAGATACAAAAGAAAGTACAAATTACATATTAAGGGTCGGGTTTGGAAAACATCGCTCCGCATTAGCAGTAGCATCCGCGTCTCGTAGCAGCAATACTAGAAAATTATATACAGGTAGTTAGAAAAATGTGTAAAGTTACTAGTGATTAAATTTTTTTTACTGTAATCTTACAAATTCTATAAGTTATACATACTGCAACTTTAGTTAAAACGTTGAAAAAGGCCTTCGCGATTATCTCTCCTGAACCTGTTGTAAACATTTTTACCAAAAATCCTTCCGTAATCTCAGAGTAAACATTATGTTAAATCAAGCTATTAAATTAAAAGCTCTTCAGTGTATCTAGATTTTTATTGTAATTCGCCTAAACTTTCTGAATTTTTCAACTATTCTCCGCCATACAAAAATGTATGGCAAAATATTACGCCGCGCGATGTCTTATATAACGGTTGAATTTCACAGAATTCATTCAGTTGTGATATAGTGGTCAAGGCGACAGCACGCATATTTTTTTCGCAGCAATTTTGTTCGCTGTTTATTCGATTTTTGAAGGAATCATTGAGGAGATAGGTGTTACTGTAACCGGGTAAGTAGAAATAAAATATATTTATTATTATCTAATAAATTATTTTTAACTTGATTTACAGTTTTACATATTTTATTATTATTTTTTTTTTAAACTTCAGGTACCTTCAAAATGGGTAAAAATAAAGGAATTCTTGCTTACCGTGCCATAAAAAATAGACCCTCCCACTGGAAGAATAGGAGAATAAGGTAATAAAGTCAAAATTTAATTTTTTTACTGATTTCTATCAAGGGTAGTTTGAAGGTAGACTGAAGTCATTTTGCTTTTTGACATCTAAAAATTTCGGCATCCATCTTGAATTTATCTGTAGTTATCTACCGATTTGGTTCAATATCAGAATTCGGGCGTTTAGAAGTGCACTGAACTCGGATCTAATGTCAAAATGCAAAATTTCGGCATCCATCTTGAATTTCTCGTGTTCTCTACCGATCTGGTTCAAAATCAGTATTAGGGAGTATTGGCGAGCACTGAACTCGGATCTAATGTCCAAATGCAACATTTCGGCATCCATCTTGAATTTCTCTAGTTATCTACCTTTTTGATTCAAAATCAGGATTAGGGCGTTTGGACGTGCACTGAACTCGGATCTAATGTCAAAATGCAACATTTCGGCATCCATCTTGAATTTCTCTAGTTTTCTACCGATTTGGTTCAATATCAGCGCCCTTGAGATGATTTTTCATGAAAACGGCGCTTTATAAATCAGCCAAATATTATTATTATCAGCATTCGGGCGTTTGGAAGTGCACTGAAATCGGATCTAATGTCAAAATGCAACATTTCGGCATCCATCTTGAATTTCTTTAGTTATCTACCGATTTGGTTCAAAATCAGGATTAGGGCGTTTGGACGTGCACTGAACTCGGATCTAATGTCAAAATGCAAAATTTCGGCATCCATCTTGAATATCTTAAGTACTTTGACGATTTGGTTCAAAATCAGGTTAAAGGAGTTTGGGGTTCAACGAACTTAATATCAAAATTTAATTTAACAAAATTTAATTTCAAAATGCATAATTTCGACGACCATTTTGAGTTCTCTACCGATTCCGTTCAAATTGTCACTAAGTTTTATTGAAAACAACGACTGTCAGATCCATTGATAAATCGAATGAATTTCGATGTTGGGTAAATTCTGGGTCGTATTATTACAAATAAATTTATTTTATATGTTTTTTTAGAAAAGCAGCAGAAGCAACATAAATGACGTCGTTATAACAGAAACTATCAGTTAACATGTAAGTTTTTTAAATAAACATAAGCGGCCTGAGTAATGGCCTTCCATATAAACTTTTTGCTATAATGAATGATCTACCACACTTTTTGTGAATGTTTAGAATTAATAAATAATATTTGGATGATTTATATAGCGCCGTTTTTGTGAAAAATCAGCTCAAGGGCGCTGTATGAATTATCGATAATAGACCGGGAGAAAGGATGATGTCATTACAAAATGACAGTCTTGTGAATAAATGAGGGGCTAACACTTATCACTCTGTATTGTTTTGTATTTTTTTATTAATAAGTTTACATTACAAATGTATAGTCTAATGTCCTCCACGCTAGGAATTCACCTGTGTTGTGGAGGACATTTTTCAAATGTAAAATTATATAATAGTAATCAAGTATATAATAGTAACTTTGTTATTTTTGGATAATGCTGTGAAATAACTATAATAATTGTGGGTAATAATTAATTTATTTTGAACTTACATATAACATTTGCAATTTTACCTGTAACACGCACAACACGAGTTACAGCGTGTTTTATACAAAGAAAAAAAAACTTGTCAATAGACTTCTATAAAAAAACAGAGTGGAAGATACTTTATGTATCGCCCTGGTGTAAGACCACTATTCAGAATTGAAAAGCTGCTTGAAATGGCTTTAGCCGTGTGTGGTGACCAAATCTGAATAGCCAGGTACTTCCCCTATATTATTCCCCTCACACCTTATTCAGCCTCACAACATACCCCAATCACTGGCCCCAGGCGATTGATAACAGTTGGGACTTTGTAAGTTACATAAAAATAAAAATAAAACATTTAGTTGTTTTATAAAAATTTGTCTGAACTTCTTTATATTTTTTACTGTCTTTTTTCTAAATGTGCTTCGTTCTACTTTATGTATATCAAAGATAAATTGTAAAATATATTCTTTCTTACTACGTATTAAAAAAAAACTGTATGCATATAAATAAACTTTCAAAAACAAAACTACCTGTTTTTTAATTTCTAAGGCACAGAGTAAAAACTGGTTGTCGTAACTTATTCACACCCATTATTTTCTGGTAAAATTATAAAAAAATTAATAACATTATACAAACCATATATGAACCAGAAATTTTTTCCACATCAAAACACCATTAGATTCTATGTCACATTGAGTCAAAAACTAAGACGTCTGTAAAGGTCCAGGGACTAAAAAAAGTCTATGTATCCTTGCCCTTGCATAATATGATTTATAGTCTGTCAAGCTGTATCAATTATGTTAGAAATAAATTAAAATTATACAAAGCAAGTGTATTTTTATTTCGTATTTTATCAAAATGCTGAGCAGCCGTGCCTGAATCTAACCGAAATACACAGTAGATCGCGGCGGCCGAGCTTGTTTGCAACTACCAAAAATACCTAACTGCAGTGAATGGGCAGTTTGACCCAGGCGCAAATGTCTCTATGAGCTATCCACGCTATTCCACCATATGATTCTTAGTATGTTAAGCTGTATCCATTATTATAGTAGGAACTAAATTTTATAAGGCAAGTGTATTTTTATTTCCTAAGTCCGTAGTGTCTAGTATACCCACATCTCCTCTAGTCAAACGCAGGCGGCCGGCTGCGGCCGTGTTTGTCTACAAGTACAAGAAATACCTAACTGCAGTGTCAGCGCGGTTTGATACCCGACCCTTAAGAAGCTTTGCCTGTCCAACTAGGAAAGTTTCCCGTTCCAGGACAGACAAATTGACAGGTTTAGTTCATATTATACATTAACACATAATTACATACTTAACAAAAAAAAAAATAGAAAAAGAACCTGGTAGCATATAGTATATTCGCATCTGCCGAATTAACCTAATAATATATAATATATTCAGATTTACAGTCTATGAGATAAGTATGTAAGTTAGTAGTATTGAAAAGTGTAAACCAAGTACCTGATAACAAGTTGGAGGAATTACAACAAGATTTACAATATAAAGAGATGAAGTTATGTGTTAGGTTATGTGTTTAGAAGTGTGAACCTATAATACATAGTTCACTTATAAGAGAAATTACATTAAAATTTACAATATTAGATATAATTTATGTATGTAATAATATATGTTGTTTTTTTTATTATTTATTTATGGGCTGTAACTACAATGTGTAAACATGATTATTTTTACTGATTTAAAACATGTTTTCAGTACATTTTATATTATACGACAATACGAATATACACCGCACTCGTGTCTTGAACTACTTACTTCTGCTAAAATAAGAAAACAATAACTAATTATTACTAGTGCTACTTTGGTAAAGGTATAGTGAAATTGGTGCATTGTTTCGTATGTCATACAAGTTGTGTTATGTATTGTTTATTTATTATAAATCATCACCGCTTTAAGGTACCACAGCTAGTCTTGATAGTAGTGAGCGACGTGGGTATGTTGCGCCTTACGTGAAGTACTAACTTTTTAATGGCATTTTGAAAGCTCCATAGTTCAATCATTAAATCAATGTATCAGTAGAAAATTGATTCTAGCCAGAATTTCCACTCACAAGGCCATATTGGTTTTTTTTTAAATGGAATATACCGAGTAATGTATTTTTTAGGGGATAACCACGTTACCTGCGTGTTTTTTGAGAAGAACCGATTTATTTCTATTTTAGTCGGTTATGGGAATTATGACGTAGCAAAACGCTTTCATCGCGTGTTTATTTAATCGGATAAGCGAAAATACTTTCAGAGACTCGTTTATTGTCCTCAACGTAGGGTAATTCCCAGTAAGTAAAGAAGCTATAAAACACTGAAGGGAGATTCTCTAGAAATGTGATTTACACCGAGAAAAAGTGATATTGTCAGTTTATGTTTGACATTTCAACTCACATGCCTCTAACAGACCAATGATTGATTTCAATTCGGGAGGCCGGAAAGGGTACCGAGAAAACTATTTATTGGATAACCAACACCTCTGCCATTGATCGCGCCAAAAGATTGCTACGTTTAGTGACTTAGCAGGGGTGCCCGGGTTCATGGGATGAGGTTTGTCCAGATTTTGGTGATGGATGCGTTTGTCCAACGACTGCGTGGTAGGCCGGATCAGGAGAGACTAGTTGAGGGAGACATTTAAATCTCTCCATCAGGACTCTCTCGGAACATCATCTTCCTGCAGTGGGGGGGATGGATTCCCAGAATTTTCTCTCTTTCCTTTCCTAAAGAGACGCTCCACATAACATCCCCAAAGATGACATAGGCCCTGAGGGGATATTTATTCCTCGGGATCTCCCGTGTGGATCTAATATAAAAAAGAAATTGTTTATTTGATGAAGAATAAGGAACTCCAGTGAAAAATATTATGGCTTTAAAAAAATATGTTCATGTAGGTACCTAAATCAATAAACGCTGAATCTGAATATATAAGTTTCTGTATAAAACCGCTGGGAGTTCAAGATATATTACAAGCAATCAAAATTGGCAAATCAATCATTGTAATACGGAACCTTAAAACGACTTTATGAAAATACTAGCTTTTTCCCGCGGCTTCGCTCGCATGGCATTAGGGGATTTTCACTCAGCCTTCTCCACCTTCCCTATCTCCACTCCACTCCCCCCATCAATCCCCCTCCCCCTCCACCCACCCCTCCCCCCACTCCACTCCCCCCCATCAACCTCCTTCCCCCCACCCCCTACCCCTCCCCACAACCTCCTCCATCCTTCCCCTTTCCCCTTCCTTCCCTCCCCCCTCTCCATCTCCCCTCTCCCTCCCCTAACCCCCTTCCCCCCACCCTCCTTCGCCCCCCCTCCCCCCTCCCCCCTCCCCAGTCCCCCCACTCACCTTTCGTATTCCACACATTCATTCCCGATACATTAAGTTTTCAAACTGCTCGCATGCCACCTGTTATAATTTCTTATACAAAATTCATAATGCCAGTACTCAACGGTAGTTTTATACAAAAAAACGAACAAAAAAAAGAATTATCCAATTTGGTTCAGTCGTTCGGGTTTATGCGCATACATACATTTTGGTGATCATTTTTTATAGATAGTTATTAAGTACGAATTTTATTATTCTTCTTTTTATATTCTACCAAAAAATCCAGTACGGCAGTTTTATACTTAAAAAATGCGATACCTGACTATCCAATTAAAACAATAATTGTTGTGTGACATAATGTCAAAATTTGAGAATGACATTTTGCAAAACAAAGATTCTTAAATTAAAATTCTATTTTAGAAAATATTTAAGCGAATTTATTTGAAGTACCTACTTTCCCAATAATATGAATCGATTAAAGAATTATAGATATCTTACTAATCGTGCCACCTATTGCAATTTTTTTATACAAATTTCGTAATGCCAGAGCTCTGAGCTTATAGCCCATATGTTTATATTATTGTAAAATTTCGTTAAAATCCATTCTGTAAAGTAGGCATTAGTATTTATACATATTTGAATTTTAACATCAAAGGGATGTCCATAGTAACCTAATTAAAAAAAAACATCGTTTCCAAGGCGACGATAGGCGTTTGCAATAAATCGATTTTGTTAGCGACAGAAAACGTATAATAAATAAATTCATAACGCCAGAGATTATTCATAACGCCAGAGCTTACCAATATATATAGCCTATAGATCTCGCAAATAATATAGCTTTCTATTAGTGCAAGAATTTTTAAAATCTATTCAGTAGTTTTTGCGTGAAAGAGTAACAAACATACATCCATACAAACTTTCACCTTTATAATATTAGTAGGATACGATGTCTTTGCGAGTGAAAAAGATCACGCGGGAAAACAATAATAAATACAAGATTTTGACAGCCAATGCATAGAAACGCAAACAACTCACCACCCGCTACTCGGTATCGACTGGTTCGACCCTGGATGATTTTTGACGTTTGGCATCTAAGTATGTATAGGTAAAGCAGCTTAAGTTGGAAGCAATAAAAATGCTTAGAATTGATGTATTGGTCTATCCGTGTGAACGTCAAGCGACGCCCACTAACCCGATAAGGCTCTCTGTCTTGCTTATATTAGGAGCGGCGACGACATTAAACCTGTAATGATAGGTCTCCCAAAAATCATATACAAAAATCGTTAGGTCATTCATAGGGGTGCCCAAAATGGCGGTGCTGCCATTTCTGAAACCGGTCAGCACTGAAAAAAATAAATTTTGAAAAAAATAATTTTTCAAGACTTCTGTAATCATAAGTCTCCCAAATTCTGATTGTTCCTCGAGACAGGGTAGGGGTAGGACTATACGAAAAAGCAGTGCTGCCCGTCCCCCTGATGGGCCGTCTCAGTTGCTGCCGAGAAATAAGAGACGCCTCGTACGAGGTATCTGTAATCATCGGTCTCCTCAAAAAACCAAAGCTTATCTGAAAGATCATCAAATTTTGTGTAAGAAAACCACTGCTGCTGTTTCCAAAAAGTGGACAAGATGGCGGCAGCAGCGCTTGAAAGTCGCCCTCCGCGCAACCGAAATTGGCGTTTCGATTCGGTTTTATCAGCAATCGCCCGGTTTTTTTCGATTTGTATTATTGAAATACGCCTTCTACTATCACGAACAATGAATTTAACGTGTCGTTGATTGTTTAAATAAACGAAATCGCATATTTTATGCGATATTTTTCGATTTTCAGCCGTTTTCATTGTGTTTTTATACTTTCTTATGTCTTTCGTTAATAAGAGACACTTCGTACCCAGGTATCTATAATCATCGGTCTCCTCAAAAAACCAAAGCTTATCTGAAAGATCATCAAATTTTGTATAAGAAAAACCACTGCTGCCGTTTCCACAAAGTGGACAAGACGGCGGCAGTAGCGTTTGAAAGTCGCTCTCCGCGCAATCGAAATTGGCGTTTTGATTCGGTTTCATCAGTGATCGCCCGGTATTTTTCGAAATTTATTATTGAAATACGCCTTCCACTATCACAAACAAAGAATTTTACGTGTCGCTGATTGTTTAAATAAATTGTATGGAACGTGTCGTAGGAATCCGTGTGCATCTAACGAGTGCGCGAAAGCTTTTGACAACCATGGAAATTCAAGAATGGAATTTACGCTCCCACAGAGTACCATGCCGCCAGCACGACAATCTGAGAGCTGCTATTGGCTAGCGGAATTATGTGCATGTGGTGCCCCTTCCAAATGACTTGTCTACAACGCTATTATGTCCTTTAACTAACTAATCAATTGAAAACATAAATGAAATTGATAATGAATACATGCAGCAGCCTCATTGGACTGGAAAACACATCTGAATAACCACCTAATGCTTCCACAAGGGACTCCAGACAGCAATGATCAACGCCAAGGAAATGGCTGACTATTTACGTCACCCCCACCATGCGACCAGCCGAGCCACTATTGGTCAATTCTGAACAAAGGAAAAATCTGAATCGTAAATATTTACGACAGCGAATTCATCTTCCGAAAAATTTGGAGCTCAATTTCGAGAAATTGGGAATAATTTGGATCAAGAAATAAACATCATCACCTAAAAATGAGTATGTACTACAAAAACAACCCAAAAACTGACGTCTATCAGTGATTGTTGCACTTTAAGAAAAATATTTACTGTTTAAAATTGTACCTTATATCACATATGTATACTTGTACCTTTTCTTGTAAACACAATAAAAATGATGTGAAGCTTTGGGATCCTGAGTTGGTAAAATCTTGGCAAAAACTATCACACATAATTTTAACACAGCTGACTTCCAATCGTAGCGACCAGGGAAATTACCTAAAACAAGTACCTTAGAAAAATTAAGGAGGTTCTGTCCCCCAAAAGTCCGACCTGAGTTTGTCCTATAAAAATAGAAGTCAAACCGGTAGGAAGTCAGTTCAAAACTATCAGCCAAGAAGAAACAATACCTACTCAAGATACCAACAGTCTCCAAGTTCAAACCTCTTTTCAAGTGTTTTAATCAGTCTTAGATTCAGTTTACCTCTCCCAGTATCCCAGTAACCTAAAATCCTAAAAACCCCAGTCTCCCACAGTCTCCAAAGTGAAAAATATTTATTTTAATCCAGTACTCAAATCAGTTTTGCCATTATACCTAGAAGCATTTTTTGTCAAAGTAGTAAATTCATTTAAAAGACCAGTGGCATTCCAAAATCCACTGGCGTACCAAACTCCATTGGCGTGTCATTGTGGCCAGCTCCCTATTATATTTAGTTTATGTACAAACGTCTAGTACAATTGGTCCTTCGAGCCGGATCCACACATAACACGCCTTCAGTCTTACCCAGTGGAAATGCCGTCTCTTCGCAGTGGCCGTAAGACCCCGACATCTTCCGAAACATCGCTGTCTAAACCTAACGCCCCGGGAACAAGCCGAAACATGCCAGTGGCACCCCGTCGGACCCCGGGCCCACGCACCGTAGACATCGATGAGACGCCATCCAGCGGAACCCGCCACGATCTATCTGGTGCGAACCCTGCCAGGAACCCTGACCTCATCACTCTTGACCAACCTGCTCCAGAATGTGTCGCCAAGAGCCTCCACGGATCCAACAGTAAAAGCAGCGAAACAACTTCTGAATCAACTGAAGACTCCCTGCGATTGCTGCGCCGAGAGATGCGCATCCGGGACAGACGTCACGCCAAGCAGACAACCAATCTGCTCGCAGCCCTGAACGCTGCAACACGCCAAGCAGTCAGCCAACCTACCCAGGAGCCCGCACCAACCAGCCCGACCCTGCGGGCCAACCTCGGTCAGGCAGTAATTCAAACCCAGGCACCAACCGGCCCGTCTACGAACGAGTTCGCAACGAGATATGCCACTCGAGTACACACGTCAGACGGCCCGTCTACCGGAGAGTTTGCAACGAGATATGCAACAACTCAAGTGCACGCACCAACCGGCTCTTCTACTAATGAGTTCGCAACGAGATATGCCACTCAAGTACACAAGCCAGCCGAAGAGTTTGCAACGAGATATGCAACTACTCAAGTGCATGCACCAACCGGCCCTTCTACTAATGAGTTTGCAACGAGATATGCCACTCAAGTTTACAAGCCGGCCGAAGAGTTTGCAACGAGATATGCAACTACTCAAATGGACACACCAGCCGGTCAGCCTACCAATGAATTTGCTGTAACCGATCCAACCGGATACGCCGCCGCCGCCACCCAAGAGTACACACTACTGACGGGCCCTGCGAAGAACATCCCTACGGCCGAATACAGCCATATCGGACCCGAGCGCCCACTTTACAACACAGCAGGGTACCAGCATCAGCCAGCCTCCTCCGGCCAGGATTCCCCATTATTTACACCACCGCACACAGCCAATCAGACAGCACGGCACACCCGAGAATGGTTGCAGCATGGCAACGACCCACTGGCCCAGATCGCCTCTGTGATGGCAGAGGCCCTTCGCTCTTCCAGAACGCAAGATAGCCCCCGCACATTAGAAGATGATTCAAGAATGGCTGCCCTCATTGCCAGGCAATCCACAGCAAAAGATTTGCCTACCTTCTCCGGAGACCCCCTGGAGTGGCCCACCTGGAAGGCGCAGTACGCTCAATCCACCGCCACCTGCCAAATGACTCCAAGCGAAAATCTCATTCGGCTGCAGCGCGCCCTCAAAGGCAAGGCACGAGATACCGTGGGTCCCCTACTAATGGATCCTGCGCAAGTCCCAGAGATCATCAGCGTCCTCGAGCAGCGATACGGCAGCGCTAACTCCATAGCAAAATTTATGCTAGACAAGGTTAAAAAACTACCTTACCTCACGACCGAGGTATCACTCGAGGACCTGGCAGATTTCTCCGGAACGGTACAAAACCTGGTGGCATCTCTCCGGATCCTGAAAACCGAAGGTTATCTCACCAATCCTGCATTAATGAATGACGTCACTGACAAAATGCCAAGTTCCCTGCGTCTGGCATGGCTAATCGAGATCCGCAAACAACACGCTCCGGCCACCATAACCCAGCTCGCTGCCTTTCTGAAAGAGGTGTCAAACGCAATTCCAAACAGTGGGATGGTGGACCACATACGATCTCGACCACGCCGTGAACAAATACATGCCGGGTACCAGGAGGAAGAAGAGAGTGATCGCATGCGACTTCTACCGAGCCATGAGCAAATACATGCCGGACATCAAGAAGAAATCAGGGATGGCCCAAAAGAAAAGATTGCCCCCATAAAACGCAAAGTAAACGAGGAACATACTTACCCTGGACCAAGCCGAAAAAGAAAAACTGCTGATGAAAGCTGCGCCCAATGTGGCGGCGATCATAAAACCCGCGAATGCAAAGAATTCGCAGCCAAAGATGTTGAACTCCGATGGGAAACTGTACGCACGGGAAGATTATGCCGCAAGTGCTTAGAAAAACACCACTCACGAAGCTGCAAAATAAACCAATGGTGCAAAGTAGGAGATTGCAGATCCCCACACCACCCCCTGCTACATAATCCCGAGTTCGTACGAAAAAGCGCCGTGGAAAATGTCAATTTGTGACGCCAGGACTCCGGACAGAGAGTACTATTAAAAATTGCGCCAGTCATATTAAGCGCTCCAAACAAAGAAGAAGTGTCAGTGTTCGCTCTCCTGGATGAAGGATCCACAGTAACACTTGTCGACGCTGACACCGCAATACAAGTCGGAGCAAACGGCCCAGTTCACGGACTGCGAATCCACGGCGCGAAAGGAATGTGCACCTCCGACAATCTCTCCCAACGAGTGAGACTAAGAATACGAGGTGCAGGCAACAGTAATACATTCCACATATCTGCCAGCACAATAAGCAACCTCAACCTGCCGGAGCAACAGACCCAAGGAAGGTCGGTCGTCCCGAAGCTGCTAATAGGCCAAGATAACGCTCACCTGATCGTGTCAAGGGAAGTTCGTGAATGCAATGATACTACGCGAATAGCATCACGCACCGCACTAGGATGGATCGCTCATGGGGGAGTCAACCCCAGAGATAATAACACGACCACCACTTTGGCACTACAACCAGAAACGGCCGCAGACATACAGTTGAGGGAGCTAGTAAAAACCAACTTCGCCATCGACTCCCTCGGAGTAACATCAGCCACCAGAGTCAATGCAAGCGAACAACAGGCAATTGCACTTATGAATGCAACTACCCGTCCTCTTCCTGTAGGAAGGTGGGAAACCGGTCTACTATGGCGCAAACCAGAAGCCACGTTACCTGACAATCGGCAGTGTGCGCTGAAACGACTTCTGTCCCTGGAGAAAAAGCTAGAAAAAGACAAAAATCTAGCAGTGGCCTACAACGACAAAATAAATCAACTTATCAACAAAGGCTATGCCAAGAAGTTATCAAGCCATGAAGCTTCCACCACCACACCTCGCAAATGGTACCTGCCCCACTTTGCAGTAATCAACCCAAATAAGCCAGGAAAAATCAGAGTGGTGTTCGATGCCGCAAGCCGATGCCGAGGAACCTCCCTCAACGACCAGCTGCTTACTGGTCCTGACCTGCTGTCCTCCCTCCTGGGGAATATAATACGCTTCCGGGAAGGAAACATCGCTATTGCTGCAGACATCAAAGAAATGTTCCTGCAAATAAAAATAAGGCGAGAAGATCAGTCGTCCCAGCTATTCCTGTGGAGGACATCACCCCATCACGAACCAGACACCTATCAAATGTCATCGATGATGTTCGGAGCCACCTGTTCCCCAAGCAGTGCCCAATTCGTCCGAAATAAAGTGGCTGAAACATACGAGCACGAGTACCCGGCCGCCGCAAAAGCCGTACGCACCAAGTTCTACATGGACGATTACCTAGATGCAGCAGACACACCCAATGAAGCTGCTGCACTCGCCCAAAGTGTAAGTGCCCTGCTCGCGAAAGGAGGGTTCCACTTGACAAATTGGGCGTCCAACAGCCCGGCGGCCCTAGCTAGCGTACCTATAGAAGACCGTGCCAGCTCCACGATACAAATCAGCAGCGGAGGTCCGGAAACAGAGCGAGTGCTTGGTTTAATCTGGGACCCCACCACAGACCGCTTCCTGTACTCATTTCGTGAGGCAATCTCCCACGACACGGCCACACAACCTACCAAGCGGCAACTATTATCTATAGTAATGAAGATCTTCGACCCAGTCGGCTTCGTTGCCTGCCTTACCATCAGATCTAAGATGCTACTGCAAGCAGTGTGGCGCTCAAGCGTCGGCTGGGATGAACCCATTGCCCCTGAACACGCCCAGAGATGGACAGACTGGCTAAATCTGTTGCACACGAACAGCATCTCAATCCCGAGACGTTGCCTCTACAACAAACTAAACAACGTAACACTACACCTTTTCTGCGATGCATCCGAGCAAGCTTGCTGTGCCGTGGCCTACTTCACCGAAAAAATAGATGGATCCTTACGAGTAACATTCCTTGCAAGTAAATGCAAGGTAGCGCCACTGAAGCCTCTCTCCATTCCACGCCTCGAGCTTCAAGCCGCCCTCATAGCAGCGAGACTAGCCCAGACGATCCAAAAAGAAAGCAAAGCCCTGATATCCCGCACCTGCTTCTGGACAGACTCCACAACTGTACTATGCTGGTTACGCACCGACCCACGCGCCTACTCAACCTTTGTGGCAAACCGATTGGGGGAAATAGACGAACTAACCAACATACCCGACTGGAAATGGGTACCCACAAAACTCAATCCCGCTGACATAGGAACACGAGACTTAGAGGTACCAGACTTAACACCAGAAGGAAGATGGTTTACTGGCCCAGCCTTTCTCACTTCCCCGGAGGGTGCGTGGCCAAAAGAACGGGCACCCGCCCACAGGCCTGACGACCTGACACTAGAAGTCAAACCTCACTACGTTGGCCTTGTGTCCACCAGGGGCGAAGCACTCCCATCAGTAGAGCGGTTCTCCTCATGGCACCGGCTGATTCGCTCCACAGCTTGGATCCTCCGATTTATCAGACGATGCAAGATGGGGCCCAATAAACCAGTAGAAGGCCCACTACTAGCCGATGAGATAAAAGCAGCAGAACACAGATGGATCAAAAGGTCCCAGGAAGACGCTTTCACAACTGATCTACACATCATCCGACAAGGTCAAAAACTGCCTGCTGGCAGCCGCCTCAACTCCCTGAACCCATTCTTTGGACCAGATGACCTACTACGAATGGGGACCCGACTACAAGCCTTGGAAAGAACAAAGAGTGTGGCCCGAACTCCCATAATACTGGACGGCGACGAACCCTACACTCGACTTCTTATCAGTCACTACCACAAAAAGGCGGATCATCCTAGTACTGAGAAAACAGTAGCAGAAATACGCAATCATTTCTTCATAATACGACTACGCACAACAAGCAGGAAGATAACGCACGCCTGCCCCACTTGCTTCATACGACGCAGCAAACCGACTCCACCTCTGATGGGCGCATTACCACCACCCCGCCTGATGCATCACGTCCGCCCATTCACACACTGTGGGCTTGACTATTTCGGCCCTATGGCTATCACGGTCGGTAGGCATCGAGAAAAACGATATGGAGCCATCTTCACCTGCCTCTCGACACGCGCCATTCACCTAGAACTAGCCGCTTCACTGACTGCTGACTCGGCCATCATGGCCCTACAAAGAATGACCGCCCGCAGAGGACAACCAGCAGCCATGTACTCGGACAACGGGACAAACTTTCACGGAGCTGACACCGAGATGAGGGACGCCCTGCTGTCAATAAGTCAAGACGCCAGAATGATTGACGCAATAGCTACCCAGGGCATCGAGTGGCACTTCATACCACCACTAAGTCCGCACATGGGGGGAGCTTGGGAAAGATTAGTACGATCAGTAAAGAAAGCCCTAAGCGCTACACTAAAGGAAAGAGCACCAAAAGAAGAAACGCTACGCACCGCACTTGCAGAAGCTGAGTTTGTGGTAAATAATCGTCCACTCACCCACATTTCAGTTGACCCACGTGATGAAGAACCTCTAACACCCAACCACTTTTTGCTAGGGTCAGCCGGGAAGCGCCCTCAATTATCCTTCTACGACAAAAAAGAAGAGGAAACATGCCTACGCCGCCAGTGGCGCATCGGACAACAACTTGCAGACACCTTCTGGAGGCGATGGCTGCGGGAATACCTACCTACCATGGCTGTCCGGCAAAAATGGCACCATCCAACTACACCAATTAAGAAGGATGACCTAGTGATCATCATGGACCCAGCACTGCCTCGAAACAGTTGGCCACGTGGCCGTATCATCGAAGCAATACCTGCAGCTGATGGACAAGTCAGAACTGCCCGGATCCAAACCAGCACTGGGATATACGTAAGGCCGGCAGTCAAAATCGCCGTCATTCTGCCTGCCACGCCAGCAACTGATGAAACTGTACACTCTGCGAAGACACCCGACTCAAAACTCAGACATCGGAAAAGGACACGCCCGACGAAGTAGCTGAGCACAGTCGAGACTGCACTGAGGGGAGTGTATGGAACGTGTCGTAGGAATCCGTGTGCATCTAACGAGTGCGCGAAAGCTTTTGACAACCATGGAAATTCAAGAATGGAATTTACGCTCCCACAGAGTACCATGCCGCCAGCACGACAATCTGAGAGCTGCTATTGGCTAGCGGAATTATGTGCATGTGGTGCCCCTTCCAAATGACTTGTCTACAACGCTATTATGTCCTTTAACTAACTAATCAATTGAAAACATAAATGAAATTGATAATGAATACATGCAGCAGCCTCATTGGACTGGAAAACACATCTGAATAACCACCTAATGCTTCCACAAGGGACTCCAGACAGCAATGATCAACGCCAAGGAAATGGCTGACTATTTACGTCACCCCCACCATGCGACCAGCCGAGCCACTATTGGTCAATTCTGAACAAAGGAAAAATCTGAATCGTAAATATTTACGACAGCGAATTCATCTTCCGAAAAATTTGGAGCTCAATTTCGAGAAATTGGGAATAATTTGGATCAAGAAATAAACATCATCACCTAAAAATGAGTATGTACTACAAAAACAACCCAAAAACTGACGTCTATCAGTGATTGTTGCACTTTAAGAAAAATATTTACTGTTTAAAATTGTACCTTATATCACATATGTATACTTGTACCTTTTCTTGTAAACACAATAAAAATGATGTGAAGCTTTGGGATCCTGAGTTGGTAAAATCTTGGCAAAAACTATCACACATAATTTTAACACAGCTGACTTCCAATCGTAGCGACCAGGGAAATTACCTAAAACAAGTACCTTAGAAAAATTAAGGAGGTTCTGTCCCCCAAAAGTCCGACCTGAGTTTGTCCTATAAAAATAGAAGTCAAACCGGTAGGAAGTCAGTTCAAAACTATCAGCCAAGAAGAAACAATACCTACTCAAGATACCAACAGTCTCCAAGTTCAAACCTCTTTTCAAGTGTTTTAATCAGTCTTAGATTCAGTTTACCTCTCCCAGTATCCCAGTAACCTAAAATCCTAAAAACCCCAGTCTCCCACAGTCTCCAAAGTGAAAAATATTTATTTTAATCCAGTACTCAAATCAGTTTTGCCATTATACCTAGAAGCATTTTTTGTCAAAGTAGTAAATTCATTTAAAAGACCAGTGGCATTCCAAAATCCACTGGCGTACCAAACTCCATTGGCGTGTCATTGTGGCCAGCTCCCTATTATATTTAGTTTATGTACAAACGTCTAGTACATAAATGAAATCGCATATTTTATGCGATATTTTTCGATATTATTTATATTACCGATCCAGTTTTCGAATCAGGTATGTGCGGGCTTTCATAAAAAATGTATGGCGCGAAGGCCTTCCTGTTGTATGATCAGACAATCGGATGGAAAACTCTGATGTATAAACCCAGCCTTACTCGCCCGAAAAATAGAACGAAATGGATTGTATCTACTAAAGAGCTGACTAACCCACTCTATTAAAATTACGATGTTTGGACGCGTTTTGTTAATACTGAACTCTCCGCTCGACTAAAATACTTCCGCGTGTCTGAACGGCTCTTAAGACTCCGTTACAATGTAGGGTCGAAAACTCTATTTCTGCTAAAAAATAAAGCCAAAAAAACTTCACGGTTTCAGAAATGGCAGCACCGCCATTTTGTGTACCCCTATGAATGACCTAACGATTTTTGTGTAAAATTTTTGGGAGACCTATCATTACAGGTTTAATGTCGCCGGCTCTTAGGCTATTACGCTCACTTATTGTAACTATTTAGAAGAGAGGCAAGTTTTTACGACACCCCTTAAGGCTGCACTTACGGGGTGTCCTATTCATTCAGTTCGTAATTTGATTTAAACATACATATAGCAAGTGAAATAATTCATAATTTTTAAATTTAAAATAATAAATAGTTTTCATTATTATTGATTCGAATCTTTATTAGTAGATTAACAGAGTGTTTTTAAAGTGTGCAAGTGTAATATTTATTACGACATCTGTAACGTATTAATTTTTGTGAGTTAAACTACGCGAGTAGGTTCTGTTTAATTTATTTATTTTTATTATTTAGTTTGTCAGTCTGTCGACCCTGTCGACGGTGAAGTGGGTAGTTCGCGCCGGAAAGATGGCGGCCGTCGTAAATTTGGGTTCCCTGACGGGACGTTTTTATTTTTTGGAAAACTCGTGTGTTCATTTTGGCGGTCTAACGTAGCAATCTATCAATGTGACCTTCAAACTTGTAAATGCGTTGTGTCTACAATGGGAATAAACATCAGACGTGGACGATTTTTCGCCAGCGATGCCTAAAGTCAGAACGAAGAACAGCTGTTATGCCACACTGTCATCCCCGACACGGTCTCCAATGTTGATTTGACGAGGGAGGAATCGTATATTGCGTCGTAACTCAAAGTGCACCGACACTTGGACGAACAAAGAAAGAAAGATTGCTTCAGAATCTACAAGATTTCAGAAAAAAAGTGTTACTCCGCGAGCAGATTTTTCAACCTCTCGAGGCCGGTGCATGACATCTCTTGGGGTCTGGTGAGCAGCCTACTCGCGCTGCAGGGTACACACGCGGCCGGTATGGCAAGTTTGACAGCAGTATTGCGTGTGGTTCATTTGTGGTGCTGATAATATCAAGAAACAGCAATTTCCACGGAGGTCTAGGACCTCCTCCTAGGTGAGAATTCTCGGTTTGAGGCTTCTTTACGCGGTTGCGGAAGAGCCCCCCCACTTGGGTGCTCTAGGGTTTCCTGAGGAAGAAGCCCGTATGTCCGGAATCCTGGCCACATTTATATGACTGACTTCAACACGCTTTGGCTTCGAATTCTCAATTATGAAATAATCATTCATTGTTTTTTTTAAGCCTAAAACGAAGCACGCTGTATGAAAGTTTTGCATCTGTGTGAGTACTGTGATGAAGTCAACTAAACTTCGAACAGACTCGAGAATAACCAAGTCGACCAATGCAAGTACTTTCGATGGCGATTGCGAGCGACCTGGCTTGGAGAATAGCGACCCCTGAACACACTTCTATCAATTTATATGTTCAGCGCTCTAAAGCCTGTGCGGGGCGGTTTATAGGGATTTTATTTAATAAATAACAACGTAATACCTCTCTGCTTACACTTTGTACCAAATTTCCCGTCTCGAATTCGTTGTAAACTTGTCGCAATAAAAGTAGGATTGAAAAAAGAACGACGATTCTCATTCTCGTCATTATTTACGCATATTGTTACATTTACGTAAGTGCCTAAAGGGACATTTGCCAAGATTATCGCTAATGGAAAAACGTCAATTTTTTTGTTGAGTATTTCTATTGAAATAAAAATGACTAATGAAGTGCTTTGCGAAATCAAAATCAGTATTCTACGTAATCAAAACTCCAGTATGTTCCCTTTGAACTATTTTTAATAATTTTCGTTATTTGTTTTTGGGGTGTTATGCCGTCTTGCGCTACCTCCTTCTTTAGCCAACGTTTCGGACATCGTTGCAGTGTCCGAAACGTTGGCTAAAGAAGGAGGTAGCACAACACGGCATAACACCCCAAAAACAAATAACGAAAATGCTTTTGGCCGTGAAAATCTTAAAACTTACCTATTTTTAATAATTTCAAGGTAAAATTTTACTTGACCACTCAGTCAAATTTATTCGCTTTTCTCAACAACTCTCTGTTTTATTATTATTTTTTTTTTTAAATATTTTCAGCCTTACTAAAAAAAAACCACAGCACGCCAGATAACCCGGGTTATTGCAGCAACATGAATAAAACAAAAATACACTAAAACACGATAACATTAGTAATAAGATTTGGTCTTAAAACGTATTGTAAATCCGGCAACAATGCATATTTAAGTACTAAATTGTTTGTTTTCCTTCATAACCGCTAGGTGGCGCGGCAAGCGCAAAATGATTTCTGTGTGTGCGAAATGATTTTTGTGTGTGCAATATTACTTATTTGATGGTTAGTTTCTATTAATATGAATAATTTACTCTTATAATTATATCATTGGTATATTGACCGTGTTTTTTGTGGTTTTTCATAAGTTTTAGTCAAGTTATAAAACAATAATCGTACTTTGAAAATTGAAGTGTCAAAAACTATTTTATATGATACACGAGAATTCAAATTTACATTTTAAGGTTTTATTTTACGATAATTTTACGAAAGTGGTGTTTTTTTAAAAATAATAATATGTAATTAATACATGTGTGCCTAAATGCATCAAAGAAATTAACATCTTTAGAGATGCAAGAAATCTGATATAAAAGACGGTATAATTTTTAGGTTAGTTTTTTAGCAATAAAAAAACTTTGAAATTTTTTATTATTTTTTTATTGTTTGCACGAGGAAAAAGTGAGGTGATAGTTTCCTTCCAAATTTATTACATAAAAGGACTGTGTTTTTGAAATTTTGTTTTTTTTTTTTTATTTCTCTACATTTTGGTCAAAAGAAATTTTTTTCCATTTATTTCCGAGTTTGAATCTTAAAATATGTCAGTTTTTGAAAACTAAACTGTATTTCAAATATACAAATCTAAAAGGTAATTTTATCTAGTTTTCATAAATGGTATTTGTTTTTACGACACCTTCAAAAATAAGAAATATATAGAACATTCAAAATACTATGGAAAAATTACAAATATCGTTCGGACATCAATGGTTAAAACAGAGATAAACTACCCTCTCAGGCCGTGGAAACCATGTGTATTTCTTTCAATGAACAAATTTTTAATTAATAATGTTTTCACATCCGCGGCCGTTTGTCAATTGAATAAAATTTTCACTGGGTTTTTTAGTAAGGCTGTTTATGTTTAACTAGCGAGTTCCCGGCATGCGTTGTTATGCTACTTATTGAAGGAATTGTCTCTCCCTGCGCTTCCGCCTCCCATTTCTCTCCCGCGTCCCCTTCCCCTCATGCGTTCCCACTCCGCCTTCTCGGCTTTCCCCCGTCCCGCAATCCCCCTCACAAGTTCCCCTCCCCCTTCCCGCATTCCGTTCATTCAGTCCCGGTACATTCAGTTTTCAAACAGCTCGCACGCCACCTATTGCAATTTTTTTATGCAAATTTCATAATGCCAGAGCTCATCGGTAAATACAGAAAAACTTGCGGGCGTGCTCTCACCAAAGTTTCATCGCAATCGGATGAACGGTTTAGCAACGCATAATTTCATGACACCAGAGTTCACTATTTAAATAGAAACCATCGCGGGCATGCGCACATCAAATCTCCAAAGTTTCATCGGAATAGGATGAATGGTTTAGCAACGCGTAGACATCTCATACATCCTCAAATATATTTGATTTTGTTAACTACCATACTAGGGCTAATTAATGCCCGTATTTTGGCAGTCATACATGAAATAATTCACAAGAACTAAAAATATTATTTTATAAAAACACACTGTCTCATAGAAATTGTTGTGTCTCCCTTTTACTATCATGGTTTGAAATATGTTCTAAGAAAAAGAGAAAACACCACGCTTTATGTTCAAATCTAAACGTTAATCACAAAATAATAAAAATGTATAAACAATAATTAAAATGTATGTACCATTATGAAATCAAAGTTTTCGACCGCAATTTGAAAAAAAAAAAAATTGGGAAATTTTAATCAATTATTTTTACATGAAACGACAAAAAGTGAGTCACGTTTGTAATATATGCCTCAGAAAATATGTTTTTAAAAAAATAATTTATTCGTTAAAAATAAAATGTCCAAGCATATTTTATCACCTTTCCAAAACAGTTTTTAGTTTTTGGATGCGTTCGGAACTTCGACCAAGTATGTATACCCTAAACAAGCCCTCTCATAGTAAACATCAGAATAAAGTAACGCCAGTAACAGTAATTTCTCAATAAAACTCTCCTTCGAATTCTGCCGTCTTGCATACGAGTTCCCAGCAATATACAACTGACCACCCAGTTATCCTATTGTTTAATTTATCGAACTAATACATCAATAGTTGTTCACGTTTTAGCCGCATGAACCATATCGACAAGCTGTACAAGCAAGTGGTTTTCAAAATGGGTGATACGAGACATTTATAAATTTAATTGTAATTTTTTTTTAAAACTTTATTATGACAAGCGATTCGATTTCAGAGGCGAGTATGGGTACCGCCCATGCCGCCTCGGGAACCATTTAATGGATAACCTCAGTCATAGGTCAGCCCAAATGGTTCGCTACGTTTGGTGACTAAGCAGGGGTGCCCGGGTTAATGGAGTGATGTTTGTTCAGGTCTTGACGCCGGATGCGTCGAAAATATTCAAAGACTTCTGTTCTGTTTTGCAAAAGGTATTAGCCAAAAGCTATAATCTTTCTTTAAAGTTTTTGAATCAATTGCTCAAAACATTACTTTTTTGCGTATAATAAATAAAACATGACAGAAATTCGTGGTTACTTAAGCTTCTGCAGCAAGCGCTCAAAAATAAGTGGAAGGGGAGATATGTTAGAAGAAAGTTAGAAGGAGCGCGCTTATATTAATCGCGCTTGGTTCGGAAATATTACATTTATTTGGATTTTATTGCAAAGCGGAAATATTTCGCGAGATTAAAATAGGCGCGAGGCATGAGGGGTTAAAACTTCGAAATTGCGTATTGAGCAGAGTTTTGCAATTCTACATTTTTGGAAATAAATTTAACGGATTGCCTTCTTTCACAAAATTCAACTAAATATTCAGTTTTTCCCCCGTTTAAAATGCCGTAGGTAATAATTAAGTAGAAATAACGAATTGGCAAACATAAACGTAATTAAATTTACAATTATACATATATGTAAATGTACTAAATTATAATTGGCTTGCTGCGAAAAGGACCATTCCCAGTTTTTAGCTCAGATCGTATTTCAGATACATTTTTTTTGCAATTTCTCCCTACAGGCTATCTTCCGAATTTTAAAAGAACTTTAAGATTTCGAGAAAAGATTTTTAGATTTCAACGTCAACATTATAGCCCCTCCAGACTCACGGCGAGAAGCCCCGAGAACACCCGAGAAGCGTGAATGTGATGTGTTTCTCGCATTCTCTTTCTCGTTCTCGGCTGTTCTCGGATGGCTGTCGGTAAATTTGGCCGCTTCAAAGGATTTCTCGGGCGAGAAGCGAGAAGGGTCTACACTCACGTTTTGTCTCAGTGTTGTTTAGTGAGCGGTTGAGAGTAGACGTGCGATATATTTTTGTTTTTGAATCGAAAATTTTGTTTACTTTAAAATGTGGAACAATCAACAAGAGTTGGAATTTATAGAGTATTTCCAAAATGAACCGGTGTTATGGGACGCAAAACATCGGAATTATAAAGACAAAAGCTTGAACCACGATGCGTGGAACAGACTAGTAAACTTTTTAAATTCTCCGCTTGGCTCAGCAACTAGTTCATCCAACTGCTTTAGCATACTGAAACTAAAGAATACAGTTTATATATAAGAATACATGATTATAATAATAACGAAAGAATATTAAATAAAAAAAATTACCAACCCTGTTCTGTTTCGATGAATTTGCGTTACCCACCATCGTCTGGCTTTTCTATTTTTTTTAACTTTATTTTTAGTTACAACAAAATAATAATATGCCATGGCGCACAGAGCCAAACTTGCTGCATTTTTAATATCGTCTGTAATGTCGTCCATACCGGATGGGAAACAGATCACGAGTGATAAAAATGAGAGTGTGGATAAGTGCTTGTTCTCGCGAGAATTTCTCGCCGAGACTTCTCGCCGTGAGTCTGGAATCGCCTTTAGAAGTCAACGTCAACACTAGAAAATCGCCTTTCTTAAAAATAAAACTGCTGAAAAGACAAATTCCACATAGGCCTTATGAAATTTAAAAAAAATCAATTGGGCATTTTTATAGAAGCAAGTCACAGATATGTTAAAAGAATTGTGGTATAATTACATATGTGAGGAGGGAAAAGATTCTGGAATAACCGAAAGTTCCTGATTATTCAGATCTGGTCACTAAACACGGCTGAAGCCATTTCAAGCATCGCATCGTTTCGATTCTAAATGGAGTTCTTTCACCAGGGCTTGCCTAGATATATCTACTACTAGAAAACTTACTAGCTTAACATTTCTCAACACAAGTCTTACTTAGCATGGATCAGGGATGGCGAACCAATGGCACGCGACACAATATTTTGTACACGTCACTATCAGTGATCACAAAATTTATTATGCACTACGAAAAAAAGTGTGAACGAGCGAACCCGAGTGATCCCCACGCTATGTCATAGATTATAGATCATCTGCCTTTCTAATAAACGAGGTGTAAATCCAACTAATATTATAAAGACGAAAGTTTGTACGGTTGTATATTTGTTACTCTTTCACGCGAAAACTACTGAATAGATTTTTTATGAAACTTTACAATAATATAGCTCATACATCAGAATAGGCTATAGGCTATAGCTTAGAGCTCTGGCATTATGAAATTTATGTACAAAAATTGCAATAGGCGGCACGCGAGCTGTTTGAAAAATAATAATAATAATAATAATCTTTATTCAATGAAATAACAACAATATAACTAAAAAAATTACATGCTCAATGTAGTTTACAAATAGATTACATCAATCAGTACAGAAAAATTAACAAACAGAAAATAACGTAAGAAAGGTTACACAGGAGTAGTATAGTTATACAGTATTTTTAGTTGTGCATAGCCTGCCTCACTAGGTGAACCTGTATTGAGGCAGAATTTTTGTTAATTGTTTCTCGCAATTTTATCTATGGTTTTTTTATAAATGTGTAAAGTAGGTTTCCATACAGCAAAAACTTTATTTTAGTTAACATTATTGTTTGCATATACCTACACAATTCATAAACTGCAAGGTTATTACTACAATAACAACTGTCAATGACTGGGCGTTTGGGTGAGGGCACCAGTATAGGCTCGATCATTGGAATGTATCCATATTTTAACATATTTTTTAAACTCTCTCTGTGTTTGACTCAGTTTGATGTTTTCTGGGAGAATGTTGAATATTTTGTGGCAAAGTATCTAAAGCTACGTTGACCAAAGGTGGAAGAGAGTGCTGGAACTTGCAATATGTCTTTGTTGGAGTTACGTGTAAATCTTAAGTTTATTTTTTTTTTCGTAAAGCACATATTTGTTTTTAAAGAGATGCATGAGGATAGTTTGAAATGAATGTATAGAGGGTGGGGTGAGGGGGGTATAGGATTTGGGGGCAGGGCGGAGGGGGGGGGGGGGATGGAGGAGGGTGATGGGTGGAGGGGGAGAGTGAGGGGGGATTTGTGGGGGGGGTGGGGGGGTGGAGAGGGGTGAGAGGGGGCGGGGGAGAGGAGGAGGGGGGTGGGGATTGGAGTGGGGATAGGGAAGGTCGAGGAGGCGCTGTGGGTACCCCCCTAATACTATGCGAGCGAAGCCGGGGGCAAGAGCTAGTTTTATATAATTGGTAAACTGATATTTAACAGACATAAAAAGTTTTTACACATATTTTATGGCGGAAGACAGTAGTTTATTTGTTGAGTAAACTTGAGATTTCATTTGTACGTATTTAAAAGTAGGTATATAGGAGGCAGTGGCGGTCCGTGAGTTTTCAGTGAGCTAGAGCGCCAAGATTGAAAAATATGACGTTATTGACGTTGTTGTAGCTGAAAACGAATTTGATTTTTTTTCAAAATTTCAATTTTTTGCATGAAGATCTCCAGGATTACTTTAGTCAAAAAAGAAGTCAGAAAAGATCTTCATACAAAATATTGAAATTTAAAAAAAAAATTAAATTCATTTTCAGCTACAACAACATCCATAATGTCGTATTTTTTTAATTTTATCACCCTAGCTCACTGAAAACTCACAGGCCGTCTGTATACAGCAAGTATTTCAAATGTGCTATACAGGGTGTTCGGGGGTAAAGTGCATTAACTTCGGGAGGTGATTCTACATGAAAGTACAAGTAAATAACATAAATAACTTTTTTCGAAATTCCAACTTTTAGGGGTAGTTTTCCGGTAAAAAGATAAAATTAGACCGGCGTGTGCGGGCGGCATTATTATTTTCCGCTGTTGCCGTATCCCCTCTCCAAGCGCTCAGTGTCAGTGTTGAATTCGAATGTAACAATTTTATTCGCGTAGTAGTGTTTCACTTTAAAAACTTTATTGTTGTTAGTCAAAACTTGTTGATTTAATGTGTCTTTATCTAGTGTGTATTTATTAAGACTGACTTAAAGGAACAACTTAATTCAGTGCGTGTTTTTTCAGACTTACTTTTGTTTATTTAGTTGTAGACTTGCCTAATTGTAAAAATTGTGTTTATTTGTGCGTAATTTTGTCATTGAATTATTGGGCCAATACCGCGAAATTTTTTTATTGAATAATTCGGTCAATGCCTTACTTTACCAACAAAGAACGGGCAGACATTCATTAATGAGATACGCCACAACGTACGAATTGATAATAATATAACTTTACGTTTATATACTTGCTTACAAGCTGAAGGTGGACATTTTGAAAATTTGTTAAACTAGTTAAAAGCGATGACATTAGTCAAGTGTTCAATTAGTTTATAACAATTTAATCGTTAAAAGCTTGCCTTCGATTGTTATTTTAGTTCAGTTATCTTTTTAAATTTGGTTTAAAACTTACGTTCTGTATAAAGGTCAAATTCTCGGTCTTGTTTTTACAAATGGTTTCCATGGATACAGGCCAAATCACACCAAGCAACTTTGCAACAATTGCGCCCGGTAAGCTAACAGCAACTTTGTTGTATAATTGCTACCTTACACTAAGGATTTTTAGTTGGTATGTCTTATTGTATGGGATGAAAAAGTTGGAATTTCAGAAAAAGTTATTAATCTTTTTTACTCCTACCATAATGTAGAATCACCTCCCGAAGTTAATGCACTTTACCCCCGGACACCCTGTATATTTCTTCTTTTTGAAGACGTCGTAAAAACAAATACTATTTTTAGAAACCAGTTTAAATTACCTCTAAGATTTTTGTATTTAAAATTCTTCTTCAATATTTTTTAATTGTAACATTTTAATTTTAAACTTGAAAAATATATTTTTCTCCAAAAGTCGAAAAATTGCAGGGAATTCGAACTTTAAAAATACATGTAACTTAAATTGAAACTTTACTTTTTATTTACTTTATAAAACTAAAATTATTAAAAGCATAACACTAACATTTCCCAAACAATTTTTAATTAGTTTTTAAAGATTTTTTGTTTTTAGTTGGAATAAAATTTTAGTAAGAATTATTTAAAAGTATAAATTCGACACAATTTAACGTGTAACAAAAAAACCGCTCGGTTGGGAAGCGTTCTTTTATCAGTAAGCCTGTATATTTACAAATATATTTGGCCCAGCAATAAGCAACAGATTCGGTCGCTAAAGTCAGAGGTCGTGTTTTTTATAACATTTTTTACTACAACTAGTAGATTGTAAATCATTATTCTTAAGAAATTACCGAGCAAATCAATGTGTTTGTACTCCGTTTATCCGTAAAACGTAAAATAAATACATTCCATCGACATGAATGTATATCCAGTAATATTATGTTTTTCCGATACAAAAATGATGCACATAAAGTGGATTTTTCATTGCGTATTATCTCGATATTTGTCACTTATTGGGTTGTGGTCGCTAATGAATACACCTTATAAATAAGGACTGCCAGCAACATAAAGTGGCGATATAAGCCTTAAAGTGTTCATTTGGTACGGATACTTCGGACACTACATCAGCATTGTGTTCTTTGAGTTTTATGAATAAAATCTTCAATATTATGAAAGTGTTTATTGTTTATCGCGGTTATTTTAAATAGATACATAGTTATCTATGTCCTGATACAATCCTTATGTATACATACAATTAAAATAACACATCTATACCAATCAATCACATATCTTCGCAATTTAATTTTAAATGCCTTTACGCTCTCTTCCAATTTTATTTCTTCTGATAATTCTCCAAATATCTTCAATGCTCAGTACATCAATGACTTTTGACTCTGTGTTTTTTTCCTGAAGGTGAGTCTTAGTTCATTTCTTTTCCTCGTCTCATGTGTATGTTTGCTTTGTAGTCAATTTTTCTCAATAATTCAATAGACTAATGGCCATTGATTATTTTGTAGATTGACAATATAGTATTGAAGTAAATAATTTGTTAAAGTAAAAAAGAGTTATTAAAAATTAGATCTTTAACTATCACGCCATTCTCCGCAGTGGCAGGCAGAATTGATGGACCGCCCTACACCTGTCTTTGCACATGCTCCTTGCCATATTTACACTCATACACCGTCTCATACACTTCTGTTATTAATCTGACTCAGGGGTAAATGTACGTATGTAATAAAGGTAATTTGTTATAAATGTATGACAAATTTATATTTAATTCTCGTTTTCGTAGAGAATTCACATTATAAAAAGCTGTTTTACATTTATAATTATTAGTTAATCTGGATATTTTAGTTGATATTTCGCCAATATAAGGGATATAACCCATTGTTTAGTAAAATCTTTTTCATTTTTATTATCAAGGCCTTGTGAAATGATTGTTAATGTAAGTTTTTTATTATTTTTCTTTAATATACTGTCAATAGTTTCTCTCTTGTATCCATTGTTCTGTGCTATGGTTTTTTATAATATTTAATTCATTATTATAATTTATATAATTCAAAGGCACTTGTAAAAGTCTGTGAATGAGTGAATAGAATACTGATAATTTATGTGAAATGTGGTGTCTAGATGTATTGTGTATGATGTTATCACTATATGTAGGTTTTCTATAAATTGAAAATTCTAATTTTTTGTTGATGATTTCTATACCTATGTCGAGAAAGTTAATCTTATTTTCTCCCATTTCCATTGTAAATTGGATCGATTTATTAATTTTATTAATTTCTTTTAGAAAGATATCTAATTTCCTATGTGTTCCTGTCCAGATAATTAGAATGTCATCTACGTATCTCCGATAGAAGGCAACTTTTTTAAACGATTTTAATTTTTCGATGGATTCTTCGATATAATCCATAAAGAATTCAGCTAGCACCGGGATGATTAGGGAAAAACCTTACAAGTAATTTGAGTTACTAATGACCTAATTTTATTGTCAAATCGTTATTATCGGTCTCTTCAAGACCCGTGTTCACTCCTTCCTTTCCTCAAAAAGACCCCCCACACAGCATCTTCAAAGATGACATAGGCCCCGAGGGAAGTTATTTTCCTCAGGGCCTCTTATGTGGAGTTAATGTAAAAAAAAATATATTTATGAAGTATGGTATTTTTTATTGCTTTTTGAAGGGATACATGTTTACATTGGAGTTGGAACCGCAGGTATGTTGTGTATATAATCCGTAGACTAAGAAATATTTGTACCAGTCTGAAGATGGCTTTAACGAGCTGAAACCGGTTACGGTCGAATAAAATTAAGTGGAATAAAGTTTTATATTTGTTTTATTATAATGTATTAAGTGGAAATGAGTTTTATAAATACTGTTTTATTGTATCTATTATTATAATGGAATTCAACCACGAATTGTCAGTATCAGAAATATAAATATTATTAATTCTGTACTATAACCGTTATTGATTGCATTTTGTTTAAGGATATTTAATTTTATGTTAAAATTGTTTCAATAAACTCTAATTAAAAAAAATATATATCGGAAAACACTCTGTTGACGCCATAAGGGACCCGACAAAATGTGCTAATGCCTTTAATAAATATTTTGCTAACGTCGCACGTCGGACAAAATTTATCTACACGGATCGATGAAAATTATAAAATAGATATTTTCTAGAAGGATTGTCTTAAACAAAATAACCTGTCAGCTTTTCAGCCAGTAACAACAAATGACTTAAAAAATATTATAAATGAATTAAAAGGTGGATATGCACCAGGATTTGATGGAGTTACAGTGGAAATATTGAAAAAATACAACAATTTTTTAAGCATTCCAATTACACACATTATAAATATTAGCTTGAATAGTGGAATATTCTCGTCGATTTATAAAAAAATCTATCGTAACACCCGTTTTCAAATCAAGCAGCCCTGAAGAAATATCAAATTATCGACCTATATCTCTTGTCTCAAATATTGCATTTTTTTTTTTAAAATCGTAAAAAAGCAACTCATGTACTACATTGATAATAATAAAATACTTAGTCGTAGCCAATTTGGATTTAGAGAGAAACTAAGTACTCATGGTGTCATTGCTGAACTTACCTCAACTATATACAACGCGAAGATACTATCAGTATCGCCCTGGTGTAAGACCACCATTCAGAATTGAAACGTTGCTTAAAAATGGCTTTAGCCATGTTTGGTGACCAGATCTGAATAGCCAGGTACTTCCCAACCTTCCTCTTCCCCACCTCCTTCCCCTCCCCACTACCTTCAGCCTCACAACATACCCCAATTGGGGATGCCATAGTCTCACTGGCTCCAGACGGGAGCAGTTGAGATTCTTGTGCGGTATTCACTGTAAAAAAAAAAAAAAAAAATTAGTCAAAAAAACAAATGCCTTGGCATTTTCATTGATTTGCGCAAGGCTTTTGATAGTATCTCCCACACAAAAATAATTAATAAATGAAAAGATATCGGTATTATTGGTTAGGTTAGGTATTGGCTACAAAGTTATCCAACTCAAAGAAGTCAAAAAGTAATATTAAATAACTCACTAAGTGTACTTACTTAGAATTTGGAATTCCCCAGGGGACTGTTATTGGACCAATTTTATTTATAATATACGTAAAACAAATGCTTAAATTATCACTTAATGGTTAACTTATATCTTTTGTTAATGACACTGCAATAATTATCGAAAAAAGACGTGGAATGATATTACCAATGCAGCCAATCAAGACATGAAGGTTATAAATAATTGGTTCGATAACAAATTATAGAGATATTTCGGGAATTTAATGTACCATCTATCACAGAATTGTATAAGAGAAACGCCTTATATCAAATTAAAAAAGAATATTTTATTCAAAAAATTCACCCCTCAGATGGCATAAGCAATAGATTTAAAACTAATGGCTTAATAGCCATCCCTATTCTTAGAACGACCACGGCTCAGCACCACTATTTGTATTTAGGTGTAAGATGGTACAATATATTAGTGTCCAAAAACAAAATTAGTATAACAGAAACGCTGAAATATGAAATATTCAAAAAGCAAATTAAGTCTCTGAAATTGGATAATGATATATTGTACCCTTAATGTAATTTACCCTTACTGAAAACTGTAATATTTAATATTAAAAAGAATATGTATTGTTGTTGTCCTTCTATAATTATTTTTTTCTAAATTGTGTACCTATCTAAAATAATGTTGATATTTTATTTCATAAGTTCTTTGACATTTGTTTAGACATTTCATTGGAACATTATTATTATTTTTTGCATGTAAATACTCCTCCCATAAACACGAGCTCCTAGAGCTCAACTTATGGAGTAGTAGAATAAAATGTGAATTATCTTATAACCTTGCATATGTAACCATTTGTAATGTATAAACGAAAATTCTTGAAATGAATAAATAAAAAATAAAAATAAAATAATAATAATGGAGCATTAAACAATTTAACGTTAATATAATATAATGTTCCATTTCGCATTTCAAGTGGAACAGTCGACAACGCGGTGTTGAATTGAACTACCGAAAACTTTTCTCATTACGTTGTGAATTACCTACTAACTATTTAAAAGTAATTAAATGCGTAGACAAGGATCGTTTGACGCTTACTTGGCACTTTCTTAGAATTGGCACATTCGCCCTTGCTACAAAACGTCGACGAAATATTATTGTACGAACGGAAGGACACATTGAGAAGAAGGTTAACCAGAATAGCGATTCTATATCTTTCGTGGGATCGTTGTGAGATAATAACGGACGTGATCTTCTGTCAGATTTGTGTGATTTATTTGCTTTATCTATGTACAACCTACATTAAATGAATAAATAATCATGCATACTTGCAGGAATTCGTATTTAAAACGATCTAAATTAAAATATGACAGTAAATTTGTAAAAATCACACAAATCTGACAGGAGGTCACGTCCGTTATCTCGATAACGATCCCACAAAAGATATAGAATCGTTCTTCTATGGAATATTTCTAAAAATCGTGTAACAATGGGACAATTTTGGAGGCGGGTATGGGTATCGCCGCCCCGGAACCATTTATTGGATTACCAATACCTTTGCCATAGGTCACCCCAAGTGGTTCGCTACGTTTGGTGACTTTGGTGACAAATTATTCACTTGCAAAAAGTGTTTTCTCCTGGAATAATTAAACTCGCGCCCTCTATGAAAGAGCAGATAAAGAATTCTTTTAAGTATCACCTTAACTCTCATCTCATCTCATCTCATGTCATCCCCATCGCCCCTCCATCGACCTCCATCGTCCTCTATCATCCCCCACCGTCTCCCATCGTCCCCCATCGTCCCCCCCATCGCCCCCATCGTACCCCATCGTCCCCTATCGTCCCCCATCGTCCTCCATCTTCTATCTTCTATCCCCCATCGTCCCCCATCATCCCCCGATGTTCCCCGTCGTCCCCTCCATCGTCCTCCATCACGTCATGTCATGTCATGTCATCTGATGTCATCTCGTCTAGGGAAAAGGAAATAAAGTCGTACGCATTGTTGGCGTCAGTGTCGGCATACGGCGCCAGTGTTGGCATACCGCAGGCCTACGGCCACTAGCCAAACCAAACCTGGAAAGGACATGCAATTAATTGGCCAACGATGCTAGCTCAGGACAGTCGGCGCAAGCAAGGTTCTCTTAAAACCAGGGCGAGTGTTTGTGGTTCGCTGGGTATTCCTCCTCCTCCTTTCCTCACAATCTCCGGGGTCTCCTTCCTCAATCATAACACAGTATTGCACGTAAAGGGTTTATTCAATTAGAAGGAGACAGGGTTATTACAATTGCCATATGGGCACACTTCACATGAACATGGTTAGCACTTTAATATCCTAACTTAACAGGGACTGTTTCTCTCAATCTCTCCACACGCGTTATTGGCTTTAAGAGCGGGACGTAGCACACAAAAGAGGGCAAGGGATCATTCTACTCACTGTAGCAGGAAATGCGGTAGTCAGCAGACCTTCTGGTTGCACAATTCACAATATAAAATACATCGCGAGTTTTAGGTTCTCGAGTGCGCGTTAGAGCGCTCTCTTTGGTCACTGCTCTCTTGCCGGCTGGTAGCCGATGAATGAGTGGTTGCGCGTGGGCTGTGCGCGTGTCGACTCAGCGTAGTGCGGGAATCTACCGAAGCTATTCTTGCGAAGAATGGGGGGACCGTGAACCTAGGGAATAACCTTGCTACTTTGTAACGTAACACTTCCCCCCTCGCCGCAAAAAAAGCGACGTGGTAATGGAGCAGTAGGGCTAAGAAATCCTCTTACCCTTCCAGCACTTGTGCCAAAAACAAAATTTTTTTTTAAGAAAAAGGAGGAGAGAGCGAGAGAAAAAAGTTGCTAGCTACACAATAGTAGAAAACAAAAACAAAAAGAGAAAAAACATGGTGAACAAAGAGTTAACTATAAATGTACATGAAAGAGCAGTGACATACATAAATATGAACAAGGACCTGCTGAAGAAAGGTACAAGGGTTATGCAGTGATAGAAAAAAAATGACTCTAAATTGTATCATTGGTCTGTGAGCTATGTTTGCGTAGCGTGGTTTTTGCGTAGGATGTCTGGGGTGTTTGGACGTTACACTGAAGTTACACGGTTACTTTGTCACAGTAACCTGGCCCGTTTGAGATTACACTCAAGGAACACTAGGGCCTTAAAGGGAACACGAAGAAGAGAACGCAGGATGAGGCTTCTTGGTGGTGGAGAGGGTTCTACCTGTCACAGAGGTCAAAAAGGTAGCTGCTTCCGGATCCTGTGGGTGGGCCATTGGAGGACCCACCACTTACCCGCCCTGGTATAGGTAACAGATGGTTACCCCTTCAAGGCTCTTGCAAGGACTCTAATTTTTTTGGTAAAAACGACTCTACATTTGAAAACGAAACTAAACCTCCAATGTCCCTGCATACGTTGTTAATAAGCAGCATGCAAGTGCTTAGCAGGAAATACAGATACAATATGTGTTAGTATGACAAAATATAGACAAGACAGTGGGACAGGTTGGTGAAAGTCCACGAGGTGGCAAGCGCTGGGTGATTGTATCCAGCGTATCCTACAAGCACCTGTTTGGGAGGAAGACACAGTAGATAAGTAATAAGGGCATGGCAAACGGTTGGGAGTCCTCTCCAATCGATTGGCAGTCCCAGCAAGAATGCGCATGACGTTCGGTCTAGTCGTGAACCACACTCAGCTTCCGCGCCCCTTAGCCGGTTCCTCGGTGATGCCTCAAAGAAAAGTAAATGGGAGATTGGGGGGAAATACCCGACGACCCTAAGGAATTCAGCGTCGAGTAGCCGGAGGCAAGGCGAAGGAGAGCCGAGGTCGCCCCCCCAAACCTAAAGCCTGCACATGTTGCTGGGGGTGGCGCAATTGATTTTAGAGGGCACCGTGCCATTGTCAACCGACTCCTGTTGATGCAAGGACGAGGTCTAGCGCACCCCCAGAAGGGGAAAAAGAAACATAACAAAATAGATAGATGCAGTTCAGTTCAGCCTTCTGAGCGAAGCAAAGTAGCATTGTGAGACTAAAAAGAAAAAGAGAACAAAGAAACCAAAACAAACTAAAAAAACAAAGTCGAGTATGTTAGTTGTATCAATAGTGTTCCTTGGAATATGAAGCTGGAAAAAAAATAAAATCACACAAAAATGATGGAAAATAATGAAAATAATAAACAGGTATCTCGATAAAACATCGTCTAGCATAGCTTGGTTAAATCTAAAAGAAACCATGTGAAAAGAAATAAAATAGGCATAAAAAAGATAGTCACACAAAAATAAAAGAAATAGGAAAAAAATGTATAAAATAGAATAAGATAAAGGTACCAAAGATAGATATGATATAACAAAAAAAAATGCAGATATAAAACATAAAACATAAAATTCTTGCAGTAGATGTAATAAAGTAAAGGGAATGTCCGTGGATTCAAGAGCAGATACACCTGGCAACTACATGATTTTACAGCTAGTCAGCGACTCTAAGATCAGGCCATCTCTCAACCCAGACTTTCGTAAATTTCCTCAAACACTCAAAGTTCACCTTATTCGAAACGAGATCCGCGTTCCAAGCTGGTCTCGTAGTAACTTGCAAGCCATCGAGCATTTCCTCTCGGGCATCCGTCAAAATCTCGCAGTGCCACAGAATGTGCTCGGCTGTTTGATCAGTATTACCGCAAGCGCAGTTAGGATGGGGTGATAGAGAGAGACTATGAAGTCTCCCTCTGAACTCCCCATGACCGGACAGAAGTTGGGTCACATGATGATCCCTAGTGATGTACGCCCCTTCCATTCTGAGTTTAACTGACGGGAAGAAGGAGAAAGTCCACCTTCCCGTATTTGACCTATCCCAACGTTCCTGCCATTCTCTCAAAGTTCTTTCTCGCATCTCTCTAAGAAGTCCTGGGAGGGAAACCGCTCCACCTGGTATTAGCTCAATACCATGATGGGTTGCAGATCTTCCTCTTGTTAGAAGCTTCTTTGTTAACACCTCCCTAATTTCAAGATCGATAGGCAAAACGCCGGCCAAAACTGGCAAAGCGTCCGAAGCGACTGTTCTGTACGCACCCGAAAACGCCAGCAAGGGGACTCGCTGGCCTCTCTTGAGCGCCGAGAGTATGAGTGCATTCTCCAGGCGGTGCTCCCACACAGAGGCCGCATACGAGACTTGCGCCACGTAAGCCCCCCTGTATAGGAGTCGGAGCGCTGGAGAACGCAGTCCCCACTCAGCACTAGAGATTCTTCTCAATTTCAAAAAGAGGGCCTGGGCCTTACTTGATACGCTTTTAACATGGGTCAAGAATGAGGACGTTCGATCCAAAGTGACGCCTAGGTATTTAGTGTTCTCAACGAATCGGATGTTGGTATCTCCCATTTTGATAGTGGGATTTCTACTTCTATTGAGGTTACCCTTCATCAGGAGTCCCATGGTCTTGTGGGGAGCGAAGGTCAGCCGATTTCTCTTTCCCCATTCTAAAGTCACACTTAAAACCTTTTCAGCTTTACTCTCAACTTCTTTTCTGCTGTTCCCCGAGACCAGATACAATTTGTCATCAGCGTAATCTACCGAGATACATCCTTCAGGCAAGGGCAGCCTGGAGGAATCGTCAAACAAAATGTTCCAAAACTCAGGTCCAAGGATTGAACCCTGAGGACAACCCATGTCAACTATTCGTTCAATCAGATAGTCTCCAAAAGAAAGGATGACCGTTCTGTCGCAGAGGTAATCAGCGCAGATCTTGAACAGATTTTGTGGACATTTCCTATTTTTGAGCTTGACAAGTATCATCGGCCACCACGCATGATCGAAGGCACCAGTGATATCGAGGAAGATTCCTATTACGTACCTCTTTTGGCAAGCCTTCACCCAGTCAAGCGCATACGTGATGGCGTGCTCAGTGGACATACCGGGGACAAAACCGAACTGCTGCTGGCAGGGTGGGGATAAGGTTTGACGTAAACGCTGCCTAACCAGTTTCTTCAGGATCTTCCCCAGGACAGGTAGCAGGGTGATTGGACGGTACGCTTTCACGTCCGACCTTGGTTTATCGTTCCCCTTTGGTATAATCCTAAGCACGCCCCTCTTCCATTCAGAAGGGAAAGTTCCTCTTCTCATGCATGTATCCATCACCTGGAAGAGCTCCTCCTTGGCGTGGATCCATACTTGCTTCGCTATTATTCCATTGAGCCTATCATGCCCTGGTGCCTTCTTAAGACCCAAACCCTTGATTATCAGCTCGATTTCCACTTTAGTTACTGGTGTCATCCTAACCTCCTGGGCGAGGTTTCTCGGTGGGAGCCGTGACAGATTTCTAATCTGTTTGTGGTGGTCGCTTTCCCCAATTACTGAATCTACAGGAACTAACTTGCCCAGAAGTGTATTGAGAGTGGATGCCACGTCCACACTTTCAACGTTCATTCCGTCCTTTTCGGTTATTACGCTTGTCAAATACCGGTCAGAGCCTTTTCCCGTTTTATCAATGGCGCTGTGGATATCCCACGGGTTGGCGTTGCCCACTTCTTGTACCCAATTATGCCATGCAGCTCGTTTCGCTGAGAGGATTGCCTGTTTGAAGGCTTTACGGGAGACACTGAGTCGTGACTGAAGGGCGTATGTCTCCTCCTGCGTACACTCGCCGCGTCTGGACACGCTCAGGGCTCGATAGGCTCTCTTATAGGCCCCTTTCAGCGAAGTCAGCTCACTCGACCACCACGGCGTCCTGATAACTGTCTTTGGGTTTGATCTTCCCAAAGACTGCTCGGCAGCTGATACCACGGCTGCATTAAAAAAATTCCCCAAATTATCTGGATCTCTAGCTGCTACGTCGTGAAATCCCCTTAAAGTATCACGTAGAGCATCCCCAAAGTTATCCCAATTCGCCCGGGAGGTTTTGAAGTTCCAGGAGGATCTTGGAGCTTCCGTCTTTTTGACACCTACCGTAAAAGTTATTAGCCTGTGATCAGAGGCAATTGCGCTTTCATGAACTGTCCACTTTGATATCTTGGTCGCAACAGATCCAGAGCAAAGAGTTAGATCAATGTTGCTCTCACCAGAAGTGTTCGAGAAAGTGGTGTAGATACTTTGTTCATTTATTATGGATAGACCTTGCGCCGCAATGAGGTCTTCGACGGCGTCTGAGCGCTCCGTCCTATAATTACAGGAATCGAACCACAGTGGTGAGCGAGCGTTAAAGTCTCCTCCAATAACTATGTTACGTCCTTTAAGCGCGTTTAGGGCGCGCGTCAGACTCAAGATATGTGGTCCTACTGGATTACAATATTTAAAGTAAACTGAGATCAAAAAGATCTCAGTTGTCCCAAATTTAATTGATACGCAGGTTTGGTATTCGTTCGACAATCCCGCTAGAAGGAGGGGGCTGATCAATGAAGTATTGACCAGAACACCCGCCCCCGGCGAGGCGCCAATTTCGAGTACCGCACCCGGAAAGTTAACTGGTGTCTTACCTAGCCTGGTGTATTGCTCCTGAATTAGCAAGATGTCGATTTTTAGGTCAGACATGACCCGCAGCGCCTCTATCGTGGCCGCCCGTGACCTCTGCAGGTTGATCTGCCCTATGGAGAGAAATTTATTAATATCCATAATCGGTCATTCGGACCTGATTTTCTATGGCTGCTTTCTGGGCTGGGCACGATCTGTCACCCGTGGAGTGGTCAGCCGGTTTCTTGAACCTGGTGCACGTAGCACAGACAGCAATCTGTGTTTTCTTGGGGCAATCTTGGTAATCGTGGCCGGCCGCGGCGCAGTGTCGGCAGGTTATGACTTCCTGGGTACAGGCTTTTGATATATGGCCATATTGATGGCATTTAAAGCAACGCGTAGCCCCGAGGTAATCGCGAGCTCTACACGCATTCCATCCAAGAAAACACAGACCGCTGTCAATGAGAATCTTTCTGGCCTCCGGATGGCAGGTAATAACCATATTCATGGTGCCGCTATCTCTTTTTCAAAATAAAGAGACTCTTCTCATCGTGCGAAGGTGGTCTTCTTTTGTGAGATTACACTTACCTAATATGTTGTTATCATATATCTCACTGAAGAGGGGTAGAGTGGGTGGGCCAGTATGACATCATTGAGGTACTGGAGAGTGGAATTGTAATTGGTGGTTTGTCCTTTTTGTAGAGGAGGCGGTTTGTGTGCATGACAGCCGTTGTTGTGATGGTGGTTGGTACACTGGTTTGTATACAGTGGGATTGTTGTGTGAACAATCGTTGGTATTGTTATTTGCGCAAGGGCACAGGAGCATTGGCATGATGGCAACAGAGCATTTGCAAGGTGCAGCTGGAACATTTGCAAAATGGCAACATTTGCAAGATACCGCAGGAACGTTTGCACCAAGGCAACAGGAACATTTGCAAGCCGCAGGAATGGCAACAGGAACATTTGCAAGATGCCGCAGGAACATTTGCACAATGGCAACAGGAACATTTGCAAGCCGCAGGAATGGCAACAGGAACATTTGCAAGATGCCGCAGGAACATTTGCACAATGGCAACAGGAACATTTGCAAGATGCCGCAGGAACGTTTGCACTAAGGCAACAGGAACATTTGCAAGCCGCAGGAATGGCAACAGGAACATTGAACCAACCTAGAGCTGACGTGCTCGGGTTTGTTTGAGTGATGGTTTTGTGATGATACAATTCGCAACTACACGCACGACTCACACTAGGTTAATTTAGGTGCGGTCGGGTGCTTTTGGTACGCAGGGTTTTTGAAGGCATGGGACCTCCGTGACGGTAGTGAAGGCAGCATGAAGGGAGGCGCAGGTGTAGATAGGGTGAAGAGCTGCGGGTCTTCTTATTAATCCGGCGAAAAATTATTATTAGGAACAAAATTCTTGAAGTTTACCTGCCTAGTAGACCAATGATGAAAAGGTTTGGAGAGAAACAAGGTGTGCATGTTGAGAAAGATTGGATTTGTTTGGCGTGTAGAGAGAGAGAGAGAGAGACGGAGAGAGAGTTAACTAAATGCAACTACAGACTTATACATATTACAGGTACGTATTCAAGGAAGGTTCTGTTTAACCCATTTAGTTTTTTTAAAACTAAATACATTTCCAAGAACACGTGGGTAAGGGTTTGTACGTATGACAAAATGCCCCGTTCGAAAGAAGTTGGTCTTCCATGACCTATGCTCACGTCTATACGGTAGCATTTTTTCTACTTTCGAAGAACAAAAACATTGAGTACAAATAAGTTATGAAAAGTGGGAAAGGAGTAGGAAGTTGAAAGGATCCGTGTATGAAGGTTGTCCCATTTGACAAACGAAACGCCATGTGCTTAACGCATATATCCCCATTCACGGATAATTTCGAGGAAGGGAAAGGGTGACAATTGGGAACATTTGAACGAAGAAAACTGCTGAGGATTCGGCTATTTCCGAAATTCGACCTCTGAGTGGAGGTGAAACAAGGTCTACAGCAGTTATCCTGGCACATTACAAAAGGAATACACTGACATAAAAGAGTCTAATCCTCCACGTGTATTGGGTAGAAGATTAGAGGGTCGTTTTATTCTCCTACTAGTTTGCGAGAAATGACAGACCCTTGCTCAAGTCTCACAAACCTGGGGGTTTTCTTATTCGTCTCCCAGACAACGAGTTAGGTGTTTTTGTGTCCATCAACTTAACTCCTACGACACGATGCCCCATAATCATGAGTGAAGCGTATGATTAGTCCTTTTGAGATAATGGATAGTTCCTGGGTTCTTGTGACAGGAAGTCCACGGGCATGTTAATGAGTATTCTGCTGCAAAAGCAATAATTTTCTGATAACAGAAAAATAAAAGGCGTGTGATCTACACTTGGTAGGTCACACAAACATGGGGTAGATATTATTTCGTTCGCACGACTCATGGTGAATATTGTCACGTTTTCACGTCTCACGTGACAGGAATGAACGATTTACAACAAATTTTTGCCCAGTATTGAAAGACAGTAACCCAATAGGTATTTAAAACAATTTAATGAGATAAATCACCCTCTCGATCAACAACCCTGTGTTGACGAGCAAACAATGAGTAGTTATGACGGACTCCCCGTGACGTGTAAAAACACAAAGATATTATGAGATTCGCATCTATAGCAGTGGATATTGTAAGGTTCACACCTATAATAGTAGATATTGTAAGGCTCGCGCCTATAATGTTACAAAAGTTTACGTTCGAAAATGTGGGTCCCCATTCAATACAGACGGCGGGTTGCAATGGTGTAATTATTACGGCACTGCTGTAGCTTAATAAATTCATATTAGCATACGTTACAAGACTTGCCAAAAGGCGATAAACACAATTTTTTTATTGAAGATCTGGCCAAGATTTTAAACTTCAAACAAGAATAATGGTACAATAAGGGACAAAAGAAACTGATGTCATGATAAAATATTGTACCTCATAATAAAGTTGTATGTACACGGATCAATGTTAATGAAGGGACGAAACGTATTGTCGCTTTTATAACAAGAAAAAAAAAATTCTCAGAATCCGACAAAATACGATTCTGGAAAAAAAAAATAGAGCAATTGGGTTGAGCGCCATTCTAATTTTGGAAAAAAGAAGAAAAAAAACACAAGTAGCAACGAGGTTGCTCCTGAATAGTTTCGAATCCAGCGAATGTGACCTGATAGGTGTGTTCATTTGGTGTATTCGAGACGATCCCCAATATACAACATTATTATGAATGTGTAGGATGGGGTGAGGAGGAACAAGAAAAAGGTAAGAAGAAAAAAAAAAAACGGGAGGATTTCCTATTATAACAGAAATCGTCGCGGCATTCTTACAATATGGTTCTGTGACCATAGTAGCGAGCTGCGGCAATGGTCTGAAACCAATTGTTATTATACAGACTTGCACTTATGATTTTTATTTACAACATTAGGGTAGGGACGTACTGGTACGACAAAAACCCGACACAAAACAATTTAAAAAAAGGGTGATATGTCAAGATGAGACTATGAGGTGGGAAAAAAAAAACGCGCGGATGCTGCAAGAATTGTGAAAAGGAAAGCGACGTCTTGGAGCAAGAGTTTTCCGGAACCGTTGATGGTAGGAGGAAAAGGAGGCCCTTTCCCGAAGTGATCAATTTCAGGAAGAGGATGCATACAAGTTATGAAAACGGTGCCCCAAGAGGTGCTCTTGTGGTACAGCAGGCAAAGCACGCAGGATGTACAAGAACATATAAAATTATGCAAAAAGAAAAGAGTGTACAGGAGTTAGGCTACCGTTGACATTGATATGCCTTCGGGTGTAAGGATTACCTTACGAATGCCCATATGGGTGATTATTTACATTTAATATTTACAAGTAACTCACGTCATTTATGACAAGAATTATAAGACTTCTAAATAGATCGCGTCGCACTGATTGACGACTTGCCAAGAGAGGTCAGGGGGGTAATAATGATCTCCGAGGTGACTTCTGGTTGAAATTGCAACCTCCTGATGTATTTTTCGTTGTACAAAGAGGCATATAGGGACAGGCATTTTTTGGATTTATTCCTAGGAGAAATCTTTCTATTTCTCAGGGCCTGTAGTAGTTCTTCCTTTCTTGAAGTAAAAATGTGCGGGATTATACCCAGCGTGACTTGAGGAACTTCCATGGTGTATAGGATCGTGTCAGAGTGACCTTATGTTGGAAAAAGTGGGAACTAGACTCGCAATTGGAAAGAAATTGACCAGAGATTGACCACTGAGGCTTATTTTTTGCAAAAAAAAAAAACGCGTTTGTTTTTTTTTTTTTACAAGTGTTTGGATTATTTGGAAATTTGGGCAGGGGTTTGCCTCAAATAACGTGTTTTTGAGAAAAAATCCAGACGTTTTGGAAATTTGTTGAAAATTTTTTCATGTCCAAAAACGGGAAAAAAATTGGGCAGGGGTTTGCCTCAAAAAACGTGTTTTTGAGAAAAAATCCAGACGTTTTGGAAATTTGTTGAAAAAATTTTTCAAAGTCAAAAACGGAAAAAAAATGGGCAGGGGTTTGCCTCAAATAACGTGTTTTTGTGAAAAAATCCAGACGTTTTGGAAATTTGTTGAAAAATTTTTTTCAAAGTCCAAAAATGAAAAAATTGGGCAGGGATTTGCCTCAAAAAACGTGATTTGGTGAAAAAATCCAGACGCTTTGGAAATTTGTTGAAAAATTTTTCAAAGTTCAAAAACGGGGAAAAAATTGGGCAGGGGTTTGCCTCAAATAACGTGTTTTTGTGAAAAAATCCAGACGTTTTGGAAATTTGTTGAAAAATTTTTTTCAAAGTCCAAAAATGAAAAAAAATTGGGCAGGGATTTGCCTCAAAAAACGTGTTTTTGAGAAAAAATCCAGACGTTTTGGAAATTTGTTGAAAATTTTTTCATGTCCAAAAACGGGAAAAAAATTGGGCAGGGGTTTGCCTCAAAAAACGTGTTTTTGAGAAAAAATCCAGACGTTTTGGAAATTTGTTGAAAAAATTTTTCAAAGTCAAAAACGGAAAAAAAATGGGCAGGGGTTTGCCTCAAATAACGTGTTTTTGTGAAAAAATCCAGACGTTTTGGAAATTTGTTGAAAATTTTTTTTCAAAGTCCAAAAATGAAAAAATTGGGCAGGGATTTGCCTCAAAAAACGTGTTTTTGAGAAAAAATCCAGACGTTTTGGAATTTTGTTGAAAAATTTTTCAAAGTCCAAAAACGGAAAAAAAATTGGGCAGCGATTTGCCTCAAAAAACGTGATTTTGTGAAAAAATCCAGACGTTTTGGTCCAAAAGTCCAAAAACGAAAATTTCACGGGCCAGGATTCACCTTAATGAACACGTTTTTAGAATTTATTCCTATGTTTTTGAAAAAGGTTTGCAAATTTGTGAAGGTCCGGTAAATAAAGAACGGAACGAGGTTCGCCTTAAACGAACATGTTTTTTGGAATATTTCCATTTGCTTTCCAAAGGGGAATTCTTCAGAAAAGAAAGAAATATTTTTTCTTTTATACGAGTTTTCGTGGAAGTATTTGTTTGAAGATTCAACAATGTCTTGGGGAATGGTTTTTTATTTACGTAGCTAGTCTGTAAGCCTGATTTGAGCACCACCAATTATTGGTATTTACACGCCAAATTCCTTTCGTCAGAACAAGTTATATACAGATTGTATACGGATATAATGTTTGTTTTCCAGGAATCGACGTCAACGCGAATTAGGCATTTTTGAATTTATGTCGTATGTTTCTTTTTATGAGAAACGGACGGCAAAAGTAGAAAAATGCCCGATTGTCAAATGGCAGAAAGAATTTAATCCACCTGTTTCCCTAGGCTGCAAAATATGTCGGTATAAACAGACCAGTACTTTGCGAAATTGGTTTATTATAATATAATATGTTAATTAACTTTCGGGAAACGAAGCGGGTAGTCGGTTATCATATGCAGGATTTTGATTGTTGAATAACGTTGTTTTAAATATTTGTGTTCATTTCCACTATTAACTTGTACTTGAAACTAGCAAATTTAGTCGGTCGACACTTGTAGACACTGTGTTATTCGCGGCGACAACTTTCTTGGTTGAGCATCTTGCGTAGGAATACCGGTGATAATGTTTTGTCGAGTGACGACTCGAAAATGAAGGAATCGTGCCCGTGATAATTTAAATTGCGATTCGAAGTTACGTTCGCGCCGGTGTTCTTGTTTGAAATGCTAGACGAATTGGGAATAACACAAAACATACATTATAGGTTATAAGTTTAAACAATAGCTGATTGAAGAATGAGACTGTGGGACCGTGAAGAGGGGGGGAAAAAAAATGAGCCTCACGTTGAAGCCAGTGTTGGCGTCAGTGTCGGCATACGGCGCCAGTGTTGGCATACCGCAGGCCTACGGCCACTAGCCAAACCAAACCTGGAAAGGACATGCAATTAATTGGCCAACGATGCTAGCTCAGGACAGTCGGTGCAAGCAAGGTTCTCTTAAAACCAGGGCGAGTGTTTGTGGTTCGCTGGGTATTCCTCCTCCTCCTTTCCTCACAATCTCCGGGGTCTCCTTCCTCAATCAGAACACAGTATTGCACGTAAAGGGTTTATTCAATTAGAAGGAGACAGGGTTATTACAATTGCCATATGGGCACACTTCACATGAACATGGTTAGCACTTTAATATCCTAACTTAACAGGGACTGTTTCTCTCAATCTCTCCACACGCGTTATTGGCTTTAAGAGCGGGACGTAGCACACAAAAGAGGGCAAGGGATCATTCTACTCACTGTAGCAGGAAATGCGGTAGTCAGCAGACCTTCTGGTTGCACAATTCACAATATAAAATACATCGCGAGTTTTAGGTTCTCGAGTGCGCGTTAGAGCGCTCTCTTTGGTCACTGCTCTCTTGCCGGCTGGTAGCCGATGAATGAGTGGTTGCGCGTGGGCTGTGCGCGTGTCGACTCAGCGTAGTGCGGGAATCTACCGAAGCTATTCTTGCGTAGAATGTGGGGACCGTGAACCTAGGGAATAACCTTGCTACTTTGTAACGTAACAGCATAAACTGTCGTACATTTTATGAGCCGAATCCCAAATATGTACGTATTTTCGAAACGAATAATTCCAAAAACTTTACTAGGAGAAAAGCAGTGGACACTTAACCTTTTCTGAAGTCACTTGAAGCTTTCACTTTCCACGGGCACATTTGTAAGTATTAAAAACATAAGTCCCCTCAAACGAGCTGTAAATATTACGCGTTATAGTGAAACACTTTATTTATTTATTTGATTATTTCACGAAAAAAGGTACATTTTTTAGTATTATTTCACCCGCAATGCTAGGGATGTCCCTGTGTTATGGCAATGATTTACTTATCAACATTTCGTCACCTTAGTTGGACACGGTTCTAACTTTTCAAAAATGATTTTTGAATGCCAAACCATTTCTTTTGCTCATTTCTATAATCAAAATAGTTTTTAGAACCATATGTGTTCTTCCGTAGATCCTCGTACTTGTATGAAGAAGTTTTAAAATCAAGCTCCATTTCTTTTACAAAGTTCTCAGATTGTAACAGTTTGAAATTATAATGCACAAGTAATCACTTGATGAAGTAAGCACCCAATAATTAAGTCGGTGGCTACGTATAAATTCAAATTGAAATTTGAATTCCCAATTGGAAATATTCTTAGAACAAATGGAATCCAGCTTTCTTTTGTTGCCCAAAACATACCACGAACAAGAGAATTTTTCAAGGGCAGTTCCAAGTAGAGAGCCAGAGGGTCCGGATGTTGGTTTCGACTTGAGAAGACACATACTTCGGTGAGCTCGCCATTACCTGTGAGCTATTACTTCGGTTAGTTTGGAGTTCATTGATTTACCATTTAATTTTGTTCTATTTGAACTGGCGCCCCTCCCTGGTAGTAATTTTAACATCTTGAGATCATTTTTAAAACACGACAAGCTATCAATTCATTTATTAGTTTTCTAACTATTTAGCTTCTTTTTAAAAGGCTAAACACGACCCTGAGTTTTTAAAGTATTAGAATATTATTTTGTTAGTCTCATGTTCTGATTTGATTATTATTTAATAATATAAATTAATTGTTGCCACAACTCTTTTATTTGTAGCTAATGTTAAATAAGTCTTGTACTCATTCATTCACCAGCATTACATTGACTCCCAAGTGTGGTGAATATTAGTAAAGCATAACATTGGCGTCCACCGTGGTTAATTTTTTATTCAATAAGCTTTACATTTATTTTTTTTATTTTTTATTTACATATTTTTTACAGTTTTTTAGAGAAAAATTACTTGTACAGCAGTAATTTGTACAGCATTACAAGATCACTGACTTATTAATAAGTCAGGTACGCCTCACACGTCATACATATGTCTGGTAATGTTATATTATCGTGTAAATAAGCATATGGGTTCGAGTAGTTAAAACCTCTATTTTGTTTGTATATCATAGTTGATCGTTGTTTCGAGGTTCATTGTTATAGTTCGTCACTTTGATTGGATAAGGTTTTAACTTCACCTTACCATGTTCTGCAGTTTCAAAATATGTACAGACGAATTTTCGTAATAAATCTATTTAACAATTTTTGATTTTGAGTTTTCAATCTTGTGTAAAGTAGTTTAGTATTTTAGGACCTGGCCCTAGCTTGGAATTGCATTAGGGAAATGTAATTAGAACCTTATGCAACGATTTATTATGACCTATCTGGTTGCACATGGTTCAATCTGTATATTTAGGTATGTTCTAAAATGGTAAGTTTTTATTTAAATTAACTAACTAACCATCACACCGTTTCGCCGCAGGGGTAGGCAGAGAGCACACAGTCTTTGACTCACTCACATTCATAAATCGTCTCACATATAATCTTTTATTATTCTAACTTTTGGCATGGCCCGACTAAAGTATCTGATTCATTTTGATCGTGCCATGTCTTCCTTGGGCGTCCCCGACTTCTTCTTCCATTCACATTTACGACATATATTATTCTCACACTATTTTCTTCTTTCATTCGCTTTACATGCCCAAACCATCTGAGGGTCCCTTTCTTAATCTTACTCATAATGCTTACATCAGCCTTCCATTCTTTGCGCATATCCACATTTCTCACAAGATCATACATGGTTTTACCGCACATTCGCCGCAGGGATCTCATTTCTACAGCATTCAGTTTACTTTCATCCTTCCTCTGCCAGTTCCATCACTCACTACCATACATCAGGGTAGGTTTCAGGACTCCATTGTGGATTGCTAGCTTCCTTCTTTTGACAGTTTTTTTTTATTAGCGCCAGCGGCGTTCAGTCGTCCATTAATGGAGTTACCTGCATTTACCCTTCTTTCAATATCTCTATCAGCCTTCCCATTTCTCGTAAACATACTACCCAGGTACACAAACTCATCCACCTGTCGTGTGTATCAAGTATTCATCATTCACAACTATATTGCACACTGTTTTCGTACTCTCTCTTTCAAACACCATGACTTTAGACTTACTTACATTCGTAATTAACTCATTCTTCATACACACTTCGTTCACCCTAGACACGAGAGACTGTAGATTGTACTTTATTTAAATATTTTCATTTTAAATTTGTTCAGTCAAAATAATATCCACTAGATTCAGGCTCAAATTTGTAAATTTGTAAATAGACGATGAGAAATTGTCTTTGAAAATTTTAATAGATCATAACTCAAAATAAGTGAAGCTAAACCGAGGTGACGATTCGCGGAATTCAAGCATCGTGTTTCAATGCAAAATATGAATTATAAATATTATACGTCATTTTCAAATCGAAAGCTTGGAATTGTATTTTCCGCCGTTTTCTGATATTACGTATCAGAAACAAACAACGAACAAAAAAACAAACAAACACTTTTCTGCGATAGCTTTCATTTCACCCCTGCCTGCTATGGCCTCCGGACATAAACGATTTTCCCACCCTTAAAGAAAAAATGTGTAAAGGCATCGATCAATGGGCTTGACTTAAGGCTCCGCATACTAAAGCTTTAAAAAATTAATATGTTTTGAAAGGGAGATATTTACGTAAATATGAATGTATATGTTGAGGGCGCGCGCTAATATCATAAAAGACGATTTATAATTAACAGGCGTAAGTGAAAGCCTATGTACACTTGTACACATTTTATAGTTATTTTTCAATGTTATTATTATGTTATTTTTGCCATACATGTATCAAATGTAATTTTATAAATAAATAAATAAACATTTAGGTTCCCTCTGTTTGTGTCCGCAAAGTAATCGGAAAGTAATAATAAAGTAATCGATGGATTGACTATTTTTTTTGAAGATAGAAGATAGAAGATAGAAGATAGAAGATAGAAGATAGAAGATAGAAGATAGAAGATAGAAGATAGAAGATAGAAGATAGAATATAGAAGATAGAAGATAGAAGATAGAATATAGAAGATAGAAGATAGAAGATAGAAGATAGAAGATAGAAGATAGAAGATAGAAGATAGAAGATAGAAGATAGAAGATAGAAGATAGAAGATAGAAGATAGAAGATAGAAGATAGAAGATAGAAGATAGAAGATAGAAGATAGAAGATAGAAGATAGAAGATAGAAGATAGAAGATAGAAGATAGAAGATAGATGATAGAAGATAGAAGACAGAAAAATAATACAGGTGGTTTTAAAATGTGTGTATTTCATATATTTAGCGGCAGGGAAGGCAGGAGGGAGAGGGCAACAAAGGAGGTGTGGTTAGCGGGAACGTGACCAGTGAGAGTGAAGGCGGGATAGGTGGAAGGGGAACGCAGAAGGGGAAGGGGACGCGAGAGGGGAACGGGGTCGCATGGGAATGGACATGCACGGAGAAACAATGTATTTCTTTGAATGGAATTGCAACGCATGCCGGGTACCAACTATTATTTAATAAAAACCACGAATTATGACTTATATAGTAAAAGTCATCCCGTAAATTGCAATTTTTTTTTGCTATAATACCTACTCGTACATCTATTGTCAAATGTATTTTAAATTTGACTGAGCGTTGAACGTTCCAGGAACAGGAGTCAATCACGCTCCCAATTGAGCCAAATCCTGGTTGGGTAGGACCGATATTTCTGTAATAATAATAATAACGTAATATTTGTTTTCATATGATGTTTACTAGTTATATTTTTATAGTTTATCTTTTTTTATTTGAAAGTGTCACTGTATATAAAACTTGTAACTTGTCACGTAAAAGCCCATCAGGGCGTTGAAAATTAAAAAAAAAATAATAATAAAATTTGTTTAGCGTAGTTTTGTGTTATTTCACTTCAATTTTCTGCCGTAAGGTCGAATTAGAGCGTCGACCGTGTGTATGTGCGTGATTGCCACTAAAAGTTCATAGAATGCATTTTCATTGACAACGAGACTACCTGCCGAGTTTCAGAATCCAAATACACACCGACGACGACCTCCATAGTCCAGTGGGTAAGACTCTTGACTCACAATCCGGAGGTCGCGGGTTCGAACCCGGCATGCGCAAATAAATTTTATTTGATTAATTTGTGTTATTTTACAATTAATTCATTTAAAAATAATATAAAGTATATTTGCGGCATGTTCCAGAGTGGAAGATACTATCAGTATCGCCCTGGTGTAAGACCACCATTCAGAATTGAAACGTTGCTTGAAAATGGCTTTAGCCGTGTTTAGTGACCAGATCTGAATAGCCAGGTACTTCCCAACCTTCCTCTTCCCCACCTCCTTCCCCTCCCCACTACCTTCAGCCTCACAACATACCCCAATTGGGGATGCCATAGTCTCACTGGCTCCAGACGGGAGCAGTTGAGATTCTTGTGCGGTATTCACTGTAAAAAAAAAAAAAACACAGATATATTTAAAATTTAGCAAAAATCTGGCGAAAATTATCTTAGTAGCATTTCAAGAAACAATGAGATTTTTCTCATATTTATAACACGTTAAATAACGGAACCCAGTTTATTTTTAAATATTTACGAAGCATATTTAGTAATTTTTTCTGCCGTGGGAATTTCATGTACTTAATTACTTTTTCAATTCAGCAAATTTATTGAGATAATCTTAAAAAGTAACATATATTTTCTTAAGAGCTTTAGATGTTAAAGTTCAAGAGTTATTTAAATAATTATTTAAAGATTATTAAAAGATTTAAATACCTAGAAATTTAATCATTGAAGTGGATAAATATGACGCAGATAAAGACACAGCTAATAAAAAAGTAACGGTCGTAACTGCGACTTCAACCCAAATCTTTTAGTCCTACCGGGACCAACGTCTCCTGAAAATTAAGCTATCGAGAGTGAAAGAAGAAACAGTGAAATAACACAAGACAGAAAAATAATGGGTATAAAATAAGGTAACGGTCGCAACGGCAGGATTGAACCCAGGATCTCTTGTCTTACCGGAATACAGCGCCTAAACATCTCAGCCATTGGGACCGATATTTTTTTGGTAATTTTTATAAGATACTAGCTGGTACCCGGCATACGTTGCTTGGCCATTTAATAAAGAAATTGTTTCTCCCTGCGCGTCTTTTCCAATCGTCCCGTTCACCTTTCTAATCCCCTTCCTCCCTCGCGTTCCCACTCCTCCTCGTCCGCTTTCCCTCTTCTCACTCTACTCCCCCCCCTTCCCCCGTCCCGCGAACCTCCCTCCCGAGTTCTCCTCCGCCATCCCGTATTCGCCTCCCTCCTCCCGCGAATCCCTCTCCCGAGTCCCCCTCCCTCCTCCCGAGTTCCCCGCCCTCTCGGGTTCCCCTCCCCCCTCCTGCTTTCCATACATTCATTCCCTAAACATTCAGTTTTCAAACAGCTCGCGTGCCACCCATTGCAATTTATGCCAGAGCTGGTATATGTTATTATGCTCGCACAGTTTATATGGGAAAATTAAATTGTCGTTTTTACTATCTTCCTTACAATTTTTCCAAATTTTCTCACCGTTTAAACCTTCCCTGGACTACGACAAACATTTAAAAACCAAAATCAGTTAAATCGGCCCAGCCGTTCTCGAGTTTTAGCGAGACAAACGAACAGCAATAGATTTATATATATATATATAAAATGTTTATACGTAATATATATATCTTCTATATATATATATATAGAAGATTAAGTAAGTTGCCAGTACAGCAAAATGCCAATTTTATATGTAAGGACCTAATATAATTTGTTTGGTGGGGTGGGACAAGAACCCGCACAAGAGTTACGCGTATCATCTTGTGTGATTTTCAAATGCCGATCAATGAGGTAATTGGATGAAATAACAAATTTTATTGAAGAGAAGGGTGATGATTATCAGCAACTGTGTGATTTAGACTAGCCATGTGATTTAGCATTTTGAACTGAGCACATTAAATCTGGAATATGTTTAACCTGAGTTTTTCACCAGACGAAAGGTACTTATACGTGAAACTGCATAATCAACTCAAATTTAGATTTTTCCGAGATGTCTGCCTAATGAACTGGACGATCAAAATATTATAAACAGAGAAAGATTATAACTAAGCATATAAATTTAAAATATGTTTATATACAAATTTAATATATATTTACGTCAAAGTACAAAGAAAGATAGATCACATGATTCCTCTTTTTAAGTGTTTACTTACCTGCCGAAATTGAAAATTATATCAACATATAAAAAAGTAAGGTCATGAATTTATGGAAGACCTGACAAGCTGAAAGAAATTGTTTGTATTAGATTTTAATGAAATATTATTTTATGTTTATTTATGTCTTATTTAGATTTATGTATAAACATTTTGATTAATTAATATTAATGTTGAAAAATATTAATTATGTTATTTATGATTTATTTATATAGTCAAGTTCCTACTTAGACTGTAAACTAAATAATGTAAATAACAAGATCTTGAAAAAGGTACCGTGCAACAATAAACTACTAAAAAATTATTTGTTCATATGAAGCGGATACTTTGTGATGTGACTTTATTAATTTAAAATAAAACAATGTAAACACCACTTTTATTTTTTACACTTTATGCCGACCGGGTTTCGCTACAACCGAAGCTTCAACAGGGCAGTATAATACTCTACTAAAATTAGGTTACATGTATGTTATAATATTTACCAAAAATGGGCTGGACTCGTCAAGTGAAGGAGGAAGAAGGCATATATGGAGAATTGGGAAGGGAACGGACATGTCAATATGTATCAATAGGGAACAATCTTAGTATGGGACTTTTATTTAAATTTAGTTGGTTATTAACTACCTTACTATTAGTTGTTTATGGCTTTCCTAAGTTCAAGTGCCTCTAATTGTCCAACCTTACACCGATATTGTTTGTATGAATAAGTTTGGCGCCGGAGTTTTTGTCAAATGTTATTTTAAATTACTAAAAAATTAGTTTATGGGGATTATTTATCTTATTTTGTAATTTTTTTTACTAAAATAAATAAATTGCCGTTATAAGAAAAAAAAATCGAATATAATTAGGCCTCTATAGCTCAGTAGGTAGACTTATAAAGTTGCGTTCAATATATTTTTTTTATTTTCTGTGTCTTTGTTTGATTCATATTTTCATTAAGAGTTGTTGATATTTTCTTCTTCGATGATTAAATATTACAATTTATAAATTTTAGTAAGTTTCCAATAAATTGAATTTTGTAACAATTATTTTCTTCGGATTTCTCTTTGCCTTGTACAGTGTTGATAAAACACATTTAAGGTAGATTTTTTTTTAAATATGAAAATGTGTAAAGAATAAATAAAATAACTATAAAGAATCATTTGAAAAGCTTCAATCAAGAACCATTGCGGTTATATTTACTTTGAGAACACAATATTCTGCTTCTGTTTCGACCGTCCAACCAATAATGTGCAGCGAAAGAAATCTAATGCTACAAGGTTGGCCGTTCGTGTAGTGCAGGGATGGCCAACCAGTCGATCGCGGCTATTAGTCCAGTCGATCGCAGGCACGGGTCCGGTCAAGGACTAGAACCCAATATAACCCGCACCCGCACAAAAAATCGGACCCCGTGGCCGGGCAAGAACCCGCACAAGAGTTACGCGTATCATCTTGTGTAATTTTCAAATGCCGAGCAATGAGGTAATTGGATGAAATAACAAATTTTATTGAAGATTATCAGCAACTGTGTGATTTGGACTAGCCATGTGAGCAGATTTTACCCGAAAACTGAGCACATTAAATCTGGAATCACAAGGCTAGGTAACAGAAATTATGTATACTGTTGCAGCATTCCAAAGCCAAACAGCGTCTACGAAAGTTGACATCGAAAAGAAAAAAATTCAACAATTTGTAAAAAAATATTACCTACAATTTCATTCCTTCAGCAGAAAATAAGACAGTGGTATCAGACTTCAAAAATTGCTTCAGTGGTTTCGAGAAAATTGAGAAGTTGGTGGAATTCTTTTTTTATTTTTTTAAATTTATTTTTTTAATAAATTTTGTTTAAAATTTTTTTTTTATATTAACTCCACACAGGAGGCCCTGAGGAAAATAATTTCCCTCAGGGCCTATGTCATCTGGGATGCTGTGTGGAGGGTATTTTTGAGGAGAGGAAGAAATGAACATTGGTCTTGAAGAGACCCATGTTGTAGAAAGGAGGAAACACAGAGGCCGGCAAATCATTCCACAGCCGAGCTGTTGAACACAAGAACGAGTCGAAGAAATGACCCGTTCTCATGTGACAAATGTCAACCGTGTACAAATGTTGGGCACGCGTTTGGCGTGTTTCCCAACTATGCACCGGTGCCGAAGGGATCAATGATGCTAGTTCCTCGGAGCATCTGCCATTGTAATACCGGTAGAACAAGGACAGAATTCCCACCTGACGCCTGTGCTCTAAAGATTGCAATCCGTCTGTTAAGATGGGAGAATCTATTAAACCGACCGCCCGTTTCTGCACAGAGTCGAGGGTATTTTTCAGGTATTTTGGAGCTCCAGACCAGAGGTGGCTGCAAAATTCAATTGTGATTTGTACAGGGTTAGCAGTTGTGTACTATTGAAGTAAACGCCTAGTTTTTGGGAGGCTAACTTTACTCTGACTTCGATGGAGCCCCATACCTGAGCTGATCACTTAGGGTTAGACCAAGCATATCAATGGAGGGCCTGTTCGGAAGATTGATTCCGTTGAAAGATACTAGATATTCATTTCGATCCCTTTTAGATGTAATCAGACAAGATTGGGTCTTTTAAATATTAAATTCAACGAGATTATTTTTACCCAAGAGAAAACACTCTCGATGTAACCGTCCATTCTTTGCTTCAAAGCCCTCCGAGCCGTTGGAGTTTGTGAGCCCTTTGGGGGCTTGTCAAACAAAAAGCTATCATGGACTGTTCTGTCATCCGCGTAACAGTGAATGACATGACAAAAGGTCGTTGATGTGCAACAGAAACAAAGTCGGAGACAGAACCGATCCCTGTGGGACGCCAGCATTTATCGAGTGTGAGAAAGAGGTGAAACCATCGACTACCGTCTGAATCGATCTCTCCCTCAAAAAGTCGGCAATCCACGTACACAAGGATGCGGAAAGTCCGTAAGAAGGCAGTTTGTAGACAAGTCCTTGGTGCCAAACCCGGTCAAAGGCCTTGGAAATGTCCAGATTATAGTGATATTTATGAAATTACTAAAAAAAATTCAGATACATTTCAAATAGACCACATGTTATTCAGTGGTGTAGCGTGGGTGTCAGCCGCCCTTTTTTGTTTATTTTGTTTATTTGTTTATTTATTTGTTTATTTAGCACAGCAATATACATTTATATACATAATTTATTAAATTTTGACTGCCCAACTAGGAGTATTATCCCGTTTTAGGACAGTCAAATAATTATGGGTATGAACATGTGGATAAAAAGAGGAAATAAAAAGGAAGAGAAAGAATATAAAATAAAATAATAAAAAAAGTTTAAAACATAGTACCTAACTGTTATTTGTTTAGCATAGCAAAAGAAAAAAAAGAGATGAGAAAGAATAAAATAAAAATGAAATAACCAATTAAAACATAAAATAGTCGTGGATTGTTTAGCATAGTTGTTGAAATGGTAATAATAATAAATAAACATTTATTTACAAGCAAATGTTTAAAATATAAGGTGCTAACTGGGGTTTGCATTTCATATTATTGTCCTACGAACAGATTTTGCATAGTGAGAACTAAAAAGAGAACAGAAACAATAAAGTAAAATAAAATAAACAATGAATGCTTGATTATTACTGTAGTTTGCTAAGCATAAATATTAAAATAATAATAAAATAATAGGTATATATATACTTATAACTGGTGTTTACATTGCATATAATAAGCCTACATACATATTTTGTATAAATATGAATTAAAAAGAGGAGAGATAGAATAAAATAAAATATGCAATTAACATAAGATTGACAGCTGTTTTCTAATTTAAAAGTAATAGGTAGGTTCATACAGATAGGTAGATAGGTAGATACACATAATAATATAGATTAGAAGAAAAGGGTATCTTTTACTTAGTTCATTTTTGTTGGAATTTTTGTTGTTGTTTTTGGTTTGTGTTTGATTTTATTTTTTATGTAGTAAAAGTTCACTCTCCTTTCTCCCTAATTGTTGAAACCAAGTAGTGGTCAATTTACGAAGAACACCTGTGCTTTCCTTTTTCCAAGCATCAGGCATGAAATTGTATAGTTTTGGACCTAAGAAAGTGAAGTGTCTTTGAGCGAGAGATGTTTTGGTTGTGAGTGTTACAATTGGATTTCTCCGTGAGTGTCGGGTGTTGTGAGAGTGGTTAATAGATGGGTAGAGGTGGCGTTGTTTATGGGTGTTTAAAATTAATTTTCTCATGTACAGTTGTCTAACATCCAGAACTTCTAAGTCTTCAAATAGTGCATCACTGTGATATCTAAATGGTTTTTTAAGGATTACCCTTAGTACTGATTTTTGAGCTTTTGCTAGTTTGTCCAAAACAGTTTTTACACATCCACCCCAACCTAAGGATGCATAGTCTAGAAGTGACCCGCACATAGCATCATAAATGAGTTTCAATTCTTTTTTACGTAAGATATTTCTGATTGTCATAAACATGTACGTGAGCTTTCTAACCTTTGTGGTGACTAGGTCCACGTGACCGTCCCATCTAAGGTATTTGTCTAATACAACACCAAGGTATTTTATATTGTCCACGCATTCTAATTTATAGCAAGTACAGGTAGTTGAGTCAGTGCATTTATGTACAAAAATATTATATGCTTCCTTGGGTTGGCCGGCTTCTGTCGCACTAAATCGTATAAATTTTGTTTTTTCCGAATTGAGTGTTAACAGATTACTGTCTAACCAAAGTTTTAGCTCTTTTATTCCATTTTCTGCTTTGCAGTGTACATCGTGCCATGTTCTTCCTTCAAATATTAAGACAGTATCATCTGCAAATGTTATAATGTGATTGGAAAAATTGCTGTTGCATAGATCATTTATATAAATACTGAACAAAATAGGTCCTAAGGTACTTCCTTGGGGTACACCAAATTCTACAAGGGCCGGATCACTAATAGTATCATTAATTTTGACTTTTTGGTATCTGTTAGCTAAGTAACTACCCATCCATTTGTGTAGCTGTCCCTGAATACCTATAGCCTTTAGTTTTTTTAGAAGTATTTTATGCGAGATGGTATCAAAAGCTTTGGCAAGATCTAAGAAGAGAGCAATAGTTTTATTTCCCCGGTCAATATTATTGGAAATAATATCCGCCAGTTTAGCAATTGCATTTTCTGTTCCTAGACCTGGACGAAAGCCGAACTGGTTGTTAGATAAGATTTTATGAGTTTCTAGGTAGAGGGTGAGACGATTTTTTACGATTTTCTCAATAATTTTTGAGAATGAGTTGAGCAGAGATATTGGCCGATAATTATGTATATCCGATTTGATTCCATTTTTGTGAATCAATATAACAACTGATTGTTTTAGGTGGTTTGGGAATGTACCTGTCTTGAAACTAAGATTACAAATGTATGCAATAGGATTCGCTATGAGTGGTTTCAATACTTTCAGCAGATTTGAGGAAATTCCGTCTGGCCCACAGGCATTAGATGACTTAAGCTCATCTATCATTTTCATGACTTCTTTAGTCGTTGTTTGAATCTCGTCTATTTTAAGATTAAGAACAGTTGAAGGTGTGTTGGCTAGTTCAGATTCAGTTTTATTACATTTTTCAAGGATTTTATTTGCGAGAGAGGCTCCTACTGAAGTGAAATAATGATTAGCAAAATTAGCCATCAATTTGGGATTAGTAGTACTTGTATTTTTAATATCCAATGATTGTATGAAAGACGATTTGCTGTTTTTTGTTTTTGTAATTTTACGAAATATTTCCCAGAAATTTTTTGGAGTTATAGTGTTTTCGTATATATATTTTTTGTAGAAGTTTTCTTTAGTGGAATTAATTAGTTTTTTACATAAATTTCTGTATTTCTTGTATTGATCTTGAACTAGAATATTATCTGGTTGTCTTTTAGCATTTTTGTGAAGTTGATTACGTCTGTGGATGGATTTGACTAGACCAGGGGTGATCCATGGCATGAGTTTAAATTTTTTGTTCGGTATAACTTTGTTAACAGTGTGATTTGGCGGATAGGATTTCGCATCTCGAATTTTTGCACTTTAGAGCACAAGGCAGGTTTTAACTTTAGATTGATTCTGCGTAAGAGTCCCAAAATAATAGTTACGCATGGAACAGTCAATTTCTCAGAATTTTGCAGTATATGGCCTGCACCTCATATGTAAAGCTTCACTCGGTATATGATAAATCTGCATCTTGTTATTTAATTTATTGTCATATTCTGAATACAAAACTGGTTTAAATTAAATCTGTGTGGGGTGAATTAGAACTACACTCAGAACATGTAAATTGTTTTTCTTTGATTTTAGCAGCACATACATAGTCTGCAACTAAAATTTTATAAATTGTTGGAGGTCCCGTGGGGGGGGGGGAGGGGGGGGGGTGGATACCTACCTTCTGCCCTCGGCTACCTCAATGGTCTCGGCAGACGGGTAAAACTCTCCTCACCAGGGTCATAGGTAGCTAAAAAGGGGGGGGGGGGGGAGGGTGGAAATGTACATAGGTAATGGCCAACTCTCGTCCACGTGATTCGTCAAATGAAAGAGATATCTAAAAGGAAACAATTCTGTATTGTCTGGAGTACACAATTACAACATTTAACAACAACATTTAACAACAACATCAACATAATTAGGAATCACAAATCAACATCAGGTCCTGGCTAGACGTATCCTACGAAGGGATCTCTCAATTCTCTCTGGGGTGATCTTAGGAAGCGCGTGAACTAGTGGGGACACATTCTAAAAAAGAGGAATCGTGGTTACTTACAGCCGTGGTCTGCGGCAGGAAACAGGGAGGGTCCAAGGTCAGGTCCGCGCAGGTAGCTCCAATTTTTTACCTGGCGGTGGTAACTCGTCGGTCGAGCGGGCCATGGGCACAAGACAGGGGCACGCGACCGGTTCGGTTTACTTCCGTTAAGATCGACTCTTACATGGTTGTCGCTAAAATTGGCAATTTCGCGGGAATCTTGTTGAGTGTACACGGAATACGCGGTACACTCGGTGGTGGCTCGGGCAGTTCTGCGGAAGCGCAAGCTCTCGCAGGGACCGTGCGGGTAGGGGGTAAGGAGCGGTAATTCTTGCAAGGGGTGAACGACGTGCGACTCTATTAGGATGGGCCGTAGCACGGGTGAGAAGCGTGATTGCTACTGTAGGGTGGCACATAACAAAATGCACTTCGAAAAAGAGAATATTTTCCTTCAAAATTTAACATTCTGAACACAAAACTGGTTTAAATTTAATCTGTATATGGCGATTTAAAACCACACTCGGAACAATGTGTTTTTTTTTATTCTGTCGACACATACATAGTCTGTGACTAGAGTTTCATAACTGCACTTCGAATAAGAGAATTTTTTCTTTGAAATGAGTCAGCAGATGAATCCACAAGTGGAATATTACATTCTGAACATAAAACTGGTTTTAAATTCAGCGTGAATCTGCTAGCAAGTCTCCAGGTTTAATTTATATTACTCTCATAATAGGAGTACGGTTTTCCTGCGATTTACGAATTTTGAAGAATGGTTTGAAACAAAAATTTTGACTCCACTCGAAATATTAGAATGATTTTCTTCTAAATGCATCAGTAGATTAATCCGCTGCTGGAATTTTTATAGATAATTCAGAACATGAAACTGGTTTTAACCTTAGAGTGAATCTGCATTTTGAAGAAAATCGTTCTAATATTTCGAGTGGAGTTAAAATTTTTGTCTCAAACCATTCTTCAAAATTCGTAATTCGTAGTAAAACCATATAATATTATGAGAGTAATACTTATTAAAGCTGAGGACTTGCAAGCAGATTCACTCTTAATTTAAAACCAGTTTTTTGATCAGAATGTAAAATTCTAGTTTTGGATTCATCTGCTGACATATTTTCAAGGTAAAATTATCTTATTTGAAATGCAGATATAAAATTCTAGTGGCATACTATGTATGTGCTGTCAGTATAGAGAAAAATCATTTTCATCTGAGTATATTTTTAAACCTGTTTTGAGTTCATAAAGTTAAATTACAGTTCTTGATTCATCTGCCGACACATTTCGAAGGAAAACATTATCTTATTCGAAATGCAGTAATAAAATTCTAGTTGCAGGATATGTATGTGCTGCCAAAATCAAAGAAAACACATGTTATGTACTGAGTGGAGTTTTAAATCGCCACATACAGATTAAATTTAAATCAGTTTTTGTTCAAAATATAACGATACATTAAAATAACAAGTTGGAGATTTATCGTGTACCAAGTGAAGCATTACATTTGAGTGGCATTCCAAATGCTGCAAAATTCTAAAAAATTGACTGTTTCGTGTGTAACTATTATTTGGGGGACGCAGAATCAATCTAGCTAAAACCTGCCTTGTGTTCTCAACTCAGTGTAAAAATTCGAGATGCGAAATCCTAATACATTTTTTTAATGCATAACCGCACAAGAGTTCCAACTGCTCCCGTCTGAAGCCAGTGAGACTAAGACATCCCCAATTGGGATATGTTGTAAGGCTGAAGTATTGGGGAGGGGACGAAGACAGGAAAGAGGAAGGTAGGGAAGTACCTGGCTATTCAGATCTGGTCACCAATTACGGCTAATACCATTTCAAGCGACATTTCAATTCTGAACGGTGGTCTTACACCAGGGCGTTACTGAGAGTAGGGTAAGGTGGGGGAATGCCGGTCAGCGGGAAATGCCGGTCACTGTGGAATACCCAAGTTCCTGAATTATTTAAAAAATGATACCTATACCGCCATCTAGTCTTCACTGGGGACAACTAATTCACATGGCCGCGGCCATCTTGCATCGCACGTCAGTATGGCAGTGCGTCGTTCATATTTCGGAGTGTTTTGTTGTTAAAAATTGGAATTTTCAATCAACGGTAAGCTTAAGTATATTGTTTACAGCTGGATTTGCTTTTATCACCAATTATAACAAATTTGTTATCACTTTTGATGTGCCGGTTTGATTTTTGATAGCTTATTTAGATTTTTAGTGAATGTCAAAGAAAACATTTCATTTGTTTTGGGGTTATGCCAGTTACTCGAAGTGAGTAATGGCAGTCACCGACCGGCATTACCTCATATGAAAATGTAGGGCTAATTTACCTGATGTTTAGAACGATTTTTTTAGCGTTTTTGTGAAAATAGATGCTAATGAATGGTTATTTTTGTTACGTAGATGCCGCGGAACAGACTTAGAACATGGAACAAAGAGGACTTGGAAAAAGCTGTTCGAGCTGTGCGTGATGGGGTTTATATACGGAAAGCTTCCAAGATATTCATGATACCCTACAGTACTTTACAAGAAAGAATCAAGAAGAATCTTCCTATTACTGCACCTTCTCTAGGAAGACATGCCACTTTCTCACCTGATGAAGAGAAAGGTATGGCTGAGAATATAAAACTTTTGGCTAAATTATATTATGGTCTCAGTCCATTGCAAGTTCGCAGTGCAGCTTATGTTTATGCTGAGAAACACAATATAAAGCACACATTCAACAAAGAGAGGCAAATGGCTGGGAAAGATTGGCTTTATGGTTTTTTAAAGCGAAATCCTTCGATAACTATCCGTCAGCCCGAGGCAACAAGCATCAATCGCGTGATAGCATTCAACAAAGTGGAGGTGGCCTTGTTCTTTAAAAATTTGGAGGACATTATGGAAAAGTACCAGTTTGCTGCATCAAAAATATATAACATGGATGAGACCGGTATCAGCACCGTGCAAGACCCTGGTACAGTCATTGCTGAAAAGGGACAGAAGAGAGTAGGATCAGTTACAAGTTTTGAAAGGGCAAAAAATATCACGGTCATTTGCACAGTGTCTGCTGCTGGATCCTACATACCTCCAATGTTTATTTACCCACGCAAGAGAATGTCACCACAGTTGAGCAAAGATGGTCCAAATGAAGCTATTTACCACTGCTCGAAAAATGGCTGGACGAATCAAGATTTATTTGTAATATGGCTCAAACACTTTGTGCAGTTTGCGAGACCGTTTTCGGCTGAGCCAGTGCTTTTGGTTTTGGACAATCATTACAGCCACGTGTCTTTGGAAGCATACAAATTCTGCCGAGAAAACTTCATTGTTGTACTCTCCATTCGCGGGCGTTCATCAAATTGGATCATCACTTAACACAAATACTTTCAGGTCATGGAGAATTCAGGGGAAGACTGCACAGCCTGACCCTGTCTCCCCATCCGAACTGTGCGTGTGGTGACACAAACCAAACAGCCGAGCACATTCTGTGGCACTGTGAGATTTTGACGGACGCAAGAGATGAAATGTTGGAAGGTCTGAAAGTAACTACGAGACCAGCATGGAATGCAGATCTCGTGTCGAACAAGGAGAATCTCGAATGCCTGAGGAAATTTACAAGGATCTGGGTTGAGAGATGGCCTGAACTTAGAGTCGATGATTAAATTTAACTTCATTGTGTGTTTAGGATCCAGGTGTAATTGCTCCTGGAATCCATGGTCACCCTTTTATCATACTTCTACTACTACTATTGCCCGGATTTTTATTATTTCGCACTGAACCTGTTTATTCATGTATTTATGTATCATGCTTTCTTAGGTACCACCTTCAACAGCCTCTTTAAAATCTAAAATTTGTCTCTATTTCTTGCTTTTTAATCATTGTTTTCTCTCTCTTAACTTGATATTATTAATAACCTTATCAGTATATACTACTCTTGCTACTTTCATTTTATTCTTTTTTTCTAAATCTAAGATATATTTCAATCAAGTTTTGCGTGTCTGGACTTGCATGAGTAAGGAGCCGGATCGTACGGAGCCGGAACGGAACTACCATTTAATCATTTTGTATTGTCTTACACCCCATCAAGGGGGTGGACTAGACCTATGACCGTGCATCAACTGAGGAGATGACTCCCAAGGCAGCGGTTGCATAACCCGCCCGCGCCTCCCCCGTCGCCATGAGCGGGCCTGAAGACCAACCGTTGCGGGCCGGTGCCCTTCCGCCCTGCCTCCGGTGACCCGATGCTCACTTTTATCCCTAGGGTCTTCAGGTCTTTCCCTCTTTAATTCCAACACTTTCTTCGAGGGCGTACTGGGAAGCCGGCTTAGGGGCGCGGACACCGAGTCCCGCTTGCGACTGGACTGATGGCTCCGCTTATCCTCGGCGGGACTGCCGGACGACTGCAACTCAGTTGCTTTGGTTAGGTCGTACAATCTCATCATAATAATGTTTTTTTTTTTTTCTAGTAACTTTCCCTCTTTTCTATTAATAAACTTTGTTTTCAGCTATATCCAGTGGCGAAGATGAGACATGATACTGTGAAATAAATAACTAACACCATGTACGCACTCGCATACTGCCTGCTAACAATGTATGCCCGGACATTGGAGGTCTAGAGTCATTTTAATAAAAAAATAGCTTCTTTATAAATAAAAAATTAGAGTCCTGACGTGTACGGTGAAGGAGGAAACCATCTGTTTCCTTAGAACGCCGTGGGAAAGTGGTGGGCAACCTCCAGTGTACTCTCCATTCCACCGCACACCTCTCACAGAATGCAACCATTAGATGTTGCATTTTATGGCCCATTGAAAGCTGCCTTTCGGAAGCAGTGTGATTTGTTTATGAAAAGCCATGCTTTGCTGAAAATAACTCCATACGATGTGGCTTCTATATTCAACAAAGCCTACTGTGACACGGCTACAATTCAGAAAGGAGTTTCTGGATTTAAGACGAGTGGAATTATGCCTATCGATCCTGCCGTTTTTGGAGAAGAAGATTTCATGGCCTCAGACTATCTATTAGATTTCCAAAACGACACTGTTACTGTGATGAATGATTCCACAGCTAACCCTTTGGACCATGATCAAGCAACATCTTCTACCTTTCCGCTTGAGGCCAATAATTTGCCAGGACTCAGTGCCCAAGCACAGATTACTTCTGAGGCCAATAACTTGCCAGAAACGAGCGCCCAATTACTGAATACTCCTGAGGACAATAATTTGCAAGGAACGAGCGCCAAAATACAGAACGCCGTATTGTCTCCATTGCCACTTTTGACAACTCAAGCTATAAAACGTGCAAATACCAAACAACACTCTGCTATCTTAACAGCAACACCCCTGAAAGCAGACTTAGAAAACAAGGAAAGAAAAAGACAAGAGAAGTTGTCAAAAGATAGCAAGAAGATTGACAAGAAAACTGACAAGAAAACGGACAAAAAAAACTGAGAAGAAAACTGATAAGAAAAAGACAAACACCACCACCAAATGAAGACAGCTTAAGACCAGTAAGAAATCAAGGATCGATTCAGAATTTTTTTCTTCAGATGAAGAAATTTTGGCTTCTAAGAAGAAAAAGTCAATCCCAGACTCGTCAGATGAAGAGAACCTTGAAAGTATAGATGATAGTGAGCAAGAAATATGTTGCGTTTGCAAAGAATTTGGGAAAAATGAATTTTGGTTCAGATGTCGAGGTTGTGGAAAGTGGGCATACAAAGAATGCACCGGAACCGATTCTCCTGACAAATTCGAATGCGATTCTTGTGTGCGTAGAATTAAAGTTCTAAAACGCCTTGATTTAGGTAAAGCTTTTTAAATAAGAACTTTTGTAAATCTTAAATAAAAACATTGTGTTACATTTAAAACATTATTTTACTGATTTCTAGTCATTATTAATTTTTTTTAATGCAAAGCTCTACCGATTTTGAGCGACTGTTATTACCCCTCATGCTGACTGCCATTTCCCGCAAAGTGCAGTCAATGAAAGGTTTAAAAAATGTTTAAAAATAATTAAACTACTTAAGCTGGGTTATTTACAACATAGTAAACTTAAAGTGTACTATTTTAGCTATATGAAAGTTTAATTACTTTTACTCAAAGTTCTTTAATAAAAGAATTATGTCGTTTTTCGCTTAAGTGACCGTGATTCCCCCACCTTCCATCTTCAACTCTGGAACGTGCCGCAAGTAAACTGTATATTATTTTTAAGTGAATAGATTGAGAAGTAACACAAATTAATCAAATAAAATGTATTTGCCACATCGGGATTCGATCTCACGACCTTCGGTGTGCGAGTCAAGAGCCTTACCGCTGGACTACGCCGGCCTACGACTATGGATACCATTCTCGATTTCTGAGAGCAGTTATAAATGTGTACCTCCCTCCTACAGCATGTTCACTCCTTCCTCTCCTCAAAATCGCCCTCCACACAGAATCTTCAAAGATGAAATGGGCCCTGGGGGATTTTTTTTCCTTAAGGCCTCCCGTGTGGAGTTAACGTAAAAAAAATGAGTTGGTAATAAAAATATAGAATTTCCATGTACCCCCCTTCCCCGGCGCTTGAAGTATGAAAGTGCGGAATCAATATACTTACAACTCACAACTGAACCCGAAATATTAGCTATTATAAAATCCCTTAAATCAAACGCGAGTGCTGGACATGATCAACTAAAGTGTATAACAGTTCAAAAACTTGCCCCACTACTAACTCCTACACTAACTAAACTGATTAACCTCATCCTGAAAGAAGGTCAATTTCCGGACGGTTGTAAAATTGCAAGGGTTATTCCAATATATAAAGGGAGCTTGAAAACTCAAACATCTAACTATAGGCCCATTTCTGTCCTACCGATTCTATCAAAAATATATGAAAGAGTAATATACGATAGGCTAGACAACTTTCTGAAAAAAAAAATCATTTCTATATGCCAAACAATACGGTTTCAGAAAAAAATCTAATACTCTCTCTGCAACTAATGATCTTATAAATAAACTTAGAACTAGCATAGATAATAAAAACTATGTCATAGCAATTCTCGTAGACCTTCAAAAAGCCTTTGACACCGTAAGTCATGAAATACTGATTAAAAAAATAGAAAAAACAGGTGTAACCGGTCCAGCTATAAAACTAATAAAATCCTATCTGTCCAACAGAAAACAATGTGTTCACATAAGAGATTAAAACAGTCAACTTGAGAGTATAAACTACGGAGTTCCACAGGGATCAATACTGGGGCCACTTTTATTCCAAATATACATAAATGACATCTGTCAGCTAAAACTACATGGTGAAATCTTCTTATACGCAGATGACACGGCAATTTTTCACTTCGGCAAAAACTTAGAAAGTCTGGTAGAACAATCTCAAACGGATCTTAATGTACTAAACGATTGGATAATAAAAAATATATTAACAATAAATATTAATAAAACCGGTTACATGATCTTAAGCTCACCTAAAAGAATAATACCATCGCATAAACCATTACAAATAGAAGAAAGAGACCTACATACATAGATAGCGAAAAATACCTGGGCTTATATATTGATAAACATTTAACATTTAAACAACACGTAGAAAAACTAAAAACAAAAATCATCCCATTAATTGGTGTATTTGGTAGAATTGCTCATCTTCTACCAACAGAGGTAAAGAGGGGCTTATACTTTAGCTTAATCCAGTGCCACCTAAATTATTTAATAGAAATATGGGGAAACACATACATTACGTACTTAAACGACTTACAAATAATACAGAACAAAGTTATTAAAAAACTCTTCAACTATAACCCAGACACTCCCACAAAAAACTATACCATGAAATGAACCTTTTGAAAATAGGAACATTGTACGAATATAACATATGTCTTTTAATCTACAAAATACAAAATGGACTTATACACACAAACACAACATTTATAAAAACATCACAAGTACACGAACATTACACTAGACAACACAATAAATTGTACACAAATACTGTCAAGACTGAAAGTGGCAAGAGAAGTATTGGTCACGAGGGAGTTCATATATATAATCTCCTTCCAGATAACCTAAAAACGGAAAATAATATAAAAGTCTTTAAAAAAAAACTTTATTTTTTTATTTTTTTTTTTTTATTGGCAATGTTTATTAAAAATACATATGAAGTTACAACAGTTACATAGTTACATAAGGTTAAGCAAAAATAAAAAAAAATTGCCTTTCCTCACCATAAAGAGACAATGCTCTTGTGTTTGGTGAGGGAGTTCTAGCTCAATTAGTAAATTAATGATCGTGTAAGTTAGTAATAACGGCTATTGTAAATAATAAGAAGGTTAAAAAATCTTGTATAATTTAAAAATAAAAATCCTGAAGAGTTTAAAAAAATCATAATATAAATTAAAAAATCATTATAAATGGAAGAATCAAGTAAGTTAGTAACAAAAATTATTGTAATAAGTAAGTAAAGGATACGTAAGAAAGAACGCAAGATTTATACAATAGTAGACTCAGAGATTTAGAAACTAAGAAATGAAAGAAAAAAGAAGGAATAAATGATTTATAAAATAGCAGACTTTAAGATACAAAGTAAACATATTTAGGACTTTTATAGCAGTTTCAGGTAATTTTTTTAATTTGGGCTTAAATTCCTGCATATTTTCGAATTTTAATGGGAGGTTGTTATAATAGATTATGCCCAGATAAAGATAGGAATTTTGGATGTGCTTAGTATTAAATTTAGGAATTTTAATAGTTTTATGGTATCTTGCTGATGTATTGAATTGGAAGTTACGAGTATTTAACTGTATTTCTTTGTAAATTTGAAGAATTGAATATTTTTTATAGATTTTGTCTATTATAGGCACATTGAATATTGAAAAAAGAATTTCAGTAGGAAATTTAGACGGTTTTTTTAAGATTACCTTAATTATCAACCTTTGAACAATTTTGAGGGGATTTAAAATATTGTCATATGTTCCTCCCCAACCAATAATACCATATTGCAATATAGATTGAACAGTTGCATAGTACACTCTTTTTAGGTTTTCTAAGCTAAGAATATTTCTAAGTCTAATAAATATATAAATACATTTCCTAATCCTTTTGACGAGTTCACAAATATGTGTTTTCCATTTAAAATGTTGATCTATATATACACCAAGATATTTGATTTTGGGAGTTGGACTAAGTATAGCACAATCTTGATTGCAGTTAGTTTTATTACATTTACTTTGGTGTATTATGATGTTTAAATTTGGTTCTAATTTGAATTTATTGATAGAGAATTGGATAAATTTTGTTTTTTCAGTGTTTAGAGAGAGGAGATTTTTATCGAACCAATTTTTCAATATGTTAATATCAATGTTAGCTAGATTATTAACAGAATTCCAATCCGTACCTTCAATTATTATGACAGTATCGTCAGCATAAGATATTATTTTTCCGTTTAGTTTTTGTATGAATATGTCATTAACATAGATAATAAACAGTAACGGTCCCAGTTTAATCTATTCTTTCAGTTCTAACTATTTAAACTTAAAATGTTGGAACAAAATTAAAAATATTACTTCTTACTACTGTACTATATATCTGTATTTAAGTTGGTAATAAAAAGTAAGGAATAAAAAAAATTAAAAAAAGAACCTAAATAAAGGGGCGGCGAAAATTTCCTCCGCCCGTGGGGGCTGAAACCCACAATACGCCACTAGCTGGATCGCACAGGGTTTCGTCAGTAAACGGTAGATCTTGGATCCAATCAAGTTGGCCACCCCTGGTGTAGTGGCTCAGTGTGGCCGTACCATGACAGTTACTTTCATGTTTACAGACGATAAATGATAAACTTTATGCTGGACTATATGTTGCTTACAAGAATAAACAGGAACTTTTTCTAAAAATGCAATCTGTGGTTCCCGATGTTACCACCAGGGGCGCCAGGAGAAGTAAAAGCGTGTCTCTAATGTTTCTTTCTAACCTCTCCTTCTTTCTTATAAATAATGTGAGCAACAGAAAGAGAGGAAAAATAAAGCTCTCCCTGTCAAACTCTAACTCAAGCGCTGTAATCGTAGGTATTTCCGAAATATTATCATGAATGAGATAAATTTTAGTAGAGATAATTGTTTACTCAGAAAAATAAACATGCAAAACTGATTTATGTTAATATCTGAGTCAATTTTAATACAATCAACTAAAACAAAGCTTGGAAAACCATGTTTGCTCGAATAATAATGATAATTGAAATAATAATGAATATGAAGATAAAATAAAATAACATAATAATGAAGATGAATTTGACGTCATCGACGATCGTCCTAAAATGCTTAAACAAAAAGTCTTCCTTCTCACACGTCTAACACACAGGTCTCACACGACCAAAAGTATAGAAGGACTCTATATTTTCCTTAAATATACGCCAACATTTTTATGAATTTTCTTCCTTGTAAAGAATAGCACAAATAATTTTAACTTTATTCAGTTTCGGACTAAATAAATTGTAATGAGAATAGGCCTCTTGCTTGAATTTTATATTGATTCGAAAAAATCGCGTGAATAGATCTTTTTACTAAGATTACTAAAAAAATTGAAAAACTTTTTTTTTCAATAACTCCACACAGGAGGCCCTGAGGAAAATAATTCCCCTCAGGGCCTATGGGATGCTGTGTGAAGGGTATTTTTAGGAAAGGAAGATAGAAAGTTCTAGGAAGGAAAAAGGTATTAGGAGTGGGTGGGAATCTGTGGGTCAATGTGTCCAGGAGTGACAGACGTATGAATCCATCCCTCCCACTGCTGTGCAAGGCAATTTTCCGAAAGAGTACGGCTGGAGAAGTTAAAGGATCTTCCTCAACCATTCTCTCCCGATCCGGCCTGCCGCTTGTATCGATTATTGCAGCTTGTGGGCGGACGCATCCGTAGCCAAGACCCAGATAAACCTCACCCCATGAACCCGGGCATCCCTGCTAAGTCACCAAACGTACCGATCTATTTTGGGTGATCTATGGCAAAGGTGTTGGTTATTCAATAAATGGTTAAATTAGTTAAATCCAGTTTTTTAATAATAAAATAAACAAATTATTCTTTTTAACTCATGACTTCACTATGTAAAAATGTCCGACTCACGATTTTCTTTATTAAGTATTTATTTTTATAAAATACCGCAACGGACATTTAAATTTGCCGATGGCCACATTGAGACTTTCGTTGGCTTTTGACAGATAGTACGACGTGAAGCTCGTCCGTTTCTTTGGCTTCCGACTTAGTGCAGGCTTAAGCGGCCTACACACGACACTGCATGTAGTGACTGCGGCAGTGACTGCAAAGAGGGTGGAGTTGAGCGAACTAGCGCTGTCTCTTTCTAGCGGCCCTTTAACAAACGAGACAGCGCTAGTTTGCGCAACTCCACGCTCTCTGCAGTCACTGCCGCAGTCACTACATGCAGTGTCGTGTGGAGAGCCTAATAACGATGGGAGTTCAAATTTAATCTGAAAAATTGAATGATATTTAACATTCAAGAAGAGGAACAAGATTAGGGTACGTTTAAGAACAATTTTATTCGGCTGTTCAAAATTCTACCTTCACTATAATGTCATTACAAAAACCACTGCGGTTTTGATGTGTTTAATGTAAACCTGTTTTAATTTTTTTAAGTGAAAACTTGTGAGAATGGTTTTTGTTGGTACACCTGTTTCCTAATATCCAAGAGCGAGACGGCAGATGCTGGGTGTAAAAAGGATGTTTCATACTGCTCGCTCTCCTTTAGCTCCTTTAATGGGCTCTCCACACGACACTGCATGTAGTGACTGCGGCAGAGACTGCAGAGAGCGTGGAGTTGAGCAAACTAGCGCTGTCTCGTTTGTTAAAGGGCCACTAGAACGAGACAGCGCTAGTTCGCTCAACTCCACCCTCTTTGCAGTCACTGCCGCAGTCACTACATGCAGTGTCGTGTGTAGCTCTCCTTTAGCTCCTTTATTAGCTGGCTCACAGCTGTACAACACACACGTGTCCTAATTGTGTAAATATAAGTTTATACTCGTCCACGCGCGTTATCATTTTGAGAACTCCCAGATCAGTAAAGATCATCATTAACCCCTACTCTTAAAATAACAGATTTGAAACTCGATGAAACGAAAACGAGCGACATTAAAAAGAGACAAACACATACGAGTACATTTATAGGATTTAGCCTGCGAGAGAAAGAGAAAGACAAATCGGTGTCCTCTTTGTGCGGTGCTTCTTCCTCCTCATAAAATGTAAAATACTTTTTAAACTTGGTAACAATATTGTATTCAATAAACCAGGATTTTCCAACCAGTGGTCCGCAAGAGGCTAGAAGATGGTCCGCGATGGTCCGCCGGTCAGTAAACGCGCCAGCGCGCGGGCAGTCCCTGGTCGAGAAGTCTGAATAAAAAAAAATCGGGACAATATTCAGTTTATCATTATTGTACCTTGTGGTCAGTGGCCATTATGGTATTTCGATTCGCCCCACCCCATCCTACCCCCTCCGTTGTGGTAAATATTCTGCTAGAACCCGTCCCACCCTATCCCATTCTGCCCCCTCCTCCGTTGTGGTAAATATTCTGCTGGAACCCGTCCCACCCTATCCTATTCCGCCCCCTCCGCTGTGGTAAATATTCTGCTAGAATCCGTCCTACCCTATCCCATTACGCCCCTCCCGTTGTGCCACCCATGCTAGGCCACCCCACTGACGACAATCATTGGCTTAGTCTAGCATGGGTGGCACCTGGGACGGATAGGGCGGATAACTTGGTGTCACCCCCCTCCATTAAAGTTGATACAACCCAAATTTCGACATTGTGGTCCCTGTCGAAAAAATAAACGTACGAGTGGGTTGGGAACCACTGGAATAAACCGTACAATTATCCTACTCGTGATATTCTGCATTCGTCTCATTCTATCGATGTTTAATTTTCTGAAGGTTTCACTTCTACCGCATGTGAACTGCACACATGATTTTTTTAATATGTTTCAAATTGTTCATAAACCTTCCATTTTTTACTTATCTCTCTTGTTCTTGAGACGTTTACTTTAAAACTGCGTAGTGATTTTTCTAATACATATTGTAATACATTGGACAGATAGTATTTTTTGGTAATTAATAAATTGATTATAGGTATATCGCTTTATTAAACATAACTTCAATTCAAGACTTAGGCGTGATATTTGACTCATCACTTAGCTTCAATAAACATTTAGATACAATTTAAAAAAGTGCGTCACAAATATTAGGATTAACGCTTAGAATCACAAATTGCTTTAAAAGTGCAGAATTAACTTTAACATTATATAAATCAATTGTGCGAAGTATTCTCGAATACGGATCCACTATTTGGTCTCCCAATTATGAGATTCGTAATTATAGAATCGAATCCATACAAAGAAAATTATCTGATCAATTTGGAACGTATAAAGACCGAATTCTACACTATAAACTACACTCTCTGACAGGAAGACGGAAACTTTCTGATTTATTGCTTCTGCACCTAAATTATACATGCATCAGTTGATACACTAAACATTTTATCCCAAATTAACATTAACACACCGTCAAGAAATTCAACAAGGAGGATGCAAGATATTTTCTATATATCTACCTACCACACAAATACAGGATATTTCTCCCCTTTACCACGAACATTAAGACATTATAACACCATACACTGCTCTATTGAGATTTTTAATAACCCATTCAATCACTTCAAAAAATATATTTTACCATCAATCGTATAAAGCTGATATTGTGATGAAGCCCTTTATTCAAAGACAGGAAATATTGTACCTACTAAATCATTGTCCCATCAGCACAGGTGCCAATAATAAATTGTTGATGATTCTTTTGTACTCTACCTTTTACTAATTCTTGTTCGTCATTCACTTTTGCATGTTTACGAGTAGCTAATTATTACTGATATTATTTTTGTTAATAATTTTTGTAATTTAAATCATCCATGTATATAAATTTTTGGGCATAATGCCTGTTTTATGTACTTAAATAAAAATAAGTAAATAAATAGGTAGTAGTGTTAAACATTACGATTAACTAAAACAGTTATGTCTAAAAATGACGTTGAACATTATAAAGATGAAGCAAGAAAAAAAATAATTTCATATGTAATTTTTGATATTCCTCGTGATTGCTCTACGCATAGTGTGCAATTCGTGCGAAATTCTTCATTTTAAAACCTATTGTTGGTTATTTAATTTTGTTTCGCAATCAGAAAAAAGATTTGTCCTGTCCTTCCGGTATATGAAAAAAAAGTATTTAAAAAAAAACAGAGTGTGTAATTCACACGCGGTAGAAGTGAAACCTTCAGAAAACTAAAGTAGACAAGGGCGGGGAGGCTACGAAGCACCGCACAAAAAGGAGACCGATTATACTATCTCGTTCTCTCGCAGCTAAATCCTATATATGTATGTATGTGTTTGTCTCTTTTTAGTGTCGCTATTTTTCGCTTCATCGAGTTTCAAATCACAACGGTGCTAAAGATGTTTTCACTTCAAAAATCTTCGTGGTTTCAAAAATTCGATAAAAAATGATACGGAATGTCTTAGAATTTTCCTGAATCGATTTTGTTTTTAAATTTGATGCAAGAAGCGTATTGTGATTACAAATTTTTTACGTAAGAGATCAATATACCCCACCAAGCTTGTGATTGAAATGCTAATTGGCAGGACTTGCTTCTAAACCTCCATTATCTTCGTCCAGATAGTTCAAACAACGCACGTTCACAATCAGCATCATGAACATCAACAAACAGTATTAATGGCCAAGCGACTGCACGGTTGAAATTTAAGGCGCGCGCCGTTCAAAAAGAAGAAGTTGGAAAGATAAGTAATTACGAATTTGGAGACAGCGCGTTAATATTTAAAACGATAAAATTGTGAAAATGTTTAATAAAATACGACTCGTTTAAAATAGAGCAAAAATCTCTTTGGGGCTGTCTAAAACAGCATGTAAAGAAACACTGTGAATTTTTGCATACATATAACTCGTAGAACAACTGAAACAAACGGGTTTATAATAATTTTCGGAGCATACTTTGCGATTTTTTTCTATCGAAGGAATTTCATATAATTTGCGTTTCGGCGTGAGGAATGTATAGATATTATCTTCAAAAATAACATATATTTATTAAAGAGCTTAAAAACTTCAAATTTTTAAGGGAGATACGGAGGAAATCGGTAGAAATTCTAACTAGAATACAACTCTGACGCCGAAAGTTTGTATACAAATCTACTTTAGTAATAGAACCGAATTAAAGCACGCCACTTACGTTAACAGCCAGCGTGAGGAGCATCGACCGGCATGCGTAAGTACTATTGGATTAGTAATTTCGTGAATCTCTCCGGATATTTTTATTTTTTTGTATGATGATAATATAAAGATTATTATTGTAACTGGCAGTGAATTTTTTTCTACCTGCGGAGCGGGTTTGATGCTATTATAAATGGTATTAAGCCATCAAAAGGTAAAATAAAGTAAATGACATCATTTTTTTACTATGGTACGTTCATTCGGATATTTCCATTAGAGTTCAACTATTGCTTGATGTTTGTTCTCACTTGTCTAGCTCGTGCAACGCTCGCCTCTAGGAGTCTGGACGAATCATTGATAGACACCACCTGTTAACACATTTCATTTATGAAACTTTTGTTTAGAGTTTTTTGATTACCAACGCTAATTGCTTAGACATATGGTTAGATACGTAATGTGTTGTTCAATGAAAAAAAACTAGTAGTTTAACTATTTGCTACTCGGTTTCGCTAAAATTTTCTATAATTTAATTTAAAAAAACATGAAACAATATAGCGTTTGGAATTATTTTTATACAAAAATTGATATTTTAAAACTTCATGCTGGAAATTACATTGCCAATAGAAAACGGTATCTCTGACCCACAAAATACAAATTTCTAGACGCCAGAGCTCACAATTTTTACTGCTTCAGAAAATTAAATTTCTTCTTTATGTATATATATATTTTTTAACATGAGCTCCACACAGGAGGCCACGAGGAAAATAATTTCCCTCAGCGCCTATGTCATCTTTGGGGATGCTGTGTGGAGGGAGGAAAGGAAGGAGAGGAGAGTTCTGGGAAAGAAAAGGGTTTAAGGGGTGGGTAGGAATCTGGGGTTCAGTGCGTCCTGGTCATTCGCCTCAACGACAAACCACATCCCATGAACCCGGGCACCCCTACTAAATCACCAAACGTAGCGAACCACTTGGGGTGACCTATGACAGAGATGTTGGTAATCCAATAAAGGTTCCCGGGGCGGCGGTACCTATTCCCGCCTTCCAAATTGTACATATTTATTACGAGTATATTATTATTTAAAAGCACTGAACTATACAGCGTTTTAAGGGAGTTACTTGACTTACTTTAATCAGTGATTCCTGACATTTTTTGGAGTAAAAAGTGTTTCAGCGGCTTTTTTTTGGTTTATTTTTCAAATTTTTTATCTTCAATACATATTTTTTTCCACTGGTCACTCTGTCGAGTAACCGACCAACCTCTCCCCCCGCCCCTAACTGTTCAATATCTACTTTTTTTTTTAAATATTTTTAGTTATTAAAAAAAACACAAAAATGTCACCGGAGACCAAAATCTAATTCACATTTTTTACTACAAATAATATCAGGAATCACTGTTTAAAGTAACGTCCCTTTTCACCCTTTATAGAACGGAGGTACCCACATATTATACCTACGAGTAGGCAGCAATTATTGGCTTTCCAAAGTTCAAGTTGTGTGTTCATGTCTTTTATATCAAACCGCCTAGGCCTCTCCGATTCGCTAACAAATTTTCCCAATTATATTTTCTTCCCTCGTAGTGAAAATTCCCCTCCCCCTCCATCCACTCAAACCAGACCCCGCATCCTCCTTGCCTCCATTGAACATTGTATTATCATCAACAGAATTACAAACGAAGCCTCGTAAATTCAGTAAGGAAGCAATCATAAAAAAGCGCCAACTTTAGATACTCCTAACGAAAATTCAACACTTGTAGGTTTGTCCCTTTTTGTGTGTGGGTATGATTTGGTTTGCTTCACTCTACCGGCTCACTTCTAAACAAGTCCCGTAACTTCAGTCGATACCCAACCATCCCGGCGAGCGAGGCTTCGTCGAATATTTTGCTCATCGCCTTCGCATTTATTTTCGCAAATCGGAAAAGTTTTTAAAGTTCAAAAAATACTTGTAATTTGTTTAAATCGGAGTGACGTGATTTACGTACATCTATTAAAATAATATTTTAAGTTTTAAACAGTGTCTTGTTTATTAATATTGATAATTGTGTTATTTTAAAATATTTCTTTTTATCAAAGATAAATACAGTGAAACGTGTCGTTAAAGTGATAATTTAATGTGTTTTATTACATTGATAAAGAGTTTCCAAACTACACTGTGATTGGAGTTCATATTCGTATAACTTTGTCATATATCAGGGTAAGAATTTATTCATTTTAAATAAGTAGCGTTTATTCTTGGAGGAATATTATATGATGGCATATCATAGAAATAAAAAGATAATATTAAGTTCAAAGGTTGTATAGAAAATAAATATTGTGATTAGGCTTGCGAATTTGCTTTAGCAGCATTAACGAATAATATACAAATATAACAGTAATAATATTATTAAATACTACTATAAAAATGGTTTTTTTAAGGCTGTAAAAATTGATGACTCGATTTTTTTGGTTGTTTAAAGTTATTATCATGATTTATTTTTTGGGTATTACGCCGCGCCGTGTTACGCTACCTTCTTCTTCAGCCAAAGTTTCGGACAGCTTTACAAGGCCCATCATCAGGACGTACGTGCAATTTCCATGGCGTAATACCCCAAAACAAATCACACTAATAGGTACTTTTGGCAGTAAAAATCTTAAATCATACTTGTTTACGGATAAGTTTTAAGATTTTCACGGCCAAAAGCATTTTCGTTATTTGTTTTTGGGGTGTTATGCCGTGTTGCGCTACCTCCTTCTTTAGCCAACGTTTCGGACATCGTTGCAGTGTCCATCATCAGGGCAGATCCGGCAGATCCGGTAGATGTCACATCTAATACTTGTTTACAGTTTTTTTTTTAAATTTCGGAGCGTCACGTAAATTTAAAGACTTTTACAAAAAGAGATTTTTTTACGCAAAAGCGAGCAGGCACAGAATATTTATAATATTTGAAAAATATACAGGGTTTTAAGGGACGTACTTGACTTACTTTATTTAACCAGTGATTCCTGACATTATTTGGAGTAAAAAATGTAAATAAAATTTTGGTCTCCGGTGACATTTTTGATGTTTTTTTTTTTTTTTTACAAAAACATAAAAAAAACGATAGGTGTTGGACAGTTGGAGGCGGGGTAAGAGGTTGGTCGGTTGCTCGACCGATTGACCAGTGACGACATGCATTTTTTGCATTGGAGGAATTTTTTGTTTGTTTGATTTTGATGAAAAAAATATGAATAAAAAGTCACCCGAGACCAAAATTAGTAAATCAAGTACGTCCCTTAACACCCTGAATACAAATATATTTAAAAGGTCCTTAACCCGGATAGGACAAGCAGAAGAATATCAGATGAAGCATACTTTTGCGAAATTTGATATTAAAATATAGAAAACTTCCCTCTTACTCCTGAAAACTTTGTAGGCCTTTTTCTTAGAAAGCGCCAAAAGTAGTGAACTCATGTTAAATGTCTTTAATCTGGTTTGTAGATGAAATAATTAAACTTTTTACCATCTTTCGTAGGTATTTATAAAAAAAATAATATATTTATGTTATCGACCAGCACAATATGTATTGCACTGCTTATTGTAACCGTTAAACTACGCGTATTAAAAATTAAACAAAAACAATTGCATTGGAAGTAGAACCTGGGCCGATCGATCATTTTACACGGCTTGGATCGATCATAACCCACTGGCAAAGCGATCTAGCACTTTTACACACGTAAAATGCCATAGAGATCGATGCGCCACTTACCGTTGAGTATCCGTCGTACCCGAGACCCTAGCACCCATCACCCGATCTTTAATTGGGTACTTTCGTTTGACGTAGGCAGGTAGTAGGTACTGGGGTAGTCCCTGGTAACCATCTATATAATTTGTCTGCCGCGAAAACGAGATTCGAGATGCCCGGTTTACAAAATTTATACATCTATGGTCGTCGATCTATAATCATCGGCACCCATCACGGGACATGGGTGCGCACCATCGAATCTTTTTTGAAAACGCAACCCGATCGATCTAGTGTTGGGTAGGACACGACATCAGGATAAGGTTTTATGAGGTACTCAAATACCGAAATGAGATGTCGAGGTGTCCCAAAGGGACTTCCTCAACCACTCTCGTAGCAAAACCACTTGGGGTGACCTATATCAGAGGTGTTGATTATATAATAAATGGTTCCCGGGGCGGCGGTACCTATACCCGCCCCCCGTGTTTGTTATTTTTGTGATACGAAAAATAGATATAAAAAAGGCCTACCATATTTGTCCCTTCATATTTGTCCCCCCTTCATATTTGTCCAACGCGCGACAACGTGACATGACATTTGTAGCAATACAAAGAAAAAGAGTTGGTACAAATACATTTTGTGAGGTGGGGGGACATTTTACGTTTTTGTATGAGACATTTGAGGTGCCTCTTGTATGAGGTACTCAACACTAGATCGAGTTGAGTTTCTCCTTTCGGTACCACTGACTGCTCCGAATGGGGCACTCTCGGTATCGTAGTGTTGTTTACTTTCATTACCCGCATTCTTACTGTACTCGGTTAATGTCGATTTCTTCCCGGCCCATGAGGGGGCTGCCTGAATAATTTTAATTTTTATACGTGTGCATGTTTAGCGCGCTGCCTGACTGGTGCCGGTGCCCGGTGCCGGGTGGAAACCGGCCGATTATTTCCACGACACGTGGTTTTCGCCATTGGTATTATATTTCTGCAGTATAGTATGGCTACTTGACGAGCGGTTGTATGTTTGCGTCGGAATTCGAACACGTACGATCGAATGTGTGTTTTTTTTTTTTTTACATGAGTTGCACATAAAATAATTTTCCTCAGGGCCTATGTCATCTTTGGGGATGCTGCGTGGAGGGTTTTTTAAGGAAAGGAAGGAGAGGAGAGTTTCGGGAAGGAAAAGGGTTTAAGTGGAGGTTAGGAATCTGGGGTTCAGTGTGTCCTGGTCATCCGCCTCCAAGACCTAGACAAACCTCACCCCATGAGCCCGGGCACCCCTGCTAAATCACTAAACGTAGCGAACCACTTGGGGTGACCTGTGGCAGAGGTGTTGATTATCCAATAAAGGTTCCCGGGGCGGCGGTACCCATTCCCGCCTTCCAAATTGATGTTGAATGCTATTTAAAACAAATTCCACTGGGGCGATAATGGTCGAAAAATGAACCCCTTTTATTTTTCTGCGATTGATAGGGATTGAAAATTGAACAACATTTTCTTATCATTCGTAAAATATTTATTGTAATAATTTAAAACATTTCTATGGCCAGCCATTTATTTAAAAACGAAGCTATTGAAATGCTTTATCTATTTTGACCATAGATGTCGCAAACCCGAATTTCATAGACTATTTTAGAACGACGTTAAAAAAAAAAAAATTGAAATATATTTTCCCGCCGAATTTTTTCATTTCGAGCAATTGAGGAGAATTTGTTTATTTCGCGTGGTCGTTCCAGTGGATAAAAAAAATAAACGGCAATTAAGAGAATATAAATGAATACAATCTTCAAAGATCATATTAAATTGTCTCCGCTTTCATAAAATTAAGTGCTTTCATTTAAATGGGATTTTAATAATAATAATTACAATAAAAAACTTAAGTGGTATTCAAACAAAGTTATTTTTATAAAAATGGAATATTAATTATGTTGTTACCTATACTTTTATTATTATACTTTAATCTTAATATACATATAAAACAAAGTCGGGTTAGTTACACTATTTATAACTCGAGATCGGCTGGACCGATTTTGATGATCTTTGATTTGTTGGATTTGTCTCCGCCCGGGATAACAGAATAACTATTAAAACATCGCAAAAATTCACGAAAAAGAAAGTTATGAAGAAAATTAATTTTTTCATACATTTTGTATAGAACGAATTCTCATATTTTGAAAGAACTGCAGCAATATTGTGAAAGTTATAATATTTAACTGTGCGTGAATTCCAAAAATTCAAAAACGTCAAATGTCAATGCGCTGATAGTTTTGCTTTTGTTCTTTATCATATAATGCTGCACCTCTATCTTACACACTAAATGTCAATAGTCAAAAATGAGACAAACAGTGAACGTATATATCTGCACCCCTCAAAAGGAAAAATACAGTAATAATAAATCTCTGAAATGAAACGCATTTTTTTACGTAAGCTCCAATGAAGACCTATGTCATCTTAGGGGATGCTGTGTGGAGGGTCTTTTTAAGGAAGGGTAGGATAGGAAGTTCAGGGAAGGAAAAAGGCATGAGGGGTGGGTAGGAATCTGTAGGTCAGTGTATCCGGGAGTGAATCCATCCCTCCAATTAAGTGGAAAAGTAAGAAAATCACAAAAATATAAATACGTACACAACGCCATCCCTGATGCTGACAAAAACAAAACGCGGACAGTTGGGCATCGATAATTGCTTCATTGTGTATTTTTTAACTTAATAAAAAAACTTAATTTAATTCAACAGTTATTGATTCTGAGGCTGAAATTATTTTTAGTAAGATTTTATATTTATAAGCAAAAGGTTGACCCGACAAACGTTGTTTTGCCATATGAATTATTTTTAGTGAATATTTTGGTTGGTAAATAAAAAATAACGAAGGTATTGTTAGTGTGTGGGGATGGGATCTATGACAGAAAGAGGAATGGAGCGCTGAAGACAATGACCGCCGATAAAAACAAAACAAAAAACACCAACTAAAGTAGGAAATGAAATAAAGAAAACCCATATGAATTTCGAAGAGCAATTGAGCGTACAATATTTTATGTCAGTCCGTCTTTAGCCAACACAAATAAGCTCAATGGTTTGCTCACGCGAGAACATGATGCCGAATGAAATATCAAAATGATGCGACGCTTCTCCTAAATGTCTTGCGCATGTGTGGATAAAAGTTTGATGAGGCGGACGTAGTGTCATCTGTCATTCAACAACATAAATAATTTCGTTTTGTTTGAAATACGAAAGACGATTAAATTTGTTCATACGAAAATACTAAAATCGCAATTAAAAAATGGGAGGGTGAGGGTCGAGGGTTAAATTTGGAGTTGTAGGTATTTTTTAATGGCAAATAAATAAAAAATACAAAAAAACAATTGTCAAAAAAATTGGATTTTTTTCTTTCTGGATAGGGCCACCCTAATCACCTAGCGGTATGAGATATACTTTAAAACCTATTCTCATACCTACCAAATATACATACAAATTTTTATAAAATCGGTCAAGCCGTTTCGGAGGAGTGCGACCACAACCATCATGAAACGAGATTTTTATATATAAGATTGTTATAAAATTAATTCCCATTTTGTCAGCATGTGGCTGTCGATTTTTGGAAGCGCCACGCTTCCCGCAGTAAACCAGTAAACAGGGTTTGAATATTTCCTGGACGGTTCCGGGCCGGGGCCGGCATAAGCGTGCCACTTTGCATGTTATTCAAATCAGCAACGAACGAAGAAAACCGGCCGGTACAGCCATCAAGTGTGCCCTCACCCTAACATGTTGTTTTTAGCTAAACGTTTCCAAGGGTAGATTTGATAGCCGGTACGCCACCTTGACGGCCGGCGTGGTCTAGCGGTAAGGCTCTTGACTCGCAATCCGAAGGTCGTGGGATCTTATCCCGGCTTGGCAAATAAATTTGAGTTGATTAATTTGTGTTATTTCGTAATTAATTAATTAAAAATAATAAATAATATGTTTGCAGCACGTTCCAGAGTGGAATATACCTACTCTTAGTATCGCCCTGGTGTAAGACCCCCATTCAGAATTGAAACGGTGCTTGAAATGGCTTTTAGTCGTGTTTAATGACCAGATCTGAATAGCCAGGTACCTCCTCGCCTTCCTCTTCCCCATCTCCTTCCCCTCCCTACTTTCCTTCAGCCTTACAACATACTCCAATCGGGGATGCCATAGTCTCACTGGCTCCAGACGGGAGCAGTTGGGACTCTTGTGCGGTATTCGTGTAAGAAAAAATATGGTAATAAAATTACACAAATAACTGTGTTGAACATCGTTCGAACTCATATTATATTATATTAGACCAGCTGGTTCCCGGAATGCGTTGCAATGCCATATTCAAAGAAATACATTGTTTCTCCTTGAATCACCTTTCTCGTGCCTCCCCTCCTCCCCCTTTCCATCCCCTCCTGCGTCCCCTTCCTAGCTAGCTTTATAAATTATAGCCTATATGTTATTCTGATGTATGAGCTATATTATTGTAAAGTTTCATTAAAATCCATTGAGTAATTTTTGCGTGAAAGAGTAACAAACACTCATATATCCATACAAACTTTCGCGTTTATAACATTAGTAAGATATGTAGGTAGGTACTCTCAAACATATTATATGATCTACCAGTACTATTTTTTTTAAATATAAAGGAATCCAATTTGCTTACTTTTCGCGGGATGATTATTAATCCAAATGGTTTATAGAAAGTACCTACTTTAGGTACTTTCTATAAATTGGTAGGTAGGTACCTACATACCACACAAGTGAACTCAAGTTTTATTATGAAGAATTTCGCCACATCACGCATACTAAAATGTAAGTTTTATGTGGTAATCTACGGCAAATATTCACCGACGCGCGAGACTTCGTTTAATTAATTACGCCTACATTGTTTTCAATCCTTCGCTTACGAAAGCCAAAACGTCTAGCACCACTTCACAGTTTATTTAACCTACCCCCGGCTATAGACCACCTAGGAGTACGTAGTATAAAATAAGGTTTTATGGTTTTTGTAATTACGAAAGCAATTTATTAACAGAATCCACAATTTGATTTTTAAAATCTCGTAAAAAAAATTCTAAGTGACAAGGCCCTACCTAAAACATATGATATAGACAAAGTTAATACTTAATTAAATGAAAACAAATCACTTTAAACAAAACACCACTCATTTAATCAAAATTATCAACATACTAGCTGGTACCCGGCATGCTCTGCTATGCCATTTAAAACCCGTTAAAAGCCAGGGAAGAACACGGAAATTTCCTAACAAGCACCACTTTGAATTGAATGGTTTGTGGATTAACTTTGAGCTATCGTATATTTTATTGACCGAAACACATTTCTAGAACAATAAACTGTGTACCAAAACAACATTACTTGCGTTAATCGCGTAAATTGATAGGTTTTACGATGTTTTCGTCAAATAACATGCATCGACTTTGACAGAAAGAATCGCGGCAAATTTGACATTTTCATGCCACAGATAAAAATAATTTTAAAATATTCTGGGGTTGCAAGGTGAATGAAATTTTTACCCATCTTATGGGGAAATGTTGGCGCAAGCGATTCTGACTTTTTCTTGTCTGAATTTGTACATTGAAGGGTCAAAATCGCAGAAAAACATATTTTTTCACGCGCATGCGCGCACACTGCGCGCATCCCCGCGATCCGGCAAATAAAATATAAATTATTCCAAGCGACTAGGCACATTGCAGGTTTCTCTATGGTAAAGGGCGAGAATAGAGCGAGCGATTCTGACCTTGTTCTTCATACACCTTCTTTATACATAAGGGTCAAAATCGCGTGTAATTTTTTTTTCATGACACACCGGTGCACGAGCGACCAGGGGCGGGTTTAAAGAAATTCTTTCTCCCTGCGTGTTCTTTCCCATTCGTCCCTTTCCCCTTCCGCCTCCCCTTCCCCTCTCGTGTTCCCACTCCGCCACATCCACCTTCCCACTCCCCACTCCACTACCCTCGCCTTCCCACTTCCCGTAAACCCCCCTCCCGAGATCCCCTCCCCCCTCCCAGGTTCCCCTCCCTAGTTACCCTCCCCCCTCTCTCGAGAACCCCCTACCCGAGTTCCCCTCCCCCCTCCCACTTCCCGCATTACATACATTCAGTTTTCAAAAAGCTCGCGTGCCACCTATTGCTATTTTTTATACAAATTTCATTATGCCAGAGCTCACCGCTTATTTTATACAAACCTTGTCCTGACAATAATGAACACAAAAAAAAGAATTATTCAATTTGATGCAGTCGTTCGGAAGTTATGCGCGTACATACATTTCGGCGATTCATTTTTATTTAATGATTCCTTCGTCAGGATGAAATTAAAGTTAACAAAAATAAACAAGTAGAGCTTGTTTGTCCTTTGCTATTTTTGTTACAAATAAGAACCTGAAAACACAAAAAAAAAAACATTACAAATGGGGATGATTAATTAATCTAAATAAAAAAGTTAATAGCTACTCCCAGTATTGAAAGTTTTGAATTTATAGCTTGAAATATTCAGTTTAGTCTTTGAAGTCTTCACCTCAATTTTAAAGAGACGAGTCGTTATTGATACATTGTTGGATAGAGGGCGAAAATATTGAATTTCTTGTGAAACGTTAAGGGATATTTTTAGCAATAGCTCCATGCAGGAGGCCTTAAGACGACAATATACCCTAAAATATATTCAGAATCTTAACGACGTAAGTAAAGAAGCCGTGTATACAAATTGCGACTCGCGACCCGTCTATTAGACGGACCTACTATCGAATTTGCCGTATCAACGAAAAGAAGAAGAAGACACAATAATGTAGGAATCTTAACGATGTAAGTGAAGAAAGTGTGGACACAAACATACGCTGCGGCACGGCGCATTGTACGAACGTACGGTCGAATTCACCCTAGCAGGCCTGGAGATTAGACCTTTCTGCCGCGTTCATTTTAATTTATTCTGGAGAACGTGTTACAAATATTTAAAATGTGTCTCCATATTGTTCTCCCGGAGTTATTAATTCATCGCCTAGACAGATAAAATCTGGTGCTTACCGCTAACTTTATAGTTGAAAAACGGGTTATAAAGTTTTAAAATCGTTGTACGTAAAATATATTAATGGTAAGGTACTGTTTTCATTATTCTAAAATATAAATAACTAGTATTCCTTGTACGGCATGGAAATAAAAAAGTTATTATAGTTACGAATTCGCCGGAAATTATTAAAATGTGAGTTTTGAGCAAACAAACATTATTAGGGTTGTGTATCGCCTTAAGGAAAAATTATTTCCCTTATGTCCTTTAGAAATCTGCGTTTAGGGTATTTTCGAGGAGAGGAAGGAATGAAGGAGTTTTGACGAGGCCAATATTATAGGACGGAGTCGACACATAGGCCGTTAAATGGTTCCACAGGCGAGCGTAGAAACAACCCGTGCTATTGTGACGAATGCTAGTGTGGGTCAGTGGTTGAGTGGGCATCGCGTTTGGGTCCCACCCAGGCGTTCCGTGTACGATTCCTCGGCTGGCCAAGTCCTCAGATATTATTACGGGCACGATTTTATCAAGGTTTGATAAAATCGTGCCCGTAATAATATCGTGAATTTCTATGAGGAACCTTAGAATAAATTTAAAAAAAAAACAATTTTAAGTAACCAAATCCAGATAAGGAGTATAGACTCCTTCTATAGCTTGAGATATTATTTTAGAACAAGAAAATTTTGTCATTAATCAACGCAAATATCACATAGGAAATTTTCGGAAGAGTCTTTTCCACTACATTCCTTATGTATCCAATTCGCCCTGTCCACGGATTTTATTTATTATTTTTTTAAGTATGTTTATTCAGTTTTTTTAATTTTATAATATTTATCTTATAAATCTTACAAAACTGATCAATCATTTTGATTGTAAGAAATCTCTCATTTTTCCTATTTACTTATTGATGGTTCCTATTTACTTAATGAATTAACAAACTCGATCATTTCATGTTATAACCTCAAAATAATACAGTAAAATTAATCGTATATTCAAATCCATTTGGGCATTAAATCTACAATATGTTAGCATTAGAATAGAAGGAAACAATGTGTTACAATATAAATACAGAATAATTTAACTCTTGTCAAAAATACCCGCCAAATTATAAGAAACGCCAGTAAAAACCTGCACGAAGCGGTGTTATCCGCTGCTGGGAAGGGATAGGCGCTTCGGGCTATGATTTTTAAGCGCTGGATAGCACTAAAAGCGTTTAGTTTATGCAATACGTTGATGCGCGGAGTTATCAGACGCGCGGTGTTACCAGACACGCGGTATTATCCGACTCTCCCCTACAAGGTTTGGTGCGCGTTTGGCGTGTTAACAGAGCGATTGTAAAATAATCGCCTGTGTTAACTTTCAAATAGCCGCTTTTGTAGGTTTAGCAGACCGACGCTCTTCTCTCATAAATGGCAATTATGGTTCTGTGCCTTTATTCCTCAGTTAAACTCAAACAAATTTATTGACATACAGACACCATTTAATAATGAAAATAAAAACTTTATTACGCCAACAACTTTGTGTGTTTACGCGATAACGCATTTTAAAAATAGGATTGCCCTGATTATAACTTTACTTTATGATACCAGCCTCTCTTTATGTATTTAGGTTATTGACAGCTAACGGAAAATAAATTACTGTTTGATGTTCATTACTTATTTCTACCTACTCATTGCATCTTTGCATTGTATCCTTTCTAGATAATGTCGTGTCAAAGATATTGAAACATAAGAGATGTGCTATCCGCAGTTTTTACTGTGTGGTAGGTACTTTTCATCCGGCGACAAAATATCCTACGGACAAAACATCCCCCAAAAAAATATCTACTAAAATCAAGCCTAAACTAATAAAAATTTTACTCCATTTTACTATTTTTTACCCCATTTTACTATTTTTGACCCAATATTTATTGTCTTTGTAGAATGTCTATATTATTTTTGTCCCATTTTTTATTAGTTAAGGTTTGATTTTAGTAGATATTTTTTTGGGGGATGTTTTGTCCGTAGGATATTTTGGCACCGGATGAAAAGTACCTACCACATAGTAAAAACTGCGGATAGCACATCTCTTATGTTTCAATATCTTTGACACGACATTATCTAGAAAGGATACAATGCAAAGATGCAATGAGTTAGTAGAAATAATGAATGAACATCAAACAGTAATTTATTTTCCGTTAGCTGTCAATAACCTAAATACATAAAGAGAGGCTGGTATCATAAAGTAAAGTTATAATCAGGGCAATCCTATTTTTAAAATGCGTTATCGCGTAAACACAAAAATAATACAGACATCATGTAAAGTTAGGTTAGGAAAGTTTTTAGTAGATATTTTTTGGGGGATATTTTGTCCCTAGGATATTTTGTCCCTAGGATATTTTGTCGTGAGATGAAACAGCGCTTTACCATTTGAATGTATTGATGCACACCGATAGTACCTACCTATCGAAAACTTAAAAAAAAGTTTACAAACTAATTTGGAACACACTTCCGCAGTCCTCTTCAACCCCGTAAATGCTGAAATTATCCGCTTATCGTTTAGCAATTCCGTTTTTATTTAGACTGGCGATTCACTTCAACAATATTATTTTTTTGTTTCATAAAACATAATGTCATGTACCTACATGTACAGACAAATCATTTTAAAGAGGACACGTTTCTATGTATTTGTGCACACCTATAATTTGGAACACCCGCCCGCAGTCCCCTCTAACCCCGCAAATACTTAAGTACATTTAAATTCCGTTTAAATTTAGATTCAATTGATTGATTCAATTCGATAATTGATTCATTCTTCAGTTTCCTAACAAAACCAAAATTATTATTTAGTTGATTTACTTTTTGATCCATCCAGTACCTACACCAATGCAAAAGACAACAGTCTCTTAAAAATAAATATAGTTCAATCGATCTTTACCGTCATCAATCGGTGTCCAAACTTAAATTCAGCATATTATGTAGAATATTTAACATAAACCACGAATTTCAAGCATTTACACTTTTTATCGTAATATTAATGAAGCTGTGATCCGCAAAACACCTACTATATACATAATAAAGGTTGCCAATTATAAACAAAACTAACAACACTCTTTTCGTATTTGTTTTTACAATCATAATAAACAACGTATGTAAATCAATGACTTATATTCCTACTTATACATAGTGACCGACCGAAGGTTCGGTTTTGGTTTTGGTTTCGGTTTCGGCAAAAAATCTAGCTTCGGCATCAGTTTCGGTTTCGGCAGAAAATCTGCCCAACCTTCGGCCGCACCGAAACTCTGCGTCCGTGAATTATCGCGCGTCGTTCAACTGACTTCGGGTGAGTTCGTGGCTCGTGTGTAATATGTTAGAGTTGATTATTAATAAATTATAGTTCCAAGAAGTAGTTAACACGTTTGTTAATTTTTATAATTTTTGTTTGTTTTATAGCAGTAATATATCTACTTCAATTATTGTTTTTTTTTTTAAATTTAATTTAACACGTGTAATAAGAATGTTGTGTACTGAATTGAATAATACTCAATTAATGAGGTCCTTCCTTTATAATGCAAATGTTGATTATTAACAAATTTTAGTTTCAAGAAGTAGTTAACATGTTTTATTAATTTTTGTTTGTTTTACAGCAGTAATATAATTTTTTTTCACATCTTTCATTTACTGATTTTTTAATTCATTTAATACGTGTTAACTGTCCGTATACGTGTAAAAAATAAGCCAAATTTCGGTAAACAATAGATTTTTAACATGTCTAAAAAAGTTTCGGTTTCGGCCGAAACTGAGACAGGTACCGAAGATTCGGATTCGGTTTCTGTTTCGGCAGAAATTCCTGTTTCGGTCGGACACTACTTATAATATATTGGTACCCTTGCTATAATATATTATTGATGATATTTATTCGATGGTCTCTCCAAGATCGATAAAATAATGAAAAACTTTAAATACTTAAGAACAGGTTACTAACTCGTAAGTACCTAATTACTTTTTTGTACTCTCGTTATTAAACTATCAAATTATCATTGTGTAACTTTTTATGTTAATGTAGTCATGATTTTTTTTCATGTGTACTATTTATCGCTCTGTTAATTTAGCTATGTTCTTTAAAACTTGTTTTAAAACAAACTAATCATGTTTCAGTTTATAATAATATCAACAAAGTAACTACACGTTCCTCTACAAGTACTTTCATAGTACTTACCTTAAGCACTTCTGTTTTACTCTTATACTTAAACTTATTGAACTCCTTTGTACAACTTTATATGATTATGAAACTACTTGTATTTTCCCTGCTTATATCTTAATGTTCAGTATTTTATGTTATATATTGTAAGCTTACTGTTATACGTCTGAACAACTTATGTATCTATAATAACGTATACGTGAAAAAGCCTTCAAGGCGTGAATAAATAGATAAAATAATTTACATCCTACTAATATTTTAAAGGCGAAAGTTTGTACGGATGTATGTTTGTTACTCTATCACGCAAAAAATACCGAATGGACTTTAAAAATTCTTTCACTTATAGAAAGCTACATTATTTGCGAGTATTTGGCTGTATATATTGTTAAGCTCTGGCGTTATGAATAATCTCTGGCGTTATGAAATTATTTATTATACGTTTATTGTCCAGACTTAAGGCAAAGCGTTGCTTGGCAACTATAAGTAATTATTTGACGTGAGCTGTCATTTTGTTATTTGTTTAGGTTACTATGGAGATCCCTTTGATAGTTAAAATTATACTAATCTATAATAATAATAATACTTGGCTAATTTGTACAGCGCCGTTTTTGTGAGAAATCACCTCAAGGGCGCTATACTTATATGTATTTTTAATGCAAAACTGCGTGTGTTTGATTGTTACGCTTTAATAGATGGTACGCGAGCTGTTTGAAAAATGAATGTGACGGGTATGGAGGGGTGAGAGAGGGGGGGGGGGGGGAGGGGAGGGGTGGGGGGGGAAGAGGGGGGGGGGGTATGGAAGGTGGAGGAGGCGGAGTGGGAACCCCCTAATACTATGCGAGCAAAGCCGGGGGCAAAACCTAGTGTAATCTATTTACTTACTGGTCATACGTTTTGTCGTGACGTTTATTCGCCAGGCGGATATTTTATATGTATTGTAGTGCTTTTGATATATTACATTATCCTACAATATATTAACTAGGGTTTTTTTTAAGAGCGCAAGTGGCGGGAATTCCCGCCTAGTACGTTATCGTAATGTAAAACTGACAATCACAATACATAACTAACACTCCTATAGAGACTCACATCGAGTTACTTTACATCATTAAACTTATTATATTTATTTATTTATTTTAGGTAAATCAACAGTTTACAATTGGATTAATTTATACATGTATAATTTACCTAACTGAGAAACCAATTATAGATTTCCTCATTGTACTATTATATGGTGTCTAGAAATTAAACAGTAATCTTACAACAACTAACAAATATTACATTATAATAACAGGAGGTAGGTAGAACATAATATCATATGTCATTACATAATATTTAATATTTAAGTGGAAAAAACTCTCCAGCCTGGTGTGAGACCACCATTCAGAATTCAAACGTTGCTTGAAATGACTTTGGCCGTGTTTGATGACCAGATCAGAATAGCCAGGTAATTCCCAACCTTCCCCATCTCCTTCCCCTCCCCACTACCTCTAGCCTCACAACCCCGATTTGGGCTGTCATAGCCTCACTAGCACAAGATGGTTGGGAGCAATTGGGACTCTTGTGCGGTATTCACATAAAAAATATTTATTTTTATTTTTAACTTCAGAACCTCATATTTAATAAAATGAAGACAATATTAGCGAAACTCAATCGAAAATCTGGAGACAGAAAATCAGAAAAAGATATTGGCACCTCTGGGACTATTTAAAAATAAGTATTTAATAGGTACCTCAGCGTTTTTGCGAGTTTAAAAATTAAGTTATGTCTTCCCTAGAGTACGGTTCTGTAATAGTCTCCACGTGGCCGCCTCTTAATAATATATCACTACATTCACGCAGTTTTATACTCATTTAATACATTTTTAATACACTTTTGACAGAGTTTTTATATTTATTTTCGTCACAATTGAAAATATCATGTTGAACACAGTCTTATAAGGCAAGCATTTTGGTTTCATTTTATTTTACGCTGTTTTTTTTTTTTAAATATCACACGAACGTATGTACCGTGTAGGTACTTTCAAAACTATTCTGTTCAATAATTCAGGACAGTCAGTTATGTTATTAACGATTTTATATACTAGCAACATCGCATCAGAGAATTGCCCTCGTACACTCAATGTATCAATTTTGAAAAATGTTGTTGCATCAAGATAATTATTAAATCGATTGTGCGATTTATAAGAAAGGTATTTTATGATTTTTTTTCTGAAGAGAGAGACATCACAGCACTATTGGTTGAGATATTCTTTCAAACGATAAATTTTAAGCATTTTCCAAAGATATTTCGTTTACACTTGACAGCACCGAAGATTTATACTATAGCAATTCAAGCCAAATTTAGCGTATAGCATGTACTCTGCCTACTCCTATTACATCTCAGATATTTATAGCAGAAAGAATACTTCTCTATTTCTAATGATCAAGGTATTTTTTAATTAATGGGCCACTTGCATGGACTTCATAACGACTTGGAAAAAATCGTGTGGATAGATTTTTTTACTAAGATTACGAAAATATTAGTAAAATTTTTTTAGAATTGTACAGTTTTTTTTATTTTTAAATAAATAAATCCATTGTTTGGGCTCGTGACGTCACTACATGAAAATGTCCCGTCTCTGAAAATGTTTCTATAAAATTTATAAAATTCCACACTGTTTTTTTTTTTTATATGTATACATTTGATATATATACACTTTGATTTCAGGCGAATTTTTGAATTTAAGATTTAACGTTCACTAGATTTATTGTTTGTTCTCTGCGAACGTATCATTTGGTTTGATTTTTCGACAGATGTTATGAAGAGAACCCCGTACATTTTAGATGTCGGTACGTGTTTTAGAGGTATAATGGTTATGGTGCTGATTTTAACAAAATCAAATTTAATAATATTCTAATTATCATTATAATTTACAAGTACAAGTATTTTACATTGGATTTAGAAATATACACGTTGTACATTATAATGATTTATGATCAATAAGATGGATCAAAGAAAAAAATATTTATGAGTTTTTTCGCACCTATAAAATTATGTCACGTCTTTCCGGTTTATAAAAAGTGGTCTGAATTTTCGGATTGAAACTTTCAAAAAATCCCCAGGGTTTCAAAAATATGATTAAAAAAAATACAGAATTTCTTAGAATATTTGTCTAATCCGGAATTATTTTTTTAAATGTGATGCAAGTGGCCTATTGGAGATGCCTTTGGAGTGCCTCCCCTGGCACCAGGTTGGGAGATGTGCGGACTCTTGTGTGTTGTTCAATTAAAATAAGGAATATTTAAATGAGAAACTCGTAGTTTCTCGTGGTTATTACGCGAGTGCCAAAAGACAGGTAGGTCGCGAAACCGGTTGACCTAGTCAAGGTTAGCCCTGTAATATTTTATTCTTAACGCTTTGCCACCCACATGGATCTGTTTACAGCGTGGTGCTGGGGCAAAGGTCAAAATATCAGATGTTTTATATTCGCTCATTATAAAATTACAAGTCTTTATTTGGAGTATTGAATTTATTTATATAATGTGGTTACATGTTATTTATTATCTTCTTATACGTAATTCGTCAGTATCCTTAAAAATGGTTTCATATGTATTTAATCAGAGTATGTACAAACATACTTATTAAAACATAAAACATAATTATTTATTAATTCAAAGGACTCTGATGATCATAAAAATTATTTACATGAAGGGCCATTAACAATTCATATTTTGTCGAAATATGTTCTTACGAACAGGGCGGTTCAAATGTGAAAGATTAATTATTCTCCTTACCAGCTTTTTAAAAATATAACTCAATATCGTTTTTTTCCTATAAAATTTGCTTTAATTTATAACTACATTCAAAAATGCAGAAAGAAATGATAAAACTATTAAAACTATGTACTTTTTGTAATTATTTTTTAATCATAATTATTTATAATTTTTCAATAATGTCTAATCAGAATGAGAATGTAATTTTTTTTTAAATATATTATTTTGTAAGACCGTAAATAAATGCACGAACTGAATTATTTTCGTCACAAAACACGTGATTAAATTATTTTCGTCACAAAATACGTGATTAAATTATTTTCGTCACACAACACGTGATTTTAAATGATTTTATTAAAACTAAAATTAAAAATCTGAAACAAAGCTTTATTGATTTAGTTTACTACATGATTATATAATATGAAATGTGTGTTATATATTAAAATATTTTTTTTGAAAATTTAACAAATTTTCCAACGACCTTCGGTAAAACCTTATTGTACTAAAAATAAACATATTTTCTTAAAATTTAAAACATAGCTTTACTAGATAAAAGAACAGTCTTATTTATAGTTTATATTGATTTATAATTTTTAAAAATTATAAAAATCATAAATTAATTTATAATTTTTTGTGGAAAACAGCAAATACGTCTAAAATTTGATTTAAAAATGACATATTTCCGGTTTTGTCTAGTTATTCCCTCTTATGTTGGATGTAGGGTGCATACTCAAAAGATAAAAAAAAATGAAAAACATAAATTTACTCATTTATCACAAACCTCGTGATGAAGTAAACAAGCATGTACAAATTACGGCTCAAAAGATTATTGATTATTTAAACAAACAAAAACCATTATAAATTGAACAATAGGATTAGTAAGTAATACATAAAAATGACTACTCAACACGAAATTGAAACCATTAAAGCTTTTGATATTTATGATTTATTGTATAGTATCGAATTAATCAGAAATTTTAACAATAGATTTCATTAACTGATTATCAGATCATTATTTAACTTTTCTTGTCGTCCTTGATAATAATATCGTTTAAATGAAATAAAATATTCGACAAAAACAATTCAATTTCAAACTTACATTTAATAATAATATTCGTATTATTTTTGTTGTACATAAATCATCTGTCGGCTTTAGCACAAGAGTGCTATAATGGTAAAGATACCACAATGCCTCTAGCCTCTAGGAGAAGAAACAACTGTCTCAAATATAAACAAGTTTCCTAGAATAACTTTCATTTTTGCCATTTTCCTAGACGAATGAGTGTTCGCTTAAGCTGGAAACAAACGACATACGACAATGTCTTTTGGACTGTTTTCTGACTCCATTTAGACATATTAAAATTAAGGTGGCATACAATACCGAGCCGAGCCAGGTCATTTTGATCCATGTCGCCATCGAATGAACAAATCGAACACGTGACAAAATTTACTTTTTTCACAAATATTCAACAAATGTTTATTTAAAATTAAGTAGTAAGAAATAACATCGGCAGCGGAAAATGTCGAAAATTGATATGCTGTAAAGGACAATAAATCCAAAAATGAGTTAATTACGACATCTTTCTCCGTTTTTTTTTCTTTTTCGATCTGCATCGTCGAAATATTTGTAGAAAAACAAGTGCGTCTTTTAGGATGTTCCTTTTGAGGTATTTTTTTTTCTGAAAAATTAAAATTAAACTTTTACAAAAACAGGAGATATGATATTATTAAAAATAAAATCCGAATGCAGTATACATGCGGTAAAAGCGAAACTCTATTAAAACAATCTCAACCAATACTTGAAAAGTGAGGTTATAATCAAAGCGACCAATGAGCGCAGACCTCGCGTAAATTCCGTTTCATATCTCAACCAATAGGAGCCTTTAAAAGTGTCATCACAATCAATGCGATCAATGAGCGCAGTGATGCGTCGCAGCTGCAGTAATCGTCATTTCCGTTTCATCCGAAATCCAAGTCACAGCGGGGCTAAAGACGTTTCACTTCATAAAAATTATTTTCGATCTCATGGTGAGGACATAAAATGGCTATACATATATTGTTCTATCATCCAGAATAAAATCACGTCCGCTTGAACAGACCGTAGGTACTATCGACTGGAGTTCATACTGAAGTCAGGTCTGAATTGGATCGGGGATCTCCAACACGGCGGAACAGACGAGCCATCGACTTATGCGGCCGAGCCGAGCCACAGTTCTTTCAAAATCCACCGAGCCACACTGGATTTTGAACTCCGCCGAATATTAAGCGGAGGGTGCCCACGCCCAGACTGCCCAGCCCAGCTATCTGAGTTTCCCCACTCACGATAAGGTTTGGCTCGGCGCAGGGCCATTTGGTTCGTTGGCTCTCTCATGTGTGTCCAGCTTTAATTACCTACCATTGAAATCACAATACTAGAATAAAATTTTTTCAGTACATTTCGAAAAATAATAAGTGGTTTTACCATGTCTCAACACTTCAAAGATACACAGGGCAGGTTTAAAAGACATAACGGTTATCAGATCGCCAGGTTGATACTGACCTCTCTCGGGTTTTCACGTTTTCAGTGCACAAAAATGCAGAGATAAAAGAATACATTTTTGAAAACGGCACGTGGAGTAAATGACCGAAGAAAAAAGTGTAAGGAGAATATGAGACGCAAATGTGAATGGTAGAAGAAGTCGGGGACGCCCGAGGAAGACAGGGCATGATCAAATAAACCAGTTACTTGAATCGGACTATTTCAGAAGCCAGAATACTAGAATAAAATAATAAAAAAGTAAAAGTATGTACGATACGATGTATGAATGTGAATGAAGAAAGGAATTAATGCCTCATTTTGGGAGGCGGTTATGGGAACCCTGCCATAGGTCACCCCCACGTTCACTACGTTTTGTAACTTAAAAGGGATGCCCGGGTTGCGTATTTACAATCCCTACCGCGTTTCAGTCGCGCTACCGACTGAAACGCGGTAGGGATTGTTATGCATAAATCACGTTACAAACACTACCTCGTTTCAGTCGCCTTACGCGCTTCGTTGCTCTATCTGTTTCTGTGAGAGTGACGACCGTAATTATAGAAGGTTAGCAGAGAAGATGGACCGCGGTTTTTTTTATACTTCAAAAATTTTTTTTTTAACATTGAAAATTTATTTTTTGATGTACTTAAAATAAAACGCGGTCCATCCCTGCTTACCCTTTTATAATTACGGTCGTCACTCTCAGTTAAAAAAAAACGCTTTTTTTACTTACTAAGACGACTGAAACGCGGTAGTGTTTGTAAGGTGATTTATGCATTACAATCCCGGGTTGATGGTGTAAGATTTGTCTAGGTATTCACTAGTGGCGGTTCGTGAGTTTTCAGTGAGCTAAGATTGAAAAATATGACGTTATTGACGTTGTTGTAGCTAAAATGATTTTTATTTTTTTTCAAAATTTCAAATTTCTGTATGAAGATATTCAAGATTCGTTCAGTCAAGGGATGCGTCCATTCCTACCCACCCCTCATACCCTTTTCCTTCCCAGAACATCCTCTCCTTCCTTTCCCTGAAAATACCCTCCACACAGCATCTCCAAAGATGTCAGGCCTGAAGGGGTATTATTTTCCTCAGGACATCCTGTGTGAAGATAATATTTTTTTAATGCCAAGACTGAATTGTTTGCCGGTCTGTCCTCTCTGTCTACCCCTGCGGAGAACGGCGTGACGGTTGTTAGTCAGTTAGTTAGTTAGAAATCTTGTAAAGGTATTAGAGAGTCAACTAAAAAGAAATGTAAAATCTTGCAATGTCCAGTGTTTTGAATTAATATAATGCGTGGAAAGCCGTATCTTCTCCACGCATAAACTTTCTAATTAAAGTGTGTTTATCGGAAGTGACCTGTCAGGTAAGTATGTTTTCTGTATCTACTTATAAATAACTAGCAGACCCGGCCACACGTTGCTGTGGCTAACGAAATAACGCCATTACCCAACCTTTATAAAATCGCTCGCCCGCTGCCTGAATTGAATATTTGATTTTATCGGCTTTTCTCTACTATAATAAGCATGTATTATACATATAAACCTTCCTCATGAATCACTCTATCTATTGGTGAAAACCGCATGAAAATCCGTTGCGTAGTTTAAAAGGACTATGCGCACATATACTTTGAGCGACTTCATTTTATAGTATGTAACTATAATAGAGATCATATCCTACTAATGTTATAAAGGCGAAAGTTAGCGTGGATGTATGGATGTATGTTTGTTATTCTTTCACGCAAAAACTACTGAATGGATTGTAATGAAACTTTACAATTGTTATAGCTCATACATCAGAATAACATATAGGCTATAGCTCAGAGCTCTGACATTATGAAATTTGTATAAAAAAATTGCAATAGGTGGCACGCGAGATGTTTGAAAATGTAATGGTTATGGAAGGGGCGGTGAGGGGGCGCATGAGAGAGGGTGGGTTGGTGAGGGGGAAGGGGCGGTGAGGGGGAAGGGGGGGAGGTGGCGGAGAGGGGGTGGGGAGTGGGGGGGGGGGGCGAGGGGGGTTAGGGGGAGGGGAGATTGAAACCCTCCTAATACAATGCGAGCGAAGCCGGGGCAAAAGCTAGTATATAATAAATTGTACAGCGCTGTTGAGGTGATCTTTCACAAAAACGACGCTCTCAAAATTATCCAATTTTTATTATATACTAGATGTCACAAGCAGATACCGATGTAATACTTATTAATATTACTCCAAAGGTTACTGCAAACCCTGACATGAAAATACATTACGTGGATACAATTTATATTGCTACAGAAGTGATGAATATTAGGGTACCTAACAAACCAATGTAGGGTAGTGATGCAACGGAAGTGTCTTAACGGAAGCGGAAACAGATTTCAAAAGTAAATCTTAGCGGAAGCGGATGCAGAAGCGGAACCGGAAGCGGAAGTGTTAATACTATGAAGAAAAAGCACAATTTTATTTTTTAAGATTTGTTTAATTAAATTTGTATTTTGTACTTTTAGTACTCGAAATTATATTTCGAGTACCTACTAGAGGTACAGAGGTAAATTATATTCAATAAAAAGTAATTTGGCTGCTTTTACACCTTTGGGTCTGTTTCGGTGTTCTTCATATATAAAACCAGCTCTACTAAATAATTGCTCACTGGCTACACTGCTGGGGAGAGCTGATAAGTACTTTTGGCAACACATGGGGGTGCGCATTTACTTTCCACCACGTAAGGGGATCCTCATGGAAATATAGTCGCTTCTCTTTATTGCACTCCCAAAGGTGTGCCTGTATCTTTAAAAATAAATTGTCACTATCGTCAGTTGTAGAAGAGTTCTCCTCCTGGTCTTTATTTATACTTAACATCGATTCCAATATTTGTAATGATGATGATGATTTTGAAGTAGAATGCTGCACTTCGATATCTTCAATCGCAAATTATTCTTCGTTTAGAGTTCTGTCATAAAGTTTGCAGAACCAGAAACGGAAACGGAAGTGAAAAAACCTGCGGAACTTCTGCAGAAGCGGAAGCAGAGTTCTGTTGCAACACTAATGTAGGGCAACGATTCCCTGCGGGCACATTTTTCTGACTAGGACTTTTGGAACATTGGTACGGTTTCCCACGGTTTTACTGAATATTGGAAGGATTTTCCCTCGATTTGTGTTTTTGCCGGAAAACCATTAGGTTGACAGGGATCCTTAATAAGGAGAAAATGTACATTTAACATACATATCTATCTAATATAATATGTTGAAAACCATGTAATGGCTAATGACTTTTCAACGTTCCGAGTATAAAATAGGTCCAAAATCCTAAACAGAGAAACAAAAACACAAATTAAATTTTTAAGTACTTAATGTTTGCACCATGTTGAAATTGCTTTTTTCCATATTAGTTTTTACTCTGAAATTGTGACTAAATTGCTTTTTAGACAGTTTTAATTTGCAAGCGTCGCGAACAGAAGAGTTCACTACTTTTTATAATTTATTTTGAAGTTAATTTTCGGAAAAAAGTTAATTACGATGAAAAAACATTCGGTCTCATTATTTTTTTATGTAATAAAGCATGGCTGTGAGTCGCAACTGCGCTAATATAGTGGAACTATGACAACCCTTATTTGGTGAATATTGTAAGATTGTGAGAAGGGAGGAAGAAAAAAGAAAACGCGAAAAAAAAATATTTGAATACCGAACCCGTTTAACCGAGAAATGATGAAATTTTTCGAAGCCATACACAACAAACTTTTTGATATGTATATACATACATACATGTATATACATACATATCAGGTGATTTGTCGTTGTGAATCTGTTAGAATTATGAATAAGTACAAACATTTTTACTTGTGTAGTGGTGCAGTATTGAAGGACCACTTTAGGGTAAGATGAGGATATTCCAAACTATTTCGATCCATTTCCGTAATTAGACGTGCTCTATAAGTTTTGGGTCTTCCCAGGACCTCAGGAATAAATCCAAAGTAATGGCCGGTTTCGATTAAGTGCTCAACGATTGCCGATTTATCAGGGTGGCCGAGTTTGCAAGCACGAAAGTATTCTGCTACCCTTTTGTAGATCGTCCACTCTGTCTGGACTACATAAACCTTGTCACATCCGGAACAGCTGAGTTTTCTGAAACCGGCCATTACTTTGGATTTGTTCCTGAGGTCCTGGGAAGACCCAAAACTTATAGAGCACGCCTAATTACAGAGGCAATTAAAATCTACAAAAATCCTTTTAATATTAATAGAGAAGACGGAGCTAAGCTCAATAGCTCTTGGTATCCTGTGATTGACGGCTACACCAAAGCTAAATGCAAAAAAAAAACATGTCTAGGTTTACAGTAATGCCAGCTTGTGGTGAACCATTTTTTGTTATAACTTTATATTGACTAAATTCGCTTTAACCATTGTTATTCTAATTCTAATTCTAGCAAAATTCAGTTTATATTAATAGAGCAAAAAACCATGTCTAAGTATACAGTAATGCCAGCTCGTGGTAAACCATTTTAATTTATATTGACTAAATTTGCTTTAACCATTGTAATTCTATTTCTTAAATTCTTACCATTGTGATTTCTAATTTTAGAATTCATTAAGAGATGGAGCCACTTCCGTCGTCATCTCGCAAACGGACTTGCCCCTGGCTAGCATAAATTCTACGTTTTATTGAACTTTCTATTCCGTTCCGCGGCGATGACGCCACTGCTTGTCACGATTATTTTCTACTGGTGAAAGTTAGTGGAGCTGGCGACACGGTATCGCTAGAAGTAAATAAGCACACACTTCACGACTAAAATTACACATCTACCGGATCTGCTCTGATGATGGACACTGCAACGATGTCCGAAACGTTGGCTAAAGAAGGAGGTAGCGCAACACGTCATAACACCCTAAAAACAAATAACGAAAATGCTTTTGGCCGTGAAAATCTTAAAACTTATCTATTTCGAACCAGTTTGAACAACTATTGCTGGACACAAATACAGATAGTCTCATTGAATCAGATAGCCTCCGTTTTTTGCCGTTCAATGTTGGATTTAATTACAATTCTGTTAGTACCTTAAGCTTCAAAAACGGATTCTCAAACTATTTTGTTATTTACCTTAAAAAATTTCGATGGCCACCTGGCAAGTCCGTATTTCAACAATTCCCATTGATTTTGTGATATATTTTTACAAGAATATCGTACAGGAGTATTGCGAGGAGATGGGGAATTGAAGGGGAGATTCATCTCCCTATTCATGTTTGGTCACCAAACACTGCTAAAGCCTCATTCATTGTCTTTGTGTTGAACTTCATTTAATAAAAAAAATTATTTAATTTAATTTAATATTTTTATTAAGTTCTGGATTAGTTATACAGGCTAAGACCATTCCAAGCAAAGTTTCAATTCTGACATTGGTGGTCACCAGTGCGATACTGAGAGTATCTTGTACACAGGAACGAGCCGAATTTAAATGAATAGATTGGAAATAACCCAAATTAATCAAATACAATTTACTTACACACGCCGAGATTTGAACCCACAACCTCCGGATTGTTAGTCGAGTACCCTACCCCTCGACGTTAGTCGTAAGAGTATCTTCCATTCTAAGATATGATTTTTTTAAATCTGTTTGTGCAGACGATTTCCGTAATATTATTACAAAATATATTTATTTCTGTACATTTAGGACGGGTTGTTTAAAAAAATTGACGGGTTCATCAAATATTTTAAGTTAATTTTCACTTTCTGTGTAAGTTTTATTCAAGTTCTGTGATTATTTCAGTTTTGTGAAGAAACTGGCCTATAATGATTGACTTGAATAGAACGTACACAGAACGTGAAAATTTACTTAAAATATTTGCTGAATCCGTCAAATTTTTTGAAACATCCCAACCTTAGGGGTGGGTTTCTTCATTTACCGAGAATGCTAAATGCAATGCTATTTGTAAAAGTAAACGGTAAAATGCTTAGAAATGGGTTTTTTCATTTGACATTTACCGTTTACTTTCACCTTACATTTTACAGGCCCACAATGGTGCTGCAAATGCGAAAGGAAAGGTAACTAATATGGCGGCCGTTGTCTAAATGTCACTTTGGTGACAGTTTAGAGATTTTCTTGCTATCTATTTTACGGTATTTGCTAGTATTTTATCATTATGTTCGCAACAAGTGATGGTTCATCAGGTTCTGACGATGAACTAATAATTAATTATATGACACGACGTGTAAAGCGACATAATAAACGCAGGAATTTCTATCTAATGGAAGACGTAGATTTCGCGTTAATAAAGAAACTGCTCGACTTTTGACTACATTAATTGCAGATATGATATGTTATTCGAAAGAATTACTCATTGCTAATAATTTTATTACAATTTAAAACGTGATCCCTGAGACGTATGTGTGGTAAAACAATGTACGATCGTGTGAGAAATGTGGATATCCGCAAAGAATGTAAGGCTGATGTAAGCATAATGCGTAAGATTAAGAAAGGGACCCTCAGATGGTTTGGGCATGTAGAGCGAATGAACGAAGAAAGTAGTGTAAGAAAAATATACGACGCGAATTTGAATGGTAGAAGAAGTCGGGGATGCCCGAGAAAGACATGGCACGATCAAGTGAATCAGATACTTGAGTCGGGCATTTCAAAAGTCAGAATAATAGAAGAGAATGTATGAGACGATGTATGAATGTGAGTGAGGCAAAGAGTGTGTGCCAAGACCGAGTTGTTTGCCTCTGCCTACCCCTGCGGGGAAACGGCGTGATGGTTAGTTAGTTAGTTAGTTAAAACGTGAAACAAATAACAACGCAACCATAGATGAAGCAATTCGCACACAATGTTTGACATTTATTGTGTGGGTTGCCACATGAAAAAAATATATACAAAGTTCCCAATATGAAAATGTGGGGATTAGGTTAGTTTTTATGCTGTCATCCCTATTTACTTTTACCTAAGCAGTTGGCATCGTGAAAAAACCCATTTTGCCGTAAATGTCAAATGCACTGCGAAAGGAACTGTAAACTGCTAAGCTAAAGTAGAGTGTAAATGAAGAAACCCACCCTAGGTGTTTGTTTGGAACTGAACCGAAAATATATCAGTTTGAAAATGTCAATGGAATGATGAAAACGGTCGGGTTCTTATTTTCTAAAAAAACACTTACGTACGGGCCCAAATAAATAAATGAAACTTCGACCTAGGCAAGTTTTATAATTGTTTTAACCCCGATGACATTTTCATAAAATTGAAAGAAAACATTATTTCTACGTGGCAGAATCATTGGGGTGAATCTAGTAAAACAAAAGGATATAACTTTTTCATAATACAGCCAACGATTCCTTCAAAACCGTGGTTTTCCAGACTCTCTTTATACAAATTCTTAACATCCTACATTCGCCGCCTGCTGATATAGCATTGCTGCCATAATGTTCACCTGACAAAAATTCATGGTAAGAATACTGCGATGTGTGAATGTCGTCTTGGTGAAGAAGACGTCAATCATATTTTTTTCAGTTGCCCTATAAATAATTCATACAAAAATTTCATCCCTCACCTAATCAGTTCGGGCATATTGCCCCCCTACAACATTGCATGCCTGTTATCTTCTGTGGACAAACGCGTTTATAAAGTCTTGGCTAATTTTAATTATTAACAGCATCACTTTGTAACTGTAAGTTTAGTTTCATGTATTTATATATTTAGTTTTTTTTACCCATAATAAATTATATAAATAATAATTTCCTGTTGCTTCCACTTGTTAAATGTAATTTAAATCATCTCGTCTTGTAAGAATTTATCTTATTATTATTATTTGTGCAGTTTTATTTATTATATAATGTAGATAGGTTCTTCATACACATCTACTGGATCTGCCGGATCTGCCCTGATGATGGACACTGCAACGATGTCCAAAACGTTGGCTAAAGAAGGAGGTAGCGCAACACGGCATAACACCCCAAAAACAAATAACGAAAATAGATAGGTTCTTGTTATTAAAACCAAATTTGTAAATATTAACCCAAAATTACACTCACCAAATCATTCACTTGACACTGGCCAGAACACTCCTTTGGGGTGAAAGCCATGAAAAAAAGGTGAATATTTCTAAAATGATGAATCAAAAATCATTTTTCCACTGGCTTATTTATAACATCCGTTTAAGAGGTAATAAGATGTTGAGTTATTAGCTCAAAATGCTGGTACGAAAAAAAATCAATCTATCTCATCGGAACCGCCCTGTACAGTTGTAAGGGTACGATCGCAAGACCATCTTTCGTAGAAATTTGAATTTGGCCGCTGGTTAATGGTCAACCAGAGAGATCATATGTGTGGTTCTCAGGGTACACTGTACCACAGCATGTATCCAGAATTAATACGTCCTATCTATAATCAAGGTGCGGAAAGTTAGACTGAATTATTATGTTTCTTTAGCCAAGTAAGTAATTTATTCCAACAAAGCAATAGATCAGTATAGAGTTATCGCCGCAAGCCAATCGTTCGACAGACATTGCATATTCATTAAAGCCACATCGCTATACAAATTCATCTAAGGTTCTTTATATTCTCTGATCAAATCAGTCAATTAAAATAATGATTTATCTTGTGAAACATTGCTCCAATTACTAACTTCAATACAGCAATTGCTGTGTTTTCAAAAGTATGCAAAACATTAATTAAAACCATACAAAAATAAATACGGGAAAAAAATAAATATTGTGCGTTTTTTATCATTTTTTTTATATTTACCCCACACGAGAGTCCCTGAGAAAAATACTTTCCCTCAGGGCCCACGCCGTCTTTGGGTATGCTGTGTGGATTTTTTAAACGGATGGAAGGAGAGGAAGTTCTGGAAAGAAAAAAGGTGCGCGAATGTGCAGGAATTTAGGGGTCAGTGTGTCCAGGACATGAATACATCCCTCCCGCTGCTGTGCAAGAGGATAGGTTGAGAGAGACCACCTTGAGAGGTCAAAGAGTCTCCCCAAATCGGCCTTTCCCGATCTGGCTCGCCACGCAGCTGGTGGGCAGGCGAACACACTTCACCTGATGAACTCCTGGCAAGTCACCAAACGAACGAACTATTAGGGATGACATATGACATGTTCATGTTTCTTATTTAACAAAAAAACAGTAGGTAACAATGGAATGTCAGAAAAGTTTATTATAGAATAAATTACAATATGCCGAACAAGTTAATTAAGTCATGCTTAGTTTCTGAGACAACGAAAATAAAATAGATAGGTATTTGGAATATTCCAAAATATTTATTTTTATTATTGAATATAGACAAATATATAACAAACCGTAAATTGTAGTCTTACGCTATTTTTTCACTTTGAATTGAAATTAAAATATTTAAATAAAATTAAAAAAAAAATGATTTTGAGTCAAAATTTCAAAAAAAAACATCCGTTGATTCACCAATTTTGGTGTGTAAAAAGATCACTTCTGGTATTTTTTTTTTTTTTTCACCGTTATTTATCGATTTTGTAAGAGACAAACAGCTTTTATATAATATACAGTAATAAATATACAAGTGAATTGAAGTCAAGCCACAGAAGTTTCTTATGCTAAAATTAATTGGAAATGATGTTTTAATATCTTAAAATTAATTTTGGGTTATAGGAAAGGGAGAGGAAGAGGAAAATAGGAAAAGGATAGGAATATGTTTCTTTTGAATTGTTACAAATATTTTTTTGTGAAAAAAGATTTTTTTTTATAAAATAAAATTTCATACAAATTAAAAAACCTTTTTTATGCTGATTACTGATCACAGAAAAAAGATCTGTATATTGCAGTTGTTTGATTTTCGATTATTCAAATAATCATTTTCTCAATTACATGAGCGAAATTTGATAATTGTGTTTTCATGATGATGTACTTTTGCCCCATTTTACAGCTTCATGTCCCAGATCCCCGTTTATTTATTCCTCTGTTGAGAGCCAATGGTTTGAAGTGTAAATTCACGTAGACCCCAGTCAAACCATTATGAAACAATCAACAAAGGTTTCGCTAACAAGTAAACACGCAAGGTCCTACAAACTCTGATCAAACTTGATAATTTAATTATTGAAATTTGTTATTTCTGTCACTAGCCGCCAATCTGAAATTAAACAGCAAAAGGGCGACTCCGCTATAGACATTTCTCGACATCAATTTTTAAATCGAAGTATTTGTTATTTTTTTATATCAGTGCAAAGAAGAAAGTCAATATTTAATAATAATTTCTTTTTTTTGGATTTTACTTCACATTGAAATTTTTGGCGCGCTTGGAAACATTATCATTCGAAGAATCGATGTATAACTGCAAAATCACACCGTGCAACACTGGCGCGAAACAGGTGTTACCGATAGTTTGAGGTTATGTTTTACTGCTAAATGTGTAGTGACAATATTAATTTATATTTATGTGTCGAAAGATGTTATTAATTTTGGTTATTTTTTTAAGCATCATTGACTGCAAAAAGTCACAGATAGCTTGTTGCACCCGCGATACCAAAATGTATAAAAGTTTGTGTAGTTCACAGAAATAAAGTAACGTTTTGAAACTTTGTAAAAGAAAGAAGAAATCGAAGGTAAACTTAAATCAATCGTTTTTAATAGTATAATGTTAAATTAATAATAAACGTTGACTCAAGTTGGTTGCACCCACGATGTGATGTTAAAATCGCGGGTGCAACTCTTTGACAACTACCCTTATTGTGTCATTTATCGTATATTTTATTGTTTTGTTACGTCTTGAATAATAATATACGCTGTGTATGATTGGTAATTTATATTTAATAAAGACGTTGATTGTTTTATTCCCCATTTTTTACAGAAACATGGGATAAAATGACAGAATAACAACGGAAAGAGACCACTTCATGGAAATATAGGTGAAAATTTAAAGAAAAATTTTCTTCATATTAGTAAGAAAAGAATAAGTTCTTCTTGTTGTGCCCTGTCCGTTCAACGGACGTTGGCTATCATGTTGGCTATGCGGAATTTGTTTACTGGGCCCGGAACAGCTCCACGGTAGACTGGCCAAACTACTGTCTCAGGTTTATCAGCCATGAGGTTCTCCTTCTTCCAGGGCTCCGCCTTCCGGCAATCTTTCCCTGCATTATGCGATGCAGGCTCTCATACTTCTCTGGATGTCTCATCACATGTCCAAGATATTGAAGTTTTCGGATTTTTAAAGTTTTAATAACTTCCTTTTCTTTATTCATCCGAACCATAACATCTTCATTTGTAACCCTGTCCATCCAGCTTATTTAAAGTATTCTTCTGTAGATCCACATCTCGAATGCCTCAAGTCGCTTAATTAGTTCTTCAGTAAGCGTCCATACTTCCATTCCATAAAGAAGAAGTTAAAGGGTCATATTGGATGATAAATGGGAAGGGCTGAAAAATATACCAGGCATTCAATCAAAACATTTCGTTCAATCTGAAGTCGGCGATAGCATTTCCGTGTCGCGCTCACTATCTCATCCCAAATACACATTGGTTTTGAAATATCCAAAAACCACCACTGAAACCGAAAGTGATTGGGACGATAAAGATTTGGAAAATCTTACAAATTACAAAATACGAGAGGAAATTCTGTGTTCTGATCTGTGCCTTCAATATCAGATCAGATTAAATCCTTCTTAATTAAATTATTAATTAAATGTCACTTAAAACAAAATTGCGCATTTCTGATGTTTACAGAGATTCAGGCGACGAACCCTTAAATAACGCAGCTCCAACGTCTCTTCAACTCTCAAAATTATCACAGACCCTCCACACAGCATCCCCAAAGATGGCATACGGCCTGAAGGGAATTATTTTTCTTAGGGCCTCCTGTGTGTAGCTAATGTAAAAAGAATATATATCTTAATTATATTAATTATTTAATTAATATTAATATACCATTAATTAATTATAATTAATTAATTATTAATTCAATAATAGTGAAAATCGTAAATGATGTAGCAGACGTGCATTTTGAATACTTTTTCCAATTTGGAAATGCCAGAGAAAAAGATTGATGGAAATAATTTGTTCATGGAATTTTCGGCGAATATTGACGTTTTCGAAAAGAAATAATTAACATAAGTTATAAAAAGTGTACTGATTAGTCAAAAGCATGGTTTGATCTTTTATTTTGTTCCTCTTTAAGTTTTTATTGAAGTTTATTTCCACTTAAATTAGACGGGTTGCACCCGCAATAATTTGATGTTGCACCCGCAATTGCTTCAAAAGTGAATAATTCATTGTTTTTTTTTTATTTTCCCCTATAGTTAATTAAATTTTGTAGTTGATTAGTTTAACGCCTAACAAAATATAAAAGCATAACATAACACATATTTCACAAAGGACTTTTGTGTTTTTGCCTTATGATCTGGAAAGGTGTATTCAAATTTGTTCCACCCGCGATAGCACTTTGAACCTCCCTCCTGACTATTTAAATATTTCAATAAAATTCTTATAAACGAATACAAAGTGAACATGTTAAAATGTAGCTCTTCCAAGAATAATTTAATTTAAAATGTTTTTTATTTTATCATTAAGAAGCTTTATATGCGTCTAAAGGTTGCACCCGCGATTGTGGAATCGCCCAAAACTTTCTCACCTTTTTCCGTTGTATAGATAAATCTAATCAGAAAAAAAATCCTTAAAACAATATCTTGCAAACCGTGTCATATCATACAAAAAATGACTGTCTATCTCACTCTGAAAAGCTTTTTATTTTTTTTAATCGTTTTTCTTAGTATAGGCACAGCTTTTCAGCCTTTATATCACTGATAGTTCAAAATAAGATAATTTTTCTTAACGTTGCTAAAAATGAAACCTAGTTGATGTAAAAACTTTTATATCAAAATAGGTATGAGACCAATTTTTTTTCTTTGTTCAGGACTGCCGGAAAAAAATATTATTATGGGTGTAATTCCTGAATCAGGATATTTTTGGAAGTGATTGGTATTTGTTTATTGAATTCCATCTTGTTCGTATTGCTTTGTCAGTAAGGAAGTTATAAATACTGATTCTTCTTATTTAAAAAAATAAAAGATTTAAGTAAAGTGGTATTAGATTTATTTATAGCGATGAATTGATAAGCAATTTAACTGTATTGGCAATCAGAATTTATTGTACTGTAAAAATGTCAACGTTAAAAATTACTAGTAGGTATATTCCCTGAATAAATTCCGGTAAAATCGTACTTTGAACAGTTTTTACGAGTATTTACTTTTGGAAGACTAGTCTATGTAGTTTTGTCGTGGGTATAATAGCCACCTGGCGAAATACGTGGAGTACTGACCATAGATAATAGAAATAAGAGGGATGGACAATGATCTAACATTAGTGAGATACTGTGTGCACAATGGTTTTGTTATTCACACATTGTTCACACGTACTACTGACACTAACATTGTTTTCCACGGTTCCATGACAATTGGTCCGGCGACAATTGATCCTGCGGCAGTTGGTCCGGCGAGAGTTGGTCCGGTCGACAATTCGTCCGGCCGACAGTTCGTCCGGCCGAAAGTTCGTATGTTATATGCCAAGAGTTTATGCGGCCGTATAACCAAAGTCGATATACTTATATCTGAAGGCATCTTGAGTGAAAATCCGCCGTAAAAATATATTTACTAATAATTTCGACTCTCCGAAGAAGCATGCGGCAATAACAAAATACGACAAAGATTAAACCGCTAAAGATTCCTATTTGCATATAATATAACTTTTTTTATCTGAATATAACATAAGAGTCCCAACTGCTCCCAACTGTATCGAGCCAGTGAGACTATGGCATCCCCAATTTTGATATGGTGTGATGCTGAAGGTAGTAGGGAGGGGAAGGAGATCTGGAAAATGTACCTCGCTATTCAGATCTAGTCACCAAACACGACTGAAGCCATTTCAAGAAACGTTTCAATTCTGAATGAATACTGACGAATAGCAAAATACGATATACTTATATGTACAACATCTACTTAAGGTTTAGGAAGCGGATGTGTTTATTGGATAACCAACACCCCTGCCAAAGGTCATCCCAAGTGGTTATTGTATAAGTACCTACAAGGTGGCGCAAAATTAATCACACTATCGGAAGATGTTATAATTTTGGCAAATGGCGTCGTACGTCAATCATATTTGACATTTATGAACTAAACAGCTGCAGAATATAAACAGATAAGCAATGGAGTGCTATACTCCGCAAGAGCGTGGAATAATTGTGTCGATTTAAACTTTAACGCTTTTAGCGATTTTGTGTCGAAAGTCACCATGAGCGACGAGGCGCATTTCCACTTAAACGGTTACGCCAATAAGCATAATATTCGTTTCTGGGTCACTGAAAATCCGCGTGTGATACACGAAAAGCCATTACATCCACTCGAAGCCGCTGTGTGGTGCGGTGTTGACGCGGAAGGAGTGATGGGCCGTATTTTTTGAGGACGCCATTGGCATTACGGTCACTGTTACTGGCGAACGCTACAGGGCCATAATAAACGACTTCTTACTGCCGGAATTGGATGAGCGGGGCTTGGTGAACATGTGGTTTCAACAAGACGGTGCAACCGCACAAACAGCACAAGCCACAATGGATATTATGAAGGAAGCATTTCCTGGTCGCGTAATCTCTCGTTTTGGCGATTTGGTATGGCCAGCAAGATCGCCCGATTTAACCATTCCAGACTTCTTTATTTGGGGCTATTTGAAGTCGCGGGTTTATGCCAACAAGCTTCAGACAATCTCAGCTCTTAAGGAGAATATTCAACAGGAATGCGAACAGTTATCACCGGAAATCTTGCGGAAAGTCATGGAAAATGCGATAAAACGGGCACAAATGTGTATCAACACTGGCGGCAGCCACTTGACGGATATCATTTTTTCCACTTAACAGAAAAAATTGAAAGTACAAATAAAGATTTCTTTTACTCAAAATCATTTTTTATTTATTTAGTAAAAAGGTCATTCAAAAACAAAATTGGATGATTAATTTTGCGCCACCCTGTATATTTATTTTTCAATTTTCGAAATTTTATTTTTAAATTTCAGGTTTTTGACAAATTCTAATCTGCTAATAACAACATGACACTTGTGCTTTTCTACTGATAACAATTATTTCAAAAGCTAAAACGATCCTAGAATCTGCATTTAAGAGGGTGTACCCAGAGAAAACCGGAAATATGTAATTTTTTAATCAAATTTTAGACGTATCGACTCTTTTCCAAAAAAAATTATAAATGGATTTCGAAAGATTGTTCTTTATCTAGTAAACGTATGATTTAAGTTTTGGGAAAAAATGTTTATTTTTAGTATAATAAGGTTATACTATAGATCGTTGGCAGATTTGTTAAATTTTCAAACGAAAAATCTTATTTTACAAGACTATTTCATACCATCTAATCATACATTATTGCAAATCAGTACGTTATCTAGTAAACGCACGTTTCAAAATTTTAATTTTAGTTCAAATAAAATAATTAAAAAATATATCCGAATACGTATTTATGACGAAAATTTCTCTATTTTGTCTATCTATTTACGGTCCTAAAAATTATTGTTTTTTTTTTTTTTTTCATTTTTAATTTGCTTTTTTTTTTTACATGAGCTCCACACAGGAGGCCCAGAGGAAAATAATTTCCCTCAGGACCTATGTCATCTTTGGGGATGCTGTGTAGAGGTTTTTAGACATTATTGAAAAATGATAAATACTTATGATCAAAAATAATTACAAATTTTGGATGAAGGTATAAATTAAAGCAAATTTGGAATGAATTAAAATCGATATTGAGTTATAATTAAAAAGAAACTGGTACGTAGAATATTTGATCTTTCGACGAAATGTGGATTTTCGCCTTTAAGAAAACACAACACTCAATATCTTAAAACGACACTATACCCTAAAATATATTCAGAATCTTAACGACTTAAGTAAAGAAGCCGTGTATACAAATTGCGACTCGCAACCCCTATATTGGATGGACCTACTGTCGAATTTGCCCTATTAAAGAATAGAAGAAAAATAATGTGGGAATCTTAACGACGTAAGTGAAGAAAACGTGTAACCAAATATTCGCCCGCGGCACGGCGTATTAGACGGACGTACGGTCGAATTCACCCTAGCAGGCCTGGAGATTCGACCTTTCCGCCGGGTTCATTTTAATTAATTTTGAAGAACGTATTATTAATATTTAAGATGTTTCTAAATGAATACCTCCCGAAGTTATTTATTCATCGTCTAGAAAAATAAAATCTGGTGCTCATCGCTAACTTTAGTTGTACAACGTATTACAATCTTTTAAAGGCGCTGCAGGTTAAAAAAATGATGGCAACGTACAGTTTTTATTAATCTAAAATATAAAAAAACTCACACCCCTTGTGAGGCACGGAAATAAAAAAATTATAATTTAATTACGAATTCGCCGAAATAAATTAAAATGTGAGCCTCGGACAAACCCCCGATAAGCGTGGTTATGTCTCGCCTTAAGATGTACGTACGCGCGGCCCGTTTCGTTTCGTTTCATACAAATCTTAATTTTGGATTTGAAATTAAAATACCCAACTAAACTGAAAAAATGTTTTTGTATCAAAAGATTTATCAAATAAGAATTTGAGCTACTTTATTTATTTTTGCTTTAAATTATAAGATATAGGCCATTGAAGATTTGGATTTTCATGATTTAGAGGCAACTTGGGCAATTTTTTGTGAGTAAATGAAAAACATTAAAAAATATATATTTTACTAAATTTATTTTTAAAATATGATGAAAAATCACTAAAAGGCGTTTTTGGGTAATTTTAATACATGAACGACAAATTTTCGTTCAGACGTAAATGAGCAGTTTGTAATTTTAATTTAAACCTATCATTTTTATTTTTTATTATATATTTCATCATATTTAAAAAAAAAAAAATAGTAAAATTATTTTTTTAAGTGTTTTTCATTTACTCAGAGCCCAAGTTTGCCTCTAAAATCATGAAACATTAAAATCCGATATTTGTTATACCTTTTATTTACAAAAATAATTGTTCAGTTTGGTTGGGTGTTTTGATCTCAAATCAAAAATGAAGATTGGTATAAAACGGGTCGAAACGGGCCGCGCAAACGTTCCTCTTAATGACGTAAAATATTCCACGCGGCCCACGCATATTGGACGGACCTACGCCATACTATGGAAAATGGATCTTTCCGCGGGGTACCTGTATTTTAATTAACTGTGATAAACATATTACTAAAATATCAGATGTCTCTAACAGGCCACTTGCATTAAATTCATAACGACTTGGAAAAAATCGTATGTATAGATCTTTTTATTAAGATTGCGAAAATGTTAGTTAATTTATTTAGAAATGTACAGTTTTTTTATTTTATTTTAAAATAAATAAATCCATTATTTAGGCTCGTGACATCACTACATGAAAATGTCCCGTCTCCGAAAATGTTCCTATTAATTTTGTAATATTTCACACTGATTTATTTTTTTTAATATGGCATCACTTTGAATTCGTTCACTAGATTTATTGTTTGTTCTCTGCGAACTTATCATTTGGTGTGACTTTTTGACAGATGTTCTGAAGAGAACCCCGTACATTTTAGAAGTCGGTCCGTGTTTAAGAGGTATAATGGTTATGGTGATGATTTTAATAAAATCAAATTTTATAATATTCTTATTATTATTATAATTTACAAGTACAAGTATATTACATTGGATTTAGTAATATATACGTTGTACATTATAATGATTTATAATCAATAAGATGGATCAAGGAAAAAAATATTTATGAGATGTAATATTTTTGGTATGCCTCGTTATTATTCTGTGCCATTCGTGTGGAAAACGTTCTTTTTTGTTTTAAATGATTTTCGGCTATGTAATTATCGTTTTTTTGCACCTATAAAATTATGTCCTGTCTTTCCGGTTTATAAAAAAATGGTCTGATTTTTCGGATTGAAATTTTCAAAAAATCCCAGGGTTTCAAAAATACGATAAAAAAAAAATACACAATGTCCTAGAATATTTGTCTAAACCGTTTTTTTTAAATGTGATGCAAGTGGCCTATTGAATCCCTCGGGAAGATACTAACGCGTCGTTTAGAAAATTAAAATCTGGTTCCAACCGCTAATTTTACAGTTGAAAATTGTTTAGCAACATTTTCGAACCGTTTTATAAAGTATTTTAATGGTACTCGTAAGGTGCTGTTTTTATTAATCTTAAATACAAAAATGTTTATTTTTTTGGATTTCGTAGGATTCGAACCTCCGTCCGTTGGATTTCTCTGGCCGCTGAGATTAGCAACGCACTACACCGCTGCGCTATGGGACGCGCTCGGCCAGGTGCGAATTTACGCATTATATTCCGACGACCGTAAAAAAACAAAGCGGCCAATGAGCGCAGACCTATCATCGTTTCCGTTTTACATCACAATCAATAGGAACCTTGAGCGCAGTTTGATGCTCCGCAGGTGCCGTACAGCGTCATTTCCGTTTCATCCGAATTTCAAATCACTTAAAGTTATACTTCAAAAATATTCGAGTGCAGTTTTACACGCGGTAGAAGTGAAACTTTACCAAACCAATCTCAACCAATACATGAAAAGTCAGGTCGATCAATGAGCGCAGACCTATCGTAATTTCCATTTCGTATCTCAACCAATAGGAGCCTTTAAAAGTGACATCATAATCAAAATGGACAACGAGCGCAGTTGGTGCGTCGCAGGTGCAGTAATCGTCATTTCCGTTTCATCCGAAATACGAATCACAGCGGGGCTATAGATATTTCACTTCAAAAATTTTGTTACGAATTTGTCGGAATTAATTAAAATTTGACAATCGAGCAAATCCCCGTTATTAAATTTTATTTTGGCGTCTTAAAACTTTTCATTTATAAAAAGAAAATAAAATGGCGCCGATTGGCCATTGATGACAATGTTACGTTGAATTTCCGTGAAACTAAAATTAATTTCATCAAAATTGAAATTAAAACACTTTTTAACTTATTTCCACTTATTTATTTCACCAGTACCGGTTTCATCCTATTATGGACAACTTCAGGCTGGCAATTCTGAATTCTGAATTGCCAGCCTGAAGATGTCCATAATAGGATGAAACCTGTACTGGTGAAATAAATAAGTGGAAATAAGTTGAAAAGTAACAATTATTATAAGCAATAATTATCAGCCTGAAACACTCATCAACATTGAAAAATCTTCCGAGAAAAGATACTTGCCGCCAACGGGACTTGAACCCGTGTCCTTCTGATTGCCGGTCAGCTGCTCTTGACCACTGAGCTATGGGGGCTTATCAAATACCCGCCAAATAATTCAATATATACTAGTGTTTCATTCAACAATTACTGCTTATTATATTTTTTCCATCTGAAAACAACCAACTTTATTTTTGCGAGAGAGACATTGTAAGTGTTAAATCCCTCGCTAGGTGGCGTCGAGACAAATTATGACTACATTTATATGGGAAATACTTAAACTTGTCAAATATTAATTATTATTTTTAATTTATAAACTAACGTTTAGACAAGATTTTTATGCATAGCAAAAAGGGTAACAATTATTATAAGCAATAATTATCAGCCTGAAACACTCATCAACATTGAAAAATCTTCCGAGAAAAGATACTTGCCGCCAACGGGACTTGAACCCGTGCCCTTCTGATTGCCGGTCATCTGCTCTTGACCACTGAGCTATGGGGGCTTATCAAATACCCGCCAAATAATTCAATATATACTACAATATATACAGGTGGAAAAAATATAATAAGCAGTAATTGTTGAATGAAACACTAGTATATATTGAATTATTTGGCGGGTATTTGATAAGCCCCCATAGCTCAGTGGTCAAGAGCAGCTGACCGGCAATCAGAAGGGCACGGGTTCAAGTCCCGTTGGCGGCAAGTATCTTTTCTCGGAAGATTTTTCAATGTTGATGAGTGTTTCAGGCTGATAATTATTGCTTATAATAATTGTTACCCTTTGTGCTATGCATAAAAATCTTGTCTAAACGTTAGTTTATAAATTAAAAATAATAATTAAGTTGAAAAGTGTTTTAATTTCAATTTTAATACAATATAATTCCACCACGTATAACAGGACAATAAACAAACTCATAATTTTCATCAACTAGGTGCTTTCCAAAACAAATTTACCGTTTAATAATGAACTATCGTTTCCTTTGTTGTCAAATTTGGAAGGAAACGAATTCATTTCATCGGACTGAATTTTGCTTTGAAACACGAAATTCATTGACAGGTAACCTTTGTTACTGATTCTGAACCTGTAATATATATACTTGAGATAAAACATTTATAATATATATTAATATTCGAACAATTTGTTATTTACTAGCGAGTTCCCGGCATGCATTGCTATGCCACTTAATAAAGAAGTTTTTTCTCCCTGCGTGTCCTTTCAAATTCGTCCCTTTGCCTTTCCTTCTCTCCTTCCTCTCCCGCGTCCCCTTTCCCTCCGCTTCCCCCCGTCCCGCCAACCCCCATACCGATTTCCCCTCCCCCTCCTTCAGTCCCGTAACATTCAGTTTTCGAACAGCTCGCGTGCCTCATATCGATTTTTTTTAATACAAATTTCATAATGCCAGAGCTATCAAAGTCCCAAAGTTTCATCGCAATCGGATGAATTGTTTAGCAACGCAAAGATATCTCATATTATACTCTTATAAATAAGCAAGCATATTTTGATTTTTATATATATGTATACAGGGTGTAACAGGACGTACCCGAGGGATTTTAAGCAGCGATTCCCAAGCATATTTGTATATATGTATACAGGGTGTAACAGGACGTACCCGAGGGATTTTAAGCAGCGATTCCTGAGCATATTTGTATATATGTATACAGGGTGTAACAGGACGTACCCGAGGGATTTTAAGCAGCGATTCCTGAGCATATTTGTATATATGTATACAGGGTGTAACAGGACGTACCCGAGGGATTTTAAGCAGCGATTCCTGAGCATATTTGTATATATGTATACAGGGTGTAACAGGACGTACCCGAGGGATTTTAAGCAGCGATTCCTGAGCATATTTGGAGTAAAAAAATTAGTCATTTTGGTGTCCGATGACATTTTTTTTCCATTAGAAAAAAAAAATGTTTTTCAATTACACGCCGGCCGCCTCTATTTCCATGGGATATATTATCGCTGTAGGACGTTTTTGAGCGATACGCGCTATTTTGTGTGGTAATATGCTGTAATTACCGGGAGATGTGTGTAGTGAGAAGACGTGTGTGTCGAGTATGGGTGCATGTCTGTATGTATGTTTGTATGCGCATTGAACAATTTATATTATTGACATGATGCTCTTTTTAAATTTGGGCAGTGAATCGGAGAAAATGTCGATGTTAGAATTCAGACCGATATTATTGAACATATTATGAAGAGCACGATTGATTGGCGAATTATTCTTATTATACATTCGCATATTAAGAAGAATTAACAATGTGATTTATGATTAGTGGAATAAATTGAACAAAAAAGAGTGAAATAATTTATGAAAAGCTAAGCAAACATTGGCGAAACTTTATAAATGAAAGTTCAGATTTCAGAGGAAAACTTGTGGGTTTAAATATTATTATTTTCTCTCGCTTAATTAAATAGCTTATTACTAAACTAATTTTAATATGAACTGTGGAGAATTATAAGATTTAATATTTCGATCCCGTTCTCCAAGAATAAAATCAAACTTCATAATAATATTTCAAAATTTGTTTTCGAAAACCGATTATTTTGATGAAGTTCTCTCTCTGGGAGGTATTTGGTTTACCTTCAATATTTTTTTTTTATTAGTTCAATTTCCGCTTGATCTGAACAATTTAACCCCGTGATCGTCAAACTGCGGCCCGCGGCGGACATTTGTGCGACCCGCACAAATATCTGGCGTTTTCTTTTTAAATATATATTTTTTCATGTACAATAAAATTATAATATCCGTTTTCTTGCGGCCCGCAAAAATATCTACCGTTTTCTTTTTAAATATATATTTTTCAAGTACAATTATACTATCCAGTTTTTTGCGGCCCGCACAAATATCTGCCGTTTTCTTTTTAAATATATTGTTCTTCATGTACAATCCGCACAAATATGTGCCGTTTTCTTTTGAAATATATTTTTTTCCTGTACGATTAATTATATTATCCGTTTTTTGCGGCCCGCACAAATATTTGCCCTTTTCCTTAAAAATATATTTTTTATGTACAATTATATTATCCGTTTTTTTTTTAAAAATATTTTGTGTACGTATACCCATATGATTTAAATTGATTTGACATTTGATTTTAAAACGCCCAGCTGGTTTTTGAACACATGGTGTACGTCATAGGTTCTCAACGTGGGCGATAACGCCCCCTTGTGGTCGTTTGAGACTTTCAGGGGGGCAGTAGAAAACCCAGAGAAAATTAGAGGGTATAGAGATCGCACAGTGAGAGTTTTTGGAAGCGATCGATTATCATTCCTTATTTAGATTCCCTGATATCTGCATTGGAGCAGCAGGGGGGGGGGGGGTGGGGGCAGACCGTCCGGGTGCCATTTTTTCGTAGCTCTATGGCTCTCCGTGGAATGTCCCGGGGAGAATTTTGTGCCGGACGGTCACAAAATAGTATATTTATAATATATTTTTATAGACGAAAATAGCCTATTTCTGGAATTCTCTAGCCAGCCCCCCCCCCCCCACCCCCCTAGTAGGTATTCACCTGCCCCCCCCCCTTAACAAAATCCTAGCTACGCCCTTGCATGGAATAAAGAAGAACAATTTGTTACAGGTATATCTACCTTTATAAAGTCAAATAAAAATATTTTGTCATGTCTTTTTTCGATTTATAACTGTGCAGATTGACAGGCTGATATCCGCTGGAAGGCAAAAGAGGAATCAAAGATGATAGAGACGTTTTTGATATTGGGCTGTCAAAATACTTTGTAATGGATATCTTTATTTTGCTTGCGAAAAAAATGGTGAAATATTGAAAAATGAAACATTATGCGGAAATTGCTCAATTGTGCCCAAGGTTTTAGTATTAAGGGGAAATAACCAGACAAAACCGGAAATATGTCTTTTCAAATCAAATTTTAGACGTATTGACTCTTATCCATCAAAAATTATAAGTTGATTTCGAATGACTTTTCTCTTATATAGTAAAGCTATGTTTTAAATTACGAGAAACCATGTTTATTTTTAGTCCAGTAAGGTTTTACCGTAGGTCGTTGTCAGATTTGTTAAATTTTCAAACAAAATTTGGTATTATACAAAACATATTTCAAATCATATAATCATGCAGTAAAATAAATAACTAAATTACCCGGGAAAGCTATGCTTCAGAATTTTAATTTTGATTCATTTAAAAAAAGATCCGCACGAAAATACTTCAGTTTGTCTATTTATTTACGGTCTTACAAACTAATATATTTAAGTTTTTTTTACATTCTTTTTTTGCTTAGACATTATTGAAACATTATAAATACAAAGATAAATACTTAATAAATACTAAAATTACAAAAAGTAGGTAAATAATTTTAATAGTTTTATCATCACGCCTTTCAGTATTTTTGAATTTAGGAATAAATTAAAGCACATTTTGAATGAAATAAAATCAATATTGAGTTATTATTTTAAAAAGCTGGCACGGAGAATAAATAATCTTTCTCGTTGGAACCTCCTTATACGATTGTAAGAATATATTTCGACGAAATATGAATTCTCGGCCGCTGGCTGGTTAATGGCTCTTAATGAACTGTTCGAGTATTAGCGCGAATTACCGCCAGTTAAAGATGCGATAGTTAGCTCCGCGGTAAGTCGTTTACTTTTTAAGTAAAACTTCTTTGCGCATGCTTGACTTGGGGAGTAAGCTGGTAAATGCGTGACGAGAGCGTTACGAAAAGTGTGATCGGGCGAGGCGAAATCGTTTTTTACAGGAGTAAGTAATTCTACGCAGGAGGCCCTGAGGAAAATAATTTCATTCAGGGCCTATATCACCTTTGGAGATGCTGTGCGGAGGGATCTTTTTAAGGGAAGGGAGGAGAGGAAGTTCTGTGAGAGAAAAAGGAATGGGTAGGAATGGGTAGATGGGTAGGAATCTAGGGGCAGGGTGTCCATCCAGCGGACATATGAATCCATCCTCCTCAGACCAGCTGGAGAGGTTAAGGCGCCGCAACCGGGATCAAACAGAAGAAGATGGAGAAATATGAAATTACGAATGTGAGAGGAACGCGCAAATATTTAAAGCGACAAAATCGATGTGAAAATTGTAAAATTTTAATAAGACACGACTCGTTTAAAATAGAGGAAAAATCTCGCGGGGGTTGTCTTAAACAGCATTTAAAGAAACACTGTGATTTTTTTCATACATATAACTAGTAAAATAATTGAATCAAACGTGTTTATAATAATTTTTGGAGCATATTTTGGATTTTTTTCAATCGAAGGAATTTCATACAATTTACGTTCCGGCAAGGAAAATGTCTAGATATTGTCCTCAAAAATAACGTATAAGAGCTTTAAAATTTAACGTGTTTAAGGGAGATATGTAAGAAATCGGTAGAAATTCGGGTAGCGGCGGCTTAGAGGGTCTCCCAAAACTGGCCTCTCCCGTTCCGATCCACAACGCGGCTGGTGGATAGGCGCATCTGCCACCAAGACCTGAATACACCTCACCCGATGAACCCAGGCATCCCTGCTAAGACATCAAACTAACTACTTGAGGGGTGACCTATGGTTGAGGTGTTGGTTATCCAATAAATGGTTTCCGGGGGCGCCGGTATCAATACCCTCCCCTCTAATTGTTTATAATATCTATAAAAATAGTTTAATATTGATAGGTAATTATTTATACGTACAATTATTTTGCAGTATTTAAAAAACGTACGCCATTTAATGATTTCGTGTCATAAATCAACTTGTCACTAAATTAGTCAGGGTTTCCTAATCTTTATTTCGCCGAGCCTCCCGGAACCAAAAAAAAATTACTTTCAAGCTCCCCTTCAGTGGCATGAGGGGGGGGGGGGTGGCTAGAGAATTTCATTACAGAATAAAAAGACCGTCAGGCACAAAATTCTCCCCGTTTCGGGACGTTCCAAATATAAATAAAACCGTATTCAAAATTTTTGCGACAATATCCTTCGAAATTTTTTAACAATCGGGTGTCACCTCCCGTCAGATGTAGTGTCACCCCCCCGTCTGGTGGGTGAAACCCAGGGCGATCCGCGCCCCCCCTCGCTACGCTACTGCCCCTTAATTAAGTTTCCACAAAAATAAGAAACACATTTTTTTTTATATTAACTAAATTATTTATTTGAATTTCAAATAGGTACAATACAGATACAATATATTTATTTATTATGGACCTTTAATAGAAGAGTAGGTACGTTCAATCATTAATTACTTTTATATTTACATTTCTTAGTGGTCTTTTAATTATACATTTTATTCTATTATTATTTTTTATTTATTTAACTTATATTTTTATAATAAGATAATGTCTAATAACTTTCAGAGTAATTTTAGAACAAATAAATAAAAACTTTTAAAGTACTATTGACATACTTGAGCTTGCATGCTCTGTACCAGCTGGTCGATCATGGTCTTTGTTAGAGCTTTGCTTTGAATAGATTTTTTTATTGGAATTGCAAACGTACCTATTACGCGCCCCCTGACATTTCTCTACGCCCCCCCGGTTCGGAAGTCCTGCTATAGATAATCATTGAGTCCGGGGTTTTGCCTCCAATGTACGATAATATTATAGTGGTGACGCACAGTTAAGTGTGTCAATCTGTACGTGATTGGCGCAGCTTGTTAAACCCATCGGCCGTGCCAAATGGGACTTTGGAGGACCCACCACTTACCCGCCCTGGTATAGGTAACAGATGGTTACCCCTTCAAGGCTCTTGCAAGGACTCTAATTTTTTTGGTGAAAACGACTCTACATTTGATAACGAAACTAGACCTCCAATGTCCCTGCATACGTTGTTAGTAAGCAGTATGCAAGTGCTTAGCGGGAAATACAGATACAATAGGTGTTAGTATGATAAAATATAGGCAAGACAATGAGACAGGTTGGTGAAAGTTCACGAGGTGGCAAGCGCTGGGTGATTGTATCCAGCGTATCCTACAAGCACCTGTTTGGGAAGAAGACACAGTAGATAAGTAATAAGGGAATGGCAAACGGTTGCGAGTCCTCTTCAATCGATTGGCAGTCCCAGCAAGAATGCGCATGACATTCGGTCTAGACGTGAACCACACTCAGCTTCCGCGCCCCTTAGCCGGTTCCTCGGTGATGCCTCAAAGAAAAGTAAATGGGAGATTGGGGGGAAATACCCGACGACCCTAAGGAATTCAGCGTCGAGTAGCCGGAGGCAAGGCGAAGGAGAGCCGAGGTCGCCCCCCCCAAACCTAAAGCCTGCACATGTTGCTGGGGGTGGCGCAATTAATTTTAGAGGACACCGTGCCATCGTCGACCGACTCCTGTTGATGCAAGGACGAGGTCTAACGCACCCCCAGAAGGGGAAAAAGAAACATAACAAAATAAATAGATGCAGTTCAGTTCAGCCTTCTGAACGAAGCGAAGTAGCATTGTGAGACTAAAAACAAAAAGAGAACAAAGAAACCAAAACAAAATTAAAAAAAAAAAAAACAAAGTCGAGTATGTTAGTTGAATCAATAGTGTTCCTTGGAATATGAAGCTGGAAAAAAAAGAAGATCACAAAGAATTGATGAAAAATAATGAAAACAATAAACAGGTATCTCGATAGAACATCGTGTAGCTCAGCTTAGTGAAATCTAAAATAAACCATGTGAAAAGAAATAAAATAAGCAAAAAAGAGGTAAGTCACAGAAAAATAAAAGAAAAAGGAACAAAATGTATACAATAGAATAAGAAAAAGGTACCTAAGATAGAGATGATATTATAACAAAAAAAAAATATATAAACAGATATAAAGCATAAGACATAAAATTCTAGCAGTAGATGTAATAAAGTAAAGAGAATGTCCGTGGATTCAAGAGCAGATACACCCGGTACCTACATGATTTTACAGCTAGTCAGCGACTCTAAGATCAGGCCATCTCTCTACCCAGACTTTCGTAAATTTCCTCAAACACTCAAAGTTCACCTTATTCGAAACGAGATCCGCGTTCCAAGCTGGTCTCGTAGTAACTTGCAAGCCATCGAGCATTTCCTCTCGGGCATCCGTCAAAGTCTCGCAGTGCCACAGAATGTGCTCAGCTGTTTGATCAGTATTACCGCAAGCGCAGTTAGGATGGGGTGATAGAGAGAGACTATGAAGTCTCACTCTGAACTCCCCATGACCGGACAGAAGTTGGGTCATATGATGATCCTTAGTGATGTACGCCCCTTCCATTCTGAGTTTAACTGACGGGAAGAAGGAGAAAGTCCACCTTCCCGTATTTGACCTATCCCAACGTTCCTGCCATTCTCTCAAAGTTCTTTCTCGCATCTCTCTAAGAAGTCCTGGGAGGGAAACCGCTCCACCTGGTATTAGCTCAATACCATGATGGGTGGCAGTTCTTCCTCTCGTTAGAAGCTTCTTTGTTAACACCTCCCTAATTTCAAGATCGATAGGCAAAACGCCGGCCAAAACTGGCAAAGCGTCCGAAGCAACTGTTCTGTACGCACCCGAAAGCGCCAGCAAGGGGACTCGCTGGCCTCTCTTGAGCGCCGAGAGTATGAGTGCATTCTCCAGGCGGTGCTCCCACACAGAGGCCGCATACGAGACTTGCGCCACGTAAGCCCCCCTGTATAGGAGACGGAGCGCTGGAGAGCGCAGTCCCCACTCAGCAGTAGAGATTCTTCTCAATTTCAAAAAGAGGGCCTGGGCCTTACTTGATACGCTTTTAACATGGGTCAAGAATGAGGACGTTCGATCCAAAGTGACGCCTAAGTATTTAGTGTTCTCAACGAATCGGATGTTGGTATCTCCCATTTTGATGGTGGGATTTCTACTTCTATTGAGGTTACCCTTCATCAGGAGTCCCATGGTCTTGTGGGGAGCGAAGTTCAGCCGATTTCTCTTTCCCCATTCTAAAGTCACACTTAAAACCTCTTCAGCTTTACTCTCAACTTCCTTTCTGCTGTTCCCCGAGACCAGATACAATTTGTCATCAGCGTAATCCACCGAGATACATCCTTCAGGCAAGGGCAGCCTGGAGGAATCGTCAAACAAAATGTTCCAAAACTCAGGTCCAAGGATTGAACCCTGAGGACAACCCATGTCAACTATTCGTTCAATCAGGTAGTCTCCAAAAGAAAGGATGACCGTTCTGTCGCAGAGGTAATCAGCGCAGATCTTGAACAGATTTTGTGGACATTTCCTATTTTTGAGCTTGACTAGTATCATCGGCCACCACGCATGATCGAAGGCACCAGTGATATCGAGGAAAATTCCAATTACGTACCTCTTTTGGCAAGCCTTCACCCAGTCAAGCGCATACGTGATGGCGTGCTCAGTGGACATACCGGGGACAAAACCAAACTGCCGCTCGCAGGGTGGGGATAACGTTTGACGTAAACGCTGCCTAATCAGTTTCTCCAGAATCTTCCCCAGGACAGGTAGCAGGGTGATTGGACGGTACGCCTTCACGTCCGACCTTGGTTTATCGTTCCCCTTTGGTATAATCCTAAGCACGCCCCTCTTCCATTCAGAAGGGAAAGTACCTCTTCTCATGCATGTATCCATCACTTGGAAGAGCTCCTCCTTGGCGTGGATCCATACTTGCTTCGCTATTATTCCATTGAGCCTATCATACCCTGGTGCCTTCTTAGCCAAATGGGACTAATAATAATAATAATAATAACATTTTTTCGTGTCGAACCTTTCTTTGATCTTTGCTACCTAATCTTCCGGGCATTTTCTTAAGGCGCCGTATATCCGCTCAAAAATAATAGAAGAGATGGAGAGACATGTTAATGCGAATGTTAGAGAGAGTTAGAAAATTTGAGCGAAAATTTTGAAAATGTTTAATAAAAAACGATTAATTTAAAACAGAGCAAAAATCTCGTGGGGAACATCTAAAATAACATTTAAAGAAACACTGTAAATTTTTTCATAGATATAACTTCTAAAATAAGTTAATAAAACGTGTTGATAATAATTTTAGGAGCATTCTTTGCGATTTTTTTATTGAGGGAACGTCTAGATATTATCTTAAAAAATAACATGTATTTCTTAAGAGCTTTAAAACTTAGAGTTTCAAATTCTCCAAAACAGGGAAATGAGAATAATACTTCGGCGAAATAGATTTTCAAAAGTAAATAAAATGTTAAAGGAACTGAATTGGCTAACCGTGAAACAGATGCTGACCTTGAATACGATGATATTTAAACATAAAATAATAAACAACATTTTACCAAAATACTTCTCAAATAAAATTATATTCAACAAGGATATTCACAGACATAACACAAGGACATGCAAGGAAATCAGGCTTCAAAAAAAGACAATGCGAATACGCAGAACAGTTTACTGTACAAAGGAATGAAGTTATATAACACGCTACCAGAAACATTAAAGTTCACACCAATTGGAAAGTTCAAGATGTATTGTAGGAGCTACATAAAACTACATAGAATTTAGTTTGCAATATGAAATATTACAATTAATTTGAAATTTTGTAAACTTAAATGTACAAATTACTAAAATAAAAATTCATAAAAAAAGTGTTTAAGGAAAATATGTAATAATTCGATAGAAATGCGGGATGCGGCGGCTTAAAGGAATGGTCCATTTAGCTGTATTTTGAAAATATATTGTTTTCACTATTCAATTTTTCACCGTTCGTTGGCCGTCATTAAATTATACGAAACCTTTTACTTATAAAGTTAATAAAATGAATTAATAATTCTGTTTTTTATCACTTGATAAGTATCTACCTACTCAGAGAAATAATTATTTTCGTGGGAAATACAATTTTTTGACGGTGATCCGAAAGTTGATCCCCGACAGTTGGCACTCCAAAATTATAGACATTGTAAAATTATAATTTTATTGCAGTATTTACCAACGTAAAATCTAAAATCGACTGCCAAAATAACTTAAATAATATTATAAGTTGGTATGGATTTCAAACTAACTTATTTACAATTATTATAAGCAATAATTATTATAAGTAATAAAAGATACATGCCGCCGACGGGTCTCGAACCCGCGTCCTTCTGATTTCCGATCAACTGCTCTTATCCACTGAGCTACATCGCGCGTCGGCTTATCTCCTGCCCGCCAAATAATTCAATATATACCAGTGTTTCGCTCAACAATTACTGCTTATTACATTTTTCCACCTTCAAACAACCAACTTTATTTTTGTATGAGAAAGGCGTTGTAAGTGATTTTTTGTACTTGTACGCTGGTTTATACAGTACAAAGAAGAGTAGCTTTTTTCTTGATCGATTTGAATGGAAATATACTTTATACTTTTGTTATTCGGCAGTACATCCTACCTGCACACTTTCAGAGATAGATGAACTTTATGTATGTAGGCATACTGTATTTTCCACAAACCGACTCCATGTTGTATATAAGTAGGTATGCCGTGGGATCAACTGTCAGGTAGCATTTTTTTACAAGCTCTTCATTAAATTTTCGAGCATTATTTAAAAACAAAAAAACACTTAACAATACATTTTTCAGTTACTAGGAACCTCGCTGTAATTGGAAATTACAAATTTAAGAGTGGTTTTCGGAAGTCGAGCGGTAAATTTATTATTATCCAGCATAGACGATTTATTTATTTAATTTTATGTAGGTAAGTCTAATGTTTTTTTGTGACCCAACAGTAAGATTTTTGGCTTCTTGTGTCACCCTACGCTGAAAATGGGATAAACCATGGACCGAGACAAGGAGCATTAGCGCGCGGTACATAAATGTTGAAAGACTAAGGAAAATGAAAGAAGAACTCACATTTGGACATCTTTTTTACTAAACACATTAACAATAGTTTCGGCGGCCATTTCAGGCAGTTTGAATAAATTGATGTACAGGGTGTTAATGGGTGTACTTGAATTATTTTAACTAATGATTCCAGATATTATTTGGATTAAAAAATGTAATTGAAATTTTAGTCAAGGTGACATTTTTAACGTTTTTTTTATCTTAAAATATTACAAACCGGTAGGTATTGGACAGGTAGGGCCAGGATGAGGGCTTAGGCGGTTACTCGGCAGAGTGACCAGTGGCGACATGTGGAAACAAAATAAAAGTTTAAAGAAAAAAAAAACCTTTTTAAAAAATCACCGTAGAACAAAATTTCTTTTATATTTTTTACTACGAATAATGTCAGGAGTCACTGGTTAAAGTAAGTCAATTAAGCCCCTAAATATCCTGTGATTTAATCTTTTGATAAATTTAGTCGTAATACTGTGTTTTTTAGAATTTTTGATAAGTTGCATGTAAATATCATTTCAGGACTGACAATACGTCAATCGGGAATGCATATTATAAAACGTTTTTTTTTCTTTTTGTTAGGCTTTTTAATAATTATATTCGATCCATAATTTGGTAAACACAAGTTTACAATATTATTCGATTCAGCGTAGAGCCGGCGAAATAGGAAATATAGCCTTGATGTCAGCAAGGAGTTTCAAATCTGATTGGTTACCTAATTTATTGCGTTTCAATACACAATTAAAATTACGCAAATCAATAACATTGATTTAGGCTCGTTAGATTTAAACTCAATCATTTGAAATTATTTCAGCGGAAAGGTCGGCGCACTGCTGATCGGTGAAACTGAGCGGTATGGTTTTGCTGTGAAACGACCTGTCTATCATCTCCAATAACAAAGCAAGCCCAACCTTTGTATTCCATCAGTGGGCTGACATATATTTTCCATTAAAGTTTCAACGAAATGATATAATATTGCCTAAACAAAGATTAATTGTTAGATTGTTCGTGATGATTTAGTTGGTTCGAATGAATCTATTTAATTGGGTTGTTTCACAAAATTTTCAAAATTTGCAGATGTGGCAGATCTATTTAACTGCACGGAAGGTAGGTACAAGAGGGCTATGCTATCAAACCTTTTCAGTCAATATTAATTCTCTTTGTATTATCGATTTTTGTAAGTAATTGTCTCTCTGGTGTCATTTCTCATTCAAATATCACAATCATCTGTTAAACAATTTTTATTTTTTTTTATTTCTATATTATTATTTTTGATTTTGTGACATGTGATCAGTTCTAATGGTATATGTATACCGTTGAAATTAAATAAATAAATAAATAATTCATCAAATTTCAAAGTTAATGTTTAAGTTCTGTAAAGGTTCTATTCAAGTTCTGTTATTTCATATTTTCTGAATTAAATAGCCTTCCAGAAGACATCTAAATCGCGCACTTTTAAAAAGACTGTTAAATTATTTGTGTTAACCGAGGTTGTCAACATTTTTTCATCTCTGTCCTTTCTTGATTAATTAGTTTTATTTTTTTTAAGCTTTTTCCTATTTTACATAGCGTGATATACTTACATTTTCTGTTCTCTTTTTATCTTTGGCTTTTTTAAATTAATAGCATAATATATTTAAAAAAAAAAAATCATTAACACATGGTCACCTTACGTGTTCACATTATAATGTATTAGCTTGCTTTAGTTGAGGAACCCATTTCCTGTAAGATACATAAATGTAACAATATTGTTCTTTCAATACCTAAATTATTTTGGGTTGTTTTTATTACTTTATAAAATTATTAACCTCAACACAGGCTTGTCCTAGTGACGTTAAAATTGCATTGTAAACAATAATACCTACCATGTAAAGAAACAATAAATAAAATAAATTAAAAATCATTATTGGCCAGTTGTTTCTCATAACTGAAATCACAAGAGAACTTATTTATTTATTTATTTATTAATTTACGCACAATAGGCCATTAAAAACATAATAATAAAACGAATTAAAAAAAACAGAGATGACAGTGAAGGGAGAGCACATATAAATTAATAGCAATGACAATATAAAATGTAAAAAGTACATGTAGAAGACACTACAAGTCAAAGCATGAAGAAGCATTTAAATATTGCGTATCGACTGCCGAAAGACATTTAGTTTTACACCAAAAAAATCAATGCTTTGATTTGCGTTGACAAGTCTCGACATTCTGGATAAGGGAGAATGGCATCCATAATTAGTAGAATGTTATTATAAGCAATAATTATCAGCCTGAAACACTCATCTACATTGAAAAATCTTCCGAGAAAAGATACTTGCCGCCAACGGGACTTGAACCCGTGTCCTTCTGATTGCCGGTCAGCTGCTCTTGACCACTGAGCTATGGCGGCTTATCAAATACCCGCCAAATAATTCAATATATACTAGTGTTTCATTCAACAATTACTGCTTATTATATTTTTCCACCTGAAAACAACCAACTTTATTTAATAACACTAGTATATATTGAATTATTTGGCGGGTATTTGATAAGCCGCCATAGCTCAGTGGTCAAGAGCAGCTGACCGGCAATCAGAAGGACACGGGTTCAAGTCCCGTTGGCGGCAAGTATCTTTTCTCGGAAGATTTTTCAATGTAGATGAGTGTTTCAGGCTGATAATTATTGCTTATAATAATTGTTTCCCTTTGTGCTATGCATAAAAATCTTGTCTAAACGTTAGTTTATAAATTAAAAAATAATAATAATTAGGAGAATGTTGATTGAGGAACAGCGATTCATTATTTCGGAGTCTACGGGAAGGGACGTTGAACTCGATGAGTTGTAGCAAAGCAGGTGTATCAGTAATAATACTGTTGATAAATTTAAATATGCAAATAAGATCAGAGTCCTTTCTAAGTTTTTCTAAATAAGAAATGTTTAAAATGTGTATAAAATTAAATTTAAAGGACAAGTAATCCAAAAACGAGTTAAATATTCATTTTTCTCCTTTTTTTTCTGCCTCGACTTTCATCATCGAAATATTTCCAGGAAAACAGGTGTCCTTTTTACGAAGTGCATTTTAAGAGGATTTTTTTGACTGGAAAATGAGAATTATTTTGTTATTAAAGAATGTTAAGTATTCTGAAAGATTTCATAATAAAATACATTATTCAGTCTTCATTATTCAGTTAAACAGGAGTTATGATTTAAAAAAAAACTTTCTCTTGGCTCTCCTATGTTAACAATTAACATTTTGTCCTTTGCATCGTTAAAATTTTCATTACCGATTTAATATATATGAAACAAACACGAAAGAGGTGACATTATTGGGTTATGTTATAATAGTACAACTAGAAAAGGTTGATAGGAAATACAGTAAAAGCATGAAAAGGTCATGAGGGAAGTTTTACTACGTGAAATGCGTTAAAAGATAATCGCTAAACTTTCTTTAAGCGACGTTGAAAATGTTTCTTTGTTGATTGGCGCGTTGTGATAAGCACAAGTTCTCACTTTCAAAGCATAAAAAGTGCATGGGATAACCAACGAGCATAGTCCCCTAACTCTTTCAACAAATTAGGAAAAAAATATCATCAAACACACTAATTCCGATTGTCTTTGCGTTATTGTTGTTCCCCTTGAACTTTTTCAGCGTAAAATATCAAATCTGGTTCAATGAACTAAAATTTACGTGTATTTTCAAAATTGAAACGGCCTGTATGAAGAATAATTCAGACACACGATAATGTTGGAATCTACCTGTAATCAACGACATTACAAAACATCTAGATCCGTTATGGTTTCACAAAATTCAAAGATAATATGGCAAGTAACAAACACTCTTATGTTTTCAGTAATTCTGAATTTAAACGTAATTTATGTATGCCAAAGCTAGACAATCAAAAGATATATGTTTATTTATTTATAAGTACATGTTACATGATTAATTCATTTACTTGATAAGATACATTAAGATAATCACTCTGAATGCAATTATTAATTGATCTCCAAAAAAATCACATCTTTGCGATTATTTCAAAGACCTAAAGAAACCATTCATTCGTTCAGAATACAATTATTAATGTTCTTAAAAGTTGTCTTGACAGAAGCTCATTCTTGTGATCTCTTGAACGAAACCATTCCTTTGTTAAGAATATTATGAACTAAATATACAATTTGGCTGTCCTGAAACGGGTATCCTTCCCAGTTGGACAGACGAAGTATCATTTTGTAATGTATTGTAAATAAATAAATAAATATGTGTGCGTAAAATGGATAAAGGACCGGGCGACCGTTTTCGTGTTTAAAAGTTGCGGCAAATACTACATTCTTCATCACGGGTGTGATTGAGATGACAAGATACGCTTACCCACTTCGACTAAAACGTATACGGAACGCTTTATAAACGACCTACTGCCAGTAGGTTGGTCTTTTTATACTTACGTGTTGCTACGTTCGCTATCTCACTTTCTCTAATGCACTTAAAATCTTCGGGAAACAACCGAAATAATTGAATTGTTTATAATAAAAAGTAATTTGAGTGTATTTACGAATTAAATGCTTGGTTATTGCTTGGCTTTTGCTAGTGTTTTCCGTGTAATGGAAACATTTTCTCATCACTCAGGAAGGCATATTGTTACTAATTTACACAATTTGGTTAGAAGAGATAGCACACGACCTCACGCGATGCATGACATTTTAATGCAATAACCACTAAATCGAAAGCGCGACAATTTATAACCTTATATTTCGCTTGCCAATTTTGAGATCTCTACAGCATGTCTGTGGTTTGTAATGTCATTGACTACAATACAATATTTTATCAGAAAATTATCAATTGTGGTTTTCAAAGTTGTTTGTGCTAGTGTTATTATAAAAATGTTACGGTCCCGATTGTGTAGATAATATTGGTATCTGTTCGACGTTTATCGATAAAATTACCGGTGATAAAGGTTTAATGAACATTTTTAGCATTCGCAACATTTTTGAGCTTCAAGCTTTAGACCATAGGTTCTCGACCTTATTTTGCCTACCGCTCACTTTGAGAATTTTATTTTTCTAGAGCCCTCCCATTTTTTTACTTAAAATCTGTCGCGATTATTTGTTGTACCTTTTTATTTAGCAAGTTAAAAAATCAATTATTTTGTACTCTAGGTACCGGGTTGCTATCTCCTTCCTTCTAGTATTCATGATATACGTCAATTGTTAAAAATAATAATACACAATCAATTGGAAAAGATAAGTTTTTCTATTATTGGTTGGGGTCCACCATTTTTTAACAAGAGGTCCCTTTTTTTCTGTATGCGCCCATGGGAATTTTACATTGGTCACATGAAATAGTAATAATTTCTTGTATGCCATCTCCCACTGTGCCATTTCAATGACCCCTAATTTTCTCTGGGTCTTCTATTGCCCCCCCCCCCCCTCCCCTCCCCCCCAAAAGTCTCAAACGCCCACAAGGGAGGCATTATCGCCAACGTTGAGAACTTATGCTTTAGACAGTGGCCTAAACTTTTACATTAATTGTGTGCTCTGATTTCTGTTGTGACATTAAAGTTTGGAATTAGTCCTTTGGCTTAAGTTATTTCAAGACTCGTGACGAAAATTACTTTGGAATTGTGAACTTTGCAGAAGTGCTGGATTTTCTCTGTGGAACCAGGCAATTGTATTCTATAAATTCCCAGAAAATATAAGATCCCTTACCGATAGATTTAAAGAATTCAAAACACAATTAAAAAATATACTGAAAACCTTAACTAGAAAAATACCAAAAAAAAAATCTCTTTTTCTTTATAAAAATAATAAAATTAATAAAAAAAATTGCAATATAAAAAAGCAATAAAAACAAAAAAAATCTAAATAATACCTCTTCCCAAATACACAAGCATTTGTTTATTATGGGAGAAAATAAATCAAAAACAAAACAATAATAATAATAAAAAAAAACTAAATAAATTAGTTACTAGACTAATTACCCAGTTTCGAGAATAATTCTCCACTAACCGGTAATTGAAATTAGTTAATTAAGATTGTTATGTATTATTCATAGACATCCGAATTCAATAGACCAGAAGATACAGATGAGGGGAAACGCTAAACTATGGGGGGCGAAGAGAGGAAAGATGACTGTGATTCGTTAAAAAATCAATCTGACAGTATATAGGCATCTCGCATTATAATATCACCATTTAGTTCTTCAAAGCAAAATCTGCTTTGAATGAATAGACCTTTTTACATGGGAGCGCGAATTGCATGCCACGTTAATAACATATTTGCGAAGGCCAAACGCTCGCCCCGAAAAGATTCGCCCCTATTCACATAGCAATATTTTATTGCCGTGTTTAGTTAAGACACTTTTACAAATTTTTCATAATTTACTTACCCCTGTAACCAGCGACGAGCACACTGGAGAACCGCCCACATTCGCTACGTCCAAATAATATGTGGGTATGATGTATAGCACAAGCTACCGTTTTTGGCGTGTTATTTCGTAAAACGTATGGATGTTAATGGATAAGAATGATGACGTCACATATTTTAGATCCAAGCGAGGCTCTCTCCCCTCCCCATGGAGCGAGCTGGCTCCAAGGAGGAGCTCCAGCTGGCTCCATGGGGAAATAATACGTTTTTATCACTTAGGGCAGGTCCAGATATATTCATATTATGTCCGTGGTATTATTATATTATGTATATTGTATCTGTTATTATTCAAATAAATAAAAAAATCAAAATGTTTTCTTTTATGTCAAAATACAGTGTGTCCTGCAGTCCTGAGAAGGGTAATAGATCCCGATTTGAAATAAAACTGATCGCTCACATAAGGCCATACACATGTTTCATTTTGTTACTTTGAAAATGTAGTACACATAGACATCCAAATATGTGTATGGTAGTACAGAAATAGTTTTATGTAACCGCCATTAGCAGCGTTTAAAAATTTGCATAGCATTTGAATAGCTATTTACAGTCGCGCCAAATCCCAGTTAATGAGATACTCCGTGAGTAATTGTACTTTCAAATTATATTATGTATTAACGCAACAACTTAACATAAGTGTTGGCGGCTTTGTGCTATTCTCTCTCATTAATCTGGTTAATGCAAGCCGAGACTACGAATACCAACATTGCATAAACAATACTAATTTCCCTATACAATAACTGACATTCTGCAACTGCTTACAATACATATAAAGCTCCTTGACAATTATTTTATTTTAATTTTTTTTTACATGAGCTCCACACAGGAGGCGCTGAGGAAAATAATTTTCCTCAGGGCCTATGTCATCTTTGGGGATGCTGTGTGGAGGGTTTTTTTAGGAAAAGGAAGGAGAGGAGAGTTCTGGGAAGGAAAAGGGTTTAAGGGGTTGGTAGGAATCTGGGGTTCAGTGTGTCTTGGTCATCCACCTCCAAGACCTAGACAAACCTCACCCCATGAACCCGGGCACCCCTGCTAAATCACCAAACGTGGCGAACCACTTGGGGTGACCTATGGCAGAGGTGTTGGTTATCCAATAAAGGTTCCCGGGACGGTGGTACCCATTCCCGCCTCCCAAATTGTAATTATGGCCAATTTCACTTTTCCTCTAAATATTAGGTTGCAGGCCTAGTTTGTAAACAACGATTAAGGAACATGATGTTTTCTCGAATAGCCTACGTAATAGCAAAGGGCGTTTTTATTATTTATGTTTAGGTCTTTACACTATCCTAATTCTAAATAATGTATTTTCACTAATTAAATAATTAAAAAGTGTGTGGTTCACCTAGAAGCGAAACCTTGTCATTCTTAATAAATAGTACAATATTTTAAGAAGACATTAATAGTTAACATAAAAAGAATTGTGGCAAAACAATTAAATTATATTATTCAATAATAACGAAACCAGAACATGTACTCTATTTCATAAACAAAATAATATTATCCTAATATTTTAAACTAAGGGTCGTGTTTAGCCTAAAAGAAAATAAATGGTTTAAATTATTTGAAGCAAATAAAATCTAACAATAGCTTATAGCGTTTAAAATAGAATCAAATGTTTAAAAAAAAAGATAATCACGATGTGAAAATTATTACGAGGCGCTAGTTCAAATTGAACAGAATATTAAATGGTAAATCAATATTAACATACTAAACTCAAAACTAAACGAAGCATTAGCTCACAGGTCAACAGAGATCCACCGAAGTACGTACGTCCAAACTCTCTGACTTCCTATTCGGAACTGTTTGAAAAATTAGCTTGCCCATGTTATGTTTTATACAACAGAAGAATGCTAGATTCCCTTTGTTCCAATTTGTCTTTACAATTAGAAATTAAAAATCAATTCGAATTAACGTGTAACAACCGATTTAATGATTGACGGGTGCTACTTAGCCTTATAATTTCAAACTGTCACAACCTTCAGAAAAATAATGTAGTCGAGAGTGGGGAGTAGGGCGGTCACAAGAAATCAATGTTGGAATTTTTTTGGGGGGGACCCCCTTAAAAGTTGCCAATTGGCTCAGAAATGAGATTGATGAAGTTTCAGCTCAATTGGATAAGGTTAACCCGTGCCTCATCAAGGTTGAAGTTTTAACTTTCTGTAAAAATATTTTTTTTTATAAAATACCTAACAATATTGCAAGATTTAATTACATATGCTGTCCAGATTTTGCTTTATTTATTTTCTCAATTGGTACATAAAAAGGGGTGTAGTTAAAACTGTTTCCAAAGTAAAAACAGCACAATCCAAATTGAAAATGATGGATTAAGGAAAAAAGAAAAGCAAAAAGGCATAAAAAACAAGAAGAAATAATGTTCAAAATTTTATTATTTAAAATATAAAAAAGAAAGTATTATAAAAGAAAGAAGTATCATTATTATTATTTACATTTATAATTAATTATCAGGTTAAGGTGGTAACGGCTTAGATAACGTGGCTTTTGAAGAGTCAGGAAATTTTTTTCTACATTCCGTAACAGAAACTTTCGTTGTTATTTGTCTTTTGTCAAACAGGAATTGAAGTCTTAGATAAGTTTTAACCCTCTTTCAGCTGTGTCATTGACAACCTTGAAACCGTTTACTATTTTCTTTTGCTTTTAAATGATGTGCATTTTCACACCATATATCAGGATCCGTATTTAAAAATTCTGTATCACTTAAAAACCTTTTGAAAAATTTTTGAGTTTGATGAGAAACAAAAGATTCAATACCTTTTTCCAATAAATTATTCACTTGATGGAGACTGAAATTTGCTTTCACATCCCTATAATCACATGTTTTTTCTTCAATTGGAATTAATTGTAGACTTTTTACAGCCATGCTTGTTTTGACAATTTTTTCTAAATTTTCATCGAAGAAAAAAAATGCGATTTGCTCAGAATTGAGGTACCACAGATGATTTATCATTTTAGACAGAGGGTCTGCAAAGTTCTTTATCGATTTCTCTATATTTAACAATATTATTTTTTAATATACAAGAGATTTTAAAAATTGTAGGTCTTTGTTGGGGGCCAAAGTGGGTTTGGGGGCATTAAACCACGCTTTTACACAAATGTTTATTAAAAATAAACAAATGTCAGTGAATGCTTTTTTTACTAAATTTGTTAATTTTAATTTAACCCATTAAGTGGATAATTTATTGGAAAAAGATATTCATTTTTTGTTTCTCATCAAACTCAAAATTTTTTCAAAAGGTTTGAAAGTGATACAGAATTTTAAATTCAAATAAGTATCCTGATATATGGTGTGAAAATGCACATCATTTAAAAGCAACAGAAAAATAGTGAACGGTTTCAAGGTTATCAATTACACAGCTGAAAGAGGGGTAAAACTCATGTAATGTGCTCTCCTCACGAGCAGTCACTACATGCAGTGGCATGTAGTGACTGCGGCAGTGACTGCATAGAGCGTGGAGTTGAGCAAACTAGCGCTGTCTCGTTTGTTAAAGGGCCGCTAGAACGAGACAGCGCTAGTTCGCTCAAACCCACACTCTCTGCAGTCACTGCCGCAGTCACTACATGCAGTGTCGTGTGTAGGCCGCTTAAGACTTCAATTCCTGTTTGACAAAAGACGAATAACAACAACAGTTTCTGTTACAAGTTGTAACGGAATGTAGAAAAAAATTTCTTGACTCTTCAAAAGCCACGTTATCTAAGCCGTTACCACCTTAATCTGATAATTAATTATAAATATAAATAATAATAACGATACTTCTTTCTTTTATAATACTTTCTTTTTTATATTTTAAATAATAAAATGTTAAACATTATTTCTTCTTGTTTTTTATACCGATTTGCTTTTCTTTTCTTCTTAATCCATCATTTTCAATTTGTATTGTGCTGCTTTTACTTTGAAAACAGTTTTAACTACACCCCTTTTTATGTACCAATTGAGAAAATAAATAAATCAAAATCTGGACAGCATATGTAATTAAATCTTGCAATATTGTTAGGTATTTTATAATAAACAACATTTTTATAGAAAGTTAAAACTTCAACCTTGATGAGGCACAGGTTAACCTTATCCAATTGAGCTGAAACTTCACCAATCTCATTTCTTAGCCAATTGGCAACTTTTAGGGGGGTCCCCCCCCCAAAAAATTCCAACATTGATTTCTTGTGACCACCCTAGTGGGGAGGCTACGAAGCACCGCACAAAGATTATACTATCTCATTCTCTCGCAGGCTAAATCGTATGGATGTATGTGTTTGACTCTTTTTAGTGACGGTTTTTTTTTTAATTCATCGAGTTTCAAATCACAATCTTTTCAAAAACTCGTGCGCAATCTATTGTGACAGAGAACGAACTGAGGTAAAGGCTCAGGTTGCCAGAATAGCGGTATTGCCAGAAAAATAATAAAATTTTCTCATTTGTGAGTAGTTGAAATCATTTTTTTTTAATTTCTTTAAAATCTTATATATAAAAATCTCGTGTCACGGTTTTTGTGGTCGCACTCCTCCGAAACCGCTTAACCGTTTTTTATGATTTTTTTTTTGTATATTTGGTAGTTATGAGATAGGTTTTAAAGTATATTTCACACCGCTAGGTAATAACACTACCCAGAAAAAAAACTATTTTTTTGACAATTTTTTGTTGTTGTATTTTTTTATTATTTGGCATTAAAAATACCTATAATCCCAAATTTTAACCCTCCTTCCCCCACCCTCCCATTTTTTAACCGCGATTTTTGTATTTTTAATAAGCACAAATTTAACCATCTTTCGTATTTCAAACAGAACAAAATTATTTATGTGTTGAATGAGAGATGATGCTACGTCCGCCTCATCGAACTTTCATCCACGAAGAAGCGTCGCGTCATTTTGATATTTCGTTCGGCATCATGTTCTCGCGTGGGCAAACCATCGAGCTGATTTGTGTTGGCTGAAGACGGACTGACAAAAAATATCGTACACTCAATTGATCTTCGAAATTCATTTTGATTTTCTTTATTTCATTTTCCTACTTTAGTTGGTGTTTTTTTTGCATTTATCGGCGGTCATCGTCTAGAGCGCTCCATTCCTCTTTCTGTTATAGATCCCATCCCCACACATTTACAATACATTCGTTATTTTTTATTTAACAACCAAAATATTCACTAGAAATAATTTATATGGCAGAACAACATTTGTCGAGTCAGCTAGTAGGTAAATAAAACACTAATGTAAGGTAATACATTTTTTAGAAAATTTTTATGTACAATTATATCGGGGTAGGGTGGCCATAATATTTTTTCAGGGAACTGTACATCATTTATGTCGATACTGTACCCCATATTGAACTACTCTACCCGCTTAATCACTTTTCTCGGAATTGGATGTCTCATAGTTGAGATATTACCCATAGTTAATTGGACTATTGTATATTGATCAAACAACATGACGATGTAAACTGAATAAACAATCAATGTGTTCTAATTTTGGATCAGGTAAACAATACAACAACATGCTGAAGTAATGAATTTGAAGGAAGATATTATATGGCAATGTTTCAATGACGGATATAGTTTAACACTATAACTAAGGGTATATTACTAGCGTAGTACAAATAATGTTGTATTGGCATGTTGGTATGATTATTTTCAATAAGGTGGGCCATTTAAAAAAATGCTATTTTTAAATTCTAAGAGCGATAAAAGGGCGCCAAGTGGCTTCAAAACGACGTGTTTAAAATTTTTCAAATTTCTGATACGGTCTTCTTCCTCCGGATTCACTTCAAATTTTTTTAATTTTTCATTTTAAGGGGTTATTTCTAGTGTATTTAAAAGTTAATGTGAATCCTTTAAACCATATTTTTTGTAATCTTCCATAGCAAATGTAGTATATATTTTCGAAATCAAGTCCCAAGATTGAGTTTCGCAAAATAATGCCGAAATTTGAGAGTAAGAAGGATTTTGCTGGGATTCGAATACACTGCCTTGAGATAATTTGAATTATATTCGTATATATTTTTTTAAATAAATAAATCAAAATATTTCCTGTATTTCGTGTTTTATTAAAAATAGTTAATTTTTAATGGTTTATTTAACATTTTTATAAGATTTAACAAAGGGAGTTTTTCGCTATTTTTGAACCCATCTTGGAATTTAAAAATAACATTTTTTTTAATGACCCACCTTAATATACAATAAGAATCAATATAATAAAAATCTTTTTTTTTATTTTAACTTTTTTACTGTAGGAGTCAAATTGTTAACAAAAATTAAATAAGTAAATTTCTTTTTAACATGAATACCTCACGAGAGTCTCAGTTGCTCCCGTCTGGAGCCAGTATCATGGTATCCCAAATTGGGATATGTTGTGAGGAAGGTAGTGGGGAGGGGAAGGAGATAAGGAAGAAAAAGGTGATGATAACTGGCTATACAAAGCTGGTCACCAAATACATCTAAAGTCATTTCAAGCAACGTTTCAATTATCTTTCGTACCGAAAATACATTACATATTATTTTTAATGAATTAATTGTGAAGTAACACAAATTAATCAATTAAAATTTATTTGCCAACGCCGGCATTCGATCCCGCCGATAGACCTTCGGATTGCGAGTCAAGAGGCTTACCTCTAGCCGGTCTTCACATGATAATAATAGCATTTTTTAATAAAATTTCTCACACACAACAAATTTATTTTTATTTAATTTACGCCCAGAGGGTTTTTATCTAAATATGGGTAATACAACTTCAGCACAAGAAATAATTTTATATACGAGAAAGAAATAATAAAAACACAATATCTCCTAAATATTGGTTTCCCGTAGTGCAAATCGGCAGAATCGGGAAGTGAGCAATGTACGGGTAGTTGCGCTTAGAAGGGTACCGCGCGTTTTTAAAATAGCGACACTAAAAAGCGACAAACACATACGTCTACAGAATTTAGCCTGCGAGAGAATGAAATAGACTAATCAGTCTCCTCTCCTTCCCCACTCTTGTCTAGTTTAGTTTTATGACGGTTTCACTTCTACCGCGTGTGAACTACACACTCTATTGGTTTTCATTTCTTCTCTTTTTATAATGTTTTATAATTATTCTTTTTGTATCGAATTTCAACGCATGATGAAAACATTTTGCAAATGGCTTGATGACATTACTCTTATTTTATATATATATATATATATATATATATATATATATATATATATATATATATATATATATATATATATATATTGACATCGTATTTTTCTTATTCTATTACTTTTTAGTGTGTCTAGTACTTTTAGAAAATTTTATTTTAAATAATTTGTTTTGAATATTTAATTTTATATTATTATATACAAAAAGTGGTTTTCACTTTTATATGCACACATTTTTTTTCTTCACACTGAATGTTAAGTTATAATTTTTAGTTTATTTATTTATTTATTATGAATTAACGCCGATTAACGGCTTTTACATAGGAATTCAACAATTTGAAATGGATACAGAATACACGTTAAGAAAAAAAAACATTTATATGACAAAAAAAAATAAAAAGTACACATTGAAGTGACTGCATGAAGTGGTTATTTATTAATTTTTATTTTTTCCCCTTTACACACGAGTTTTTAACTCTCTAACTTAAGGAAAATATGTCTAGTTTATAATTTCATATGTGTATATATATTATCATGTTAATTTAAGTACCTTTATGATTGTAATAAAAAAAATTAAAAAAATGTTATCTTTCTGTTAAATGTTTCAAATAAGCAATGTATTATATTCTACCTATTTATTATACACAGAAAACTCGAGATACTCGTAAGTCGCGTTTTTGGCGCAGTTATGACAATAATTTAGACAAGATTTTAAAAGTTAAAACAAGTTAAAATAAAAACGATTCATTTTCTGTATTGTGTGAGACCAATTTAATGTTTTTTAAACCATGGTCAACAACACTGCATTTATCTCTAAATTATTAATTCTGGATATTGCCTACTTCAATAGTGAGGTGGTGACTATTAAGGTACTTGACGAGCAGAGTTAGTTACTCTTGCAATGCCTGAGTTGGAGAAGAGTGGGCTTTATGTTTACGCAATCATTTATGAATATGACTTATTACTTAAGCACAATTGCTTTAAAATAACCTAACTGCACAGCTTTTCAAATATAAATGGTTCTCATGAACAATGAAGAGGTCTCATGATAGTAAAGAAATAAAAAATAGTAAATTAGATCACGTTAAGCAGTGATTACTGAACCCCTATTCCCAATTGTTATTACTTCATATTCGTAAGAACCTTTCATAGTAACCGAAAGATATATAAATACTTTCCAAGCATTATTTTTAATTCTGATGATCCTCGTTGAAATTATTTTCTCTTAGAAATTATTTTCCCTATTCCACCTTTGCAAGCCTACTAAAAAATTACCTTTAAAAAACACCTTCTTCCAGAAAACATTAATCCGAGGGTAGTCGCACCCTATGCCCTTATCCACACCCTTTATCTGGTTGATATGGGTCACCATGATTAAATAATAAATTCTAATGTTATCCTTTTTCGAATTCTCATACATAAAATCGCCAAATTTGATTGCAACGATCTTGCTTTCTTATATTGTGAAAAATAAACAATTTTGAAAAAAAATATGAAAACTTGCGGGAATCACGTATTCCCGAAAGAGCAAAGAACAAAAACCTTTTAGGATAAAATGCTAACAAAAGCTTTTTGTTCTTACAAAGTCGAAAATCTTTAGAAAGGTTACGGCACGTACTAGCTAACTTCAATATGGTTTATTCTTCAGATTTGTTTTCTGTTTCGTTCCTAAAACTATTTTTGGTTTTGCTATTTTTATTTTGTTTGCATCTGCTCGTCTGGCTATAATGGTAGACTCTTATAAATTTATTTGATTAAATTGACTGTTCTTAAACGATTTATATTCGATGGTGAGAATTCTACAAAATTGGACAACTTTATATTAGGTTTACGGTTTTACCAAGGGGAAAAAAATTTAAATTGATTTTCCCTACATGTAAATAATCTACATTTTAAGTAGGTATATAAAGACGGGTTCCTTGGCAGATTTACCATTGAATAATAAAAAACCGCAGCTTTTTCATGTTCTGAAAACATTATTGAAAACAACGCAAACTTTTATCGTTTTTTTTTTAAATAGCAGACCCGGCACACGTTGCTGTGGCTAACGAAACACAACACCATCTACGGACAATGCCATTACCCAACCTTTATAACCAACGCCATCTTAATTTGCATACATATCAAATTCACTCCGCCCGCATGCCGCTCGCTGCCCGCTGCCCTTTTGCAAGCCCGTTCCCTTTATATATTATATATTTAACCAATTTACACAAATCCTTGACAAATTATATACCTAAACCTTTCTCACGAATCACTATATCTATTGGTGAAAATGGCAAGAAAATCCGTTGCGTAGTTTAAAGACAGCGGGAGCGACTTTGATTTATACTATGTACAGAAGTAGTGTTGTTCCGCTTTAAATTACGCCGATTATTTTCAAAATCCTACTAATATTATAAAGGTGAAAGTTTGTATGGATGTATGTTTATTACTCTTTCACGCAAAAACTACTGAATAGATTTTAAAAATTCTTTCACTAATAGAAAGCTACATTATTTGCGAGATCTATAGGCTATGTATATTAGTAAGCTCTAGCGTTATGAATAATCTCTGGCGTTATGAAATTATTTATCATACGTTTTCTGTCGCTAACAAAATCGATTTATTGCAAACGCCAATTGTCGCCTTGGAAACGATGTTTTTTTTTAAATTAGGTTACTATGGACATCCCTTTAATGTTAAAATTCAAATATGTATAAAATATTAATTCCTACTTTACAGAATGGATTTTAATTAAACTTTACAAAAATATGAACATATAGGCTATAGCTCAGAGCTCTGGCATTACGAAATTTGTATGAAAAAATTGCAATAGGTGGCACGATTAGTAAGATATCTATAATTCTTTAATCGATTAAAATTATTAGGGAAGTAGGTACTTCAAATAAATTCGCTTAAATATTTTGTAAAATAGAATTTTTATTTAAGAATCTTTGTTTTGCAAAATGTCATTCTCAAATTTTGACAAAATGTCACACAACAATTATTGTTTTAATTGGATAGACAGGTATCGCATTTTTTAAGTATAAAACTGCCGTACTGGATTTTTTGGTAGAATGTAAATAGAAGAATAATAATTCGAACTTAATTACTATCTATGAAAATGAATCACCAAAATGTATTTTATTTTTATTTTATTTTATTTTATTAGCGTTATAAACAGTCTGTACAAAATTCATAAATGACAGTGATAAAAATAAGTATGTCATAGACCAATAAAATAACGACAAATTTCAATTTAGAACCATAATTCAAAAATATACAATACCTTCACCTGATATAAACAATTATGATAATATCTTCTTACTTAAATCTACAAAAAGTAATTAACTGAAAATTTTCAAGGGATTACAGTTAAATTTTGATGCATATCAATAATATATTTCAGGAAGTGATTTTATTTGAATTGGAACTGCTAAAAGTAGGAGAGAAAATATGGTGATACTAAAAATAAAAAAGAGAAGTACAGAAATTAATGAAATATTAAGTTATTATATTATCGAAGGAAGCAAATACTTTGTGGTGTGACATTATATATTAAATTAAAAAACACACTTTGTAAAGCTACTACCATTCATAATTCATCCAACCACCCCATATCCCACAAACATTCCGCCTTCCACTCCATGATACATCGTTTGATTACAGTACCATTAAATAATAATAATTTTAATAAGGAATTATCCATAATTAAACAAATCGCTATAAATAACGGGTATGAGACAAAACTAGTAGACAATATTCTTGATAAAAAATTGAAACAAGCAGCATCAAATAAATTTCTTTTTAATAATTCTAATAATAATATAAATATTAATCACCAATTCCAATGGCGTAGAGTACTGTATACGAATAATTTTTCTTCTTTGAGCGTAAAAAAATTCCCTCCGGAAATAAAACCCGCCTTTTACACTAATAATAACTTAGGTAAACACTTAATTAACACTAAAGATATTGACGATAAATTTAGCCACTCTGGCGTATATAAACTAAATTGTAATGATTGTTCTGCATTCTATATCGGAAAAACAACACGGAACATAAACATAAGAATTAAAGAACATCTAAGATGTTTAAATGGTAACGCTTTTTCAGAATTCGCAAACCATCTAATAGAAACTAACCACTCATTCGATAAAACCTCCGGGACTAAAATATTACATAAAAATGGAATTGGAATTCGGTTAAACAATCTAGAAGCTCTTGAAATCAAAAAAGCCGTCAATAATAAATCAAACATTATTAATAACCAAATCAATTTATCTGATAGTCCCATTTTTAATTTATTCCGTTAACATTTTCTTAAACAATTCCCTCCTTCTCCCTCCCCCCCTTACTCACCCATCCTGTAATTATTTTGTCTCCCTCTTTTCTATTTGTATCGCTCTCTGGCACCAATAGGGTGTTGCCTATTCTGTTTCTATCTCTTTCACTCATTCTCTTAATTTCTTTTATATATGTATGTCTGTAGATAATTATCTTTAGTTGTTATAATAAGCCCTGATGAAGCTCGAGATGAGCGAAACCTGGTTGGCTGTTAAATATCAATTCTAATAAAAAGTGGTGCTTTACAAAGTGTGTTTTTTAATTTAAAATATTAAGTTATTAGTTAAACATGTGGCATTCAATAGTGTTATTTTTTTATGCATGCTGTGAATTTATCAAGGTTTGTATTAAACACATCGATATTTGGGCATAATCTGTTAAAAGTGCTACAGCTTCTTCTTACAAATACATTTTCAAGATAATTTGTCTTGCTCTTAGGGATATAAAAGGTGTCTGGAGATCGAGTAACTCATAATGGACATCTGAGATGAATATTTTGTAGTAAGTACGGGCTATCAATGAAGTTATGAATAATCTTATAGAGCATTAATAGGTCTCTGATATCTCGGCGTTGATCAAGAGATTTAAGGTTTACGGGGACAAAGTTTTCATCATTTCGCACGCGATAAGAAACATATTTCATAAACTTTTTCTGAACTCTTTCTATATTTGCTTTGTATGGATGCGCATAAGCCCGAACGACTGAACCAATTTGGATAATTCTTTTTTTTGTTCTTTTTTTTTGTATAAAACTACCGTTGAGTTCTGGCCTTATGAATTTTGTATAAGAAATTATAACAGGTGGCAAGCGAGCAGTTTGAAAACTGAATGTATCGGGAATGAATGTGTGGAATGCGAGAGGTGAGTGGGGGGAGTGGGGAGGGGGGAAGGGGAGGGGGAGGAGGGTGGGGGGAAGGGGGTTAGGGGAGGGAAGGAAAGGGAGGGAGAGGGGGAGGGAAGGAAGGGGAAAGGGGAAGGATGGAGGAGGTTGTGGGGAGGGGTAGGGGGTGGGGGGAAGGAGGTTGATGGTTGGAGTGGAGTGGGGGGGGGGGGGGTGAGTGGAGGGGGAGGGGGATTGATGGGGGAGTGGAGTGGGGAGAGGGAAGGTGGAGGAGGCTGAGTGGAAATCCCCTAATGCCATGCGAGCGAAGCCGCGGGAAAAGGCTAGTAAAACATAAATCTGCTTGCTATATTTCTCGGTTATGTTGTGTGTTTGAAACTGTTAATTAGAACCGATTTAATATCAGCTGCGGTAGTTTATGGCTTAACCGCATCATTAAATAATAACTATCGAGGATTAGTGGAGATAAACTTTAATTAATTTCAGTTTCATTTACGACAATCCGAGCGCTAATTGTGCTTTTTTAATGTTATTTGATTTCGTTAAACTAAAACCCCCACTAAAACAAAATGTTCGCCTCGAAAACTTTCATCCTTGGTAGGAATAGTCGATTTTTTGTTTGGGTAACTTTGCATTGGCGATTTTGCTGTCACTGGAACTCTCGAAATTATTTTTCAGAGGAATTTAATTTTTTGAAATTTTAACTGGACCGGTATATCGCGTGCTCTTTATACTCGCTTAACAAAGATATTCAAATACAGAATAGATATGCTATCTTGTCCGCGCAACTGTCGCCGGACTACGCGCTAATTAGCGTAGTTTTCATACAAAAAGAATTTGTTCATTTCGTTGATTTTTTGAAAATGTGCATTAATATTGGTTAACAATATATTTTGAATAAGGAAAGAATTCGTTCATTTAGTTTAACGTTCGTTTGGTTTATTCGTTAATTATTTGTTCTTTTAGTTTATTTGTTAATTGGTAAACAATATCGGCGACACCCGAAAGCGCAGACCCACATAGTAAAAACAGCAGATAGCACATCTACTTATATTTCAATATCTTTGTCGCTTAATCACGTGGTTCCTTGCTAAAATTTAAGTGTGCTCATTCGGCCAAAAAAGAAAGACAAATATTCTCGGGTTACGAATAACCTGACAATATTTGAAAATCTCCACAACCACCACAGATGCGGAAATAGTTGCTAGTATCGTGATGGAAGACTTAGCCAGCCTAGGTACAGAACTCACGACGCCTGTGGAACCCAAACGCGATGCCAACTCAGTCACTGGCCGGTCTAAACTTGATCCTTGATAACCGCAAACGAGTAACATGTATTATAACACAGTTGACTTATATGTATAGTTCATGTAACACAACTGTCAAAAATTTGAGTTTTTTAGATACTTAAATAAATGCATACTTTCCTCTCATTTTTGCGTATATTACCTACTTTTATAAGCCACTGACTTTGATGAATCATCGAATGATGAGGAATGTTGGTGAAATTAATTGACAAATGATATTTTGTTTAAGTCTGGTAAGCAGGTAGGTATAAGAGGGGTTTGAAAAGTTTCAACTTGAGAACAATGTGTTTGTTTTCAACGGTTATTTTGTCATAATTTCATGAATAATCTACTGACTGGATCCTCCATCAAAACTAATAGTGTTTACAATAGGTTCCTCGCTTCTGTAGGCGTGCTAGTTTTAGGGAACTTTATCAAAAATCAACTCGTACATTAAACCCGAGTGAAAATTAGCAGGGGTTGTCGAGATTTTTTTCTTTGAACACACAGTTTTTTTATTTTATTTAAAGACAATTTTGACAAAGAAACACGCCATCATAGACAAAACGTGGAAAACTGATAATTTCTATGCTTAGGTACGCCTGTGTACAGAATATGTGCTAAACTCATCATGACATCCAAGCGAATAAAATTCGGTTCGGTTGGATGGGTATTTACTGAACGATACGAAACGAACAAGCCGAAACCCTTTGATGAATTATAAGAAAATAAATAATAATGATTTTTAAAATTATGCTGCTTTCATTAGTACAGACATTGACAGCAATAATTACTTATTAACAATGGCATATGCGCGGAAAATCCCAGATCTTTAACACAGATGTTTTGTCTGGGTTATCTTCATATTTTAAAACGCCTATTTGTAGTGTGGTTGAACGCTGAATACAATACTTTGAAGCCCATTCTGCTACGAAAAATGTCAATCTGTTTTTAGCACATCGTCATCTAATAATTGCTGTTATTTTGTTTTCATTTTCATAATTATTCGCCATATCTAGAAAAAATACCGAGTAATGAACACAAGAACTTCTTTTTTTTTTTTACATAAAACATTTGTTTTATTTTCCAATGTATTTGGTTTGACTCGACAATCCCCCTAAGGGGAACGTATGCGCGGCCCATACTCGTTATGCTCGTTTCATACAAATCTTAGATTTGGATTTGACATCAAAATACCCAACCAAACTGAAAAATTATTTTTGTAATCAAAAGGTACATCAAATATCTAGTTAGGATGTGAGCTACTTTATTTATTTATGCTTTAAATTATAAGATATAGGCCATTAAAGATTTTAATGTTTCTGGATTTTAGAGGCGATTTGGGCAATTATTTGTGAGTAAATGAAAAAAAAAAAAAATTTTACTATATTCATCATACAAATATGATGAAATATAAAATAAAAAAGAAAAATTTATAAAAAAAATCATTTTGATGGGTGTAAATTAAAAATACTAATTACCTTTTTACGGCGGAATAAAAACTAATCCTTTATATATTAAAATTACAACCCAAAAAATACATTTTTAAGAATGATTTATTTTTTATTTTATTATGTTTTTTATTTTATTTTTAAAATAAATGTAGTAAAATTATTTTTTTAATGTTTTTCTTTTACTCACAAATAATTGCCTAAGTTGCCTTCAAAATCATGAAACACTAAAATTTTTAATGGCCTATATCTTATAACTTAAAGCAAAAATAAATAAAGTAGCTCACATCCTAACTAGATATTTGATATATCTTTTGATTACAAAAATAATTTTTCACTTTGGTTGGGTATTTTGACCTCAAATCCAAATCTAAGATTTGTATGAAACGGGCAGAAATGGGCCGCGCATACGTTCCCCTTAAGCTCACAGCCGGTATCGTAATACAAAGCGCGGGGCGTTCATAATAATACAGCTATTTCACCCGTACACACATAATTTTTGAATGGCTATCCTGTGCGTGCTAAAAGGAAAAAGGAATTAATATATGTTATTTTCAGGTTATGATTAGTGATGTATTGGTATGATATTCATGCTTACTTTACCTATGTGTCATTAAAATTGTGTACGTAGAAGTAGAGTATTCAAATTATCCATTTGTCGTGTGAATATCATCGACCAAATATATATATTTATTTTTGTCCAATTGTTTTAACGTTCAGATGGGTTCAACAGCTGATAAAGAATGTCGCCATTCTGTAAGATCACCAAAAAGGATATGCTGTGAAAAACTGGGAGAGGCTTTGATTGCATCAATGAAGCTAACCAATATTTAATATCCTTTTTCCTGAATAAGCGAAAAATCATTTCCTCTCACCAAACGCTTAGCAATGATGGTATTGAGGGTCTGTCTGTACTTCTATAAGCAAGGACCTTTGAAAGTAGGAATGCACAAAGTAATAAATCTTGTAATAAATCTGTGTCTTTGTATAGAAATGAGCGTAATCTATTTCTGTATTCATAAGCAGAATTCTCTTTTAACAGGTCCGTAAAAAAGCCTTTTTTGTCGGATATCGAATAGTTCTTACATATTTTATACAGGATGGTGCAAAATTAATCATCCAATTTTGTTTTTGAATAAGTTTTTTACTAAATAAAAAAAATGATTTTGAGTAATAGAAATCTTTATTTGGACTTTTAAATTTTTTTCTGTTGAGTGGAAAAGATGATATCCGTCAAGTGGCTGCTGCCAGTGTTGATACACATTTGTACTCGTTTTATCGCATTTTCCATGACTTTCCGCAAGATTTCCGGTGATAACTATTCGCATTCCTGTCAAATATCTTCCTCAAGGGCTGCGATTGTCTGAGGCTTGTTGGCATAAACCTGCGATTTCAAATAGCCCCAAGGAAATAAGTCTGGGATGGTTAAATCGGGCGATCTTGCTGGCAATACCGAATTGCCAAAAAGAGAGATTACGCGACCTTCACAATACCATTGTGGCTCGTGCTGTGTGCGGGGTTGCACCGTCTTGTTGAAATCACATGTTTACCAAGCCCCGTTCATCCAATTCCGGAAGTAAGAAGTCGTTTATCATGGCTCTGTAGCGTTCGCCATTAACAGTTACCGTAATGCCAATGGCGTCCTAAAAAAATACGGCCCAATCACTCCTCCCGCGTAAACGCCGCACCACACAGTGGCTTTGAGTGGATGTAATGGCTTTTCGTGCATCAAACGAGGATTTTCAGTGCCCCAGAAACGAATATTTTGCTTATTGGCGTAACCGTTTAAGTGGAAATGCGCCTCGTCGCTCAAGATGACTTTCGACACAAAATCGCTAAAAGCGTTAAAGCTTAAATCGACACAGTTATTCCATGCTCTTGCAGAGTATAGCGATCCATTGCTTGTCTGTTTGTATTCTGCAGCTGCCTAGTTCACAAATGTCAAATATGATTGACGTACGACGCCATTTGCAAAAATTATAACATCTTCCGATAGGGTGATTAATTTTGCGCCACCTTTTGTAATATTTTTTATGCGTGTTAAATTCATTTCTACAAATTCAAGTTGGAAAATATTTTAATGATCAGGTTTGTCTTCAGAAAGTTTTTTTTTAAATTTTAACTCCACAAACGCGACCACGATGAAAATAATTTCCCTTACTGCCTATGTTATCTTTGGGATGCTGTTTAGAATGTTTTTTTTGGGAAAGGAAAAGAGAATGTTCTGGGAAGGAACAAGGTTTGAGAGGTGGTCAGAGTTCAGGACTGACGAACGAATGAATCCGTCCCGCCCACTGTGGTGCGTAGTGATGGGTCCGGATTAAAATTAAGAATGCCTTTTATTATGTTGTAATAACTTAAAATATATCGAAAGAAACATTTTTTTACATGTGCTCCACACAGGAGAACTCGAGGAAAATAATTTCCCTCGGGGCCTATGTCATCTTTGGGGATGCTGTGTGGAGGGTGTTTTAAGGAAAGAAAGGAGAGAATAATTCCGGGAAGGAAAGGGGGTTAAGGCTCCGCAACCGGGCTCGAAAAGAAGAAGATGGAGAGATACTAAATTACGAGTGTTAGAGGAGAGCGCTAACATTTACAGCGACAAAATCAATGCGAAAATTGCGAAAATGTTTTAATAAAACACGACTCGTTTAAAATAGAGCAAAAACCTCGTGGGCATTGTCTTAAACAGCATTTAAAGAAACACTGTGATTTTTTCGTACACATAACTTGTAAAATAACTGAAACAAACGTGTTTATAATAATTTTTGGAGCATACTTTGCGATTTTTTTGGTAGAAATTCGGGTTGCGGGCTCTGAAGGGATGGGTAGGAATCTGGTGTTCAGTGTGTCCCGGTCATCCGCCTCCAAGACCTAGACAAACCTCACCCCATGAAACCGGGCAAACCTGCTAAATCACCAAACGTAGTGAACCACTTGGGGTGACCTATGGCAAAGGTGTTGGTTATCCAATAAGGGTTCCCGGGGCAGCGGTACCCAATCCCGCCTCCCAAAATGAAAACATTACGAAAAACAAACGTTTATCATGTAGAACAAAAACCTTCCATTCAGAATATTATAGAACTTTTATTGTGAGCCCAAATAATGCATACTGTATACATAATCCTTGTTCTACCGGTATTTCAATGGAAGATGCTCCGAGGAATTCGCATCATAGCTCCCTTCGGAAAACACGCCAAAAACGTGCTGACATTTGACATTTGTCACATGAGAATGGGTCGTTAGCATGACTTGTTCTTGAGTTCAACATCTCGGCGATGGAACGTTTTCCTTCCTCATTCAACATGGGAGTCTTCAAGACCCACGTTAACTCCTTCTACTCCTGAAAAATACCCCCCCCCCCCCCCTCCACCTACAATGGGCCAGAATGAAAGAGTTGTTTACCTCTATTTTTATATTAGGTATAGTGTTGTCTATAATCAATATATATTATAAAAGAAAGTCTAAATAAAGGTGCGTCCCGCAAAAACTCAGAAACGAGTCCCGGTACGATCAAGGAAGTTATATGGTGTGGTAGATCTCTATACCCCCTCCAGGATGACGGTTCCCGTTTTTACCTAAAGGACGTGCTTTTGAATATATAAGGGCTGGAAGTTTCGCCTCTTGAAATTTCTAGAACAGTCTTCCGGAAAGTTCTAGAAGGTTCAATAGGGCTCTAGATAGTTCTGGAAGGAGTGGCGGAGTATATCGTGGAATGTTCGGGAACATCATTGTGGAACATTCCAGAACACTCTCGAATGTTCTCCTGAGTGAAGCCGGGTAACCCAGCTAGTAATAAATAGAGTTTTAACTAGTTTTCTATCTCATCGACATTCTCAAAAATTGCATTCTTAAGCATTCATCAGAGAAACCATTCATATCTCCTATTTGTGATATCGTAGCAATGTCTCCTCCCACAAAAATATTCCTGGGTTCAAAATGAAACGTTTTAACATCGAACAATCATTATAATCACTGAAATTGATCAAGAACGTTGGGGAAGAAACCATTCCTGTGTTCAAAATGCAAAATTTGTCGTCAAAATAATATCTTGAAAGTATCATGTTCTAGTTAGTTCTGGAAAGAAACCATTTCAATGTTCTGTAAGCATTGTTAATGTTGTCATAAATGTAGCCAAAAATGTTTTAAAAATATTGTTAATTTTCAGTAGATTTAGTTCGTCGTTCGTGACGGAATGTACCCGCTCCGGCATTTTTTTTTCATGGCCAGGTGCCGGGTCGTGACCAGTAGCGACCGCTGCTCTGAAAATGTGGTGGTTCACTGATAATATAAATTCAACTAATATTAAAATATATTAAAATAATTCAACTAATAGTATAGTTTCACATCTATTATAAATGGATGATATAAAATTATTTTCAAATTCTGAATCAAATTTAGAAAAAATGATTAAGGTAGTTAAAATTTTTTCAGATGATATTAAAATGACTTTTGGTTTAGATAAATGTAAAACGATCCATATAGAGAAAGGCAAAATTGTAGATGGAGACGAGGGTATATTTAGAAATTTCAAAATTAAAAGTATGAAAGGGGATGAGGTTTATAAATATTTAGGATACCCGCAATCGAATAGATTAGATCACACTAGTATTAAAAATGATATTAGGATTAAATTTCAAACTAGGATCAGAAAAATTTTAAAATGCAATCTATCTGCTAAAAATTTAGTAAAAGCAATAAATACTTGGGCAATACCTTTATTAACGTACTCATTTGGCATAATAAAATGGTCCAATACAGATTTAGATAGTTTAGATAGAACGATTAATTAGAACTACGTTAACAAAGTTTAATTGCCATCATCCAAATTCAGCTATAGAACGAATTAATTTACCTAGAAATTTAGGAGGTAGAGGTGTAGTCAAAATAACATCTTTGAAACACAATCAGGTAGAAATGCTTAGAATTTTTTTCCATAGGAAAGCTAATAGCTCAGAAATGCACAAAATAATTTGTAAGGCAGATAGAAACATTACACCTTTAAATTTATATGACGAGAATGCCAACATTCTTATAAATACTAACCAGGAATTATTAGATTCCTGGTCAAATAAAATTATTCATGCAAAACACTTCAATTATCTCAACCAAACGTATGTTGACAAACTTTCGTCAAACAAATGGTTGAGTATTGGAGAGTTGAGCGCAGAAATAGAAGGATTTATGCTTGCCATTCAAGATAGAGTCATTAATACTAAAAATTATAGGAAGCATATAATCAAAGATATAAATCAAATTGATGATTTATGTAGAAAATGTTTGGCTTTTCCGGAAACTATAGAACATATTATATCGGGATGTTCTATATTAGCGCCGTCCGAGTATACATTTAGGCACAATCAGGTTTTAAAAATAATCCACCAAAGTTTGGTAATTAAACATAACTTGATTGACTGCCGTAATATAGTACCATATTATGAATATGAACCAAATTCATTTTTAGAAAATGAATTTTATAAAATATATTGTGATAAAACTATACTAACAGACAGAACAATTAGTCAGACCTGATATAGTTTTACATGACAAAATTAAAAAAATAACTTATATCATTGATGTAGCTATTCCAAATTCCTGTAATATTCAAAAAACTGTTTCTGAAAAAATTAGAAAATACACAGATTTAGGAAATGAGATTAAAAGAATTTGGCATTCTCGGAATATAAAAATATTACCATTTGTTATTTCGGCTACTGGCATTATACCTAGGTCTCTGATTCAAAATTTAGGCGTATTAGATTTGTCAAAGAATTTATATATAAAAATGCAAAAATCGGTAATTTTAAATACATGTAGGATTACAAAAGATTTTTTAAATATTTATATTGAGGGATCAGTAGGATTTATAGGTTCAATTAGGAATTCCACAGAGCCGAACCCTCTGATATGAAAATATCTGGAGTCGGTGAATTATTTTCCCATCTGGTCTCTGGTAGGTTCACATGTTGTTCTTGTATTGTTTTGTAATTATAATACATATAGTGCAATTGCATAACGTGGATTGACCAGATGATCATTTGGGAAGTGTGTGAAAGGGTTTAGTTTTTCCTGTGGGGAAAATTAAACCCGGACATTTAAATCTGGTGCGTAAAAATAAATATAATAATAATATTAGATAAAAATAATTCAACTAATATTATTTGGAGAGAAGGTCTATTCTAAGCTGTTTTCGAGGGGAGAAAAACTTTTATTGATTTTTTATTAAAATTTTAATCAGTTTGTACAATTTTTTTTTTCAATACTTTAAAAAAAAAACATAAATTTGTTGAAAAATAAATCATGAATTTCGTTCCAAAAAAAACTTTTTTTACAATGTACAATTTATTTTATTTTACATTTCATTACAATGTATAAACAGCACATGGGCAAAATTTTAGGGTTACCTACAAAAAAATAAATTCATTGATGATCCTCGTTTTATAATTTAAAACACAAATCAATGATGAAGCAAACATCTGTACTATGTGGGTATTTGCTATAAACCTATGATTAAAAACAAGAATTATTCAGTTTGGTCAAGTATTTTTGCCTCAAATCCAAATTTAAGTTTTATACGATAAAGTCTCGCAGCCGTTCGTGTGACACGCGCGTATACCTTAATTTTTTGATACATATGGCGGCGTGAGGCGCCAGCGATGTTTGAGATATTAGATACAAAAACATAATTCGTTCCGCTTGCTATCGGTCTGCACACGGACAAATTTTGCGGAACTTTGAGAATTCGCTCTCCCTGCTAAACATTCGTATTAGGCATTATATTGGTAGGTGTTTCGATATTATAAAGTAATTTAAGGCAATATAATTTACCAGTGCTGCACACGAACACACTGTGCAACCAGTCCCCCTTGGCCGTAACCCTTAGTTTGGGAAATAATGATCTGTCGAATAGTTTCATAGTTTTATCCACTGGAACTAGAATAATATTGACACGGCAATATATTCCACTTGAAATAATACTTTTTTTTTATCGAGATTGGATACTGTTTACCTATTTAATATACCGAATTAAGCTCCTATTTGTTATCAAATTTCATTGAATTTAATCATTTTTTTCCAAATAACATTAATATAAATCGTATGTCCATATGTCAAAGTTTCATTTTTCTTTGTTTTATTGTACAAGCGTTATAATTCCATGAATACAAATTAGTGTTTACAGTAGGTAGTCTACCAAAGCTGGCACGTAACAGCCCGTCTATAGGTTCTACTGAGTTACTATGTCTCAATATTTAATACATATTATTCATTTATAAGTACATCTGGTGTCTTGAGGGTATTAAAGTAAAATGGATTTCGAAAGACTGTCCTTTTATCTAGCATTCGCATGTTTTAAATATTGAGAAAAAAAACAATTTAGTATAAGGGGTCATCCATTAATCACGTGATGTTTTTTTTAGCAACTTTTTAACCCCCCCCCCCCCCCCCTCCGGTGATATGTGGTGAAGGTTATACCATAGGTCGTTGGCAGATTTGTTAAATTTTCAAAAAAGATTTTGTATCATACCACACCCATTTCAAATCACATAATCATGCAGTAAAATAAATCAATACATTATCTGGGTATCGCATGTTTCAGAATTTTAATTTTAGTTTAAATAAAATCATTAAAAAAATATATACGTACTTGTGTTCCTTGACAAAAATTGGTCCGTTTATGTATTTATTTACGCACTTACAAACTAATATATTTCAAATTTTTTTAACATTCTTATTTAACTTAGACATTATTGAAAAATGATAAATACTTTAAACCAAAAATTATTGCAAAAAGTACATTATTTAATAGTTTTATCATCACGCCTTTCAGCATTTTTGGATGTAGGTATAAATGAAAGCAAATTTGGTACAGAGAATAATTAATCTTTCTCACTGTAACCGCCATGCACGATCGTAAGAACAACTTTCGATGAAATGTGGATTTTCGGACGCTGGCTGGTTAAACGCTCTTAAATACACATTTATCTTAATTATAGAAAGAGGTAGTTAAAGATTTGGATATTATATATATATTTCAATTTGGGAGGCGGGTATGGGTACCGCCACCCCGGGAACCATGTATTGGATAACCGACACCCCTGCCGAAGGACTCCCCAAGTGGTCCGCTACGTTCGCTGACTTAGCAGTGCCCGGATTCATAAGGTGAGGTTTGTCCAGGTCTTGGCGGCGGACGCATCTGCACAACTGCTGGATCGAAAGAGACTGTTTGAGGGAGGCCTTTAGACCTTACCAGCCGGACTCTCTCGACCCATCGCCTTGCACTGCAGTTGGAGGGATGGATTCATACATCCGTCACCCCTCATACCCTTTTCTTTCCCAGCACTTGCTATCCTTCCCTTCCTTAAAAAGACCCTCCACACACTCACACAGCATCCCCTAAGATGACATAGACCCTGAGGGAAATTACTTTCTTCCGAGCCCCCTGTGTGGAGCTAATGTATAAAAAAAAGATAGGTACGTTTAGCTATTCAAAGATACATGGATTGTTCATTTATTAGTTTTATGCCGGCAATCCGGGCGTTTATTGTTTTAAATTATCGTATGCAAACAAGTAATTAACCCGCCTCACTAGACTATGTCTGTTCTGAGACGGGTACATTTACATATATTTACAGATGCATTCACTTACACATATATACACACATACATACATGTATACATATACACACACTTATAAATACTTACATACACACGTACTGACCTCATCCTTGTCATATTGGCTCAGGATCCCTCATTTATTCCAATTTTATGTTTTTTTTTAAAGTTGCACTATTCAAATAATTCCGTCCATAAATCTATTTCAGAATTCACCGTTCATTGCAGAATCGAATTGCGATCTTCAACGCTCTGATCCTGTTGAGGTTTAACGCCTTTTCCAGAAATTGATCACTTTGTATAAAAGGGGTTTAGCCGCGGCTAATCCGAGGCCTGTACATAAACACGTACCCTAAAGAAAAACATTGGAAAGCGAATCCAAATACTTAATTCTGCGTCCTATTTTGGAATGAAGTCCAGTTAGAAAATTGTTAATTACTTTTCCAGGTATTTTATCGTGAACCTTAAGCATAAATATAAGCACTTTCTAAAGAAGAAAAATTTAAGCTCTATCATATACCTACTGATTAATTCAAATTTGATTAAAACACTTTATAAAATTAATTTTATACCCGCTATTTTGTGTTGAATCCCATATTTTTACAACTAATTAAGAATGACTTAGCTCTCAGAAGAATGACGCCTAGAAAGGAACTCGAGTCCAATTTTTAAATTTTTTTTTTAAAGAATAATGACCTTCTAACATAAATATCTAATTGCATTTTATTTTTAATTTTTAGAGTTAGTTTTAATAGTTAAAATAATTTTTAAAGTTTAAATTTTCAAGAACCTCCGAAAACCACCGTATGTAATGTATAGTGAATCGTGTGACGTCATCACTCACCAAAAGTTATTTTTATTTTCAACAGGTGTTGTCATTTTGTATGACAGTTATATGGAAGAAGGTATGATACTATTCGATAAGTTAAAGCATTATTTAGATGGAATTATTTATTTATTATATTATTATTATTTTCAAAATTATTACGTGAGAGTGGTAAAAAATTGTTTGAAATTATTTTTTTTTGGCTTTTAAGAATCGAAATCAATATTAATGGAAACCGAAGCACCGAACTGATATAGGGGAGCCCAAGCGGGGATTTTGGGATTTACTCAGACGCGACAGAATAACTAAGGGGAGATACATAATCAACACTTCTGCCATAGGTCACCCCAGGTTCGCTACGCTAGCAGGGGTTTATTGGTGGGGTTTGTTTAGGTTTTTCTGATGGATGCGTCTGCCCACCAACTGCGTGGCGAGCCGAATGGGGAGAGGCCATTTGACGGAGGCCCTATGACTTTTCAATCCGGACTCTCTTGACCCATCGCCTTACGCCTCAGTGGGAGGGATGGAATCATACATCCATCACTCCTGGACACACTGACCCCAGATTCCTTCATTCCCTTTTCCTTCCCACAACTTCTTCTTCATCCCATCTATTAAAAGACCTTCCCCACAGCATTCCCAAAGAAGACGTAGACCCCGATTAAAATTATTTTACTCAGGTCCTCCTTTATGGAGATAATGTAAAAAAAGACACTTGGTTGGAAATAAATTAGAAAAAAAACTTTGATGAACTCATGTTTTATACGAATATTTTTGTGAAAAAAACCTTCTGATTCACCTTAATTACTTACTATAAAAGATAACTATTTATTTGCATTCGAGGCGATGGAAAGTATATCATTCAAAATAACGTAAAATGAAAATTTGCTTATGATATCGGCCATTTACAATAATTTGTGTCATTTTTTTGTATTTCTTTGGAATTTTAAATTAAAAAATTTGAGACATTTTGTTTTGAAGGGTTTTACTTTCCATGTACATTTGTTACTTAAATTTTAATTTTTCTGTTAACGGTTTCGACAAATCCGTGTCATTCAATGGCAAACTTACATTTTGAAGTTTTAAGTTTGCTAGTGAATGACACGGATGTGTCGAAACCGGTTGCAGAAAAGCTAAAATTTCTGTCATTTTGTTATGTTGGTATTCCTGATACTATAGCATAACAATCGAAAATAATCTTTGCGTATTAGGCAAGCACCAGTTTAGTGGAACTCGGTAAATGAAATAAATTTTAAAAAGGTTGTTAGGCAATTTTTTTATATATTTTACGTTTACCCACATTTTGCAAGTAATGCTAAAAAAAATTTTTTCAGAAAAAAATCTAAACGCGAGTCCCTGATACCCGATAATATTCTGGTCTTAGTAATCAGTAACTACTTACTCGTACTTGTGGCCAGAGAGAATTCTTATTTTCTCGTACTAAATTTTGTATTAAAAAAAAAATTATATTAAATTTTTCAAAAGACTTTCATAATCCAATAATTAAAACTAGTCAAAACTCTATAGGCATAAAGCTATATATAATATAAGAGATAATCAGTTATTCACCTTTTGGCTTGTGTTATTTTAGACTTTTTTTACATTACTATACACAGGAGGCCCTGAAGTAAATAATTTCCCTTTGGGTCTATGTATGTCATCTTTTGAAAATACTGGGGGAGGGTCTTTTTCAGGAGTGGAAGGAGTAAACATGGGTCTTGAAGACTCATATGTTGTATGCGTTAGCCGAGATGATGAACTGAAGAGCAAGTTGTACGAACGACCCGTTCTCATGTGACAAATGTCAACCGTGTACAAATGTTGGCGTGCGTTTGGCGTGTTTCCCGACTGTGCACCGGTACCGAAGGGATTAATGTCGTGACGTCGTGAGTTCCACAGAGCATCTTCCTAATCCAGAAAACTGGGGCAGAAAACGTGTGGGCACCAATGGGCTTGTTCCGGTAAGAATGACAAAGATAATACCGGTAGAACAAGTATTACGGTATGACAGGTACAATATGCATTATGTTGGTTTACAATAAGCGTTCCATAATATTCTGAATGGAAGGTTTTTGTTCTACATAATACTAATATATTAAAATTAATACAAAAAAATTTATTCGTAATATTTCTTTGAATATTTTTTAAAGTTATTATTGACGGCCGGCGTAGTGCAGCGGTAAGGGACTCTTGTGCGGTATTCATGTAAAAAAAAAAAAAAACCCTCGGACACATAATCTTGTTTTCATGATAATATAACATTTTCCTGAGCACCATTATCTTAACTTTAATTTGGACCTGGGAATTCTTAAATATAAAAATCGATTACGTAAAATGCTCTATCAGAAATTCGGCTTAAGTTTTTCCTACTCACAGTGGGTATGATATTAAGGTAATATACGAGTAATTGACATAAGAATATAATATTATTTTAAAAAAATTTTGAAGATCCAGTTTGATGAAAAAAACAATGTACTTAAATGACTTTCACCTCTATTGTCTATTACAATCGTTTGTAGAGAGTAGATTTTCCAAAAATAAGTGAACACGTTGGAATGATAGGAAGATGGAAGCCATTTCTTAACCTACTAAAATAACTCTTTTCAATAAAATCTCGAAAACCTTCTGCTTGGTAGGTAATTGGGTTAACGACGAATGGGATCCAATCACGGAGTTAGGGTTTGCACGGTGACGAAAACTAAATAAATAAATAAATTAATTAAAAAATCAAATTAAATTGATATTCTAACCTTATCATTTCAGTGAAATGGTTAATCTCTATGGCTTTTAAATTTGCATACTAAACCGAAAAGAAGGTAAACGAAGGTTTAAGCTTTTAAAATGTAAATACATGACATAATAAAGATTTTGAATTTTGTACTAGAAATTAAAAAATAAGACGCCTCCAATATCTTGGGACCAGAAAAGAAGAAGAACGGGACAAGATCAAGAAGAACAATAAGATCAAGAAAAAGGAGAAGATCAGGAAAAAAAATAAGATCATCAAGAAGAAGAAGAACGAGAAGATCAAGAGGAACGTCCGGATCAAGAGGAACGAGAAGATTAAGAGGGACGAGCGGATCAAGAGGAACGAGAAGATCAAGAGGAACGAGCGGATCAAGAGGAACTAGAAGATTAAGAGGAACGAGCGGATCAAGAGGAACGAGAATATCAAGAGGAACGAGCGGATCAAGAGGAACGAGAAGATTAAGAGGGACGAGCGGATCAAGAGGAACGAGAAGATTAAGAGGGACGAGCGGATCAAGAGGAACGAGAAGATCAAGAGGAACGAGCGGATCAAGAGGAACGAGAAGATTAAGAGGGACGAGCGGATCAAGAGGAACGAGAAGATCAAGAGGGACGAGCGGATCAAGAGGAACGAGAAGATTAAGAGGGACGAGCGGATCAAGAGGAACGAGAAGATCAAGAGGAACGAGCGGATCAAGAGGAACGAGCGGATCAAGAGGAACGAGAGAAGATCAAGAGGAACGAGCGGATCAAGAGGAACGAGAAGATTAAGAGGGACGAGCGGATCAAGAGGAATGAGAAGATCAAGAGGAACGAGCGGATCAAGAGGAACGAGAAGATTAAGAGGGACGAGCGGATCAAGAGGAACGAGGAGATCAAGAGGAACGAGCGGATCAAGAGGAACGAGAAGATTAAGAGGGACGAGCGGATCAAGAGGAACGAGAAGATTAAGAGGGACGAGCGGATCAAGAGGAACGAGAAGATTAAGAGGGACGAGCGGATCAAGAGGAACGAGAAGATCAAGAGGAACGAGCGGATCAAGAGGAACGAGAAGATTAAGAGGGACGAGAAGATCACGGAAATCGAGAAGATCAAAATCTCTTTAAAATATTTTGTATATGTAATATAACCCTTCCGAAATGTGTGGGATTCTCCCCATATACCGGAATAAGCGTTTCTTATTATTATTATCCTTATAAATAACGATAAAATCCAGAGGAAAGAGAAGATAAAGAGGAACTAAAAGATAATGAAGAACGACGACCTCCGTAGTCCAGTGGGTAAGACTCTTGACTCACAATCCGGAGGTCGCGGGTTTGAACCCGGCATGCGCAAATAAATTTTATTTGATTAATTTGTGTTATTTCACAATTAATTCATTTAAAATAATATATAGTATATTTGCGGCATGTTCCAGAGTGGAAGATACTATCAGTATCGCCCTGGTGTAAGACCACCATTCAAAATTGAAACGTTGCTTGAAAATGGCTTTAGCCGTGTTTGGTGATCAGATCTGAATAGCCAGGTACTTCCCAACCCTCCTCTTCCCCACCTCCTTCCCCTCCCCACTACCTTCAGCCTCACAACATACCCCAATCGGGGATGCCATAGTCTCACTGGATCCAGACGGGAGCAGTTGAGATTCTTGTGCGGTATTCACTGTAAAAAAAAAAAAAAAACGAGAAAATCGAGAATAATGATCAAGAGGATCAAGAAGAAGAACGAGATAATCAAGAAGAACGATACGATCAAGAAGAACGTAATTATCAAGAAGTACAAGAAGATCAAAAAGAATGAGAAGAACTAAAGAACCATGAAGAAAATAAAGAACACAAATAAGAACGAAGATCATGAAGAGCACGAAGAACAAAAATAAATAGTTGAACAAGATGTAAAATATTCGGTGTTCCTTTTAAAAATGAAACCGACCATTCCGAAACCAGGTGGAATCTGTTTCCCTTAAGTAAATGGCAGGGAAATGAAGCGGGGAGATTATTTTTGTGCTACTTTCGAGCTGAGGCGCGTGGTTGTTTTCACGCAAAGGCCTATTATTAGATGCATATTTTTATTGCCGTGTTGAGGTCAAACGCGCTAAACCACCGTTCGATCAACACTTTCTAAAATTAGTATGTATTTGTAAATTTCCAAGAATGTAATCTCTTTGTTATTATGTAGCGGAATAACATAATCAATAGAACCTAATATAATAATAAATGAATCGTATTAATATTATAAAGGCGAAAGTTTGAATGGATGTATGTTTGCTACTCTTTCACGCAAAAAATACTTAATGGACTTAAAAATTCTTTCACTAATAGAAAGCTACATTATTTGCGAGTAATTTAGGCTGCACATATTGGTAAGCTCTGGCGTTATGAATAAGCTCTTTGTCCAGACGAAAAGCAAAGCGTTGCTTGGTAACTATAAGTATTGATTTGACTTGCGCTGTCATTTTGTTATTTGTTTGGGTTACTGTGGAGATTCCTTTGATATTTAAATTTATACTAATCTATACTAATATTATAAATGCGAAACTGTGTGTGTTTGATTGTTGCGCTTTAATAGGTGGCACGCGAGCTGTTTGAAAAATGAATGTAACGGGTATGGTGGGGGTTGTGAGGGGGGAAGGGGGGGGGGGGGTTAGAGGGGGAAAGTGGGGGAGTGGAGTTTGGATAGGGTAGGTGGAGGAGGCGGAGTGGGAACCACCTAATAAACGCCCCTACGCGAGCGAAGCCGGGTCAAAACCTAGTATTTAATAATTGAAGACAGTCAATAGATGTCGCACATTAAAATAAGAATAGAAATGTTTTTCCAAGACTATTTAGTTTGGGTAGAATTTTGCAATCATACTCGTACGTAAAGATAGCAGACAAAAAATATGTGTTATGAAAATTAAGATAATGTTGGTAATTCCCAGCCGAAGTATATCTACAGATAAAATTGACGTACGACTGATATGAGCACTGCTCGGAGGTCCTCGGTTCAATTCCCAAATGGTACTGAATCTTCTTCTGTTTCACATCTATCGTTAGTAAGTCGATAATATATTTGTCTTCAAAGATTAAATAATCAATTTTAGTTATTGGACCATAAAACATATGAAGTAATACATTTTTATTTTTTATTCTAATGCAAAGAATATGGGCTACATTTATACATTTATATTTTACAAAATATTATATTTAAGATCATCATTATCAGAAAATATGATATAAAATATCTTGTGCCTGATAAGGGAACAACGATTCTTACTTATAATATTTTATAACATATTTGTATAATATATTAATTTTTTAATTTAATTTAATTTTTTTTAAATTTTATATTTGTTCTGATCGGTTGATAATAATACAACGCAATGTATTTCTTTACGAATTTTTACAATGGAAACTTGCTTTTATTTGTCATCGACGTTTTGGTACTGGAAACAATTTAAAAAGTGGTTCTGTTGAGAAGGTAGAATTTTTTCTAAGCATTACTTTTATGATGCTTCTTTGCCAAACTTTTACTAAGTTTAGATTTTTTTTGTAAGATCTTAACATTTTTTTTTTTTACATTAGCTCCACACAGGAGGCACCGAGGAAAACAATTTCCCTAGGGGCCTATGTCATCTTTGATGATGCTGTGTGGAGGGTTTTTTAAGGAAAAGGAATGAGAAGAGAAGATATGGGAAGGAAAAAGGTATGAGGGGTGGGTAGGAATCTGGGGGTCAGTGTGGCCAGGACGTATGAATCTATTCCTCACACTGAGGTGCAAGGCGAAGGGTCGGGAGAATCCGGCTGGAGAGGTTAAAAGGCCTCCCTCAATCAGTCTCCTCCGATCCAGCCCGCCACGCAGTGGTTGGGCAAACGTATCCGCCACCAAGACCTAGACAAACCTCATCCCATGAACCCGGGCACCCCTGCTAAGTCACCAAACGTAGCTATCCACTTGAGGTGACGTAGCTATCCACTTGAGGTGCAGGGGTGTTGGTTGTACATATAATTACATTGTTGTTAAGTATTTAACCTCCTTATAAGTTTATATACAGTTACGATAAAACTAAGGCGTTGTGAAAATCTGAAGATTACAATACATTTTGTGAATGAATACAAAATATTAAAATCGTTTTATACAAAAGCTAGATGTGGGGGACTACATTTCGTGCCACTATTGAAATGCTTCTAGTTAGAGTAATGATAAGCCTTATCACTTTAATGAGTCTGTTGGGGTCACAAGAGTTGCACCACGCTCTGGAAAATATTGCTCTATTGTTGTTGTTCAACGCTTCTAATGATAACACTTCTATTCCAAGAACACTCCGGTTAGCTTTTTTTCTTAAAATCGGTAACCCATTTGTAGATTTGTATATATATATTTTTTTACATTAACCCAGGCCTTGAGGAAAATAATTTTAATAAAACTTTGTGTTTTAACATGTAGATTGCATTTTGTAATAATTTAATTGCATGACAAATTTAATAATAGAATAGACAGATAGATTTTCAGGCGTAGAATAAAGAATTTAACACTACAATTGCCTTCCATACAAATTTGTTCCATTTAGCCCTACCTATATTATGCTTGGTCTTGATTGCTTCATTACAAAGTACAACCTTCACAATGGAAAGCTTTTCTTCGAACAAATGCAACAGTACTGAATCGATACAGCCAAGGGTTTTCAGAAGGCAATATTTTGTGAGGTTCTCAGTATTCTATATTTGTTATAACGTTTGGAATTGAAAGAAAAAAGTAAGCTTTAGCGCCTAGAATTTGAATAAGATGGATGAACTGTGGATTAGGCTTGAAGACAGATAATAAAAACAAAGGGAGATACGCTTTGTGGGTTGTAGCAAAGAACGGGATAACACCGGCCGCTGTGCCTCGACGCCTACTCGCCGCGCATAGATTAAAACGGATTTCGACTAGTATGAAGGATAAAGGTAAGCAATTTTGCACATCTCTTTAAAGCTTATTAAAATTTGTAAATACTCGTATTATCTTTGGAGCATTTTTTTATGTTGCCTCGATTTTTTTGTTCACCACATCTCATTATTATTTGGCAAACTATTCGACATTAGATAATTTTTTTATTAAGTACATAATTTTTAGGCCGTTTCTATATTTTTTTCTGATATGTTTTAGTATAATGTATAATGGCTTTAGTATAACCTAACAATTTCAATGTTTGGGGGTGCACAGGGGAGTAAGCAAGGGGGGTGGGGACCCTTGTGCAAATACTCTCTGTAGTAGGTATTATCCATCTGCAAAAATTCAGTTTTCCCCTAATTTGATCCAGTTCAATGCTATTATTGACTTTACAGACTGTAAACGAATTCATTGTTACCCCATCTCCACGCTATGTCTCCAAAAGGCTGTCGCTTCCCGAATTTCTAGCGATTTCTTACATATCTTCCTTAAACGTTTGAAGTTTTCAAGTTCTTAAAAAAATATATTATTTTTGAAGATAATATCTAGACGCGTTCCACGCCGAAACTCAAATTATTTGAAATTCCCTCGATAGAAAAAAATCGCAAAGTATGCTCCGAAAATTATTATAAACACGTTTGTTTCAGTTATTTTACAAGTTATAGTTGTGAAGAAATTCACAATGTTTCTTTAAATGATAGTGAAGACGCCTTCCACGAGATTTTTGCTCTTTTTTAAACGAGTCGTGTTTTATTAAACATTTTCTAAATTTTCGCGTCGATTTTATCGCTTTAAATATTAGCGCGCTCCTCTAACATTCGTAATTACATATCTCTCCATCTTCTTCTTTTTGAGGAGAAATTCGTATCTTCTACTACTACTTTGATGTTTGACGACATGGCGACCTAACTTGAATAGGACGTTAAATTTATCCTGGAACTGGAAACATGTAAATGCAAGTTTTGAATGTAATAATGAAGTGGAGAATGCATGGATTGATGTTGGAAAAAGGTCTATTTTTCTTATGAGTGCCAGAAGTTAACCGCACCAAATTTAAATAAGAGTCTTATGAAATTATTTAGAAAGAATGACATTCGTTGCCATCATTCTCATACAGTTCCCTGGCGGCAACGAACGCCCTACAGTTAGTATTTTTTTATATGCATATGAGTTAGTACTGGGCGTTGGCGATAATTCTATCCAACGCCAACGTCGTTATCGTTGGCAATTTTAACTGTTGAAAATAGCTGTTGAAAATAACGTCGACGTTGACGCAACTATAATAGGAGATCGACACGATACTAACAAAAAACATACAAAAAATATATCAAAATCGTATTAAGGAATCCCTTTTAACGGATGGTTCCCCGAATCATTGATGTATCATTAATTATTATTATCTCTATGCCCCACGCCCCAAACACGTAATAATAATCCTATAATAACGTTGAAAGTTGAAACTGTTGGAAGACGTTGGTTTCGGTGTTGAAAATATTACCCTGTTGAAATATTAAGACGTTGAAGATATATTTTGCTAGTCACTAATAAATTCGCTTGTTGCTTGGCGCTACGGATCGGCCGTATTGGAAGGGAAAAAAAAAAAAAACGTGCAGTAGGTACGTACATTACCAAAAGACCATGTCTAATTGGGTATAATATCGTTCACGAAGTGTGATCTCTTGACCCTTTTGATTATATCATTCCAACACCGTTGAAAACAATAGGTACAAAACTTAGCTGTTAGGCCACCGGCGTTGATAATTATCAATAGGTTATTTTTTGCTTGTCGTTGATAAATTTGATTGTTCCTTGGCGCTGCGTATCGGCCGTATTGGATGGGAAAATAAACAAAAACGTTCAGTAGGTACGTTCATTACCAAAAGACCTCGTGTAATTGGGTATAATATCGTTCACGAAGTGTGATCTCTTGACCCTTTTGATTATATCATTCCAACACCATTGAAAAGAATAGGTACAAAACTTAGCTGTTAGGCGACCGACATTGACAATTATCAATAGGTTATTTTTTTGCTTGTCGTTGATAAATTTGATTGTCTCCTGGCGTTGCGTATCGGCCGTATTGGATGGGAAAAAAAGTGCAGTAGTTACGTACATTTCCAAAAGACCATTTAAAATATCGAGTAATGTTGTTCACGAAGTACAAACTCTTAACCCTTTTTATTTATTTGGCAGTTGAATCGTTGACTGCGTTGAATAATATTCGCATGTAGGTATTTTATTTCAACTGTTAAAATTATTTTCAACAGCGTTGGACGTTGAAGCAATATAACTATTGTTTCCAACGGGTAGTTATATTTTAATACAGTACTTATATGAGTGAACCCAAAATTTTCTTTTTTCGTTATTTGTTTTTGGGGTGTTACGCCGTGTTGCGCTACCTCCTTCTTTAGCCAACGTTTCGGGCAGCGTTACAGTGTGCATCTTCAGGGCAGATTTGTAATTGTTAGAGGTGAAATGTGTGCTTATGTACTTAGAAGCGATACCGTGTTACCAGTTACACTCCACTACGAGCTGGTATTACAGTATAACTGAAGAAGTGAAGTGAAGTCTCCTGAGCACCCCCAAACATTGAAATTGTAAGGTTTTACAAAAGCCATTATTAAATATACTAATCATTATAAACTGAAACATATCAGAAAAAAATTAGAATCGTCCTAAGAATTATGTACTTCATAATTGAAGTGATATGAAGGGAAGTATACTGTAATACCAGCTCGCAGTGGAGTGGAGCTTGCAACCGGTATCACTTCTAAGTACATAATACACATTTCACCACTAACAATTACACATCTGCCCTGATGATGGACACTGTAACGCTGTCCAAAAAGTTGGCTAAAGGAGGTAGCGCAACACGGCATAACACCCCCAAAACAAATAACGAAAATACTTTTGGCCGTGAAAATTTAAAATCATACCCAAAATTTTCTATTAGATCGTTTTTTATTCTTATGATAAATATAAACGAGAACATTGTCTTCATCGCTAGTCATTTGACATCTAATTAACTCCACGGAAAAATGATGATTAATAATAAAAATGATGATTATGTAGGCTAACTTGTGGTTGAGTCACAATCACGTAGTTTTTTAGTATTTCCTTGTACAAAGGGCCTTAAACTTACGGAAACATGCAAGTAACCAATCTTGTAGTTAAGTAATAAGGTTTTCTAAAACTTTCACGTTGCTTTATTGATGTACAATAGGTAGGAGGGGAGGTATTTGGGAAAAATCAATTATGGTGACCTTTGACCTTTAATATCTCGAATCGCCCTGCTGTTGTTTTCAGGATTTTGTAAAATACTTATTTGTAATATCGAAACATACCCAAGTCCTGCATATATACAAAAAATCAGGTTTCTTGGAATTATTCCAACCTAAAAGCCTTATTTGACTATAGAATTTCATGAGTTGGTTTAGTGAAATCTTCAAGAGAACACACATTCGGGGTTAAGGAATTGTAATTGGTCTCGTTAAAAGCCTCTGTACCACATGCTGATTTTCGAATATTTAACGTATACACCTAAATAGAATTTACTACGTACACGAAAGGGCCATTAACCAGCCAGCGGCTTAGAATTCAAATTTCGTCGAATGATGTTCTTACAATCGTACAGGGCGGTTCCAATGAGAAAGGTTGATTATTCTCCGTACCAGCTTTTTAAAATTACAACTCAATATCGATTTTACTTCATTCAAAATTTGCTTTAATTTATAGCTACATTCAAAAATGCTGCAAGGCGTGATGATAAAACTTTTAAAATTATGTACTTTTTGTAATTATTTTAAGTATTTATAATTTTGCAATAATGTCTAAGCAAAATAAGAATGTAAAAAAAACAAATACACTAGTTTGTAAAACCGTAAATAAATAGACGAACTGAAGTATTTTCGTCAGAAAACACGTGCGCGGATATTTTTTAAAAAGATTTTATTTTAAAAGAAATTCTGGAACATAGCTTTCCCAGATAATTTATTGATTTATTTTACTGCATGATTATATGATTTGAAATGTGTGTTGTAGATTATAAAATTTTGTTTGAAAATTTAACAAATCTCCCAACGACTTACGATATATCCGCATTATGCTAAAAAATAATCATATTTTCTCATAATTTAAAACATAACTTTACAGATAATAGAACAATCTTTCGAAATCAATTTATATTTTTTTTTTGTGGAAAAGAGTCAATATGGCTAAAATTTTATTTAAAAATGACATATATATTTCCGGTTTTGTCTGGTTATTCCCTCTTAAATAAAAGGATTTCTTCCATGCTTAAAGTATTGTGGAAACTACGTACGAACCCACATCAAGGCGATTCCAGGATTCTGATATTAAATAACTTCGTCCCGATACTACACACACACACACAACGCACGTGAGCCGTACCAAACTAGTAATTATGTTAATAAATACTTGAACATTGTTGGGAAGGCCCGACCTCCGTAGTCCAGTGGGTAAGACTCTTGACTCACAATCCGGAGGTCGCGGGTTCGAACCCGGCATGCGCAAATAAATTTTATTTGATTAATTTGTGTTATTTCACAATTAATTCATTTAAAATAATATATAGTATATTTGCGGCATGTTCCAGAGTGGAAGATACTATTAGTATCGCCCTGGTGTAAGACCACCATTCAGAATTGAAACGTTGCTTGAAAATAGCTTTAGCCGTGTTTGGTGACCAGATCTGAATAGCCAGGTACTTCCCAACCTTCCTCTTCCTCACCTCCTTCCCCTCCCCACTACCTTCAGCCTCACAACATACCCCAATTGGGGATGCCATAGTCTCACTGGCTCCCGACGGGAGCAGTTGAGATTCTTGTGCGGTATTCACTGTAAAGAAAAAAAAAAAAACATTTTTCTCAAAATTGGATACATACACTCTATAGCCCCTGGTTACTTAATTATGTAAGAGTATTTTCTGGCAAGTTAAAAAGTTCTAAAATACCTGAAAACGAAACGGGCGGTCCGTTTAATAGATTCTCCCATCTTAACAGACGGATTGCAATCTTTAGAGCACAGGCGTCGGGTGGGAATGCTATCCTTGTTCTACCGGTATTACAATGGAAGATGCTCCGAGGACCTAGCATCATTGATCCCTTCGGCACCGGTGCATAGTCGGGAAACACGCCAAACGCATGCCCAACATTTGTACACGGTTGACATTTGTCACATGAGAACAGGTCGTTTCTTCGACTCGTTCTTGTGTTCAACAGCTCGGCTGTGGAATGATTTGCCGGCCTCTGTGTTTTCTCCTTCCTACAACATGGGTCTCTTCAAGACAAAAGTTCATTCCTTCCTCTCCTCAAAAGGACCCTCCACACAGCATCCCAGATGACGTAGTAGTTAATGTAAAAACTCCTGTGTAGTTAATGTAAAAAAAAAATGTATTAGTGGTGAAGGTCTCGTATGCGTTGTATGCCGTGTTTGAACGTTGCTAATAACACCTATATATATGATATGATATAAATATACTGAGTGAGTCGTGAATTTTACACGTAATGCTCTAAATACAAAGTATTATCGGTAAACACATTTCGGTTCCCATGGCGGCGCATGGTAAAATAATTATGTTTATGCTGTTGTTTGTGGTTCGAATAATTCACGATTCATAAATTATATTATTTTATTGCTCAGCTTTGTGTGTCCGCATGATAGTACAACGCAATTTTTCATGGTTTTTTTTTATTATTCTGAAAAATAAATTGATGCTTTCAGAACAGAAAATAATATTTTGTGGTCTATTGAAAATCTAATAGGTAGTCAATCTTCTTTACATAGTATAAAATAAAGTCACTCCCGCTGTATGTGCGCTTAGATCTTTTAAACTACGCAACGGATTTTCATGCCGTTTTCTTCAATAGATAGAGTGATTCACGAGGAAGGTTTTTAGGTATATAATTTGTCAAGGTTTTATGTAAATTGGTTGAAATATATTATATATCTGGCCAAGCGGCAGCGGACAGCGGGCAGCGGACTGGCAAACGGGCGGTATAGATTTGATTTAACAGATGGCGTTGGTGATAAAGGTTGGGTTATGGCGTGGCGTCGTGTTTCGTTAGATTGATTTAAAAATATTTTTTATGGAAAAAAATCTGAAATCGGGAGAAAAGTCATGTCATAATATTATATCATATTACGTAGGCACTGTCAAACATTATGCTGCGTATATATTTGCCAACCGAGATGCGAACCGAAGCACGAATTATGGGAAAGGAACGAAGCAACCGCAAACGGGGCGAAACACTGTGTTTTCGTTTGCTTCTTCCCATAATTTGTGGTTCAGCTCGCGTCTTGGTTCGTAAATTTATACGCGGCCTTAGGTAAGCATATTTATTTGAGGAATTATTAAAAATATTTCAGTGTTCTTCTGGGTACCTACTTTCAATAATTGCTAATGCTTTTAAATAAAACAATCTTAATTAAAGAATTGAATAGCCAGGTTCTCCCTGCCAAGTTTATTCAGCCTCACAACATACCCCGAGTGGGGATGCCATAGTATTGCCTTCATCTTTGGGTAGATTTATGTATTTCTTTCAGGATTTCAGGATTTTATTTTTAAAATAAACAAATCGATAATAATAAAACAAATTGCCAAAGCAAACAGTCAGAATGTGTTATCATTCCATTCCTCTAGCTCCCTTTGATATTTTGGTACATTATGTAATTCACCCTAAGGAAAGAGCCTCAATGTTATTTGTTCTGTATTAAGTAAGTTTTGACGTCAAAGGATTTACTAAAAAATTAATGAATATTTCATAACACACGGTATCGGGAAATTTCTACTAAAAGCGGGAAACTGGTAATATGCAACACTTTTGGAACCGGTTTTGAAGAATATTTTTTTTTTATTTAAGCTTTTGTTTTCGAGTAAATCGAGTCCAAAGTTGGATTTTTTTAGGTGAAACTATAAGAAATCCGTCGTTTGGAGGTTTATCAATTCTGAACCCTAAAAGATAAACCACGTAGGTAAATCCATAGTTAATAAGTCTACATCAGTGGCGGTCGGTGACTTTTTGTATAAGCGTTGCTGAAGTACGAGTATAAACCTACCTAATATCAAACATAAATACCTACAAACTAGCCCACGAACAAGATGCGATTACTGACAAAAATAGTACTATGTCAAATCAGCACTATAAATCCTTTATGCTTCACACCAATTATTTCACTTCTAAAATTCAATGAAGTAAATAGATTTTCGAAAGATATTTAACTTATCAATCGGCATCCATTATTCAAGCCAAATTGTCAAATTGGTTGCGCGAAAAAAATCTCTAAAACGTACCGAATTAATCCACGCGCTTTGTTATGCTATCTTGTGCACTATGCCTACGCTCATTATAGTCGTTTTCTGCTCGTTGGATGCTCCCATCGAATGCGTATACTGCTTCAGGAAAACTTGGCAGGCAGAACTAAACACGCATGCGCAAATATTAAACATTTTCTAACATCGTGGATGCGGAAAGAAGCAAAGAATTCACTGCTGCTGGTATTGGTGCATTTACGCGATATTCGACATATTAGCATCAAGTCGAGAATGGTGTTATGTATTTCGGTCCGGTCCTCGCGTCGGGTTTTGTTGTTTTTGGCCGCTGAGGTTGAAATGGTGTCGTTAAATTCCACTATTTATTGCTGTTTACGGCTAGAAAAAAATAAGCTCAAAGCTTTTTTAATGCTGAATAAATAAATAACAAATATTATTATATTTATTATACGCCTCAAAAGGAAGGGAAGCGCCGCATCCATAGTTGTATGGAAGGACCGCGCCTGATAGCTATGTGTTGTTTTTTCTTTAAGGTACAGAATTGTGTAATGACTTTTGAAATGTGCTGAAGAGATTATTATACATAAAAGAGAAACAATAAGGAATAAATAAACAATATTAGAGAATTATTTTCGTGGTGTTTACCGTAATCTGTATAATTTAATATCGAAACAGCTCAGCGAAGGAATAAGCAAAACAATGATTATCGGGAACTCCTCCCAGTGAAACAGGCGTATCAATAAAATATGTTATCAAGATGCACATAAAATACATATATTATTTCATTGTCCAATTGTCCATGCTGAAAGACAAAGCTTCCGACGACCTCTGTAGTCCAGTGGGTAAGACTCTTGACTCACAATCCGGAGGTCGCGGGTTCGAACCCGGCATGCGCAAATAATTTTTATTTGATTAATTTGTGTTATTTCACAATTAATTCATTTAAAATAATATATAGTATATTTGCGGCGTGTTCCAGAGTGGAAGATACTATCAGTATCGCCCTGGTGTAAGGCCACCATTCAGAATTGAAACGTTGCTTGAAAATGGCTTTAGCCGTGTTTGGTGACCAGATCTGAATAGCCAGGTACTTCCTAACCTTCCTCTTCCCCACCTCCTTCCCCTCCCCACTACCTTCAGCCTCACAACATATCCCAATTGGGGATGCCATAGTCTCGCTGGCTCCAGACGGGAGCAGTTGAGATTCTTGTGCGGTATTCACTGTAAAAAAAATACCAAATAACCGCTGCCAATGGTCATGAAAAAGAAGCAGAAAGCTTAATTTGTCAGAACAAGTGCCACTTTATGTAATGTAATAAAAAAAACGACACAAAAACTTTTTTTAAATGGTGCAAAGTAACAACCCTTAGGGAACTGAACTCTGCCGCAGTTAAAAGGAATTGGGTCATTTTATCCTTTAGTATTTGAATAAGTTTCATTTGCGTACTAAACAAAAGCAAAGCGGTTGTTTTCACAAATGGATTAATGGAGGAAAACAAAGTTTACACAAAACAAGGGGACAGGAAAAGGTTCGAGATTTCAACTATTGTATTGAGTAAGTGATGTGTTTTGAGGATATGGGTACCTATGTTTAGAATAGGAAATATACAATATTATTAGTTTTAAATGACAACACCAAGATGGCTCATAAGACAATGAATAAATTTAAAAAAACAATTCGGTCAAAATGCATGTTTCATAACGTACTTGTATTTTCAAAAATTTTGCACAAAAAACTATAATTTAAAAAAATTAAATAATATAAGTAAAATTTGAATTTAATCGACATCGACACATGACTCCAAAGACAAATACTACATTTGGACAAAGACATTATCACAATTTGGCTCCAAAATGTTTAAATTTAATTGAAAAAGATATAAAAGATATTCTAGTGACAAAAAATCTAAAACGCAAAATTCATACGTGGGTAGTAAACAAGGGTATTGCATACTGCGTGCAGATAACTTGATCAAACACACACTCAACGCCTGTATTTTTTCTCTTTTCTTCTTAACTATTTTCATCTATTTATCTCATATCTTCTTTTTCATTTCTTTATATTTTTTTCTTTAATTCCATTTATCTATTTAAATTAAAATTATATTTTTTATCTTCCAAGATTAAGATATCAAAATGAAATTAAATTCCTGCCACCTCAGAACAGGCTCAGCCTAGTGAGGTGGTAAATACAAAAAAAAAAATATATAAATATGTATATGTAGGTATATTGTATACATTGTAATGTTATTCTTGGTTAATAAATAATTAAAAAAATATATAAGTAAAATTGTAATTTAATATACATATGTAAAATAAAACAAAACAAATTTTAAGTGGGCGTTTATTTCGTTATAAGGTAATAATAATAATTATTATTATTTGTAATTGTTAAACTAACGTTTAAGACAAGATTTTTTATGCATAGCACAAAGGGTAACAATTATTATAAGCAATAATTATCAGCCTGAAACACTCATCCACATTGAAAAAATCTTCCGAGAAAAAATACATGACGCCAACGGGACTTGAACCCGTGTCTGTCTGCCGGTCAGCTGCTCTCCCAATTGAGCTATGGCGGCTTATCTTATACCCGCCAAATGATTCAATATATACTAGTGTCTCATTCAACAATTACTGCTTATTATATTTTTGTTATTATTTTATTTTGCTTATAATAATTGTTACCCTTTGTGCTATGCATAAAAAATCTTGTCCTAAACGTTAGTTTAACAATTAAAAATAATAATTAATATTTGACAAGTTTAAGTATTTCCCCAATAAATGAAGACATAATTTGTCTCGACGCCACCTAGTGACGGATTTAACACTAACAGTGTCTCTGTCGCAAAAATAAAGTTGGTTGTTTTCAGGTGGAAAAAATATAATAAGCAGTAATTGTTGAATGAAACACTAGTATATATTGAATCATTTGGCGGGTATAAGATAAGCCGCCATAGCTCAATTGGGAGATCAGCTGACCGGCAATCAGAAGGGCATGTGTTCAAGTCCCGTTGGCGTCATGTATTTTTTCTCGAAAGATTTTTTCAATGTGGATGAGTGTTTCAGGCCGATAATTATTGCTTATAATAATAATATTAATACGGCATTATAGGATCGGGCGGTACATATACAAATCCAACACAAACGATTTACATATCACAAAAAGTAATAATAAAAACAATTTAAAAAAACCCTACTCACATTCGTCAGAACTTTTATTCAAACAATTTAAGGTTAGAAAATTAAGTGCATTATACTTTTATCATGCAACATTACAAATTTATAAAGATAATATTCAAAATAAAGTTGCAAAGTTTATAAGCAAAGCCAATGGAATGCAATATTTTTCATAAATATTCCCGGCTACCATCAAATTCAACGACTTCTTTGAGAATGGTTAGTAAAGTTCTTAAAGTTTGGACTTCTTTAGGTACGACGAAAAAAAAATTTTTTTTGACGAATGGCACAAATATCAAAATCAACCCTTTTTTTCCCGGTATTTCAAATTTTCCATCTGCTTTTTCCCCTTCCTTGACGATTTGCCTTACCGTTGATTGAGATTTACTGTGTGTGAAAAACATCATAAAAATTATTATTATAGAAGGCATTTAAAAAAACACAGTAGATAATGTTCATTAGAATGAAAGAGAAAATTAAGAAAAAAGTTACTTTTCTATGAGTTTAAAGAAGTTGCATATAATTATTATTTTTTAATTGAGTTATTCCCTTTTTATTGTGGCTTCACATGAACTGTCAAGTGAGAGTGTCAAATTCGGATTTTTAAACAAAACCTCAAATCATGTTGTAATGGTTATAATCGCTCGAAAGTTGGCATAAATCTTGTAATACTGATTAAATTTATTAAAAAAACTATACTACGTACCAGTCATTTTTGCAATTCGTTTGTAAACATCTTCTAAATTAGACAGAAGCTTCTTCGCGTGATATTCGGCTAGGCAGCGTTGAAAAATACAGTATATAACCCCTCTTGCATCACTACGTATTGATTTGTTAATTTTAATTAAATTCAAACAATGCACAGGCAAACAATGAATAACAATATTATTAAATGAGCGATATTCTACTGAGATTTAAGACAATAAATAGACCATAACATGCGCTAACGTGACAGCCATAGGAAACGTCATAGCAAGGTGAGTAATTCGGTGCTGCCATAGTAATGAAAGCATTTAGTTCGAATTTATTTAATTTCTAGACCTAATTGCCAAACTTTTATATCTATGCATTTATTTTTGTGATAAATAGGCCACTTGCATCACATTTTAATATTTTTTTTCATAATTTTTTAATAATTTTATGGCTGCAAAAAACGATAATTACATAGCCAAAAATCATTTAAAAAAAAAACGACGTTTTCATGAAAGCATTTAGTTCGAATTTATTTAATTTCTAGACCTAATTTCCAAACTTTTATATCTATGCATTTATTTTTGTGTTAAATAGGCCACTTGCATCACATTTTAATTTTTTTTTTTCATATTTTTTTAATAATTTTATGGCTGCAAAAAACGATAATTACATAGCCAAAAATCATTTTAAAAAAAAACGACGTTTTCCGTACAAATGGCACAAGAAAATAACGAGGCATACCAAAAATATTACATCTCATAACTATTTTTTTCATTGATCCATCTTATTGATCATTAACCATTACAATGTTCAACTTGTATATGTGACTAAATCCAACGTAATAACTACTTTAACTAACTACTTTACATCCTCTTTTTGCAAAAAATCTTTCAAAACTTGTCAAACAACCTCAAAATTTTCCTAATTTTCAAACTAAGGGCATTACTTATATGTTACCTAAAAGCGAAAATATTAATAATCCCTCTCAATATAGACCCATTACATGTCTACCGACAATATACAAAATTTTAACCTCTTGCTTGACAGATTTAATATATACTCATTTGGATGAAAAAAATATTTTATCTGAACAACAAAAAGGTTGTCGCAGAAAACATACGTGATATAAAGAACAATTAGTTATTGACTCTGTAATTTTAAAACAAATTCAAAATCAAAAGCGTAATTTACATACTTGTTATATAGATTATCAAAAAGCTTTTGATAGTGTCCCGCACTCGTGGCTAATCAAAATATTAAAAATATATAAAGTTAACCCAATTATAGTTAGCTTTTTAAAAAATATTATGTCCTTTTGGAATACAGATTTATTAGTAAATTTAAAAGGCAAGAAAATAGTAGTACCGGGCATTTCAATAAAAAGAGGGATTTTTCAAGGAGACTCATTGGTTTTGCTTAGAATTGAATCCTATGTCTAAAATGTTAATTAAAAGCAAGTTTGGAATAAAAATTAAGAGTAATACAAGAGAGAGTAGTATAGTTTCACATCTATTATATATGGATGATATAAAATTATTTTCAAATTCTGAATCAAATTTTGAGAAAATGATTAAGGTAGTTAAAATTTTTTCAGATGATATTAAAATGACTTTTGGTTTAGATAAATGTAAAACGATCCATATAGAGAAAGGCAAAATTGTAGATGGAGACGAGGGTATATTTAGAAATTTCAAAATTAAAAGTATGAAAGGGGATGAGGTTTATAAATATTTAGGATACCCGCAATCGAATAGATTAGATCACACTAGTATTAAAAATGATATTAGGATTTAATTTCAAACTAGGATCAGAAAATTTTTAAAATGCAATCTATCTGCTAAAAATTTAGTAAAAGCAATAAATACTTGGGCAATACCTCTATTAACGTACTCATTTGGCATAATTAAAGGGTCCAATACAGATTTAGATAGTTTAGAACGATTAATTAGAACTACGTTAACAAAGTTTAATTGCCATCATCCAAATTCAGCCATAGAACGAATTAATTTGCCTAGAAATTTAGGAGGTAGAGGTGTTGTCAAAATAACATCTTTGAAACACAATCAGGTAGAAATGCTTAGAAATTTTTTCCATAGGAAAGCTAATAGCTCAGAAATGCACAAAATAATTTGCAAGGCAGATATAAACATTACACCTTTAAATTTATATGACGAGAATGCCAACATTCTTATAAATACTAACCAGGAATTATTAGATTCCTGGTCAAATAAAATTATTCATGCAAAACACTTCAATTATCTCAACCAAACGTATGTTGACAAACTTTCGTCAAACAAATGGTTGAGTATTGGAGGGTTGAGCGCAGAAATAGAAGGATTTATGCTTGCCATTCAAGATAGAGTCGTTAATACTTAAAAATACAGGAAGCATATAATCAAAGATATAAATCAAATTGATGATTTATGTAGAAAATGTTTGGCTTTTCTGGAAACTATAGAACATATTATATCGGGATGTTCTATATTAGCGCCGTCCGAGTATACATTTAGGCACAATCAGGTTTTAAAAATAATCCACCAAAGTTTGGTAATTAAACATAACTTGATTGACTGCCGTAATATAGTATCATATTATGAATATGAACCAAATTCATTTTTAGAAAATGAATTTTATAAAATGTATTATGATAAAACTGTACTAACAGACAGAATAATTAGTCATAATAGACCTGATATAGTTTTACATGACAAAATTTAAAAAATAACTTATATCATTGATGTAGCTATTCCAAATTCCTGTAATATTCAAAAAACTGTTTCTGAAAAAATTAGAAAATACACAGATTTAGGAAATGGACTCGGACTATAAAAATATTACCATTTGTTTTTTCGGCTACTGGTATTATATCTAGGTCTCTGATTCAAAATTTAGGAGTATTAGATTTTTCAAAGAATTTATATATAAAAATGCAAAAATCGGTAATTTTAAATACATGTAGGATTACAAAAGATTCCGAACCCTCTGATATGAAAATATCTGGAGTCGGTGAATTATTTTCCCATCTGGTCTCTGGTAGGTTGACATGTGGTTCTTGTATTGTTTTGTAATTATAATACTTATATAGTGCAATTGCATAACGTGGATTGACCAGATGATCATTTGGGAAGTGTGTGAAAGGGTTTAGTTTTTCCTGGGGGGAAAATTAAACCCGGACATTTAAATATATTATAAAATTTTGATTTTGGTAAAATCAACATCATTTTCATTTTGCTTCTAAAACAGGTACAGAAGGCATAAAATGTACGGGGTTCACTTCGTAACATCTGTCAAAACGTCAAACCAAACGATAAGTTTGCAGAGAACCAACAATAAATCTAGTGAATGTTAAATGTCAAATACAAAAATTCGCGAAAATCAAAAATAAAAAATAAATCAGTGTGGAATTTTACAAAATGAATTGAATATTTCCGGAGACGGGACATCTTCATGTAGTGACGTCACGAGCCCAAATAATGGATTTGGTATTTAAAAAAAAATAAAAACTTTAAATTTCTAAAAAAATATAGTACATTTTGGTAATCTTAGTAAAAGAATCTATCCATTCGATTTTTTCCAAGTCATGAAAACCATGCAAGTAGCCTATTGTGAATTATTAAAAAAGGACGTTAGCTTTGAAACGAAATTGATTCGATTAACGAATTTGTAAATTCTTTGCCCCCGTAATTAATTTTAAAAAAACGACCAATACTTGTGCGTAATAATAAATATATTTTCGTATTATTTTGACCATTTATTAAATTTCTAGTTTCGAAGGAACCCTTATTTTGAACCCTTGTTAGGTCTACATTTCTGAGCTATCAAAGCAGAATAAATTTAAACCCGTACCGTCATTTGTCAATTTTAAATAACTTTTCTTAAAGCTTTTGTTAATTAATTTTGTTTCAATCATATCAGTTTTCATAATTCTTCTTCTCGTGCCCTGTCCATTCAACGGACGTTGGCAATGCGGACTTTGTTTACTGTGGTCCGGAACAGCTCTATAGTAGACTGACCAAACCACTGTCTAAGATTTTCAGCCATGATGTTCGTCTTCTTCCAAGGCCCTGACTTCCGGCAATCTTACCCTGCATTATGAGATGCAAGATCTCGTACTTCTCTTTCTTTCGTACGGAAGAAATATCGTTTTATAATAATATCATAATTGCATAAAAGGCCCCGAGGAAAATATTTTCCCTTAGATCCTGTGTTATCTTAAGGGATGCTGTGTGGAGGGTCTTTATAAGGAAAGGTGTGAGAGGAAGTTCTGGAAAGGAAAAGGTTATGAGGGGAAAAGGGTATGGGGTCAGTGTCCAGGAGTGACAGACGTATGAATCCATCCCTCCAATTGCGGTGCATAGCGATGGGTTGAGAGAGTGTGGCTGGAGAAGTCAACAGTCTTCCCTCAACAAGTCTCTATCGAATCACATATAGTAAATGTATCAATTCACAATAATAATAATTAACTGAGCAAGGGACCGGAGGGAACCTTGCTGTTTAGTCTTTGGGAACAACAAAACTGACTGTGGTTCTGCTTAGAGGGTCGTACCATAGGACGAAGCGCAACTAAGGCAGCAGTCGGGGTCTGGTTGGTGCTTTACTTATGGTAGTAGAATACTCCTTAGAGGGTCGTGCCAAAGGACGAAGCGCAACTAAGAGAGCGTACTAGTCAAGAGCGAGCTACAGACGAACTGGTTTAATTTAGGGCTCGCAGCTCTTTATATAGGCCATTCCTTGTTGCGGGGCGTGGTTTATGTAGCAACTCGAGAGTAGGAAATGCGCAGAAGGCGTCTGCGCAGCCTGGTTCGCCTAGTTTTGGGTGAGCAGGATGGCGCTGTACGGGGGAAAGAGATGGTGTAGTGGCAAGCGTAAAAACGGCGCGCTACAAATTCTATTATTATTTAATCATAGGCCGCCGGTTGTTTCACAGTACTTGGATAGTAACGGAACTTTAATAGAACTTTTACAGAGCTTGAATATCAACTTTGAAATTTGATGAAGTGTTCATATTCTGTGAAACAATCCATTGTTAGTTACATGACTTGCAAAAAATAATTAAATAAATTTAATCAAAAATATGAGATGGAAATTTCACCAAAGGATTACATGATACGTATTTGAAAAATACGACAAAGAAGGAAAATGATGGAATATGCTCATTTCGTTAAGGCTAATTTTCCTTTCTCTCCCCTTCTTCCTTACTCAAACAGAAATATTTCTGAGAATAAAATGAAAAATCTGATAAAAAATAATAAAAGACATCATATTTTCTTCGTATCTATAATTTTATATGAAGAATCCTAGCTCCTTGCTTATGCTGACGATATAGATATCATCGCACGCTCAGAATATGAACTAAAATCGGCGTTTAAAAGCTTAGCTACGTCGGCAAGGAACATGGGATTGGTCATCAACGAGGGGAAGACAAAATATATACCCGTACATGGACGCCAGAAACCACCAAGTATACAGATAGATAATTATACTTTTGAAACTGTCAACGAGTTTGTATATCTCGGTACTATGGTGACAAATGACAACAATGTATCCAGCGAAATCAAAAGAAGAATAGTAGCTGCAAATCGATACTACTTTGGGCTACAGAAGCATATGAAATCTCGCCACCTTACCAGAAGAACTAAAGTCCTGCTTTACAAGACCCTAATACCACCTGTTCTTATGTATGGTTCGGAATGCTGGACAATCAGTAAGGGTGATGAAGGAGCCCTAGAAAGTTTTGAAAGGAAGGTGCTGCGAAGGATTTACGGCCCAGTCTGTGATAATGGAGAATGGCGTATCAGATACAACCAGGAGCTATACGATCTTTACGAGGACCCTAATATCTCCAAGGAAATCAAAACTGGAAGACTCAGGTGGGCTGGACATATCCAGAGAATGAGCGAAGGAGATATTCCAAAGCGAATTATGGATGGTGCACCTGGGGTTCGGAGAAGAGTTGGAAGACCAAAGCTTCGATGGCTGGATGGAGTGGTGAAGGATGCAAGCACCATCGGCATCCGAAACTGGCGCAACGCAGCACAACACCGACAGTCATGGAGGCAGGCTCTGCTGGAGGCCAAGACCCGAGCTGGGTTGTAGAGCCACAGATGATGATGATGAGAATCCTAGCTTTCTAAAAGCAATCATTAAATAGAAACTTTACTTTTTTTTTTAAATCAGTCATTTTAAATACATGTTGGATTACGAAAGATTTTTTAAATATTTATATTGAAGGATCAGTAGGATTTATCGCTCCAATTAGGAATTCCACCGAGCCGAATCCTCTAATATGAAAATATCTGGAGTCGGTGAATTATTTTCACGTTTGGTCTCTGGTAGGTTGACATGTCGTTCTTGTATTGTTTAGTAGGTATTTATTGTACTTATATAGTGCAATTACATAGCGTGAATTGACTAGATGATCATTTGTGAAAGGGTTAAGTTTTTCCTGTGTGGAAGATTTAACCCGGACATAAAATCTGGTGACATGAATTTCGATAAAACTTATAGAATTATACAACAGATCATTATAATCTGTTCATACATTAATTAAGTAGTTCCTAGCTAGTTTTTTCTAAAGCTTATAAATCTTTAAGATAATTTTAGGCCATTCGACTTACAACTCGTAGTTCTTAATTGTCCAAATGACCATTAGAAATTTTTATGCCTGAGTCACGATATCCTCGCAGAGTGACCGTTGACCATAGGGATGCAAATTAAAGGGATGACCAAAGGGATGCAAATTAATTAAATTAATATTGTAATATTATTAAGGAACTACTACTGATCACTTCTGTACCTGATTTTAATACCCGCGTAATCGAAGTATTTTCAAATGCCAAAAAGTCGGCGCATGGAATTTTTGTATAAGTGAAAAAAAACTAATTTTATTTCGTGCCACCCTTATTTGTGTTTCGTTTTTTTAGTATTTTAAAATATCAATTATATATTCTACGTAATTATTCTTGTTGAAAAAACAATAATAATTAGCAACGTGCATTGAGTGCTGTGAAAAATATTAAACAATTTAATTCCTCTAAGAATTTACTCGTTATCTAATAATTGTGTCGAGTTTTGATTGATTTAAAAACAATAGAATGTGGGTATCCCTCCCACTAACTTTATTTAAGTTGTGTGAGTGCCGATGGAAGGACAACATGATTAAATATATCTTCTCTTGAAATTCTGAACCCCCTGTTTTAAAGACCACGAACCGCCACTGCTTTTGACTTCTCTTTCAGGGCTCTCTCGGACGTCAATTTGCACAGTAAGAGGGATGGAATCATACTTCCGTCGTTCCTGAACACACTGACTCCCAGATTCCTACTCAAATCTCATACCTTTTTCGTTCCCAAAATATCCTCTCCTTCCTTTCCTAAAAATACCCTTCTCACAGCATCCCCAAAAATGACATAGGTCCTGAGGGGAATTATTTTCTTTAGGGCCTCCTGTTTTTTTTATTTATTATTTCGTACAATTCTTGAAATTACAATTTTTTACTACCATACTAGGCTAATGTCCGTGTTAAGGTAATCATACATGATACAAGTTATGCAGTGTGAGAACTAGAACAAAATATAGGTTTGAAATAGAAATTATAAGATATTAGAATGAAGAGAAAGAAAAAAAATATGTTTAAGGTAAAATATAACAACAATATAACACGTACACACATATACACATACATATGCATATACGTACACAAAAAACATATACTTACAAACACACACATAATTATAAAATTGAAAATAAACAGGATTATAAAAAAGAAATGTTTTAAAGAAGTTAATAATAAATATATAAAAATCTATTGCTGTTCGTTTGTCTCGCTAAAACTCGAGAACGGCTAGGCCGATTTAGCTGATTTTAATTTTGAAATGTCCAGGGAAGGTTTAAACGGTGAGAAAATATGAAAAAATTGCGGGGAAGATAGTAAAAACAACAATTTCATTTTCCCATTCAAGCTGTTCTACCTACATTCCTGTAAATCATTTGACGTTCGTCCCTTCGGTACGGTAGACTCGGGTCTACTCGAATTGAAGCACGTATTAAATTAAGGGTTTTGAATCGACAAAATATATCCACATTACTCGGATTATCGCGTATTTAAATTTTTATATTTTGATGGTTGTCATTGTTGGTTCGTTCAGAATAACAAAATTGCAAACGTTAGAAAAGCAAACAAATTATTGCCTTGGAAACGATGCTTTTTTTAATTAGGCAAATCACCCTAAAAAGAGTGCTTTGTTGGCGTCGTAGTTAATATCTATCTCTAAAAATTAATCGCCGAAATGTATGTATGAGCATAACTTACGAACGACTGCACCAAATTAAATAATTCTTTTTTTTGTTCGTTATTTTGTATAAAACTACTGTTGAGCTCTGGCATTATGAAATTTGTTTAAAAAATTGTAATAGGTGGTACGCGAGCAGTTTGAAAACTGAATGTACCGGGAATGAATGTATGGAATGCAGGAGGGGGTAGGGAAACTCGGGAGGGCGGGGTACTCGGGTGGGGGGAGGGGAACTTGGGAGGGGGACCCGCGGGAGAGGGGAGGCCTTAACGGGAGGGGGGAGGGAAACTCGGGAGGGGGGTTCACGGGACGGGGGAAGGGGGAAGGGGGGGGGAGTAGAGTGAGAAGAGGGAAGGTGGAGAAGGAGGAATGGGAACGCGAGAGGGAAAGGACGGGACGAATGGGAAAGGACGCACAGGGAGAAACAACGGGTGCCAGCTAGTAAAATATGAAATACTAAGAATTAAGATTTACATATGATCTATAAATTATTTTTGGAAAGCTAAAATTGTTACTGGAGGTTAATCAAGGTAGGTAAATAATCGTCTAGAAGAGTATATATTTAGGTTAGATTTGAATTCAGGGATATAAGTCAGGTTGGAAAAAGATGTGAAGTATGATATTTTATTTAGTTAATTTAATTTTTCCTTTTTGGAGCTATTATAAAAAAAAAATCTTTGAAACAACTCGTCCTAAGTAGAGTATGTATACTTAACCGAGAACTCGACATTTCGCCCTGATCTCTTCGCATACATACATATTCTCGCATTTTAACATTTAACATTGGTTCGTATTTATTATGCCTTTAGGCATAAGGAATTGCAAATTGAGTTTACTCCTAATTGTTCTTCAACTGCTGTTCAAATCTTGATTGTTTTAGACATTTATTACGAGGTTAATCATAATATTTTTACATTAACTGCACACAGAAAAAATATTTTCCTCAGGGCCTATTTTATCTTTGAAGATGCTGTGTGGAAGATCGTTTTGAAGAGAGCAAGAAATGAACATGGGTATAAAAGAGACCGTGTGCATACGTTGGGAGCGCGTTATCACAGAGTCATCTTATATTTATATTTAATTAAATTAGGCACCACTGATTATACCAATTATTATTGATGGCTTTAACCCTTTCTCATCCAAATTAATTCTTACAGATATAAAAAAATAAATAATATATGATTACGTGTACTTGAAATATTAGATGTTTTTAAAGTTTTTTTTTTTTAAATATTGTTTAGGAAATATTCAACGTCATTTTAAAACGACAGTGGTTCCGAGAGGTAAATGACGTATTAGTATGAAAATGGACCATGTTCTGTAAAGAATATTCACAAAAAATACATCAATTTAAGACAATATCATTTCTACTTATCACTTGAAAGTATTATTGATGTGTTCTTCTCATCAAAACAAATATAAAATTAATATAATAATATGTTATCAGATAAAATAGTCATAATATTTGAAAAGTGTTCTCGTATGTGTGCGTTTGATAGTATAACCTCAAACGACCAGTGTCGTTTTGAAATGACACGATACTTTAGGATGCTAAAAAATATATTAAATCAATGTTTTTGTCGTATTTTAATTATAATATTATGAAAGAATGTACGTTTTACTGTAAGTAAAAACTGAAAAATATGTGAAAAAAATAAATAAATACCATGTCTGTTTTAATACTGCAATTCCTTCGGATCATAGCTTTTCAAAGGGTGTGATCAGCGATTGTTGTTTACGATATGAAGTGTGTACGCAATACAGTCAACGCAACGAAAAAAATCGGTGTTGCTAGGAAGGATTCATTAAATTATTTGTAAAAAATCACACATAAATTGGTTCAGTAGTTATTTAGTAAAAAATTTCAAATTTCACGTAATTTAAAAATGACTGGTTGAGAAAGGGTTAAAGAACTCCATCGTTATAGTTATTAAATTTTGTTTTAATTTTAAAAATTATTAAAAGTAATGTAAAAATAAAAGATAATTTTTTTATTTTTACACTTTTATGACGCATTCGGAAGGAGAAACGGCTGTTTCGAGAAGTTTTTATTTTAATTTTAAATTATTATTTCTTTTACTTTCCTAGCTACTTTAGCTAAAAAAACATGTTTTAATTCATGATACTTTTTTCCTAAAAAATATTCGAAAACACATTGCTGCGAACTAAATAAATAAATTTCTCTTAGGCCCTTCGTACATAGAAATGCTTACTATCTACGTGATTGTGACGCAACCACAAGTACCCTGCAGATATACTACTCTTTAAGAGGGTATAACCAGAGAAAACCAGAAATATATCATTTTTAAATCAGATTTTAGACGTATTGACTTTTTCCACAGAAAATTATAAATTGATTTCAAAAGATTGTTCTTTTATCTAGTAACCGTATGAATGTTTTAAATTTTGAGAATTTTTTTTTTTTTTTGTATAATAAGGTTACACCATAGGTTGTTGGCAGATTTGTTAAATTTTCAAAAACTATACAAAAAACATACAACACCAATTTCAAATCAATAATCATACAGAAAAATAAATCAATACATTACCTGGGAAACAAACGTATGTCAGAGAATTTTAATTTTAGTTTAAATAAAATCATTAAAAAATATATTCGTACATGTGTTTCTTGACGAAAATTGGTGCGTTTGTGTATTTATTTGCGCATTTACAAATTAATATATTTAATACCGTTATTTGTTTTTGGGGTGTTATGCCGTGTTGCGTTACCTCCTTCTTTAGCACACATCTACCAGATCTGCCCTGATGATGGACACTGCAACGCTGTCCGAAACGTTGGCTAAAGAAGGAGGTAGCGCAATACGGCATAACACCCCAAAAACAAATAACGATAATACTTTTGGTCGTGAAAATCTTAAAACGTATCTAATATATTTAAGTTTTTTTTACATTCTTATTTTGCTTAGACATTATTGAAAAATGATCAATGAAAAAATAATTACAAAAAGTACATTATTTTATAGTTTTATAATCACGCCTTTCAGCATTTTTGGATGTAGGTATAAATCATAGCAAATTTGGAAGGAAATAAAATCGATATTGAGTTATAATTTTAAAACGCTGGTATGCAGAACAATTAATCTTTCTCATTGGAACCGCCCTGTACGATCGTAAGAACATCGGATATTCGGCCGCTGCGCGCTGGCTGGTTTCGTACACGGCGCTACCCGAAATACACTGAACTTGACCATTTTTCGCGTGCAGCTATTGAACTAAGTATATAAAAATGTCAAGTGACTCTAGCAATGAATTTAATGTTCTGGTTTATCGATCTAATAGAAGATATTGTGTTCACTCATATACATAAAGAAATATTAACTGTAAGGCGTTCCTTGCCGCCAAGGAACTGCATGAGATGATGACAACAAGTTTCATTCTTTCTACAGAATGTCAAAGGATTCTTATTTAAATTTGTTGCACTTGACTCCTAGTATTCATAAGAAAAATACATTTTTTTTCAAACATCAATATATCCTTTCTTACGTATTCTGGTAATATGTAGTTATATAAATACGCATTTTTTTCCATTTCTAGAACAAATTTAACGTCCCATTCAATTTCGGTCGCCATTTCTGTCAAACGTCAAACGGATAGTAGTAGATATATGCAAGTAGCGTAGCGCGCTACCAGCATTATCGGTAGCGTGCAACTGACGTCAAACCCGTAGTCGGCGCTTAGCATCGTGTACAACACTAACAAAACAAAATAGAACGGGCGTGAAATCCTTGTGTTCCCCTTACTATCATGGTCAGAAAGATACAACACCATGCTTTATATTCATATCTAAACGTTTTAATAATTAATATACACACTTTTTTGAAACCGAATTCTACGACCGATTAAAATAAAAAGTTTAAACTTTGGGATTTTTTTTTATTTATTATATTCATAAAACATTTGCCTAATAAAATATGAGTGTTTTTTTTTTTTTTTTTTGTTATCATTAATTTAAGTAAGAAAAAAGTAAGGTGAACTATTTTTAAAACTCTCTTCTGTTTGCATTAAAAAATATACATATTTCAAGATTTATATGAGTTTTCGAATTTTAAAGCATATTTCATCACCTTTCAAAAACAGTTTTTAGTTTTCGAATGCATTTAGAAATATTCAATTTATTTGTATTTTACGAGGCCTGAAGTGTTTTAACTAACTTTAAAAAAAAAGTAGCCGCCATCATTTTTCTTTGCGTAAAGTGCGGATACGTTCTGTCTTACATCTTTGCAAAATAACATTGTATAATTTTCGTTATTTGTTTTTAGGGTGTTATTCCGTGTTGCGCTACCTCCTTCTTTAGCCAACGTTTCGGACATCGTTGCAGTGTCCATCATCAGGGCAGATCCGGTAGATGTCTTAAAACTTATCTAACATTGTATAATATTGCTCTCCCGATAAACGCTTGTTCTCCTATTGTCATAAACAATAAATATTAACTACACAAGTTCTTACTTATGTAAATAATATCTTCAAACATAGGTTGTCTGTGTCTGTTCACATCTCTCGGCCACAAACGGTGGCAAACCTTTTGGTTTTCTACGGCTACATTGAGAAAAGATACATTGTATTTTCGGTGATACAAAAATTACTTGCAACGTAATTTGTTTTAAATTTTCATTGCCATCAGCCCGGGCATTTACTGACTTTAAATTGGAATAAACATGTACCTTATCCGCATCAGTAGACGACGCGACGTTTGTTCTGAGACGGGAGGTAATTAGGTAGATAATGTATGTAGTTGTTTTAGAAGGAGAATATTTTCTGTTGGAATTCGTAGTGATTCTTAGTAATTTCTTAAGTTAGATTTTTTTTAGGTTTTTACTTAAGTCTTCGTAGGTTTCATCAATTAAAGAGGTTGCTTGATGGAATTGGTACATATTTTTCTCATTTTGTTTCGCTCAATTTGGGTGGCGGGTACGGTTACCGCCACCTGTGCCATGAGTCACCCCAAGTAGTTCGATACATGTAGTGACTTAGCAGGAGTGCCCTGGATCATGGGGGTGAGATTTGTCTAGGTCTTGGTGCTGGATACGTCTGCCCACATACCACGTGGTAGATCGAGAGAGACTGGCTGAGGGATGACTTTTGACTTTAGACCATTCTGAATAGCCAGGTACTTCCCAACCTTCCTCTTCCCCACCTCCTTCCCCTCCCCACTACCTTCAGCCTCACAACATACCCCAATTGGGGATGCCATAGTCTCACTGACTCCAGACGGGAGCAGTTGAGATTCTTGTGCGGTATTTATTCACTGTAAAAAAAAAAAAAAAATTCCAACCGGACTTTCTCAACCCATCGCCTGGCACCGCAGATGGAGAGGTGGATTTACTGGACCCACTGACTTCCAGTTTCCTATCCACCCCTCATACCTTTTTTCTTCACAGAACTTCCGCTCCTTCCTTTCATTAAAAAGACCCTCCACACTGCTTCTCTAAGACAATGGTTCTTCTTGTTGGAGGTTTCACCCCACCAGTTTCATACAACATCATTGTCGTGGCTACATCCGAGTGGCTCAGTTCCCCACTAAACGAGCGATGGATGCAGATGATGAGGCGACCTCCCTGATGGACGATCGAAAAAAAATAATATATATATTTCTTTTTTTTTAAATTTTACTTTCTGTTTAATTTTTATTTTATTTTATTTTACTTTTAATTTTATGGTTAATTTTTTCTTTATTTATGTTCGAATTTTATTTTCATTTATTGTTTTCATTAGGTACCTACCTAATATGTAATACATTATAATATTTTATTTCTTTTAGATTTTTATTTACTGTGTAAAATATTATTGTATTACAGTTTATATAATATGGCAGACTGGAATTGCACTATCCTCCCAGCCCTGCTGGAATAAAAACATAAATAAAAAATAAAATAAAAATATGCGCATTCACCGAACCCTTCTTAATTGGAAATCGAACCGAATCATATTGAGTCGGGGGTGTGTCTTGACCTCCACCGAACCCGCGAGACTAACCCACCGAACCCAGGTTAAACACCACTGCTCTAAGATGATATAGGTCCTGAGGAAAATTATTTTCTCCAAAGTCTCCTGTGTAAAGCTAATGAAAAAAAAATAAAAAAGACGGAAAAATGCAGTTTTGCAAACATATTATGGATTTGAGAGAAGAGAAATAACACATTTTACGGGCTTGTGGGCCGAATAACTAAGTTGTCAGGGCCGCAGGTTAAACACCGCTGCCTCGAGCCAGAAGGAGGGGAGCGATGACTCGCGGAACTCATGTCAAATAATCTGAAGTATTTGTGTTTGAAGAATGGAGCTCGGTTACATGAAATGGCTTCAAGTGATTAGTTCCTTATGCCTCCTGTTTACTTCCAATGGTAAAATACAATGGTGGTTTTCATCGTCGAGAAGATTCCACATTCTCCGCATTTATGTTCAGTCAAACATGGCGGCCGCCGCTGATTGAACATAATACAAATGTTAATTATTATGTTAATATTCCGCCTTTGAAAGTTTGCTTTTGGCAGGAGCGGAGAAGACAGAATTGTTCAAGAACCTGCTGGCACAAAATTATTGTTTTCTTTCATGACTTCAACAGCCCAAATTTCTATTTCCGCTGCATTGTTGATTGCCTGAAAACAAAAGCACTCCAAAATTGTGAATAATTCTCTGATAGCAATACGGATTTAAAGTGGTATTGCTGAATTGTATATTTGATTGTATCCGATAAAACTAATTAAAATTTAGCTTCTTTGTAAAGTTTTCTATTGAAGTTTGTACATTAGTCAGAAAACAGAAGTTTAACAGTTAAAATATTATGTATATACTTTGTAGAAGAAGAACCCAAATGGTCAGTGGCGTACAGTGTCTATTTAGTCATTAAAAAAAAGTTTAATACGAAAATAGTATAAATAAAAACTATGCCATTTTCTAAAAACGTATTAGTATAATGGATATTTTCCAAAATGCAGGTGAGTATATAGCCACAATGTCCCGAGACGCGGGCCTATCTCGCCTTACCTCTATTGGCATCGGATCCTAAATATGTTGAATAGAAGGAAGTTACATCAAATGCGTCTTTTTTTCCTCCATACCTGTTTGACAGACTGCAGTGGTCCCGTGACTTATGCAGTATACAGAACACGTCAAAGGGACCATTTAAGCTGGGAACATACTAAGCCCACGCCACGCTACGCGACGTAGGTAGACGTCATCATTTCCATATCTGGACTACTTACCATCCATACATTTTCTATGGAAACGGGTGCTTTAGAATCACACTAGCCCCACGCAACGCAAACCGACGCCCCTTATCCGACGCGGATCTGCCGCAGCCAGATCGGCGTGGGCCATGTGGGTGGAGGGGGTATGGTCACGCCTACTACGAGATGATTTTACATCTTTTTGGTGTTATCTAAGCATCTAACGTTATGTTTCGCAATATCTGTGGTTGTTTTTTTGACAGATATTATTCAAAAATGGATGACGAACAGTTCATTGAAACTGTTAGACGGCACGAAGTTATTTATAAAATCAAATTACAGGATTATAGAGATTCTGCATACGCAGTGCAGCTTGGGAGGAAATTTCAGCCATTCATGGCATGACTTTCAATATTATACCCCTATAATTAATGACAATCAAACCTTAGACACACTGCCAGTCTTTCTCTGATCCGAATAGACATTCGAAGACGTATGTTTTCTTTTTTTATGTCATATTCAATTATGCTGTGAAGCTCTTCAAATACCACTTTACTCATACGAAAGTACATGAAGAATCGTCCGTCATCAGATTCTAGTTCCTTTACTAAAGTATGGAACTCTCCAAACATTTGTCTTTGTTTGTTAATGTTGTGGACCCAAATGCTTCTCGCTTTTTTCTTTTTACGAGAATATTGATGTAATATTGATAATAATAATAATCGTAGCAAATCATCTTCAAATTCGCTTTCAAGACATGGCAAAGCTGTCATCTGCTGAGAAGAGAATCACATAAACATAACCTAAAAAATAAATGTCAAATATGTCGAAACAAACGCGCCTGCGCACAACCAGAGACCCCTTGTCACGTGGTCACAGCGACGCGTACATACGTCGGCCAGTGTGAACATGGACAGGAACGTTGCGTCGCGTCGCGTAGCGTGGCGTGGGCTTAGTATGTTCCCAGCTTAACTCGTTTTCCAAATATGAAAAAATACCACTGTCTATTCAAATATCGACATCGTCGCTGGTTGCAGTGCTTCAAGTAGCTCTGCGGCGAAAGGTTGCTGACTGCACAGTCAACTACAAGGCGCCGTATACCCACTCAAAAAGAAGATGGAGAGATATGTAATTTCGAATGTTGGAGAGGGCGCGCTAATATTTAAAACAATAAAGTTAGAGCAAAAATTGTGAAAATGTTTAATAAAACACGACTCTTTTAAAATAGAGCAAAAATCTCGTGGGGAACATCTAAAATAGCATTTAATGAAACACTGTGATTTTTTTTCATACATGTAACTTCTAAAATAAGTGAAATTAACGTGTTTATAATAATTTTCGGAGGGTGCTTTGCGATTTTTTTCTATCGAGGGAATTTCTTATAATTTACGTTTCGGCGTGGAACACGTCTAGATATTATCTCGAAAAATAACATATATCTTTTTATGAGCTTAAAAACTTCAAATGTTGAAGGGAGATAGATATACGTAAGAAATCGGTAGAAATTAGGGTTGCGGCGGCTTAATTGACAAAATTCACAATTAAGGCGCCGCATCCGCGTTCAAAAAGAAGAAGATGGAGAAATATGTAATTACGAATGTTAGAGGAGCGGGCTAATATTTAAAGCGATAAAATCGGTGCGAAAATTGTGAAAATGTTTAATAAAACATGACTCGTTTAAAATAGAGCAAAAATCTCGTGGAAGGCGTCTTAAGTGTCATTTAAAGTTTTAAAGAAACATTGTGAATTTTTTCACAACTATAACTCGTAAAATAACTGAAACAAACGTGTTTATAATAATTTTCGGAGCATACTTTGCGATTTTTTTCTATCGAGGGAATTTCATATAATTTGCGTTTCGGCGTGGAATGCGTCTAGATATTATCTTCAAAAATAACATATATTTTTAAGAGCTTAAAACTTCAAATTTTTAAGGGAGATAGGTATGTAAAAAATCGTTAGAAATTCAGGTAGGACATACCCCAGTAAGGACACATCGTTTTCCAAAAAAAATTAAAATAAATGGAAAAAAACCTTTTCTTGTTTTTTTAATTATTTTGATTATACTATTTATTTTGAACTTTAATACTTGAATATTATTTGCTTTAATTTAAATTTTAAAAATTAAAAGATTAAGCATTTAATTTTTATTATTTTTATTATTTATCTTATACTAGCTGACCCAGTCACGCGTTGCTGTGGCTAATAAAACACAACGTCATCTACTGGATGGTTTTCCAATCTTTATAACCACCGCCGTCTTTGAGTTTATCGCGAAGAGACAGACAGATGCCGCGGAGGACTTTTATTTATAATACGTAGAGATGGTGTGAAAGATTATAATAATGTGGATGAAATGCTTGAGGTAACTAACGTATTTAAATTAATAAGGATTAATACTGTATCCGTCTAAATAACTTTTCAATTACCGCAATGTACGTGACCATTTTTTTAGAAGATAGAATGGGTATAGTAAGCTATCCGTAAAAGAAAGATATAATTTTTTTTTTTTGAAATTGAAAAATTTTTTTTTTTTTTTTTGGTACAGTACATACAATAGATACATAAATATAATGAAAGTATATAAAAAATAAAAAACTTAATACAATTATTTAATACAAATATACATTTTTTTTTAAATGTACTCCCATAATAAGCAAATGCTTGTGTGTATGGGAGGAAGTATTATTTGTTAGGTTATTTTGATTTTTTTTTATTTAGTATATATTAAGAATAAGAGAAACATATGTGTGTATATGTATATATTTTTTTAATTATTATTTATTTTTTTTAGTTAAGGTTTTCAGTATATTTTTTTAATTGTGTTTTGAAATTTTTGTAACTGTCCTTAAGGGATCTTATATTTTCTGGTAATTTATTAAAGAAATTTGTTCCTAAGTATTTATAGTTTTGTTGACCCAAAGTTTTTTTACAAATGGGAATTGGTAACGTGTATTTTTGCCTAAAATTTACTGTGTTTTTGAAGGGTATGGATTTGTTTAGGATATCCTCTTTGTAAACTTGTAAGGTTGAATGATACAGGAAGAGAGTATTTAATTTTCTGACTTTAAATTCTTTGAATATGAGTTCAGATGGATATAGAAATGATTTTTTTAGTATTATTTTAATTATTAGTTTTTGCGCAATGTAAAGAGATTGTGTGTGAGTTTTATAGGCGCCACCCCATCCTATTATACCATATTGGATTATGGATTGACAGAGTGCGAAGTACGTCATTCTGAGTAGTTCTTTACTTAGAATGTGTCTCAAACAGCTAAAAATATATGTCAATTTTCGTACTCTGTTTTTAAGAATGGTTATATGCGGTATCCATTTTAGACATTGGTCAATAGTGATTCCTAGATATTTGGTTGAAGTTTTCATTTCAATATTAGTACACAATAAGTTACAGTGGTGTTGTTGAGTGTGTGGTGCAGAATGGATCCTTATGTTTATTTCATTCGGCGTGTTTGTTTTTTTTATGAAAAATGGTATGTAATGTGTTTTTTTAGAGTTTAATGTTAGTAGGTTATTGTCAAACCATGTTTTTAATTCATTCATGTCTATGTTAGCCCTTTTATTCAGTTCTAACCATGTGTTTGCTTTTAGAAGAAGCACTGTGTCATCTGCATATGAGATAATTTGCCCGTATTTAGCAACTTCAAATATATCATTTACATATAATATGAACAAAAGTGGTCCTAGAACTGTGCCTTGTGGTATTGAGAAGTTACTACTTTCGGAATCACTTAGTTCATTTAATATTTTTACTTGTTGTGGTCTATTTTCCAAATGCCTTCGCGGACTTTTTTGTAGATCTATAAAAGAGGAATATCCCACCATGCACTGTTTTGTTATATCCCAAATGGATTAGGCAGCGTTTTCGATGAAAGCTACCAGGCGGCTAGATTTTTTCCGACACTTCTAACAATTATCGTGATGCTTCAACCAATTTACACAAATCCTTGAAAAATTACGTACTTAAACCTTCCTCACGAAACACTCTATATATTGGTGAAAACCGCATGAAAATCCGTTCAGTAGTTTTTTTGAGTTTATCGCGAACAGACAGACGACGCGGGGACTTTAATTTATAAAATATGTAGAGAAGAGATTATGTGTATAAAATTAGAGATGGTTTAATTTTTATTTATGTGTATTACATATATATTGCTGAAAACTAGCTGCATTCTGGACGAAATCCTAAATGTACAGAGCTGTGAACTTTTTGGTAAGAGAATCAATAATAACTAAACAAAATTTATTAAATTGAAAATATCTATGGATGAATAAATGCTATTATTATTATTATTATTATTTGGTTTGTTCGTAAAAGTATAAACCGAAAACCCTTTCTTCTAGAGTATCGATTGTCCAGTTGATTAGTCAGACATCTGCAAATACTAAGTTTTGAGATAATGAGGAAAGCTATATTCGAATCCTCGCCATAAATCAAATATTATTTACATGCGGTCCGGTACATCAGTATGACATTTTGAAATATCCTACTAGTGACCCAGACAACATTTTGTTTAATTCACTACAAGTTTGTCTACATAAAAAGATCGATTGGTTTTTTTTCACTTAATCAATTCATCTGCTCAAATGGCGTCTATTTATCAAATGTCAGCTTGGTTAAACCAGTAGTGAGTAATTCATAGTTATTAGCAATGTGGCAATCAAATGTCCGATCCACGTCAATCCGTCTCTTACCAAGGGATGAACCACATTCGGGAAGGTAAATATTATAATCAAATCCTTGTACCTACTACTATTGTACCGCATATCATAAAAATTTTCTTTTGCTTTCCCAAAAATGTTAATTACATTTTCAATAACATGTGTTCCCAATTATGTCCTCTGCATGCAAACTGTATCTAAATTTGTATAATAAACAATAATCAGTGCTAATTTCAAGTGACCTCTCAAATATGTATGGTCATGAATATTTGTAGCGTCACGTTCATAGATCAAATGTACCTATATATAGTTTTGTATTGGTGATCGATGAACCGGTGGACGCGATCTGTTAGCCATCAGTTGTTGCAATAGAGAACTCCAGTCCTGTATTTTAATTATTTTTTAATGATTAATGATCTTCTACCTTAAATAACTGCATTTTTATTTTTATTTTTAGAGTTAGTTTTAATAGTTAAAATAATTGGCAAAGTTTTAATTTTTCAAGACCCCCCCGAAAACCACCGTATGTATGGTGAATCGTGTGACGTCATCACTCCTGAAAAATTCTATAGGTTCGGGAAATCAGCTGATCAACTGCCGCCATTTTGAATTCCGTTGTTCGAAGTATTCTCCCTAGAAATAGCATTAATATTTTTTTTGTGCAGTAGGTTTTGAATATTTTCAATAATAGAGATAAACTGATAAGAGATGCCTTTATTTTTGAAACATTATTTAGGTCTAAATAATGTTTCAATAAACGCAACAACTAAATCTCTATAAAAAGTATGTAAATAAACGAATAAATTAATACGATGGCTTGTGTCATATCATACATTCCCATACAATGACTTAACGGTGACGTCACGATACGTCGAACAGTGACGTCACCACTAAAATTTCAATAATGCCAACTTGACGGCGTATTTTTACGACCCGATTAAAAATGGACTTTTTAATATTTTTTAAAACAACTCTGCGTTTAATATTATTAAATAAAACTTATATATTCAGAATCAGCGTTTATTGGTCTGTACGAACATAATTTTTTAAAGCCATAATATTTTTCACTGGAGTTCCTTATTGTTTGTCTAGTCTCTAGTCTGTAGTTCAGTGGTTCTTTACCTGGGTTCGATCAAACCCCAGGGGCTCGGTGAGTCAATCTCGCGGGTTCGGTGGAGGTCAAGACACACCCCCGACTCAAATGATTCGCTGAATGAGTGGTGGTGAGAAGGATTCGGTGAATGCGCATATGAAACTGGTGGGGTTCAGTACCTCCAACAAGGTTAAGAACCATTGCTGTAGTTAGTGGTTGACAGAGCATCATAGAAGTATATCATACATTTGTACAGCATTTTTCACAAAAATGGCGATATACACGTCATCCAAATATTATTTATTACTAGCTGACCCGGCAAACGTTGTTCTGCCATACAAATTATTTCTAGTGAATATTTTGATTATTAAATAAAAAATAACGAATGTATTATAAGTGTGTGGGGATGGTAACTATCACAGAAAGAGGAATGGAGCGTTCTGTAGACGATGACCGCCGATAGAAACCAAAAAACGCCAACCATTCATTTTCTCAATTCAATGTATTTCATTAAAGTAACGGACGTATTGATTGTTTGATATCTCTTAAAAGATAAATGTAAAGTGAAAAAAGTAATATACTTTTTATCCTTCACTGAAATACACGCACATAGATAGAAAAATTAAATAAATCTTACAAAATTTTGCACGCGCTGCGTTATGATATATAACAAATACCGAATGAAATGTCAAAATGACGCAACGCTTCTCGTTAACAACTTGCGCTTGTGTGGATGAAAGTTCGATGAGGCGGAACATAAATAATTTCGTTCTCTTTGAAATACTAACGACGCGTGACGGTTAAATTTTTTCATACAAAAATACTAAAATCGCAATTAAAAATTGGAAGGGTCGCGATTTAAAAATGGGAGGGAGGGGGTAGGAGGCTGAAAATTTGGGGTTATAGGTATTTTTTAATGCCAAATAAATAAAAAAAGTACAAAAAAAATTGTCAAAAAATAGAGAATAAAATCTGGATAGGGACACCCTAATCACCTAGCGGTATGAAATTATGTATGAAATACACTTTAGGACCCATTCTCAAACCTACCAAATATACATTAAAAAATCATAAAAATCGGTTCAGCCGTTTCGGAGGAATGCGACCACAAGTGACTCGAGATTTTTATATATATAGAAGATAGATTATTAGGGGGCATACATTAATTACGTGAGCTCAAAAGGGTGGGAGGGGGGTCCAGTAAAATCTCACGTTACTTGAAAATAATATACGAAGTGGCCCATATTTATCTGACCAAGGGGGGGGGGGGGTAGGGGATCTAGATCGGAAGAAAAACTGCTCACGTAATTAATTAATGCCCCCTTATTACTAGTAGGTAAACTAACCCGCTGTGATCTGTGAAGTGTGTTTGGACATACATCTGTACCACCTTTCCATGTCGAAGAAACAAACAAAATAAACATAGAATAATGGGACCACCAACAGCTTCAACCTAATGTCACTTGAATTGTCGGAGATGTAGGAAGCACGCCGCTGATAGATGCGGTGTAACATCTCCCTTTTTCTCATAGATGATGCATTTGATCGAAAGAGACGTTAGAATGGAGCTTTCAGAGGCAGAACCGTACGAATGTCTAAGTGTGATCGAGTTACACGGGTGAGCATTAGGGTGGGCCTTTTAATTTTAGATATTTTATTTAATTTGAAAATTCAAGAGGTTTCAAAAGTTACACATTCCAATACTCACAACGAATTTGTATTTATTTAAATATTCTTTAATGCCTGCCTACTTTTAACTAAACCTTTTGTAATTTGTACCTACCTACTAATTTAAGAGGCCGAAGTACTAAAAATCATACATTTACTTTGGTGTCCCAAATTTAGCATATTTTTACAAACAAAATAATCATAATATTTGGATGCTTTGTATTGCGCCGTTTTTCGTGAAAAATCACCTCAAGGGCGCTACTAACTTATAATATAATTCTACAATCTTACTTCCAACTACAAATTAGAAAAACCTCATTAAAAATCATTATAAACATCCTTCATAACCAGCGCAAACCTAAAATGTATTAGTTCTTATTTGTACATGACCTTTGAATAGCACGAGATGATTAGAGATTTTTGGCAGAATCCTGGAAAATTATACGGAAAACCTATTGTTTGTCACATTACAATAATCATATTGCAGAATTTAAAAAATAATATTGTTCTAAATATGTCACTCCCTAAATTACATCAATATGTATATTGATGTAATTTATGGATGTGATATATATATATATATATATATATCACATCCATAAATAACGTCACATGAATTTCATGATTTTTTTACCCTCCCCCCGTCCTTGTCACACATCATCACACTCCCCCCCCCCCCCCCCCCCCCCCCTCTAGTGTGACGTCACACATTTTTCAATTTTACATCTAAAAATAATCAAAATAGTAGTTCATTTTTTTTACATGTGATGTCACAGATCTGATGACACACAATGTCACACTTCTCTACTCCCCCCCCCCTCCTCTCCCCCTACTCCCCCCCCCGCTTTCCTCCCCCCCATTAAGGTGTGACGTAATTTATGGATTGGCCCTAATTGACCTCGGCCAAAAGTACCCACTATTAAATCTGAAAATTAAAAATGAGGCTAACAGGTAACTTTTGAGACCCCTGGGAGGACGATAGGTTTTCTTAAAAATGGGCCATATCCAAAAAATACGATACTTCAACGTTAGGTTGCCAGTGGAATGCCTTTTAAAACAAATCTCCTCCATACATTGTCGGTTTGGCGGGCCACACGAGTTCGCTCCTGGCGCTTAGCAAAACAAAAGATATTTGAAATCGTTCTCGCATCGATTTAAGTGTTCTCGTCTCGTATTTGTTTATATATGGCTGAAACCGGCCAGCTGTTGCGAGCGCGCTCTTAGCGGGCCCTATCGGCACCGGGCACTGTCCCGACACCGACAGCATGGGCAATATGGGCATAGACAGAATGTCAATCACAATATCACACGCTCCTCGCCATAAGGTTCACGGATCCCCGCCGTCTGACTAATACTGGATAATAAGGCCATGCGAACATGGATGACTTTTGTCTCTGCAACAGTTTCAAATTCTGCAGAATTCTATAAAAAGTCACCCTAATGTCACGCTGCTTTGTCGCTGGGAGCTCTCTCGTAACTCCTCTTAACCTGTCTTTCTGTTTCAAGGATCGAGTATGAGAGAGGTGGAAAAGTTACAGCTCCCTGTTTTTTGCAGTCAGCGGCCTCCGTGGTCGAGGGGCAAGGCTCTCGATTAATGATCCGGAGGTCAGGGTTCAAATCCCGGTGTGCGCATGTAAATTTTTATTTTTTTTTATATATCTAAGTATCTATAGCAAAATTTGTACATAATGTATTTATAAATTATATTATATTAAGGTATTATAAAGTACTTTTTTTTTCACAGTCCTCCTCACTAGGGTTTCCTGTTCTGAGGCGGCCTGTAGTTTTTCCACATTTGTATTTAGTATCCAGTTGTCTTTACATGGTCTTCAGTATGTTTGATAGTTCATTTTCACTTTGTTCTCTCAACCATATTTTTACTTTTGTTTTAAATTTATTTATTTCTGTTATTTTTTTTGTTTGAGTTGGTAGAGCGTTGTATAGTTTTGTCGCATTGAATTTCATATTTTTTTGTCTAAAAGATGTTTTCAAACTGGCTGTAGCTAGAATATTTTGGTTTATTGCCCTGGTTGTGTATCTATGTTGGACAGTGGAGTATTCTGATATGTTTTTTTTTTTAATTTTAAATAAAATATTTTTTGCATAAAGTTTTTGTATGTTGTAGACTTGAATGCTTTGAAACAATTCTTCTGTCGGAGTTCTAACCAGTAATTTCAAAATTGTCTTTAGTACTCCTTTTTGGGCTATATTGAGCCGGTCCATGTGAGTGCTCAAGGCAGATCCCCATCCAGTTATCCCGTACTCTATTTGTGATTGACATAAAGCGTAGTACACTTTCTTAATGTAGTTTATGTTGAGGATGTTACGGATGGCTCTAAAGAAGTAAATTGATTTGTGTTTTCACTATTTAATCATTTAAAATAATTAAACGTATATTTGCGGCACGTTCCAGAGTGGAAGATACTCTCAGTATCGCCTTGGCGTAAGACCACCATTCAGAATCGAAACGTTGATTGAAACGTAATTTACCGTGTTTGGTGACTAGATCTGAATAGCCAGGTACTTCCCAACCTTCCTCTTCGCCATCTCCTTCCCCTCCCCACCTACCTTCAAACTCACTTACCCCATTTGCCATAGTCTCACACACTCCAGGCGGTTGGTAGTAATTGGGACTCTTGCGCAGTATTCACGGAAAACGTTTTAGCTAGCGTGCTTTTGCCGCTGATAGCTCCATTTTATATTGAAACCTCTATTTCTGCTTCGTGGGACGTGTATTATGTATGAACATTATGGGTAGGTTTACATCGTACCTACCTCAATTCTCTACAACTCTATGAACAAGTTTCCACCTGACTAAATAATTTAAGGGATAATGACCTTCAAAGTAACTTTCTATGGAGTCCATTATCGCATAGCAATTCTGTGTCAGATGGAACTTTATTAATCCAAGGGGTCGATTAAGGCCCCGCAACCGCGCACAAAAAGAAGAAGATGGAGCGATATGTAATTACGAATGTTAGAGGAGCGCGCTAATATTTAAAGCGAGAAAATCGATGCGAAAATTATGAAAATGTTTAATAAAACACGACTCGTTCAAAATAGAGCAAAAATCTCGCGGGGGGGGGGTGTCTTAAACAGCATTTAAAGACTGTGAATCATTTCATAAATATAACTTGTAAATTTTTTTTTTTTTTTACATGAGCTCCAGACAGGAGGCCCTGAGGAAAATAATTTTCCTCAGGGCCTATGTCATCTTTGGGGATGCCGTGTGGAGAGGTTTTATTAAGGAAAGGAAGGAGAGGAGAGTTATGAGGAGGAAAAGGGTTTAAGGGTTTAAGGGGTTGTTAAGAATCTGGGGTTCAGTGTATCCCGGTCATCCGCCTCCAGGACCCAGACAAACCTCACCCCATGAACCCGGGCACCCCTGCTGAATCACCAAACGTAGCGAACCACTTGGGGTGACCTATGGCAGAGGTGTTGGTTATCCAATAAAGGTTCCCGGGGCGGCGGTGCCCATTCCCGCCTCCCAAATTGAAAAAATAACTGAATCAAACGTGTTTAATAATAATTTTTGGAGCATACTTCGCGATTTTTTTCTATCGAGGCAATTTTATAAATTTGCGTTTCGGAACGACGAATGTCTAGATATTATCTTAAAAAAATAACATATATTTTTTTAAGAGCTTAAAAACTTCAAATGTTTAAAGGAAGTTTGCAAGAAATCGGTAGAAATTCGGGTAGCGGCGTCTTAAGAAATTATGTTTTTAAGCAGATATTATAATCTATTTTACTAATCTAGTAAAAGATATTTAAGGGTCTTGTGTTGATTGGCAAGGAAAAAATATTTCGTGGGGTAATTACTACAACTGGGTAACTCTGAAATCAGCGTTTTTAAGTTACACACTAAAGGCATAATTTTATTTCCTCGTCAAACCTCGCAATCATCAACTCTAGAAACCAAAAGTGTTTTGGCTCATTGACCGCTTTGTTTTTTAACGGGTTGTCGCAATATAAGGCGTAAATTCGCGCCTCACCGAGCGCGTCCCATAGCGCAGCGGTATAGTGCATCGCAAATCTAAGCGGCCAGAGAAATCCAGCGGACGGAGGTTCGAATCCTACGAAATCCAAAAAAAAAAAACATTTTTATTATTGTAATCAATATCCAATCTTCAAACCACTTTAAAATAAACAAGCAAAAGCGACATCTAGCGGCTTTCTAGTTTCACTTATATCGACACACTCTAATTTTTTTTTTATTATCCAACTATACTTAGCTGGTTATATCTTTAAAATTTGTGGAATTGCTGAAGTTTCTTTCGTTGCAATTTTGTATAAAAAACGAGATAAGTCATTTCATTTTTGTAGTGAAAACTTCTTAAGCAGCGTTGCGATTTCAAACTCGATAAAACGAAAAATTGCGACACTAAAAAGAGACAAACACATACATCTGTAGAATTTATCCTGCGAGAGAATAATAATCGGTATAATCAGTCTACTCTTTGTATGGTACTTGGTAGCCTATCGATCTCCTCATTGTCCTCTTACTTTAATTTTCTGAAGGTTTCACTTCTACCGCCTGTGAAATGCACACTCTGTTCTGAAACCCGTCGGCGTAATTAAAATATGTAGTGCTTTCAACAAAGAAATATTGTTTCGTTTATTTAAATAAAAATTAAATAAATTCATTAAAAAATGATTAGCCATTTTCTTATCACCAAAATATAAATATTAAGGTTCCTGACACATCAAACTACGATTTAATAATACTTATCAGATCAGCATTAATGTTCAACCACCGATTTATCAGATTATTTAACAGATTTGATAACCATTTTATGATTCAATTTTCCATCAGAGCTGATTTCAGAGTTACCTAATGGAGTTTCTCCACAAACGAGGGATTCTGTTTAAAATGTACGGATTATTTAAGCATCATTTTTCTGATTTTAATCATCCTACTAAAAATGTTTGTTTTATATGTTTTTATTCAATATCATTGATTTTAAAAACGGTCTGAAATTGACAAAATCAAAACGGCCCGCGGTTTGAAAATCGGAGTGTGACGTCACAAGCGTCGCTCAGCTGGGCTAGCATAAATTAACACTGTCAGTGCTCGTGTCACTGTCAGCCACGCTCATGACGTCAATCGATGGCCCCGCCCGAAATTATCGTGTTTGGCGGTACCACTCAAAAATGGGAAACTTTGACTCGTTTTAGAAAATTTATTCGTTAACACAAAAATAAAATTAAAATACTCTAATCATCGTAATTTTTTTCTTAATTTTTTAAGCAATAAAAAAAACGTGGAAATACCCCATCATGACCTCACGATATTATTCTAGATAGAATATGTTCAGTGAGCAGGATTCTAGGTACCATGTGGCGCTAGCAGTCGGGTGCTTGCTTTCTAAACACTTGGCCTACCAAAATAAACATTTTTTACAAACCCTCAACGCTCATTGGAACGTAAAGGGTAGAGTTTTATCATAAAATGGGTCTTAATAACGACCGCTTTTGTCGATCGATTTTTTTTTTAAATTCAACCTAGCATTCGCTGTTATTTGGACGAGGTGTACGGTTATTCTTAGATTGGAATGTTATTTTCAGTTTAATGTAAAGCATTTTTTAAAGTTGGGATTTTAAAGCATTTTTTAAGGGAGAATTACTCAAAGGGAAACATTAGTTTGGTAATGGTTTTACTTTTTATCGTGAGCCTGCATTTTTGTAGAATTTTTTTAATTAAATTTGTGAATATTTGAACCTTTAAAAAAAACTATTTAAACTCAAAATGTTGGAACAAAATTAAAAATATTACTTCTTACTACTGTACTATATATGCTCTGTATTTAAGTTAAGAAAGCGAAATATTATGTTTCTTTTAACTTAATAATAAAAAATAATAATAATAAATAATAAATACAATAAATTGGCGTACTTATGTGGGGAAGAGATTCGTACCTTGGGGTAGGGGTGGACATTTAAAATATACATCGATGTTTTTTCCGATGTAATGCATCGATCGGTTGCATCGATGTTAATACGATGTATTGAGAAATACATCGATGTTTCCAAAACATCGATTGTTCTTCGCAAAAGACATGTTTAGGCGTTAAAGAAAACTAGGTAAGTTATGGTCAAGGAAAAATATTTCGTATAAAATCATACAGCAAACTCAGCTTTATTTTGTTTACAAATTCCAATATTTTTTTTCAATGCTATGTAAAAACAAAAGTTTACTTAATCTTTTTCCTTTCAATCGGTTTCTTTGCTCAGTCAAAAACTAGCCCTACCTGTGAAAAGAGACTTTCTGATGGGACAGATGTGCCAACAATTGTTAAGTACCTAAAAGCTATTTTGTGCAGTTTTGGGAATTGTAATTTATAATCCATCCATTCATTTTATTTTATATTTAAGGTTTTATTTTTTAAGTTTGACTTTACCGGCTTCGCAGCAAAGGGAACATAACCCATTCAGCCAAACCGATAAATGGTAGGCGTTTTATATTGACTGAACTGATTATTACGTTCCGATTCACGAAACGTCGTGAAAGTCACTGCTGTCGTAAGTCATTATTGGTCATACTCATAGACACTCATCTCATAGTTTGCGTATTCGATGCATCGAATAAAAAACATCGATATATATTCGATGTTAAAATATTAACAATACATCGGTTCAATACGATGCATCGGTACTGTACATCGAGTGTTTACAATACATCGATGTATATCGTCCATCCCTACCTTTTTTTTAAAAGTATAATTGAATGGTTAACACTGGAGCGATCACGCGAAATAAATAAATTTGCATCGATTGTTCGAGATTTCCCAGAAGGTCATTTTATAAATTTTTCGCCAACATTCAAAAATCATACCTTCGAATTTTAACATGGAGACATAAAAACTTACTATAGTGCTATATAGTCAATGTCTTAACCTGTATTTTATCGTTTATCTCATATTTGTAGGATTTATAAAAAAATATTTTTAAAAAAAAAATCGTAAAGTTTATAGTCGCGCGAATCCTGCGTGATTTTTACTTGAAACTGCCGTGAGGGATACTTATTCTAGTCAACATAGAATATTTTAAATTTCTGTATGTTTTCTGTGGTATACTTGATAATGAAAGATGCATATCCATGGAAAGGAGACTTAACTTAATCTGTAAAAAGCTGATAAAAGATTCGGCTGGAAAAAAAAATTGTTTTTTTTTTAACATCGTTCTAAAATAGTGTACGATGTCCGGATTTGCGACATATGTATACGGTCATCATAGATTAAAAAATTCAAAAGCTTCCTTTTAAAATAAATGGAAATATTTTAAATAAAAATGGAAATGTTTTAAATAATTACAATAAATGTTTTACGAATGATAAGAAAATGTGGTCCATATTTTGACCGCTCCCAATCGCAGAAAAATAAGGGTGGTTCATTTTTCGACCGAAATCACTTCAGTGGTTAACAAAGTACGTTTATTTTTTTTTATTGAACCGGTTAGATTAATTTATGATCAAATTGTTAGAGTATGTCATATGTTTATTATTGATATTATACAAAGGAATAACATTTTACTAAATCTCTTCTTTTGGCCCAACGTACGGCCAAAGAAGAGATGAGAGACGGCCGGCGCGGTCGAGGGATAAGGCTCTTGACTCGCAATCCGAAGGTCGTGGAATCGAATCCTAGCGCAGGAATTTTTTTTTTTTTTCATTGATTAATTTGTGTTATTTCACAATTAATTCTCCCTCCTCCTCGTTAAACCTCCCCCCCCCCTTTTTTCATATATTTTATCTTAAAAAATAAATTAATTAAGAAAATACCCTTACAATGTCACACTTTATCATTCACTATCATCAGTGGAAAGTTCATAATTCGTATTATTATGTAATCTCTGATTTGCTGTCAACTTTCTCTAAAATAAAATAAAAATAAAATAAAATAATAACGCTATAAATATAATGTATAAGTTAAAAAAGGAAACCCTTAGTGTGAAAATTTATTACAACATTATAAATATACCCAGTCATTTTATGACTTCACAAAAGAATTAGTGATCATGTAAGGAGTTATAAAAGACAAACTCCTTCGCATACATGTGTTATTGATTATAAAGCGTAGGTAAATAATCTTATTGTATTTAATTCGTAGAACTCCATTTTTACCACTTATTTTTATTTTTTACCTAATGTTATTCTTAAGTTATAAAATCGTATTATTGTGACAGCTGTTTCGACGTTCAACGCCATTATCAAATTGTAAAAAAAATCAACCCATAAAAAATAAATATTTTTAATTTTTAACTATATGAGTAAAATATCAAATTATAACATTTAATTAAGTGAACACAATATTAGCGAAACTCAATCGAAAATGTGGAGACAGAAAAATCAGAAAAATATATTGGCACCTCTGGGACTCGAACCCAGAACCCTTTGCTTACATGGCAAGTGCTCAACCAACTGATCTAAAGTGTCAATATCAAATTCGGTCACTTTTAACTGTATCATACTTCGACTCTCAGAACTACCAACATTATCTTCATTTTCTTAAGTCGAGTCCCAGAGGTACCAATATCTTTTGCTGATTTTTCAGTCTCCGCATTTTCGATTGAGTTTCGCTAATATTGTCTTCATTTAAGTAAAGATTTTTAATTAATATTTAACAAGTTTAAGTATTTCCCCAATAAATGCAGACATAATTTGTCTCGACGCCACCTAGCGAGGGATTTAACACTAACAATGTCTTCCTCGCAAAAAATAAAGTTGGTTGTTTTCAGGTGGAAAAAATATAACAAGCAGTAATTGTTGAATGAAACACTAGTATATATTGAATTATTTGGCGGGTATTTGATAAGCCGCCATAGCTCAGTGGTCAGAGCATTCGACCGGCAATCGGAAGGACACGGGTTCAAGTCCCGTTGGCGGCAAGTATCTTTTCTCGGGAGATTTTTCAATGTAAATGAGTGTTTCAGGCTGACAATTATTGCTTGTAATAATTGTTACCCTTTGTGCTATGCATAAAAAATCTTGTCTAAACGTTAGTTTATAAATTAAAAAAAAATTAATTAAAGATTTTTACTTAACTTTTTTTTCAAATGTCTTTTAAAACTTTTTTTTTTTTTTGGTTTCACTGGAGTTTCTCCTTCTCAGTGATCGGAATTAGAGATGTCACGAATATTCGGCTACTATTCGGTATTCGGCCTGGTCGGCTACTTTTTTTACTATTCAGTATTCGGTACGCTGAATACCGAATACTAAATCACGAAAAAAATGCATAATAAATATAAATAATATTACTCACAAATTTTTTTATTCTGACTAAAATTCAACATATTTATTACTTAAAATCTCTCATTGGTAATATTTCCACATCCTCATTCAGTAGCGACTTCCTTAAAACAGTTCCAGAAACTGTCGTGTATATCAATGGTTTTATCATTTTCATTGACATTTATTTTCTTTCGAAGTGGAGATAAATCATCATCGGCGCTCTTTCTCAGAGCGTCTAAAAGAATTTTTGGTTTGACCCTTTGTGTTTGAACTAATCCCAGCAAACTAGTTTTGAAACGCGGGTCACGAAAAGTGAATATTTATCACGCGAGTGTCGCCGAATATTCCACGCTTCGGACGAGAGCCTAGCCGAATATTCGGAGTCACTATTCGTGGCATATCTAATCGCAATCAACCGCCCCACCAACTCTATTTTGAAATGTCTTTTAAAACTTAAAAAAAATAAATCTTGCTCAGTGATCGGAGAAGCGCGCTATGAACAGGTCAAATCCGGAGTTGGTAAGGCCGACATTTATTTCGTATATTAAGTGCTTTAATTTTTTCGAATTTCAAAAAAATGGCGTATATGTTAGCGTGTGTATGCGTGATTTCAATAAAAAGTTGACAGAATACTTTCTCATCAATGATGAGTCTATCTGCTGAGTTTCAGTTAGATCAGATGTCGGAAAGTGGGTTAATTTCCACTTCCAAGCTTCATTGATATATTATTTCAATCAATGCTTTTTAGCAATTTTTAGAAATATTTTGCAAATCTATGAAATCGTACATTTGACACATATCTACATAACATGGACTGTGCCGGGTAGGGTGGTCGAAAATCCCCAATTTATGTAACCATCAGAGCAATGAATACAGAAAAATTATTAAAAAATAAATCGATTTAACTTCCTTCTGCTCGACACATTTTGTATTCAATCCTAGAGGGAAGACTAGATACGCTCACGAACGTCTTGGGACATGTTAGTAAAATCAGCATTTTAGACATTTTACACTTCTTTTATTTTCAATACAGGGAAACCTTACACTGTGTCTCCTTGGTTCAATATTAAGAGAACAATATATCGGTAATGTTCTTACGTAATTTCACTGATATATAATCTCTTTCTCTCACGACAGACAAAGCCTACTAAAAGCACCACTGTGACCTCTTTTTAACATACCTCAATCATCTATTTCCTCATACTCTTAATCTCGTCTCAATCTCATCTCAATTTCCTCATACCCCAATCTACCGTCCATCATTATTCCAAGCGCAGCATCAACAAAGGGAACAGTAGTTTCATGTATTTTTACAGCATGTCTTCCATTCCTTACGCATGATATTTGTTGCTAAGTTCCCATTAAGAAAGCAACTGGGGTAACGCGTGCTCTTGTGACCAAGTGCAAACTCTTTGTAGGTCACCATTTACTATATCCACTGCCAGGTGAGGTTTACATACTTCAAACGATAAATATAATCTATGTGTGTCATCAGCAAATCCTGTATTACTATATCATTCACAAACAGTAGCGGATTACTCCCATTCAAAGACCTTTTTACCGTTGTGGTTTTGTAGTATTAAATCTTTTGATGTTTCAGGACAGAGCTGCCACGTGCCACCCCTGCGGTGGGCTCTCAGAAGGCTATATTTTCCGACTTGGGGTGGGGGGTGCATTGGATTACGCACCCGTATACGACTTAACGTATTTACATAGATTAAAGATGTAGGATCGATTAGTTGCCGATAGAAACACATAAATCAGGAAGAAAACAGAAACCAGAAACATATTCTTAGTGTATATCACCATGAATGTGGGAAATACGCATTAAAATCAATATTTAGAATTTGTCGATTCAAGCGAAAAAGTGCTTCTTATTTATTTATTATTATACTCTTATTTACAGGCTATATTTTTAATTTAATGTTCTCCAAAATGACCTGGAAAGAATCTCATCCTTGCGGTCTCTCTAAAGAAGCCATTCATTTGTTCTGAATGCAATTATCAATGTTCTACAAAATGACCTAGAAAAAATCATACCTTTGTGATTCTTTCAAGGACATAAAGAAACCATTTCTTCGTTCCGAATGCAATTATTAATGTTCTCAAAAGCTGTCTTGGCAGAATCTCATTCTTGTGATATCTTGAACGAAACCATTTCTTTATTAAGAATATTATGAACTAAATATGCAATTTGGCTCTCCTGTAACGTGAATCCTTCCCAGTTGGACAGAAAAGCATCATTTTGTAATGTATTGTGTTGTAATATATATGTATAGATAAAATATAAATAAAACAAATTTATTTTTTTTTACAAAATTTGATAAGAAACTGTCACAAACAATCTCAGCCACAGAATCACATTTTTTAAATGTCTTTTATAATTTTGTAATTTAAAAATACGTTATTTAGTAGCTTACACTTATTATTTTTGTAATTATGCATTTTATTTTATTTTATTTTTATTTTATTTTTATTTTGCAGAAACAAACAGTACATAATGGAAAATAGTTACAAAGTTATAGAATTAATACAATAATTGGTACCAATGACATGTCGCTGTTATCTACTTATATTTTTGTGAGATAAATAATACAATATACCTAAATTAAGTTAGTAACTCATTAAAGGAGAGGGGTGTGTGAGAGTGTTTGTATGTGTGTAAATGCGCGTGTGAGGGTGTGGATGTGTGTGTTATGTGTGCGAATTCAGTGTGCTAAAAATGTTTTTCTTAAATAGAGGGAGGGAAACAAAAAATATATCGGTATTTTAATTATACTCAAGCGAAATAAAATTAAAAGCTTTCATTTCTCCAAAACGTATTTTTTGATTTTCATATAGTTAACTGATTCGTAGTAAAGATTAATCGAAAATAGTGATTTCACTGATGGCTTCCCCTCGGTGCAGCATCTCGACTATCGCTGAGCTTTGGTTAACTGTCAATCAACTGAGGCAGACTAACGAAGTTCGAAGAAAATAGAAAGACTTTGTATTCGCGATCAATATAATCCGTTCGAGGAATTTTGAATGCCACGAGTTGTGGCTAAAGACAAAACCTCATTTATCTATTTACTCCCTTTTTACTTTTTTACTATTTTACTTTATACTTTTTACTATTAACTACTTTATACTATAGTTTATATATGTATGTACATGAGGATTGCAAATGTATATTACAGTGAGAATACATTACAAAAATATATATTATATAGAAGTACCTATATATGTTTTAGGACATTCACTTCTGCACTATGTCTGCGTCACGTAACGCGTCACTCTGAAGTCGTTCACGTTTCCCCCCGATTAACTAACGTCGTATCTCGCAATTCGGGAAATGTAGTGAAGAGAGTAATCCGTCCAGTGTGATAAACTGAGCCAAGGCGACAAGGGGTAGTTTAATATTATGATGTGCCAACTGTCAGTCAACCGACATCGCCTATCATTGCAAATCTGTCGCTAACTCTGTAAGCCTTTTCCCAATTTCCCAATTTTCACGATTCGGGAAACGCAGTGAAGAGAGTAATCCGTCCAGTGGGATAAACTGAGCCAAGGCGACAAGGGGTAGTTTAATATTATGATGTGCCAACTGACGGTCAACAGTCAACGCTCCCAGCCTATCAATCTGTCTGTAACTCTGTTAGCCTTTTCCCAGCGGCCGTCTGCGTCCAATAAGATACGAGATAACAACCCCGTTTGACATGCTTCTTCTAGAGAGAGCCCTGATTGTGTTAACCGGAGACCTTTTGCATTTTCATTTTCATGTAAATTGTTCGCGGAATGTTTAGAAGACCACTTCATGTAAATTTGCTGTTATTGAGCGGAATGCTTTTATCTAAAATATTCTTGGAATATATTAGTACTTGCAAATCCCGCCCCTTTTTTTTTAAAGTTACGGGATTGCGAAACAGAATTTGGAACTCCCACAGGATTTGCGGATTTGTGATTTGGGATGTTTATTAAGAAGAATTAAACCAACATTTCATAATCATTATTTTTATTCGTATCAATTATTGCACTTAGTGGGTCATTTAAGAGAACGTTTCGAATCATTCATCTCTGTGCTAGTAATATTATAAAAATATATTGAAAGGTTACAATAATAAGGATTTTAAAAAGTCTTCGATTAAAATTTAAAAAAAAATATCTTAAAAAACATAGACTATGGAGAGTCCTGTCGCCTATACATGTACGGACATGTGTGCTACAAAAGCCCAGCGGCGGAAAAAGCTTCTCTCTGCTTCTGCACTACTAAGTGGGATTGTTATCAAGAAGGAGTGTGCTAACTGAAGGTATCTCCTTCCGATATCAAGGGACATCTCTTTCTGCAAAATCGATTCCAGGTCTTGAAGTCTCCCTAACATCAAATTCATTTCTGTTTCATTGTCAAAGATTGACCACCGCTTATTTATGTAAGAAAGCATGTTTTTGGTATAAATTTAGTATTTATTTCAAATCCGTGTGTTGAAATATTGCTGAAATCTTTGTTTGAAAGAAAGCGACAAAATTTTTAAAAACTTCCTAAGATTAAAGAAAATAAGACAAAAGAAAAGAAAATGTTGCCAAATGTTCTTAGATGGCATTGGATAAAACGTTAATTGGCTAATATTAAAAAAAAACGTATATATCAAAATTGTTTCACAGATTCGGAGTACCAGATTCCTAAAACAATTCCAAACCAAGAAAAAAAAATTATAATGTTTTATTTAACTAGCACCAAAAAATCACAAAGCCCCTATTGGGCCTGAATTATTCAAAATTTCACTGATTATTAAACGTACGTATCTCAAAGGGAATTGGTTAATTTTTTGGCCAAAACCTTCTCTTAGTCAATATTATTTCGGGTAGAAGGTACGTCGCGTCGTTACGAACAAAACCCATTTTACATGAGCTCCACACAGGAGGCCTTGAGGAAAATAATTTCCCTCAGGGCCTGTGTCATCTTTGGGGATGCTGTGTGGAGGGTTTTATTTTAGGAAAGGAAGGAGAGGAGAGTTCTGGGAAGGAAAAGGGTTTAAGGGGTGGGTAGGAATCTAGGGTTCAGTATGTCCTGGTCATCCGCCTCCAAGACCTAGACAAACCTCACCCCATGAACCCGGGCACCCCTGCTAAATCACCAAACGTAGCAAACCACTTGGGGTGACCTATGGCAGAGGTGTTGGTTATCCAATAAAGGTTCCCGGGGCGGCGGTACCCATTCCCGCCTCCCAAAAAAAACAACCCTTGAATTCGTAATACTTACAATATTTCTAACATAGCCTCTAAAATTATTTCTGGTTAGAGCATAGATTCTCAACCTTTTTTTGCCCACCGCCCACTTGGGGAATATTATTTTTTCTAGCGCCCCCTAAGGGGCATATAATATTTGATATATAATAATGATATTTTTTATTAATTTCTTACACCATTACAAATTTGAGTTTATTACGTATAAGAAATAACGCCATATAAATATTTTACAAATATTTACACATAAAATAAATTTCAATAAATACGGCAATTTCAAAAAAATTGAGGCGGTTGTGAAGATTTCGTCAATGTGGAGAGACTCTTTGAAGAATCAAAAGAATTTCCCTTTTGAATCTCTCCTCATTGACGCCAAATATATCAATCTCGGAGGAAATTTGGTTCAAGGGCAATATACTCCTCCCTACCGGGAGAACCATTGGCAGGTTAGTCCTACAGGCAGGAAGATAGAATAATCTATGATGATGCTGTCTAAGATAGTCATCTGGAACGTAGAAACTCACGCGCTCCAAAATGACTGAGTTCTCAATATAGCCTCGCAGCAGTCTGAATGAGTAGGTGGAAGCATACCCCTCCCTTCTGAGCTGCAGGGAGTGAAGTCCCAGCATGCCCAGAAAAAAGTTCGTCGGGTCGAGCCATAGATAGTGGCCGTACTCCCTCATGTAGAGAAATCTTAGAAACTTTTTTTGAACCCTCTCCAACATGAGGGAGCACCCCACCTCATGAGGATTCCATATAAGCGAACCACTCTCCAGCCTACTGCGGACCAGGGAGAAGTATAAAATCTTCAGAGCACGGGTATCGCAAAAAACTCTGACGGTTCGGAGAACAAACTTTAACACTTTTAAAGCCGACTGGCACACTCCTTCGATACGAGGAGGATACAACTTACTTTCATACATAATCCCAAGATCATTTATATTTGAAACTCGTTTGAGATTATGACCGAGCATGGTGTACCTGTGGTATGTAAGACTAAATGCTCTGGTAAAAAATAGAACTACACATTTCAAGACATTGAAATGAAGCTGGTTTCGTTGACTCAATTCTGAAATGTTATCAACATCAGCTTGAAGGCGCAGGCAGTCCTCAATTTTGCTTATTAGAACAAATAATTTTAGATCGTCAACGAACAGCAAGAAACAGAAAATACAGCGAGAAAAACGGATGACACCAGCAATGTCATTTATGAAAATGGAAAAGAGAAGAGGCCCTAGGATCGATCCTTGGGGAACCCCAGAAAAAACAGGAAATTCAGCAGATTGTCGGCAAAGTGTGCCTGCGAGCGTACCAAAGCGGTAGTAACCAAAATACTTGAAATCGTCGAGTATTAGTTTCGTATCTCTATGGATGAAGGCCCTTAGGTAACCAAATCCGCAATATGTGCCTGCCATGAATATGAAACATTCATAAGACGTGGGTTTGCCATGAAATTTGATATTCTTATATGAAAATATTATTATCATAAGATTCGCGTTTTATAAGTGGGAGTACAAGTGCAAGGTCTTGCGAACAACGCTCTCTTTCACGAATCGATCCACGACATCGTTGAAGAGATTTAGAGCTAGCGCATACATACAACTTTTCGTTGAACAACTATTTTGTTGTGTATTATATGTTTATAGGAATATATTTAAGTGCACATACTGTCAATTCGATAGTTGTTCGAAAAAAGTCAAAAAGCTGTATCGATCTGCTTTTGATTAAAAAGTTGGACGACTATCGATTAAACGATCAATTTGTATTGCATTGTATTGATATGCACAAACCATCGACTCAACAGTCGATCCGCAACTATCAGTCTCGCATAAGCATTTGGAGTGGCTCAACATCTCTTGTCACTTTGCATATAAGGAATGACCCACGAATGATATTATTACATTAAATGTTTCTTCACTCATTCTATAACATTAAAAAACTTATCTGGGTGCTCTTTCAGCTTAGTATGTAACGTACGAAATATCCCACTAGATAATTTGTCACTGAGCATAGGATGTACACAGTATCTTCTTTTTTTTTCTCTTTTAAAATGTCTATAAAGCGAAGCACAAACTAGAACTTTCTTGTTGATTGACATTGTTTGTAACACCTTGACTTGAGCGTTGCTGAATATTACTGGTCGATTCAAAGGAGATATTAAAAATCGACGATCGACTGCATCAATTGTATGCGCACCTCCATCAACTAAACAGTTTAGTTGTGTGGAACATACGAGAAGTACAAACTCGACAAAACAGTTTAGTCGATGCAAAAGTTGTATGTATGCGCTAGCCCTTAACTGACAAATGTTTTAAATAAACTTTATTCCTTTTTCAGTCGTTTCAAATAAAATCTCAGTGGCTTCACAAAAATATACGATTCTAGAGATGATAATAAAAGATATTTGGTTTTATTAGATTCATTAAAATGAAAAAGGTTGCTTGAATAATCTAATAGCAATATATTTGATTAGTCTGAAGCTAATGGTAGGTATATTTACAAACCGTAAGCTAGCGCCGAATGTTATCGTACATTCGACGAATTCGCATTTTCCAAAGCTGAACTAGCCATCTGATTGCCTTTGTGGTAATTCGGGGACCCCTTGGGTATCTGCCGAGCCAGGAGTGCCCCCAGGGAGCCCTAGCGCACCCCGGAGCCTAACCCAGGCGTCTCTAACAATACATATAAAGGTTATAAACATATGTATGAAGAGTTGAAAACGTTCAATAAACTCCCTTTAAGGGGGTATTCTAGTCCAGAAGTCCTAATTTCGGGCATTTTTTGTCATTCATTTTTTATAATTTATTTATTTATATTTTAAGAATTCACAAAAAAAATCTTTTTTAAACATATTTCACTAAGTTACACGCTGTTGAAGTAGAGAGGGGGAAAAAACGTGTCCATCTTGTCACGATTTCAACCCTTCTGGTCATCTGAAAAATAAAAAAAACCTGATTCTTTACCAGTACAATTGTCGGTATGATAGGAACCAAGAAAAATTAAGAAATAATTTTTTAATATTTTAGTTATTTTTTACATTTTGTGAATTTTTAATAACATTAAAAATAATATATATATACAAAAATTAAAAATAAGTATTCATCCTAGGCTTGCAGAAAAGTCAATATATTTCGCATATTAAAAATAAAATGGATAAAAAATTATCAACACACTATCTAGATAGCATTTAGTTCAGATTGAATCTTGCAATCAAATATAAAGATAGCAGCCAATAATATGTGCGTTAAGAAAATGAAGATAGTGTTGATAGTTCTTAGTTGAAGTATGATACAGTTAAATGTGACCGAATTTGATATCGACACCTTAGCTCAGTTGGTAGAACACTTGCCATGTAAGCAAAGGGTCCTGGGTTCGAGTCTCAGAGGTGGCAATATCTTTTTTTGATTTTTCTGTCTCCACATTTTCGATTGAGTTTCGCTAATATTGTCTTCATTTAATTTGAAAAAAAAACATTTTTTGTTGGTTGCAACCACATAAGGGTATTTACAAAAAATTCTTGCCAATTTTCAAAAAATTCGGTCAATTAGAACTTGAGATTTAGAAAAAAGTAGTTTCGAAAAAAATTGGCTTAAAGTTTTGCTCTGTTTAGATTCCATGTATATAGTCAGATTCCGTCTTAACCAGTCGAACTAAAATGGCTATAACTTTTAAAATAATTCGAATGTTGGAAAATCCTTTTAAGGAGATTTTCTTGAATATCCAAACTAACGAAACATGAAGATATATTATATAATAAAATGAATTAAAACTTTATTCTTCCACTTAATTTGAATTGACCGTAACTGATTTCAGCTCGTTAGAGCCATTTTCAGACTGTTACAAATAATTCTTAGTCTACGCTTTACATACACAACATATTGGGGAGGGGAAAAGGGGTGGTCAACAAGATTTTAATCAATTATAATAATTATATTTGTTGCTAAGTAGTTTTAGACTGTCGAATTTAAATTCGTAAATGTCGAATTAAAACAACATTAAATTTAAATTCGTTAACGTCGAATTTAAAATCCTATTATTGATACAACTAGAATTAAAACTACTTAGCAACAAATATAATTATTATAATAGGACGACCTCCGTAGTCCAGTGGGTAAGACTCTTGACTCACAATCCGGAGGTCGCGGGTTCGAACCCGGCATGCGCAAATAAATTTTATTTGATTAATTTGTGTTATTTCACAATTAATTCATTTAAAATAATATAAAGTATATTTGCGGCATGTTCCAGAGTGGAAGATACTATCAGTATCGCCCTGGTGTAAGACCACCATTCAGAATTGAAACGTTGCTTGAAAATGGCTTTAGCCGTGTTTAGTGACCAGATCTGAATAGCCAGGTACTTCCCAACCTTCCTCTTCCCCACCTCCTTCCCTGCCCCACTACCTTAAGCCTCACAACATGCCCCAATTGGGGATGCCATAGTCTCACTGGCTCCAGACGGGAGCAGTTGAGATTCTTGTGCGGTATTCACTGTAAAAAAAAAAAAAAAATCCTTGTTGACCACCCCTCTTCCCCTCCCCAATATGTTGTGTATATAAAACGTAGACTAAGAATTATTTGTACCAGTCTGAAGATGGCTTTAACGAGCTGAAACCGGTTACGGTCAATTAAAAGTAAGTGGAATAAAGTTTTATATTCGTTTTTTATATAATATATTATAATGGAATTCCACCATTATCACTCTCAAAAATAAAAACATGAAACATGAAGATTTTTTTTTTCTAGACTAGAATACCCCCTTAAATGTTAAAGAAGCTAAAAGTCTTACAGGTTTTATGTAGGTTTATGTCTCAATGTTGTGAAGTCAAAATTTTAGCACTAACATAGGTAATAGAATATTATTATGGTTGTTTTAGAACAGATAAACACGTATAAAACTTTAAAATTTTATAGCTTAATAAAAAATGCAGAAAATATTAAAATTAAAAGTTGGAGGCCCAACAAACTAATATTTTACTTGAAAGACAAAATGCTTTAGAACTTCAGTCGCATATTTTAAGCAACCTTTCTTGTTTTGATAATATAACATGATTTGGTACTATACAGTACCAGGAGAGGGGTGGGGCAAATAAAGACACCGTAACTATAACAAAAAATATACGAGTTAAAACATTTCAAAAACTTTGAAATCTATTCCGTACAACCCTATTTTAAAACGCTGTCTCGTTTCTTGTTTTTACGTGTCGTATTAAGTTTTCAGAATTCGTACCATGGTTATAAATTGGTGCTAACAATAATTATGCAAATACCATACTTTAATAAAAAGACACGCAACAATAAAATCGTCAGTCAGGAGTGAAATGGAATAAATATGTTTTTTACATTTTTGTGGGTGTGGGTGTTCCAACAGGAGCGCCGGATTTAAATTTCGTGCTTTTTTAGTATAGGTACAGCAGGCATCTGTAATCCGGCGCTCTATTTGAGACACCCTAAATTAGAATAATTGGTAAAGTTGTATTAGTCCGGTTTACAGATAATACGGAAAATTCCTTGTCGAAGTTCGATACATGGATAATACGGAATATTCCTTTTTTAATTTATAGACAATCAAAAATGAATTATAAACTTACTAGCTGACCCGACAAACGTTGTTCTGCCATATAAATTATTTCTAGTGAATATTTTGGTTGTTAAATAAAAAATAACGAATGTATTGTAAGTGTGTGGGGATGGGATCTATGAGAGAAAGAGGCATGGAGCGCTGTAGACGCAACGATAAAAACAATAAAACACCAACTAAAGTAGGAAAATGAAATAAATAAAATCAATATGAATTTCGAAGAGCAATTGGGTGTACGATATTTTTGTCTGTCTGTATTTAGCCAACGCAAATGAGCTCGATGGTTTGCCCACGCGAAAACATGATGCCGAATGAAATATCAAAATGACGCGACGATTCTACCGAAACCCAACCGCTCACCTTTAAAAAACATTTATCACAATGGATCCTTATAACTAGAAATGATGAGTAGACAACGCTAATACAGAAGTGTTTTGCGTGAATAATTTTTTTTGACCAGGAATCTAATAATTCCTGGTTAGTATTTAATATAAATTTAAAGGTGTAATGTTTCTTTCTGCCTTGCAAATTATTTTGTGCATTTATTATTATTATCATCTAGATTTTAATGTCCGGGTTAAATTTTCCCCACGGGAAAAACTAAACCCTTTCACACATTTCCTCAAATGATCATCTAGTCAATCCACGCTATGAAATTGCACTACACAAGTATTATAAATACAAAACAATACAAGAACAACATGTCAACCTACCAGAGACCAAATTGGAAAAAAGTTCACCGACTCCAGATATTTTCATATCAGAGGGTTCGGCTCTGTGAAACTCCTAATTGAACCTATAAATCCTACTGATCCCTCAATATAAATATTTTAAAAATGTATTTATACAATATTATCATATTATTTTGGATATATATGTTTTTTAAATTATTAACGTATTATGTAAGTAAATACTATTATTAAATTATTAACATATTACTATTATTAAATTATTAACGTATTATGTAAGTTAATACGTATTATGTAAGTAAATACTAGTATTAACGTATTGTGTAGCAAATACACAGTAATTATGTAATCAATGTTAAAGGTCTACTTCATCCTTTGCTAATTTTATTATCATTTGGTGCGTTTTGAGAAGCACTGCATTTATTATTACTAGCAGTTAAAAACCCGCTCCGCAGGTTTTTGCTGCTAGGCCCCGCGGGCGGCTTTTGCTTCGGCTTCGCCCGGTTAGTTTGGTGATCATTTTATAAATCCGATAGTAACTGATTCCAAAAATAGCCCGTTCCTCGGTTCCATTCAGTGATAGCTAGTCACCGGGGCAAAGTAACCGGGACGGGCAATGACGTCATATGTCGTATGTAATACATAGCCGGTTGATACAACTAAGTACTACCGTCAATCTTTCCATATATCCGGACTCTGAGAGACGCTACAAATTCACTAATATGTAGTAGTGTTGAGTACCTCATACAAGAGGCACCTCAAATGTCCCATACAAACACGTAAAATGTCCCCCCACCATCAACTCTCTTTCTTTGTTTTACTACGAAGGTGGGACAAATGTGAAGGAGGGACAAATATGAGGTGTGAGGTGGTTTGTTTTGTTGAACTGTATTCATGTCATGTCACGTATGGGACAAATATGAGGTAAGGTGTGAGGTGGTTGGTGTATTTATTTATTTTCAGATACACGGCAAAACATGTGCCATTAACATAGTTAACTTACAAATAGTATCTGCAACAACAATATTAACATAATTAACATATATATATATATATATATATATATATATATATATATATATATATATATATATATATATACATATATATATATATATGAAGTACAGTTTACAATATAAAGTAAAGAGTTAAAAGTATAAAATTTTAAGAAAAAAGGAAAAATAAAAGTTAAAAGTAAAATATAGAAATATAAAAGGTACAAAGTTTTAAATATAAATTATAAAAATTAATAAATATAAAAAGTTATAAAAGTAAGAAATCCTCTTAGGAGAAAGAAAAAAAATAATAAAAAGTAAAATAATTAATAGGTAGGTATCATGGATTATGTCAACTTGATGTCAACGATGTGAACCGATATGATATTTTTACGAGAAGGTACCTATGATTTCTAAGATATTCATTAATTTTAGAGTGCAAGTATTGGTAGGCATACAATGTTTACCTGATGTATTATGTTTACGTGGTTCTAGCAGACAAATTTTGTTTGATGCATCTTTGTATGAGGCCAGATTACCGGTGGCGTGATCGATATTAGCGTATTCATTGCCTAAAATGTGCAGGCGATTTATGGTTGAATTTTGTCCTGCATTGCTGTTTTTATTGTTGCAGTGAAAAGGTGTTTTGAATCGAGTTGGTCTGCAAGGTACAAGATAATTTATTAACGAGACCAATTCAGGGGAGTCAAACCAGTTATTCTGCATTTTAAATAAAAATATAAGATCATTAATTATTCTTCTATATTTTAACGATAAGAGTCGAATTTTTTGTAATAGGGAATTATAGTTTTTGTCATCCGCGGGAATTCCTAATTTAAAATTAATTGATCTGAGAAATTTGCATTGGATTCTTTCAATAGAGTTTGCATGGTTTTTGTAGAAAGGGTTCCGTATGGGGGAATTATATTCCGAATGACTCCTAACCAGGGTTGTATATATTATTTTAAATCTATGGATATTTTTGAAATCTTTCCATTACCTGAGAATGAAGCCCAGCATTTTCATAGCTTTTTTATTGGTTACGATATCAAAATGGTTGATAAATAGTAGTTTAGTGTCGAAGGTTATTCCGAGGTCCCTTATTACAGGGACAATAAAATGTGATTGTTAAGTGAATAACTATATTTGATAGGGTTTTTTATTCCAAAGAAACTCATGATTTGACATGTTTTATGAGTTTATTAATAAGGAACTCCAGTGAAAAATATTATGGCTTTAAAAAAATATGTTCATATAGACCAAGAAACGCTGATTCTGAATATATAAGTTTTATTTCATAATATTAAACGCAGAGTTTTTAAAAAATTATTAAAAAGTGCATTTTTAAACCTCTTCTCAAAACACAGCGTTAAGTTGGCATTACTGAAATGGTTAACGGTGACGTCACTGTTAACCTGTCACCTGGTGATAGTATGTATTGTATTGTATTGACATTTGAAATGACTTGAAGTGCACACGCACCTATGTAATTCAACATTTCGTGTTTTTGGTTTATTTTCATACTGTTTATAGAGATTTAGATAAATAATAGTTATTGTGTTTATTGAAACGTTATTTAGGCCCTCAACAATTTACGAAAAGGGCTATATTTGCGGACAATCTGCAATAAATTTTGTCTATTTGAGGTTAAAGTCGTGTCATATTTTGACGTTTGGTTATGTATTTTCAAATTGTTTTTAGTATAGGGCTTTTTATACAAGTTGTTACACACTCGTCATGATCAGTGTATTATAAATACCAGTGTTTCTGTATGTATTATACATAAAACAATGTACCTACAAAGTAACGCCTGACACAAAACACGATGTCACATGTATTTGCAATGAAAGAGATGATTTATTGTTTTTATATTGCACTTTGATTAAATACAATAACAGTAGCGGTGAAATGTGGACATTTTACCAATGTTTTTCTATATTAAAAGCAGTTAATCTTGAATAAAAAACACACCTCACACCTAAAAGTCATTACAAAACATTCCACCATGACCGCCATGATTCTTCTGGATTATTCATTCAAACAGGGATGTTCTGACCAAAAAAATTATTTCCCTAGATTTCGAAGTGAAATTTCCCTAGAATTTCACTTTTACGCAATTACCTACGTAGCCACCCGATTGTGTAACACTAATCCTGTTATATGTTAATTAATATGATAATTAATTGGAAAGATATCGGAACTTGGTAAATATACTAATAATACCGTGATTTTCCAAATAAAACACTTTTTGCTACGTGAAGTAATAATTTAAAAGTACGAATACACTCACCACTGAATTAGAAACTGAATTCCAAATTAAAAAAAAAAACACTTTGCAAAATAAAAATCATAAGCAACCCGCCGCTCATTTGTACCAAGCGTGGTATTTTGAAGACCCCCCCCCCCCCCGAACGTGTCACGTAGTATGGGTACGTTCCCTAATATCATTTTGAGTTGTCAGTGTTAAAAATAACATTGCATGTAAGTACATGAACAATAATTAAGATTCATAGGAATTCCAAAAAATATATATACGTATATATATATATATATATATATCAATAATACCAGTAATATTGTCATATGTAATAAAAAATTTGCCAGAGTTCGAAATTTCCCTAGATTTTGTCCTGATTTCCCTTATCCCTAAAAAATATTTTTCTCCCCTAGATCTAGGGAAATTTCCCTCGACATAACATCACTGATTCAAAATGACAACTTAAAAAGTAAAAAAATTATCGGTGGGTGAAGACCACCATAGATACGGTGCGTTTCTGGGAGTCTTTAAAAATTAAAACTTTGACAATTATTTTAACTATTAAAACTAACTATAAAAAATAAAAATAAAAATGCAGTTATTTAAGTTTGAAGGTCTTTATTCATTAAAAAAAATAAAAAAAATTGGACTGGAGTTCTCTATTGTACACCGCTCTGCGAATTTAATAAAATTGGTTTGTAGGGACAAACAGTCATACGTATTTTTAATGATTTTATATATTTTCATATCATCAGCAAATAATAATATGTTAACATTAGAGAATATGGAAGTGACATGTACAAACGTATATATATTTGGGAATAAATGTAGATACGCATATGAAATGGGATACTCACATAAGCAACATCTGCAAACGCCTACGAGCTATTGCTGGGCGAATTTACAAAATTAAATATTTCATGCCCATAAGTAAGTTAAAAATAATTTATTGGTCATTAGCTGAATCTACTCTCAGATATGGAATAACGTCTTGGGGAAACTCGTGCAAGACAAATATAGGTTACATTCAAACAATTCAAAACTCTTTGACTAAGCTCTTGGTAAGCAAAAGTATTTATGCACAAAGAAGAGACATAAAATTATTATATGAATCAGTTAATATATTACCTGTTCGAGGGATATTATGGTTCAAAATTGTACGCCAAAACCTTTTGTCGGATTCAATATATAAAGAAAAAGTTGACCATGCACATGGCACTAGATTTAGTAAAAATGAGGGTTTATCCGTTCCGAAAATTATAAATAAATACGGACAACGGACATTCACTTATCTTGTCCCTACCATATTTAATAAGATGCCAGTAAACATAAAAATCGAATCAAATTGCACCACCGATTTAAAAAAAATAATTTAAAAATGGCTAATGGATCAAAACTTTTTATACTGATATTGTTTGTAATCTTATGTATAAATATGACTAAGAGTAATTTGCCTGTGTTATATCTGTCTATTTGTATATTTTATGCCTTTGTATTGTAGCTATTTAAAAGTTATTCTTCTGTATCTATTTTGTGTATTGTGGTTTATTGTTATATTTGGGATTTAATTATAGTTAGTTATATTAATATTGTTAAATTGACCTGCTGACAAACTGCTTTGGCAGTTTAGCGGGTGCTTAAAATGAAGAATAAAATTTAAAAAAAATAAAAAAACATCATTTATAAAGAGTATAAATAATATTGGACCAAGGTGCGAACCCTGAGGCACGCCGCTAGTGGCTTCAAATTCGTAAGACAAGTGTTCTTTAATCCAGACAGTTAGTAAACGTTTCGATAAGTAATTCTTAATCCAACATTATAATTTACCACATATTCCTAGTTTAGACAATTTATTTATAAGAATTTTATGGCAAATCTTATAAAAGGCTTTACTAAAATCCGTATAAATCGAGTCAACTTGTTCCCTATTAGCAAGGGTACCTGAGATAAAATTTTCGTACAGTGTAAGGTTAGTTAAGGTAGATCGGTCAGAGACAAAACCGTGTTGAAATGATGAAATATTAAATTTGGTACAAGAACATATATTTTGAAGAATTAACTTTTCAAAAATGGACTACATTTCATGTCCCGTTGTCACGTATGGGACAAATATGAGGTGAGGTGTGAGGTGGTTGATGTATTGAACTACATGTCATGTCACGCATAGTTTGGGACAAATGTATGAGGTGGTGAGGCGTGAAGTGTTTGTATATTGTATAACATTTTTGTATTAGGACCGTGAGGTGGTGATCCATTCATATATTGTGAATACCGCACAAGCGTCCCAACTGCTCCCAAATTTTAAATTAAATTTTTTTTTATTCTAAATTATTGTTAAGTTACTACCGCACAAGAGTACAAACTACTCCAAAAAATATATTTTTTTTGTAAATTATTGGTATGTGCAAAATATAAGGGTATGTGAATACCACACAAGAGTCCCAACTGCTCCTAAATGTTTTTTTTTTTTTGATTTTTTTTATTGTAAATTATTGTTATGTAAATCCCGCACAAGAGTTCCAACTGCTCAAAAAAATTTTTTTTTTCTTTTAAATATATTTTTATTTAAAATTATTGTTATATGTTATGTGAAAACTGCACAAGAGTCCAAACAGCTCCCCTGGGAGGGAGGATGAGGGAGTGTTTAGATGAGGTGGAGGGGGTTGCTGAGGAGGGGGGATAAGAGGGGGGTGCAGGAGGGGATCAGAGGGGGGTGCAGGGGGGAATCAGAGGTGGTGAAGGGGGGTGAGGGTGGAAGGGGGGGTGAGAGGGGGGGGGGGGTTGGAGGGTAGGCCTTTTTTATATCCATTATTCGTATTACAAAAATAACAGACATGGGAGGCGGGTATGGGTACCGCCGCCCCGGGAACCATTTATTAGAAAACCAACACCTCTGCCGTAGGTCACCCCAAGTGGTTCGGTAAGTTTGGTGACTTAGCAGGGGTATCTGGGTTCATGGGGTGAGGTTTGTCCAGGTCTAGGCGCTGGATCCCGAGAGAGTGGTTGAGCGAGTCACTTTGACTTCTCCGGCCTTATGACATAGAGTCTGAGGGGAATTATTTCCCTCAAGGCCCCCTGTGTGGAGCTGACGTAAAACACCTTCCTTGAAATCTGAAATTCTCTAGCCCCCCCCCCCCCCCCTTAAGTTATGTACAGACGGCGTGTTAAAAGGGGAAGCACATTACAGGTACAGATTTAATCAAAATCAATCAATTGTTTCACGGAATCTGATGGCGCCTTTCCGTAAAGGATGACATTCGCAAGTGTAAAAGAGCTAATTATTATACAGAAATTGGATTCAATGGCGCGTAATAAACGAGAAAATGGGTAAAAAGCTTTTATATAACATTTCCAAGGGAATTCAAACCTACGCACAGTAGGTACATCATCATCACTATTGGCTCTACAACCCCAGGTGGGTCTTGGCCTCCTCAAGAGTCTTCCTCCACTCTTCTCGGTTTTGTGCCAGCTCTCTCCAGTTTAGAAGCTCCAAGATAGATATGTCTTTGCACAGTAGGTACAGTCAACTGTAAAATTTTACCAAATTTTGAATTTTCAGGAAAAAATTAATAAGTCGGTGTGTTTTAAATCGTATTTTTTAAACAGGTATTATCATATATACTATTTATTTTATTTATTTCATTATTTTCATATTACATTTAGTTATAATAATGGCGTATTGCCCATCTCACTAGGTGTGAAACGCCTGTCTTGAGATGGCAATTTACAGAGTGGTTATCTATGATTTTGTTGACTATTAGAATATATTTCTGTGAATTTTTAAGTTCGGTGAGTGGCTGAGTTGGCATCGCATTTGGGTCCCACCAGGCGTCGCGTGTTCGATTACTCGGCTGGCTAAGCCCTCCATTACGACACAAGCAATATTTTCCGCTTACTATGGCGGTAGTAGGAGATTTTCAAATGTTGGCAGATAGAGCAATGACGTCATATGAAATATATAGCCACTTGATACAACATGCATTACCGTCAATCTTTTGATATCCGGAGATATACCACATATTCACAAATTCGTAGCAGTTATACCTAGGGGGAGACGTCCCAGTCCGGCCTGTTGACGGAAGTAGCGACATCTTGTGTCGAATTCTTGAATTCGAAACCGAATTATAACAGTAGCTTTGTGTGAAATTCCACGTACTCAGATGTTATTTTTGTATGGCGTGGCGACCGACATGCACTCGTAGCTGGGTTAAACACGCAGACGCTACGGTATTAATAACGTTCGATAAGACGTTTTCCCCCCCTTTTACAAGTTTGCATATTTATCCAATAATTTAATCTCGTCGGCTTTAAATCTGGCCGGAAACGGGGGCACGTTATTTTCCAGGATTCCGACGTTTTACACAGAAGTGCATAATTAATTCTATTCTTTAGACTATCTGAAACGAATCGTATGTTTCATTGTTTAGAACCGGAAAACCATTCGCTGAAAATAGACGTTTCTGAATTCCGAGCATCCACGTTGCGTTCATTTTATTTTTCCGCAAAATAACTCGCCGAATTTCAACAATTTCATTCCGATACGCTCCTTGCTCAATGTTCTGATTTCAAACTAGTGCGTGGGCTTTAGGGCTTCCTTGTATTTTCGTTTAAAATTCATATTCCTTTTCATATTTCATCACAAATTAAGGGCGATATTGGCCATACAAAGAGAATTTTTCATTCTCGAAAAAATATATCTTATAAAATATTATCGAAAATAATGGAATATGTCCAAAATTGACATTTTATCGAGACAAGAAAGAAAATGTAAACTGTAATAATATTAAATAAGTGTTTTTTTGAATAATTGTATTAATTACCTAACTACTAAAAAAACGCGTTTTTATTTATTTCATATTATAAATTAGATAATAATTATTATTCAACAATATTGTTAATTGGCTTCTGTCACGAGAGATTCGAGACCAAGGATGGGTTGTTTCAAAAAAATTAAATAGTTAATCAAAAATGTTAATTTTCACGTTCTGTGATTTAAGTTCTGTGTTTATTTTAGTTTTACGAAACAGCTGGCCTATAATGATATAATAACGGAAATTAAATAGAACTTACACACAAAGTGAAAACTAACTTTAAAAAATTGATGAATTGTCAACCAATCGGTTTGGAACTAATGGATTTGTCTAGGTAAAATGACCGAATTGCAATTTTTCTAAAATATATTTTTCGAACATCAATCAACGAAAACACAAGTTTTTCCAATTGATATAAGTATCTTTACGTACAAGAGTATTTTATTAACCGATGGACAATATCAACCAACCTAACCTAACCTAACTCAACAGTATCTCGTATCAATTGCTGTTCGAAAAATTAGTCTTTCGAAAAACTGAAATTTGAACAATTGATTTCAAACAATTAATTTCGAAAAATTAAATTCGTAAAACATGTCTGCTACCATTTGTTAGTATCTATCCTTTTAATATGTCGCTTGTCATAATAATTTTGTTAATTTTAGCGCCCTTTTGGCGCTCTACAAGTTACCTAACCTAACTTAACATAACAGTATCTCGTTAGTCAAATAATAAATTCGAAAAATATGTCTTTCGGTCAATTGCTATTCTAAAAATTAGTCTTCCGAAAAACGGAAATTCGAACAATTGATTTCGTAAAATTGAATTCGAGAAACATGTCTGCTCCCGTATGTTAGTACCTATATTTTTTAATACATCGCATGTCATTATAAATTTGTTCATTTCAGCTCTCTTTAGACCGAAACGACCCCTCTGACGTGTGCAGATTTATAAAACTTGAGTAGTAAAAGTTGGGAGGTGGGTGTAGATACCGTCGCCCATTTATTGGACAATCAACACCTCTGCCATAGGTCACCCCGAGTTGTTCGCTACGTTTGGTGGGTGCCCCTGTTCATAGGGTGAGGTTTGTTCGGATCTTAGCGGCGGATAGTCCGCCCACCAACTGCGTAGCTAGCCGGATCGGGAGAGACTAATTGAGGGAAACCTTTTGACCTCTCTCGGAACTTTGCTTTGCACCGCAGTGCGAGGGATGTATTCATATGTCCATCACTCCTGGAGACATCGATCCCCAGATTCCTACCTAACCTTCTAACCTTTTTCCTTCCCATAACTGTATTTCCTTTTTTCCTTAAAAGACCCTCCATACAGCATCCCCAAAGATGACATTGGCCCTGAGGGGAATTATTTTCCGCAGTGTGGAGCTTATTTAAAAAATGACGACGTTCTTACCTTTTCCTTCCCATAACTATATTTCCTTATTTTCCTTAAAAGACCCTCCGTACAGCACCCCCAAAGATGACATAGGCCCTGAGGGGAATCATTTTCCGCAGTGTGGAGCTTATTTTTAAAAAAAAATCATTTTATCTTTGTTGTAGGTACGAGATGATATTTTCGACAGTTCAGAAGATAGAGAAAGTATTTACGGAATTGCCAATATAACATACTGTTCTTAAATGAATGTTTTCGATATGTTGAAATTAATGAAATGAAAAATTAATGAAACTAATCTCATCATCTATATATACAGGGTGTTAATGGACGTACTTAACTTACTTTAACCAGTGTTTCCTGACATTATTTGGTGTAAAAAAGTTGATGAAATTTTGGTCTCCGGTGAATTTTTTGACGTCTTTTTTTTTCAATTGTTTTTTCTTCAAAACAAACAAAAAAAAAATTTCCACATGTAGCCACTGGTAACTCAGTCAGTCAAGTGACCGACCAACCCCTTTTCCCGGCCCCAAATGTTCAAAACCTACTATTATTTTTGTTTTTTTAGAAAAAAAAAAATCAAAAAACACCAAAATTTCATTTACGTTTTTTACACCAAAGTCAGGAATCACTGGTAAAAGTAAGTCAAATGCGTCCCTTAACACACTGTATACAAGATAATATCTTGATATTAGCATGAAATCGAATATTTTGTTTATAATTTCTCCAACGACTTAATGGCGTCATATTAATTAACTAACAGAATATTTTGGAAAAAACATTTAATGTAAAGAAACTCACAAAGCTCAGTGTTACTGAAGTCTTCATGTTAAGAGCGTTTAACCAGCCAGCGGCCGAAAATCCATATTTCGTCGAAAGTTATTTCTTACGATCGTGCAAGGCGGTTACAATGATAATGATTCATTATTCTCCGTACCAGCTTTTTAAAATTATAACTCAATATCGATTTTATTTCATTCCAAATTTGCCTTAATTTATACCTACATCCGAAAATGCTTATGTGGATAAAAAATAATTTATTCGAAATAACCTATATGTTTATTTTAACCAAATTAAAGTAACAATAGAGACATTATAAAAGCACAGAAACTGACAAAAATGTCGCAAATAATAGAAATTATATTCATTTATGATAATAATATAACAGTGAATCTATCATAAACAGAAATCATGTTTAAAAAACGTTAAATAACTGCGCATGAAAGTAAAAAAGCCGCGAATATATAGAAAAAAAATGGCCGCTAATGGTGGCGCGCATGCGCAGATCAAGCAAAAACAATGCAACTAACCTAATAATGTGATCATCTTATTAGTAACCATGTAAAAACGCAGTGCACCGCGCAAGTAACAAATATGCAGGTTAACCATCGTTAAGGCGTTTTGTTATTAGTAAGGCTGTAAGTGATTTTACTTTGTGCTACAACTTTCCTGTACTCTGTTTTTTACTATTAGCTGAGAAATAAACTGACCAACGCTGAAAGACTATTTTCTTATATATACCCTGCCACAACTTTTAATAATAAATATTTTAATAAAATAAAGACAATATTATCGAAACTCAATCGAAAATCTGAAAACCGAAAAATCCGAAAAAGATAGGGTCACTTCTAGAACTCGAACCCAGGACCAACGAACCCAAGTCCTGGGTCCTGAGCAATACAGGCAATCAATGGATGCGTTGCTTCGACCAAGTATATATGTTACAGTTAAACCCCGTTCTTAGTTACTTAGTTTATAAACTAGTTTTCACTAAATTCCTTTGTTACAACTAGAATGAACTGCTGAATATCAGCGAAAACTAATTCTAACTAGACAAAACGCGTTTTCTCGAAATGATTTAGTTAAAACTGTTTCAATCGATGTCAAAGTTCATCGTGCTTTATTCCGATTGGTCGAGTGACATTAGGTTAGGTTAGATTAGGTTAGGTTAGGTTAGGTAGAGGTTTTAGGAATATTTCAGATTTGAACAATTTGTATACATCTTTAGTACGTAGTCAAGTCGAATATAACTTCTCGATCTGGTCCTTCCATTTTAAAATACATTCAGATTTAATCGAAAAAATTCAACACAAATTCCTAAGACACATAAATTTTCAACTCGGTATTTTCATTAAAAACATAAACTATAATTACTTGATGAAAGAATTAAATTTACTGAAACTCTCAGATCGAACAATTATATCCGAATTAATATTTATGTTCAAAATTTTAAATGGTAGAATAGACAGTCCTGATTTAACAAACCTCGTAGATTTTCATAATCATAAGTACCCACTGGAGCAACTCGCTCCAAAATCCTGTTTCAATGCAACACCATCAGGACTGAGTAAACGAAACACTCGCTTGTACTTAGGTTACATGAAGTTAGTAATAGATACGAAGATGTGGCGGATCTATTTAACTACATGGAAGGTAGGTACAAGAAGGCTATACTATCAAATATTTTCAATCAATATTAATTTGATCATTGAAGAAGAAGATAATAATAATAATAATAATCTAAACGAAAATATGAAAGAGAACAAGACACAAAAAAACAGAAAAACGAAAATATGAAAGAGAACAAGACACAGAAAAAGATAATGGTCGCAACAGGGACTCGAACCCAGAACCTCTCGTTATAAACCTTCAAAAGTTATAAAAAGAGAGTATTTCTTATTTATTTATTTTATTTATTTATTATCGGGAAATCAACAGTTTACATTTTTCCAGTTTGTACATGTTTGTGTAGCCAAAATAAAACCAATTATTGATTTCCTCCAAGTGACTTTACCTCTGATTAAACAGCATAATAACAAATTTTAAATAATAAAATTTATAATAAAGGAGTATGAGATCAAAAATTTTATAAAACAAAATATTAAGTATATAAAACTAAAATTTACATAAAAATATCAATGTATTGGTAACCATATAATATTGAATATTAATTTTATTCATACTATAATATTGTATGTTATTGTATCTCATTGTGTCATTTCTCAACCAAATTCCACAATTAACTGTTATATCTACTCTTTTTGTAATATTTCTCATATAACTATGATTTTGTGACATGTAATCTGTGCTTATGGTATATTTATACCGTTGATATTAAATAATAAATATCAAATAATAGATATGACCATGGAGGAAAGAAGGAAGAGGAGGTGGTTATACGAACATTATAATTATATTTTAGACACTTTTGTCGCCACCTTTCATGTGTACCTGTAGAGGGCGGATTTAATAATTTAAAACATAATAAGTTTTTTTTTTTTTTTTTTAATTTCTAACTTTATGAGTAAAACCTCAAATTGTAATATTGAAATAAATGAAGACAATATAAGCGAAACCCAATCGAAAATCTGGAAACAGAAAAATCAGAAAAACATATTGACACCTCTGGGACTCGAACCCAGGACCTCTTGCTTTCCGGGCAAACGCGCTAACCACAACACGGTGTCAATATGTTTTTCTGATTTTTCTGTTTCCAGATTTTCGATTGAGTTTCGCAAATTGTCTTCATTTATTTAAATATTATTATTAGTCGCATATTAAATAAAATGGATAAAGATTTATCCAGACACTATCTAGAGAGCATTTAGTTCAGGTTTGAATTTTGCAATCATACATAAAGATAGTTGCCAATAATATATGCGTTAAAGAAAATGAAGATAATGTAGGTGGTTCTTAGTCGAAGTATGGTACAGTTAAACATGACCGAATTTCATATCGACACCGTGGCGCAGTGGTTAGCGCGTTTGCCCGGAAAGCAAGAGGTCCTGGGTTCGAGTCCCAGAGGTGTCAATATGTTTTTCTGATTTTTCTGTTTCCAGATTTTCAATTGAGTTTCGCTTATATTGTCTTCATTTATTTCAATATAAGCTTTAATTGCGGCACGTATGAGAGTGGAAGATACTTTCACCTAAGTCACAAAACATAGCGAACCGCTCGGGGTGACCTATGGCAGAGGTGTTGGTTATCCAATAAGTGATTCCCGGGGCGGCAGTACCCATTCCCGCCTCCCAAATTACGAATTTACGTTACTGTTATACGTTTTACTAATATTGTATCATATTTAAACAATCAGTTTTACGTTATTTGATACCTTAAAAACTTTTTGCATAATTTTCATAATCTTTTAAAAGCTCAGCTGCAAAGGCGTAAAACCTTATAAAATAAAATGCACCAAAATAAATCCCTTGAAAAGCTTCCTCTCTTTGCTTAGTAAAACATATTATAATGTAAGTGCGATCGTGATTTCACTTTTTTTTTAAATTGCATTTTTTTCCCCCTTTTCAGTCGCAACTTTCAGAGCAATCGTTGGGTGGCACAGAAGGTGGGGGTGAAGGTCGCAGTAGGTGGAGTAGCGGTGAGGGAGAAAAATGAGGACCCGGCGGCGCCCCCGACGAAGGGACAGTGGGGTGAGTCTCCCTGATCCCCCCAGCACGAACGACAACAGCACCATGGGTAAGTTAATAATTGAGATTATGTCATGAATGTAAAGTCCTCATAAGATGATAAATGTCAATTATTAATACAAAGATAATTGTTAATTAATACAAGAAAATAATACTTTTATTATTTTCAGGGTCATGAAAAGTTCATTTAAAAAAAAAACGAGTGTGCTTTAGACCACACGACAGAAGTAAAACTTCACTAACTTATATCTCCCTCTCAACTTCCGTTCGCCTCGCCCAATCACACTTTCCATAACGCTCTTGTCACGCATTCACCAGCTTACTCCCCAAGTCAAGCGTGCGTAAAGAAGTTTTACTTCAAAAAGCATCAGACGTTTAAGTAGGTACATGTCCCCGTTACGATTGAAGCACTTGGTTGGTTAGCCGTGGCACTAGGTCCTTGATTCCCATGTCGTAGAACTCCGCCGCCTGTGTTGTTCTCAATCCTTCCTCCACGTCCTCGTCAGTCTTCAAACGTTTTCTTGTCAAATTTCACTTCAGGTGAAAAAAAAACGAGTGTGCTTTAGACCACACGACTGAAGTAAATTTCACTAACTTATATCTCACTCTCAACTTCCGTCCGCCTCGCCCGGCCGTTAGCCTCGCCCGATTATACTTTTCATAACGCTCTCGTCACGCATTCACCAGCTTACTCTCCAAGTCAAGAGTGCGTAAAAGCCCGACCGTTCGCCTCGCCCGATCACACTTTTCGTAACGCTCTCGTTCACTAGCTTACTTCCCAAGTTAAGCGTGCGTAAAGAAGTTTTACATCAAAAATCTAAATCATTTCATTGATTGCCTTTTTGGTTCCGAGGTTAGGTGTTGAACCCATGTTTCAACCAAAAAAGCCTCGCCCTGGTAGGAAGTAGGAACAACGGTTCAAACAGACCGGAACGCTTTCCACAAGATTTTGATCGTCGATATTTTGGGCACCCAACGGGCACATACTATGCTCGTACTTTTGCACATACTCAATTTTTTCCCCTAAAATTGTTTTTATGGTAGACTTATCGACTTCTGGGATCAAAATTGCGAGCCCATGGACTTCAACAGCGCATACTTCATCTTGGTTGAGAAAACGAATAATCAATCGAACCCCTCTGGCGGTGGTGTTTGACGGCGGAGTGTATATGCGAAACGGACGCAAATATCGCACTGAAGTAGCTACCAAGCCGGATCACCATTCGTTATGTAGGGAAAAATCTGAGTTGTCTATTATTGAAAATGAGCAACGGCCTTTAATTCCTGAACAACCCTAGTCATTATTACATCGCCCAGGTGCGAGGAACAACTTAGACAAGTATTTGAATAAGTATCACGCAATAGTTATGAAAATCTATGGTTCTCGATGATTCTGACGCCTAATGTACATGGAATGTGAATGCTCCGGTACTTTCCATAAAGTGCGACAAGATTCCAAATATTTCAGCGCAGGTAGGTAAGTACTCTTCGTGTTCCGTTCCCAGTTGTACCAGGCAGCGATATCACCATGCCGCACAGGTACATACCTTAAGTAGGTATGTAGGTATGTACCTGAGTGTTGGCTTCACCACACCTTTGTAAACTTTCTTAATCGCTGGAGGGTTTTTGGCCATTTTCTGGCCATTTTGAAAATACCCGCAAGCTTCTGCTGGCCAAATTGTGGCTAATTTGAAGAGACATCATTATGGAAAAACATTTTTTGGAATTTGTAAATATTTCAAAACTCTAGCGTGTTCGGTTCTTCGATATTCATAAGGCTAACTTAGAAGTTTCACTGTTTGACGTGAGATGTTTATTTCTGCAGACAATCAATAATAATAACAGTCATGAGTTATTTTTTCATTATTTTTATTCAAGGTAAATTCTGTTACTTATTAAAGATCAATTAAATAATTAGACGCAAATATCGCACTGAAGTAGCTACCAAGCCGGATCACCATTCGTTATGTAGGGAAAAATCTGAGTTGTCTATTATTGAAAATGAGTAACGGCCTTTAATTCCTGAACAACCCTAGTCATCATTACTTCGCCCAGATGCGAGGAACAACTTAGATAAGTATTTGAATAAGTATCACGCAATAGTTATGAAAATCTACGAAAATATCATTATTCGTCATAAATGATTTCATAAAGTTTTTTGGCCCCTTTGACGACTTAATTATTTATTAGATAATTGGGAATGTTTTTTGTGTTTGTTTTGAAGGTCTATTGTCTGGACCACAAACCGAAGAAATCATTGACGGGCCCATAAAGGTCAGGGGTATAAACCAAATTGCACGGAGCGGGAAAGTGGGGGAGATGTCCCTTTCAGTAATTTATCAATAAATGAATCCCACAGTATATAGACAACCTGCACAGTAATTTCACTATTTAGCCTTCGATAATAAAATCTGATTTTGAAAAAGAAGTCCTTTTTACAATGGCGTGCGAATTGCTCGATGCGTAAAAACCCCACAAAACGTGTAAACAAAGATTCGCTTGTTTACAAAATTGAATATTTTGTTGCAAAGACTGTTACTATTTTTAAAATAAAATATTTGTAAACTAGTTCTCGACACAGAAAATTCCTACAGCAAAAAATGTGTTAACCATACACATGTACCTAATAATTATTTTTTACATTAACTCCACCCAGAAGGCCATTGGGAAAATAATTCCCCTCAGGGCCTATGTCATTTTGGGGATGCTGTGCGGAGGAAGAAAGTAGAGTTGATGAAGCTCTGCTTCCCAGAGCTTCCTCAACTTTCTTTTCTAAAAAGACCCTCCACACAGCATCCCCAAGAAGTGACGAACGTATAAATTTATCCCTCTAATCATGTTTTCAATTGCATTGACTGTTTAACTTATTCTCGATATTTTTAAAGGTTAAAGTGGAAAGTAAAATATGTTTTTCGATGGAAATTTGTATTTGAAATGTAAATTTAGCTAAAACTCGTCTTATGTATAAAACAACCTGACTAAAACAATGCTAAAAATATTCTGGAAAAATTACGAATTTATCGTGAACGTTTAAATCAAAATCACAATAAAGATTCGTTTCATAGTATGGCTAATACTTTCATGTGAAAGCGTCATGAAGTTCATAGACGATTATCCGATCATGTTTGGACTGCTCTCACTGATGTATGTAATGGTTACAGAATCTTAATTTCTTAAATTATTAATTATAACCTAGAACGACAGTATTCCTGGTGGCGCATTCACATTTGTTTTTGTAAACAACCATAACCTATCCAATTCGTATCAACCCTAGCCCTACTCAATACGTAGGTATTTTTAATAAAAGCCAGATTATACTACCCAAAGGAATTTAAATCTCTTCTAGAAGAATCAAATTCGGTCTCTTACCTCCGCTCATTGGGAATACGTGGTATATTATTCCTGTTTGTGTTCTGCCAACATTCCTCATTCTTTTCCAACTCCCTCCACTCCTTCTACTCCCACCCTCAACAACAATCATAGTACCTGCTACTAACTGACTCTGGGCAATTGAAGCCTTAGTGCAATATCATATAATACCTACTATTGACATGACTCAAATAACTTAATACCCAAATCGATCCAAGGCGATCAAAATTTTCAAGAAGACGCAAAGATTTTGTCACGCTTTCTAGTTCCAGTACTAATGCTAACGATAAAAAACACCTTTACTAGGGAACACTGCAAAACACATAATAAAACTTTTATAAACTTTCTTAATCGCTGGAGGGGTTTTGGCCATTTTCTGGCCATTTTGCAAACACCTGCAAGCTTCTGCTGGCCAAATTGTGGCTAATTTGAAGAGACATCATTACGGAAAAACATTTTTCGGAATTTGGAAATATTTCAAAACTCTAGCGTGTTCGGTTCTTCGATATTCATAAGGCTAACTTAGAAGTTTCACTGTTTGACGTGAGATGTTTATTTCTGCAGACAATCAATAATTATAACAGTCATGAGTCATTTTTTCATTATTTTTATTCAAGGTAAATTCTGTTATTTATTAAACATCAATTAAATAATGAACTCTGCTTATTTAAAGTTATTTCAAAGTCCTGGAATTAATAATAAGGCGCGGAAGTGAACTTTAAATTGCACATTTCAAATCATTTACTTGTTCTGGACGGCGCGCGGCGTGTGTTTAACAGATTAATAGTATTAATAGTACCTACCTATTCAATAGTATTCTGATTTTTTGCATGAGCGCGGGAGAATACAAGTCCAAACTTACGAAAATCTCCAGCCCTCACCGCAGATTTTTGTAAATGTCTGGCGCTCCAGTTATTAAAGAGACTGAGAGATCTTTCTTATAGGAATCGGGTTTCTGTCAAAGCAATTAATAAGGTGAGCCCTGAAGAACAGACCAAATTACTTGTAGGCATTTACAAATTTGTTAATTTCTATTGAAGTTGCAAAGCAGAAAATCTGCCTGTTGATCTAAGATTAGCGATCAGTAAGATCTTTCTGGTACTTCTTTGAAAGGTACTTCGAAGAATCTTAGGAGCGGTGCGAGAGGGAGAGGCATGGAGAATCCTCCACAATAATGAGCTCTGTGATATTTACCAAGCTCCCAGACTCTCCACCCATTTAAGACTCCAAAGATTAAGATGTGCCGGACGAAGAAGTTTGTAACAGGACACCCGGGAGGTAAACGAGATGGGACGATGATGTCAGGAAGGATGCAAGAGGATTACTCCATGTTGCAGATTGGAAGACGACGATCGAGGACAGAGGGCGGTGGAGGCTTATTTTGAAGGAGGCCAAGGCTCGAAATGGGCTGTAGCGCCATTGAAGAAGAAGAACTTTCTGAGCTTTTGTGAGTTTCGGTAGGCTTTTCTGTTTGAAATTTCTCTAAGGTCAAGTAGTGAATATAGTATTTTATTGTTTTTTCCAGTTCACATAATATGGAGTATTTTACTTCCCACTTATATTATCTAATATAATTCTTATAAATTGGACATATTTTAGAACTTTATCAATTTGTGAACTTCGTTCTTTTTAAAATCACTGGACGAACGAAAACTAATTTCCACTAAGTAAAAAAACACCCATTAACTAAGAAACTAAGAAATATACCGCCAATCTGATCTCAAGAAATTAAATACCTCAAAATTGTGTATTCCCCCCCCCCCCCACCCCCCCCCCCCTCCCAACCCAACCCAATTATAATTGGTCGTCATTTATTTGTAAATATTCATACAAATACTTTTATCGGAACGAATCCCTCAGTGCCTACGACGCGAAACAAAATGCAACCGGATATTTTGACAGTTGTTCTGATTTAGTTTACACTTTAGTTTACTGGGCGTACTGTACAGGGCCCGCAGATACTTTAATAGTACACAACTGGTAACCCTGTACAAATCGCAAGTGCGCCCCACGGTTGAATTTGGCAGCCACCTCTGGTCTGGAGCTCCAAAATACCTGAAAAATACCCTCGACTCTGTGCAGAAACGGGCGGTCCGTTTGATAGATTCTCCCATCTTAACACAGGCGTCGGGTGGGAATGCTATCCTTGTTCTACCGGTATTACAATGGAAGATGCTCCGAGGAACTAGCATCATTGATCCCTTCTGCACCGGTGCATAGTCGGGAAACACGCCAAACGCGTGCCCAACATTTGTACACAGTTGACATTTGTCACATGAGAACGGGTCGTTTCTTCGACTCGTTCTTGTGTTCAACAGCTCGGCTGTGGAATGATTTGCCGGCCTCTGTGTTTCCTCCTTCCTACAACATGGGTCTCTTCAAGACCAATGTTCATTCCTTCCTCTCCTCAAAAAGACCCTCCACACAGCATCCCAGATGACATAGGCCCTGAGGGAAATTATTTTCCTCAGGGCCTCCTGTGTGGAGTTAATGTAAAAAAAAAAAAAAAAATTTGCGGTGTTGCCGCATCAAAAAATATTTTGATGCATTTGTCACGTAATTCCGAGGAACATTCTGCTTTTTAGACTGGCCACACTGACAACTATTACTAAAGCGAAAATATACTTGAAACAGCGCGCGGTCCTATTTAACGTCCTCGTTACTTTAACTGACAGTTAAAATTTAACTTTAAGACACGATTTAGCTTTCTGTTGAAACAGACGGCCCTGAATTAACTACAACTAAACGCATCTATGAAAGTTATTAGTTCGATGTGCGACTTTAGATCATACGACATGCGACTTGAATACTTCAAAATTAATACACTTAAAATCAGAAGGCAATTGACTGATCTAATATGTTTACATAAAATAATTCACTTCCATCTCGATACTTCACTGTGTTTTAGTAATATTGATATAAATGTTCCCGATTCCCATTGTTTAAGACGCCATAATATGTTTCACCTGAACACATTTAAAAATAATATCGCCTATTTTAGCCCTCTGACCCAAAAATACCCAGACTATATAATAAGATAGAGTGTGCTGAAGTAGATATTTTTGCCGATAATTTAAAAAGATTAAAAAAAATGCTTTGCGATTGCTGAAAAATATGTGCTAATTTATTATGTGTCATTTGTGTCTTTAGTTATATCTCTTGTCTTGCCTCTCTTTAATTGTCATTTGAGTAATCTTTGTATTATTATAATTTTCTTTTTCTAACTGTTTTTCGTTTTATTTTATCTATTTTTTATTTAAACTGTTTCTAAATGTAACCATTGGCTGATTGATTTTATATAAATTTTTAACCTATTTTTCTTATTTGTATAATTAACCGAATTTTTATAACTGGGTTGTTCTCACGTGTATGAGAACAATCTGTAAAAACACAGTATAAATAAATAAAATATGTAGTTAGAAGCAAAGCTTTGGCGCAACTGTGCGTGGTTGCGAATTGCAGTAGTTTGTTTCTTATTAATAACAGTTCAAGGCCCATTTCCCTTGTTTCCAAAACTAACCTTCTTTGCAGGAAACTAGTGTTTAGCCGCATCGTTGTCTATCCTACGAAGTAAATCCTATTTGATATTTAGTGCGAAACGTTCGTCAAGCTTGGTCTCCCCGTGGAGAGCCTTAGACTCCCCTCAGTATAGAATACTTGATGCCCTAGGCAGCTACGGCTACCTGGTTTTCCTGAATGTATATGCGTTGAGTTGAACTGTTGATTAGTTCTTACCTGAGTTCATACTACTGTTCCTGACTTCACCTAATTCAATGAAGACACGTAATACACTGAACGAGCAATCTGCAATAGACAGGCATTAAGAATTATTTAATTATCTTTGAACTCCATCGCAAGACATAATTCAGTCGATTGCACTTAATTGGTTCACCGGTTTACCGGGACAGCCTGTTATTTAGGCCAAAATCCAAGGAACAGAAACTGAACAAAGAAACTAATACTGAGGCAGGGTATTTATAAGAAAATAGTCTTTCAGCGTTGGTCAGTTTATTTCTCTTATATACAGGGTTCACAGCTTATGGTAAAAAACAGAGTACAGGAAAGTTGTAGCACAAAGTAAAATCACAAACAGCCTTACTAAAAAAAAACCACAGCGCGACCGATTAACTGTGTTATTACAATAACATAAATAAAGCTCGTATACACTAAAACACTTTTTATTACCAATAACGTTTCTTACGTGGTCACGCTGTTAAAACGAATTGAATATGTGATAACGTTGTATATGGTTTTAATTTACTAGGAAACAATGGTGTTTTAATTTTTCTCCGCAAGGGGCATTATTGGTGCGCCTATGCATTAGTTCTGCGGCCCGCGACGACAAAACAGCTCGGTGTGTTTTATGGCAGGATATCGAAAATTTTGTGATTTTACTTAATAATTTCTATTGTAGTGACGAATTTACTCTTCTGTTCACATAATTGATATATTTACCATGTTATTTGTGTGGTTTACATCAGTTTAATCAAGTTATTGTACAAACGCCGTACTTTCAAAGTTGAACTGTCAGAATATTGTTTTTTATAGGTTACTTAAAAGATAAAATTTTCATTTTAAGATCTTTATTTTAAGAGAATTTCTTAAAAGTGATAATTTTTTATAATATTAAAATCTAATACATGTGTTCGTAAACGTATCAAAAAAAATTAACGTCTTTAGAGATGCAAGAAATCTGTTTTAAATTTCGGTATTATTTCTAAGTTATTTTTTTGGCAATAAAAAAAACTTTGAAATTTTTTTTTTTTTTATTGTATACACGATAAAAAAAGTGAGGTGATAGTTTCCTTCCAAATTTATTACATAAAAGGACTGTGTTTTTTAAATTTTGATTTTATTTAAATTTTTCTACATTTTAGTCTAAAATGTTGTGAGAGGAAATTTTTTTCCATTTTTTTCCGAGTTTGAATCATAAAATATGGCAGTTTTTGAAAGCTAAAGTGTATTTCAAATACTCAAATCTAAAAGGTAATTTTATCTAGTTTTCATAAATGGTATTTGTTTTTACGACACCTTCAAAAATAAGAAATATATAGAACATTCAAAATACTATGGAAAAATTACAAATATCCTTCGGACATCGATGGTTAAAACAGAGATAAACTACCCTCTCAGACCATGGAAACCATGTGTATTTCTTTCAAAGAACAAATTTTTAATTAGTAATGTTTTCACATCCGCGGCCGTTTGTCAATTGAATAAAATTTTCACTGGGTTTTTTAGTAAGGCTGTTAGCGTAATAACCTCAACAGAGGACCCGTGGTCTCTTAGTTGGGTTAAGGTTTTCCCGACAAGTAATGTCCCCGAGGGCGCTGTTACTTAAATTCCCAAGGAGGACCCAGAGGGCTCTCTCGACTTGGTACTGGGGAGGATTGGGGGAAGGTTAAGGTTTCCCTACAAGTAATGTCCCCGAGGGCGCTGTTACTTGAATTCCCAAGGAGGACCCAGAGGGCTTTCTCGACTTGGTACCGGGAGGGTTTAACTTGGGTAATGACCACTAGGATTCTATTGCTAATTTAACCAGGAGACTGGATACTCTGGGTCCATATAGGCCTACACGCTGTTATTTACCCTTTTGGGCAGGGTAGAGCCGGTCGATGACGGAGGGGTGGGGATCGCTCGGTCAATGGGGTGTTTTCTTATCCGGGTGGTGAGCTGAAAGTCGCCGAGCGAGACGGCACTATGCGTGTGAGGGAAAAAGTATTCGAATCCGTGCGTCGTACGAAATACCGCGCGCTACAATACTTTTTTCTTTCGGTTATCCGGAACACCATTCCGTTTAATTTGAACGAACTCCGATCAGAAGTCGATTACTCACAAGTTTTATTAAGAGGAACGGCTGCGGGGCTTTTTCATACAAAACTTAATTTGGGATTTGAGGCTAAAATACCAAACAAAACTAAATAATAATCTTTTTTAATCAAATTTCTAGTACGGATATGTGCTATTTTTATTTTAAATTAAAGAGGTAAATAATTAATTAAATTTTTCATGATTTTAGAAGCATTTTGTTGTTAGTTGATTATAATTATTAAAAAAAAATATTACTCATTCTACCAAGTTTAATATAATTAAAATAAATTGAACATCACATATATTTTTTCTGGTAGAAATTTTAATTTAAATGCGACAAATTTGTATTAACAACGTTAATCGGTAGTTTGTAGTTTGTATTTACGCCCACCAAAATGCTTTTTTATGATTTTTATTTTTTTTTATTTTATATTTCATCGATTTATTGCAAAGCAAAATTATTTTATTCATATTTATCATTAACTCACAAATAATTGCGAGAGTGCCTCTTAAATCAAGAAAAATTGATTTCTTTAATTACCTATATTTTATAATTTAAAAAACAAGTCAAAAAGCAGTACACATCGGTACTAGATATTTGTTATACTTTTTTATTAAAATAAAAAAAAAATCAGTTTGGTTAAGTATTTTGACCTCAAATCCAAAATTAAGTTTTGTATGAAAAGCGGTTCAGACTGTGATAAAAAAGAAGTGTAATTTTTTATTTCTTTTTCTGAAAGATGTATTTATTAAGAATGCTCTCACTAGAGGTTTTAAAGAACTAGGTAAAATTGACGGAGATACAGCATTTTATGTACAGCGTTTGTACGTTGAATTACCTTTCAGCAAAACTTTGAACGCGTTTTTCTCGAAACTACGTTTTTCAACCTGGTTGACAATGTATTTAAAAAAAAAACTATACGTCCGATTGTATGCATCAAGTCTTAAGCTGTTCGAAAATCCAGTATCTATGGCACCACGTGCCTTAATATTATTAACATTTATATTTAGATAGAAAAATCCAAATACATAACCTTACCTTCCGGGAGTTAACGCAAACAGATGCTAATACGATTGAAGCGTGTAACCTTCGTTAATAAAAGTAAAGCTCGGCTCCATCGACCAGGAATTATACTTGGTCGATGTCGGCTCACATTTTATGAAGATACTTTTTGATGAATTCTTTTTATAAATGGTTCGGTCTTTTCGATAAATATTATCGGTGTGTTTTTCTCCCCATAAAAGTTCCCTTATTTGTGCGTGAAACACGGTGTTATATTAGCTTTTTGGGATACGATGCGTTGTTATGCTTCCTCCTCCTTTTGTATTAATATTATTTTTTATTGATACAATACAATTATGTTTTTTCAAACATTTTAAATATGATAATGTGGGCCTCACTGGGTTCTTTGCTCGTGCTAACGCTCACGTTTTACAATTTACTGAAATTCAATAAAAAAGATAATAAATTGTCGTAACATAAAATAGAATGAGTTGAAAAAAAATACAATATTTAAGGCGGTAATGAAAAAAAGACTGGTCCAATGATTCCTGACATTATTTGGAGTAAAAAATGTAAATAAAATTTTGTGTCCGGTGACTTTCTTAATGATTCTTTTTTTTCAATTAAAAACATTAAGATTCAGTAGGTATCTTCTTCAAAATCAAACATCTCTTTTTATTCGTCACTGGTCAACCAATCGTTCATACCGCCTGTAACCGCCTGTAACAGTTACAGGCGGTATGAACGATTGGTTGACCAGTGACGAATAAAAAGAGATGTTTGATTTTGAAGAAGAAAAATTTGAAAAAAAAAGACAAAAAAGTCATGTTTTTACTCCAAATAATGTCAGGAATCACTGGTTAGAGTAAATAAAGTACGTTCCTTGACAGCCTGTATAATGCAATCTGTATTTTTTTTTCCTCGTTTTCCAATTTTTTAGAGAAAAATGTGTCCTTACTGGGGTACCCACCATATTGTACATGTTTTCGTATTTGAAATATGTTAAAATATTGTTCTTCGTCTTTGCGGGCCGTATCAGGTCCCCCCGATGTTGGCAATCACTCTTGAGAATGTCTCTCAAAAGTTAAAATATTACAAGAGGAAAATTTTAAAGTTAAATCTAAAAGAAAGCACAATATCTACAAGCATCTTTGTTAAGTTGTAAAATTGAATCTATGTTCTTCCATTGTAGTATTATAATGGTATTGAGTGTTACGAATAAGTGTTTTAACGTTGTATCTGAAATGTTTTTTGTTTCCCACTTTTTTTGTATCGAGTGAAAGATTGTTGCTTTTATTGCCTGGTTTTTAACCTGGTATTTTAACCAAATAAAATCCAGACTGCTGTCCAGAAACACCGAGATATTAGTGTACAAAACACTTATCAGACCAGTACTCACATATGCGTCTGAGACTTGGGTACTAACTAAGAGGAATCAGCGAGCACTGGATGTTTTTGAAAGGAAAATTTTGAGGCGTGTCTTCGGACCGGTTTCAGAAAATGGATTTTGGCGCAGACATTATGACAATGGGCTATATACTCTGTTTAAACTGGGAAGACTTCGGTGGCTAGGTCATGTAGAGAGAATGACCGAGCATCAAGCACAAAAGTCCCTGCTGAACTCAAGATCGACAGGGCGAAGGAGCCCGGGAAGACCATGTTTAAGATGGAGCGACAACGTCCTCAAAGATATATCCACTTAGGAGATTGTAAACTGGCGAGAGCTGGCACAAAACCGTGATGAGTGAAGGAAGACTCTTGAGGAAGTCAAGACCCACCAGGTGTTATAGAGCCAACAGTGATGATGATGATTGCCTGGTATTTGTGGTGTCTTTGTCCAAAGCTTGTGTTTTTCATCGGAGTTTTTTTTTACTTTTTTGTGCGCTCGTGTAACTAGTTTATTAATGATAGTTTGTGTTTGTTGAAATTTGTTTTAAATTTTTTGAAATATATTGTTCACTATGAGTGTCCGTAATCGGGGCATATGATATCCACGCTGATGATGGACACTGTAAAGAAACGTTAAATAAATGTGGAGGAAAAGCATAACGGCATCATTCCCTAAAAACTAACAACGATAATACTTTTGGCCCCGAAAATCTCAGGTATTATGATAGAAATAAACAACAGGTTTTAGAGAATTGATTAAGTATTTATTATCCGCTTTTCGTGATAATTATTTCTTGTAATTTAGCTTTGTACCGTGTGTCAAGTTTCCAAAATAAATCTAATCAATGTTACGAAATTAATTACGGATTCAAGGGATTTCCTTCGGGTGATAAAAATCTCTACGTGTAATAATTTTGTAGCATTCTGAAAATTTAATAATGTTCTATTTTAACCTTCACCGAACCAAGACAATATATTATTACCAACATTATTAGAAAATATGAATTATACAAATTTATTATTTTTTTTACCCTTTCCCTGATATAATATAATATTTTATACGATGTACAGTAATCCAAATGGTATGAGTATTAACTTTAATTCTAAAAACTTTATTTTATTAACAACATTGAAATTCAATTATGTAAAGATTACTTAAAAATTATTGGATTTCAAAAAAAATAATAATCTCCATTGGCAAGTTAGTCCTGCAGGCCGAGTGATTAAACACTCCATGTCGTCAATGACGGAGATAACCATAGGGAACACAGAAATTAATACTCTCCAAGATAGCCGAATTTTGAAACCATTCATGAATCAATTTGACGAAATATGCAGAATTTTGCACACGCACAACCCTTCTGATCGTGGGTGGTTCATTCCCCTTCCCCATTGGTAAGTTAGTCCTGCAGGCCGGGTTATTAATCACTCTATGTCGTCAATGACGGAAATAACCATAGGGAACACAGAAATTAATACTCTCCAAGATAGCCGAATTTTGAAACCATTCACGAATCAATTTGACGATATGTGCAGAATTTTGCACACGCACAACCCTTGTGATCGTGGATGGTTCATTCCAAGCATACTCAAGAGATATTCGGTTGGATAGAGCCATGGCTAGAACTCATACTCCCTCAGATAGAGAAAATCTCGGAAATTATACCTTTCACCGTAATAAATACTTTTCCAAATTCACTTAATTGTAACCTAAAAAGGTTAAGAAAACAGGAACGAAAAAAAAATAACAAAGTTTTTTTTTGTATTTTGTTATCCTCTCGTGTGTTATTTTACGAAGCTAGTAAGGTCGAAATTATACTTATATACAATCATCATCATCATTACATAGTATAAAATGAAGTCGCTCAAAATGTATGTGCGCGTTAATCTTTTAAACTACGCAACGGATTTTCATACGGGTTTCACCAATAGATAATGTGGGATAGTTAATGAAGAGGAATGTTTATTTATTTTATTTATTATTATTAGTTTCAATAGCAAGGTTCGTACATGTATGTATAATGTATAGTGTAAGTATAGATTCTTTTTTTTTCACAGACCTCCTCACTAGGATTTCCTGTTCTGAGGTGGCCTGTAGTTTTTTAAAATATTTGTATTTGGTTATGGATTATCTTTACATCGTCTTCACGATGTTTGTAATTTTTTTATCACTTTGATCTCTCAGACATGTTTTTACTTTTGTTTTAAATATATTCATTTCCTTTATATTTTTGATTTGATCTGGTAGAGCATTGTATAATTTCATAGCATGGAATTTATTATTTCTCTGTCCAAAAGATGTGTTCAAACTGGGAGTAACCAGGATGTTATTGCTTACTGCCCTGGTTGAGTATTTATGTTGGGCAGTGGAGTATACATATATGTTTTTTTTTCAGTTTAAATAAAATATTTTTTTATAAAGTTTCTGTACATTGAAGACTTGAAAGTTATTAAATATTTCTTCCGTCGGAGTTCTAAGCGGAACTTTCAGTATTGTCTTTAGTACTCCTTTTTGGGCTATATTGAGTCGCTCTGTGTGAGTGCTTAAGGCAGACACCCATCCAGTTATATTGTACTCTATTTGTGATTGACACAAAGCATAGTATACTTTTTTAATATCGTTTATGTTGAGGATATTACGAATATTTCTAAAGAAGTATATGTACCTGGTGAGTTTTTTTGTAATTACGTCAATTTGTGAGTTCCATCGGAGATTATCATCAATTTCAATTCCAAGATATTTGATGCTTTTGGAGTGTGCTATAGTGGGACAGAGGCATGATAAGCCTTGATTTTGTTGATAAATTCCTTGGCATGTGTGTAATTTGAGATTTAAGTCCTCCGACGGCTGCCCTCTGGCTGTTGTAGAAAATGTAAGATATTTTGTTTTATTAACATTAAGCGTGAGGGAGTTTCTTTTAAGCCAGGTTTGCAGGAGACTAAGGCCGTGTTCCGCTTCTTTGTAAGTATTTATCCAATTTTTTTCGTTAAATAAAATTACTATGTCATCAGCAAAACTAATAATAATTTTGACCGGTCAGTGGTTGAGTGGGCATAGCGCTTGTGTCCCACCTGGGCGTCGCGTGTTCGATTCCTCGGCTGGCTAAGTCCTCCATCACAACACAAGCAACATTTTCGGCTTTCTGTGGTGGTAGTAAGAGATTTTAAAACATTGTTGGGCTATTTGTAATCCGGGAATATTTATCTTTCTTTAAAAAAAAATAAAAATAAAAAAATTAAAATAAAAAAAAATAAAAAATTTAAAAAAAAAAAAAATTAAAAAAAAAAATTTCCTCTTGTTTCTAAGTTACAGAATCATTGATATATATCAAAAACAATATTGGTCCTAGTACGCTTCCTTGCGGTACGCCGTGGTTGATTAGGAGAGGTTCGCTTTATATCTTATTAATTTGAACGCTCTGTGTACGCTATATGTATAATATATGTAAATTATATTAGAGAAAAGCCGAGAAATTTAAAGAAAACATACTTTTGTGTGATTTAAAACGGCTGGCGGGCCGTACTATAGTCACTTTTTAAATTCGTTCTACGGAAGAAATTGGAAAATAGATGTCCTAGAGTAAGTAGTTATTTGATTTGAATTATTTTATTTGATGAAGTCGCTCAAAATATATGTGCGCAAAGATCTTTTAAACTACGCAACGGATTTCATGCGGTTTTCACCAACAGATAGAGTGATTCAAGAGGAAAGTTTATATGTATAATACATGCAAATTATAGTAGAAAAAAGCCGAGAAATTCAAATATTCAATTCAGGCAGCGGGCAGCTGGCAAGCGGGTGGTGTGGATTTTATAAAGTTTGGGTAATGGCTTTGTGTTTCGTTAGCCACAGCAACGTGTGGCTGGGTCTGCTAGTATATTTATAATATTGTACTTCAATTCCTTTAAATTGATTGATTAATAAAACACTCGTGTTGCTCTGTAAAGACAAAGAAACGACTTCTAAGTTTATTAAGACAATTTCCTTTTTATGATTTATTCCAACAATCTGTATTCTTTTGGTTATGTAAAAATCTGACGCAATATCCCCCATCTTGGTTTTTCTCTTTTGAAGTGAAAATAATTTGATATATAATATTATAATATCATTTGTCAACCGTCTCGAAAAAAGGAGTTTCGTGAAAAATGTATTTAAAGTGTTAAATTTAGATTAATTAATTAAAATGGCTATAACTTTTAAAATAATAGGAATTTCGAAAAATCCTTTTAAGGAGATAATTTTGAATATGTAAACCAGTGGTTTTCAACCTGTGGTACGCGTACCCCTTGGGGTACGCGAAGCAAGAATACGCGGCACGAATGTAGGATTTAAAACTCATAGCTCAACGTTTTCAAACTTCGGCGGTTTACGCTCGGTGGTTTGGCAGCCTGCCGCAACGCCATACATCAGTCAGTCAGTCAAATCAGTTTAGAGATTTTTTAAAAAGAAAACAGAAACATTTAACTGTTAATATAGGTTCGCTTTTCTCAAGAGTTATTAAAGCACAGCTCTGGAAGCATCATACAGAGTAAGTTATCGTGTCGCTAAATCAATAATGATACCGTGTGATTGCATAATTATAAATTTTACCGTGTGCCAAAGACATTGTCCGATGCATGCTCGGCCACGAAATATCAAAGAAAATAACAAACACACTGTTGTTAGACTATTTCCCGGCGAATTCTGGAAAATTTCGAAGATGTCGAGATGTCAGTTGTAGGTAGAGTAAAAAAGTATAAATATTTTTCTCTGCAAGTAAACGAAAGTACAGACATTTCAAATCAGACCCAACTTATTGTTTTCGTGCGCCATATTCATCAAATTTTAATTAAAGGTAGGGGGATAACACCCATGCTAGTTACGCCACTACAACAGATTTGGGGTACAGCAAATTTGTAGTAAGCGTCAAGGGGTACTCAGGCTCAAACAGGTTGAAAACTGCTGATCTAAACCATCAAAATATGAAGAAAAAAACCTTTTTTTCTGGACTAGAAAACCCCCTTAATGTCGCCTGAATTTCGTCTTCGCACAATAAATTGATATCTTCATGACATTTCGTCCTCACACCATAAATTGATATCATCAATTTTCCTATTCCTTGCCGCAAACACTCTTTTCTGAGTCACTTATCGTCATCATTAGTATTATCGAAAAGCTTTTCAAAGTTTAATAAAGAACTGCGGAATCCAATTTGTATAAATACAAGTATTAGGCGTGATTCTGTTTTTAATTTGTCAAATAAAGCAGGCTTAGAAGTTCAATATAGAGTTCACAGCCGACAGAGGAAGGACGAAGTTCACTGAACGCAGAAGATTTGAGGTCCCTGAGACTTACGTGTGGAAATACGACATACCACCGATGCGACTCGAAAAAGGCAAAAGCAATTCAAAATAAAAAGATTAAGAAATGACGTCCGTTCGCGCCGCTTAAACAATTGGTATTTTACCAAATTGTCACTGTCGCTGTTACTCCCTCGAATACCGAAATAAAATCGTCAAAATCGAGGTTCGTATTACCTATTTTTCTCCTCCAAAACTTGACCGATTTGCAAGATTTAAAAAAAATAATTGTAGAATAATTAGAATGACTAAAATAATTAGAATAACATACGCTGCATCTGGATGTTTTTTATTACATTGTCCAGTTATTGAACATCTGTTTACGGCGTTCAAATTAGTCAATTTTAACGGTTTTTGGGTCGTGACGCTTATAAGAAGTAACTTAATAAAAATATCAAAACTTACTAACACGTTAGCGGTCGACATTTATTTTATATTAAAAATATTTTCAGTAGTGTCAAAATCCAGAGAGAAAATTGGGGAATACATTTGTATGGACAAAACGCCGCCCGGTTTCCTTTTAATTATAGATCTGAAATTTTTTGATTAAATTAATATTTTTATTTAATTAACACGTTTTATTATGCGAAATTCGCTATTTTTAGGCAAAACTCGGATTTTGTGTTTTCCACGCGATTTTCGGATATTTAAAGACATTAATATTACCTAATCATTCTAATTATTACTTTGTCTCTGGTTTTGACAAGCTTGCGCAGCTTGTTCGTGGAAAATGATTTTCCACGAACCTTTAATTTAAGACATGAAGTGGAATGTAGCATACTTCACGTAGAAAACGCCATATTACAAATTTATGATTTTGAAAGAAAGAATTTGTACGAAAAATTGTACCACTTTTCGTAATAATTTCATTAGACCAGCTCTCCAACCTATTTTCGTGCAATAGAACCAACATTCATTTAGTGTATCTGGAGTATTTTTAAAAATATAATGTCATCCAATTTCCGATCCATCTGATTTCCACTACCAATATTCCATTTCATTCATCCCAATCAAAAAACCAAAATCGAAATTCAAATAGAGGTATTTAAAAATGAGTAAGTTTCTAGAAAGAAAATCGAAATACCAAAATTTCGTGTGTGTGTTTTTATTTTATTTTTGAAGTTAATTCAGTTAAGAAACTTCCCGAGAACACGTCACGAGAAAACAAGCACTGTTTCTACTCACTCACTTTTACAATGGTGGGTTTCTTCATTTACCGAGAATGCTAAATGCAATGCTAATTGTAAAAGTAAACGGTCAAATGCATAGAAAATTTGAAATTTCGATCGTTTATTTTTACAATTAGCATTGCATTTAGTATTCTCGGTAAATGAAGAAACCCACACTGTTTTTTCGAAAATTTGAACAACAATTAAATTTCAAAGTTATTATCCAAGTACTGTAAAACGACCGGTCCGTGATGAAATAATATCCGAATTTGAATTGAACTTTCATTGAACTTATATTTTTACTTTTAAATTTTATGAATTGTTCAAATTCTATGAATCAACCCGTCCCTAGTCCTAACCACAAAGTAAAGTTTGAAAATAAGGATTTTCATTTGTGGTGGTAACTAAATCACTTTTTTAGAAACAGTGCTTGTTTTCTCGTGACGTGTTCTCGGGAAGTTTCTTAACTGAATTAACTTCAAAAATAAAATAAAAACACACACACGAAATTTTGGTATTTCGATTTTCTTTCTAGAAACTTACTCATTTTTAAATACCTCTATTTGAATTTCGATTTTGGTTTTTTGATTGGGATGAATGAAATGGAATATTGGTAGTGGAAATCAGATGGATCGGAAATTGGATGACATTATATTTTTTAAAATACTCCAGATACACTAAATGAATGTTGGTTCTATCCAATTATGATTTGGCTCAGGTGTTAGCGGTGTTGACTACAGCCCCTGGGGAGGAAGGTTTACTAGCCGGCCCAATGGATTGTATATTGCTGCTTAAGTAATCCTTTCTGAAAATAGTGTTTTGACAGGTACGTACGCTTTTTACGATTTTGATAAGTCGCGTATTATAATTCTATTTCACGTCTTTTCTTAGGCATTTCTTCAAGCGAGTCTTTTAACGTTCAATATAATAAATAGGTCTGACATCTCTCTCTCTCCCTGTGGCAGATTACTCAATCACACGTCACACGTCATATTATCATGTGTGTGCTTGGAGAAGATGCTGTTCATGGATTTTATGAGGGAATATTATATATTTGCGCTTTAGATTTTATAGTATCAACTTGGTACCTACCACCGACTTTCGGTAGCAAATTTATTAGAAAAGTTTTCTGTCTAAACCGCAATAGTAAGCTCAGCATTTGTATTTATCGTTGGATAGAAAGTTTTCAGGTCTTTGCTAGTACCTGGAAATATTTATCTTCTCGACCACGTCAAAGCTGTGTTAAGGTCTGCACAAAAAACGCGATGTGATGAGAGAATAGGCCACTTGCATTGAATTCATAACGACTAATCGTGGATAGATCTTTTTATTAAGATTGCGAAAATGTTAGTAAATTTTTTTAGAAATGTACAGTTTTTTTTTATTTTTAAATAAATAAATCCATTATTTGGGCTTGTGACGTCACTACATGAAAATGTCCCTTCTCCGAAAATGTTCCTATTAATTTTGTAAAATTCCACACTGATTAATTTTTTTAATATGGCATCACTTTGATTTCAGGCGAATTTTTGAATTCGTTCACTAGATTTATTGTTTTTTCTCTGCGAACTTTTCATTTGGTTCGACTTTTTGACAGATGTTCTGAAGAGAACCCCGTACAATTTAGAAGTCGGTACGTGTTTTAGAGGTATAATAATTATGGTGCTGATTTTAACAAAATCAAATTTTATAATAATCTTATTATTATTATAATTTACAAGTACAAGCATATTACATTGAATTTTGTAATATATACGTTGTACATTATAATGATTTATAATCAATAAGATGGATGAAGGAAAAAAATATTTATGAGATGTAATATTTTTGGTATGCCATGTTATTCTCCAGTGCCATTCGTGTGGAAAACGTTTTTTTTTAAAAATGATTTTCGGCTACGTAATTATCGTTTTTTCGCACCTATAAAATTATGTCCCGTCTTTCCGGTTTATAAAAAATGGTTTGATTTTTCGGATTGAAATTTTCATAAAATCCCCAGGGTTTCAAAAATACGATTAAAAAAAAAAAAATACGGAATGTCTTAGAATATTTGTCTAAACCGGAAATTTTTTTTAAAAGATGTGATGCAAGTGGCCTATTTATTGTAGTTATGGACGCAAAATTAAGAAAATACCATCATTCCATACAAGCCTTCATCGATCTACCATGATGTTAATACAAAAAACATGGAACGACAATAAGAACTCAAAATCACGCAAAAATAATGTCATATGAGTCTTAACGACATTAAAATGTAGAACAGTATTTTTTTTTGTATTAACAACAGTATCTTTATTCAAAATTATTTTCACCAATTTCACATAAACTTTTTTTGTATTAACAACAGTATCTTTATTCAAAATTATATTCACCAATTTCACATAAACTTTTTTTGTATTAACAACAGTATCTTTATTCAAAATTATATTCACCAATTTCACATAAACTTTCAAGACGCACACAATTTCGTAGTATTTCTGAAATTGATTTTTTAGAGTTTTAGTTTTTCAATTTCCTTGTTAATTTTGGGAATGTTGAGAGTGTACGATATTTTTTTTATTACATTAACTCCACACAGGAGGCCCTGAGGAAAATAATTTCTCTCAGGGCCTATGTCATCTGGGATGCTGTGTGGAGGGTCTTTTTGAGGAGAGGAAGGAATGAACATTGGTCTTGAAGAGACCCATGTTGTAGAAAGGAGGAAACGCAGAGGCCGGCAAATCATTCCACAGCCGAGCTGTTGAACACAAGAACGAGTCGAAGAAACGACCTGCTCTCATGTGACAAATGTCAACTGTGTACAAATGTTGGGCTATGGACTATGCATCTAGGGATCAATTATGCTAGTTCCTCGGAGCATCTTCCATTGTAATACCGGTAGAACAAGGATAGCATTCCCACCCGACGCCTGTGCTCTAAAGATTGCAATCCGTCTGTTAAGATGAACAACACTGACAATAATGAAACTAATTTCACAAGTTACTTTCTTTACTTCCCGGCTTAGTCTGAATTCTGGCCACTGCCGGTAATACTTGGAGAAAATGTACGAATTTTTGGAAAACGAAGCTGCTCACCGCGGTTGGTTATTTCCACAATTGCTGTCCCTCTGATTCACCTTATCATTCTTCCCAGTCCTCAGGCCCTCTTCTCACTTTCTAATTTTCTTCCACGTAGGCTGTCCACCACTTCCCTTTGTATCTAATAATTATTTTAATTTCTTGTCATCATACAATCCTTCCACGTGGTTTTTAGTTATAATTAGTTTCTCGGGTTCATCGTTTGTTTTAATTGTTAATTTCCTTTTCCTGACGCGTGTCTAAGTCCAAGTATTTTGCTTTCAGAGATTTCTCATTTTGTGCTTTCAGAGATTTCACTTTAGTTAAGCAGCTCAACCGCTCAACTAACCTTGTTAACTTTTTCTATACAAGCTGTTTACTTCTTTTACAAAATGTATTTTCGACCCTTTTCCATTACAGAAACCTGAAAACCGTCCGTAATTACAGACATATCTATTCGGTTTTATAAAATTCTATTCGGTTTTATAAAATTCTATTCGGTTTTATAAAATTCTATTCGGTTTTATAAAATTCTATTCGGTTTTATAAAATTCTATTCGGTTTTATAAAATGTCGATCAATCTGAAAAATGAAACACCACAATGTGATAAATAAATAATTTAATTAATTAATTAATGTTAAAATCTCATATTAAAGTTCATGTTTTACAGAAACAGCTGTTTTCTGTAAAATAACTGCTAACATCGGAGAAATATTTTTCAGCATGAGTGTAAACAATTTATATTAATAGGTTCAAGGATTCTTATGCGTGTGTTAGGAAAAAGTTATTTTCATTTTCATTTTTTTTATTTTTTTTTTTTTATTATTTATTATTTATTTAATTACAGAATACATTTTGTACAAAAAATTTGAGTAGACCCACAAAGCTGTCAGCTTGTCTGCAGGTTCTAAGTTTTATGTTTTTATTGATTTTATTGAAAATCACTGGTATTAGATATTCAAGAGTACGGCTTCCATATTTATTTAATATTCGAGGAGTTTTTAGGCCCTTTCCTTCTCTAAATCTTGTGGTATGTTTGTGTACAAGTAGGTGTTTGTAAGGGCTTTCCCCCATATTATCCATAATAGTAGTGAACCAGTGGAGACCTTTTATTGTAAGTAAGCTCTCTGAGCCATACAGTAGTTTTAAGTTATGTCTCTGTTTGTAAATATTTGTTGTGACAATTTTTTTTATTATGGCAATTAAATGAATTTCGTTTATAATTTAATTTTGGAAAGCATTCAGATGGATATATACGTGAAATCCTATTTAGATACTATTTTGATTAATCTTTACGATGAATCGGCTTACAGTATGAACATCAAAAAATATGCTACGGATAAATCGAAGCTTTTACTAGCTTTTCTAAGAATTTGAATTACAGTTAAATTATTATTTACGTAACAAAAAATATAAGCGTAAACCACAAAAAAAAAGTTTTTTCATGATTTAACTATGAAGTAATACAAGAAACAATTTTTAAAGGATACCCCTTTATGGCTAAGACTATTTTTGAGGTTTTCCATGTTCTAAATTTTTTTCGTTCTTATAAAATTAGGCACAAAATAAATTTAAAAAAAAAAACACTTTTTCGCTTACTAGCCTCGTGCAAAATGACGCTCGATTTTAAAATTTTGCAGGCATGAGAAGATTCGAAATATTTCTAGCGTTTATATTCCTCTTAAGGATAATTTTAGTTTTCATCAACCGTTTTTATAGTAAAGTTGTCCCATCCATATTCTACTGCGTAGAGTACTCCGTAAACCAGTCATGCGATGAACTTTTAGTCAAGGGTTTTTGCTTTATTTATAGGTATTTAGTTTATTTTGTAGTACTCCATTTTATTTTATTTTTTCTTTTATATATGGTTTAAAAACAGTTTATTATAAACAAGTTCTGCTTCGTAATTATTATCATGCTTTACAGCTGTTTCGCCCTCTGAAGGTATTATTGAACTGTGGTTGTACCACCTACAGACGATGTATTTATATAATTTCTAGACAGGTACTTATAATGAAAAGATGAATTGCTTTTATTTTTATTACCTGCGCCCCTTTGAATTCCAAGTAAAATGACTGAAAATATTAATGGTTTAGTTTCAGATAATAATAAACCATTTCCGTTACACTTACAAAATAAAGGACGCAAAGTCCATCTGTTAGAAAAGTTATAAATTAATACAAACTCTAATAATTAGAAAGCTATTTTAATAAACGAGCATACAGATATAATTCGCTCGCCAATTTTATATACGAGCAAAACTTGTTTATAATAAACTGTTTTTATACATTAAATAATAATATTATTGAATATGTAAAATAAAATTTAAAATTAAAAAACGGTTTTTTGCATTCGGATAGGTTTTGAGCGGCTGAAGCCGGCATAAAATGCCTAATCCACTAGGGTTTTTCCCAATGTACAACATGTTTTGTACTTTGCATAAAACTTTGCTACACTATTTTTTTTTATCAGAAATTAATTTCGAAGTCGTTTCGTGACCCTCTTATTTAACTGCATCACAAGCCCTCCTGTTTCGGTACAGAATTAGTAAAGAAAAAACTAATGCTATTATTATTTATTTTTATTTTTAACTTGATGAATAAAACCTCAAATTGAAATATTTAATTGGATGAAGACAATATTAGCGAATAACTCTATCCAAAATTTAAAATAGATACGGTCACATCTGGGACTCGAACCCAGGACCTTCGCCTTGCCGGGGAGCAACTCCACCAAATGAGCTAATGTGTCCCTATCCGGTTCGGTCATATTTAACTGTATCATACTTCTACTCAAAACTACCAACATTATCTTCATTTTCTTAACGCACGTGATTGCAAGACTCAACCCCCAACTAAACGCCATCTAAATAGTGTCTTTGATTAATTTTTATCCACTTTTATTTTTAATATGCGACTATTATCTTTTCTTCTCACTTTCAGTCTTTACAACCTCAAATTGAAATAAGACAATATTAGCGAAACTCAATTCTGGGAAGGTCCTGGGTTCGAGACCCAGTTGTGACCGTATTTTTTCAGATTTTTGATGGAGTTTCGCTAATTTTGTCTTCATTTAATTAACTATTATTGCTATTTAATAATAGAAGTGCCTTTCGTACAAATATGAATGGAAACAAATGTGCCACTGTACCTTTTGTTTCTAGACCATTCAGCACGCGGTGTGTCTTTCTTGCACTTGCCTGACTTTCCATCCCATTTGAATTGTAATTGGATGACGAAACATGCCCACAAAGCACTTTTATTCTTTACTAACTTTTGCCCACGGCTTCGCTCGCATATTTCCCCCCCCCTCCCCCTTCTCTTCTCCCTCCCCCCCTCCCCTCCTCCCCCCACATTAATTTTTCACGATGTTTCGCATTTATAACATTAATATATAGCTGTTGGCTAAGGTCAAAATGTAGATTAGAACCTATTTTATACATATTTGAATTTTTCCTATCAAAGGAATCTCCATGGTAACCTTAACAAATAACAAAAAATTCGAAATCACTTAGCAATGCTTTGCTTTTCATCCGAACAATAAACGCATAATAAATAATTTCATAACGCCAGAGCTTATTTATAACGCCAGAGCTTACCAATATATACAGCCTATATTACTCGAAAATAATGTAGCTTTCTATTAGTGAAAGAATTTTTAAAGTCTATTCAGTATTTATTGCGTGAAATAGTAACACACATCCAAACATCCATACATCCATACAAACTTTCTCTTTTATAATATTATAATAGGATTCAATGATCTTTATAATATCAAAATGTATCACCACGAACATCCCAGAAGTATGAGAACCTCATTATTATCAGAGGAACCCTATTTTATTCATCGATTTTATCAATGGAAATTTACACAGTTCGAGTCGAATTCCTTGGAAATGACCCACTTGGTGACTACTGCCGGCAAAGTTATCGTGAATTCCACGGCCAGCAATCAGATTCAAGGGGAATACATATATTAGGCCTGTCGTGGATCTGATAAACTCACCTGGCTAAAGTTCATCATCTCATCCTACCTCACTTCATGGTGCCGTGCAGACTACAGGGCCGAATTAGCCTGGAAACTGGTAACGACTGAACTGTGAAGTTAATTAATGAAAGCTAAACCAAGCTAATTAATTGAAAAAAACGAGTGTGCTTTAGACCACACGACTGAAGTAAAACTTCTTTAGCTCCATCTGTATGCTGGGAAGAGAGAAAGAAAATGTGCGCGCGCACTGCTCTCTCTTGCTCCTACGGTGTGATTCATACCATAGGCCTGCACTGTGTCTTAGATATACGAAACGTAACTGGCTATGAGAGAAAGAGAGAAAGAAAATGTGTGCTCGCACCTCTCTCTCTTACCCCTACAGATATACGAAACGTAACTCTTTCTCTTTCTATCTTCACTAACTTATATTTCCCTCTCAGCTACCTTTCGCCTCGCTTTTCGCAACGCTCTCATCACGCATTCACCATCTTACTCGGCAAGTCAAAGAAGTTTTACTTCAAAAATAATTTATTATAAAATATTTTTTTTTTGTAAAATTTCATTTATAATCTTTAAACCTCAAGCTGGTTTGTTCGCTTTTGGAACAATTCATATATAGGTCAATATAGGTCTCATAAAAATCGTTGGGTCTCCCTTACTATCATTGAAGTTCCGGGAAGGAGAGGGGTATGAGGGGTGGGTAGGAATCTGGGGTTCAATGCGTCTAGGAGTGACGGAAGCATGAATCCATCCCTCCCATTCGATGCAATGTGATGGGCCGAGAGAGTCCAGCCGGAGTGGTCTAGGTTAAGTCTGCCTCGACCAATCAGTAGGTGGGCAAACGCATAGGCCGCCAAGACCTGAGCTAGACAAACCTCACCCCCGTGGACTCCTGCTAAGTCACCAAACATAGCGAATCACTTGGGATGAACTTCAGCAGAGGTGTTAGTTATCCAATAAATGGATCCCGGTTCCCCATACCGACCTCCCAAATTAAAAAATTTGAGTGTGCAGATCACACGCAGTAGAAGTGATACCATTAGTAAACTAACTAAAGTAGACAAGAGTGGGGAGGCTACGAAGCATCGCACAAAGAGAAGACCGGTTAGTCTATCTCATTCTCTCGCAGGCTAAATCATATAGGTATGTGTTTGTTTATTTTTTCAAATCACAAAGGTGCCAAAAATGTTTTCACTTCAAAAAGTTATTGGTTTTCCATTAAAAATAGTACTTTTGTTTTAAAGCTAGAATTTTTAAAACATTTCAAACATCTAGATTTTTCAAGCTTAGACAATGTAGAAATGGGACATAAGCAATCTAGAAACTATAGAAATAAATAAAAAATATTAACTTATTAAATTAAATTTGATTTAGCGAATAGTCATCCACACCGCGACGTGGCTCGTGGAAAAGGCTTAATCTGAACAACAAATTAATGTGAAATGACATTACAGAAATAAATAACCCTTGCCCCCGGGCCACAAGATTAATAGCTCACATATTTCAGCTTGGCTTCCAGGCTCATCCGCGGTAAATCCGGCCCTGCCTGCATACTACAGACTGCATATAATTGCATTTTAATTTTAGAGGTGTGCGAATGTAAATTAATTTCGATACACAATTATATTAAAACGCGATCCCATTCAAATATGAGAAATCAATTCGCTATTGAGCTAGGCAGTTTTGTAAAAAAAAAATCGAGTGCAGTTTATACGCGGTAGAAGCGAAACTTTACCAAAACAATTTCAACCAATACTTGAAAAGTGAAGTCGTAATCAAAGCGACCAATGAGCGCAGACCTCGCGTAATTTCCCAATAACCATAGGAATCTTTAAAACTGACATCATTATCAAAGCGGCCGATGAGTGCAGTTGATGCGTCATTTCCGCTTCATCCGAAATCCAAATCACAGCCGTGCTATAGAAGTTTCACTTCAAAAATCAGAGTGTGCAATTCACACGGGGTTGAAGTGAAACCTTCAGAAAACTAAAGTAGACAAGAGTGGGGAGGCTGTGAAGCACCACACAAATAATAATAACGTAATATTTGTATAGCGCAGTTTTGTGTTATTTCACTTCAAGTGTGCTTAACTATAAAAAACTTAAAAGTAAGCCTATAGTGTCTCTTACGAGTCCTTACAAAATATTTATCGAATAATATATAACAAAGAATATACAGTATTTACAAAGCAATTCCAAGAGAACAAAATTAACAATAACAGTGCTGCTTTGGCACAAGTGGGTGGCACAGGTGGGTGGCACAGATAAGTAAACAATATCTCACCCGATATGATTTTAGATTTGCACGGCCAAAAGTGTTTTTGTTATTTATTTTTGGGGTGTTATGCCGTGTTGCGCTACCTCCTGCTTTAGCCAACGTTTCGGACAGCGCTACAGTGTCCATCATCAGGGCAGATGTGTAATTGTTAGTGGTGAAATGCTTATGTACTTAGAATTATCGAATTTAGTCAATATAAAGGTAAAAAACAAAATTGTTTACCACGAGCTGGCATTTCTGTATACTTAGACATGGTTTTTTGCGTTTAGCTTTGGTGTAGCCGTCAATTACCGGATACCAAGAGCTACTCAGCTTAGCTCCGTCGTCTCTATTAATATTAATTAGGTTTTTGTAGATTTCAATTGCCTCCGTAATCAAGCGTGCTCTATGGGTTTTGGGTCTTCCCAGGACTTCAGGAACAAATCCAAAGTAATGGCCGGTTTCGATAAGTGCTCAGCGATTGCAGATTTGTCAGAGTGGACGAGTTTACAAGTACGAAAGTGTTCTGATATCCTTTTGGAGATCGTCCGGTCTGTCTGGCCTACATAAACCTCGTTACATCCGGAACAACTGAGTTTATACACATCTGTTTCCAGAGGAAACTTGGTCTTTGCAGACCTCAATAGGTTTTGTATTTTGGTTGTGGTTCCGAAGACAGTCTTGATGCTTTCTTTCCTCAACAGTCTGGCAATTCTGTCTGTCACATTGTGAACATAAGGTAGGAAAGCACAACCTTTCGACTCTTGTTCAATTCTTTCTTTGTTTGGTGAAACGTTGGCTAAAGGAGGAGGTAGCGCAACACGGCATAACACAGTTTTAGAATCAGAATAAAAATGCAAATTATAAGTGAAGGATGGTTTATGAGAACAAAGACAAAAGGAATAAATTTACAGAAATCAAAAAAATGTTAAGCCAGAAGACGCAAATTCTAATTCTCGAGATTCGCTGACACCCGCCTCTCTCTACGAAATAGAAATACATATTAGCATACGAAAAACAATAATTAGAATTTCAAATTTTTTAACATTCTCTCAATTGATTCTTTTGCCAGGAAATTTCCCATTCCAGAATTCAATCTTTACTGTCCGCGCCAGCCGCAACGAACGCACGGATTTTTCTATATCTTTATATGAATTAGTACCGCACTGCGTCCACTATCGTAAAATACCGGCGGTCAGTACGGGCAACGGATTTTTCTATATAAAGATATAGAAAAATTCGTTGCGTGTCGTGCGTGCGTTGCGGCTGGCGCGGATAGATGGACGTTCACCTTTAACGTATAAAATCTGGCCAGTATAAAAGTCTAATTTTACCTCTTCCTGACTACTTATGGTGAAACGCTTCAACCGCACTAACTCGTGTGAATTTTGACGCAAATGCATGTATTTTTTATTTAATTTTAGGCAATAGTTTTTAAGATATATATTAACTAGCAGACCCGGCAACAGTTGCTGTACCTAACGAAACACAATGCCATCTACTGACAACGCCATTACCCAACTTTTATAACCAACACCATCTGTTAATTTGCATACATATCAAAACCACACCGCCCGCTTACCAGCCCGCTCCTTTTATACAAGGTGTCCGAAAACTCGTAGTACAAGCGGAAAACTGGTGAATCCTCATCACATTTGGAGTCGATTTTGTAGTATAATTTTTTTTGATTTGAGCTTTCGTTTTCGAGTAAATCGAGTCAGAAGTTGATTTTTTTTTGGTCAAATTCTTATAAATTATTACTGACGATCATAGTACCTAACTAAAAAAAACTATTTAAAAACAAACAAAGAAATCCGGATTTAAAGCATTATTTTGAAATTATCCATAATTTTATTCCGTGTTTTTCGGTCATTTCACGGTTAAAAACAGCTGGCCTAATATTATTTTCGCGCTCGTCAGAGTGCAATGCGAAATTTGCTGTCCCTTTCTGCGCTCGGTTCGATGAACACAATTAGAAGAGGTAAGCTACATTTTTCAAAAAATGACTTGACCTTGAACTGTGAGCTCACGAACCAAATTCTTTACCCGAGAAGCATACGTCCAAAAGGTAAATGTTCAGGAGAGCCAAAAAAGTATTTTTTCTGTAACTATGGTCTCATAACTGCTAACCCTGTACAAATCGCAAGTGCGCCCCACGGTTGAATTTGGCAGCCACCTCTGGTCTGGAGCTCCAAAATACCTGAAAAATACCCACGACTCTGTGCAGAAACGGGCGGTCCGTTTGATAGATTCTCCCATCTTAACAGACGGATTGCAATCTTTAGAGCACAGGCGTCGGGTGGGAATGCTATCCTTGTTCTACCGGTATTACAATGGAGGATGCTCCGAGGAACTAGCATCATTGATCCCTTCGGCCCCGGTGCATAGTCGGGAAACACGCCAAACGCGTGCCCAACATTTGTACACAGTTGACATTTGGCCCTGAGGGAAATTATTTTCCTCAGGGCCTCCTTTGTGGAGAAAAAAAACTTCTTCGGATATCCGTGCTGATAGATAACAAAAAAAGTTATTATTAAATCAATTAGTTTTGTTTTAAAAACGAGCAAATAAATCGAAATATTTTATAGTAAAGCCTTTAAAAATAGTTGTTTAAAAAAAAAACGCTGACTTGAGTCAAACAAAAACATGGACTTGAGTCCTACTGCCTCTAATTGAAGTGGACTATTTTGTTATGACATGTGGTGTATTATAAAAGGAATAAAGTCCATGGTACATCCTTCTGCTTCGAAGATAGTTGTTGCATCATGGTAATTGCATCCATATGCAATTTTGAAAATCCTATTTTTCTTCATGATAGGACTCTTTCTGCCACTGATAAACATGATAATTTACTTCAAGTCTGCATCAAAAACTCATTTCTTCAAATTTTGGACTTGCATTCGTGTCATCCTCGGGTACACAAACAAACATGGTCGCCAACAAAAATGGTCGCATGGTACAGTAGTGTTCGAAACGAATGTGAACAAGGTTATTATCATTTTTTTTAATAATGTAATAATTAGATTGAAAAAATAGTATAAAGCTAATTTTTTCTCCATCGACTACTATCATTTAGACAAGTGCTTAGCCAAAAATCCCCGCCCCTACCCCTCCTTGCTTCCCCCCCTGTGCCCCCACAAACATGAAGAGTGTAAGGGTTTCGTAAATCACGTCCATCTCGATTACTAAACAACATATTGGATTGCAATTTTTTATATTCTCTTTGCTGTAACATTGTCTACAATTAATGTCCAGTTAACTTCCGTCGTAACTTTTACCGTTTGTTTGTAATCCGTATGAAAAGATAAATTTTTTTGGCACGTAATTTTACTTTTTGTCACAGAACTTTTTACGCCGACATTTTATGAAAAAATATTTCCTACAAAAGTTTTAGCTCCTACAATAGTTGATAAAAGGCAGATCGGTCTGTAATTGCTCACCTCATTTTTGTCTCCTTTTTTAAATATCGGAAATTATTGACGAACCTTTCGAAGTCTACATTTGACATCTTTGTTTGTACGCTCAACATTTGTTTTAAGTGTATTTGTGCGGATTTGGCGTAGAGCAAATGACCAGCAGCATGCAAAAAAGGTATCATTTGCTTGACTGTATTAATGTGCAAATTCCAATCGCCGATTCTCTCCGCCAGAATAAAGTCTAAAACCAAATTCACCAATTTAAACTCTTGTAGCCACAGTTTTGAATTTCTATTAGTTTTAACCAAATCTTCACACACTTCTTCTAGTCTTGTCATTATTTCGTTGGTTTTAGTGCACTAAAGCTATATGGAAATCGTGAACGTGAAATACTCGTGTTAGTGGGGGTTATTCATAATGGAGCTAGTTTATACTTCCATTCAATAAATAAAGTTATAGATTTTAAACTGAAATACTATGGCAACTTGAACTGATACCAGTAAGCATAATCTCACTTCTTCAGTAAAACCAAAATTTAAAACAATTGACAAAAAATACAATTAATGAGTTAAACATCATACATGAGTAGTTCGTTAATGAATCGGCTGCCGCAGAGCGATGCAGAGATGGTGAACCAAACATTCACGGTTGATATCTGGCGTTTTCTAGCCATAAAGTACACATTAAAATATATAATTTTACAGCTCATAGAAAGGGCTACAATCTTTGTAGGAAACATTTTTTCATAAAATGTCGGCCTAAAAAGTTCTGTGACAAAATGTAAAATTACATACCAAAAAATATACAAATTTTTACCTTTTCATACGAATTACAAACAAACGGTAAAAGTTACGACGAAAGTTAACTGGACATTAATTGTAAACAATGTTACAATAAAGAAAATAAAAAATTGCAACCCGATATGTTGTTTAGTAATCGAGATAGACGCGATTTACGAAACCCTTACACTTTTCATGTTTTGGGGAGGGGGGCGTAGGCGGGGAAGTAAGGGGGGTAGAGGCGGGGACTTCTGGCTAAACACTTGTCTAAATAATAGTAGTCGATGGTGATTCAACTGGTGTTCTACGACATAGGCTGACTGGACTATTAATTATATTCCACCTCCATGGGAGGAATGAATTCATGCGTCCGTCACTCCTGGATACACGGACTCTCAGATTCCTACCAACCCCTCATACCCTTGGTAGGTATACCTCTTTTTGTTTGATGTCCGCAATAATTAACCAATTAACTCTGCAACAATCATGTGAGATCAGTGGTGTATCTGGGATTCCAGACTATCCCTTCCCGCCCCATGCTATCCCATTACGGCCCCCCCCCCCCGTTCAGGTAAATATGATCGCGACAATACGCTTAAAAACTTTTTCGTTATTTGTTTTTGGGGTGTTATGCCGTGTTGCGCTACCTCCTTCTTTAGCCAACGTTTCGGACATCGTTGCAGTGTCCATCATCAGGGCAGATCCGGCAGATCCGGTAGATGTGTAATTTTTAGTCGTGAAGTGTGTGCTTATTTACTTCGAAGCGATACCGTGCCGCCAGCACCACTAACTTTCACCAGTACAAAATAATCGTGACAAGCAGTGGCGTCATCGCCGCGGAACGGAATAGAAAGTTCATTAAAACGTGGTATTTATGCTCGCCAGGGGCAAGTCCGTTTGCGAGACGCTGACGGAAGTGGCTCCATCTCTTAATGAAATCTAAAATTAGAAATCACAATGGTAAGAATTTAAGAAAAAATAAAATAAAATAAATAAAAATTACAATGGTTAACTTTCACCAGTACAAAATAATCGTGACAAGTAGTGGCGTCATCGCCGCGGAACGGAATAGAAAGCTCATTAAAACGTGGTATTTATGCTAGTCAGGGGCAAGTCCGTTTGCGAGACGCCGACCGAAGTGGCTCCATCTCTTAATGAATTCTAAAATTAGAAATCACAATGGTAAGAATTTAACGAAATAGAATTACAATGGTTAAAGCGAATTTAGTCAATATAAATCAAAATGGTTTACCACAAGCTGGCATTACTGTATACTTAGACGTGGTTTTTTTGCTCTATTAAATGAATTTTACTAGAATTAAAATTACACTGGTTAAAGCGAATTTAGTTAATATAAAGTTATAACACAAAATGGTTCACCACGAGCTGGCATTACTGTATACTTAGACATGTTTTTTTGGGTTTAGCTTTGGTGTAGCCGTCAATCACCGGATACCAAGAGCTATTAAGCTTAGCTCCGTCGTCTCTATTAATATTACAAGGATTTTTGTAGATTTCAATTGCCTCTGTAATTAGGCGTGCTCTGTAAGTTTTGGGTCTTCCCAAGACCTCAGGAACAAATCCAAAGTAATGGCCGGTTTCGATTAAGTGCTCAGCGATTGCCGATTTATCAGGGTGGCCGAGTTTGCAAGCACGAAAGTGTTCTGCTATCCTTTTGGTGATCGTCCGCTCTGTTTGGCCTGCCTTACGTTCACAATGTGACAGACAGAATCGCCAAGCTGTTGAGAAAAGAAAGCATCAAGACTGTCTTCGGTGCCACAACTAAAATTCAAGACCTACTGAGGTCTGCAAAGACTAAGTTTCCTCTGGAAGCAGATGGAGTGTATAAACTCAGCTGTTCCGGATGTGACAAGGTTTATGTAGGCCAAACAGAGCGGAAACAATACTCAATCATAAATGTCGTAAGTGAGTTCAAAACTGCAAATTTGGAATGTTAAATAAATTAAAAATAATATTCCCAGTGTTCAGCGCAAATTAAACACTACTGCACGGGGAACACGATTCGACTGACCATAGCAAGACAATGGGACACGGGAACTCCCTTATCTGGGTAAATATTTTTACGCAGTTTAGTATGGGTCTTGATATCGTTTACACCCCTTTGTGTTTTCAAACTTGAAAAGTGAATATTTGCGAATAACAGTAATTAATTTCGCTGGTTTTTAACAAACTTTTGGGGTATTTTCATATTGAGAATATTGTGGATTATAATGGAATATACCAACGCATGTCAATGCGTTTTTTGTGATGTACCAATGACATGTTGTGTTTTTTGTGATGTACTACCTACCTAGTGTTTTTGGATTAAGGAACGTTACAACATAATGTAAGTTTAGAACACACCTATGCTAGTAATTTTTCTCACAAGGCTTGTTCGTTGTTCGAATTGATCCAGTACTAAGTAAAGTACCTAGCGAGAGAGTTTTAGAGAGCATCTTCGCTCTAAAATCATGAGATTTCCGTGTATCGGAAAAAAACTTTAACCCTCATATAGCCGAAATTTTTTTTTTTTTTTTTTTTAAATTTTAAATGTAAAAATGCTTAAATTGAATATCTTTATGTTTATTTGGGTTCTCTTTGTGATGGAGGTTCACCAGTTTTCCGCTTGTACTACGAGTTTTCGGACACCGTGTATATTACATATTTCAACAAATTTACACAAAAATTTGACAAATTATACATATATCTAAACCTTCCTCATGAATCACTCTATTTATTAGTGAAAACCGCATGAAAATCCGTTGCGTATGTTAAAAATTGAGATACTACCAGCACCTATGGGTTGCTTGAGCAAGCTCCCAGACGTTGATATTTCGAATGGTGCGAGGCTTGGCTGGACGCTGAGTGTTCGCAGCCTGTTTTAACTACCAAGTACATACTATGGAGGAAGCCATTTTTTTTGTAGATGCTTTCGAATGTCAAAATGTATAATCGTAGATTCTTTAAATGTGTGCAGGTTTTTATGTTATAAAAGTGCTAGCATCCCATTATTATTGCTTCTTCCCAACGCAAGTTTTAACAGTAAACAACTGCCAGTGTTTGGCCCGGTGTATTGACACCGTATTATAATACATTTATAACATGTCCAAGTGAAATAAATAGTGAAGTTTTTTGCAAGGATAATTATTTTATTTAAAAGGACCCCTATCAATTTTGAACATGGTCCTTCGAGCCGGATTGCAATCAGAGGACTGCAATAATATAAAAAAACAAGAACCAGCTGCCAATTAATACAGATGACCAATATTACAATTACCGGAATCACAAAGATGAACAAAGGAAGACTGGATTCACATCGGAAATGAGATAAGTTTTTAGTGCCTTCCCACCCATACCCATTCTTTAACATCCATACAGAACTCATTCGTAGTTTTTTAACAAGATTAATCCCATAAATATTGTATTGTAAAAAATAAAATCACTACCCACGTAAAGATTTTATGCAATTCATGATTCTCAATTAATGATTGAACATTAGGTTCTCAATTAATAATTGCCAGGAATATTGTCGTTGTTGTCTTTCAGGCGGGTAGCTTCTCAAATAAATAAATACGCATTGTCGGAACACATTTTATCAGGGATTAAGCTACGAAAAGGTATTTGTACACAAAATGGATAAGATCAAATCTTTAATAGCCAAGAGAGGCGTGATTAAAGGGAAATTGACGCGTTTCGCGGATTCTATAAACTCCTTGTCCGCGATTGAAATTAAACTGAGGTACGACCGAATAAAGCCATTGTTAGATCAATTCGAATCTATACAGGACGAAATTGAAATTTTATCGGATGAGGAACTGGAAAATTCTATTCAGCGCGAGACGTTTGAAAATCAATATTTTTCAGTCCTTGCTACTGCTAAAGGGGCGATGGACTCAATTAACGAGGGTAGAGTCGACATCAAACTCCCAACTCTCCAATTGAGAGAATTCGATGGGAATCAAAAAGATTGGGTAAATTTCGTTGAAACCTTTAAAACTTTGGTTCATAATAACAGTTCCTTGAGCAACGTCCAAAAATTCTTTTACTTACAATCTGCGCTGAAAGGGAACGCATTGAAAATAATTAGTAATCTAGAAGTTTCGGAATTAAACTACCTATCGGCTTGGGAATTGTTGCACGACAGATTTGCGAATCTCAGGGCTACCGTACATAAACATATCCAAACTCTATTTCAATTAAAGGATATGAAACATGAAGAGCCTGTAGCATTAAGGTATTTAATTGATGAAACTAATGTCAATTTGAAAGCGTTACAAAACATCGGAGTTAAAGTAGATCATTGGGATCCTTTGATTATTTACATAATTTCAAATAAATTGGATATAGCTACCCGGAGAAATTGGGAACAATATACATTGCAAGGTGAATTACCTACATTAAAGGAATTCATAAAATGTTTATCTGCTAGGGCACAAGTATTGGAGCTTATGAATGCTTCAGAGAAAAAATCTTCTAACCTACATAAAATGCAAATAGGCGACAATAATAACAAAAAAGATTCATCGGTATTCTTGGCAATAAAGGCAAACAACTGCATTTATTGTAATGATAAAGGTCATCAAATTTATTTTTGCAAAAAATTTCTAAAATTAAAATTACAGGATAGGATTGATGCTACGAAATCAATCCAGGCGTGTTTTAAATGTTTGAGGTTGGGTCATCGAGCACAGAGTTGCAAGACAAACCTAACCTGCAAAATTTGTGGAAAGTATAGCCACAATACTCTATTACACAAGGAGGTACCTCCGCCGGAGACCTCAAATATGGATGCTAATAACGAGGTTATAGTGTCGAATTTTTCTGCATCGGAAAAGGCAGAAAAAATAATATTATTGTCAACCGCCTACATAGGAATTGTGGGGGCCAACAATAAAATGTTTAAAGCTCGCGCCCTGATTGACTCTGGTGCGCAGAGTAATTTTATGAGAGCTGATTTGGCTAATAAATTAAATTTACCATGTGAATGGATAAACAAACCCGTGTCTGGGATCCATAATAATATCACACACATAAAAAAGAGAATTTCAGTGGAGATGACTTCGCTTAATACAGATTATAAACGCGAAATATCATGTCTGATTTTACAGGAAATTACAACCAATTTACCACAAGTGACAATGGCGAAAAAAGAGTTCAAAATACCACCAGGACTGGAGCTGGCAGACCCGAACTTCAATATAGCTGCACCCATCGACATCCTGTTGGGCGCGGAGAGCTTCTGGGAGATGCTAAACAACGATAGATTGAAACTCGAGTCAGGACCAACGCTTCAACGTACGCAACTGGGATGGATTGTGTCCGGTCCTATCAACGTGTACCCCAAACAAAGGCCTGTATCAGATTTTTGCAGTTTATCTATAAATAAGTTGAGTCATCAAATAGAAAAATTTTGGAAATTGGAAGAGATTAATTCCACTAAAATTCAAACTCAAGAAGAAAAGGCTTGCGAAGCCAGTTTTGTAAGTACTCATACTAGAGAAGATGACGGTAGATATGTAGTAAGTTTACCGCGTCGGGCATGCATTGATCAGTTGGGAAACTCATTGCTCACTGCCGAAAAAAGATTTAAAAACATAGAAAGAAAATTTGTGTCACATCCCGAGTTAAAGACACAATATGTAAAATTCATGCGTGAATATGAAGAATTGGGACACATGGAGATGTGTGACCAGTCAAAAGGGGATCGTGACTCCTATTTTTTACCGCATCACGCTGTAGTGAAAGAATCCAGCACTACTACTAAAGTGAGGGTCGTTTTTGACGGCTCCGCCAAAACCTCAAATGGAATTTCCCTCAATGAAGCCTTGATGACAGGACCTGTTATACAAAAGGATCTATATAACCAACTATTGCATTTCAGGAAACATCAAATAGTCATGACTGCCGACATCGAGAAGATGTACCGCCAGATTAACATGTGTGAAGATGACCTGGACCTACAGAAGATAGTATGGCGCGAGTCGCCACAGGATGTGCTCAAGCATTATCGTCTGAAGACTGTGACTTATGGACTGGCACCTTCCTCCTTCTTAGCCACAAGATGCTTAAAGCAAATTGGTATGGATAATAATTTAATTTTTCCTAGAGCTAGTCAGGTCATAGAAAATGACTTCTATATGGATGACTTGTTAACGGGAGCAGATGAGCTGGAATCCTGTAAAAAATTAAAAGAAGAATTAATCAGTATCTTGTCATCTGCGGGGATGACATTGAGGAAGTGGAGGTCCAATGCGTTGGAATTGTCAGCCGAGTCGGGCCAAGCTAAGTGTGCTGATTCAGGCGATTCCGACAAAATTATTACTGACAATCCAAAGACTGAGAAAATATTAGGATTAACATGGAACAATGAATCTGATTACTTTTCTTATGTAATAATGAAGCCATCAGGTCCAACCGAGAGCAAACGAGAGATATTGTCTTGCATCGCATCAACCTTCGATCCATTGGGACTCCTAGGGCCGATAATAGTCATAGCCAAATTGATAATGCAAAGGCTGTGGCAGTCCAAAGCAGCATGGGATGATCAGTTACCTAATGAAATATTAGCACCCTGGAGGACCTACCTGCAAGATTTAATTCAGCTAAATGTGTTGAAAATACCAAGAAAAATTATTTGCAAGCAAGCAAAAGAGCTACAGCTACACGGTTTTTGCGATTCGTCTGAGAAGGCTTTCGGAGCCTGTATCTATATGGTGTCAATGGACCACAGCGGTAAGTGGCATTCACACTTAATAACATCCAAATCAAGGGTAGCACCATTGAAGTCTATTTCACTGCCTAAGTTGGAGCTATGTAGTGCTGTACTACTGGCAAAATTAATGAAAACTATAAAACAAGCATTAAATATAATGAAGATCAACACATATTATTGGTGTGACTCTACGATAGCGCTGTGTTGGCTGAAAGGTCAACCTACTCGTTGGAGCACTTTCGTGGCCAATCGAGTAGCCGAAATACAAGAACTGAGTGATCCAGATCAATGGAGACACGTATCATCATCCGACAATGCAGCGGATATACTTTCCAGAGGAGCTACTGCGGATAAACTGATAAATTCTACAATATGGTGGAATGGACCAAATTGGTTGACCGACGGAGTCAACGATTGGCCTATATCGAACATTTCCTGTTCAAACCCTCCGGAGCTCAAGAGTAAAAATATTCTTTTATCTACTGATATTCAAGAATGGGAAATATTTGGAAAATTTTCCTCATTTATCAAATTGAAAAGGGTTACAGCATATGTACTGCGGTTTGTGAATAACTGCAAAAAAATTAAAAGTAAAATTTCAGGTAATTTAAGTGTAGCTGAACTAGAAGCAAGTTTGAATTGTCTACTGAAATCAGCTCAGGCACATGCCTTTCAAAAAGAGTTGAAGACATTAAAAAACCAGGGAAATGTCAACAAAAATAGTAACTTAAAATCTCTTCATCCCTTTTTATGTGATGGTCTTATATATGTGGGCGGTAGATTACATTTAGCTACACACCTATCGTACCAACAAAGACATCCAATTATATTGCCAGCTAAACATAAGCTAACCGAATTGATTATACGTCACTATCATTATGTAAACTTACACGCAGGACCTCAAGCGCTATTAGCTGAAATAAGATTAAGGTTTTGGCCTATTTTTGGGAAAAATACTGTTAAAAGGATATTACATAAGTGTATTGTGTGTTTTAGGTGTAATCCTCGTATTGGTAACCAGATCATGGGAAGCTTACCGAGCGAAAGAATCACACCGAGCCGACCTTTTGCTATCACGGGTGTCGATTTTGCTGGACCGATTCCAACCAAAAGTGGGCCACTGAGGAGAGCTCCACTCGTGAAATCGTATTTATGTATTTTTGCTTGTTTTTCCACAAAGGCGGTTCATTTGGAATTAGTTTCGGATTTATCTAGCAATGCTTTTTTGAACAGTTTAAAGAGATTTATATCCCGTAGGGGAGAACCTGATAAGATCTTTTCCGATAACGCTAGCAACTTTCGGGGGGCCAGTAATAGGCTCAAGGAGCTGTATACCAGTTTGAGAGAGAACAACGACAAGATTCAAAATTATTTAGCTAACAGAGGTATTGAGTGGAGGTTCATAACCCCTCGAGCCCCTAGTCAGGGAGGGCTGTGGGAAGCTGCGGTCAAGTCAGCAAAGTTTCATTTGTATAGAGTCACTAGTAATTCTGCTTTAACCTTTGAACTTTTGTATACCTTAATTTGTCAGATTGAGGCCTGTCTAAATTCCCGTCCATTGACTTCCTTGTCTGATGACATCCACGATTACCAACCCCTCACCCCAAACCATTTCCTCATAGGCACTAAATCCTCTATCATTCCGGAGAGAGATGTCCGAGCCATACCAGACAACAGGCTGACCCAATATCAGAGAATCCATGCGCTAATGTTATCCTTTTGGTATAGATGGAAGCGAGAGTACTTGATGGAGCTACAAAAAAGGACGAAATGGCAAACCAGTAATCAACGGGCACTGCAAAAGGATGATCTGGTTATTCTGAAGGAAGATAATTTACCTCCACCATTATGGAAAATGGCGCGAGTTATATCTACACATCCCGGCGCGGATGGTGTAGTGCGAGTGGTTACCCTGAAAACCCCTCAAGGAATCTTTGTCAGGCCTATCACAAAGATATGTCTAATGCCTCTGGACCCGGAAGCTGAACCTGTGACGGACGCCCCGGACCCTTCCGTCAGTCCGGACTCCCCGGACGACCATGATGAAACTTTTTAGGGTGAAAATATTAAAAAAAGACCCTTTAAAGATACCAATCCCAGGAACAACATGACAACCAATAAATTGATGATTGATTGCACCCCGCGCTGTGGTGCTTATATCGTGGACTGCACCTGGAGAAGATCCTAACCAATGGACTTGAAAAAAAAAGACAATTGTGTTGTGTTGGGTTGGGTTTTATTATAATATTATTTTGTGTTGGGTTGTGTTCTATTATAATAGTATTTTGTGTTAAGTTATTATTTAAATATGTAAAAAATTTTTTTTTTGGTTAATTGAAGTTTATATAATTAGTTTAGGTTAATCACCTTAAAATTCAACTTGTGAATGTACATTTTTAAATAATAGTATAATAAGCAGTGCAGGATCATTTAGTTTTGGCTGCTAATTTATAATAGGTAAAATTATTTGTTAGTATTTGTACGGTATTTAGAGTTAGGAGTTGTGTTTTTTGCTTTTGCCTTGATTGTCTTCCCCTGTTTTTGTTATGTTTTCTTGAAGGGTTCTTAAATCGGCATAGGCGATTTAGAAACCCCGAGGCGGAAGCTATGTTAAAAATTGAGATACTACCAGCACCTATGGGTTGCTTGAGCAAGCTCCCAGACGTTGATATTTCGAATGGTGCGAGGCTTGGCTGGACGCTGAGTGTTCGCAGCCTGTTTTAACTACCAAGTACATACTATGGAGGAAGCCATTTTTTTTGTAGATGCTTTCGAATGTCAAAATGTATAATCGTAGATTCTTTAAATGTGTGCAGGTTTTTATGTTATAAAAGTGCTAGCATCCCATTATTATTGCTTCTTCCCAACGCAAGTTTTAACAGTAAACAACTGCCAGTGTTTGGCCCGGTGTATTGACACCGTATTATAATACATTTATAACATGTCCAAGTGAAATAAATAGTGAAGTTTTTTGCAAGGATAATTATTTTATTTAAAAGGACCCCTATCAATTTTGAACAGCGTAGTTTAAAAAATCTAAGCGTACAGACAGCGGGAGCGATTTTGTTTTTCTTTGTTTTTCCCTTATGCATTATTTCCTAAACAATTCATCCGATTGCGGTGAAACTTTGGTGATTCGTTCTACGCACGCCCGCGATGGGTTCTGTATATAATGGTGAGCTCTGGCTTTTTGAAATTTGAATAAAATTGGCGGCGCGCAAGTAGTTTGAAAAATATGTGCATTTCATGAAGTTTAGCGGCAGGGAGGGAAAACGGGGGAGGGGGAGGTGAACAAAGGAGGGGAGGCGATGCGGAAGGGGGATGGGGGAGGGAGGAAGGCGGACGGGAATTGTGGAAGGGCGTAGAGGAACGCGGGAGGGGGATTCACGGGACCGTAGGTCGCGAGAGTTCAGAAAGGCGGGGAAAATGGAAGGGGTATGGGGAAGCGTAGGAAAGGACACGCAGGGATAAACAATTTCTCTCTTTGAGCGGTACCGCAACGACACGGTACCGCAGTGGTGCGCATGCCGGGTAGTCGCTAATAATATGAACGAAGTGGCATGAACGTGAACTAAAGTTTTCAAAAAAAAAATCTGATTATCGGAGTTACGAGTGTTATTCCATGCACAAGGTTGACTTGGTAGACTTCCGTAATAATAATAATATCCGTAGTACCGTGAAGTAATAACAGTGAACTTAAGCTTAATCGCCCGAAAGCCTCTGCCGTAAATAATGTGTCCCGCAATATAATCCTAATGCCTCTCGTCTTCTTTGGAGGGGTTAACTCCAAAGATACTGACTTATTACACCAAGTATTACCTATTTATTCATTATACCAACAAATTTCAGCTACGTACTCAAACTTGCGTATTTCTCGAAAACGTTTAATATTTTGAAATTGAGATAAATCCAAAATTGTAAATATTATGAAAAGCTACCCAAACATTTATTTACAGTGATTAAAAAAGTTAACTACAAACTTCGAATTTCAATAAACTTTTTTTCGAAATCTGTTTTCTTATTGAAAATATTTCGTACTTTGGACCGTTAATCCTTAAATGCATATTGTTGCAAAACGGCAACATACCGTTCAAACCACCTTTAACTCTTAAGTGTGTACTTAAGGGCCCGCAACCCGAATTTCTACCGATTTCTTACATATCTCCCTTACATGGTAAGTTTTAAAACTCTTAAAAAAATATATGTTATTCTTGAAGATAATGTAAATCTCCGAGTGTAAATCCCTGGAACTACCGCCCAAATGCGCTAACTGTCACTCAGCTAACAAGAAGAAAGAAATAAACTCCTTCAACAGAAAAATGAATGAAATAGACCACCGAACAAACAGCGAAACGTGTAAGTTCCGTTCTTACATGCTTAAATTAGCCAAAGAAAGAATAAACTACGATTTTGAATAAAAAAAATACAACCAAAAATGCATTAATTAAATGGATGATTTCTTAAATTGCGAATTAGAATTAAATATTAAAATTCAAGAATATGAATGTATTTGTACTGATTCATATAACAAAATTATTTCTAAAAACATCAATGATATAATTATTATGCACATAAACATCCGTAGCATTCAGAAAAATTTAGATGAACTAATTCTAAAAATAAATAATTTAATTAAAATTCCGGACTTCATAGTGTTAACCGAAACATTTACGAACGCTGAGTCACCGTCTTATCACTTACCAGAGCACAATTATATTTCTACCAAAGTAGATATCAACAAAAATTCGGGAATAATAATATTTGCAAATAATAAATTTAGTATTGTTAACATTATAGAACACCCAATACATTTGGTAAACTGCATCGAAGTACATTTCAAACTCGGCAAATCAGTATATCATTTAATAGCTATCTATAGAACGCATGGCTCGAGTATTATTACGTTTATTAATGACCTCAAATACATATTATTAAAATTAAAAAATAAACTCTGCTTCGTGGTGGGTGATTTTAATGTGAACATTAATGAAAAAATAGAAAATAATAACAAAACTGAATACATCAATTGTATGACTGAACAAAATTTCATATCTTGCATAAATAAAAATACTAGAGAAATAAAAGAACATACTCCATCTTGTTTAGATCACATTTGGACAAACGTAAACATTAAAGATCTTCACAAACTAAAATCAATTGCTTGGAAAACTAACATAACTGATCATCATTCATGCGTACATCTGTATAATAATAATATTAAACATAAAAAACATAATTTAATACCCAAAAAATCAACAATAGACATGACTATTCTCTCTGAAAAACTAAAAAAGGAAGATTGGAACAATGTTTCAAAGAGTGATGATACTGAAACATGTTCGACTAACTTTGAAAAAATCCTGTCACAACACATTAAAAATTCGACAACTGAAATAATAATACACATATAATCAAAATTAAGATGTTTAAAACCTTGGATTACCAAAGGACTTATAATATCTATCAGAAACAAAGAAACAAAATTTAAAACAACTTTAAAAAATCCCCATGATGAAAAAGCATATATTTTTTATAAAAAATATAAAAATAAATTAACATCTTATATTAAAAAAGTAAGGAAGAGTTTTTTAAAAATAAAATATTATCTTCAGAAAATAACCATAAACGAATGTGGAAAACTGTGAATTTGGCCATAGACAATACAAAAAAAACACAAAATATTAAGTACATCGAACATGATAAAAAAATTATAGATGCCAATTTACAGCCTAAACAATGTGCAAACATATTTAATTCCTTCTTTGCAAATGTTGGAAAAAATCTTGCGAAAAATATTCATAAACCTTCTAACCCGGAAAAACATAAAAATAAAAATTTACAGAAACGTAATATACTTTCAACATTTGAAATAACAACAGAATGTGAAATCTTAAAAATAATAGAAAATATGAAAGGAGGTTCGTCTCCCGGTTTTGATTCTATTACGGCACAGATGTTAAAATCTATGAAATCTTACTTAATAAAACACATCACTCATTTAATAAACTTGAGTTTAACGAAAGGAATATTTCCAATGAACTACAAAAACACAATAATCTCACCTATTTACAAATCTGGTGATCCACACCAAGTAACGAATTATCGCCCAATTTGTCTAATTTCTAACATAGGAAAGATCTTTGAAAAAATAGTAAAAAAACAATTGGTAAATTTCCTAGATAGTAATAAAATACTACACAAAAACCAGTTTGGTTTTATTAAATCACTCAGCACACAAGATACAATTGCTAACGTAACTTCATACATTTACGAATCATTAGATAAAGGTAAAAAAATGTGCGGGCATATTTATTGACCTCAGAAAGGCTTTCGATAGCATATCCCATGAGATACTATTAAAAAAATTAAATGATATTGGCATAAAAGGCAACGCGATTAAATGGATCACCAACTACTTAAAAAAACCGCCCTCAAGTGGTAAAAATCAATCGTATTAATAGTGATCAAGAGATTTCAAGCTTTGGAATCCCCCAAGGTACAGTGCTTGGACCAATCATTTTTACCATATATGTAAACGATTTTTTTTTTTTCAACATCTACATGGTCAAATTACATCATACGCCGACGATACAGTTTTAATAATAAGTGAAAATACTTGGGAAAATGTAGAATTACAGGCCACAGAAGACATCAATACGCTTAAGAAATTTTTCGACACTAATTTACTATCACTAAATAGTGAAAAGACATTTGTAATTCCATTTGCAATCCATCCAAACGACGCTCCCAAAAATTTTAACATTGTCATACACGATAACACTAAAATTCACAGCCAACATTATTGCAAATCAAACTGTACAATATTAAAAACAACAAATAAAATTAAATATCTCGGCGTAATTATCGATAAAAATCTGAAATGGAAGGAACAAATATGTCAAGTAGTAAACAAAATCAGAAAATTAATATATATATTTTTAAGAATTAGAAATATTCTGTCGATAAAAAATCTATATTTAATCTACTATGCCTTAGTTCAATCTACTCTACAATTCGCTATTATTAGTTGGGGATCCGCGTATAAATGTAACCTTCTTCCAATAGAAATTGTACAAAGAACAATTATTAAAATTATATTTAAAAAATCCTTAGACTACCCAACAGAACGCCTGTTTGAAGAATTTCAAGTACCCACATTTAAAGATTTATATATTAAAAATTCAGTAATAGAAATAATAAAAGAAAAAGATAAATATCAATTTTTAAATGAAAACTAAACTCGACTTAAACATGTTTTTCTATGCCCAAAACTAAATACGTCTTTTGCACAGCATCATTATACTTATCAGGGAAGAACTTTTTTCAATCGTCTACCAGAAGAAATCAGAATCATTAATGATAAAACCCGAATACTGCTCTCTGTCAAGAGACATTTTAAAAATATTATCAAGAAAAAAACTACTGTCAACGAATCTTGCAAATATCTTAGTTCTCCATAACATTCTTTCTTTAAAAAAAAAAAACAAAACATTATCAAATAAATACTGCAGCTCACATATATATTTATGTACAATTAATTATTTAAGTACTAACTTATACCTAACTAATAACTAATAGCATTTATGAACACTCCCCTTCCATACACAAGCAAATGATTTTAATGGAAGGGTAGTAAAAAAAAAACCTGTAAAAAAAATATTTTGTTGTAAAATTGTAATTATAATAAATGTTTCAATAAATAATAAAAAATAAAAAAATAAAAAAAATAAATGTTTAGACACTGCCCGCGCCGAAATGCAAATTATATAAAATTCCCTCGATAGATGTGGTGTATCGTAAAAGCTTCCCCCTTGTAGAGACAGATGGCGGTGATCTCAGCTATCGTTAGTTCCCGCTAGATGGCAGGCAGCGTAGTGCTTAAGTTCTCCGGCAGGGGATTGGGGAAGCTGAGAGGGTGTGTTTGAGTTATCACTGGCCAGAACCATTATAGCTAGCTCCTAGTTCGGTAGACTACCGCAGTCCCAATTGTATACGCGAAGTATAAATAAATACAGATAACAACAAGAATCTATTCATTCCTATAAAGTAATCTCCATCCAAGTAATTGGAGAGTCTGTTAGTGTGTCCACTAAAATAACAGAACACTACAATAGAAAAAAATCGCAAAGTATGCTCCAAAAATTATTATAAACACCTTTGTTTCAGTTAGTTTACAAGTTATATGTATGAAAAAAATCAAAGTGTTTCTTTAAATGCTGTTTAAGACAATGGTCGCAAGATTTTTGCTTTATTTTAAACGAGTCGTGTTTTATTAAACATTTTTGGAATTTTCGCATCGATTTTGTCGCTATAAATGTTAGCGCTCTCCTCTAACATTTGTAATTTCGTATCTCTCCATCTTCTTCTTTTCGAGCCTGGTTGCAGAGCCTTAATGCGTGCCGTTGTAGAATTATCACATTCATGGTAATATATTTTATCGAGTGGCAACACCTTTTTATCTTTCGCGAATATAAAATTTCACTTTTTCTATGACAAAGTGAAGATTCTCGAAAATTGGTTAGAATTGCAGTTTTGTTTTTCTGTTATTATTCTTATTTTCTGAGGTAAGTAGATACAATCATATATTATAATACTTACACTTTCCGGTACACTTATTATTTTTGAGAAATTTCTTTAGGTTTTGTTGGAAATATCGTTTTTTTTATCTTGTAAATCTGCAACTGTATGCATTTACTAGAGAACATGCTTGCTTAGGTTTTGATCGCCCCTTTCATTGTATTTTAGATGTCATCCTTGAATCAGAGGCAAATAGAAGAATATTTAACACAAATCAACGACGGAGAGAGGTCTGAAGATGATCTCGAAGAGTCTGAGGACGAAGACCCTGATAATTTGTTAATATTAATTTCTAGTAAAAGCATGGCGTTGTAAATATGCAACAATTTTTTTTTTAAATAAAATACCATTAAAACCTAACTTTTTTTTTCCTCGCATATTTATGTTGTATGTACATATCTACCAAATATATTTTTCTAGAAAAAATGAATAAATCATGCTAATAAGGGTTAAATGGATATCTCGAAGTAACCATGACCATGACGGAAATGAAGTTACGGTCTGAATATGGTTGTGTTGACTGTTGAGGGTTGTTAAATTTGAAACAAAACATTGTATAAAGTTCGAGAGGTTTTGCTCCTTCAGATAACAAACTAGAGTAAAGTTAGCCTCCCAAAAACTGGGCGTACTGTACAGGGCCCGCAGACACTTTAATAGTACACAACTGCTAACCCTTTTTAAATCACAAGTGCGCCCCACAGTTGAATTTGGCAGCCATCTCTGGTCTGGAGCTTCAAAATACCTGAAAAATACCCTCGACTCTGTGCAGAAACGGGCGGTCCGTTTGATAGATTTTCCCATCTTAACAGACGGATTTCAATCTTTAGAGCACAGGCGTCGGGTGGAAATTCTATCCTTGTTCTATCGGTATTACAATGGAAGATGCTCCGAGAAACTAGCGTCATTGATCCCTTCGGCACCGGTGCATAGTCGGGAAACACGCCAAAGGCGTGCCTAACATATGTACAGTACACGGTTGACATTTGTCACATGAGAACGGGTCGCTTCTTCAACTCGTTCTTGTGTTCAACAGCTCGACTGTGTATTTTCCGTTCTCTGTGTTTCTTCCTTCCTACAACATGGGCCTCTTCAAGAGCAATGTTTATTCCTTCCTCTCCTCAAAACGACCCTCCACACAGCATCTCAGGTGACATAGGCCTTGAGGGAAATTATTTTCCTCAAGGCCTCCAGCCAAAAACATAAATAGCAATAAATTAAACTTATTTCTTTTTTAATCACTTTACGGGTAATTTAAATTAAAGAATATAATTATTAATATTATATTACGTCATTAATATACATTTACAGCCTTACTAAAAAAAACCACAGCACGCCCGATAACCCGTGTTGCTGCAGCAACATGAATAAAACAAAAATACACTAAAACACGATAATATTACTAATAAGGTTTGTTCTTAAAACGTATTTTAAATCTGGCAACAATGTTATTTTTATAGTCTAAGTACTGAATTGTTTATTTTCCTTCTTAACCGCAAGGTGGCGGCGCCTGCGCATTCTTTGTTCGCGCTCATATCATAAAGGAACTTTCGCATTGGAAGCGCGAAACAATTTCGCTTCGCGGATGTGTGTGCAATATTACTTATTATGTGATGATTTATTTCTAAATATGACTAATTTACTGCTTTATTTATTTAATTGATATATTTACCGTGTTTTTTTGTAGTTTTTCCTAAGTTTTAGTCAAGTTATAAAACAATAATCGTACTTTGAAAATTGAAGTGTCAAAAACTATTTTATACGATACATGAAAATTCAAATTGACATTTAAAGGATTTTATTTTACGAGAATTTTATGAAAGTGGTGTTTTTTTAAATAATAATATCTAATACATGTGTTCCTAAATGTATCAAAGAAATTAACGTCTTTAGAGATGCAAGAAATCTGTTATAAAAGCCGGTATAATTTTAAGGTTTGTTTTTTAGCAATAAAAAAAACTTTGAATTTTTTTATTATTTTTTGAATGTATGCACGAGGAAAAAGTGAGGTGATAGTTTCCTTCCAAATTTATTACATAAAAGGACTGTGTTTTTGAAATTTTGATTTTTTTTAATTTCCCTACATTTTAGTCAAAAAAAATTTGGTAAGAAATTTTTTTCCATTTATTTCCGAGTTTGAATCTTAAAATATGTCAGTTTTCGAAAACTAAACTGTATTTCCAACACACAAATCTAAGAGGTAATTTTATCTAGTTTTCATAAATGGTATTTGTTTTTACGACACCTTAAAAAATAAGAAATATATAGAACATTCAAAATACTTTGGAAAAATTCCAAATTTCGTTCGAACATCAATCGTTAAAACAGAGATAAACTACCCTCTCAGGCCGTGTAAACCATGTGTATTTCTTTCAATAAACAAATTTTTAATTAATAATGTTTTCACATCCGCGACCGTTTGTCAATTGAATAAAATTTTCACTGGGTTTTTTAGTAAGGCTGTTATAGTATAAAGAAAATTATTTTAAATAGGCGGGCTTCGATTTTTATTCAAATCCACAATTTTGCACACTCCACCTTCAAAATAAGAGGAAGGTTACTGTGTAGGTACACCTGATTTCAAAAACTATTCCAAGTCCGGACGATGCCGGGGATTTCAGCCAGTTATGTTATATAATCCTGTATTATTTATTTCAGTGTTGTGGAATTTAAAGGAAAATCTCTAAATCCAGGCTTAAAGTAAAGGATATTTGGAAAATTGAAAATCTCAAATATCTTAATCTAAATCCATTAAAAATATTGAAAAAAGGGTCAAACGAAAATATACAACGATTCATTAATGCTTCGTTGCTGCTTTGGAGATGAGGTAGAGAGCACAATTTAAAATAAATAAATTTCTGTAAATGGTAATGAATAAGGAGTATTCCACTCAGTATTCCACGAATTGATGCTTGTGACTTGTGATCTTGAAATTGAAATGTAAAATTGTCAGCAAATTGCCAATTAGCGCATTTTTTTGGCATTTGAAAAGTTCCCATTATACGCTGATCCTTTATTCGTTTCAGCTTTTTATCAATTTGTTATCAGCATAACAAGCAAGCAGAACAAGCATAACAACACGAAAGTTGTGCTTTTAAGCTGATCACAATTTGTTCAAAGATTAAAACGGACCGAGATCAGCGTTTAACCGGGACCTTTAGAACGTGAAAAATATCGGCGCGGTTTGGCCATATACGTGTAAGACGGTACTATACCATGAAATATATTCAGAATCTTGACGACGTAAATTAAGAAGCCGTGTATACAAATTGCGACTCGCGACCCGTGTATTGGACGGACCTACTGTTGAATTTGCCCTATCAAAAAAAATAAGAAGAAAAAAAATAATGTGGGAATTTTAACGACGTAAGTGAAGAAAGCGTGTAAACAAATACACGCCCGCGGCACGGCTTATTGGACGAAAGTACGGTCGAATTCAACCTAGCAGGCCTGGAGATTCGAACTTTCCGCCGGGTTCATTTAAATTAATTCTGAATAACGTGTTACTAATAGTTAAGATGTTTCTAAATTAATACCTCCCGAAGTAATTATTTATCGTCTAGAAAAATATAATCTGGTGCTCACCGCTAACTTTAATTGTACAACGTATTTCAATTTTTTAAAGGCGTTGTACGTTAAAAAAAATATGGCAAAGTACTGTTTTTATTAATCTAAAATATAAATAACTCGCATCCCTTGTGAGGCATGGAATTAAAAATGATAATTCAATTACGAATTCACCGAAATAAATTAAAATGTGAGCCTCGGGCAAACCCCCGATAAACGTCGTTATGACAATGTTACATAATTTAAGAATTTCAGTGAAAGGCAAATAAAATGTAGACAGGTGGTACCTTTCAGAAATATTTTTCGATTTATTACCGACAGAACTTTCTAAATCAAAATAAAAAAATCAGAGTGTGCAACTCACACGCGATAGAAGTGAAACCTTCAGAAAACTAAAGTAGTTGAGAGTGGGGAGGCTACGAAGCACCGCACTCGAATTCCAGTGCACCTCTTCCTTTACATCTTATTTGTATTTGCGTTTTCTTCTTCGGAGTCGCTAGATGTCGCTTTCTTTTGTGTTTTCTTTTGTCTCTTCATTTTGGAGTGATTTGAAGATTGGATATTGATTTTACAGAAACATTTTTTTTTCGATTTCGTGGGATTCAATTCTTGGTCCGCTGAGTGTCTGCTGGAGGTCTATACCGCTACACCAAAGTAGACTTGCGTGGGACCGTGGAATTATCGTATTATATTGGGTCCGAGTACCCGTAATATTTTATTGCATCTCATTCTCTCGCAGGCTAAATCCTATAGATGTATGTGTTTGTCTTTTTGTTGTGTCGTTCGCTTCCGTTTCATCGAGTTTTAAATACAACGGTGCTAAAGAAGTTTTCACTTCATAATTTAGGGCGCAATTACTTTCTGTCCACTTGGTTACACTACACAGTACACTGAGTATGTTGTAATACACACAAGCCAACAATAGTATTTATGACGTAAGAACAAATCGTAAAGCTCATAAGGGCACGGTCATTATTTGAAATACCTTCCTCGAATAACCAGCGCCCTTTTTACGCGGGATTTCAACCGAACCGCGCCAAACCCTTGTCGAACAGCATTGCGATCACGTCGCCTTGTCAACTGGCTTTAATTTATAGCTGACAATATTCAAAATAATGAGTCGGTTTTTGCAAAAATCCGCGCAGCGTGAATTCATTACCAACAAAACATATATATAATATTTTTCTTATTGATAATAAATACTCGTACACCACAATCATGCTTGATTTGAATGTTCTATGTTACTTTTTTATATCGGCATAACTTTAAATTAATTGAATTCGTATATAATATGTAATATTAAATATTGAGGTTATCAATAAACTGATTATTAATTTAATTTTGCATGAGTTAATGAATGTTTGAATTTAATTTTTTGCAATAATTATGAGCAACAGTAAAAACAGACGAAGGTTATTGTTAGGGTTCAACTACGAGGCGTTTTGATACGCCACTTAAACGTGCACAAAATTATTGCAAACACAATTATTGTTGAGAATTGAATTTATGAACACCTCTCGACCTTTGGGGACAGTGTCAAATAAAGATTGTTCAGTCAGTTAAGGCTCCGTAAGTGTTGACATAAATAACGAACAAAGTAAAATTTACTTGGGTTAAATTACCGTTGGGAATCTATTGCGCTCGTAATCATTTATGGAATGTTATTTACGAAGGAATTATTTTGCATTGATGCATTTTTATATGCATTTGTGATTCGATCGTGCCTTTGACCCTATGCACTGGCTGACGTGGTAATCTTTACGATAATGTTTGTTTCCGTGCGACAGCGACATGTCGCGAGTCGCGTTTGATGACCGTGAATTTATTTGAAGTTGTAGATCTAGATGTCTTGACAGAGGAAGGTGTGCAACAAAGATAAACAATTTTAACTAAAATAGTTTTCTAATTTTTATTAGAACAACTCTCTTTTTATAACTTTTGAAGGTAATTCCCATCAATGTAAAATAGCATTAAAGAAGAAAATAATACTTATAATCTAAACGAAAATATGGAAGAGAACAAGACACAGAAAAATAAAAAGATAACGGTCGCAACTGGGACATGAACCCAGAAAATTTAATATTCATTTAGAATCTTACAAAAAGGTCAATATGTATTCTGTATAAAAATCAAATCGAATATATTTATCCGAGACACTTTCTAGGTTACAAACCAGTTCTTAGAACTGTAGAACTCAAGATTGAGGTTGCGTGTTGGAAGTCTTTATTGAGTTCTAACATGATTACAATTTTACAAATCAATTCTGAACTGGACAACGGAACAGATTAAATACACTACCGGTACCAGGTAAACAAATGAACGCTGATTTTTACTGGGTCAAGGTTAACTGCGGTTGCATGAGGCGAGAATTCTGAACGCTATGTAAACACTGGAAATACTGTACTGTGTGCGTTGCTGAGCGCCTTTATATAGTCCGGCGAGTCGGAGTATTGCTTTGTCTGGTAGTAATTCTTCACTCGGCGACTTTCTCGAAGCGCCGGAACTGTGCATTTCAGGCGCGCAATGGTTCGCACCTTTTCTGGAACGCGTGAGAGGAAGGTAGGTCTGCAGCTCATTATCGATGCTATATGTACCTACACATCCAGCCATCGTAATGCCGGCGCTAGGTGTTTTTAACGAGAGGCAGACGGAACGTTCTCGTAAGTTCGGTATTCGAACACTTTAACATGGGCATCGCTTCAGGAAATATCCATATATTTCGGAAACAATTCGGAGCGTGTGGTAGCAAAGGCTGGCTGCTACAGAACGATTGTTTTCAATGAAAAAGTAGTTGCCCATAATATGGAAAAAAATAGTCGGAGACAATATTGTTAATTCTAAAATTTGAAATACGAGAATGACAAAAATGACGGTTTGATTGAAGGTGCCAGTACAGCCAGTCAGACACATCATCTTAGTACCGTAGAAAAGGAAGAAAAAAAATTATTACAATTTACTCGCAAAAAGTGAAAGTTGCCTCTTGTACCTTGTGATAAAAATATAATTATTCCGTTTTATTTATTATTTTGGTATCAAATCCCAAATTAAAGATTTGTATGAAAAAGGCCTGGCAGCCGTTAGTCTTACAAGCTGTTTAAATAATTATTTAATTAATAAATTTTGTAAAACGCGCTTGCACACTAGAAAAATGTTCGTCTCTCACTTCCTGAAAACGAAAGGTAAGAAGTTTTTGAAAATGTGGGGCATTCACGAGAACAAATAAAATCACGATCCCTAAATTTGACCTTTTTTCTATTTTACATGGGTATTTTTTCTGAACTGTAACATGGGAAAAATTAAGAACGAGATAGGTTGCTAACTTCCATGTTTAGTTGTAAAATTATGTTTTTGTAAATTTTCTATCTTTACAAAAAATAGTTAATATTTTTTAGACCTTGTCCGGAATAATGTTTTTTTCTGATAAAACCCTCAATATTGAGATATTAATGGTAATTTTATTTAATTGCCTTTCTTCACCACTTTAAGAATAAGGAACTCCAGTGAAAAATATTATGGCTTTAAAAAAATATGTTCATATAGACCAATAAACGCTGATTCTGAATATATAAGTTTTATTTAATAATATTAAACGGAGAATTTTTAAAGAAATATTAAAAAGTCAAATTTTAAACCTCTCGTCAAAACACAGTGTCAAGTTGGCATTACTGAAAAGGTTAGTGGTGACGTCTCTGCTAACTATTCACCTGGTGTGTGGTGTGTTGAAGTGTATCAAGATGTATTGACATTTGAAATCTTACGCCACGTAAGACACGCACGCCATTCAACATTTCGTGTTTTTGGTTATTTTCATACTGTTAAAGAGATTTAGATAAATAATAGTTGTTGTGTTTATTGGAAACATTATTTAGGCTCTCAGCAATTAAAATTATGACGGAAAAGGGCTATATTTGAGGTTAAATTTAGTCGTAAATATAGTCATAAATAGGTCATATTTGACATTTGGTTTACGATACATCGATCGTATTTTCGAATTGTTATTAGTATCAAGGGCTTTTTATACAAGTTATTACACAATCGTCATGATCAATGTATTATAAATACCAGTGTTTCTGTATGTGTTATACATAAAACAATGTACATAGTCACGCCTGAACACAAAATCCGATGGTTACGATGTCATTTGTATTTGCAATGAAAAAGATGATTTATTGTTTTTATATTGCACTTTGGTAAAATACAATAACAGTAGCGGTGAGATATGGACATTTTACCATTGTTTTTCTATATTAAAAGCAGTTAATCTTGAATAAAAAACGCCTCAACTTCTCACACAAAAGTCATCGTGTCATCCTATAGTACTATAGTCATTCCGCCATTAATCAAAACAGGGTTGTTCTGCCCAAAAAAAGATTTCGAGGTGAAATTTCTCTTGAATTACACATTTACGCAAATACCTACGTATCTACCTGATTTTGTAACACTAATCCTCTTATATGTTAATTAATATGATTAATTAATTGGAAAGATATCGGAACTTGGTAAATGTACTTATAATACTGTGCTTTTCCAAATAAAACACTGTTTGCTACGTGAAATAATAATTTAAAAGTACGAATACACTAACCACTGAATTAGAAACTAAATTCAAAATAAATAAAAAAAACACTTTGCACAATAAAAATCAATCGCAATAACCGATAAAACGGAACTTAAAACATAATTATTTTTTTTCGGAGGTCCCATTTATCTTTTTAGATACATAATATCATTTTGAGTTGTCAGTGTTAAAAATAACATTGCGTAAGTACATGAACAATAATTAAGATACATAGGAATTCCTAAAAATGTATATACGTATATACATATACATATATAAATAATACCAGTAATATTGTCATATGTAATAAAAAAATTGCCAGAGTTCGAAATTTCCCTACATTTTGTCCTGATTTCCCTTTTCCCTAAAAAATATTTTTCTCCTCTAGATCTAGGGAAATTTCCCTAGACATAACATCACTGATTCAAAATGACAACTTGAAAGTAAATAAAACTATCGGTGGGTGATGAGTCACACAATCCACCATAGATACGGTTGTTTTCGGGGGTCTTGAAAAATTAAAACTTTGACAATTATTTTAACTATTAAAACTAATTATATAAATAAAAAATAAAAATGCAGTTATTTAATTTGAAGGCCTATATTCATTTAAAAAAATTAAAAAATTGGACTGGAGTTCTCTATTGTATTTTTATTGAATTTCAAGTATAAAATCTAATGAAACCAAATTGGTTTCGTTTATTCCATCCATTTCATTATTTCTCAAAACAAGAACACTTTGGGATTCAGCGTTATTCCGGGAAAGGGAAAATTTATAAAAGTTGTGTATCTACGTATATCTATCTTATGCTTTTTCCCCAAGACAGCAAGTAACATGTATTCAAAGAAATGCCTTTTTCTTACTAATGATTCAATATACTACGAGGGTTGTCCAAGAATTTAAGACCTTTCCTGATTTTCGGCGACGTGGATATTATTTCTCAAAATATGGCGGCACTAGTGTGTAGCTCAGCTTTCCCCTAAAACGCGAGTGGTGATCGGGCTTGGTAATTGCTAAGTACTGTATTTGGACTCCAGATACTAATATCTACAGCCTGTATGTCGGACGAATATCTACAGCTCATATGTTGAACTAATATCTAGGAACTTCAGAGTGTTGACTAATATCTACAGAGCGTAGGTTGAACTAATATCTACAGATACAGAGCGTAGGTTGGATTAATCAGCTAAATGTGTCCAATAGTCCGATATTAGGGATTTTTACATACATACTTACGTAAATTAAGTTTTTTAAACTGCATACGCAATATTACGTTATTCCAATATGCTATACATAATTGCAAATCCAACCTCTGCCAGTGCTGTAGATATTCGTCAACACTTTGGTTCTCATAGATATTAGTTCGATTTTTTCAGTTTTTGGAATTCCTGTAGATATTAGTAGACCCCTCCCTATATTTGTATCCGTTTGTTATGGATGCCCCGCTGTCGAATCCCGCCGCCTGCGAGGTGCGCTCAATTATTCGCTTTCCCAACAAGAGTTCCGCCATGTTGAAGTTCGTAAGCTGGTAATTTTGATCCCAGACGTCATTAAGTCTACCACACAAACTACTTTGAGGGGAAAATGGCATATGCGAATTGCGTGCTCGTTGGGTTCCCAAAATGCTGAAGATCAAAATCTTGTTGAAAGCGCTCGGGTCCCTTCGAATTGTTTTATCCAAGCAAGGCGAGACTTTTTGTGTTTATACATGGGTTCGCCGACCAACCACAGAACCAGAAAGGCAATCAATGACATGATTTGCATATTTTTCTTCACCTGAAGCAACATTTTGAAAACCTTTGGAGACCGACTAGGACGTTGAGGGAGAGGTGATAGCATTTTTGGCAGCGGAATTCTGCTAGATGGAAATCAAGGACCTAGTGCCACGGCTCACCAAGTGCATTGATCATAGAGGGGACTATGTTGAAAAATAGTGGGGATATCCTACCTACAATTTCATATAAGTTTTTGTAAATATACATTTTTTCTGATTTTTTAAATTAGAACGGTCCTTAATTCTTGGACAATCCTCGTAAAATGAAGACATATGACAAAATTCTTTGCTTTTTATTACATTTCCAGTCAAATAAGCATCCTTCACAGTAAAAGTAAGTGAAATGAAGCTTTTCTATAAATTAACACAGTAATATGACTTTTGAAAATTGGAATTATGATGCACTTTTTCACAGACAAAATAAATATACTTGCAAGTGACGAAACAACGAGAAAGAATAATATATAGACAACTGTTTTCATTGCCAATCGAATAAGAAATGTTCAAAAGCATATTTCAATGTAAGATCAAAATAACTTAATTAAATCAAATTAAATACTGTCAGCTAATCGCAAATCTACGATGGATTTCTTGGCTTAGGAGAGTTCAATGAATGAATACTTACAAATTTCAAATATGCACTCTTCTTCAAATTAGATTATTATTCGAGGAGGGGACAAAAAACATTTCCTCGATTTTTTATTTCTTAACTAACAAATTGAAATGTAGGAATTTCCGATAAATCTTTTTCGTTACCATTTCTCGAAAAACTTCAACAACTTAATTCATTATCTTTCTCTTCCACTTGTTAAGCAATTATTTGAACTAAATTAAGACATTATTAGCAAAACTCAATCGAAAATCTGAAAACAGAAAAATCGGAAAAAGGTACGGTCACATCTAGGACTCAAACCGAGGACCTACGCCTTGCCGGGACGGAGCTCTACCAACTGAGCTAATGTGTTCCTATCCGATTCGGTTGTACTTAACTGTATCATACTTCGACTAAGAATTATCAACATTTTCTTAATGATTTTTTTATTGACTGCTATCTTCATGTATGATTGCAAGATTCAAACCCGAACTAAATGCTAACTAGGTAGTGTCTTGGATAAATTTTATCCATTTTTATTTTTTGATTTGCGACATCTATTGACTTTTCTGCCAGTCTACGATGAATATTTATTTTTATTTTTAAATTCCCTCAAATTGTAATATTTTGATTAAATGAAGACAATATTAGCGAAACTCGATCAAAAATCTGAAAACAGAAAATCAGAAAAAGATTCGGTCATATCTTGGACTCGAACCCAGGAACTACGCCTTGCCGGTGCGGAGCTCTAGTTTAATTTGAATTGACATTAATTAAGTTTGTTGTTTCTTTGGCACATCATTTTGTGATATTTTTGACGTCTGATTCCCTCTGTATTAAAAAAATGGCAAAAACGAATTATTGTTTTGTCCTTGTATCTGAAGCGTTTGAAATAATTTTAATGAGGCGGGAAAATATAAGATTTTTCAGAGAAAATAATTCTTTATGTAAAGTTTTTCTTAACAGTTTTCTAGAAATTGCTTCACAGATGCGAACCTATAATTAAAATTTATTACTTTGCCAACATAGGCTTCGAATTATTCAACATAATTAAAAAAATATATTTAATAATTTTTATTTTAGTAATTTGTAAGAGAGTTTCATAGTTAAACTACTACTACTCATATACTACAAGAGAGTTGTAGAGTTTGAATGTAGGTACTTTTTTCATTCCTTCCTTCCATTCTTCGGCAATTACGTTTAATGCTGTTTCACATTAGTTATTAGATCTGAATCCTGATTGCTCTTGGTATAAAATATTGTGTTTATCTAAGTATTGCAAGATTTGTTCTTTTATTATCACAGAATCTGTTCATATTTTGGTAAGGTGTTGATTGATCGAAATTCTTCATATTTTCTGATATTTTTAGTTGGAACCGGTATACGAGCAATAGTAGATAGTTTCCATGACTGTGGAAATTTTCTTCTTCAATCGTCTCGTTAATAATATTTAATATAGTAGATCCAATTACTGGAAAAGCATCTCTTATTATACTAACTAGCAGACCCGGCCACACGTTGCTATGGCTAACGATACACAACGCCATTACCCGACCTTTATAAAATCCACACTACACGCTTGCCAGCTGCCCGCTGCTCGCCGCCTGAATTCAATATTTGTATTTCTCGGCTTTTCTCTACTATACTAAGCATGTATTACACATATAAACCTTCCCCTTGAATCACTCTATCTAGTGGTGAAAACCGCATGAAAATCCGTTGCGTAGTTTAAAAGATCTATGCGCACATACATTTTGAGCGACTTCATTTTATACTATGTAATGATTTATACTAGGTAATGATGATGATGATAATGATGATGATGATAGATAATCCATCTGAACTATTCTTTGAATTTAATTTCGTTTAAAATGTTAAATAAATATTCTGCATTTATTTTTCTGAAGACCAATGATCTTTGTTTGAGTCGATATTGTCGTTTGTGAGCAATGTTGGGTATTAATTTGTTAATTTGTGATACTTTCAATAAAATATTTATTTAAGTTATTAGCCATGTTTTCTACGTTTATCTCTTTTGGGAAGTTTACTATTTTTATGTCGTCTTTGAATCTACTAACTCTCTTACGCTTTTCCAAATTTTTTGGGATCCCCTTCTTCTGAGTTTATTTTATTTTTTATGTACTCATTATGCTTTCTTTTTATGTCTTTAGAGTATTTGTTTCTCGCTTTTTTGTAGTTATCCCAATCCGTAATACGATTAGTAAGGCATGCTCTTTTGTAAAATGTATCTCTATCGTGCTGCATTGTACGTAGTTCGTTTTGTGTAATATTTATTATTGTTTCTTTTATGTAGCTTCTGTTCTGGAACTACTTTATCAATAGATTTTATGTAGCTTCTGTTCTGGAACTACTTTATCAATAGATTTTATGTAGCTTCTGTTCTGGAACTACTTTATCAATAGATTTTTTTAAGTTTAATATCTTCTGGTAAGCTTTTTTGTTATATTCAATTTGATTTATTCCAATCCAATTAATAGTCTCTAAGGTTGGATGAAAATATTATTAATTGTATTTTTTTTTAAATTTTGTATAATACACCAACCTCCATATTCTCAAATCAAAATACAACCGTATCTTGTACTTAAAACATTCTACCAAACGTGAATTCATTAATATCTTTTCTAATTTTAAACTCACATTCTCATCAGGCAGTAATGGAATCTGTGGCAGGTGGGAGGGGAACCTGGCAGGGGAACCTGGGAGGGGGAGGGGAACTCAGGAGGGGGGTACGCGGGACGGGGAAAGGGTGGGAATGAAGTGGGGAGCGGAAGGTGGAGGAGGCGGAGTGAAAACGCGAGAGGGGAAGGGGGCGCGGGAGAGGAAGGGGTGGCGGAAGGGGAACGAGACGAATGGGAAAGGACACGCAGGGAGAAACAATTTCTTTATTAAATGGCATAGCGGCGCATGCCGGGTACCAGCTAGTTTAATATATTTGAAATGGAATCACACAATTCTATCATATAAAATTCACTGCAAAATATTACTTTCCCAAATAAAATTCTAATCAAAGATATTCAAATACAGAAGAGATATGCTATGGTGTCCGCGCAACTGTCGCCGGACTACGCGCTAATTAGCGTAGATTTCATACAAAAAGAATTTGTTCATTTCGTTGATTTTTTGAAAATGTGCATTAATATTGGTAAACAATATATTTTAAATAAGGAAAGAATTCGTTCATTTAGTTTAACGTTCGTTTGGTTTATTCGTTAATTATTTGTTCTTTTAGTTTATTTGTTAATTGGTAAACAATATCGGCGACACCCGGAAGCGCAGACCCACATAGTAAAAACAGCAGATAGCACATCTACTTATATTTCAATATCTTTGATTCTAATTATCATTATTCACAAAATAAAGAACATTATTTTTTCTTTGTATTTTTTGGACGTAATTAAAATAATAATATTAAGTACACTCTGCTTTTTACAATTTTAAACACGATCAGCCTTACTAAAAAAAAACCACAGCACGCCAGATAACCCGTGTTATTGCAACAACATGAATAAAACAAAAATACACTAAAACACGATAACATTACTAATAATATTTGATCTTAAATCTTAAAACGTATTGTGAATCCGGCAACAATGCATATTTAAGTACTAAACTGTTTGTTTTCCTTCATAACCGCTAGGTGGCGCGGCGGCGCGGCGCCTGCGCATTCGTTGTTCGCGCCCGAAAAAGACGCTGGAAGCGCGAAAAGATTTCTGTGTGTGCGAAATGATTTTTGTGTGTGCAATATTACTTATGTGATGGTTAATTTCTATTAATATGAATAATTTACTCTTATATTTATATCATTGATATATTTACCGTGTTTTTGTGGTTTTTCATAAGTTTTAGTCAAGTTATAAAACAATAATCGTACTTTGAAAATTGAAGTGTCAAAAACTATTTTATATGATACATGAGAACACAAATTTAGATTTAAAGGTTTTATTTTACGATAATTTTATGAAAGTGGTGTTTTTTTTAAATAATAATATCTAATACACGTGTGCCTAAATGCATCAAAGAAATTAACGTCTTTAGAGATGCAAGAAATCTGATATAAAAGACGGTATAATTTTTAGGTTAGTTTTTTGGCAATTAAAAAAACTTTGAAATTTTTTATTATTTTTTTATTGTATGCACGAGGAAAAAGTAAGGTGATAGTTTCCTTCCAAATTTATTACATAAAAGGACTGTGTTTTTGAAATTTTGTTTTTTTTAATTTCTCTACATTTTAGTCAAAAAAATTTTGGTAAGAAATTTTTTTCCATTTATTTCCGAATTTGAATCTTAAAAATGTCAGTTTTTGAAAACTAAACTGTATCTCAAATATACAAATCTAAAAGGAAATTTCATCTAGTTTTCATAAATGGTATTTTTTTACGACACCTTCAAAAATAAGAAATATATAGAACATTCAAAATACTATGGAAAAATTACAAATATAGTTCGGACATCAATGGTTAAAAGAGAGATAAACTACCCTCTCAGGCCGTGGAAACCATGTGTATTTCTTTCAATGAACAAATTTTTAATTAGTAATGTTTTCACATCCGCGGCCGTTTGTCAATTGAATAAAATTTTCACTGGGTTTTTTAGTAAAGCTGGAAGTCAATAAGAATTTTTAAAAAATCACGTAAAATCTAATCAAACTTAATTACCGTAGCCGAAATAACAAATGGTAATATTTGTATAGTCTGAGAATGCCAAATTTTTTATTCTTACCTATTTCCTAAATCCGTATATTTTCTTATTTTTTCAGAAACAGATTTTTGGATATTACAGGAATTTGGAATAGCGACATCAATTATATAAGTTTTAATATATTAAAACTATTGTACTGCAAAAAGCTTGAAAATTGTATAATACTTATATGTAGTTAATTGGACAATATAATAATTATTATTAATTAAATATTTAAATCTGAAATAACCGGAAAGCAAACACATAACATAAGATGATTATGTTAAGTGACTAAGTTTTCAAAATGTTCACGTACAATATATTTTATCAAACCGGAAAGCAATCACATAACCTAAGGTTACTAAGTTACGTTACTAAGATGTTATCAAAAAATTGGGAGCAATTTTGATATGTTGAAAGTTTGTTTTCGTTTTAGATTATTGCAATCTGTATAATTGTAGTGTATACGGATTTTGCCAAGGCTTTTGATCGAGTTGATCATGATATTTTACTACTTAAAATGTACAAACTTGGTTTCGATCAACAAACACTTATATTATTCGCGTCCTATTTAAAAGCTAGAAGTCAATATGTAAAAATAAATGGACATGAATCTAAACAATTCCCGGCGTTATCAGGTATTCCCCAAGGTTCAAACCTTGGTCCTTTGCTGTTCCTTATACTTATAGATGACATCCAGGTTTGTGTAAAATATTGCAAATGTCTTCTATTTGCAGATGACCTCAAACTTTTGATGGAAATAATCTGTTACTATGACTGCTTAAAAATGCAATCTGACCTTGATGCTATTGCAGAATGGTCAGTAAAAAACAAATTAGAATTCAATATAAAAAAGTGTGTAACCATGACATATACCCGCTCCCAGAAGCCCATAGTTTTTGAATACAACATTAAAGGGAAAACATTATGCCGAGTCAATAGCTTTAAAGATCTCGGTATCGTCTTTGATCCCAAACTGACATTCTCGGATCATATCATATATAGAATGCTGCTCTCTGTCAAGAGACATTTTAAAGATGTTCTTAAGAAAAGAACTACTGTCAATTAATCTTACAAATATCTTAGTTCTCCATAACATTCTTTCTTTAAAAAAAATAAAAAAAACACACCATTATCAAATAAATACTGCAGCTCACATATATTTATGTACAATTAATTATTTAAGTACTAACTTATACCTAACTAATAACTAATAGCATTTATGTACACTCCCCTTCCATACACAAGCAAATGCTTTTAATGGAAGGGTAGTAAAATAAAAACCTGTAAAAAAAATATTTAGTTGTAAAATTTGTAATTATAATAAATGTTTCAATAAATAATAAAAAAAAAAAAAAAAAAATATATATATATATATATATATATCACGGCTCACTTCAGCATGCTACAAACTCCTGGGTTTCATCATCAGAATATGTAAGCAATTTGATGACCCAGATGCAATGATAGCCATGTTTGATGGAGTCATAAGAAGTAAGCTGGAGTATGCCAGTGGTGTGTGGACTCCGCACCAAGCGAAATATATTAATATGCTAGAACAAGTTCAGAAAAAATTCCTTAGGTATGTCTATATGCGGATGAATGGAACGTACCCGAGATTCATGCACCATATGGAATTACTTGAGGCAACAAATAGATTTAGCTTGGAAACTAGACGTTATGCAAATCTTGCAATTCTTAGTTTTAGCATAATCCATAATCGTATTGACAGCCCATTCCTCTTGGAATGTTATGGCTTATACGTGCCTGAAAATTTCAGCCGTAGTCGTCGACACGACTTATTCAAAATACCATACGGCAGAACAGATGTTCTAGCACAGCATAGCATGACAAGAGGAATGGTGCTGTTGAACGAAATATCGGAAACACTAGATATATATAACTCTTCTTTAGATAGCCTTAAGATTTTTTTGTATATTAATCATCTTCCTAGGTGTTAAGACTTAAAATGAGAAAATTGTACAGTTATTGGATAAAAATCTGTTGTACAAATAAAAAAATAAAAAAATAAAAATAAAAAAAAAATAAAAAAAAATTTGTATAAATTCTTCGAACAATCTATTTGTTGTTATTATAATTATTAATTTACTAGCTGACCCGACAAACGTTGTTCTGCCGTATAAATTATTTCTAGTGAATATTTTGGTTGTTAAATAAAAAATAACGAATATATTAGAAGTGTGTGGGAATGGGATCTATGACAGAAAGGGTAACGGAGCGCTGTAGACGATGACAGCCGATAAAAGCAAAAAAACACCAACTAAAGTAGGAAAATGAAATAAAGAAAATCAATATGAATTTCAAAGAGCAACTGACTGCACGATATTTTTTGTCAGTCTGTCTTTAGCCAACACAAATAAGCTCGATGGTTCGCCCACGCGAGAACACGATGCCGAATGAAATATCAAAATGACGCGACGCTTCTCGTGAATGTCTTGCGCATGTGTGGATGAATTTTCGATGAGGCTGACGTAGCGCCATCTGTCATTCAACAACATAAATAATTTCGTTCTGTTTGAAATACGAAAGACGGTTAAATTTGTTCGTACAAAAAAATACTAAAATCATGATTAAAAAATGGGAGGGCTGGGGTAGGAGGGTTAAAATTTGGGGTTATGGGTATTTTTTAATGCCAATTAAAAAATAAAAATAGGAAAAAAATAAAATAAAATAAATTTGTCTAAAAAATACTTTTTTTCTGGATAGGGACACACTAATCACCTACCGGTATGAAATAGACTTTAAAACCTATTCTAATACCTACCAAATATACATTTAAAAAAATCATAATAGGTAATCAGTAATCAGTCACGCGCGCCGCGCGCCGTTTCGGAGGAGTGCGACCACAAACACCGTGGCACGAAGTGAAGTACCAATTTTCTGCAAACTCCTTGTACGCCTCCGGATGGCTGGTTTTCAGTTGTATCATATCTTACATGTAGAGATGGGCAAGTTTTGCATACTGGAAGTGCCCACTTACATGGAAGAATGGTATCATTTGCTGTACATCAAGTAGTCGTCCTAAACACCACGATGCGACGCTCAGAATCAATGAACTTCTTCTTCAGGGTAACCATGAGGAAGTATCTACTGAACCCACAAAGCAGCGATAGGCCCATTATCCTTGAGGGATTCCAGATGATTCTCAAATTTAATCAAAGCTAACACCAAGGAAACTCTTCAACTTTGTCTGGAGTAAGTTCCTCCATGCTGGTCAGCATAATCCCCTTTTGTAGAGAATTTTATGTAGATAATTTAGTTTGTAGACATTTTTTCTGAAACTGAAAAACTGAAAAAAGGGACCTTTACAGACCTCCCCACCCTTAGCTCCACCCCCACCCCCCAGGACTTTTAGTATGTTTTTAAGGACACCTTCCCCTACAACTGGGCCAAAATTGGCTTCTACACGAATTATTTCCTCTATTTTTCCTTCGTTGCCTGGACTAATAAATAATAAGAGTTTCTTTATTTTATTATTGCATATTGTTGACAATGACTAAAGAATTATTGAGAGAAAAATTGTCTTGCCAAAATAACTTACTTGTATAATTGTATAATAATATATTAGATATTAGATTCCTTCTTTCTCAAAACAAAAAAAAAAACATCTATAATTTACCACTAAGCTCACAATCTGAGCTGTGTTTATAAAAATGTATCACACCTTGTTCATTTCTGTGATTATTCCTGAAAAATAGTTTTTTAAGGAATGCAAAATATTTATTTTGGGCAATAATTTTATATTTTAATTTTTTATTCTGTCCCTAGCCTTATTTAGGTCCGCAGCTCTGTGCGTTTGAAAAAAGTTTTCACAAGTTTTTTCGTTTTGCAAAAATAATGATACATATTTTGAACAAAATATCAAAGTTAAAAGTTGTAAGCCTAACATTTTATCTAGGAAGGCCTCGAAGTTTCCGCGATTACTCAAATTACTTCCATGTATTTGCTGGGAGGAACTTTTCGAGGAAAGAAGGAGTGAACCCGATAAATACCTACATTGTTATAATAACTTTAAAAAATATAAATATATATATAAACATACATAACACCGTCTATTTGGCGACCAGCAAGGGAAATTATGCATATATATATATATATATATATATATATATATATATATATATATATAAATTCTCGTACAAATAAATATTGTATCGAAACCACAAGTTATGCAGCACAACGTATCATTAAAATATATATATAGATATATATATATATATTTTTTTTTAATGATACGTTGTGCTGCACAACTTGTGGTTTCGATACAATATTTATTTGTACGAGAATTTGAAATTGAATAAATCAAACAGAATGTAAATCTTGGAAAAGGAAATAGTAATCTTCTTATACATATATGAAAATCTCGTGCCACGGTGTTTGTGGTCGCACTCCTCCGAAACGGCGCGCGGCGCGCGTGACTGATTACTGATTACCTATTATGATTTTTTTAAATGTATATTTGGTAGGTATTAGAATAGGTTTTAAAGTCTATTTCATACCGGTAGGTGATTAGTGTGTCCCTATCCAGAAAAAAAGTATTTTTTAGACAAATTTATTTTATTTTATTTTTTTCCTATTTTTATTTTTTAATTGGCATTAAAAAATACCCATAACCCCAAATTTTAACCCTCCTACCCCAGCCCTCCCATTTTTTAATCATGATTTTAGTATTTTTTTGTACGAACAAATTTAACCGTCTTTCGTATTTCAAACAGAACGAAATTATTTATGTTGTTGAATGACAGATGGCGCTACGTCAGCCTCATCGAAAATTCATCCACACATGCGCAAGACATTCACGAGAAGCGTCGCGTCATTTTGATATTTCATTCGGCATCGTGTTCTCGCGTGGGCGAACCATCGAGCTTATTTGTGTTGGCTAAAGACAGACTGACAAAAAATATCGTGCAGTCAGTTGCTCTTTGAAATTCATATTGATTTTCTTTATTTCATTTTCCTACTTTAGTTGGTGTTTTTTTGCTTTTATCGGCTGTCATCGTCTACAGCGCTCCGTTACCCTTTCTGTCATAGATCCCATTCCCACACACTTCTAATATATTCGTTATTTTTTATTTAACAACCAAAATATTCACTAGAAATAATTTATACGGCAGAACAACGTTTGTCGGGTCAGCTAGTAAATTAATAATTATAATAACAACAAATAGATTGTTCGAAGAATTTATACAAATTTTTTTTTATTTTTTTTTTATTTTTTTTTTTTTATTTTTTTATTTGTACAACAGATTTTTATCCAATAACTGTACAATTTTCTCATTTTAAGTCTTAACACCTAGGAAGATGATTAATATACAAAAAAATCTTAAGGCTATCTAAAGAAGAGTTATATATATCTAGTGTTTCCGATATTTCGTTCAACAGCACCATTCCTCTTGTCATGCTATGCTGTGCTAGAACATCTGTTCTGCCGTATGGTATTTTGAATAAGTCGTGTCGACGACTACGGCTGAAATTTTCAGGCACGTATAAGCCATAACATTCCAAGAGGAATGGGCTGTCAATACGATTATGGATTATGCTAAAACTAAGAATTGCAAGATTTGCATAACGTCTAGTTTCCAAGCTAAATCTATTTGTTGCCTCAAGTAATTCCATATGGTGCATGAATCTCGGGTACGTTCCATTCATCCGCATATAGACATACCTAAGGAATTTTTTCTGAACTTGTTCTAGCATATTAATATATTTCGCTTGGTGCGGAGTCCACACACCACTGGCATACTCCAGCTTACTTCTTATGACTCCATCAAACATGGCTATCATTGCATCTGGGTCATCAAATTGCTTACATATTCTGATGATGAAACCCAGGAGTTTGTAGCATGCTGAAGTGAGCCGTGATATATATATATATATATTTTTTTTTTTTTTTATTTTTTTTTTTATTATTTATTGAAACATTTATTATAATTACAAATTTTACAACTAAATATTTTTTTTACAGGTTTTTTTTTTTACTACCCTTCCATTAAAAGCATTTGCTTGTGTATGGAAGGGGAGTGTACATAAATGCTATTAGTTATTAGTTAGGTATAAGTTAGTACTTAAATAATTAATTGTACATAAATATATGTGAGCTGCAGTATTTATTTGATAATGGTGTGTTTTTTTTATTTTTTTTAAAGAAAGAATGTTATGGAGAACTAAGATATTTGTAAGATTAATTGACAGTAGTTCTTTTCTTAAGAACATCTTTAAAATGTCTCTTGACAGAGAGCAGCATTCTATATATGATATGATCCGAGAATGTCAGTTTGGGATCAAAGACGATACCGAGATCTTTAAAGCTATTGACTCGGCATAATGTTTTCCCTTTAATGTTGTATTCAAAAACTATGGGCTTCTGGGAGCGGGTATATGTCATGGTTACACACTTTTTTATATTGAATTCTAATTTGTTTTTTACTGACCATTCTGCAATAGCATCAAGGTCAGATTGCATTTTTAAGCAGTCATAGTAACAGATTATTTCCATCAAAAGTTTGAGGTCATCTGCAAATAGAAGACATTTGCAATATTTTACACAAACCTGGATGTCATCTATAAGTATAAGGAACAGCAAAGGACCAAGGTTTGAACCTTGGGGAATACCTGATAACGCCGGGAATTGTTTAGATTCATGTCCATTTATTTTTACATATTGACTTCTAGCTTTTAAATAGGACGCGAATAATATAAGTGTTTGTTGATCGAAACCAAGTTTGTACATTTTAAGTAGTAAAATATCATGATCAACTCGATCAAAAGCCTTGGCAAAATCCGTATACACTACAATTATACAGATTGCAATAATCTAAAACGAAAACAAACTTTCAACATATCAAAATTGCTCCCAATTTTTTGATAACATCTTAGTAACGTAACTTAGTAACCTTAGGTTATGTGATTGCTTTCCGGTTTGATAAAATATATTGTACGTGAACATTTTGAAAACTTAGTCACTTAACATAATCATCTTATGTTATGTGTTTGCTTTCCGGTTATTTCAGATTTAAATATTTAATTAATAATAATTATTATATTGTCCAATTAACTACATATAAGTATTATACAATTTTCAAGCTTTTTGCAGTACAATAGTTTTAATATATTAAAACTTATATAATTGATGTCGCTATTCCAAATTCCTGTAATATCCAAAAATCTGTTTCTGAAAAAATAAGAAAATATACGGATTTAGGAAATAGGTAAGAATAAAAAATTTGGCATTCTCAGACTATACAAATATTACCATTTGTTATTTCGGCTACGGTAATTAAGTTTGATTAGATTTTACGTGATTTTTTAAAAATTCTTATTGACTTCCAGCTTTACTAAAAAACCCAGTGAAAATTTTATTCAATTGACAAACGGCCGCGGATGTGAAAACATTACTAATTAAAAATTTGTTCATTGAAAGAAATACACATGGTTTCCACGGCCTGAGAGGGTAGTTTATCTCTCTTTTAACCATTGATGTCCGAACTATATTTGTAATTTTTCCATAGTATTTTGAATGTTCTATATATTTCTTATTTTTGAAGGTGTCGTAAAAAAATACCATTTATGAAAACTAGATGAAATTTCCTTTTAGATTTGTATATTTGAGATACAGTTTAGTTTTCAAAAACTGACATTTTTAAGATTCAAATTCGGAAATAAATGGAAAAAAATTTCTTACCAAAATTTTTTTGACTAAAATGTAGAGAAATTAAAAAAAACAAAATTTCAAAAACACAGTCCTTTTATGTAATAAATTTGGAAGGAAACTATCACCTCACTTTTTCCTCGTGCATACAATAAAAAAATAATAAAAAATTTCAAAGTTTTTTTAATTGCCAAAAAACTAACCTAAAAATTATACCGTCTTTTATATCAGATTTCTTGCATCTCTAAAGACGTTAATTTCTTTGATGCATTTAGGCACACGTGTATTAGATATTATTATTTAAAAAAAACACCACTTTCATAAAATTATCGTAAAATAAAACCATACCAGATACATTTTACAAAAGAGCATGCCTTACTAATCGTATTACGGATTGGGATAACTACAAAAAAGCGAGAAACAAATACTCTAAAGACATAAAAAGAAAGCATAATGAGTACATAAAAAATAAAATAAACTCAGAAGAAGGGGATCCCAAAAAATTTGGAAAAGCGTAAGAGAGTTAGTAGATTCAAAGACGACATAAAAATAGTAAACTTCCCAAAAGAGATAAACGTAGAAAACATGGCTAATAACTTAAATAAATATTTTATTGAAAGTATCACAGCACGCCAGATAACCCGTGTTATTGCAACAACATGAATAAAACAAAAATACACTAAAACACGATAACATTACTAATAATATTTGATCTTAAATCTTAAAACGTATTGTGAATCCGGCAACAATGCATATTTAAGTACTAAACTGTTTGTTTTCCTTCATAACCGCTAGGTGGCGCGGCGGCGCGGCGCCTGCGCATTCGTTGTTCGCGCCCGAAAAAGACGCTGGAAGCGCGAAAAGATTTCTGTGTGTGCGAAATGATTTTTGTGTGTGCAATATTACTTATGTGATGGTTAATTTCTATTAATATGAATAATTTACTCTTATATTTATATCATTGATATATTTACCGTGTTTTTGTGGTTTTTCATAAGTTTTAGTCAAGTTATAAAACAATAATCGTACTTTGAAAATTGAAGTGTCAAAAACTATTTTATATGATACATGAGAACACAAATTTAGATTTAAAGGTTTTATTTTACGATAATTTTATGAAAGTGGTGTTTTTTTTAAATAATAATATCTAATACACGTGTGCCTAAATGCATCAAAGAAATTAACGTCTTTAGAGATGCAAGAAATCTGATATAAAAGACGGTATAATTTTTAGGTTAGTTTTTTGGCAATTAAAAAAACTTTGAAATTTTTTATTATTTTTTTATTGTATGCACGAGGAAAAAGTGAGGTGATAGTTTCCTTCCAAATTTATTACATAAAAGGACTGTGTTTTTGAAATTTTGTTTTTTTTAATTTCTCTACATTTTAGTCAAAAAAATTTTGGTAAGAAATTTTTTTCCATTTATTTCCGAATTTGAATCTTAAAAATGTCAGTTTTTGAAAACTAAACTGTATCTCAAATATACAAATCTAAAAGGAAATTTCATCTAGTTTTCATAAATGGTATTTTTTTACGACACCTTCAAAAATAAGAAATATATAGAACATTCAAAATACTATGGAAAAATTACAAATATAGTTCGGACATCAATGGTTAAAAGAGAGATAAACTACCCTCTCAGGCCGTGGAAACCATGTGTATTTCTTTCAATGAACAAATTTTTAATTAGTAATGTTTTCACATCCGCGGCCGTTTGTCAATTGAATAAAATTTTCACTGGGTTTTTTAGTAAAGCTGGAAGTCAATAAGAATTTTTAAAAAATCACGTAAAATCTAATCAAACTTAATTACCGTAGCCGAAATAACAAATGGTAATATTTGTATAGTCTGAGAATGCCAAATTTTTTATTCTTACCTATTTCCTAAATCCGTATATTTTCTTATTTTTTCAGAAACAGATTTTTGGATATTACAGGAATTTGGAATAGCGACATCAATTATATAAGTTTTAATATATTAAAACTATTGTACTGCAAAAAGCTTGAAAATTGTATAAGGACAATATAATAATTATTATTAATTAAATATTTAAATCTGAAATAACCGGAAAGCAAACACATAACATAAGATGATTATGTTAAGTGACTAAGTTTTCAAAATGTTCACGTACAATATATTTTATCAAACCGGAAAGCAATCACATAACCTAAGGTTACTAAGTTACGTTACTAAGATGTTATCAAAAAATTGGGAGCAATTTTGATATGTTGAAAGTTTGTTTTCGTTTTAGATTATTGCAATCTGTATAATTGTAGTGTATACGGATTTTGCCAAGGCTTTTGATCGAGTTGATCATGATATTTTACTACTTAAAATGTACAAACTTGGTTTCGATCAACAAACACTTATATTCTTCGCGTCCTATTTAAAAGCTAGAAGTCAATATGTAAAAATAAATGGACATGAATCTGAACAATTCCCGGCGTTATCAGGTATTCCCCAAGGTTCAAACCTTGGTCCTTTGCTGTTCCTTATACTTATAGATGACATCCAGGTTTGTGTAAAATATTGCAAATGTCTTCTATTTGCAGATGACCTCAAACTTTTGATGGAAATAATCTGTTACTATGACTGCTTAAAAATGCAATCTGACCTTGATGCTATTGCAGAATGGTCAGTAAAAAACAAATTAGAATTCAATATAAAAAAAGTGTGTAACCATGACATATACCCGCTCCCAGAAGCCCATAGTTTTTGAATACAACATTAAAGGGAAAACATTATGCCGAGTCAATAGCTTTAAAGATCTCGGTATCGTCTTTGATCCCAAACTGACATTCTCGGATCATATCATATATAGAATGCTGCTCTCTGTCAAGAGACATTTTAAAGATGTTCTTAAGAAAAGAACTACTGTCAATTAATCTTACAAATATCTTAGTTCTCCATAACATTCTTTCTTTAAAAAAAATAAAAAAAACACACCATTATCAAATAAATACTGCAGCTCACATATATTTATGTACAATTAATTATTTAAGTACTAACTTATACCTAACTAATAACTAATAGCATTTATGTACACTCCCCTTCCATACACAAGCAAATGCTTTTAATGGAAGGGTAGTAAAAAAAAAAAACCTGTAAAAAAAATATTTTGTTGTAAAATTTGTAATTATAATAAATGTTTCAATAAATAATAAAAAAAAATAAAAAAAAATAAAAATAAAAATATATATATATATATATCACGGCTCACTTCAGCATGCTACAAACTCCTGGGTTTCATCATCAGAATATGTAAGCAATTTGATGACCCAGATGCAATGATAGCCATGTTTGATGGAGTCATAAGAAGTAAGCTGGAGTATGCCAGTGGTGTGTGGACTCCGCACCAAGCGAAATATATTAATATGCTAGAACAAGTTCAGAAAAAATTCCTTAGGTATGTCTATATGCGGATGAATGGAACGTACCCGAGATTCATGCACCATATGGAATTACTTGAGGCAACAAATAGATTTAGCTTGGAAACTAGACGTTATGCAAATCTTGCAATTCTTAGTTTTAGCATAATCCATAATCGTATTGACAGCCCATTCCTCTTGGAATGTTATGGCTTATACGTGCCTGAAAATTTCAGCCGTAGTCGTCGACACGACTTATTCAAAATACCATACGGCAGAACAGATGTTCTAGCACAGCATAGCATGACAAGAGGAATGGTGCTGTTGAACGAAATATCGGAAACACTAGATATATATAACTCTTCTTTAGATAGCCTTAAGATTTTTTTGTATATTAATCATCTTCCTAGGTGTTAAGACTTAAAATGAGAAAATTGTACAGTTATTGGATAAAAATCTGTTGTACAAATAAAAAAATAAAAAAATAAAAAATAAATAAAAAAAAATCCACCATATTATTATATATACCTGTAATATTACCAATATGATGATCAATGGAAAACGAAAGGAACAAAATAAGACTGATTCACTTGCTCAGCGAGAAAATGACAGTAACCGGGATTGAAACAACCGTTGCTACAGGGGCTGCTGACAGTACTATTGTGAGGTGTGGGTTGGATGAACACACAATAGTTGGGGAGGATGTGAACTTGATAGTTCTCCTCGTTGGATTGGCACCACCAACAATCAATATGTACTTCACGAAGCCAGGCCATGGAAATGTGGAGATCAAATTGTTTTCGGTGCGACAACTTTAACAGCTTCCAATCGCCAAAACGATTCTCTTTCTCCGTAGCTTCTCCGGATGCGACACCATCTCGGCGATACATGGAAGGAGTAAAGTGGGAATCGCTAAGCTCTTCATATAAAATCCTGGCCTCACCCAAGACATTTCAGCAGTATTCACAGATCCCTCAGCAGTGTTTGTTCTATGACCATATCCGACCAAATATTTGCCAAGGTGTACCTTTGCGAATAATAGTGAATTAATTAAATTTTTTTTATTATTAAATTTTTTTTTTTTTGCGGAGCGTGTTTGCGGCGGAGCGTGTTTCCATGGCAGCAAAGCATGGTGGGCTTCGGGGTTCCATGAAACGGTGAGCTGATCCCTTAGCTGAAGGTGGCGTCGAACCTTGTAAGTCGCGGGATGTAGCTGTTCTCGAGAGCTGAAGACACGATGGGCCTTAATAGCTGAGACGTGATGAAATCCTCGAAGAGGCTGCCCTGGAGAGAGCTGAGATGCCATGCAGGAGCACTTGTGCGGAGATCTGTTACATGTTGAGATGTTGACCGACTGTTGGTCTGGGACTGACTAAGCAAGCGCAGAGTTGAGTCGCTTTATATACTAGCGCGACCGGTGGAGTAATTTTCCATTCGCCGGCAATGTGTACACTGGAAAGTACTCGATAATACACGGTGCTGAATATTCAGGCGGCTTATAAATTGAGACCTTTCTAGGTGGTGGCGATATTATTGGTGGAGATATTATTATATATGGCGAAGTCCTTCGTGGCCGGTATAGGTAGGTAGGTATGTACCCAGCAGAACCTTGCGCGGTAGGTATGTACGTAGATAAGTAGCTAGCGGTATCGCGCGAATATTAGATGGTTCTCGTGTCTTCTTTTGATGGCGAAAGATAATGATGTGTCGCCACAGTTCAAATACTAAAATTCACAGGAAATTATGGTAGTAGGAAATAATGAACAGTCTTTTCTTTTTTGTAATTTAATAGGTGTCTGAGTTTTTTTCACGCTCCCGAATCATCAAAAAAAATATGTATTTTTAAAAGCATTTTACTCGTATATTTGAAGGTAAAGCGCGTCTGCTAAAAAAGGATTCTTTAGTGAAAATAATAATGTAAAGAGAATTTATTAACATTTCTAGGCGATCGTCCTTAGTAGGAATCACGAATATAATTATAATACATAACAAAATTATAAAAAATCAATCTCAAAATGTCATTAAAATTGAAGTGTCCTATCATTTTTAAGCAATAGTTATTTTAATTGATTTTCAAATACGTTTTGAATTTTGATTTGAAAATTCCATTGTATGAAATGGTGATTGGTGGGATGGCTTATTTCCATTACACAGCAAAGCATAAACAGAAATCATTTGTTGGTTTAATACACTCGTATGTTCGCATTGATTAACACTCTCCAATTCCTACTGCTCTAAGAAAACCAGACGTAAATTAATCAAACCCTAACATATATACTCGTATATACATAGGTTTTTAATCCTATCGTTCTTACCGAACCAATCTCATCTTGTCCTGAACTAAACGAACCTTCCCAAACCTATTCTTATTTCAAGGACGTTTAAACATTGACTAGGCCGCGATGTAATTGGTGGGAAGGAAGAAAACATTTTCTGGCAAGGGTTGAATTCGCTCCTACTAACTGGGCATTTCGGGTGCTTTTTCGTCTTCACAGAAATTAGCACTTTAAATAGATACCTTGTACAGACTGATCGTCACGTAGACCTATTATTTTTTTATTGCAAAGGAGTCATGGAAAGCTAAAAAAAGTAAATTCCATAAATGAACAAACAAAGTGCTGAGCAAAATTAGATCAAAACAAATAATTAAATGGCAGAATGACAGATTTCCTTGCTATTTACTGGACAAAAATACGAAATATGAAGACGAAATAACGAAGAAACCCAATTAAAACCATAAAAATACGGCATTCCAACCTTACATTATAAATATTAAACCCTGCAGTAAGCAAAGTAAACGTTTGATCGTAAATATTATAAAAAAGGTTAGTAACTTATGAAGCTGTCAGATAAAGGAAGTAAGATAGTTGAAATCTTTATTTCCCATTATGCCATTAAAACAGACATACAGACAACTTTGATAAACCAAGTTTCTAAATTTATATAGGTATTCAGCATTTTGAATTTCGTCAAATTACTCTATGTCAATTTATTGTTTTGTTTTTTTATTACCTGTATTAAATATCTATTATTCCAGGTGGAAATTTGACATGGTTCTTGTTCATGAATATTTAATTTATTATATTTTTAAATTATTTCCGTTCATGAATCTGGAAATTTCATATTTTACAAAAAACATTGTTAGGATACGTAATTTAGGAACAGAGAATGTCTGATTTATTCCGCAATTCATAAATCAGCCCACAGATAGCGCAAATAGCATTTCCCTACGCGCAAGCCACGAGGCGCATACTTACAGCGCATTCGCGGTGCCAACGGTCTCGACCGTACCTAGCGAGCGCGCGGTAAAACGACCGGCCCGCAGCGCCGCCATTCTTCACGTGCACCTCGGGTCGACAAAAGGTCGGAGTTCCGCGAGCCGGGATTGCTGATGTTTGCACGGCACATCCGCCGACCGCGTGTAAAGTTTACCTCGTGTTTCAAAACCTTTTAAGAGTTCGTGCTGTTTGAGCCGAATTACGGGAAGTATGATCGAGCTTCCGTCCCGCTGCGCGGGGCTTCAAACCAGATATCCGGACCGGTGCCCTTACACAGGGGCATGCCCGCCCCCCGCCCTCCAGATGATGCCATGGAGTCCATAACTTCCACCACCTCGTAAGCTACCACCCTTCTCTTTTCCTAATGTGCTGATTTCGTTAGATCGCGCGTATCCCGTGACGATTGAACCCCAGAGGAAGAAAGAGAGAGTTCAATGTAGATTAGTTCAATTCATAGGATAACCACTCGCCTTGTGTAATAACTGTATTTACGTTTGTCCACCTGTGCTTATCGAATAAACCATGTAAATTGTACCCACCGAGTTTCATTGTTGAGAAGTTTCCACCGACCCACTCTGAGTGTGCCATTATTGGCACACGAGGCAAGCCGCGGCGGGCCTTCCGGCCCTGAGGAGTCCATGTCCCCTTGCTAACTGAGCTAGTCCCAAGGGGGCCTTCCTGTGAGTACCTAACAACATGAAAATTAGATCAAAATCAAAATTCACAAAGGTGGGTCCAAAACAAATACCTCAAATTACAGGCCCATCTCAATCTTACCAATCTTATCAAAAATTTTTGAACGTGTAATCTACGAAAGATTAAACAATTTCCTATTAAAAAAATCATTCTTTTATAAAAAACAGTATGGCTTTAGGAAAAAATCTAACACACTTGCGGCAATAAACGACTTAATCAGTAAACTTAGGAGTGGTATTGATGGTGGAAATTATATCTTATCTATACTAGTTGACCTTCAAAAAGCCTTTGATACGGTAAGCCATGATATACTTCTCAAGAAACTCGAGAAACTTGGTGTAGTTGGTCCTGCTCTTAATCTATTCAAAATAGTAAGCACCTTCCAATAAACTATGGAGTTCCGCAAGGATCCATACTAGGGCCACTACTATTCCAAATTTATATCAATGATATTTCTCAATTAAAATTAAACGGTGAAATTTTCTTATATGCAGATGATACTGCAATATTCTACTGGGGTAAAGATCTAAACATACTACTAGAAAATGCACAAAGTGACCTAGAAAGAATTTGCGGTTGGCTCCAATCAAATATCCTAACAATGAATATAAAAAAAACAGGATACATGATTTTAAGTTCAAACCGTAAATTAATTCCTCCACATGTACCATTAAAAATTGAAAATAACGATTTGCAAATCCTAAAACAGGAAAAATATCTTGGGCTGTGCATCGATAAGCATTTAACTTTTAAACAACACATTCAAAATGTAAAAGATAAAATCACACCCTTAATTAGCGTTTTTAGCCGGTTATCTTATCTATTACCAATTAAATTTAAAAAAAGTTTATACTATAGTCTCGTACACTCACACCTAAATTACCTGATTGAAATCTGGGGAAATGCGTATGAAACATACATCAATGAATTACAGGTAATTCAAAATAAGATAATCAAAAAACTATTTCACTACGAATCCAAAACATCCACAAAAAAATTATATTTGGAAACAAAACTGCTAACATTAAGAAAACTATACGAGTACAATATATGTGTCCTTATATACAAAATAAATAATAAACTCATACATACAAACACAGAATTCATTAAAACGTCCCAAGTACACAAACATTTTACACGACAACACGATAACATACGTTTAAACACCATTCATACTAACTACGGTAAACAATCAATTAATTACGAGGGGGGCAATATATATAATTGCCTTCCAGATGATATCAAAAACGAAAAAAGTGTGTGCAAATTCAAAAAAAAATTGTTCATGTTTATTCACAAAAAACAAAGTAGTGATAGTGAATAATATCGTATGGTAATATAATATCATGTAAATGTTAGTATTGCAATCTAATGTAACGTAAGGTTATGAAATGTAAAATCTATGTAATATTCTAGTTAAGTAAGTGAAAATGTTATTTTCTTTTTTACTGGAATAAAAACTTATAAAAAAAAAAAAAAAACGTGACACGTTTTAAAAGCAATCCTGTGTTTTTTAAGCCCGTTTCTAAAAATAACTTCACCTTTTATGACCATATTATTTAAATATCCAATCCCGGCCTTCCTATTCTCCTTCCGAGTCTTCTAATGAACAAGATCATCATAAGAATATTTTTTTAAATTTTATTTCTGAGGAATACTTATAATACCGGTGTTGTTACTTTTGTTTTTTTGGTAAATCATACAGATTCCTGATTTTTTGGACATTTAATTTTTTTCCTTAATTCTGTATTATTTCTATACATTTTTTTTGTAATCTCATATTTCAGGGGGCTCAAATCTCTTTTTTTACTCCTTTTTAGAATTGCCGCCAAGCTACTGAGGTAGATTAGCAGGTAAATGTATTTTTAGAGTTAACAAATCTCAAAGGATTAAAATATCTGATCCGCTAATTGTTTCCGATAAAAAACATTTTTTATTTGCAAAATTTATAAATGGCCACCCACAGCAGAAAACCTAATCTCTATGAATCTAAGCTACCTATAAATAGCAAAAAAATCTAATTGAAAGCTAACCCTAACCTGAATATATTTCATATCACGCTAGATCTTAGTACGTATTATATTAACTCGTCGAACTAGATCTTACTACATATAACAACTTAAATTAGATCTCACTTCATGTATTAACTTGTCAAATTAAATTACAAAAGTTAATTTGTCAATCAGATCATACTATACATATTAACTTGTCAAACTAGATCTCACTACATAATATATTAACTTGTCAAACTAAATCTTACTATATATATTGACTTGTCAAACTAGATTTCTCGCCTTGAACGCCTAATCGAATATATTGTTGAATATGAAATACGATTGGTGATGTTTTATTAACCCGTCTAATCACAGGAGACCCAAGTTGTCCCAAAACATCATATGCCGTTATAATAACAGGAGACCCAGATTGTCCCAGAGCGACAGTGCATTATTAAAAGTTAGATATCTCTCTTCCTGTCATGCGAATATTTGTGATTTCTTTTATGTTAGAAACGGAATAAAATAATGCTTTTTATTGTCTTAGAATTATATGAGCTAGGTTTTTCAGATATTTTACAAACCCGATCAAAAGTGACGGTTTAATTTTTCGCCACTTTGTGACGTATCACACATTTAATTTAAAAATAAAATTGTATGAAAGTGATAAAAAGTGAGGTGGCACTTTTATTTTAAATTTTATTTAGAAAAGGAGTCTGTATTTTAAATTTTATGTTTATTCTATTTTAATTACTTTAATTCGAATATTCGCAGGTATGCATTTTTTAGCCAATTTAAATTTCCTATATTAAAATTTTAATATTTAGAAACAAAAATGCTTATTTCTAATAAACACACCGGAAAGATTATTTTATCTTGATTTTAGAACAATTTTTGTTTTTGCAAAAGCGTTAAAAAAAACCAATAAATAGGAACATTTAAAATGCATGGGAAGAACCAGGAATTAATTTAATTTGTCTAGGAGTATCGAACAAATGAATCCTTCCCTCCCATTGCGGTGCAAGGCGATTTTGCTACTGAAGACGTCAAAAGCTCTTCCTCGATCAGGTCCGCCGCGAAGTAGGTCGCAGTAAACACACCTGCCGCCAAGACTCGGACAAACCTCAATCCGACATCACTGTTATCTAAGTATGATGATATAAAAACAAAAATTAACTTTTTTATTAAAAATTAACGCAAACAAATAATTATATAAGTTTCTAGCTTACTTGACACAAACACTCTTTATTCAGCAACAAAGTGTTTTAAACTGGTGTAGAAATTGAAATGTCCCCCAGAAAAGTTCCTGTAATAGCGACATTAAGCACCCCTGCCCGTAAGTTGGGAATGTGAGTTGGCAAACACTGGAGCTGGCATATTCGCCTAATGCGGGTGGCAACCCTGCAATTAACGCTGTAGGTGACGTTATGAAAAAAAATAAGCTCTTTCCCTGCACTATTAAAACCAAGGAATGGAAGACCCGATAACCCGATCACCCGATCGACCACTGTAAATGACCCAGGATGACCCAGTATAGATAATCCAGGGCTATTACGAAACTATTACTAAGTGCGGCATCTTACGTAGCTATCTCCTCCATTAATTTTCCATTGGAGTACCAAACGTAAATTATTTTTTTTTAAATTATATATTTTAGAATGAGCAGTTATGGTAAAAAAGGAAAAAAACGTACTTATATTCCAAAATTTCCCGAAATTCTTCGTACATCGGTAAGAGTATATTGATATTGTTGATTAAGCATCCAGAACCCATTAGCCATTATAAGTTTGTTGAAGATAACATTCTTTAACACTAATGAAGAACTAAGTTATAAATTTCTTCCATTATAACTATAACGCTGATTTATGAAAATAGAAAAGAAGTGAAAATTAACGAGAAACCCAAGAAAACATTTTTTACTAAACAAACTTTTATTCAACAGGCAATTTATTTAGCACCTTTAGTAGAAATTTAGCACCTAAAGTACTTTTAAAATTGTAATTGGTTAGTCACTGGTCAGGCATCGTAATATTTTTTAGTTTTTTTAATCTCGATTTTTAATCACAAAGTGGTTGTTTGGCGGTCTCTGTGTGCTTTCACGGATACTAAAATGTGTTGTGCCCGTTGGGAGTAGACCACCATAACTGCGAGAAGACCACCACAGACCACAGATATCGTTGAAGTGCCCCTTTGAATACGAGTGTGCATTATGTTATTGTGGCATAAAAAAACTGCAAATGATTGTAATTTTGAATCATTGTGGATTTTACTCTCTCCATATCAACTTGATAACCTAATCGATGTCTATCACAAAATATTATTAAATTGTGTGTGTAACTTGGACTAGAAAACATCTAAAGACCGCCTATGCAGCGGACGTCACTCTTCTCTATTAGGTTGGTGTCTTTGATGTACATTTAGATCTGCTGATTGCCATTTTGTTGCTTTATTTTGTATCCGCGTAAAGTAAATTCATCTGTCAATTTTTAAGGTACTATGCCCAGTAGGCCAGTGCAATTAGCGACTATTCCGGTAGTTCCAATTTTTTAAATGTTTTAAACACTCATCTCCTGATGTAAAATCTGAGTTTTTGACTTTGGATCACTTGAGCTTTCGCCGCCTTTAAAAAACCAGCCGAAATCGCGCCAAAATCTAGCTTTTCTCAAATATCTCGTTTCCAATAAAAAATTCGGCTAAAGTAGCTCACAAAGTTTAGTAGAACACAAAATTACCTACAATTTTTATTTAAAGAATTTTCTCGTATCTCAAATAAATATCGAGATATGCAGTCGTAAAAATGTGTACAGATTTATAAAAAACAGGTAAATTGCTCGACTTGGTTTGGTTTTTTGTGCGTATCTCTTTTCCAGTACAGATCTGTGAAAAAATTACTGATACCAATTTTGTAGAGAATAAAATATCCAAAAAGAGGTGAGATTTTTATGTTTTTTGTAATTTTTTGTAATGTATAAAACATATAAAAAAATCGGGACTACCGGAATAATTCCGATCGCGACCCCCCTTTATGCGCTAATTGCACTGGCATACGGCGAGTTTGGGGTTACTTAAACACCGCAGGCTGATATTTTATGATTCATGCACTTTGCTACATATTGATTATCAGCTAAGACACTGTAACCAGAATAATATTAACATCAATAATTTTAACCAATAATACGTACTCTCAGGGGCATCAGTAATTCCAGTTTTCATTATTATTTTATTTTTTATTTAACACAATGGAGTGGAAATAAGTAAACAATAGAAAAGCTTTTTATTTCTTCGCAAAGGTCTTTTGTTTATACACTAAAATTCAATTTTCCATTTTTAAGAATCACAGATAATACAAAAGATAAACAGAGGGGATTTATCGCTAGAGGCCGTCCCAAATCTTTGCAAATCTCGCGGATAAACTCTGAACTTAAGAATTAACACTGAACCGAAAACCTCTAGAAGTGTGATCTATACCGATTGGAAAGAAAACGGTTGGAAGTTCTCACGAGAACTAATGAAATTCAAACCTATCCGTTCTTTTTATAATTTTTTGAAATGTAAACTTTGTACAAGAGTCCTAACTGCCCCGGACCAGTGGGACTATTGCTTCCCTAGATAAGAAAGTTTTTTTTAATGTGAGTACAGTGCAGGAGTCCCAACTGCTCCCAACCGTTTGAAACTTGTGAAACTATTGCTTCCCCTATTGGGATAAGTAATGTTGCTAAATATGAGAAAAAGAAGGTTGCAAAGTGTCCAGCTGTTCATAGTTGTTCACCAAACACGGCCAAATCCATTTCAAGCATTGTTTCTATTCTGAGTGGTGGTCTCTCACCAGGGCGATACCACTCTCGAACGAGTCCCAAATGCAGTACACCCAGTTGGCGTTATGTTGAGAGACTTAATACAGTGGAGAAGAGAAGAAAATGGGAAGGGGAAGTTTGCGAAGAATCTGACTTTTAACCTCGGAACCCCAAACACGGCTAAAGTCATTTCATGCAACGTTTTGAGTCTGATTGCGATCTTTTAGCAGGGTGATGATGAAGTATCTCCTTCGCTGATTAAAAATAAAACTTACATCACAAATTTTGATGTGATCTTTTAACACCTAAACGCCAGACAAGAAAAAGAAATTGATTATCTATTAATCAAAGATTTTTGGTTTCAGAAAACTCTGATCAATATGACCGGAAAAAGTAAAAATAGACACACTACGGGCCCACGACACGCCCATAACTCATTACTATCGGTTCATTAGGGTCTTCGGCACCCGCCCTCTCTTGCCTAAAATATCGCTAAGAGAAGTTGTAAGCTTTCATCTTCTTTGTTAAAGAAGGTGTCGTCGAATAGATTAATTTTTATAACTAATAATAATTGGAGCTGTCGTAAACAATAATACTGTTTTTAAGAGGAATATAAACGCTAGAAATATTTTGAATCTCATGCCTGCAAAATTCTAAAATCGAGCGTCTTTTTGCACGAGGCTAGTAAGCGAAAAACTGGTTTTTATTTATTTTGTGCATAATTTTATAAGAAAGAAAAAAATTTAGAACATGGAAAACCTCAAAAATAGTCTTAGCCATAAGGGGGTATTTAAAAAAAATGTTTCTTGTATTACTTCATATTTAAGTCATGAAAAAACATTTTTTTTGGTGGTTTACGCTTATTTTTTTTGATAGGCAAAATTTGACAGAAAATTATTTTCTTATTATTCAAATTATTATTCGATACTAACTGACATGGCGAACTTCGTACCGCCTCAGAATCAGTAACTGTTGTGTTAACTTATTAGCTGAATTAAATTATTTTTTTTAATTGAGTTAAAAATTACACAATGAAGCAATTATCGATGCGCAACTATCCATGTTTAATTTTTGTCAGTATCAGAGATGGCGTTGTGTACGGATTTATTTTTTTGTGATTTTCTTACATTTCAACTCACTTACGGGAATTACGTTTCATTTTTTTATACGTGTGAAGGTTATTGTAATTATTGTATTTTTCCTTTGAAGGGATGCAGACATACGTTCACCATTTGTCTCATTTTCGACTGTTGGCATTTATTGTGTAAGAAAGAGGGGCAGCATTATACTTTTAAGAACAAAAGCAAAACAATCAGCGCAATTGACATTTGACGTTTTTGAATTTTTGTTTTTTTTTTAATTATTTATTTAATACAAGAAGAGACATTTTTAAATACAAGTTTAATGTAGTCCCACAAAGCTGTCATACATGTCTGTAGGTTCTACAAAATAATATATTTTTATTTTCTTTATTTTTTTTTTATTACATGTACAACATAATATTATATATCAAATAATATATCTCAATGTACCAACCCATACATAAATTATTTAGGCAGGTACGTTGAGATATTCAGAGATACATTGATTCGTCACTTATAAGCCAACGCTTAGTGTTTATGGGGCACGGTCTCTCATTATTCTGAGGTTTAAAAAAAATATTGAATTTATTGAAAATCTCTGGTATTAAGTATTTAAGCGTTCGGCTTCCATACTTATTTGTTACTCTTGGAGTAATGAGGCCCTTATTTTTAGTGAATCTTGTGTGGTGTGATTATGCACCAGTTGCTTTTTATACTTGCTTTCTCCCTCATTATCCATTATAATAAACAAAAACAATATTAAAAACAACAAACACAATCAAATATTTAGGAGTTATTATCGATAAAAATTTGAAATGGAAGGAACAAATTTGTCAAGTTGTAAAAAAAATTAGAAAATTGATTTATATATTTTTAAGAATCAGAAATTTTTTATCTGTAAAAAACTTATATCTAATATATTACGCTTTGGTTCAATCAACTTTACAATATGCTATCATTAGCTGGGGATCCGCATACAAAACTACTCTTTCCCCGATTGAAGTTGTGCAGAGGCTAATAATTAAAATTATATTAAAAAAACCTTCTGACTACCCAACGGATCAATTATTTAAGGAATTCCAAGTACCTTCTTTCAAAGATCTGTACAATAAAAATGCATTGATTCAAATTATAAAAGAAAAAGAAAAGTATCAATTTATAACTGAAAACCGTACAAGACATAAATATATTTTTTCATGCCCAAAATTAAACACTTCCTTCGCACAAAATTTTTATACTTATCAAGGAAGACTTATTTTCAACCGACTACCGGATGAAATTAGAAAAATTAATGATAAAATCAAATTAATAAACACTGTTAAAAAATATTTTAAAGATAATCTCAAAAAAATAAAAATAAAAGTTTCCAACTAATCTAATCTCAAAAATAACTTATAACTCAGTTTCCTAGTGATACTCCAATTCTAGATACATTATCCAAATAATAGAATTGTTTGATAGTTGATAAATACTTATAATTACAATTACATTAAACCGAACTTACAACTTATTGTTTTTTTTTTACATTCACATTGTTATTTAAGAACTTAAGATATAATAAAGCATTTAAAAAATGTACACTACTCTTCCAGACACAAGCTAATGCTTCCATGGAAGAGTGGTATTAATTAAGATATTTGAACATGAATGTACACAAATTATTACATAATGTACATTTAACATTATATTTTATATTCTAATATATAAAAATAAAATAAAAATAAAATAATAATGTACCAAAGAAGAACCTTTATTGGAAGTAGCCCCTCAGAAACATACAATAGTTTTAGATTACCACTTTGTTTGTAAATATTCGGTGGTACATTTTTTTTTTTATTAAAGCAACTTTTAAATGTTGTATATATTTAATATAAATATTGCTTGTGTGCCCCCAAGTTCGTATTCCATATCAAGGAATGGCTTCGACCATAGAAAAATAAATCATTTTAAGAGTACAATGGGGCTAAACAAATTTCAATTTATAAAAATTACTTTCTAAAGATCGGAGCTGGTTACAAATTTTAGCCACTTGTTTATCCCATTTAAATTTATTGTCTACAATTAGTCCTGGATAAATATATTCGTTAGTAAAGTCAATTGTTTCACAGTAGCAAATATTTTCACTTTTTCTACGAATACGTTCAGAATTATGAGCAATTATTTTGGGTAGGTATATTACATATTCCCATACATTCAAATTTCTGAAAATTTCACCAGCAATTTATCACAACTTTTTTTTCTGGAACCCGTACTGGCATTTATCTATAATACTCAATTAATTTGAATATTTATCTAAATTCATCGAAATATATTTTTCTAAAAAAATTCTATTGCCGGTTAAATTGGCCTGTAATTGTTAATTTGGGAGTGATCTCCATTTTTTAAAATAGGCCTTACAATGCTATATTTGAGTTCATCAGGAATGACGCTCGTATCAATTATTCTGTTGATCAAGTGGGTAATTAGAGGGCTAAGTAATTTGACATGTTTTTTTTTAAATCAAACATACGAATTAGACTATTCCCGGTGACTTGGAATTTTTCATACCTTCGATAATGTGTTCAATTTGCTAAGCGTTAGCTCTAGGTAAGTACATTGAATGCGGTAAGGATTCTTGCAAGTGTTCAGACGCTTGGAAATCACATTCATGAAATAAATTATTAACTACTTCATCAAAAAAATTAGCAAAATTTTCTGCCACTTCATCAGTAGATTGAGACTTTAGGAAATATTTAGATATTACTTCATCACAACCAGATTTATTTTTCCTCCCCAAAATTTTATTAATTTCATTCCATTTTTTTAAAGATTAAATGTGTTATTATTATCTTTTTTGTGTTTAATATTTGTTTTTTAAATTTATTTCTGTATTTTTTAATTCGATTTCATATTTTTTATTATTAGGCGTGTTTTTCCATTTTTTCCACATAGCATCTCGTATTAGAATACTTTCAACAAGGCTGTCATTCATCCAAGGTTTTTGGTTATTTCGATATTTTTTTGTATTTAATTTTGTAATGTACTTTTTTCATAAATATTTTTAAAAATCGATTTTAATTCTGCATATATAATGTTTGGTTCGGATAATTTTAACATTGCATTCCAATCGGTGATTTCGATCAATAAATCAATCCTTTCGTCCCGTAGTGCAGTGTAATACTTTTGGTGCGATTTGTCGAAGGTAGGAACAGAAGTTAATAGTAGCTGCAGTTAGATAGTGGTCCGCTATTATTGAATTGCATACGCATGAACTGATGATTTCTGACGTCTCCTCACTCTTACATAGTTGTGGTCTAAACATGAAGCCGTTACGTAGTTAGTCAATATCGCTTCTTAAGTCATATCATTTATACATTTGACTATTCTAAAATGAGATATTAGGTTTTCATATTGCATAGCTTTGGGTTCATGTACTTTTAACAAGTTAATATTCATATCACCGAGAACCAATACGGATTCTTTTATATCAATATTTCCCAATATTGTCTCTAGCTCATCAAGAAATATTTTTGAAACACGTGTTTTTTTGTAGCCCAGTTGTCAAAAATTGGCGTGCGTTCATAATCTATTTCTGCAGTGTCAAAATCTCCGTTCAATTCACCCATTTAGAATATTATTTTAAATGGCAGCAATAATATATAAACATGTATTGGAATTTATCAATGCAAATACGATATATACATAACAATATAGAAGTAAGTATTTCCAGTATGTTCTTGGTTAGATTATGGTTTTGTTCAGGACAAGGTAGTTTTGCTAATTGGCACCAATAAATACGTATTGTACTTTTTCTACACGAACGAATATACGAAGAGTGAGCGAACATCAATACACTAGCATTAACACTGTGGCAATAGGATGCATTATAATACAGATGAGTTTTTTTTTCGCAAAGATATGAAATATTTATATCTAAGTAAATTATATACATTAATATACATAAATAAGAATGCTAATACGAAGTTAAATGAAATTATTTAGTGATTATTTTTTAGAATTATAATACATACCTAATCATAGTCTATACGACTTTGAGCGATATGCATCATATTTTTGTAGTAAGAAGAATTTGTGTTATTAGCTTTATGATTGAATTAAGGGTCATCATGAACATAGTGTTCTAATGAACACAGTTAATACATTTGTCCTCAGTGTTTTTGTTAGGGCATTCTTTCCATTCATGATCCTTGGCGCAATGTAAATACGTCCCACTTTTGTCCTTATTTAAACATTTTAATGCAGTGTGTCCAAATTTCAGACAATGGTAGCATTGAGTCAGGGTGATGGCGTCTTCCACTCGTACTCTGCTAAAACCAATGTTGATTTTTTCCTTTTCCATGAGGTATGACTTTCGCTTGTTTCATAATTAGTGAGTCCATTTTGGTTTTTCGGTTTAAACATTTTTATTAATTTAATCGTGTTTTTAGTATCGTTATTCATGATATCTTTTATTCCATCGTTTTGTGTTTTTAGTATCTCAATTATGTCCTCTTCCGTTAAATCCACTTGAAGATTTCTTAATAATATTTTAGGATTTTTTTTTCTTAATTCCTCTGCAACCATATTTTTTTAGGGGTTTTATTTATTTCGTCAGTCAATTTCTCTGCATGTAATTTTGATGGGCACGACATAATTAATTTTTTTTGCCAGGCTTTTCGTATTCCGTTTACTGCGATACCCAAGTTTGCTATTTTAATTTTCTTTACGATTTGTTCTTTAATAGCATCCGATGTCATGTTGGCATCTTCACCTTTGATGATCAATGAGAATTTAGGTTCCGGGATTACTTTTAGACAACTCGCATATGTTTTTTTTTCAAGATTACTCATATTCTCGATTTTTTTTCTAATTTGTCAATTAGTTTTGATTGAAGACAAACGATCTCGTTTTGTAAAGATATTGACACGTACCTTTGCTCCGTTAGCAAAGAAATTCCGTATGCATGAGCTCTCATCATCATTTCAGGGTCCTGCGTGGGATAAAAAGAAAGCTACTATCTGATGTAAATAAAAGAACTCACATTAAACAAAATGTACTTGTTATTATTGACAAGCAAAAACATAATCTACATAAATACCTTTGTTAACTCAAAAAAATGTAGAGAGAGAGAGATATAATTCAGTTATTTTAGTAGAATCCACTCCAAATGATCATTCGTAGCGTGCGATAGTTAATATGGCGCACCTCTTCCAGCCTCAGCGACAAGGGCTCCAGATAGCTGGAGAAGAGCCCCAGAGCTGCCGCTTCGCAGGCCCATGACACCGTGAAGGAGCCGAGATTCCAGTCCACCCACAGAGGCCCGCTGATCACAATGCATCCGATGACCAGCTCTGAGCATTGAAAGGATATAACCCGCAGTTCTAGACTGTTGATGTCATTTAAGAAGCGCCTGCAATCTTCATCAAAGTTGTCCATGGTGATATTGGATTATACGTGGCTGTAAACACGCCCGATCAAAACATCAATTTATCAAGCTGTAAATCCCGATGGCTATTTCTCGGTGGGTTGTTTGCCGCGTCATTACGAGCGTCAAGCAATATTTCTTCACAGCACTAATTTGAAGGTGTAGTCGCATAGTATTTCAAATTTACACAATCATTTACGAGTATCAAAACTCCTTACAAATCAAACTTCCGACCAATCCCTCGTTATGTCATGACGTGGCCCTTATAACAGTTTTTTCTTAAAAACAATCGAGAAACGTCCAGGCAATTTGAAATTAATAATACTCATTCTGAGCAAGTACCGACTGAATAACCATGAAAATAATTACGTTACAATATTTTTTCCTGAGTCCATTTTTATTCTAATAGTTTTATATTTAATTCCAGGTTATTTTTAGCCTTCGAGTCCTTTACCGTAGAAATATTTAATATTTATAATTTTATGTTTTCTATTATCGACAGCACGTCCATAATGGGTTAAATTTGTGACCGCCCCGCGGATCTTCTTCCCGACAAAACTTGTGAGAAATGTGACAATTCTCTGATATTGTATTGTCTTTCTATAGACACGTTTACACACTACCATGGCAGGAAACTGAATTGAATAGGCCACTTGCATGGATTTCATAACGACTTGGAAAAAATCGTGTGGATAGAATTTTTAACTAAGATTACGAAAATGTTAGTAAATTTTTTTAGAAATGTACAGTTGTTTTTATATTTAAACTAGTTGACCCGGCAAACTTCGTACCGCCATTTTTTTTCCTGTATATTTTAGAAATTCCTAAAAGCCTTGATTTACTATTTCGCCTCACACGGGTGGTGTACAGTCGCGGACTAAGGAAATGTAATACTTCTGGTAAATTTAAATCAGTTGGATTATCAATAATTCCATATATCGAATGTTACACGTTACGTACTTCGTGACAAAAAATGAGACAAAATCTTCCGTTTACAATGCGACCATATAATGAAATAAAATAACAATTAAATAATTCGACCTTAACTATTGTAATGCCTTGTAATGTTCAACATTTTTCGTTTTTTCTTCTGGTGAGAAAACAAATAGTGCCAAAAGGTTTGCCGACTCTCGAAAAACGCGGCAATTCAAGGTTTATTCCACACACTTCTAACGATTGGCCTTGGGATTTATTAATTGTCATTGCGAATGCAAGACGCACTGGAAACTGGACACGTTTAAATTCAAGAGGAAAGTCAGTTGGCAACATTGGTATTCTTGGAATAAGCACAGTCTCGCCTTTGAATTTTCCTATGATTATAGTAGCTTCAATCTAATTTTACAGCAAGTCTTTTTCCGTTGCACAATTTTGGCTGATTCAGACTGCGTAACATAATTATCACAGAGCCAATCTGGAGTTGTAAATTGTGTGGCGGAAATCCTGGCAAATCCAATGAATTTAGGAATTCAGGAGGATAATTGACTACTTTATTTGTATCGATAATGGAATCGATCGACTTAAATGAATATGCATTTATCTTGACTCTGAATTTTTATATTTAAATCTTCTACATCCTTATTTTTCGCTGCTAAAATGGTTCGTTCGGTAAACCAAGCATGGTTTTTATAAGTCACACCATATTTGAGAACACTTTCGATATTAATTCTTCCTTTGACATTGTGAATTGACAAAAAAATCGGTGGAAACGAAATGAGGCCAGTAGAAATGTCAACAGGAATTTTCCCATTGCCAATGTCTACTAATGTATTTGCAAATGCTTCTGCCGATATGTCATTTTGTAATGACACTCGCATATTCATTGTTAACTTGATAATTTTCATGTATCTCCACAAATTTGATGCATTCGAGCAAGCATTTATTTCACCAGCAGCTATTGGTCTGGGAATAACTGGCAGCGTTTGGCGAAAGTCTCCGGCCATTAGAACCATCGCGCCTCGGAAGAGGTTCTGATTGCAACCCAAATCTCTTGATGTTCGATCGAGTGCCTCTAATGCTCGTTTGTGCGCCATCGTACCCTTATCCCAAATTATTAATTTACAATTTTGCAGCACACAGGCTTCTCAATATGTTGCGCACAATTCTCCATTGAGCATTCCTAGAAATTCGAATGAAGTTGGTCCACGAACATTAACTAATGACAAACGCAAGCAAAAACATTCGTAATTTTTTTTATTAAATGAAGACAATATTAGCGAAACTCAATCGAAAATCTGAAGACAGAAAAATCAGAAAAAGATATTGACACCTCTGGGACTGGAACGTAGAACGTTCTGCTTTCATGGCAACAACTCTACCAGCTGAGCTAAGGTGCCTATATGCAATTCGGTCACTTTTAACTGTATCATACTTCAACTAAGAACTACCAAAATTATATTCATTTTCTTAACTCACATATTATCAACCTAAAATCTACATCTCTACATATTATAAATTAAAATCCTCGGCGTTGTCTGTCTGTATGTGTGTTCGCGATAAACTCGAAAACTACTGAACGGATTGTCATGCGGTTATCACCAATAGATAGAGTGTTTCGTGAGGAAGGTTTAAATATATAATTTGTTAATGATTTGTGTAAATTCGTTGAAACATAACGATAATTGTTAGAAGTGTCGGAAAAAGTCAAGCCGCCTGGTAGCTTTCATCGAAAACGTTGACTTTTTTATGTATATTTATTTAGTTTTTTTTTTTAATTTTACAATATTAATCTTTAAAATCTAACAAAACTGATCAATCAGTTTGATTGTAAGAAATCTCTCAATTGTCCTATTTAATTAATACTATTATACTTTTATGTTTTACATTGTAATAACTGTGTAAAATCTAAAATACTAATTATTATAAACTACTAATTATTATAATGTTTATGAATACAGTGTGTGATAGTAATTTCCAGGTATTTGATCAAAATTCGATCTGGGTATTTGTATACAATATTATTTGCTTTCATGTTCTACGGAGATAGAATGATTTAATTTTTTTTTGATATTTGAATAAGATGTCTCATTTTTAATATTTTCAGGTAATGCGTTAAATATTTTCGGAATTCTATGCCTCTTTGTTCTATCACCGTATACATTTTGAGATTTATTAATAATAAACATTTGTGTTTCTCTATGCCTAGTAGGGTAGTTGTGGTTTATAGGTTTTTTGAATTCTGTATTCCAGAATTCATCTAGCGTTAATTGATAATCTACTTTACTGTGTATAGAGAGGACATTAGACAAGGAGAAATTTTTTTTATAATCGCCTTCATATAATTGAACTTTTTTTTTTCCTGATATCAATTTTAGGAAACGGATTTGTAATTGTTCTATTTTATTTAAGTACGTTTTGTACGTTAATCCGTAACTATTTATTCCGAATCCTATAATTGATTCTGCTAATGCGTCGTATATACAGTATAATATATTTTTATCAACAAAGTTTTTTACGTGGTAAAATTTCCCTAATATGGATCTTAATCTATTACATACATTTTCAATATGATTTGACCAGTTAAAATTGACATCTATTGTTAGACCAAGGTATGTATATTGGTACATTTTTTCTATATTTGGGCAATTACACTGTTGGGATTGGTTTTTTGTGTGTAAGCAATCATAAGAATGACTTTTTATATGCAATTCCTTATCCTGACAATTTGTATATGGTGAGTGAATAAGCATATATTTGGGTTTTTTTGCGTTTATAATAATGCCATTGTCGTGTGACCATTTAATTATGTTGTTTAGGTCTTCTTGTAAAATTTCCTCAATTTTTTGTGGATTTTTGTCAGCACATATAATGCAAGTATCGTCTGCAAACATGTAGCATTTACAACGTTTTATTACCTTTGGTAAACTGTTTACTTGCATTATATAACACGTAGGTCCCGATATCGAGCCCGTAGCTACTCCAGTGCTTGCCAATATTTCATCACTTAAAATTCCGTCAATTTTAACTTTAATTTTTCTATTAAACAGATAATTTTTAAACAAATTATTTAAAGGACCTCTAATACCACATTCCTCCATTGCCCTTAATAATTTTTCATGGTCCAATGTGTCAAAGGCCTTTTTAAAATCTATAAAAATTATACCAATATAATATTTTTCATTTAATTGGCAATTTATATGATCAGTGAATTTAGAAAGTAATTGTGTAGTACTTTTTTCTTTTTGAAATCCGTACTGTATGGGATTTATGATTCTATTTTTTTCTATAAATTTTTTTATTTGGTTAAAGATAGCCCTTTCAATAATTTTATCAATACAGGAGAGAATCGCTATTGGTCGATAGTTTATGAAATCTTTGTGGTTTCCTGATTTATATATAGGTCTGATGATGGATATTTTTAGTTCGTCAGGCATGATACTTTTACTTACACAAAGGTTAATTAATTTAGTCAGTACTGGGATTATATTATCAGCAATTAACTTTAGGTCTTTAATTCTTATTTGGTCATTGCCTTCTGATTTTTTAACATCCATATCATTAATTATTTTTTTAACATCTTTTTGTGATACAGGTCTAAATCTCATTGACATAATATCAGGAGTTGTATAAGTGTTACGATCTAGGATTTTTTTAGTACAATTATGTCTTATGTCTTTTATTTCATTTACGAATGTTGTAGCAAATTTATCGCATAAAAATTTTGTGTCTCCTTGACTTCCCATATGTTGAAGGATTATTTTATCTAGATTTTGTTTAGGTTTTCATATTAGATTATTTATTTCGTCCCAGAGTTTCCTCGGGTTGCCGTTTAAGCTATTTATTAAGTTTTTATGGAATGTGTTTTTAGTAATATTAATATGTTTGTTTGTTTTGTTTCTATATCGCGTATATTCTAAACGAAACACCGGGTTATTTGGGCTATTATTGCATTTTCGATAAAGATAATCTCTTTTTTTAATCATGTTCTTAATTTCTTCCGTAACCCATGGATTGCTGTGCCTAAGATTACTTTCAAATAATTTTTCTTTTTTCGAGGCCGCATAGATATTATCAAAAATATTTTTTAAATTATAGTACAGTTCTGATGGACATTCAGTTTGTAATAATTTTCCCCAATTTACTAGTTTTAATTTAGAATATACTAATTTATTATCAATAATTTTACTTTTTTTATTTAAATCCTTTGTAAGTACCTCTTTCCCTATGGCAACTCCTGTTATATAATGGTCAGATATTTTGTTAGTCACAATATATGAAAATACAGTGTTATTACGGTTACGAATTGCAATATGGTCAATACATGAATAAACATTTTTTCCGTTTAAAATTTCATCCCGGGTCACATCTAATATTACATTTTGTAAACCATTTTCACTGAGTAGATTTTGATATTCTGTAATTACACTTTTTTTTGTATCCAACAAATTCAAGTTGATGTCACCAAAATACAAGTAATTTGAATCAGTTGAAGTCAATTGTAATATTTGTTTTAGTTCCTTTAAATACATATTCTTGTTGCTGTTCGGCGGACGATATACCGCAAGAATATTTATGATATCTTCGTCTCGCAGCTTTTAAAAGAATTGTTTGTTTTCTTAAAAGTATGATGGTTTTTTAGGTACATGATTAATCCCCCTCCTCTTCTATTCTCTCGAGTATCTGCAATCGGTATGAAGTTAGGTATATTGAACATAGGTATCATTTCGCTTCTAATATTTATTTCCGTTAGAACAATTACATCTATAAACTGCAGAACGTCATTTATTTGTGCAATAAATGAATTAAAATTCTTTTTCAATGATCTTATTGTTAAAAATTGAGATACTACCAGCACCTATGGGTTGCTTGAGCAAGCTCCCAGACGTTGATATTTCGAATGGTGCGAGGCTTGGCTGGACGCTGAGTGTTCGCAGCCTGTTTTAACTACCAAGTACATACTATGGAGGAAGCCATTTTTTTGTAGATGCTTTCGAATTGACATTAGTATAATCGTAGATTCTTTAAATGTGTGCAGGTTTTTACATTATAAAAGTGCTAGCATCCCATTATTATCGCTTCTTCCCAACGCAAGTTTTAACAGTAAACAACTGCCAGTGTTTTGGCCCGGTGTATTGACGCCGTATTATAATACATTTATAACATGTCCAAGTGAAATAAATAGTGAAGTTTTTTGCAAGGATAATTATTTTATTTAAAAGGACCCCTATCAATTTTGAACATGGGCCTTACGATCCGGATTGCAATCAGAGGACTGCAATAATATAAAAAAAAAACAAGAACCAGCTGCCAATTAATACAGATGACCAAAATTACAATTACCGGAATCACAAAGATGAACAAAGGAAGACTGGATTCACATCGGAAATGAGATAAGTTTTTAGTGCCTTCCCACCCATACCCATTCTTTAACATCCATACAGAACTCATTCGTAGTTTTTTAACAAGATTAATCCCATAAATATTGTATTGTAAAAAATAAAATCACTACCCACGTAAAGATTTTATGCAACTCATGATTTTCAATTAATGATTGAACATTAGGTTCTCAATTAATAATTGCCAGGAATATTGTCGTTGTTGTCTTTCAGGCGGGTAGCTTCTCAAATAAATAAATACGCATTGTCGGAACACATTTTATCAGGGATTAAGCTACGAAAAGGTATTTGTACACAAAATGGATAAGATCAAATCTTTAATAGCCAAGAGAGGCGTGATTAAAGGGAAATTGACGCGTTTCGCGGATTCTATAAACTCCTTGTCCGCGATTGAAATTAAACTGAGGTACGACCGAATAAAGCCATTGTTAGATCAATTCGAATCTATACAGGACGAAATTGAAATTTTATCGGATGAGGAACTGGAAAATTCTATTCAGCGCGAGACGTTTGAAAATCAATATTTTTCAGTCCTTGCTACTGCTAAAGGGGCGATGGACTCAATTAACGAGGGTAGAGTCGACATCAAACTCCCAACTCTCCAATTGAGAGAATTCGATGGGAATCAAAAAGATTGGGTAAATTTCGTTGAAACCTTTAAAACTTTGGTTCATAATAACAGTTCCTTGAGCAACGTCCAAAAATTCTTTTACTTACAATCTGCGCTGAAAGGGAACGCATTGAAAATAATTAGTAATCTAGAAGTTTCGGAATTAAATTACCTATCGGCTTGGGAATTGTTGCACGACAGATTTGCGAATCTCAGGGCTACAGTACATAAACATATCCAAACTCTATTTCAATTAAAGGATATGAAACATGAAGAGCCTGTAGCATTAAGGTATTTAATTGATGAAACTAATGTCAATTTGAAAGCGTTACAAAACATCGGAGTTAAAGTAGATCATTGGGATCCTTTGATTATTTACATAATTTCAAATAAATTGGATATAGCTACCCGGAGAAATTGGGAACAATATACATTGCAAGGTGAATTACCTACATTAAAGGAATTCATAAAATGTTTATCTGCTAGGGCACAAGTATTGGAGCTTATGAATGCTTCAGAGAAAAAATCTTCTAACCTACATAAAATTCAAATAGGCAACAATAATAACAAAAAAGATTCATCGGTATTCTTGGCAATAAAGGCAAACAACTGCATTTATTGTAATGATAAAGGTCATCAAATTTATTTTTGCAAAAAATTTCTAAAATTAAAATTACAGGATAGGATTGATGCTACGAAATCAATCCGGGCGTGTTTTAAATGTTTGAGGTTGGGTCATCAGGCACAGAGTTGCAAGACAAACCTAACCTGCAAAATTTGTGGCAAGTATAGCCACAATACTCTATTACACAAGGAGGTACCTCCGCCGGAGACCTCAAATATGGATGCTAATAACGAGGTTATAGTGTCGAATTTTTCTGCATCGGAAAAGGCAGAAAAAATAATATTATTGTCAACCGCCTACATAGGAATTGTGGGGGCCAACAATAAAATGTTTAAAGCTCGCGCCCTGATTGACTCTGGTGCGCAGAGTAATTTTATGAGAGCTGAATTTGCTATTAAATTAAATTTACCATGTGAATGGATAAACAAACCCGTGTCTGGGATCCATAATAATATCACACACATAAAAAAGAGAATTTCAGTGGAGATGACTTCGCTTAATACGGATTATAAACGCGAAATATCATGTCTGATTTTACAGGAAATTACAACCAATTTACCACAAGTGACAATGGCGAAAAAAGAGTTCAAAATACCACCAGGACTGGAGCTGGCAGACCCGAACTTCAATATAGCTGCACCCATCGACATCCTGTTGGGCGCGGAGAGCTTCTGGGAAATGCTAAACAACGATAGATTGAAACTCGAGTCAGGACCAACGCTTCAACGTACGCAACTGGGATGGATTGTGTCCGGTCCTATCAACGTGTACCCCAAACAAAGGCCTGTATCAGATTTTTGCAGTTTATCTATAAATAAGTTGAGTCATCAAATAGAAAAATTTTGGAAATTGGAAGAGATTAATTCCACTAAAATTCAAACTCAAGAAGAAAAGGCTTGCGAAGCCAGTTTTGTAAGTACTCATACTAGAGAAGATGACGGTAGATATGTAGTAAGTTTACCGCGTCGGGCATGCATTGATCAGTTGGGAAACTCATTGCTCACTGCCGAAAAAAGATTTAAAAACATGGAAAGAAAATTTGTGTCACATCCCGAGTTAAAGACACAATATGTAAAATTCATGCGTGAATATGAAGAACTGGGACACATGGTGATGTGTGACCAGTCAAAAGGGGATCGTGACTCCTATTTTTTACCGCATCACGCTGTAGTGAAAGAATCCAGCACTACTACTAAAGTGAGGGTCGTTTTTGACGGCTCCGCCAAAACCTCAAATGGAATCTCCCTCAATGAAGCCTTGATGACAGGACCTGTTATACAAAAGGATCTATATAACCAACTATTGCATTTCAGGAAACATCAAATAGTCATGACTGCCGACATCGAGAAGATGTACCGCCAGATTAACATGTGTGAAGATGACCTGGACCTACAGAAGATAGTATGGCGCGAGTCGCCACAGGATGTGCTCAAGCATTATCGTCTGAAGACTGTGACTTATGGACTGGCACCTTCCTCCTTCTTAGCCACAAGATGCTTAAAGCAAATTGGTATGGATAATAATTTAATTTTTCCTAGAGCTAGTCAGGTCATAGAAAATGACTTCTATATGGATGACTTGTTAACGGGAGCAGATGAGCTGGAATCCTGTAAAAAATTAAAAGAAGAATTAATCAGCATCTTGTCATCTGCGGGGATGACATTGAGGAAGTGGGGGTCCAATGCGTTGGAATTGTCAGCCGAGTCGGGCCAAGCTAAGTGTGCCGATTCAGGCGATTCCGACAAAATTATTACTGACAATCCAAAGACTGAGAAAATATTAGGATTAACATGGAACAATGAATCTGATTACTTTTCTTATGTAATAATGAAGCCATCAGGTCCAACCGAGAGCAAACGAGAGATATTGTCTTGCATCGCATCAACCTTCGATCCATTGGGACTCCTAGGGCCGATAATAGTCATAGCCAAATTGATAATGCAAAGGCTGTGGCAGTCCAAAGCAGCATGGGATGATCAGTTACCTAATGAAATATTAGCACCCTGGAGGACCTACCTGCAAGATTTAATTCAGCTAAATGTGTTGAAAATACCAAGAAAAATTATTTGCAAGCAAGCAAAAGAGCTACAGCTACACGGTTTTTGCGATTCGTCTGAGAAGGCTTTCGGAGCCTGTATCTATATGGTGTCAATGGACCACAGCGGTAAGTGGCATTCACACTTAATAACATCCAAATCAAGGGTAGCACCATTGAAGTCTATTTCACTGCCTAAGTTGGAGCTATGTAGTGCTGTACTACTGGCAAAATTAATGAAAACTATAAAACAAGCATTAAATATAATGAAGATCAACACATATTATTGGTGTGACTCTACGATAGCGCTGTGTTGGCTGAAAGGTCAACCTACTCGTTGGAGCACTTTCGTGGCTAATCGAGTAGCCGAAATACAAGAACTGAGTGATCCAGATCAATGGAGACACGTATCATCATCCGACAATGCAGCGGATATACTTTCAAGAGGAGCTACGGCGGATAAACTGATAAATTCTACAATATGGTGGAATGGACCCAATTGGTTGACCGACGGAGTCAACGATTGGCCTATATCGAACATTTCCTGTTCAAACCCTCCGGAGCTCAAGAGTAAAAATATTCTTTTATCTACTGATATTCAAGAATGGGAAATATTTGGAAAATTTTCCTCATTTATCAAATTGAAAAGGGTTACAGCATATGTACTGCGGTTTGTGAATAACTGCAGAAATATTAAAAGTAAAATTTCAGGTAATTTAAGTGTAGCTGAACTAGAAGCAAGTTTGAATTGTCTACTGAAATCAGCTCAGGCACATGCCTTTCAAAAAGAGTTCAAGACATTAAAAAACCAGGGAAATGTCAACAAAAATAGTAACTTAAAATCTCTTCATCCCTTTTTATGTGATGGTCTTATATATGTGGGCGGTAGATTACATTTAGCTACACACCTATCGTACCAACAAAGACATCCAATTATATTGCCAGCTAAACATAAGCTAACCGAATTGATTATACGTCACTATCATTATGTAAACTTACACGCAGGACCTCAAGCGCTATTAGCTGAAATAAGATTAAGGTTTTGGCCTATTTTTGGGAAAAATACTGTTAAAAAGATATTACATAAGTGTATTGTGTGTTTTAGGTGTAATCCTCGTATTGGTAACCAGATCATGGGAAGCTTACCGAGCGAAAGAATCACACCGAGCCGACCTTTTGCTATCACGGGAGTCGATTTTGCTGGACCGATTCCAACCAAAAGTGGGCCACTGAGGAGAGCTCCACTCGTGAAATCGTATTTATGTATTTTTGTTTGTTTTTCCACAAAGGCGGTTCATTTGGAATTAGTTTCGGATTTATCTAGCAATGCCTTTTTGAACAGTTTAAAGAGATTTATATCCCGTAGGGGAGAACCTGATAAGATCTTTTCCGATAACGCTAGCAACTTTCGGGGGGCCAGTAATAGGCTCAAGGAGCTGTATACCAGTTTGAGAGAGAACAACGACAAGATTCAAAATTATTTAGCTAACAGAGGTATTGAGTGGAGGTTCATAACCCCTCGAGCCCCTAGTCAGGGAGGGCTGTGGGAAGCTGCGGTCAAGTCAGCAAAGTTTCATTTGTATAGAGTCACTAGTAATTCTGCTTTAACCTTTGAACTTTTGTATACCTTAATTTGTCAGATTGAGGCCTGTCTAAATTCCCGTCCATTGACTTCCTTGTCTGATGACATCCACGATTACCAACCCCTCACCCCAAACCATTTCCTCATAGGCACTAAATCCTCTATCATTCCGGAGAGAGATGTCCGAGCCATACCAGACAACAGGCTGACCCAATATCAGAGAATCCATGCGCTAATGTTATCCTTTTGGTATAGATGGAAGCGAGAGTACTTGATGGAGCTACAAAAAAGGACGAAATGGCAAACCAGTAATCAACGGGCACTGCAAAAGGATGATCTGGTTATTCTGAAGGAAGATAATCTACCTCCACCATTATGGAAAATGGCGCGAGTTATATCTACACATCCCGGCGCGGATGGTGTAGTGCGAGTAGTTACCCTGAAAACCCCTCAAGGAATCTTTGTCAGGCCTATCACAAAGATATGTCTAATGCCTCTGGATCCGGAAGCTGAACCTGTGACGGACGCCCCGGACCCTTCAGTCAGTCCGGACACCCCGGACGACCATGATGAAACTTTTTAGGGTGAAAATATTTAAAAAAAAGACCCTTTAAAGATACCAATCCCAGGAACAACATGACAACCAATAAATTGATGATTGATTGCACCCCGCGCTGTGGTGCTTATATCGTGGACTGCACCTGGAGAAGATCCTAACCAATGGACTTGAAAAAAAAAGACAATTGTGTTGTGTTGGGTTGGGTTTTATTATAATATTACTTTGTGTTGGGTTGTGTTCTATTATAATAGTATTTTGTGTTAAGTTATTATTTAAATATGTAAAAAAATTTTTTTTTTGGTTAATTGAAGTTTATATAATTAGTTTAGGTTAATCACCTTAAAATTCAACTTGTGAATGTACATTTTTAAATAATAGTATAACAAGCAGTGCAGGATGACTTAGTTTTGGCTGCTAATTTATAATAGGTAAAATTATTTGTTAGTATTTGTACGGTATTTAGAGTTAGGATTTGTGTTTTTTTTTGCTTTTGCTTTGATTGTCTTCCCCTGTTTTTGTTATGTTTTCTTGAAGGGTTCCTAAATCGGTATGGTCGATTTAGTAACCCCGAGGCGGAAGCTATGTTAAAAATTGAGATACTACCAGCACCTATGGGTTGCTTGAGCAAGCTCCCAGACGTTGATATTTCGAATGGTGCGAGGCTTGGCTGGACGCTGAGTGTTCGCAGCCTGTTTTAACTACCAAGTACATACTATGGAGGAAGCCATTTTTTTGTAGATGCTTTCGAATTGACATTAGTATAATCGTAGATTCTTTAAATGTGTGCAGGTTTTTACATTATAAAAGTGCTAGCATCCCATTATTATCGCTTCTTCCCAACGCAAGTTTTAACAGTAAACAACTGCCAGTGTTTGGCCCGGTGTATTGACACCGTATTATAATACATTTATAACATGTCCAAGTGAAATAAATAGTGAAGTTTTTTGCAAGGATAATTATTTTATTTAAAAGGACCCCTATCAATTTTGAACACTTATATTTAGATGAATAGCCACAAACCTCATTTTGATGTTTTTATCGTTTATCCAGTTATCCAAGTTAAAGCATTTGATAAATTTGTGAGTTTGAAATGGTGTCGAATCTTCCATGACGTTGATTTTTTTTTTTTTTTTTTTTCAATTATTTCTGGCTTTCACCCTTCAAGGGTGTTCTAGGCCATCATTTATAATTACAGAGAAAGGAAAGGTGAATTTATATATTAATTTTATTTAAATGTGCAAATTTCAGAATTTTATGGAAGATTGGAGTAGAGTTCAGACTTAGAAGAGATGAGATGTTGAACGGAGGAGAGGCAATTTTTGATAACGCTTGATAGAAGAGAGGATATTTATTTAGAGAGGGACAATCAAAAAATATGTGATCTAAAGTTCCCACATCTAGACCACAGAACGTACAATCTGGGGAGTCAAGCACATGAATTTTATAAAGGTGAGAAGGAACGGAACAATGTCCGATTCTCATACGAATAAGTAAGGAAATTTCTTTTTTGGAAAAATGGGGGAATTTTTGAAACCACGGTTTTGATGGGATAGTCCTTTGTATTGAGGCGTAGCGGGCACCCTTGGATTGACTAGCAATGTTCCAATACTCTGTCCAAACATTGCGGGATCTATCTTTGATGATGGAAAAAATATCAGACAGGGGAATATGGTTTACGAGGGTAACGGTAGGGTTAGACGCTCCTTGTTTTGCCAAGGAATCAGCAATATCATTACCCACTATGCCAACATGTCCAGGAATCCAAATCAGAGTGACAGTTTTTCCAGAGCTTTGAATGGAGGTTATCAATACTCGAATAAGACATACAAAGTGATCATCAGGATGAAGAAGAGGACTTGTTTTAAGTTTTTGGAGGGAACTGAGAGAGTCAGAGAGAACAAGAGAATGTTCAAAATTATTTTTTATTATATATTTGAGAGATTCAATAATCGCAATGCACTCGGCAGAAAATATTGAAAATTGGTTTGAAATTGAATAAAATATTCTTTCATTAGAATTATTGTGGTAAACGTTAATACCAATACCACAGTTAGGAGAGTCCGGAGATTTGGAGCCATCAGTAAATAAAAGAGAAGAGTTGGGCCATTTAGAAGAAATAATGTCATTGAACATATTATTGACAGTACGGGCTGGGAGATTGGAATGACTTTTAAGGATGCCGATCCCCTCTAAAATCGTTGGGAATAGGGTGACGTGACTATATTTTAATTTGTACAAAGGAAGAATATCATTTTTGATAATTTGAAGCTCTGAGAGAGAGCGAAAATTTTTACAAATGGCAGGGAGAGGTTTAGTTCGAGCTCTGATTGTAGATGAATGTGTTGAGTCGTTGAACAACGAGACTCTGGGAATAATCTGATGACTTTTAGAATTTAAACATTTAAGAACAAATTTGTCAGCAAATAATTGACGCCTTAAATAAAGAGGAGGATCAGAACATTCTACTTGAAGGGAATTGATGGGCGACGATTGCATCGCGCCAGTTATTATTCGCAATGACTTAGATTGAATTTTGTCTAATTTACTGAGTGCATTTTTGGATGCAGTACTAAAAAGTGGGCAGGCATAGTCGAGATGACTTCGAATAAGTGCATTGTAGAGCAACTTAATGCAGATAGGATGAGCACCCCACCAAACGCCAGTCAATGATCTGATAATATTTAAATTTTTTTCACATTTAGTAACTATATTATTAATGTGGGAAGACCATTTAAGTTTCCTATCAAATGTTACTCCCAAAAATTTTACTTCGGAAGCATTGGGGATTGGCGAGTTTTTAAATAAAATTTGAACAGGGGGATTATTATGACGATTTGAGAAGGTAACACACTGACTCTTTTGTACTGAAAGTTCAAGACCATTTAAAGTAAGCCATGTGCAAAGGGCATCCATGGCTTCATTAAGATATTTGACGGCGGATGGAATGATTTTGGATGATAAGAAGAAAGCTATGTCATCTGCGAACTCAACGACTTTTACTTGAGGGGGAATGGTGACATGCATATCGTGTGTGTATATATTATACAGTAAGGGGGATAATACATCGCCTTGGGGTAAACCCTTCCAAATTGACCTACTCTGAGGAGTAACATCTGGTAGCTCAATGAAAATTTTCTTATCGAGAAAAAGATTAATAATAGATTGGACAAACATGAGGGGTAAGCCAAGGCCTAAAAGTTTTTTTTTAAGAATTGGGATGGAAACATTGTCAAAGGCGCCTTCTATGTCTATAAAGACTGCAAGACATACTTCTTTGTTAGAAATGGATAAATTAATATCAGTGCTGATGATGGCAAGGTTATCTTGTGTAGATTTCTTTTTCCTAAATCCAAATTGGGATGGAGAGAGAAGATGATTACTCTCGACGAAAAATTCTAACCGGTTTTTAATTAATTTTTCATAAATTTTACTAAGGGTGGATGAAAGAGCAATTGGCCTATAGTTGGATCCAGAATTGGGTGATTTGTTTAATTTTAGAATTGGGATGATTATTAGAGAACTCCAGTCATCAGGTATTATGCCAGTCTGGAAGATTTTATTTAAGATGCTTAAAAAGTGATTTAGAACATTATCATTACTATTTTTGATAATGCTATAAGGTATACCATCTCTGCCTGGAGATGAGTCCTTGACTGTTGATAAACAATTTTTTAATTCAATTAAATTGAATGGAGAGTCAAGCCAATGATCAGACATAGGAGTGTTGTGGATTGGAGTTATTTCATCTAAGTTAGGTACAGAAGGGGGGGCAATTTTGTCCAAGAACTCGTCCATCCATTTAGAATGAGAAGCTCGAGGAGATGTTGGACTGAAGGAGGATCGAAATCTTCGAATCATAGACCAAACTTCCGAAATTGGAGTGTTCGGAGATACTGAACTGCAGAAGTTGTACCACCCGGATTTTTTTTTTGACCTCAATACCCTTTTGGCATTCGCTTCGGCATTTTTGTATATGAGATAGTTCTCCATAGTCATATTGTGACGATAGGAAAGAGATTTAGCTTTCCGAATTCTCACTACTTTGGAACATTCCTCATCCCACCAGGGAGTTGGAGGGAGTTTTTTGAGAGATTTGGTTTTAGGGGGAGGATTTGATTTATTGATTGCAGTTACGAGCATTGATTTGAAGTTATCGTAGTCATCTTTGACAGATAATGTATCGGTATAGGATAAATTTTGTATAAACTTATCCATATGTGAGTTAAATTCGTCCCATTTGGTGTGTTTTGTTTTAATCTTTGTCGAAATATGGGACTTGTCTGAATGGAAAGAAGTTTGATAAGTGATGGTGATCGGGAAATGATCACTGGAGCAAGGGTCGGGGGACACCACCCACGAGGAGAGAGGTGTCAGATTAATAGAGCATATGGAGAGATCCACTGCACTGGGGTTTGTGTTGGGGCGAGAGATTCTAGTAGGAGATCCGTCATTCAAAAGAAAAAGGTTGGATTCATCTAGGAAATCCATCACACTTCGACCGTCTCGATCACAGAAAGCAGAACCCCAGACGGGAGAATGGGCATTAAAATCACCCAATAAAAAGAAAGGAGGGCTTAGTTGACGCACAATTTGCAACCACGCTTGTTTATTGAAGTGCGATGTTGGGGGAAGATAGATAGAAACAAAGGAAGTGTCCTTTATTTTAGCTGCAACCATTTGAAAGTCAGCATTGGGGGGTTTGATATTATTTATTGGGAAAAACGGAAGGGATTTTTTAATAAAAAGGGCAGCACCTCCGCCCGTACCTTCCGGGCGATCATCGCGGAGACAGGAGTACCCTCCCACATTAAAGTGGGTGGATGGAGTAAACCATGTCTCCGAGACAGCAGCCACAGAAACAAGGTTTGAATTTAATAGGTTAAGAAGGTTTGATTTGTTAGAAATAGCACTGCGGCTATTCCACTGAAGAATTCTGACATCTTGAAGAGCCATTTTGAATAAATGATTTTAATGTGGAAATAATAGAAGCAGCGTTGGACGGTAGATTAGTTTGAGAAGAAATTAGGTCAATTAGAAGCATAATAAGAGTTTGAATAAATGAAGAATTATCTTGGGAGAGTTGTTCAGAAAGCTTTTGATAGTTTGTTGAGGATGAATTATAATTGTTTGCGCACCCATTTGTGGCGTGTGAAAGAGGAGAACCATTGGGATTTAAGAGAAGTGAGTTGTGTTGTTGCTGATCGTATCCACGAGCCTGTTTAGAGATAGGGTTTTTGTATGTGAATTTTGTTGAACGGGAAGATGTTGAGGAGGAGGCGAGAGGGTTGGATGAAGAGTTACTGGATAAAACCTCGGAAAATGATTTTTTGACAGGCGGGAATAATTTAGAAGCCTGCAGAAAAGACAAGTTCTCAGAGGCCATAGAAATTTTTATATTTTTTTGGCGAGATTGTTCGGGGCAAGAAGAGTTAATGGCGGAATGAGCGCCTAAGCAGTTAAAACATTTAGGTGAAGAGAGAGAAGAACATTGGTCAGCCGAGTGGTTTTCTCCACATTTGAAACATCTGGGAGGGGATCTGCATGCAGCTTTGGTATGACCAAAACGGCAGCAGTTGTAACATTGAGTGGTGGGATAAGTGTACATTTCAACTGGTAAGGAGTTGAAAAATAAATAAATATGGGAGGGAAGAGATTGTCCTTCGAATGTGATGACGACAGATTGGGAGGGCTTCCAGGAAACGATGCCCTCAGAGGTGTCCTTATAATTTAGCCTCCTGGCTTTTATGGGATTGCCGATATGTTGGGGGGTTGAAAGTGAGGACAGGATTTCTGGAATGGACAGATCGGTCGAGATACCCCTGACCAGGCCCATTCGAGTGACATTGAAAGTTGGGATGTACGCCTTGAATTTAGAATTTGATGAAATAAATATATTTTTGATAAAGTTGTTGGCGGCTGAACCTGACAGGAATTCAACAGAGATTCGGAAGCGACCCTCGGCTTTAACACCTCCAGGTTTAATCGAAAGGTTCTTGTTATTTGAAAGAAATTTACCAAATTCAAGAGGATGGATGGTTTTACCTTGTTCAGTTTTTTGCGCATATACAATGTAGGGGCCACGGGAATGAGTAGAGTAAAAGATTGTTGGAGGAGGTTGAGGAAGAGCTGGAGGGGACTGAGAAGACAAAGGCGAATCATGTTTTTTTGGGGAAAGGGGACTAAATTTTCTTTTTTTAATTGAGGTTAGGATGACAGATTCATTGTCTGAAATGTTTGAATGTTCTGAAAAGTCTATTTTATCTGAAATGTCTGCATCTGGAGGGTCAGGAGGGGGATCTGGGGGCTTTGTAAGGGGTACAGGAGGGAAATCCTCCTCCATTGTTCAAAAAATTACAGCTAATATAAAAAGTGACAGAAGTAAAAAAATTATATAAATATCTGAAAATGAGCAGCAAGAAGTGACTCCTGGAAGATCAGGGGGGAGAAGATTCCAACACACTAAACTTTTTACAGCCAAAACACAATAAAAAGATTGGTTTAAGAATATTTTTTGAAAGAGCAAAACAAAAGAACTGATGACAGCCAAATGTTATGACGTTGATTTAATAACTGATAAAATAACTGTTCCGAGTCAAAAGGAATTTTTATTTTATTTATTTTTCTAAATGTATTTGTTAATATCACTCTCACTTTTTATATGGATAATTTTCCCATCACCTTCACTTCTTATTAATATTTTGGCATTTTGTACCCTTCACTTCTTGTTAAATTTTGTTTTAATTTTTTGTTTTGTAATGAATAGGAGATCTTTTTTTTCTTTGGTGAGATTTTCATTGATATAAATTCGGTCGTTGTTTCCATTCTTGTATATGTCGTTGTTGGTTAGTATGGTTTTTTTCTTTTGTAACCACTCGTCTTGATAAGTTTGACGTATGAACTTCACGATTACGTTAGCCGGTTTGGAGTTCTTTCTATTAGGAAGTCTCCAAACCTTCTCAATATTTTAGCAATTTGTGTTTAGTTTTTCTGCAATTGTCTTTATGGTTATTCCAATATTTTCTTCTTTTTTCATTTCTAGAACAAACAGTTCAATATTACAGTTTTTTTCTATTTGTTCAATTTCTTGAATCCTGTGTTCCAGTGCTCTATTACATTTTTCAAGATACGTGTTTTTGTTTATAACTTCATTGAGTTTATTTTTGTTTTCTTTTAGTTTTTTTCCCAATTCTAAATATAGCGATATCAGTTCGTCATATTTGTTGGATAGAAACTCAGTTGACTGTGTGAGAGTCTCCATATCTTTTTTCATGACGTACATTATGCTAATTTTATTATTTATTTCGTTGAGAATTTGTTTCATTTCTGGGAGATTTTCTGGGTTCGGGCCTTGTGACCCGCTGCCTCCGGATTTCATGTTTGCCGTTGTTCCTTCGTCCGCTTGTATTAGTCGCTGGGTTCCGCAGTTTGCACAAATAAATTCATTACCCACATTAATGGCGGAATCTGCAATAGCACATAGTTTGTGGAAGGTCCCATTACAGTCGTTGCATTTGATTAATTCACTGTCTTTAGCGACATATTTTTACATTTTGGACTAATCCCTTTGAGATATAACAAAACAATGCATGATGGGATTTTCCTATTTTATAGATCTACAAAATAGTCCACGATGGCATATATCTATCTTTTACGGTTAGCTTACTATACCCATTCCATCTGCTGAAAAAATGGTCACGTACAATGCGGTAATTAGAAAGTTATTTAGATTGATACAGTATTAATCCTTATCAACTTAAAGATGTTAGCATTTCATGCACATTATTATAATCTTTCGCATCATCTCTACGTATTATAAATTAAAGTCCTCCGCGGCGTCTGTCTGTTTCTTCGCGATAAACTCAAAGATGGCGGTGGTTATAAAGGTTGGATGACCAACCAGTAGATGGCGTCGTGTCGTGCCAGATTCCTATCCACCCCTCATACATTTTTCCTTCCCACGACTTCCTCTCCTTCCTTTCTATTAAAAGACCCTCCACACAGCATCGTCAAAGATGACATAGGCCCTGAGGGCAATTATTTTCCTCAGGGTCTCTTGTGTCGAGCTCGTGCAAAAAAAAATACCAGCCGCTGTATTAATCATCTTGATCAAAAAATGATATTCATCCTCTCCTCGGCAAAATATTAAGGGATATTGTAATGCATACCTTTCGTCAATATATTGAAGATCTCTCACAGTCTTCTGTCTCATTAACGCACTAACTTTTTTATATTATGACATTTAAAAAAAAAAATCTGATTTTTCAAAAAATTTCTGTCATGCAAACCTAGTCCTGACAATAACGAACACAACAAAAAAAGAATTATCCAATTGAACGTTCCAATTGGTCGTTCGGAAGTTATGCGCGTACATAAATTTCGGCGATTCATTTTTATTTATTTATATAGATAGATAGATAAATAAATCCATTATTTGCGCCCGTGACGTCACTACATGAAAATGTCCCGTCTCCTAAAATGCTCCTTTTAATTTTGTAAAATTCCACACTGATTTATTTTTTTTATATGGCAACACTTTGATTTCAGGCGAATTTTTGAATTTGACATTTAACGTTCACTAGATTTATTGTTAGTTCTCTGCGAACTTATCATTTGGTTTGTCTTTTTGACAGATGTTATGAAGAGAACCCCGTACATTTTATTGCTGTCTACGTGTTTTAGAGGTAAAATGGTAAAAGTGCTGATGTTAACAAAATCAAATTTTATAATATTCTTATTATTATTATAATTTACAAGTACAAGTATATTACATTGTAATGATTTATGATCAATAAGATGGATCAAGGAAAAAAAAAATTTGAGATGTAATATTTTTGATACGCCTCGTTCTTCTCCTGTGCCCTTTCTTGTGGAAAACGTTATTTTTTTAAATGATTTTCGGCTATGTAAGTATCGTTTTTTCGCACCTATCAAATTATGTCCCGTCTTTCCGGTTTATAAAAAATGGTCTGATTTTTCGGATTGATATTTCAAAAAATCGCCAAGGTTTCAAAAATACGATTAAAAAAAAAAAAAAAAAAAAAACAGAATGTCCTAGAATATTTGCCTAAACCGGAAAAAAAAAATTAAAAGTGTGATGCAAGTGGCCTATTGAGATATTCAAAATTATACTTATCACAATATTGCTGCAGCTCTTTCAAAAGACGAGAATTCGTTCCATTCAAAATGTATGAGGAAAAAATTTTCTTCATAATATTTTTCTTCGTGAATTTTTCCGATGTTTTAATAGCTATTCAGCTATTCGGGGCGGAGACATCCAACAAATCAAAGATCATAAAAATCGGTCTAGCCGTTCTCGAGTTATAAATGGTGTAACTAACCCGACTTTGTTTTATATATTAAGATTTGAACATTTATGGCTCCTGTGCTTTGTGTGGAGTTTCTGGAAGAAGTTAATGAAAAATATTAGTAATATTTTCTGAGTAAAAAATGTATAAAGTTTCCAATTACAAAAATACTCATCTTTTTGATTCTGAGAAAAATATACAAAACAATTTTAGGCATTCGAGCGTTTATCTACATATTTCATATAAAACTTAAAAGCTTCGCCCTAGAACTTTTTTCACAAGAAATCTTTTTCCCAACTCCTTGTATTGAATTTATATATAATTTATTCGTGGTATTTATGAATTAGCAAACAACAAAGTGTATTTTTAGAGCCCACTTTCTTTGTTAACAGGTGTTTAAAAAATATGATACAATAAAATAATCTGTTTGGTGTGTTTGTTTAGCAGGAGGCTCCCAGACGGGCGAATGCAGGCCCGGCATCTGCGGAGACGAGGCGGCCTGCAAAAGTCAACCCGCCTCCAGACATATCTGCATTTGCCCCCACGACTCCTCTCCTCCCACCAAAGACCTCAAGTGCCCCAACAGATTAACTGGTAACTTTATTATTTCAACTTAATAACCTTAACAATTTATATTTATTGTTTTATTTGGTTTTACGCCCAGCTGGTCTTTTACATGGAATTTAATAGGATATACTCACACCTAATGACTTTTCAAATATTATACAAAAAAAAAATATACTTTTTAAAGTGTGAAGTGATGTAAAACTGACAAACTTTATTTATGGGATTTATTTAAAGAGACGGCGCCCATGCTAGATGTCAGTCGCACGGTAAATAATAATGTGTTTTAGTATTAAAAAAATATGATTTGATCTAACTTGAGTGTACATATCATAAAAAAACAAAGATTTTTTTACTGGAAAGGGATTATCAAATTGGTCGCCGTTATTATATAATAAATTAGTTTTTAAAAATCCCTCAGGCGTTGTCATCTACGCCGGCGTTTCTTAAGAGGGTATTTACCAGAGAAAACCACAAATATGTCATTTTTAAATCAGATTTTAGACGTATTGACTCTTTTCCACAAAAAACTAAAAATGGATTTCGAAAGATTGTTTCTTTATCTAGCATTCGCATGTTTTAAATTTTGAGAAAAAAAATGTTTGTTTTTAGTATACTAAGGTTATACCATGGGTCGTTGGCAGATTAGTTAAATTTTCAAAAAAGATTTTGTATTATACCACACCCATTTCAAAGCATATAATCATGTAGTAAAATAAATCAATATATTATCTGGATATCGCATGTTTAAGAATTTTAATTTTAGTTTAAATAAAATCATTAAAAAATATATACGTACATGTGTTTCTTGACGAAAATTGGTCCGTTTGTGTATTTATTTGCACTTACAAACTAATATATTTCAGATTTTTTTAACATTCTTATTTAACTTGGACATTATTGAAAAATGAAAAATACTTAAAATCAAAAAATAATTACAAAAAGTAGATTATTTTAATAGTTTTATCCTTTCAGCATTTTTGGATGTAGGTATAAATTAAAGCATATTTGGAATGAAATAAAATCGATGTTGAGTTATATTTTTTAAAAGCTGATAAGGATAACAATTAATCTTTCTCATTGTAACCGCCCTGCACAATCGTAAGAACAACTTTCGACGAAATGTGGATTTTCGGCCGCTAGCTGGTTAAATGCTCTTAACCTTTTCAGTCACGGACCCTAGGAAATCAAGCACAATTTTCAAGGACCCCCTTAATTAAAAAAACAACAAATAAATTCGAACCTATTTTGAAGTGAAAACTTCTTTAGCACCGTTGTGGTTTGTAACTCGATGAAACGAAAAATAGCGAACTAAAAAGAGACGAACACATACATCCATAGGATTTAGCTTGTGAGAGAATGAGATAGTATAATCGGTCTCCTCTTTGTTCGGTGCTTCGTAGCCTATCGGTTTCCTTTTTGTGCGGCGCTTTGTAGCTTTCCCACTCTTGTCTACTTTAGTTTTATGAAGGTTTCACTTCTACCGCCTGTGAATTGCACACTGATATATTTTTTAGTAAGTAACACAAATACTAAAAAAATATTTTCGATATTTGTTTTTGGGGCGTTATGCCCTGTTGCGCTACCTCCTTCTTTAGCCAACGTTTCTAACAGCGTTACAGTGTCCATCATTAGAGCAGATGTGTGACAAAAAAAAAACTTTTTTTTGAAAGAAAAACATTAATAATTAACGTACAAGAGCAACACCAATGTTCGCATTAATTAACGGTTAATTGATGCAAAGGTTGGTGTTTTTACTACCAAATTAGTGATATTCGGGTTGATGTTGCTACTAAGTTGTAATCTCAAATTCCACTTGTAATATGTTTCTGTGTTTGTTTTTAGTATATAAAAGAGCAGAGAATGCCTTTTTACAAAGGTATATATATATGGTTGAGAAAAACAGTAAATGTTTCAGTATTTCTTCTGATATTTCCTTATAATCTATCTTTACATTCACCCTTCGACCAAGTATCTTGGTCGACGCATTCACCCAAAAACTTGATAAAGAGGCTTCTTTGAAATTACGTTTCAGAGCTGAATCACAAGATTTTCTTTTAATTGTTTTTCCTGTGCCGTCAAGATTTTCTATTAATTGTTTTTCCAAGCCAGTAGTATCAGTAACATCTATATTGAAAGTAACATCTATTTTCTATTAATTGTTTTTCCAAGTAACATCTATTTTCTATTAATTGTTTTTCCAAGCCAGTAGTATCAGTAACATCTATATTGAAAGGGTCCAATATCCGATTTTTATTTTTGACGGGTACTGGCAAATAATCCGAAATGGAGACGCGTAGCGATTACGAAACGTTCGGCAACATTTATTTATTTTTGTTAAATGATCCAAAGATGAGACTGCGGACCCCCATATATGTGATCGCGGACCCCAGGGGTCCGCGGACCACAGGTTAAGAAACACTGATCTACGCCATCAGGCCGAGACTTTAATTAACATTTTTACGACAAAGAGGATACTAATAAAAATAATTCTTAGGACTCCTGTGACACCCGAGGAACCTTCAACCATCACAAATTCCCCGGTTACTCATCTGTACCATGTTTAGAAAATGCTTTCAAATTTCGTTTGATGTTTTTGATCTTGTGTAATTATGAAATTATAAGCCCCGGCGTTGCCTCGGCTTGTTTAAATAAGGTAGCTAGTGCCATGGTATGTTTATTTTATACTTTTTCTTAGGTTGAAATTGGGGTGTCACAACTTACAGGTGATTTTATTAATTGTCCTTGTCCAATTCTATTTGTTGGTCGCAGAAATAGTAGATGGGTTCAAATATGTCGGAATACAGTTACAAGAAGGGTATAAATAGCATGCCCTTTAAATAAGTACTAATTAACATAAAATTATTCTTCTCTTTATTTATTTATTTATACTGCGTTTTTACAGGTTGTTCACACACATGTGAGAACAACCCAGTTATAAAAACTCAGTTAATTATACAAATAAGATAAAGTAAAAATTTATATACAATCAATTAGCCAAATAATAAAATAATAATTTTGGAACAGATAAAATAAAAATTAGATAAAAAAAACAGTTACATATAGAATTTAACAAAAAAATCAAAGTTTACTCAAATAACAATTAAAGAGAGGCAAGATAAGAGACATAATTAGAGACACACATGATACACATAATAATTTATCACATATTTTTCAGCAATCGGAGAGCATTTTTTTTGAATCCATATAAATTATCGACAAAAATATCTACTTCAGCACACTCTATCTTATTATACAGTCGACACATTTGGGTCAGAGGGCTAAAATAGGCGATATTGTTTTTAAATGTATTCAGGTGAAACATATTATGGCGTCTTAAGCAATGGGAATTGGGAACATTTATATCAATGTTGCTAAGACACAATGAAGTATCAAGATGGCCGTGAATTATTTTATGTAAACACATTAGATCAGTCAATTGCCTTCTGATTTTAAGTGTATTAATTTTGAAGTATTCAAGTCGCATGTCGTACGATCTAAGATGTTCATGTAATTGACATTTAAAAGATAACAGTCTTAGCATTTTTTTTAACTGATTCTACAAAGGTTGTACATATTATTTATCTATCAAAGGTTGTACATATTTTTACGAGCTGAATCTTGGAAAAAGAGAACACCCGTGTTGACGAGTGTTCAGTACGGCCGTCAGTCATTACGAGAGATCAGTCATTAAGAAAGATCGGCGCGTTGGATGTGAGGGACCCACCTTGCACAAATTTTCGCATAATAATTTAACAACTTCATGAACAGCTGCTAGTGAAACATTACTGAAATGTTCACAGATCTCATCAATTGTTGATCTCAAATTGGGTGTCCTCTTCTCCCAAATTTAAATTACGACACCAGCACCGAAGAGAGTACTCATCCATAACAACGTCTGCATACACCTCCTTCAATTACCTATGAATACCGCAAGGTCGCTTGTGTTGCGAAATTTAATCACAGCTCTAACTTCACAACTGGCGGCGTGCTCTATTTTCATGAATATTATAAACAACCACAGAAACAAGACAGTCAATACCAGCGAGATGTAAAGTTGCACTCAAACAGCTGAAAAATAACTGAATGTGTGACGGCCGCTGTTTTATTTTTTATTTTAGTTTATTTAGGAAACAAGCAGTGATACATATTTTAATAAGAAAGTAACATATTACATGATTGCATTAACCAGCGAAGTTTCCGCTATATATATATGTATATATAAAACATGGATTAAAACATTAAAGAAAACATAAAGTGGTAGAAAAAAAAGAAAATATATATATATATATACAACCGAAATGAAAGAAAAAAACACACACACAAATTAAAGCATATGGGATATATAAATCATCCAAATATTATTATTATAATAAAAAGAAGGAAAACCAACATAATGAAAATGAAAAAAAAAATAATAACATGCAGCAGGGGTGGAGAGTTCGTAATTAACAAGTTGTTTTAATTTTTTCTATTATGGATTTAATAAATTGGCCTGAGGACAAATGGAAAATATCAGCGTCGTAAAAGATATCATTGTATTTTGTGCACGTCCTTCGGAGAAATGAATGTTGTGTGTAATTTGTTTTTGAGTGTGGGATGTGGAATAGTTGGTTTGATCCTGTGTTTCTTATTGGACAGTGGAAATTAATGTGTTCTAGAAGACAGTTGTTGTCATCAACGTTGTTCATGATTTTGAATAAAAATTTTTGGTCGGATATATTTATTCTATCTTCTAAAGTTGATAAATTATGGAATGTTAATGAGTCTTTTAGGTTTTCTGAAGTACGAAAGGATTTAAAGTCTAGGTGTTTCAATATCTTTTTTTGAATTCTTTCTAACCTTTCAATATTTACTTTGTATTGGGGATTCCATATGACTGATCCGAATTCTAATATTGAGCGAACAAAAGAGACGTACAGTATTTTGATTACGTGTGGTGACCTAAATGGTTTGGTCACTCTTATGATGAATCCTAGAAGTTTGTACGCCCTGTCACACATATAGAATTTATATGTGTTCGGAAAGACATTCCGGAGTCCATTATTATTCCTAAGTCCCTCACTTCACAACATCTTTTTATCTCTACGTCATTGATTTTGTACTGGAATATTATGGGGTTTATGCTTTTGGTGAATGATATTGTGTTACATTTTTCCAGATTAAGGAACAGATGGTTGTTAGCACAATATATTCCAAGCCTATTGATATCATCTTGCAATTCTAGGCTGTCATTAATATTAGTGATTTTTTTGTAAATCTTAGTGTCATCAGCAAAAATTTGGAATTTGGAATTTTTAAAGCATTCACCTATATCATTGATATATAAAATAAACAAGAGAGGTCCGAGATGTGATCCTTGCGGGATTCCTGAAGGTATACTGTAAAAACGCGAGGAGAAACCCTTAGCTCTAACTGCTTGACTTCTGTTTGTTACATATGGTTTGATCCATCTGAGAAGGTCACCATTAATCCCGATTTTTAACAGTTTCTTCAGAAGCAGGTCAATGTTAATTTTATCAAAGGCTTTTGAAAAATCCGTATAGATAGAGTCTACTTGATTTTTACCACCCATAGAATTTTAAATAAAATCTGTGTATTCCAGAAGGTTTGTCTCGACCGACCGTTTTCTGAAAAAGCCGTGTTGATTTTTAGATATGATTGTTTGTACCGCCGGAAAAAGTTGATCAAGAACTATGTTTTCCATGATTTTGCTGACAATTGGGAGTTTGGAGATGGGCCTGTAGTTGTTAATGTTATTTTTGTCCCCGCTTTTGTGGATTGACATGGGTCACAGTTCGCTCGTCTAAATATCGCAAATTATCGCAAGATTTCATTTTTTATCAAATCAAAGTGTCGTGGCTTAAACCTGGTGTTGTGCCGATATATTGGGGATCCAGGATCGATCCTGAAACGCCACAAAAAGCCGTCAAAGTTAAGAGACTTCCTCTCATATCCTATTTCCTACGATCAAATTTCAAAACACAATTATTGGTCTTGATTCATCCAAAAAAAGGATTTACAGTTTACACATTCTCGTGTCGCGGTATCGGCCGTGACACCTTATATTAATACCTAACATGGAACCCTTTAAATAACCCGAATCAATCTCTAATATAGCATGCCACCCTTCAATTTTATAACCATAACAAGACCTTAGTCCTTGGCTTTAGGGGTTCTTCAAAATTATTAATATGTCAAATGATTTATTTTAATCACCTGTCACTCTGGGGTCTAGGTTAGGTTTCAGTTTTCCATTCATTTTTCATTCCATCAGGTTTGTGAGAATATTAGAAAGTGTTGGGTTTTGAACAATTCTGAAATACCAATCCATTAGCAGCCTTCCTAATAAACTTATAAATTGGATACAATTTATAAGTTACTAATAAACTTATAAATTGTACACAATTTATAAGTTTATTTAAACAATCGTGTATGTAAAAACCATACTAACGTAAAATAGAAATTGGCATGTAACTGCCGTAAAAAAGTTCACGGAAAGATATCTTTTGTTTATACAGCCAAAGAGGATTGTTTATCTGTTGTACAATTTAGGAAGCGGGATGGGTACGCCGATCTTGGGAACCATTTATTGGATAACCGGGACCCGGGTTCACGGGGTGAGGATTTTCTAGGCCTTGGCGGTGGATGCATGTGCCCACCTAATGTGTAGCTGGTCGGATTTGAAAAGACCGGGTGAGGGAGACCTTTTTACTGGTGGTGGCAGGACTCCTTTATACTCTATGACTCTCTCGACCGATCGCCTTGTACTGCAGTGGGAGGGAAGACCCCCTTCTGACCCCCTGATTCATACATACTCCCATACCTATCTCCTTCCCAGATCTTTCTCTCTTTATTTTCTTTTTAAAAAATCATCCACGTGGCGTACCTATAGACGACGTGCCCTGAAAGAAAATGTTTTCCTCTGCTGTGTGGAGCTGATATAAAAAATAAATAAACTTGAAAATATTTCCTTAGCATTTTAAACTTAATAAAAATAAAATTAAAAAACCTTATATTTTACGTCGAAAAATTCTAGATAATACGAAATTAGAAAACATATTCGTTTTATTTGGCGAATCTGCATCAGAGAAATCTGCTGTCACCTCATTTTTTATCTCTTTTATCCAATAAAAATTATTTTAATAATTCCCAGAAAATTACCAACAACAAAATTTCCTACTTTATTCATTTCTTGCGCAATATATATATATATATATATATATATATATATATATATATATATATATATATATATATATAATATTTATATATATATAATTTATTTTTTTTATTTCAAGTTTTTTTTGTTTACATATGGTAAGTTATAAAATATTTCACATTTTATTCTACTACTCCATAAGTTGAGCTCCAGGAGCTCGTGTTTATGGGGAGAGTATTTACATGCAAAAAATAATAATGATGTTCCAATGAGTGTAAACAATTATCAAAGAACTTATGAAATAAAATTTATAGAAGGACAATAACAATACAATTTTTTTTTAAATATTAAATATAACAGTTTTCTGTAGGGGTAAATTACATTAAGGGTACAATATATCATTATCCAATTTCAGAGACTTAATTTGCTTTTTGAATAATTCATATTTCAGCGTTTCTGTCATACTAATTTTGTTTTTGGATAATAATATATTATACCATCTTACACCTAAATACAAGTAGTGGTGCTGAGCCGTATAAACTTTGATTTCTAGGATTTATATTTACCTACGCTCGCATAAGGCATTTAATGTTATCACAAAGCATTACACACAAAAAATTCTTATTAAATTCGCGCGGCAATAGTCAATTAAATAATAATATTTCAGAAAAAATCAAGAAGGATTTGGTCAAACCTAGGATAAACCAGTCATTCCGCGAAGAGACTGCATATCGACCTTTGACTAAGACATATTCACTACATACTTCACAACATTTTTTTTATTTAAATTTTTTTTTATAAAAAAAAAAATACATACAGATTTAACGTAAAACATATTGTTCTTAAAAGTAATTACAATATATAAATTTATTTTTAACGAAACTACCCAATTCAATTGAGAAAAACATTTCTCGTGTTTGAATTTTGGAATAGTGCCATTGTAAAATGCGAGTAGGTACAGAAAGTATGTTATTACAAGTACCTACTTATATTCAAAAATATATACATGAAGACAAGTCAACATAATGAACTTGAATTAAATAAGATTTAAATTTGAATATACAATATGAGATAATACAGGCCTAGATTATCAGAAATATAATATAATATTATTGTATTTAATCAATAGGTAGATAGTAAGTAGGTGGTAGGTAATTAGCGTTGGTTTAAAAACATTGATATTTGAAAAGGATGGGCTGACAGTATTGTAAAAGTAGGTACATATAATAAAGTTGTAACAATTTGGTGCCTACTAATAACGCGTATGTACTTTGCTTTCAATTTGAAATGCTGATGAAATATTTTTAGAGGATATGTTCTAGATTTTTTTTTTGTTATTATTGTGATGATGAAATTAAAACTAATAATTAGTGTCGGGTTGGTCTAGTAGTTGTTTTATAAATTTTTTCAGACTTGATTTTATACGGGAGAGCATTGAAAAAATGTATACCTTGATTAGCATAGTGGGATATTATGATTATAACAATAGATATTATGATTATAACTATGCCCGGGGTCCTAGCATGGTCGACCGATAAAGATTGATAGGATAACTTTCGGTAACTTCTCATCATTCTCTAGGACAACTGCAGGTCGCTTACGTACAAACAACAGTTGACGTCGAATATATTAAGAACACTTTACTTATTCGCTAGCGATCTGCAATCATGCTAGGGATGATGATGACAATCATGCTATGAGAAGTTACTGAAAGTTAGCCTATCAATCCTTACCGATCGACTATGCTAAGGGGTCTGGATAATGTGTAAACTACATAGGTATTTTAGTTGGGACGGGTAAGGAGCGGGAGGAGGGGAAGGATGGGGGATGTTTCCGCAAAATTAAAATAAAATTAGAATACCTACTAAACCATTTATTCAATCATTATAAAATCGTGTTTTTTGCACCTGGAATACGAAACAATGAACTTCTGTAATTATAAATAGCAGTGGATATGTCTGCACGTATGTATCTATTCGCAAGTTTATTGTTTTAGCAGTAGTTACAAGTGATATTTTCATTAACTTAAGACACCCAATCTAAAAGTTCAACATCAGAAAAAATCCACGTGGATTGAAAGCTTTCACCTTTTTTCACATTAAAATAATAAAGGGAAATTTGAATATTGATATTACCTACTTTATTTTGTCCTTCGAGTGTTTCGTTGATTTATTTGAAAATGTTTAATTTAAAGTTAATTGAAAATCATTTCATAAATTTAAATTTCCAAGGTTTGTGTGAGATTTTTACAACCCATTTTTACAATGAAAGGGATCTTCTGAACAATATATTTTTCCAAAAAATAACATGGGAAGCTTATTCTGAATATCCACGCTTTTAATGGCTTAAAAAGCCGATATAAATTAATATTCAAGGCAATAAATTTCGGGTTGCTCCCGTCCGTCTTTATATTAATTATGTTTATTTACTTTATTCTCGATAATGGTGTAAAATCTCTAACTTCTAGTCCGGAACAGTCCCACCAACTAGCGAACCGACAGCAAGGTGTTCACAATAGGCCGGCCCGGCCGCGTATTTATCGACTGAGCCGCGTTAGGGATTGGAAGGCGTAAATCGCCTTACAAACACTACCGCATTTCAGTCGCGCTAGTGACTGAACCGCGTTAGGGATTGTTATGCATAAATCACCTTACAAAAGCTATACTGATTTTAGTAAAAAAAATCGCGTGTTTTTTTTACTGAGAGTGACGACCGTAATTATAGAAGGGTAAGCAGAGAGAATGGACCGCGTAATTTTTTACTGAAATTTTTTTATAATTTTTTTTTTTTTTTATATAGAAAATTTATATTTTAAGTAAAAACGCGCGTTTTTAAATAAATTAATAATAAAAAATAAATTTTCAATGTAAAAAAAAAATATTCTAACTAAAAAAACGCTGTCCATCCTCTCTGCTAACCTCTCTATAATTACGGTCGTCACCCTCACAGAAACAGATAGAGCAACGAAGCGCGTAGGTGACTGAATCGGTATAGCTTTTGTAAGGTGATTTATGCATAACAATCCCTAACGCGGTTCAGTCACTAGCGCGACTGAAATGCGGTAGTGTTTGTAAGGCGATTTACGCCTTCCAATCCCTAACGCGGCTCAGTCGCTAGAGTGACTCAACCGCGTAAGGGATTGGAAATACGCGGCCCGGCCGGCCCTCTCCCAACTGGCTAGGTGGCTAGCGGCCGATTTGCGAACTAGTACTCAAGTCCTCAACAAGTGTCTAGCGAAAAACACTCAACATTGTTCCCACCCACTATTTTGTAATTGTCAAATCAGTATACGTTTGCCCCGATGAAGGAACGGTCGTTCCGAAACCGGTCGGCCTTAAACAAATATACAAGTGGTTCAAACAAAGTAACACTGTTTCATTTACAAACTAATTCTTTCAGTAAGCCAAGCCTTCGGTAAATTCACCAATTGTTTGTTTTGGGCACGGTTTTTAATTTCAGCAGGCAACATATTTAAACACCTGGAAATCATGTAATTTAACGTTCTCTGACCATATTTATTTGTGTGCTTAGGTAAAATTAGTCCTTTATTAAAATTAAAACGAGTATTATAATTGTGTTCCAGCCTGTTTATATATAAAGGGTTATTTATGTGCTGAAATATAATTTTGTACCAAGAATTAAAATCTCTCACTGAAAGAATTTTGAGATTCTGATAAAAGTATGGTACCAAGATTTGTATTAAAATTTAAAAATTAACCCCGAAAGTAGTAAAATACATACCTTTTTGAAACTAAAGTTTTTGATCGCAATTTGAGAAAAAAATATGAAACTTTGAGAATTTTTTATTAATTATTTCACGTGGAACGACAAAAAAGTGAGGTGACAGTAAAGTTTATAATACATTTGTCTAATAAAGTATGTATGTGTTTTTTTCATTGTCAGTAATTTTAGTTAGAAAAAACGTTTTTTAACTTTTTTATGTTTGCACGCAAAAATTTTATTTTATTTTATTTGGATTTTATTTCTAAGCGGAAATATTTTGATCCTCTGACAAAATATGGGTGAGGCCAAAGGGGTTAACCTATTTTAAAGAGCTGAAATTACAATATAGAATTCGAGCTAAAAAATATGTTTTCACAAATTAATGTAAATAAGCGATAGTTTTTTATTCGATTATATTAATTTTATAGTTAGGCTTTTAAAACCTGCTGAAATTGCTTATTTAAAAGTTGTGGTTGGTGGGGGAGAAGGGTTTTTTAGCATCACGAGAAGGTATTCAAACCAGGCCCCATTAATTTCGGGTAGTTGCCCCGGCCATTAGAAGCGTTTTCATGTGTCGACAATTTAATAATTTTAACCTTTTATTAAATTTAACCTTTTATTAATTTTAACCTTTTATTAATTTCATGTATAATTATTACATAATATAATATTAAAAAAACACTCTTAGTTGATCTAACTAATGATAATATTTTTTGTTTTCATTGATTGGTAGGTATGCAACATGCTATAAGAACATTTTTTAACATTTTACATAGGACGGATTGTTTCACAGGATTTGAAAAAATCAGCAAATTTTAAAGATAATTTTGAAGTTCTATGAAAGTTTAGTTTTTTATTTCAATTGTGTGAAACAACTGACCAATTTTTTTTTTACATGAATACCGCACCAGAGTTCCAACTACTCCCCTCTGGAACCAGTGAGATTATGGCATCCCTAGCTGGGATAAATTGTGAGGTAGTGAAGGTAGTGGCGAAGGGAAGGAGATGTGAAGAGGAAGGTGGGGAAGTACTTGGCTATTCAGATCTGGTCACCAAACACGGCATTTCGGGTTCGACCACGGAGGCCGTGAAAAATAATATAATAACAGAACTTAAATAAATGGTTAAAATTCTGTTAAATTCTGTTGAATTCTTTTCAAGTGTATATAACTGATAAATGATATTACTAACCTATTTACTTTTATGTAACCATTTGTTACATAAAAGTATTTGTAACAAGGTGTGTGCACCCTTTTTTACACACTATATTTAGTGTCTCGGTGTGTGGCAAATCCAGTACTTGTTCATTGACAATTGAGCATTGGCCAGATTGCCGACCCTGCAATATTTTGGAATGGATCCTGCAGTCAGATTGTCGATCCTGGCGATCCTACAGTCAGACTCAAATCAGGGGATTTGGGAAGCGGGTCATTCTTTGTGTGGCAGCCCAGAGCGTTGAGCGGTCCTCTCGAATGAAACACGACGAATCATTTTGAAAATCGCTATCATCGCTATCATTGTGATCATGGACCTTGGACGTGATTCTCGTCATCTTGGGAGCTGACTGTGAATCATTCTGGAGGGATGATTGGCATCCAGAGACATCCTTCTGCTTCTGGAAGGCCATTTTGCAGCCATGCTATTCCCACGATCTGAAGTTCTTTCCACCAAAGGAGGAGTTTTCGTCATGCCACTTTTCAGTTACACTAGGGAATGCGATCTCGACTCGAGATCGCAAATTCGAGATCTCGTTAATTAAAAGAAAATATTATTTGAAAGAAAATATTATTTGAAAGAAAACAAAAACCTTTATTCTTTAATATTAGTTTTTTTTTTACATTAACTCCACACAGGAGGCCTTGAGGAAAGTTATTTCCCTCAGGGCCTATGTCATCTGGGATGCTGTGTGGAGGGTCTTTTTGAGGAGAGGAAGGAATGAACATTTGTCTTGAAGAGACCTATGTTGTAAGAAGGAGGAAACACAGAGGCCGGCAAATCATTCCACAGCCGAGCTGTTGAACATAAGAACGAGTCGAAGAAACGACCCGTTCTCATGTGACAAATGTCAACCGTGTACAAATGTTGGGCACGCGTTTGGCGTGTTTCCCGACTATGCACCGGTGCCTAAGGGATCAATGATGCTAGTTCCTCGGAGCATCTTCCATTGTAATACCGGTAGAACAAGGATAACATTCCCACCCGACGCCTGTGCTCTAAAGATCGCAATCCGTCTGTTAAGATGGGAGAATCTATCAAACGGACCGCCCGTTTCTGCACAGAGTCGAGGGTATTTTTCAGGTATTTTGGAGCTCCAGACCAGAGGTGGGTGCCAAATTCAACCGTGGGGCGCACTTGCGATTTGTACAGGGTTAGCATTTGTGAACTATTAAAGTATCTGCGGGCCCTATAAAGTACGCCCAGTTTCTGGGAGGCTAACTTTACTCTGGCTTCGATGGAGCCCCCATACCTGAGCTGGTCACTTAGGGTTACACCAAGCATATCAATGGAGGGCCTGTTCGGAAGATTGCTTCCGTTGAAAGAGACTAGATTTTCATTTCGATCCCTTTTAGACGTAATCAGACAAGATTGGGTCTTTGAAACATTAAATTCAACGAGATTATTTTTACCCCAAGAGAAAACACTCTCGAGGTAACCGTCCATTCTTTGCTTCAAAGCCCTACGAGCTGTTGGAGTTTGTGAGCCCTTTGGAGGCTTGTCAAACAAAAAGCTATCATGAACTGTACTGTCATCCGCATAACAGTGAATTGCTGCATATGACAAAAGGTCGTTGATGTGCAACAAAAACAAAGTCGGACACAGAACCGATCCCTGCGGGACGCCAGCATTTATCGAGTGTGAGGAAGAGGTGAAACCATCGACTACCGTCTGAATCGACCTCTCCCTCAAGAAGTCGGCAATCCAAGTTCACAGGGATACGGGAAGTCCGTAAGAATGAAGTTTGTTGACAAGTCCTCGGTGCCAAACCCGGTCAAAGGCCTTGGAGATGTCCAGTGCAACCGTTTGGGTCTCACCGAAACGTTCCAGGCATCGCCCCCAAACATGTGTCACATACGCGAGAAGATCACCGCACGAGCGGTTCCGCCGGAATCCGTATTGACGGTCGTTAATAATTTTGTTCTTCTCGAGGTATGTGAGCAGTTTGTCGTTGATCACACGTTCCATCACCTTAGACAGAACTGATGTGATCACTGTTACTGAATAATTAACAGTTTTTTTTTGTTAAATTAAAATAATCAAAAGAAAAAATATAGCTTGAGGAGATTAGAAAGTAATTACGGGTGATTTTGAAAGTATCTTCTTAAAAAAAAGTGTATTAAGGGTGCTATTTGCTAAACGGAATCTAATGTACGTTGCAATGTACCCAGCTTCTGTGGTGTTTGGTAATTTTCACGATCTTCTGGACCTTCTGGTGTAAATTGAGCCTCAATATCAATAGGCGACCGCGCCACTGACGACGACGCTCTCGTAGACGCTGACGACGTCGAAGGTAGGTACTGATAAATTATCGACAACACCCGGCTTAGTAATACTTGATGTTCTTCCGACTCCCCCATTCAATGATTTTGTGGATTGACGTCAAATGGACGTATAAACCTTTTATAGACCCGTATGTGGTTTTGAGAACAGCTTTACATAACTTGCATTGAGCAGTCAAATTATTAACTGCTTTCTTGAAGTATCTCCATACCGGTAAACGACTGCTAAACTCAACATTCACTTGATCTGGATTATTTTTCGACATTTAAGGTATTAACAACGTAAGAATCCAAAAATTAAGTTTATTTAACTCACATAAACAATAAAAAATGCATAATTTAAGGAAAAGTAATGACCATAACTGCACAACTAAAACAAACAAATGGCTGCCTGCATGCACGCAAGTATCTCTTTCTCACTCACTCAAGACAGTTTTATATTATCTGTCCCGCTCGTCATCCGTCGCTAATATTCGTAAATAGTCGGAATAGTTTTCTTTCTTCGATCGTCACTCCCGCCCGACCGTCAGTCAGTCAGCGCACCACTCGCGCCCCGAGTGAACGTGTGTAGCGTCGCTGACTACTGCCGCCCAATCCCGTCGATCTCGAACGTGATCTCGTCATATTATGATTCGGGATCGATCCGCTATCAGATCAGACAGAATCTCTATTTTTTTTTTTTTGACTTTATGTCCGGGTAAAATCTTCCCCACAGGAAAAACTTCCACACACTTTTTCACAAATGACCTTCTAGTCAATCCACTGTAATTGCACTATATAAGTATAATAAATACAAAACAATACAAGAACAACACGTCAACCTACCAGAGACCAAATGGGAAAATAATTCACCGACTCCAGATATTTTCCTATCAGAGGATTCGGCTCGGTAGAACTCCTAGCTGGATCGATAAATCCTACTGATCCCTCAATATAAATATTCTAAAAATCTTTCGTAATCCTACGTGTATTTAAAATGATTGCATTTTCATATATAAATTCTTTCACAAATCTAAGAAGCTTAAATTTTGAATAAGAGAGCTAGGTATAATGCCAGTAACCGAAATAACAAATGGTAATATTTTTTTAGTGTGAGAATGTCAAATTCTTTTTATCTCATTTCCTAAATCTGTATATTTTCTTATTTTTTGAGAAACTGATTTTTGAATATTACAGGAATTTGGAATAGCGACATCAATGATATAAGTTATTTTTTTAATTTTGTTATGTACAACTATATCGGGTCTATTATGATTAGGTAATTGTTCTGTCTGTTAGTACAGTTTTATCATAATATCATCATTATCATAATTACATAGTATAAAATGAAGTGGCTCAAAATGTATGTGCGCGTTTATCTTTTAGACTACGCAACGGATTTTCATACGGTTTTCACCAATAGATAGAGTGATTGAAGAGGAATGTTTATATGTTTAATACAACTAACTAACTAACTAACCATCACGCCGTTTCCCCGCAGGGGTAGGCAGAGAGGACGGACCGCCAAACAACTCGGTCTTGGCACACACTCTTTGCCTCACTCACATTCATACATCGTCTCATACATTCTCTTCTATTATTCTGACTTTTGACATGACCCGACTCAAGTATCTGATTCACTTGATCGTGCCATGTCTTCCTCGGGCGTCCCCGACTTCTTCTACCATTCACATTCGCGTCGTATATTCTTCTTAATACATACATGTAAATTATATTGGAGAAAAGCCGAGAAATTCAAAGAAAACATATTTTTGTGCGATTTAAAACGGCTGGCGGGCCGTACTATAGTCACTTTTGAAATTTGTTCTACGGAAGAAATTGGAAAATAGATGTCCTAGAGTAAGTAGGCATTTGATTTTTCCTTTTCAAATACCCAGTGTTGCATTGTATAATTAGTGGCGATCGCTAACTATATTATTAAATAAATAAAAAATAATAATAATAATATAGTTGATTCAAGAGGAAGGTTTATATCTAGAATACATGCTTTTTATAGTAGAGAAATGCCGTGAAATCAAATATTCAATTTAGGCAGCGGGCAGCGGGCAGCGGGCAGCTGGCAAGCGGGTGATTTGGATTTTATAAAGGTTGGGTAATGGCGTTGTGTTTCGTTAGCCACAGCAAAGTGGCCGGGTCTGCTAGTATTTTATAAAATTCATTTTCTAAAAATGAATTTGGTTCTTATTTATAATATGGTACTATATTACGGCAGTCAATCAAGTTATGTTTAGTTACCAATCTTTGGTGGATTATTTTTAAAACCTGATTGTGCCTAAATGTAAACTCGGACGGCGCTAATACAGAACATTCTGATATAATATGTTCCATAGTTTCCGGAAATGCCAAACATTCTCTACATAAATCATCAATTTGATTTGTATCTTTGATTATATGCTTTCTATAATTTTTAATATTAATGACTCTATCTTGAATGGTAAGCAAAAATCCTTCTATTTCTGCGCTAAATTCTCCAATACTCAACCATTTGTTTGACAAAAGTATGTCAACATACGTTTGGTTGAGAAAATTATAAGTGTTTTGCGGGAATAATTTTATTTGACCAGGAATCTAATAATACCTAGTTGGTATTTATAAGAATGTTGGCATTCTCGTCGTATAAATTTTAAGGTGTAATGGTGTAATAATAAGGTAGGTGTAATAATTATGATAAATATATTATTCTTATTATTAATATTATTATTTTTATTAAAAATCAAGGACTTAGTGCATTTCAAAATTAGCCGAAAATGACCCGCTTACCTTTAATGTAATCAAAATCAAATATTTAACATTTTCAATAAAATCAAGGAGCCAACCAGAAAAATCACTTGAACTAAAATTATACAAATTCTATGGAAATAAGGTTCAATGTCACCGCTACGTTATGCAACAAACACAAAGTATAAAATATCTCTGAGAAGTGAAAATTGCTGAAAATCTTAGATGGGATCTACATCAAAGGTATTATGGAGAAGCTGAAAAGCCTTACACATTTCTTTTAAAAATCTAAGAAATGTACAAATACTCATAAAAAGGATGTGAAAAAATCTAAGAGTTATCATGTCATTCTCGAATCGTGTATTATGGTGTTACAGGATGGGGATCTGCTACATCTAAATACACAAATAACCTACATACAATTCGAAAGGGACTTAGAACGGATTGTTTCACAGAATTTGAAAAACTCATCATGTTTAAGTTAATTTTCAAGTTCCGTGAAAGTTTTGTTAAAGTCCTGTCATTAATTCAGTTTTGTGAAGCAAATGGCACATAATGATATAAAAACAACGCATCCCTTAATGTTAATGCAAGGGCGGATCCAGGATTTTTTTCTGGGGGGGGCACAAGGGGCGGACGGGCAAAAAAATCAACAATTACTGTTAGAAATAAACTTGAAGTATATACTTTAAGTTTATTTCTACAAGTTCAAGTATGTATAGGAAGGTTTATGAAAGTGTCAAAACAATCGAAAAATTAAATGTTTAATAAAGACAGTTTTAGCTTCTATGTATGTTCTGTGACGGAATCTCCACAGTACACAAAAAAACACGTGCCCCCCCCCCCTAAATCCGCCCTTGCCTTGGACTAATGGACTGTTATTTTCAAACGATGTAACGTAAGCAAAATATATTTTTGAATCTATTAAAAAATACCGAACCCTCTACTAGACCGTGTATTCAACACAAAATGACAATAAAGCTTTCCATGTTAAAAAATCACATGCGGATAAAGAAACTACATATATTTTTCTCTTCAACATTCTTCTCCCTACATAAAAAATTCGAAAAGTTTGAGTACAGTCAAAAATCAAAAATTAACGTCTAGATTCCTACCCATCCTCATACCTTTTTCCTTCCCATAACTCCCTCTCCTTCCTTTCCCTAAAAATACCCTCCATACAGCATCCCCAACGAAAGCATAGTCCCTGCGAGAAATTGTTTCCCTCATGGCCTGAATGGTTCAGATAATGTAAAAAAATAGGTTGTACCTCCTGCTTTAGGTTCATTGCTCATTGTTGTGGAAATTCCTAATATTCGACCAGATGGTTTTGTTATCTTTGGTTGGTACCTGCTGACGTAATCGCCATGATTTTGTGGCTTTTATACTAGTAAAATAATGTATTATCTATCGATTTAACGGTAAGTCGAAAACAGTGTTAACTATCACGAAAACACTTGTGTCTCGTGTATCAACTGTTGTGTTCACTCGACCTTGAGGGTCATACGAAATGTCACGTCACACCACAGATGATAGAAACATAGGGAAATATGGCATGGAAACGTGTCGACCGTCGCCGAGCAATGGCCAAACTGCCGAAATATCAAAACGGCGCGGCGGCGCGCGGCGCGCGGCGGAGCCAATGAAAAATATGCTTTTGGTATATATTTTTTACATTAGCTTCACGTAGGAGGCCCTGTGGAAAATAATTTCCTTTAGGGCCTATGTCATCTTTCGGGATGCTGTGTGGAGGTTTTTTAAAGGAAAAGGGGAAGGAAGTGCTGGTAAGGAAAAATGTATGAGATAATGGGTAGGAATCTCACCCCATGAACCCGGGCACCCCTGTTAAGTCACCAAACGTGGCGAACCACTTGGGGTTACCGATGGCAGAAGTGTTGGGTAAAAAGGGTGTCAGTGGTTCCCGCACCGAACGACTATGAAATGGTTCGACACATTAGAAAAAAAAGTTTTATTGAAGTTAAGCATGTATCACATATCACACGTCTGCTTTGATGATGGACACTGCAACGCTACCCAAGACGATGTCTAAAGAAGGAGGCATCGCAACACGGCATAATACCTCAAAATAAATCACTATAAACCACAACATCGTTTTCTTACAATTTTTACCACACTATTGATAAGCGAAAAAGCTGTATTCATCATAAAAAAATGTAACTGACGTGCCATAGAAGAAAAGGCGTCTCACGTTTTGTATTAACATGTTTTTGGGCCGCAGTTTCCACTTTTGATCTGATTATTCTGGGTTGAAATCTTTGTTTTTATCACTGAATTTTTCTAGCCACACCGACATTATATGGTTCTCTGATAAATTTGTTATACTATTTTCTTGACCAGTTGGCTCTTCTCACTAGAATGTCTGAATACTGCCCTGGTGAGATGAGCGGCTTTGAGATGATTTTCTTGGGTTATTCTACTTTCTGAATAAAACATAAAAAGGTTGTTAAGTAAATATTTAATTTACTTTGAATTACCTAAGAAGCATGTACTTAAAGTAAGTACTTAAGTATATATGTACTTAAATAATAAAATTTACTTTTTCTTCGTACTTATTCCATTTGTTCTTACTAGAAATACTACTCGTAACATATTTTTTTCTTACAAAAAAGAAATTGATCCGATATATTTTTCAACTACAGGGATAATGTCATCGCAAGAAAGCAATATGCTGTAACAGCCAAAAAACAAATTGTTCACCAGAGCAAAAAACTTTTCAGATTTTAGAAAAAAAAATCGTAACTTTTGAACCAGAGGTTACGGAAATGCCATTTTTAAAATGCAATGCTGAAAAAATATGATCTATCAAATGGTAATATTTAAATCTTTTATAAGTGAAGAAGGACAATGTTTTTGGCGCTTACAGCAATTGACATTTTTTTTGTATACGACATAAATGTTATAAGCACGTATGAATACTGAAAATCAACTTTATTTTCAACTCCATAAATTGCTGTAAGCGCCAAAGTACGAGTATATCAATATTCAAATTTATAATAGCTATAAATGTGTGTCGTTATTTTTTTGGGCTAAATTCGTTTGGTTTGCAACATTAGAAATGTGTATGAAATGAAAACGGTGTAAATGACATTGATAATATTTATTTGAAACTTTTAAAATAATCATTATACAACAGAAGACAAATATGTAGGTATTTATTATAATTAGATAAAACAAAACGTACGAATTTTTCTAATCTTTCGTTAAGGGCCATTAACCAGCTAGCGGCTGAGAATTCATATTTCATTAAAAGATGTTCTTACGATCGTACAGGGCGGTTCCAATGAGAAAAATTAATTATTCTCCTTACCAGCTTTTTTAAATAATAACTCAATGTCGATTTTATTTCATTTAAAATTAGCTTTAATTTATACATACATTAAAAAATTATAAAACTATTAAAATTATGTACTTTTGTAATTATTTTTTTATATAAGTTTTATAATATTTCAATAATTTCTAAGCATAATAAGAATAAAAAAAAAAATTAATATGTTAGTTTGTAAGACCGTAAATAAATAGACAAACTGAAGTATTTTCGTCACAAAACACGTGTGCGGATCTTTTTTTAAATGATTTTATTTAAACTAAAATTAAAATTCTGAAACACAGCTTTCCCAAATAATTTATTGATTTATTTTACTACATAATTATATGATTTGAAATGTATGTTCTATAATACAAAATTTTGTTTGAAAATTTAACAAATCTGCCAACGACCTACGGTAAAACCTTGTTGTACTAAAAATAAACATATTTTCTCAAAATTTATAACATGATTTTACTATATAAAAGAACAGTCTTTGGAAATCAATTTATAATTTTTAGTGAAAAAGAGTCAATGCGGCTAAAATTTGATTTAATAATGACATGTTTCCGGTATTGTTTAGTTATTCCCGAACACAAATACAGTACTGACGAGTTGTAGTAAATGAGAAATGTTATTAGAAAGCAAACAAATAAAATGTAGTAACCGCCGCGAACATTAAAATGCAATCTTGGAAAATGCTGTAGGGACCAAACGAAAGTTTCATGTTCCTGTGTCATTTCTTTTAAAAGTTGAATATTATCGTAACCGCCAAACGTAAAAAAACACAGGATTTTGAGGTGTGTACATCAGTTAAAAAACGTATTATTAACAAAACGTACAGTTCTTATTTATCGTTGTAGAGTCACGGGACCCAAATTGATCGACGCAGAAAAAAAATCTGTAAAATGGTGTGAAAAAAGTATTTTCATAGAAAGTGGCGGTTACAGCATTGTGGCTTTCGTGCGACGATGTGTTTACTTCGAAATAATAAGCTTTTTACAAGATTTTTTTTCTTGAATATTAGAAGCGTTTCCTTTTTCAATTTTTCCCTTATTTTTCACCGGTCTGCGCTAAATACCTGCTAAAATCAGTCAATGTTTTATCTTGAGCCTTGGCGAATAATAATATCTACCATCAACTCAAACAAGAATCGGGATAAACAAGGATTTGAACTGATTGTCAGTTTAGAGTTTAGATAAAGCCACAAATAAAGATTTTGTGTGTTACTTAGTTCCTTAGTTGATTCATGCTACTGGCTGCGAGGGTCGATTTAAACATCCTGTTTATACGAGACAGAGCCGATCGACAATGGTTGCCGTCATTTAGTCGGTTGTATTTAGATATCTAATTATTATGTAAGGTCTTCTTTGTGTTGAGTAAATGTCCATTTCTTTAATCTTCTACTTCTTCTTGTGCCCTGTCCGTTCAACGTTAGCCCGGAACAGTAGACTGGCCAAACCTCTCACTGTCTCAGGTTTTTCAGCCATGATGTTCTCCTTCTTCCAGGGACCCGTCCTCTAGCAATCTTTCCCTGCATTATGAGATGCAAGATCTCGTACTTTCTTTCGTAGGGAAGAAATATCATAATTGCTTTCTGAGGCAGTCTAGGGACCTCAACGGTGGTTGTCTATGTACTTTCAAGTCTAGAGCACTTATCTAACTAATTTAATAAATCCCTATTACTTTTTTTTTTACATTAGCTTCACACATTTTTTACATTAGCTTCACACCTGATGAAAATAATTCCCCTCAGGGGGAATTTTACCATCTTTGGGGACGCTGTGTGGAGCGTCTTTTTAGAAAAGGAAGGAGACGAAGGAAAAGGGTATGAGGTATGGGTAGGAATCTGGGGGTCAGTGTGTCAGACCGACGTATGAATCCATCCCTCTCAACCATTCTCTCTCGATCCGGCCTGCCACGCAGCTGGTGGGCAGAAGAATCCGCCGCCAAAACCCGAATAAAACTCACCCCATGAATCCGGGCACCCCTGCTGGAGTTACTTTAATGAAAATTTAAGACAACATTAGGAATTATATTTTCCATCTAGGTATTTACTTGAACGAAAATTTCTTTTTTACTTCTAGTATAAATTGAATCTCTATTATTACAAGAAATATTTTTATATTTTTAATAAATAAACATATAATATTCCCGGGATACGATAACCGGACGACATTAGAATACTCATCAGTCATCACTAATCACTAAAACTGTATTTCGTACTTGGGAAAATACACTTAAAGACGATTGAACTATAATACTAAACCCAGGACGCCTGGATACAAACCCGACGAATCCTGCCACTCGGGAAAGGATACCGCCGCCCCGGGAACCATTTATTGGATAACCAACTCCTCTGCCATAGTTCACCCCAAGTGGTTCGCTACGTTTGGTGACTTAGCAAGGGTACCCGGGTTCATGGGGTGAGGTTTCATCAGCTAGCCAGGTAGGATCGAGAGACTGGTTGAGGAATACGTTTTGACCTCTCCAGCAGGACTCTCTCGGAAAATCGCCCTACAGTACAGTGTGAGGAGTGGATTCATACGTCCGTCACTCCTGTACAATCTGAACCCTCAATTCCTACCCACCCCTCATACCTTTTTCCTTCCAAGAAATTCATCTCCTTCCTTCCCTAAAATAGACCCTTCACACAGCATCCCCAAAGATGACATAGGCCCTGCGGGAAATTATTCTCCTACTGTGTGAAGCCAATGTAAAAAAAAATACCAAATTATTTGTAAAAATATTATTTTATTTAAAACATTTTGTACAATCTGTACAATGATTTACTTTTTCGTATCATATGTTCATCAATTAAATGGTTTAAAATGTTTTATTCGTACGTAATTACTCATGGAAAGCCTCGGTTGTGTGTTTCGTTCCCAATTTTCTAGAAATAATTGGGTACCTTCTGTTTCACCATCCGAAAATTTTATTTTTTTTACGTGCTGAAGGTTTTCAAAATTTACGTTGAAAAATCCTAAATTAGATACCTACTATGTACTACGCTCAGAATAGAATAAAGCCTTATTTGGGTTCCATTGTGATACAAAGCCGTTCAGGAAAATCCAAGAATCTTACCTCTTGGGCAATCTCATTTAGAAGGTGATACGTAAGCTCGTAATTCGGACAGTGGTGTGTCGATAGTTTTGTTGGCTAAAGATCAAAGACTTACAGCCCTCCATTGATACGAGTATGCTTGGTGTAACTATAAGGACGGGTTGTTCCAAAAAAATTGACGGATTTATCAAATATTTAAAGTTAATTTGCGCGTTCTGTGTAAGTTCTATTCAAGTTCTGTGATTATTTCAGTTTTTGAAGCAACTGGCCTATAATGATACAATAACAGAACTTGAATAAAACTTACACAGAACGTGAAAATTAGCTTAAAATATTGATGAATCCGTAACATTTTTTTAAACAACATCCTTAGTAACCAGATCAGATATCAGAGGGAATAAAGCAAATAATAGTAACCATGGTCAATTAAAATAATATAGTGGTGAATTGGTAATTACAATCATGTTCAAAAAAATTAAATGAACTGCGCGTAAAATATCACATGTCACAACAGAAATTTTCCCGCGAATGAACGAAAAAAACATTTCCGCTCCGCTTGCGCAAATGTACCAAAGATCAATGCAGCCAACATAAAAACGTCATTATGTTATAGGTTATAGGTAACGTTGCAGGAACACCATTTAATGGTCACCGAATAGTAACACCGTTAGACGGTCATTAAGTGTTTTTTTTTATTAGTAAGGCTGTTCATTTTTAAACGCGTTCGTTTTTTCTGACTAATACATATTAACAGTAAGTGTAGGTACCTGTATTATTATTTAATTGTTTCGTTTTATTTACGACTTCTTCTTTCTCTGGATTCTGATTTATGTAAGTTTTATGATTTCGCACGAAGACGCTCGTGCTCAGTATTTGTAGTTCCATCGTAGGAAGCAGGGCGCAGAATTGCCAACACCCAAAAGCTGACAATATCTATCGCCCTTGAAATTATTTTTCATAAAACGGCTCTACATAAACATACATATCATCCAAATATTATTTATTATAGTGATCACCTACCTAGTTTTGACAAGAGGCGCCAAAATTTTAATAGCACCAGGCGCCGTTTGGCTTAGGACCGGCCCTGATAGGGAGCATACGTAATATTTGTCATTAGTGCATAATGATTTCATAATCAGCATAATTAACTTGTCTTCTTTTGCATACTTAATCCTCTCCTTAGATCTCCTTAGATCACCCAATGCCAAAATATTATTATACCTGAAATAAAAACACACACTTCAGATTCAGATAAAGAAGTATTGAATATTGACAAAGTGAAAATGATTTTTTTTCTCTGGTGCAATCTTCACTCATGTATGGAATAATAGGATGGGGTGGTGCGCTTGATGCTTTTACAAAAAACTCAAAATATATTATCAAAGTTATGTATAATAGAATTAAAATATTTTCGACAGATGCTTTATACAAAGAATCTAAACTATTCAGTATCCGTAAACTATTTATACTGCAAACTATGAAAAATATCTTTAAAAACATAAACAAATTCGAAAAAAATGTAAACAGAATCAACATTATAAATAAAAATGTATTCTATACCCCCCAAACACACACAAAACAAGTGCAAACTCACAGCAGCTTTATTGGACCTCGTACCTTCAATAGTTTACCAAAACATATTCAAGTTGCAACTAAACTTCCGCATTACATAAAAGAGTTAAAATTATGGCTAAACCATACAGATTGTTAAAACTCTATTTATTTAGTTTTATATCACTTTTCTCACAAACTTTACACCTATTATTACAATGTATATCATTTATTACACTTTACACGTATTTAACCGTACACTATTGTATACACTTTTTGTACAAACTGTTTAAACAAATTTTGTTTTTGCTTTATATACCATTGTTTGTATTTTTCTAGGTACTAAATAAAACTTATTTTAACTATATTACCCATGCACAGGCTGCGCCTTAGTGGGTTCCCACATTATTGTTATGATTTTCAAAATATTTAAAATATGGGAAAAATAAAGGAATTTCAAAAAAAAAAAAAAGATTGCTTACATGTCAGTATCTTCGTATTGTGTACATGTGAAAATATTGAACTGGTTAAAGAATGTGTTTATTTGGGTGTTATTATTGACTGCTATTTCAAATGGGTTTTACAAATAAATAAAGTCTGTGAACGACTCAGATCTATTGTTAGCAGATTATATAAATTAAAATTCCATATTCCAATATGAACACTTCTAATAATTTATTTATCATTAGCTGAATCTATTATAAGGTATGGAATTACAGCTTGGGGACTTTACTGTAGAACAAATGTAAATCATGTGCAATCAATTCAAAATTCATTAGTTAAATTATTAGCTCATAAAAGTTTATACGAACAAAGGCACAATGTTCCGTACTTTTACCAGAATCTCAAAATTCTCTCAGTAAGAGCAATTCTGTGGCATAAAATTATTTTTCAGCATATCAATAGCCCTATATACACAAATAGACTGGACCACACTTACAATACTCGATTTACGTTAAATGAAGGACTAATCGTACCTAAGCACTTAAACAAATATGGACAAAGAACGCTGGACTATATGATACCTAATTGTTTAAATATGTTACCTGCCGAAATTAAAAAATGTACAAATGGTAAAACAAATATTATATTAAGAATTGGCTTGCCGAAAGAAATAATTTGTATTAGACTCTAACACAAAAAAAAATCTAACTGCATAATAAAGTAAAATGAGGTTATGTATGTCTTCAAACTTAAAATATCCATTAAAAGTAGTTTATTGGGACTTTTTTTTCTGTAAAATATTTTTATTTCTCCTGTCGTATTGTTTTATGACTGGTTAACATAGTGCGAGCTGCTGCTTAGCCAGTAGACAGCTACTCGGCTTGTCTACTCGTATGCCAGTACCTCGGCTCGCCTTAGCTTTCCACACGACACGTAGTAGCTGCTTGCGAGTTGTCGCGATGTCGAGGAAACATGCTTTAATTACAAAAACTGTGATAAGATCCGTGACAACAATATTCTTTAGCAATGTGTTCGAAAGATGCTTTTCTCATATCTCTATTTCTGTAATTTTTATCGAAACAATTCCAAGTTTCATGAATGATATATTATTATCAGAAGACCATCTTTTGAATTCGCAAAATGCTCGTAGGCGCAGCACACAAAAAACACAGGTTCCGCTCATAACTGATTCGTATAATTTCAATACCCGCTATATACGATTTTTTGACAAAATGATCTGAGTATGACATTTTGTTCACATTTTTGCGATGGACAAGACTAATCTAAAATTGAGTTTCAAAACCTCCCTTATCACGACCAAAAACAATGTTAAAACTGCAAGTGAAACAAAACCCGCTATATCATTCAATAAGTTACTATCAAAACCCGCTATATCGGAACTTAACCAATCACGAGCAGTTATTTTGCTAAGATGGCGGGTGTAGAAAAACGCCCCTCAGGTCAGTTGAGTTTCAAAAGCCTCTATATTCCATACAAATCACGAAGTGAGTATCAAAATCCGCTATATCTATTTTATTTATCCAATTCATTTTATCAAAAAATAAAAGGCAATTTTTTGTTTACGCTACAGATGTGACAGTTTTTTGCGGTTTTCTCCGAATCAGTGAAAGTTGATATAGCGGATATAGAAATTGAACGATTCAACTGTCCGGCTAGCACTGGCCAGCTACTGCCGAACGTTTCCAGACGATGCGATAGATGACCGAGCTGCTGCCATGTGCGAGTTGCTGCCGGGCGAGCATGCGAGAAATGTTAATGTTAAAGTAACTCGGATGCGATCTACTGTCCAACTGATACGTACGAGTTACTCGCAAGTTACGTCCAAACATTGCGAGTTACTGCAGTGCAGTTACTCGGCAGGCTGACTCGCACGCTAGCTCGCACTCTGTAAACCAGCTTACTTTGTCTTTGTAATAAATAAATAAATTGTTTCGATATTTGGGTAACTACATTCTCTGACGCTTATGAAGAACGCTAACCACTGGAGCGATTTTGGTCGAAAAATGGACCACTTTTATTTTTCTGGGACTGATAACGGTCCAAAAATGGACCACATTTTCCTGCCATTCGTAAAACATTTATTATAATTATTTAAAAGATTACCTCGGCCAGCCATTTATTTTAATACGAAGCTATTGAAATTTTTTATCTATTAAGACCATAAATGTCGCAAATCCGAACTTGGTAGACTATTTTAGAACGATGTTAAAAACAATTTTTTTAAATATTTTTTCCCGCCGAATTTTTGATCAGCTGTTTACGGATAAAATTAAACCTTTTTCCAAAGATATGCACCTTTCATTATCAAGTATATCATATACAACATACAGAAATCTAAAATATTCTATGTTGACTCAAGTAAGTATCCCTCACGGCAGTTTCAAGTAAAAAAATCACTCAGGATTCGCGCGATTATAAACTTTACGATTTTTTAATATATTTTTTTATAAATCCTACAAATTTGAGATAAACGGTAAAATACAGGTTAATTCATTGGCTATATAGCAATATAAAAAGTTTTTATGTCTCCATGTTAAAATTCGAAGGTATGATTTTTTTGATGTTGGCGATAAATTTAAAAAATGACCTTCTAGGAAATCTCGAGCAATCGAGGCAAATTTATTTATTTCGAGTGATCGCTCCAGTGGAGGCTGAGAATTGTAATCACATTTTTTAAACAATCAATTTACCATATCCTGGAATGATGAAGACGTAGTGTGATTGTTGTTAACTAGACCTAGAAATAGGGATGTCGAAAGTGAAAAAAAATATCGATCTATCGATGTATCGATATTTATTAAAATATCAATATCGACGTCGATATATCGAGGAAAAAATATCGATAAATCGGTCAAATTTTCTAAAGATTTTACGTTTTTAAAATAATAGTGAATTCGGCTCAATATTATCAATAGTAATTTTTATACAGAATGTGCATTATTTTAATGCACACAAATCTCAATAAAAATGAAGGTATTTTTATCAGTATTCATTTTTATTAGGTAATAATTACAAAAATATCAAAAACTAAAAAGCTGTCTTCTTACTTACATGTAAACTGAGACGCATGCAAAGTTTGGATGCGTCTCAATAACATTTTATTGGCGTATTAATCTGTCAAAAAGGACTTCGTTTTTGGAACAAGGCATAGTCAATAATCATAGACAATTGGGAACCAACACATAGGAGTGGCTTAGAAAAAAATAAGATACCTACACATAGGAGATAGTATTAGTGATCACAAATACTAATGCAAAGACAATAGATTTGTACGCTATTAATAGTTAAAATTTCAACCGCCAGATGTCATGAACCAACACAGTTACTTTTTTCCGTTCGTTCCTATACGGTTTTGGATTCTAGTGACTTTAGTTACATAAATAAATAAAAATATCGTATTTGATACAATTTTCGATATTGGATATTTTGTATCCATTTATCGATATATCGGATCAAAATATATCGGCAAAAAATATCGATGTATTGAATTAAAAATATCGATACATCGATATATCGATACTTTTTCAACAAGCCTACCTAGAAAACGATGGGTTAGATAAATGTAAATTCATTGTTGAATTGAACCTACGCCTACGCTGCAAATTTTGTTTGTCCAGTTTTTAAAACACCATCTCGTTGACACAGCGACAGCAGTTGAACAATTCCATTATGTGCATCAAACATTTCCCGGATATGTTCGTGACTATTTGCTATGTGTTTGTTTATTTTGCAGCACATAAATAAAGGCCACAGCAAACGGATCTATTGGAGTAATGAGTAGTGCATTGTAAATAGGGAGTAGCATACATTGTAATCTAGTGAAAATAAATAAAGGTTATTCTAATAGGTTGGGCTTCTACTGTTGACTTCCGTAGCGTAGAAATTATATAATTCTTAAATGGAACGATCTGGACTATAGTTATTCGTTGGTTTCGTTAGTGTAGGTACTCGATGACGTAAAATTTACTATTTTTTACCCCACTTTGACGCCGGCTGTCTGCGAACGTGCCAGGCTGCCGGTTGGCAGACCTGCTTTTTTCTCATTTTCTAATCGACCTTTATCATATGAGACCATTCTCGTTCGTGTACTGGATGACGTAATTTTTTCGAAAAAAATCGCTGTCTATTTCCATAACTGCGCGGCTAATTTATAGTGTAGGTAATTTTATTTAAGAATTAAATCAGTTTTCTATTGTGACATCGCGAGCTAAAAAATACGAATTTCTATATGTTGTCATTAAAACATAAAAATCTCTCTTCGCAATAGTATTTATTTCCGTTTTTTCTTAATAAAAATACTTAATATTCTCTAAATAAATGCACATGGCGCATATAATTCTTGCCTATTTTTAAGATTCTCATGTTAGTAAAAATGTTAACAAAGTTAAAAACGACAACTCTTGTTAGTAAAAACTCAACACACTTTTGAAAGGGGATATAGTCATTAAATGAAATGATAAAAAAAACGGTCTATTAACTTCACTTAACGTAACCACCATAAAGAAATATTATGTAAAGAAATATAATAAATATAAATATAATAATATAAATATAATACATTACATAGAGAACCACCGTTATACAGAAAAACCTTCACGGGCATGCACACATCAAATCGCCAACTAATTATGATGTTCATCGCAATCGGATGAACATCATAATTTAACTATTGTTTTACAGTTGTAGTAGGTACATAATTTCACTATCATAAACTCATTATATAGAAAGTATTGCCGGCATGCGCACATCAAATCCCCAAGGTTTCAATGCAATCGTATAAATGGTTTAGCAACGCATGGACATCTCATGTATATACAAACCCAGAAGTAAGCCTAATTTGATTTTTTAGAGATGAAAACATGTTATACAAAATTACTATCAACATTTAGTCCCGAAAAACGGTAGTTTGTCACGAAACGAGTTCGTGTAAGTTCAACGAGTCGTGTTATTGTAGTGAATCTAAAGTGAAAAACTGTAAAATAAGTTCGCTTTGAAGAAACAAAAACTGACACAGGTAAGCGTTGAGATCAGATATATTACGGATGCAAACATTTTGACATCCGCTGATGCGGATGCGGATTATTAGAGGTTCACATCCGCGGATGCGGATGCGGATGCGGATTTCTGGATTTTTTGAAGTACATAAATAAATGAAAATCGATTTAATTTCAAAATGTTTTATTTAATCGTATTTTCAGAACAAAACTAAAAAAGTTTATAGTCTTACTTATTAGCATTTTAAGCCAAGAGTTATACAATGAAAAACTTTATTTACTAATTAAATTTAAAAATTGGTGTAGGTATTATATTTAACTAGCTTGCTATGCCATTTAATGAAGAAATTGAATCTCCCTGCGTGTCCTTTCCCATTCACCCCGTTCCCCTTCCTCTGCCGGGTCCCCGTCCCCTCCTGCGTTCCCACTCCGCGTCCTTCACCTTCCCTCTCTCCACTCCCACACCCCCCCCCCTACCTTCGATCCGCGAACCCCCCTCCCGAGTTCCCCTCCCCCCTCCCAGGTACCCCTCCCCCCTCCCAGGTTCCCCTTCCCCTCCCTGGTTCCCCTCCCCCATCTCTCCCTCCCTCCCGCTTTCAAACCTCGCGTGCCACGAATAGCAATTTTTTTATACAAATTCCATAATGCCGAGCTCACCGGAAGTTATGTAAAAACCTTGTCCTGATAATAACGAACACACAAAAAAAATAATTATCGAATTTGGTGCAGTCGTTCAAAAGTTATGCGCTTAGCAACACATTGGGTGATTCATTTTTATATTATAGGCTAGCTGGTCCCGGCATGCGTTGCTATGCCATTTAATAAAGAAATTGTTTTTACCTGAGTGTCCTTTCCCATTCGTTCCGTTCCCCTTCTGCCTCCCCTTCTTCTCCTGCGTCCTCTTCCCCTCTCGCGTTCACACTCCGTCACCTCCACCGTCCCTCTCTCCAATCCACTCCCCCCCCCTTCCCCCGTCCCACGAACTCCGCTACCGAGTTCCCCTCCCCCCTCACACGTCCCCTTCCGCGTTCCCCTTCCACCTTCCCCGCCTTCCCTCTTCCCTTACCCACTCCCTCGTCCCGCCAACCCTCCTCCCGCGTTCCATATATTCAATTCAGTTTTAAAACAGCCGCATGCCATCTTTTACAATTTTTATTCAAATTTCCATTTTTCATGTATTTTAAATTTGGTACCTAACATAGGTACCTACTTAAAATATCTAAAATTCTTGATTTGATTCAAACTATTAGAGGAGTACCTACTTTAAATAAATTTATCAACTTAAAGATTTTCAAAAATAGATTCCTGATTTAACAATCATTGTTTTTAGGTTTTCTGAAATTATCCAATTTTCTGCGCAATTTTCTTAATTTTTCTCTCCGTAAGAACCATCCTCGTACTTCAAGGAATATTCTAAAAAAAGAATTAGCGAAATCGGTTCAGCTGCTCTTGAGATTTGCGCTTAGCAACACATTTAGCGATTCATTTTTATATATAAGGTGAATAGTAATATTGCAGCCTTCTCAGCCTCCAACCTCTTTCTTAGTGGATCGTATAGCTCTACTAAATAGTTGTTGGCTGGTGGAGGTGATCTGCGTGCAAATCTGGAGAGAGTTTTAATGATTACTATCACTATGATTAACTTTCCACCAATTAAGTGGATTTACATCCAAATCCAGTTTTTTTTTATTGCGATGAATAACTAATTCCTTTCGGAGTCCTTTCTTCCATCGGGGCTACTATTACTAGATTCTCACTCTGGTCCCGCCCACTTTCTTTACATGTCGTTACTTGGTGCAGATATGAATCCACATCTGTAAAAGCTCCGCATTAATTTATGCGGATGCGAATGAGGATGAAGATGTCTGAATTAATGCGAATATCCCGCTTTTGCGGATGCGGATGCAAATATCCGTAACACCCCAGGATGAGATAATTGTACAACTTTTTTACGATACCCTTCGCTCAGTTCCATCGCGGTTAGAGCTTTTGAATCTTATTGTGTGATATAGATTGTTATGATTTATTTTTTACGGATTCTTCAAAAAAAAAGTTAAATCATTTAATGTTTTATAAGAAAAACTCTACTTTTATAACTTTTTAAGGTTATTCCCATCAATGGAAAAAAGAAGAAAAAAATTAAATATGAGATTGACAAATATGACGGTTTGACAGAAGGTGGCAATGGTGGAATTGGTAAACGCGCACGTCCTGGTTAGACGAGAGATTCTTGGTTCGAGTCCCAGTTGCGATCATTATCTTTTTCTACTTTTCTGTGTCTTGTTCTCTTTCACATTTTCGTTTAGATTATTATTGTTATCTTCTTCTTCAATGTTAAATCATTTACGTTATCGTTTAAATGTGCATTGTAATAATTTCACATATATGCAGGGTGTTAAGGGACGTACGTGACTTATTTTGACATTATTTATTATCCTGACATTATTTGTAAATAAAAAATATTATTGAAATTTTGACCTCCGGTAAAAAACCAGTATTTGCCTTCTACTTACTTAGAATGTGTCGATAGTATAAAATATGTAGGAATTATCATAGATAAATGGGATCATAGATAAATAAAGATGGGACGAACGTATAATCTCAACTTCCAAAAACTTACTCATCTATTCATGTCTGTTAGAAACATTTTTTGCGTAAAAGATCTGAAACAAATGTATCATGCCATGTGCTAGAATATGCATCCTTAGGATGGGGCGGCTGTTCCAAAACAATAATTAATCCCTTAGCAAAAGCACAAAAATCACTTTTAAGGGTCATCCTTAAGAAACCATTCAGGTATCCCAGTGATCCATTATTTGAAGGGATACGAATTCTGGATGTAACTATACATAAGAAAAAATATTTTACATACACAAAAACATCGACACCACCATTCATCCATCAATCATCTCCACAACACCCGTCATGCAGGGAGGAATCCAGTAGTTCCACCTACTACAAACACATCACATGCATAAAGACAATACTCCTACTTAGGGCCTAAATTGTTCAACTTCATACCCGATGCATGGAAACTGAAAAGTGCAAGCACTTTACGGAAAAGGGTTAGCAATTGGCTTCTGGATATGGGTAGAGTCGAGAGCGAACATATGCTAACACAAACTCACATACCTAATATGTCCTAAAAAGCTTATGTTAATGCATAAAAAAAAATCTTTTGCTCTGTTTTTGATCCTTGTAAAATAACGACTCTACTTTGATTCTTGTAAAATAACGACAAGCCATTTCAAAATTTAAGTTGAAATTCTCAATATTAATTAATACATTGGAAATTCATAATATGTCATATATTCTGATTTTTAAATGGATAATTTCTATTACTTAGGAAAATTTAAAAATTGCAATAATTTATTAAAATTAAATAGTCATGAATACATTGGGAATTCATACGTCATATATTGGTTTATAAATGTGTAAATTCTAATTAGGCAACTGGAAATGTTCTCCAAAATGATCTGGAAAGAATCACATAATTGTGCTCTACCTAACGAAACCATTCATTTATTCCGAATTCAATCAATAATGTAATTAAATATATATAATATCTCATGACTTTACATGTATTCATCAAAACATTTTGCAGCCCTGCATGTGTGATAGTATTGAACTTGTAAATGAATATGTTTATTTGGGAGTGACTGTTGATTGTAATTTTAAATGGGATGTACAAATAAACAAAATGTGTAAACGGCTGAGGGCGATAGTGGGTAGGCTGTACAAACTGAAATGTTTCGTTCCGGTGAATATTTTAAAAATCATTTACTTATCACTCGCAGAATCAACTTTACGGTATGGATTAACAACTTGGGGACACTCTTGCAAGACTAATTTGAGCTACCTACAATCAGTACAAAATTCTATGGTTAAGTTATTAGTTCAAAAACATATTTTTTCACAGAGACGAAACATATCATTGTTGTATGGGAATTTAACAATACTACCGGTGCAGGCCTTATTATGGTACAAAATATTGATTCAGCATATGTCCGAGTCTAATTATAAGAGGAAAGTAGAACATGATTATAATACAAGGTTCACGAAGAATGAAGGAATGATTGTTCCAAAATATAATAATAACTACGGACGGCGAACCCTGGAATATAACGTGCCAAAAATATGTTACCAATTAATATAAAAAATTGCGATTCCACAAATAGATTCAGATATATGCTGAAACAATGGCTGCTAAATAGAGATAGTTTATATTAATTCATATGTGTTAATTGTTATAATCTGTATGGTTATAGTAATAATATTATGTAATGTTTAAATTGTAACTTAACATTAACATCCTGTTGACAAACTGCCTTATTGCGGTTTAACGGGATTGTACCTATTGAAAAAAAATTTAAAAAAATGTAATGTCTTAGTAAATTCATTGAAAAAAAATATATAATTAGTTAAGTTTCTCATCTAAAATATTTAAAATACAAATTGGACAGTTCCGAACTCCTGCAACTTGCAGAGAGAGGTACTGGTGGTGTCATCGATACAGCGATTTGACACTGTGCGAAACATACTGAGGTGTTATTTAGACATAGTTAATGTTGCAATTTTGTAAACCATTGATTACCTTACCTTAAATTTTGTATTTTTATATTACGTATGTATTTTGTTATTTTCTCTCGCTGTAATTTTAATTTTTGTTGCCTATATTTTTTCTTCATTTATATACTTTTTATTTCTATCGTAAATTTATTAATACCATTTTTTGCTCGATTTAAAGATGTACTGCTTTTATTATTTATGTAAAAGCCCTCTGGGCGTAAAATAAAATAAATAAATAAACAACTAAATTATTTAATGTTCTCCACAACGAGCTTGAAAATAAATTCATAATATGAATTATGTCATGTACAATGGTTTATAGTTGTGTAATTTCTACTAATTAAGAAATTCTAAAAATTAAAGTACTCTATTGAAATTAAATAGACATAAATACGTGGCAATTCACATGTCATATATTGGTTTATAAATGTGTAAACTCAAATTATACAATAATTTTAAATGTTCTCTAAAATGGCCTGGAAAGAATCTCCTACTTGTGATCTCACTAAAGAAACCACTCATCACTCTGAAAGGAATTATTTTTGTTCTCCAAAATGACCTTGAAAAAAATCACATCTTTGCGATTCTTTCAAAGACATAAAGAAACCATCCCATATTAATGTTCCCAAAAGTTGACAGAAACTCATTCCTGTGATCTCTTGAAAGAAACCATTACTTTGTTAAGAATATTATGAACTAAATATACAATTTGGCTGTCCTGAAACGGGTATCCTTCCCAGTTGGACAGACAAAGTATCATTTTGTAATGTATTGCAATTTATATACATACGTAAATAAATAAATAAAATAAAATATGGTCACGTTACGGGCTACGTGATGTAGGTACCTATGGGGATAAATTTAAATATACCAAATAGTCAATTTTAACTACGTATGTAAGAACCGAACATAAGTATTTTAGTTCTGCAATGATATTATCATATCAATAAATATAATCGAACATTTTATCAATTTGCTTAGTCTTATTTCGTACGAAAAATGTTAATATAATTCAGCACGAAAGGTTCTTTAAAAAAACTATTGAAAAAGGTAAAAACTAAAACTGAATCTAAAAACTATCTTTCAAAAACTATGTTATTAAATTATTTCTAACTCAGGCAAAGTTATTATTTTTTTCCGCGATATTCATTACGAAGTTATGATGAAAAACAAACTTTATTTAAAAATCACGTTACCTTCGTTTTTTTATGTTTTTCTGGCACTAAGGCTCAAGTGGGTTCAAACGAAAACTTTCTTACTTAACTTAATTCTTTGAAAAATGAATCAGTAGTAGTTTATAAAAAATATCACCAGCGTGTACCAAAGGAAAATTTCATTGGAATCTACCACCCGAGCGATGGAGATTTCCGGGAGTTTGGTTTTCGAAACATACCGCCAAATATTCATACGTAAAAAATATTAACTAATTACTGCGGCTTAGTGTGATACTTAAGGAATAATCTGCTCTTTAACAGATGGCGCTAGTTTAATTATTTTAGAAAAAACTTTTTGCTGGTAATGTCTTATAATTTTATAACCCGGCGAGATGGGGGCTGAACAAGATTAAGTTTGCCTATAATTTTAAAACTATTTATGCGACAGATATGATTTTAGATTTTTACGGCCAAAAGTATTTTTGTTGTTTGTTTTTGGGGTGGCAGATGTGCCCTGATGATGGACACTGTAACGCTGTCCGAAACGTTGGCTAAAGGAGGAGGTAGCGTAACACGGCATAACACCCCAAAAACAAACAACAAAAATATTTATGCGACGTTGCCGCATTTCTCAGTAGCTGAAGTTATTAAGTACCCCGACAAGTTTCTGGCGCGAAATCAGTCTGGCATTAACCGCGTTGTGAGCTACACGTGCCAAAACTTGAAAAGGGAAAATATTTCCCATGCCCGTATTCGGTGTAACTTTTCTTTCTGTGAGGATTGTAGCAATAATGATGATGTTAATTAGTGTTTTCGACTCTTTCGACTGTAATTGTTTATGTTAGTAGATTCATAAAAGGAACATTTAAACAATTGAAGACTGATAATTATTATATTTAACTTTGATTTTGCTAGAAGAAGCCAAAATTTGTTGATTTTTTTAGAGATTATATTTCAAAGCCTTGTTCCTATGATTAAAAGTTTATTTCTAAGATTGTTTTGTGTTTTATTTCATTGATAATGTAACATAATGCTCGTAACGAATAATATTAATTTCCTATAGATACTGAAATTTGTGACATTGTCTATTCCGGTAACAATTACCCGGCCCCCACCTCTGTGTAACAATTTTCCACCCCAATTTCGCCGGGTTAAGATTAATTTATTGTTTGCGCCCTTTTGCGCCTATACATACGTAATATGAATGTGAACAAATTGTTTTGTCCTAAATAAACTCAATAAGGAACTCCAGTGAAAAATATTATGGCTTTAAAAAAATATGTTCATATAGACCAAGAAACGCTGATTCTGAATATATAAGTTTTATTTCATAATATTAAATGCATAGTTTTTAATAAATTATTAAAAAGTGCATTTTTAAACCTCTTCGGAAAACACAGCGTTAAGTTGGCATTACTGAAATGGTTAACTGTGACGTCACAGTTAACCTGTCACCTGTGTATTGTATTGTATTGACATTTGAAATGACTTGAAGTGCACACGTACCTATGCAATTCAACATTTCATGATTTTGGTTTATTTTCATACTGTTTATAGAGATTTAGATAAATAATAGTTATTGTGTTTATTGAAACATAATTTAGGCCCTCAACAATTTACGAAAAGGGCTATATTTGCGGACAATCTGCAACAAATGTTGTCTATTTGAGGTTAAAGTCGTGTCATATTTTGATGTTTGTTTTTATGTATTTTCAAATTGTTTTTAGTATAGGGCTTTTTATACAAGTTGTTACACACTCGTCATGATCAGTGTATTATAAATACCAGTGTTTCTGTATGTATTATACATAAAACAATGTACCTACAAAGTAACACCTGACACAAAACACGATGTCACATGTATTTGCAATGAAAGAGATGATTTATTGTTTTTATATTGCACTTTGATTAAATACAATAACAGTAGCGGTGAAATGTGGACATTTTACCAATGTTTTTCTATATTAAAAGCAGTTAATCTTGAATAAAAAACACACCTCACACCTAAAAGTCATTATCCGCCATGATTATTTTGGGTTCTTCACAGTGTTGCCAACAGTTAGAAGTGAAATTTCCCTAGAATTTCACATTTACGCAATTACCTACGTAGCCACCTGATTGTGTAACACTAATCCTGTTATATGTTAATTAATATGATAATTAATTGGAAAGATATCGGAACTTGATAAATATACTAATAATACCGTGATTTTCCAAATAAAACACTTTTTGCTACGTGAAGTAATAATTTAAAAGTACGAATACACTCACCACTGAATTAGAAACTAAATTCCAAATTTTAAAAAAAACACTTTGCAAAATAAAAATCATAAGCAACCCGCCGCTCATTTGTACCAAGCGTGGTATTTTGAAGACCCCCCCCCCCCGAACGTGTCACGTAGTATGGGTACGTTCCCTAATATCATTTTGAGTTGTCAGTGTTAAAAATAACATGGCATGTAAGTACATGAAAAATAATTAAGATTCATAGGAATTCCAAAAAATATATATACGTATATATATAAATAATACCAGTAATACTGTCATATGTAATAAAATTTTTGCCAGAGTTCGAAATTTCCCTAGATTTTGTCCTGATTTCCCTTATCCCTAAAAAATATTTTTCTCCCCTAGATCTAGGGAAATTTCCCTCGACATAACATCACTGATTCAAAATGACAACTTAAAAAGTAAAAAAATTAGACCACCATAGATACGGTGCGTTTCTGGGAGTCTTTAAAAATTAAAACTTTGACAATTATTTTAACTATTAAAACTAACTATAAAAATAAAAATAAAAATGCAGTTATTTAAGTTTGAAGGTCTTTATTCATTAAAAAAAATAAAAAAATTGGACTGGAGTTCTCTATTCTTTCAATGAAGGCATGGGAATATCATGTTAGATTGAATCACCTCTACAATATTGTTTTATTTTTATATTAGCTCCACCACCGGCGTGGTCTAAGTTTAACACTCTTGACTCGCAATCCAAATGTCGCAAGATCGAATCCCGGCGCGGCGTGGGCAAATAAATTTTATTTGATTAATTTGTGTTATTTCGCAATTAATTCATTTAAATTAATATGCAGTATATTTGCGACACGTTCCACAGTGGAAGATACTCTCAGTATCGCCCTAGTATAAGACCACCATTCAGAATTGAAACATTGCTTCAAATGGCCTTAGCCGTATTTGGTGACCAGATACGAATAGCCAGGTACTTCCCCACCTTTCTCTTCCCCACCTCCTTCCCCTCCCCATACCTTCAGCCTCACATCATACCCCAATTGGGGATGCCATAGTCACACTGGCTCCAGACGGGAGCAGCTGAGACTCTTGTGAGGTATTCACATAAAACAAAAAAAACGCAGGAGGCCCTGAGGAAAAAAAAAATCCTTCAGGGCCTCTCTCATTTGCATTCCTTTCTTGAAATAATTGAGTTTGTTTATGAACAAAACTATTCATTCAGTGTTTTTTATCTAAAATAATTAAATAAATCTGTGAAAGAGCCGATTTTGAATTCGTTCAACTATCACCAAAACCAAAAAATAAATAGTTTAAAAAGAATTTAAACACATGAATAGTTTTAATTTTTAAAACCACCTTCCTAAATTAAGGTACCCCAACAGTCTGTAGGCAGTGGTACAAAGGTCTTTGCGGAAAACAGGGTCGGCATTTAAAAAGATAGCAGCGCAAAATATGAGAAAATTTGGTTTAAGATAATATTGTTAATTCTGATTTTAAAACATGAGATCGCCAAAAATGACATCAAACGAATAGTTCCCAATGTCCGAGATGGTTAAGGCGATATGTCCTGGTAAGACGAGAGATCCAGGTTACGATACCCAGTTGCGCCTTATTGTCTGGTTCTGTTTCATGTTTCGTGTAGATATTATTTAGTATTATTTGATTCTTCAAAAAAAAATATTATTATAATTATTACTGTTTTTTAATATACGGTATTTGTGTGCGTGAATGAATGTAATGTATATGTAAGTATTATGTTATCAATGTTGTGTTTGTCTTTAATTAGTGATATCATCAACTATGTTCAGTGTAATTATATTTGTGAACGCTATGGTGTAAGTCACTATTGACAAACCTAATAAAAAAGAAATAAACAAAAAAAAAAAAAAAAAATTATCGTCTTCTTCAATAATACATTAGGTACGTCTTTATACCATTTGTATTTGCATTAATCAATCATTAAAGTTATAAAAACATTAAATCATTGTACCTAATATCAGTTTGAAAATAATACACATAACTTAGGCTGGTCGCATACATAGGATTTTTCATCCGATTGTCTGAACAGACAACCGGAATGCGAAATCTGATATATGCGCCCAGCCTTACGTAGAATTATTTTTTGTAAGTTTAAAATGATGGAAACGTTGACTTCCTAAATACCGTACAAGGAACAGCGCTTTTTCAACATCGCTTTGCAACAATGCTTTCTGCTGTAAAATATTTCTATAATTGATGCAACATTGGAAGATTTTATTGTATAGGTACTTCTAAATGAACATTTAAAAATAAATTAAATTGTTATCATAACGTTACTTCGGTGGCTCAAAAATTTTATTAATTGATTGGTGAAAATTTGTTATTAATTGATAAGTGAAATTAAATACAACTACAAAAATAATAATCGTCAATAATAAAAACAACAGCTGTTAAAAATAGATAACAACACCAGACCCAATAATAATTCTACGAAATAATAATTAAAACCGTATATTTAATGATGTATAAATATTGTCAGTAGGTATCTAGCTAAAAACACAAGGAGCTAATATTTCAGATTTAAACCGGTCGTCATATGAAAAGGTTTAAAAAGAGCTGAGATAAACCACCCAACAATAATACGTATGGTTGGAATAGTATCTACCGCGTTCCCAAAATTTTAAAATTTAAAGCAAAACCTTCCAATTAAGTTGATTGAATTTATATTATCATTAATTAGCACGACATTAATTGTGGAGGTATAATTCGTACTTCTATTAGGTATATACAATTTGGGAGGCAGGTGTGGGTTCCGCCGCCCCGGGAACCATTTATTGGATAACCAACACTCCTGCCATAGGTTACCCCAAGTGGTTCCCTATGTTTGGCGACTTAGCAGGGGTGCCCGGGTTCACGGGATGAGATTTGCCTGGGTCTCAGCGGCGGATGCATCTGCCCATCAGCTGCCTGGCAGGTGGCAGGCCTGATCAGGTGATAATGGTTGAGGGAGTCCCATTGAACAGTCTCGGAACATCGCCTTGCACCGCCGTGGGAGTGATTGGTTCTATACATCCGTCACTCCTGGACACACTGACCCCCAGATTCCAACCCACCCATCATACCCTTTTTCTTCCCAGAACTTCCTCTCCTTCCTTTCCTAAAAATACCCTCCACACAGCATCCCCAAAGATGACATCAGCCCTGGGGGAATTATTTTCCTCAGGGCCTCCTCTGTGGAGCTAATGTAAAAAAAAAGATTTAAAGTAATCGTTACCTAAATATATTTTAATTCCGTTCAAAGAATTTTTTTTTATTTCAGTACAAAAAGGCATTATGCCCAAAAATTAACATACATGAAATTTAAATACATGGTAATAATAAAAATAATAACAGAAATAGTAAAAAAAAATGCTTACTTCTTCAATATTCCTAAATTCACTTTGTGGCGTCATTTTAATTAAATGAAAACAAAAACCACCTTGCATGCACCACTTAGTTAACCAAAATTATCAACATGTTTCAAAACTAATAGTTAATTCTTCAGAATAAAAATAAAATTAACAATAATAGTTATTGAAGAAGAAGATAACAATAATAATCTAAACGAAAATTTGAAAGAGAACAAGACACAGAAAACAGAAAAAAGACAATGGTCGCAACTGGGACTCGAATCCAGACCTCTCCTCTGCAATATGAGATTGACTATTATGACGGCTTGACAGAAGGTAGCAATAGCGAAATTGGTTAACGCGCACGTCCCGGTTACACGAGAGATCTCGGTTCGAGTCCCAGTTGTGGCCATTGTCTTTTTTCTGTTTTCTGTGTCTTATACTTATTACAATAAACGACCGGGTTGCCGGCATATAAAAAAAAAAAAAAAAAAAAAAATACTCTTTCATATTTTCGTTTAGATTATTATTGTTATCTTCTTCTTCAATGATATATTACGTTGATGGGAATAACCTTCAAAAGTTACAAAAGAGAGTTTTTCTTATAAAAATATTGAATAACAGTTAATTTGATTGTGATCTGTTTTTATTTATTTAACAAAACAATTAGCTAAATGTGCAAAAGTAAATCTTTAAAAACAAGAATTGGTAAAGCCTTTTCACTACGGCACCATTTAAGCAGAGGAAAAAAACTTTTTCAAAATCCTTGCAGGGCATTGCCCAGAACGTATACGTTTAATTCTTGTTGAAGCAACAAATTACTGGATCAGGGGTATTTCCTAGAATATGGTTAGTTGTTAACTTATTTCCAATTGGCCCTTTCGGTCAATAAGAGGAACCGGTAATTAAATTACGTTGTATTTAGCCGGATAAATTTGAAAACGGAAGAGCGTCGGAGATGCTTGGGAAACACTGTCGCGGAGACACCCACTATCCTGAAGTTTTTACAAGCACTATTATAATATTTTTTACACAGGGTGTTAATACACTGGGGGGGGGGCGAAAGCCAGAAACCCGTTGGGTAAAATGGATTTTTTTTAAACCGACGCGTGACGTATCTTCAAAATATTATGTACACTTGAATGATTTTTTTGAATATAGTAGGTACTCACCACATCCCAACCATAGCATTATTGTCAAAAATGGTAGCCTACTCTGTAATACTACTCCATAAATAGAAGTTTGTGTGTGTTATGTGTAAAAAAATGTACGTATTTCAATTCTTTACAAAAAAAAATATTTTTACTTTAGTAAAATATCTTTACAAAAAAGAACAATTTGCGCGACTCACTGTACACCAGCGTAAAAATACAAAAAATATAAAAAATGTATGTATTGTAGTGCGTATACGTATTAGGCAAATGATTTTACCCTTGATGCTTTTGAATTAAAATACTATTTCAGAGTGGGAGATACTTTCAGCATCGCCCTCGTGTAACACCATCGTTCAGAATTTAAACGGTACTTGAAATAGCTTTAGCCGTGTTTGGTGAATAGATCTGAATAGGCAGGTGCATTTTTCACATCTCCTTCCCCTCTCCACTACCTTCAACCTCACAACATACCAACATTGGGGATACCATAGTCTCACTGGCTCCAGACGGCTGGGAGCAGTTAGAACTCTTAGTGGTATTCAGATAAAATAACTTATATTATATGCAAGTAGGAACATTTAGCGGTTTTTTGCTAAGCCGACTGCACGTATAAGTATGTCCGCATGCTTCTTCGGGGAGGGAATTATTTTTTATTGAATTAAAAATATTTGTGGAGCGGATTTTCACTCATGAAGCCTGCAGATATAAGTAGGTATATCGCGTTTGGTTGTCCTGCCGTGTATCCTCTTTGATTACTGTTATGTCGTGGTGAATATTAATTAATACGGTTATATTTGGAAACCCATTTATTGAACCTGGTGAGCTGACCTTCAGTTTACATGTGGCAAATGACAGGAAGCGTACCACAGAACATGTGGTAGAAAATTGCATAGACAATAATATGAGCATAAACAATATGAGCATAAGCAATCGGTCTACTATCTTGCAAAATAACTGTGCCTACTGCACTGTGTGAAGAATCTACAGACAATTTTAGCAGTTTTTTAATATCTACATCAATAAGTACTGGAGACGAACTTGTAATTTTCTTTAAATTGACAAAGGACTATCATGGTTGGCATCCCACAACCAAGTGACGTCTTTTTTTGGCAAAGTCCTTAAAATTTGTGTTTATTTCGATAAATCTTCAATAAAAGACCCCAAGTAATTAATCATACTTAAAAACGTTGTAAGTCTTTCTTACAGGTGGGAGGTCGTAATTCGCTGATTGCTCTAATCTTTGACTCATCTCGCCTGATCCCTTGACTGCTAAAAATACAACCTAGAAATGTTACTTAGAAATGGTACGCCAAAGTGACATTTATTTAGATTGAATTTTAAATTTACTTCTCTGGCTCTTTTAAAAACAATTTCTAATCTCCTTTCATGAGATTCCAGGTTCTCTCACCAAACTAAAATATCGTCAACGAAAACTATTACCCCATTATCAGCAAATATTTCCGTCATTATTCTAGAGAAAAATTCGGGAGCAGAATTAATTCCATACGAAAGCCTTGAAAATTGATACCTGCCGAAAGATGTTTGGAAAGTACACAAATCCGAACTTTCTTCATCTAAAGGTATCATCCAAAATCCTGAGAATGCATCTAAATTTGAGAAATACTTTGCACCCTTAATTTTAAATCTAATCTCGTCCATTGAAGGTGTTGGATAATGTATTTTGCAAATAGCCCTATTTAAATTTCGCGGGTCTAAACAAATTCGTAAATGTTAATTTGTTTCTCTACGACAACAATAGAACTCACCCACGGTGTTGGTTTTGTAACCTTGGCAATGATTTTCATTTCCTCCATTCGATCTAATTCTTTTTTTAAATTTATCATGCAGCTTCAATGGAATTTTTCTTGGTGCATCGATTTTGGGTTGAACATCATCTCGAACTGTTAGGTGACATTCATGAGACAAGCATCCGAGACCTTGAAAAACATAATTAAATTTCTTTACTATCATTGTTGGGAATATTTTCAGAATTATTTGTGTTAGAGTACACTCGTTTTATTATTCCCATCGCGTGACAGGTAGTTAGCCCTAATAAAGTTTGACATGATTTCAATTCAGTACTGACAAAGGAAACGGACATATTTTTATATTTATTATAAAATCAATTTAATTTACACATTCCTTTTGTAGGAATATGTGTACCACCGAAAGAATTTATTTTGAATGCCATTTCTGTGATAATTTTTTCAGACAAAACAAGTTTTTTAAAATTTGTAAAAGACTTCAGCCTTACTAAAAAACCCAGTGAAAATTTTATTAGTTTATTATCATAGTCGATTGTATTTCTTAAGGTAGGGCACAGGCATTTTAAGGTAAGGCATTGCCCCATAATGCCCCCCCCCCTCCCCCTCCCCCCTAGCTATGGCCCTGTTCAATTGGTAGAGGGATCAACTGTCCGGCAGGTCAACTGTACACCGGATCAATTGTCGGGGGGATCAACTGTCGGCGGGTCAATTGTCGCCGGATCAACGGCGACATGTTATGGAACCTTTTTAAGCAATTAATTCTGAAAAAACACAAATTTGTTTGGATTCTAGCCGGGGGCCTTCCCCTCGACCACGGAGGCCGTTAATTAATTAGTTTTAATAACTGATGATAAAACTAAGTAAAGTAAGCAGTGAACGTACTTTTTTAAATGTTTTAAACGAACTTCATTTTTTATATTAGTTTTTTTTATATTATATCTTTAACTTTAGCGTAATTACCTCTAGTTAATTTAGCACAATTCTCTCTCCATAATTTAGCCTAACAACAGGAATATTCATACATCACGAAGATAAATCGTTCCCTTAGTATTAATTGTCCAAACGACCATTTTAGTTTAGGTTCAATCTCCACTTTTAAATTAAAAGTAAAACATAAGAAATTATAGTTAATCACTTAACTAAGAATTATTTAAACTACCTTTACCTTTACGGAAATAGCTTTACTTTACTTAAACACCTATGGTAATGTTTCATTGAAATAATGAAATAAAATCTTCCCCTCCCGTAATCTTTTTTAATGGTTGTTTGGACAATAGGCCACTTGCGTCACATTTAAAAAAAAATCCGGCTTAGGCAAAAATTCTAAGACATTCCGTATTTTTTTTTATTGTATTTTTGAAACCCTTTTTGATTTTTTGAAAATTTCAATCAAAAAAATCAGACCATTTTTTATAAACCGGAAAGATGCGACATAATTTTATAGGTGCGAAAAAAGGATAATTACATAGCCGAAAATCATTTAAAAAAAAATATAACGTTTTTCACACAAATGACACAGGAGAATAACGAGGCATACCAAAAATATTAAATCTCATAAATATTTTTTTCCTTGATCCATCTTATTGATCTTAAACATTATAATGTTCAACGTCTACATTACTAAATCAAATGTAATATACTTGTGCTTGTAAATTATAATAATAATAAGAATATTATAAAATTTGATTTTGTTAAAATCCGCACCATTATCATTGTACCTCTAAAACACGTACGAACAACGTAAAATGTACGGGGTTCTCTTCATAACATTTGTCAAAAAATCAAACCAAATGATACGTTCGCAGAGAACAAACAATAAATCTAGTGAACGTTAAATGTTAAATTCAAAAATTCGCCTGAAATCAAAGTGATGCCATATAAAAAAAAATCAGTGTGTAATTTTATAAAATTAATAGAAACATTTTCGGAGACGGGACATTTTCATGTAGTGACGTCACGAGCCCAAACAATGGATTTATTTATTTAAAAAAAAAAAAAAAAAACTGTACATTTCTAAAAAAATTTACTAACATTTTCGTAATCTTAGTAAAAAAAATACATTCACACGATTTTTTCCAAGTCGTTATGAAGTCTATGCAAGTGGCCTATTAAGAATTAAGGCGACGAAATTACTTTCATTAAATTGAAGAAAAATGTGTACGTGTTTTAAGAGTTGGCAAAGCGTTAGATATCTATATATAAACAAATAATTCTATTCAAATAAATCTACACAAATAATAATATTCATATATAAACAATTAATTTACAGGATTCGTGATTAACCCTAGTCCGTGGGCTGCAAGTGGCCTGAGGGAATTTCCAATTTGTTTTGTCACAACAATTGTGAACAAGTTTTTCTACATTTTCATTTGGTACTTGTTACTTGCCTGGAATTTAAATATATATTTATTTTTTTTTTAATTTTGCTTCTATTTTATGTATTTTCTGTCCTAATTTAAGCTGAATTTCTCTCGTGGAGATAAAATATAATTTATTGGCTTTTCGTTAAAATATAATTTTCAGATTTATGTTTCGGAAATTTGCATATTTTGTATCGTTCTTTCTTTGAAATTGAAGGCTTGAGTGGTATACAGTGATGGTCAAATTCCCGAGATTTTGTTTTGGGTAATATTTGTGAAACGAGGAATATTTTCATCTAAATTGTGAAATGCTAATGAGGTTGTCTCCTACGACGTAAATTCATGTTATTTACAAAATATATTTAAGGGCAACTTTTAGTATTTTTGAAACCGGAGAACCGCCGTGAAACGCCGCTTGCTTCGTTCCTTTCGCATAATTTGTGGTTTCCCATAACACACATGTAGTGCAGCACTGGCATTCTAATTATTATTAATTTTGTTTCGTGTGACGTGCATAGAAGTTCATAACTTCGACATTTTTGAAGAATGAAAAACTTAATTTTACTGTCGTCATTGACACTCAAATATAACATATTTTCGTTAAAAAAGCACAACATAAAATAAGTATATTTATAAAATAATTAAATTCCCTGCTCTGGGGATTTATATAAGGTCGGGGAATACTTCCGGGTGCAATAATATATATAGTTGGCTTCCATAACAACTAAACAAAGTAGTATTTCAACACCTCTTTGAAAAGACATTAAAAGTGATGAAAAAAATAAAATAAATCTGACGCAACCTATTTAATACTTTTAATGACTTTTCAAAGGAGTAATGCAGCCACTTTGTCGAGTCATTTCGAAACAATTTTCAATTTTGTGTGTGTTTTTTTTTTTCAAAAATTAATAAGAGGTTTATTGAAACCTTCATCCTAAAACATAAATTAATTTGTTTATTCTGCCCACAGTTCCACTGACCCCTCGGCCAATTCACAATATCATCCCTCCCAGCGGAAGCAACAGTACGACATCTACTACAACTAACATCAGCACCTCTACGGAAATGGTAACAGTCTTTTCTTATTTTAACATCAGTTTTTGTCACCTCACTTTTGTTTTTGTTTTGTTTCATGTAAAATAATTAATAAAAAATTTCCAAATTTAATTTTTTTTTATCAAATTGAGGTCGGACGATTTGTTTTCATAAAGGTGTACATTCTAATTATTTTGTGGTTAATTTTTAGAGTTGAATATGAAGCGTGGTAATTTCTCTTTCTAACACCGCAACCGTTCAGATAATATTTTTCACCATAAACCTACCTAAACGTACCTATTTTTTTAGCAAGTTAAAAAAGTAATTCTTTTGTTTTTAAGTACCGGCTTGCTACCTCCTTCTTCTTGTATTCATGATGTATTGTCAATTCTTAATAATAATAATACATGTAAGATCATAATATTACATTAAAAAAATGTATGTAGTTCTTTAATGGAATCCTTCAGTTCAATTTTTATCCACTCCCAAAACGACCAAAATGTATGAATTTTCGCATACAATAACAAAAATTAACCAATTTAAGTTTACTTTGCTTTATTAGTACGTGATTAGCGTGTTTTTGTCTTTTTTGTATTTTTTTACCTGCCCACGCCCTCACTATGCCATCTCAAAGCCTTCTATTTTTTTCTGCGTCTTCTACTGCCCCCCCCCCCCCCCCCCCCCCCTCTGAAAGTCTCAAACGACCAAAAGGGGGCGTTATCGCCCACGTTGAGAACCTATGAGGTACACCATGCGCGTTCTAAATCGATTTAGGATGTGTTCAAAAACCATCTGGGCGTTCTAAAATCAAATGTCAATCAATTAAAATCAGAATGGTATTCACATAAACCAAATTCTTGAAAACAAAAACGGATAATATAATTGTATATATTGTAATATAATTGACTCTAACTTAGGTGAGGGATTTTGAAAGACTAAAACCTAAACAACTGGAGGAAACAATAGAAGATTGGGGAAGTCAGAAAGTCAGCGACAATTGATCCTGCGACAGTTGGTCCGGCCGACAGTTTGTCCGGCCCATAGACATCCAAATTCAATAGACCAGAAGATACAGATAAGGGGTAAAACCAAACTATGGGGGGAGAAGAGGGGAAAGATATTGTGATTCGTTAAAAAATCAATCTGACAGTATATAGGCTTCTCGCATTATAATATCACCATTTAGTTCTTAAAAGCAAAATCTGCTTTGAATGAATAGACCTTTTTACATGGGAGCGCGAATTGCTTGCCACGTCAATAACATATTTGCGAAGGACAAACGCTTGCCCCGAAAAGGTTCGCTAATATTCACATAGCAATATTTTGTTGCCGTGTTTAGTTAAGACACTTTTACAAATGTTTCATAATTTACTTACCCCTGTAACCTGCGATGAGCTCACTAGAGAAACGCCCACATTTACTATGTTCTAGGTAGGTCTATAGCACAAGCTCTCATATTTTGCCGTGTTATTTCGTAAAATGTATGATGTTACCTCTGCGCTGGTCAGGACAAGAATGATGACATCACATTTTTTTTTATTCAAGCGAGGCTCTCGTAAAGCCCAGCTGGGTCCAAGGAGGAGCTCCAGCTGGCTCCATGGGGAGGGGGAAATAATACGTTTTTATCACTTAGGGCAGGTCCAGATATATTCATGTGTTCGTGGTCCAGCCGAAAGTTTAGAAGATTTTTTCTTCAAGTAAGCATGCAAAGAGGATATACGGCTGTACAACGAAAGTCGATATACTTATAGCTGAAGGCATCTTGTGTGAAAATCCGCTGTAAAAATATTTTTACTAATAATTCACGACTCTCCAAAGAAGCATGCGGCAATAACAAAATACGACATACTTATACGTGCAGTCGGCTTAGCAAAAAACCGCTAAAGATTCCTGCATGCATATAATATAACTTTTTTATCTGAATATAATACAAGAGTCCCAACTGTCTTGAGCCAGTGAGACTATGGCATCCCCAATTTTAGTATGGTGTGATGCTGAAGGGAGTGGGGAGGGGAAGGAAATGTGGAAAAAATACCTTGCTATTGAGTGGCCCACCGAAGTTGAGTAATTTTTTTTGGCCCACTAAACGATTTGGGTTGGACACCCCTGTACTAAGTGAAATGTGATTAAAAAAATTCCATAATATTGCAATGAAAAAAATAGGTATTTAAATGGAGAAATTTTTACATTGCTCCATTTAAATACATATTTTTAAATCATAACACAGAGTGGACATTTCAGTATATCAAAATATTGCTCAATGAGATAAAACTTAATTTTCTTCTGAGCAACTAATTTTTGTGTTGCATTTTCAGGCAGAAAAATCGAATAGACCCAGCAGGGGTCCCGACCTGACCATGATGTCCGGAGCCGCACTCCTGGCCCTTCTTCTCATCTTATTCCTAGCTGGAATCTGCTGGTGGAAGAGGAAATCCTTGGCTAGCCTCATGTGCAAAGATAAGACCTCATCAAGAAAGACTGAAGCGGTAAGTTCATTTCTTTCATTACTCTTACCATGACGAGCTTCCATTCAGCGGTAAGAGCTTAAGATCTGATTCCAGAGTTCACGGATTTGTTATGCAAACTGTAACCCACGCACATAGACTTCAACTACTTGCTGTACACTAGCGTCCATAGCGCCAATATCAGAAAACCGTACAGAACGTGTCATGCGTCTGTCAAAATTTTGAGGTAGTTTTTGCGGCTTTCATCTTGGATAGGCCACATCTTGCTGTCTTACTCATTTGATGTTAATCTAATGTTTTTTATACGCTAATAACCTGGCTTATGCAGATAATATAAATATACTAAGTTGTCAATCAATCAATCCAAGTCTGCATTAAACTTCAAGAGGACCTCAATCGTCTACTAATTGAGCAAACTTGTTTTAAATTTTATCATTAACTTCTAAGAAAAATGTTATATTTTATACTTAAATAAGCACAGATTTATGAAGATTTATTTACACTTTAAAGTATTTATAATAATTCCCGAATGTTATTATTACGGACTGGAATGATGACTTGTTATACGAATCCAGATGCAGAAAGAGGGTGAATATACATGGGCCAGTGAATTTATAATAATTTCAAATTAGTCTGCTTGGAGGTGGTAAAATAAACAATGCAAATTATTAATTCTCTTTATGAACATTAACTGAACGAACTAAACTGAAAATAGGAACCGACCAACTAATAATTTTGTATATAAAAATGAATCTCTGAATGTGTTGCTAAGCGAAAATCTCGAGAGCGGCTGAACCGATTTCGGTAACTCTTTTTTTAGAATATTTCTTGAAGTACGAAGATGGTTCTTACGGAGAGAAAAATTAAGAAAATTGCGCAGAAAATTGGATAATTTCAGAAAACCTAACGACTATCGCACGTTTGACAGTTCGCGTCTTTGAGAATGACATTTTGATTGTTAAATCAGGATTCTATTTTTGAAAATCTTTAAGTTGATAAATTTATTTAAAGTAGGTACTCCCCTAATAGTTTAAATCGAATCAGGAATTTTAGATATTTTAAATAGGTACCTATGTTAGGTACCAAATTTAAAATACATGAAAAATGGAAATTTGAATAAAAATTGTAAAAGGTAGCACGCGGGCTGTTTAAAAACTGAATGTACTGGAATTGAATATATGGAACGCGGGAGGAGGGTTGGCGGGACGAGGGAGCGGGAAAGGGAAGAGGGAAGGCGGGGAAGGTGGAAGGGGAACCAGGGAGGGGGAGAGGAACCTGTGAGGGGAAGAGGACGCAGGAGAAGAAGGGGAAGCGGAAGGGGAACGGGACGAATGGGAAAGGACACTCAGGGAGAAACAATTTCTTTATAAAATGGCGTAGCAACGCATGCCGGGACCAGCTAGTAATTAAATATATACTTTTACAAAAAATAAATATTCCTGGGAGGGTGTTATTGGAGGGGGGAGGGGAGGGGGAGGAGGGGAGGATTAGGGGAAAGAGAGGGGGGACAGAAGGAAGGGGAAAGGGGAAGGATAGAGGAGGGTGTGGGGAGGGGTAGGGGGTGGGGGTACGGGGTTGATGGGGGGGAATGGTGTGGGGAAAGGGAATGTGGAGGAGTTGGCGGTGGGGGGAGGGGTAGGTGGAAAGAGTGGGGGAGGGGGTTGATGGGGGAGTGGAGTGGAGAGAAGGAAGGTGGAGGAGGCGGAGTGGGCGGGAGAGGGGGAGGGAAGGAAGGGAAAGGTGGAAGGGTGGAGGAAGGCGGGTGGAGGTGGAGTGGGGAGGGACATGGAGTGTGGAAGGGGTGGGTGGAGAAGGAGGGGGAGGGAGAGGGGGCTGATGGATGAGTGGAGTGGGTAGAGGGAAGGTGGAGGGGGGAGGATAGGTAGGAGGGGTGGGTGGATAGGGAGGGGGGAGGGAGGTTGATGGTGGGAGTGGAGTGGGGGGAGGGGGGTTGATGGGGGGAGTGGAGTGGCTAGAGGGAAGGTGGAGGAGGCGGAGTGGGAATCCCCTAATACCATGCGAGCGAAGCCGCGGGAAAAAGCTTGTATTTAATATACCTTATAAGATACCCATAATATAAGAGAAGTAAAATATATAAGAGACCTTTGGGGAGTACCTGACCTTAAAATAAACTTAGCAAACACTCTAATGAAGTAATCAAAAAGCCAAAAAAATGCTGCGATTTATAATTCGTATATCAAAAACTTTTCCGCGGATGTATCCCCTTACACCACATAATGCGCCCACTGAACACTGCACACCGAGCTGGACTCCTTTCTTCCAAGCTCATATTGAAAGAATTCAACTGAAATGTTTAAATACATAAATAATAACCGAAACTAACACTTTCAAATTACACCTTATTCATTAAATTCCACAGATTCGACTCCCTTCTTACTCGGCATTCAATTTTTGATTAAACCGTTTTATTTTCAAATAATGGCCTGGACTCGCGCGAGTTTAGCAATTTAAAAAAAATCATATACCGTCAAGATTAACCCGACAAACCGATTTCTTTCAGTTGTCCTTATATAACCAACTTTACATAAATTCCCCACGTATGTGAGAAGTACAACACAAAATTTTGTAATACAATCGTTCGTATATAAGTATAAAGGAATAACATCCAGAAATAATATCCAACAGATGTAACGCATGCGATCGTAAATTAATACGTGAGAATGTTTCTTATCGTACATAATGTGTCAGGAGCATCTCTTATCTTTATCTTATATTCCTCTTTCTCTCGTCTTTATCTACTAATTAGTTTTAAGAAATAAATGTATAGTTAATATGCTTTCAGCCTAATCATGATTATGTAATTAAAGGACAAATATTTATTATTTCTAAGAAAAAATTATTATGGAGGATAAATAGTACAATAGGATTAGATATAAGATTTTCAGATGGAAATAATGGAAGCAGTTTTTGAAGTAAAACTTCTTTACGCCCGCTTGACTTGGGGAGTAAGCTGGTGAATGTGTGACGAGAGCTTTACACATTCCACATTTCACATTAACTATTGCTCAACTATCCTTTTGCTGTGTAACGAACGAGAACAAAATAAGTTTCAAATTCTCCAAAACAGGGCGATGAGAATAATACTACGGCAAAATAGATTTTCAAAAGTAAACAAAATGTTAAAGGAACTGAATTAGCTAACCGTGAAACAGATGCTGACCTTGAATACGATGATATTTATACATAAAATAATTAACAACATTTTAACAAAATACCTCTCAAATAAAATTATATTCAACAAGGACATTCACAGACATAACACAAGGACGTGCAAGGAAATCCGGCTTCAAAAAAAAGACAAGGCGAATACGCAGAACAGATTACTGTACAAAGACATGCTCACCAACTATAAATACCAAAAACAAACACATCCTTTGGACAAAAACACTACAGATAGCAGGCTATAAAACTATACAATTCTCTTCCTACACAATATAAAACAACTAATATTATTGAATACAAAAAAAAATACAAAAGAAACTGGCTACAATCTTTTTAACTTTTAATTAATATTTTTTGTCGTATTGAAGTCTATTTTATATTTTGATTTTTGTTGTTTCTCTTTTTTATATTAACTATGTACTATGTACACTCTTTTGTTTTACTATTCACAATTTATAATTATTTACAACTGAAAAATGTCCCGCAGGTAAACTCCTAGTGTAAATATATAAAAATAAAAAAATTATTTGAAATATATTATACATACACATAACAGATTTATATAAGGAAAATATATGGTTCTTAAAAATAATTACAAATAAAGTAATTTCTTGTTAATGAATCTACCCAATTTAAAAGAGATAACATTTTTCGTGTTTAAATTGGGGAGTCGTGTCATTAAAGAAAAAAGTTTTAAAAAAATAAGGTTACCTTTTTTTTTTAGATTTAAGAAACAAATAAAACTTATGAATGATTACAAATATTAATAAAGAAATATACTAACGTAGCAGTTACAAAATTAGATATACATGTAGTATAGATATTTTAAAATAATTATATACAGTAGATGTAGTAAAAATAAAAATAATATTATTGCATTTCTCTTAATAGGTAGGTATTAAGATGGTAAGTACATATAGTTGATTCTAACAATTAGATTAGCTGATAATATTGCAGTAACCTACTAATATATATAGTAATACCTTTGTAATGTAAATGTACTAAGAATAAATAAATAAAAATAAAATAAAGGGATGAAGTTATATAACACGCTACCAGAAACGTTAAAGTCCACACCAATTGGAAATTTCAAGACGTATTGTAGGAGCTACATAAAACTACATAAAATTTTGTTTACAATATGAAATATTATAATTTATTAGAAATTTGTCAACTTAAATGTACAAATTACTAAAATAAAATTAATTAATTAAAAAAAATAATAATAATAAAAAGTTAGTTATAATAATAAAAAGTAGTTGAGAGGGAGACATAAGCGGCCTACACACGACACTGCATGCAGTGACTGCAGGCAGTGACTGCAGAGAGGGTGGAGTTGAGCGAACTAGCGCTGTCTCGTTCTAGCGGCCCTTCAACAAATGTCACTGCATTTAGTGTCGTGTGTAGAGCCTAATTAATACTCGTAAGTTGGTGACGATAGAAAGAGAGAGAGAGAGTTACGTTTCGTATAGTACTGTAGGGCAAGAGAGAGAGGTGCGAGCACACATTTTCTCTATTTCTCTCATAGCCAGTTAATTTTCGTATATCTAAGACACAGTGCAGGCCTATTGTCTGTATCACACTGTAGGAGCAAGAGAGAGCGGTGCGCGCGCACATTTTCTTTCTCTCTTCCTATCATATAGATGTAGCTAAAGAAGTTTTACTTCAGTCGTGTGGTCTAAAGCACACTCGTTTTTTTTACTTCATTTCTCTAAAATATTTCTTGCTACAGTTCAATAATTGTTTATCGACCCTTCTGATTAGTTTTTGCATTAAATAAGCTATATGTTTCTTACAAATAAGCACAAATAGCAAAATAATTATTTTCATCTAAACACAAATAACGCTATGGATCCTTTCATCTGCAATCGATTTCAATCACAACACCCATCCATTCATTTTACACTCCAACCACCTTATCCCACTTCGTACATTTCTCAGATTTCAAACTCAATTTTCTTAATTTAATCTATGTATGATCTTATTTGTGGTCGCACTCCTCCGAAACGGCTTGATCGATTTTTATGATTTTTTTAATGTATATTTGGTAGGTATGAGAATATGTTTTAAAGTATATTTCATACCGCTGGTGTCCCTACCCAGAAAAAATTCAATTTTTTGACAATTATTTTTTATTTTATTTATTTTTTTTATTTGACACCAAAAAAGACCTATAACCCTAAATTTTAACCCTCCTACCCCCACCCTGCCATTTCTTAATCGCGATTTTAGTATTTTTTATGAACAAATTTAACCGTCTTTCGTATTTCAAACTGAACGAAATTATTTATGTTGTTGAATGATAGATGGCGCTACGTCCGCCTCATCGAACTATCATCCACACATGCGCAAGACATTCACGGGTAGCGTCACGTCATTTTGTTATTTCATTCGGCATCGTGTTCTCATCATGGTGGGCAAACCATCGAGCTTATTTGTGTTGGCTAAAGACGGACTGACAAAAAAATATCGTACACTCAATTGCTCTTTGAAATTCATATTGATTTTCTTTATTTCATTTTCCTACTTTGTTGTTTGGTGTTGGTGTTTTTTTGCTTTTATCGGTGGTCATCATCTACAGCGCACCATTCCTCTTTCTGTCATAGATCCCATCCCCACACACTTACAATACATTATTATAATACGTTATTTTTTATTAAACGATCAAAATATTTACTAGAAATAACTTATACGGCAGAACAACGTTTGTCGGGTCAGCTAGTATATATATAAAAATCTCGAGTCACGGTGTTTGTGGTCGTACTCCTTCGACACGGCTCGACCGATTTTTATGAATTTTTTTGTGTGTACTTGGTAGGTATGAGAATAGGTCGTAAAATATATTTCATACCGCAAGGAGATTAGGGTGTCTCTATCCAGAACAGACGAGCGTGCTGGCAAGCGGGTAGTGAGGACTTGATTTGTTTGCAAATTAAAGATGGCTGTATGAGTTAATTTATCGTGGTATAAAGATTGGGTAACGTTAGCCACAGCAACGCATTTCCGGATCAGCTAGTACCGATATAAATTATTTGTAACCTAATCTTAAATGTATAATTTAATTTTTGTTATTTGCTTTTAGGATATTATGCCGTGTAGCGCTATCTCCTTCTCTAGCCAACGTTTCGGACAGCGTTACAGTGTCCATCATCAGTGCAGATGTGTAATAGTTAGGGGTGATGTTTGTACTTATCTACTTAGGAGCGATACCGTGTCGCCAGCTCCACTCCTCTACGAGCTGGCGCTACAATATACTTCAACATGTTTTTTGCGTTTAGCCTTGATGTAACCGTCAATTACCGGATACCAAGAACTATTGAGCTTAGCTCCGTCGTCTATATTAATATTTATAGGATTTTTGTGAATTTCAACTGCCTCCGTTTGTAAGTTCTTGTAAGTTCTGCTCTGATTTTCGTTTCTTCACATATTCTGGTCGCTCGGGTCACCAATGTATGGATAAGTCCTCTCTTCTGCGCTGGGTGGTGATGGGAATCAGCATGTAGATACCGATTTGTATGAGTTGGTTTTCTATACACTGTGTGTCCTAGACTACCATCTTCTTTTCGCATAACCTCCACATCTAGAAAGGGTAGGATCTTAGAGTCGTTTTCCAGCTCCATTGTGAACTTAATTTTAACGTGGAGATAGTTGAGATGGTCCAAAAATTCGTTCAGTTTCTCTGTTCCATGAGGCCAAATGGCGAAGACATCGTCGATATACCGCCACCATACTTTGGGAACAGCCGAAGCTGTGTCGAGTGCCACTTCCTCAAACTTCTCCATAAAGAAGTTAGCGAGTACTGGCGACAACGGACTGCCCATCGCAACTCCTTCCACTTGTTCAAAAAGTTCACCCTGGGATGCAAGATATCACGTTGTAAGGCAGTGTTCAAAAAGTTTACAAATGTCTTCCTCGTAGATCTCTCTGAGCATTGTCATGGAGTCTTTCAGAGACACATTCGTGAAAAGGGACACAACGTCAAAACTGACCAAAATATCTCCTTTCTCAGTCTTAACCTTCTTAAGCTTACTGATTAGATCTGTGGAATCCTTAATCCAAGGTTCAGTTTTCCAGTTTGCATCTACAGTAATCTTGAGAGGTATTGAGAAAGTTTGTACATCGGTGCACCAATAGCACTGACGGTCGGTCTGATTGGGATATCCTTTTTATGAATTTGTGGAAGACCGTACAGTGCAGGAGTTCTGGAGGCTTTTACAAAAAGCCCAGATCGATCCTCTTTCCTGATACTGGAAGCTTTTACTAACTCCCTTGTCTTCGGGTCAATTTTGTTAGTGGGATTGTTTTTAATTTTCTTATAGGTGCCGGCATTGCACGAGAGGTCTTCCATCTTTTTAATGTAGTCCACCATATTAATCACGATAGTGGCGTTTCCTTTGTCGGCTGGCAGAACCAAGATATCCTCATTGGCGCGCAATTCTTTTAGGGCCGCAAACTCTCCTTTTGATATGTTTGGGTGGGGTATTTCAGCCCTTTTCAAAATATGGCAAGTCTCTTGTCGTATGTTCTCTGCTTGCGACTCTGACATTTTGTGAACTTTCATCATTGTATGTAGTGCTGTTTCTACACCACATACGATAGATTCCACAGGTATCTTTTTGGGGGCAACTGCGTAGTTCATCCCCTTGACAAGAACTGAAGTTGCATCTGAGCTCAACGCTAGGATCGAAATGTTAATAACAACTTTATTTTGATCCAGTTGTTTTCGAACGCCTTTTTCGTCTTGGTTGAGCCTCTCAAACTTTTGTTTTTGTCTCGCATCTGTTGATTGCTTACATCTTTGAGCCTGTTGGTAAGTCATGTTATCAATTTTCTTCCAATCTTTTTCCACAAGAGTTGCACTCATATGCAGGTGTAAATCAAAAAGTTCCCGAGATATTCCATCCAGTTCGCTGCGCACATTGTGGATTCTTTTCCTTAGTAGCGCTGCTTTTGCTCTTTGAAATACCCTCTTGGCTTTCCGGGATGCGATGCGTCTTTTTATTCGGATGTGTATTGGTACGATCGATTCCTCCTTACATCTCTTGAGGAAAGCCAGGCTGCCCAATAAATGGTTCCTTCGCTTCCTCAGATTCTCCAATCGTCGTACCATTGTGTGAACTTCCTCCCCATAGAGGTTCGTCAAATACGATTTTAGATTTTCACGGCCAAAAGCATTTACGTTATTTTTTTGGGATATTATGTCGTGTTGCGCTACCTCCTTCTTTAGCCAACGTTTCGGACAGCGTTACAGTGTTTATCATCAGGGCAGATGTATAATAGTTAGGGGTGATGTTGGACCAACTCAACTCACTCCACGTTAAAATTAAGTTCACAATGGAGCTGGAAAACGCCTCTAAAATCCTACCTTTTCTAGGTGTGGAGGTTATGCGAAAAGAAGATAGTAGTCTAGGACACACAGTGTATAGAAAACCAACTCATACAAATCGGTATCTACATGCTGATTCCCATCACCACCCAGCGCAGAAGAGAGGACTTATCCATACATTGGTGACCCGAGGGACCAGAATATGTGAAGTAACGAAAATCGGAGCAGAACTTACAAAACTGACCAATGCACTGGAGCGTAACGGTTACCTAGCAAGGCAGACAAGGCAAATCATAAGAGCCAAATCTGCACCAAACGAAGACAGAATTGAACAAGAGTCAAAGGGCTGCGCTTTTCCTGCCTTACGTTCACAATGTGACAGACAGAATTACCAGGCTTTTGAAAAAAGAAAGCATCAAGACTGTCTTCGGAACCACGACAAAAATACGAGACTTTTTGAGGACAAAGACCAAGTTTTCTCTGGAAACAGATGGAGTCTACAAACTCAGCTGTTCTGGATGTGACACGGTTTATGTAGGCCAGACAGAGCGGACGATTTCCAAAAGGATATCAGAACACTTTCGTGCCTGTAAACTTGGCCACCCTGACAAATCGGCAATCGCCGAGCACTTAATCGAAACCGGTCATTACTTTGGATTTGTCCCTGAGGTCCTGGGAAGACCCAAAACTCATAGAGCACGTCTGATTACGGAGGCAATTGAAATTCACAAAAATCCTATAAATATTAATAGAGACGACGGAGCTAAGCTCAATAGTTCTTGGTACCCGGTAATTGACGGTTACTAAGTAGATAAGTACAAACATCACCCCTAACTATTACACATCTGCCCTGATGATGGACACTGTAACGCTGTTCGAAACGTTGGCTAGAGAAGGAGGTAGCGCAACACGGCATAATATCCCAAAAACAAATAATAAAAATACTTTTGGCCGTGAAAATCTAAAATCGTATCTGTATAATTTAATAGGGTCTAGGGTCGTTCAAATAAATGTAGCTTCGTTCAAAAAAAGTAGAGTCTTGACGTGTGCGGTGAAGGAGGAAACCATATGTTTCCTTATAACGCCGTTGGGAAAGTGGTGGGTCCCCTCCAAAGTATAATTTAATAATTATTTTTATCAAGCACACGTATTATGTAAAATTTCAATCTGTAAACTTCACCCGCTATAACACGGGACATCCCTAGCATTGCGGGGAAATAATAGAAAAAAAATATGAAATAGTTTATTTTTTGCATGAAATACAAAAAAATATGTAGTGTCTGTTTGACAAACAAACAAAAATATAAGGTTTCATTCTTCAGGGGTGTTCTTCACCAATCTTCCCTTTGTCATTTGTTGTCCCCTCCCCTTTTTCCTTCCGCCGCAAGGTATTTTCCAATTACCTCGAGTACTCTCGTATCATGTCACATTAAACAGAACAAGAATTATCAGAACATAAATCGCAGAATTTAATGCGGAATTTATTTCCAATGTTTTTTTATTCTACTTATCAGACAAGGTCTTCGGGTGGGTTAGTCTGCTTAATTGCCGCTTGTTGAAAAAATGTGAGATGGATTCTGATACGAGAAGACGGGGTAGGAGAAATCAATTTGTATTTATAAATTTAAATATATTAATGATAGTGTAATGCTTCGAATCTGGAGATTCGTTTATAGAAAATTGCTTGTTGGAAAATTCATTCACCAAAAAATATTTTTCAATACCTAACATCATCATTACGCGCTACGCATTACAAAATTGTTTCTTAATGTTTTTTTAACCACTCGGGCTTCGAGCCTATTTTGTCGGAACGTCAAAATATTTCGGCTTTGCAATAAAATCCTAAAATATAGAATATCTCTGAACGCATCCGAAAACTAAAAACTGTTTTTGAAAGGTGATGAAATGTGCTTTCTAATGTAGTAATTCGAAATAAACCAGCATTTAAAAGTATAAAAAATTTGAATGAAAACATAAAGAGTTTTAAAAATGGTTCACCTTACGTTTTTTCTAGCTAAAATTATTGCTAACGAAAAAAAATGAAAACAAATATTTTATTAGACAAATGTGTTATAAACGTTCAAATCACTTTTTACGCCTGTCTAGGGTTAGGATACGATGCAACAGATTTAACAGTTTCGTCGGTGGCGACTGATTTGACCCATTCGTTATTCGAATGGAATGACTTCTGACATTTAGCGTATAAGTACGAGTAAATAATTTAAAAAATCCCGAAGTTTCACAAATTTTTTTTCTAATTAACGCGGGAAAATTTGGATTAATAAAGGTGTACATTTTCATTTTTTGTAATTATTTATTTCTACGATACTTTTATTCTGTTGTTCCAAAAACTGAACATATTAGCCTGAGCAATGGAACGATGAACATAAGTTTTTCTAGAGAGCTTATAAGTAGGTACCTCACTAATATGTAATACGAGGGTCTTACTTTATACGTACACTTGAGAGAATATTGTTCGGGAAACTTTGACGCCTCTGGCAACGATATTACTCGTAGAAACTTACATATTGTATTGTTATATACCTAAAGAGATTCAACTACCATTGTCAGTAACTGTACGAGTAAGACATGTAACTCTAATTAGGTACTCTGTTCTCAAAGAAATGAGGCGAGCTTATCATAGGGCTTACATTAAACAATTAATTTCACTTCAACCGGGAACGAATTTAAATCCCATAAATATTATCACACAATCTTCAAGTAATCACGTTTCGAATTGGGAATAGAAGTTCCTGGCGTCTTTTTTCAGGCAATTAAAGCCTTAGAAAATTGTTGTCATGGCTGCCACGAGATTTGTTGTCATTAGCTCGAAAAAATCGCCTGGAGCATTTTCACTTCTGGTGTGACGTAAGAGTGTAGGTATGTGTCACTTCCTATATTTTATTCTACCATTACCTAGTATTACTCTATGAGCTTTTTCACTTCTGGTGTGACATAAGAGTGTAGGTATGTGTCACTTCCTATATTTTATTCTACCATTACCTAGTATTACTCTATGAGCTTTTTCACTTCTGGTGTGACATAAGAGTGTAGGTATGTGTCACTTCCTATAGTTTATTCTACCATTACCTAGTATTACTCTATGAGCTTTTTCACTTCTGGTGTGACATAATAGTGTAGGTATGTGTCACTTCCTATATTTTATTCTACCATTACCTAGTATTACTCTATGAGCTTTTTCGCTTCTGGTGTGACATAAGAGTGTAGGTATGTGTCACTTCCTATATTTTATTCTACCATTACCTAGTATTCATGTTTATTTTTTATTTATTTTTTTTTTTACATTTAAACCCGCTAAACTACTTATGTACATAGTTTGTCAGCAGGTACATAATGACAACATTGGGACATTTTCAAAATTTTAAACATTTCATATATATAATTTTAAATTTTGATGCTAAATATCAATTAAATAAATTATTTAAATTACGGAAATGGTATATACATGTAAATAGCACTATAAGCCTCGTATAATAAAAAAGTACAAATGGATTTAGTATGAACAAATGAATATAATCACAAGTAAATTAATAGTTTCATATACATGAGGTATTACAAAAATTGTAATGAATTTAGCAATTTCTTCGAGTGTGAATTTCAATAAAGAATACAAGGACTTCGGTAGGGCATCAAATCATCCCTATCTAATAGCCATTTCCTTAGATTATTTACCATTAGAAACGTTATTATTTTTGATTGTCATTGGTAGTTTATTGAATATTTTGGGTGCAATATAGTTTAGGGTTCTTTCACCGTATTTATTGGTATATTTCGGAACCGCCAATCCTTCATTTTGAGTGAATCTTGTATTATGTTTATGATAAACTCTTTCCCTATACAAGGAATCGGACAATATAAAATGTTGACTTACAATATTATAAAACAATAATCCTCTGACAGATAAAACATTTAGAGACTTGTATATTAATTTAATGTCGCTTCCGTGTTCATTAGTGTACTTATGGATTAATAATTTTGACAGGGAGTTTTGCAAAGTTTGGATATAATTTATATTAGTTTTACAAGAATGTCCAATAAAAGCAATATTAGATATCTTCAACATTTAAAGGGCGACTTTCTTCGAGTGATGTCCTTTCTCAACAACTTACTTCTACGTAATCCGCACAAGAGTCGAATCTGTTAAATACATTATTTAAACAAGGAGATTAATTATTATTATTTCATCCAAGGTTTAGATTACGGCATCTTCGATAGGGCAAAAGGGGAGATGAAGGTGTTTCTGTTTATTTAATCCATAATTGACGGCAAATAAACTTCTTTTTTTTAATTGTACAACAGATTAATTATCCAATTACTGTACAATTTTCTCATTTATGACAGTCTTAACACCTAGGAAGACAATTATTATACAAAAAAAATCTTATGGCTATCTAAAGAAGAGTTATATATATCTAGTGCTGTGCTAGAACATCTGTTCTGCCGTATGCTATTTTGAATAAGTCGTGTCGACGACTATGGCTGAAATTTTCAGGCACATACAAGCCATAGCGTTCCAAGAGGAACGGCCTGTCAATACGGTTATGAATTATGTTAAAACTAAGAATTGCCAGATTTGCATAACGTTTGGTTTCTAAGCTAAATCTATTTGTTGCCTCAAGTAATTCTACATGGTGCATGAACCTCGGATAAGTTCCACGCATCCGCATATAGACATACCTTTTTTAGGATTTTTTTCTGGATTTGTTCTGTCAAATTAACGTATTTAGTTTGGTGCGGAGTCCACACACCACTAGCTTACTCCAGCTTTAAAAATCTTAACTTAAACCTTGTCCGGTGGGTAGTGCACGAAAAAATATTTAATAACGTAAATATGTTTTTAAAGTCGTCTTAAGTTTTTTTTTTTAATTCACTTTTAAAATGCGTTAAGCTAAATGACCAAGGTTGTCAAGTAAAGAAAATGGCAGGGTTCAAGGAGGGCACGTCTCGGGACTTACTGTGCTGAAAAAAAGAGATGCTTGCATTTTCCGTTTTCATTCTTCAATTTGGGAGGCGGGAATGGGTACCGCCGCCCCGGGAACCTTTATTGGATAACCAACACCTCTGCCATAGGTCACCCCAAGTGGTTCGCTACGTTTGGTGATTTAGCAGGGGTGCCCGGGTTCATGGGGTGAGGTTTGTCTAGGTCTTGGAGGCGGATGACCAAGACACACTGAACCCCAGATTCCTACCCACCCCTTAAACCCTTTTCCTTCCCAGAACTCTCCTCTCCTTCCTTTTCCTAAAAAAAACCCCCCACACAGCATCCCCAAAGATGACATAGGCCCTGAGGAAAATTATTTTCCTCAGCCCCTCCTGTGTGGAGCTCATGTAAAAAAAAAAAAAAAAAAAAATTCGGAACTCATCAGCCCAGAGGCTCAATTCTCCAACCGACGCCAATAGGCCACTTGCATGGATTTCATAACGACTTGGAAAAAATCATGTGGATAGATCTTTTTACTAAGATTACGAAAATGTTAGCAAAAACTGTTAGATTTGTACAGTTTTTTTTTTTTAAATAAATAAATCCATTATTTGGGCTCGTGACGTCACTACATGAAAATGTCCCGTCTCCGAAAATGTTCCTATTAATTTTGTAAAATTCCACACTGATTTATTTTTTTATATGTCATCACTTTGATTGCAGGAGAATTTTTGAATTCGTTCACTAGATTTATTGTTTGTTCTCTGCGAACTTATCATTTGGTTCGACTTTTTGACAGATGTTTTGAAGAGAACCCCGTACATTTAATGATGTCGGTACGTGTTTTAGAGGTATAATGATTATGGTGCTGATTTTAACAAAATAAAATTTTATATTATTCTTATTATTATTATAATTTACAAGTACAAGTATATTACATTGAATTTAGTAATATAGACGCTGTACATTATAATGATTTATGATCAATAAGATGGATCAAGGAAAAAAAATATTTATGAGATGTAATATTTTTGGTATGCCTCATTATTCTCATGTGCCATTCGTGTGGAAAACTTTTTTTTTTTTAAATGGTTTTCGGCTATGTAATTATCGTTTTTTCACACCTATAAAATTATGTGCCGTCTTTCCGGTTTATAAAAAATGGTCTTATTTTACGGATTGAAATTATCAAAAAATCCCCAGGGTTTCAAAAATACGATTAAAAAAAAAAATACAGAATGTCTTAGAATATTTGCCTGAACCGGAAAAAATTTTTTAAAAAATGTGATGCAAGTGGCCTATTCTCGCAATCGCCGTCGAAAGTACATACATTGGTCGACTTTGTTATTCTCCAGTCTCGTCGAAGGTACATACTCGTACTTAGACGCCTAATGTCAGAAGTCATTCCATTCGAATAACGAATGGGTCAAATCAGTCGCCACCGACGAAACTGTCAAATCTGTTGCATTGTATCCTAACCCTAGGACAGGCATAGATTCGTATCCTAACCCCAGGCAGGCGTAAAAATATGATGAAAAACATGGCTGGATCAAATGAACCAAATTCTTGAGTTGTGAAGTCAAATGTGAAGATTCAGAATAACAGAAGGGTATGTGTGAAACAATGTACCTACTTTCAATTTTACTTTGGGAAATTTAATGGTTATAAGTAGGGTTTGCAAATTCCGCACCATTTTCTAATCGCGGTATCCCGCGAGATTTTACGGTATTTTAGGGGTATGAAATTGAAATAACAAACATAAACATTAATATTATTTAGTAGATATCAATAAGGAACTCCAGTGAAAAATATTATGGCTTTAAAAAAATATGTTCATGTAGACTAATAAACGCTGATTCTGAAAATGTAAGTTTTATTTCATAATATTAAACGCAGAGTTTTTAAAAAAATATTAAAAAGTGCATTTTTAAACCTCTCCTCAAAACACAGTATCAAGTTGGCATTACTGAAATGGTTAACGGTGACGTCACTGTTAACCTGCTAATCAATTCACCGAAGTGTATCAAGATGTATTGACATTTGAAATCTTACGCCTTACGCCATGAAAGACACGCACGCCATTCAACATTTCGTGTTTTTCGGTTATTTTCATACTGTTAAAGAGATTTAGATAAATAATAGTTATTGTGTTTATTGGAAACAATATTTAGGCTCTCAACAATTAAAATTATGACGTAAAAGGGCTATATTTGAGGTTAAGCATAGTCATAAATAGGTCATATGTCATATTTGACATTTGGTTTACGATACATCGGTCGTATTTTCGAATTGCTTTTTACTAAAGGGGCTTTTTATACAAGTTATTACACAATCGTCATGATCAGTATATTATAAATACCAGTGTTTCTGTATGTGTTATACATAAAACAATATACAGTCACGCCTGAACACAAAATTCAACGCTTACGACGTCACTTGTATTTGCAATGAAAAAGATGATTTATTGTTTTTATATTGCACTTCGTTAAAATACAATAACAGTACCGGTGAAATGTGGACATTTTACCAATGTTTTTCTATATTAAAAGCAGTTAATCTTGAATAAAAAACATACCTCACACCTAAAAGTCATCCCAAAGCATTCCGCCTGATTCCACAATTGATTTTTCTGGATTCTTCATTCAAACAGGGAACAGGGATGTTCTGCCCAAAAAAAATATTTTCCTAGATTTCGAAGTGAAATTTCTCTAGAATTTCACATTTACGCAATTACCTACGTAGCCACCTGATTGTGTAATACTAATCCTGTTATATGTTAATTAATATGATTAATTAATTGGGAAGATATCGGAATTTGGTAAATGTACTTATAATACTGTGCTTTTCCAAATAAAACACTTTTTGCTACGTGAAATAATAATTTAAAAGTACGAATACACTCACCACTGAATTTCAAATTAAAAAAAAAACACTTTGCACAATAAAAATCAACCGCAATCACCGATAAAACGGAACTTAAAAATTTTTTTTTTTCAGAGGTCCCATTTATCTTTTTAGATACATAATATCATTCTGAGTTGTCAGTGTTAAAAATAACATTGCATGTAAGTACATGAACAATAATTAAGATTCATAGGAATTACAAAAAATATATATACGTATATAAAAATATATATATATATATGAAATATATATAAAAAAATATAAATAATACCAGTAATATTGTCATATGTAATAAAAAATTTGCTAGAGTTCGAAATTTCCCTAGATTTTTTCCTGATTTCCCTTTTCCCTAAAAAATATTTTTCTCCCCTAGATCTAGGGAAATTTCCCTAGACATAACATCACTGATTCAAAATGACAACTTGAAAATAAATAAACTATCGGTGGGTGAAGACGTCACACAATCCACCATAGATACGGTGCTTTTCGTGGGGTCTTGGAAAATTAAAATTTTGACAATTATTTTAACTATTAAAACTAACTATAAAAATAAAAATAAAAGTGCAGTTGTTTAAGTTTGAGGGTCTTTATTCATAAAAAAAATTTTAAAAATGGACTGGAGTTCTCTATTATCTTTGATACTAGCATAGTATAAATAATGACACTGAAAAGGTAACAAAGTAAATCATTTATTTATTTTAATTTATTATAAGAACTTTGTACATTGAATTTTTCATCATATTTTTACAAAGTTGTTTTCAAGTTCCATATAATAGCTGATTTACCGGCGATGTTGGCTGCAATACATAATGTAGAGAAAGCTGAAGCAGATGCTTTGAGACCAACAGGAACGTTTCTCCGGAGGGTAGATAGATTTCACACGAAAATTAACTTCCTTATTAATCTGTTACAATTTGGTTTTGCAGATGACGGTAGCATTGAATTTGTTTTCTGCGGGTAGTTACCAGCTTTTTTGGTATTAAATATTGTTTCGCCAGCCATTTCTAAGAAAGGGCGGTTGTCATTTCAAATTCACTCCGTACAAACGTCAAAACATTATAAACAAACACAATATTCACGAGGCAGCCAATATAATCATCTCTTCAACCCTTCGACATTCAAGAATACATACATATATGAAGCATTCGACGAAGTTCGTCGAGACAACGGATAAGTTTTCGTTCGCAGATGACTCGCAACAAAAACTCTTGATCGCTACTTTAGAATTGAGCCCCAGGGCATTTCAAGCGAAAAGACTGTATACATTTTATTTTCTTCTATAGGTTTTTTCCGAGAAAATCTTTTTGATTTTTTTTTACCTGAGCTCCACACAGGAGGCCCTGAGAAAAATAATTTCCCTCAGGGCCTATGCCATCTTTGGGGATGCTGTGTGGAGGGATTTTTTAGAAAAGGAAGGACAGGAGAGTTCTGGGAAGGAAAAGAGTTTAAGGGGTGGGTAGGAATCTGGGGTTAAGTGTGTCCTGGTCATCCGCCTCCAAGACCTAGACAACCCTCACCCCATGAACCCGGGCACCCCTGCTAAATCACCAAGATTCCCGGGACGGCGGTACCCATTCCCGCCTCCCAAATTGATGATTACCGCATTTGAGAAACATTGGCGTCTGGCTTTTGTTTTGGAATATTTATATTTATTATAGTCCTTAAAAACATAAACAAAACTTAATAATTACTAAGCCAATTTTTACTAAGTCAACTTTTAAAAATTAAAATATTTTTAGTTCAACCGGCCCGAAAGCGGAAGGTTTTATCCGGGGCGTGGGTATGCTTTGCAAAATGGTAGCGACCAAGTAGCGACCTTCAGACCAGATTATTTCTCTACTTGGTATTTTGTTTTTTCAATGAATAGCATTATTTCAACTTTTTGTCAGCAATATTTTGTTACGTGTTTATTCCTTCAAACAATTTATAAACAGACAAGAGCGAACTTTGATTGTCTATCTATAAAGGTCTGCGGACGTTCTTTGTGAGCGAGTTGATCAAACAAAATGAATTCTTAAATAATTTTTTCGTAATGTTGTTGGTCGAAGGTTGTAGCCGAAAACATCTGTTTTTTAGAAAAAAAAATAGTTTTTGGTTTGAGGATTTCGGTGTTTTTTTTAATCTTTTATATCAAGACGAAAAAAAAATAAACAAAATTTCAAAGGCATTTGAGAACAATAATGGGTGATACATGAAAGAAGCCTCTCAACGAGATTTTGTAGAATTAATCTTCTTTCATTCAGATTCCACCCAAGGGATGAAAATATAACTTTATTCGAACGAGTTGGGTTTATGATTTAGTAAGAGTAGCTTTTCTTAGATTAATGATTCAGTCCAATATAGTCTACGTCCTTCATCAGTTATTTATTCCTTTATTTTCCTCCTCTCCCTTAAGTCCCTACTTAGTTACTTCAAAGGGAAAATAAGATTTTTTGTATTTCTTCGGCATTAACTATGTAACAATTTCTAGACATTTTTGTTTTGAAAAGTTTTAATTTTCCACGTAACACGTCGTTAATGATAGAGACGTATCGAAACCGGTCGCAAAAGTTAAAATTAAAGTAACAAATGTACATGGAAAATAAGATGTTTTCATATCTACGTGGAACTCATTTCCAAATTGGAACAAAAATTTAAAATTAGTTACTCTTTTGTTGTGTTGAAAACTCGAAGTGACATCGCTTACATCTCGCCATCGAACTCTCGCTAACAATCGCAAAATTACTAATCAATATAATCCCAAAGTATCGGTAATTTTGACCTTGCGTTGTGCCGTTATTGTGGGAAGGTGCCAGCACCAGGATCGATCCTGAAACAGTGGAAGAAGCCATCAAAGGTGAGGGACTTATTCCTTTCCTCCCATCTCCCAATTCCTGTGATTGAGTTTTCATAACGCCATCAATTGTCTTGTATTAGCATAATTTACATATACAGTCCATTTTTTTCTCGTGTCGTGGCACCGGTCGTGACATTACCTACTGAGTCTGATGTTTTTTCACTGCCGACAAAAACATAGTATAATATCCAAATTATTTAACGTAGGCTTTTTCGGTGTCATAACAATTCAACAAAGTGGTATTTTGACACCCTTTTGAAAAGTCATTAAAATTGATTAAAAAAATAGCCCATAACCTAACCTGACGTAAACCATTTTTTTTCATCACTTTTAAGTTACTTTTCAAAGGAGTTGCATATGTTGAGCTGTCCGGTCACTGTTTTTTCTTGCTAACCGAATACCATTTAACTACAGTTGGTCAAATAAGAGTAGAAAACATAGGAGGGCGCCACTGTTGTCCAAATGGCAATACTCAAAATATAATCATGGTGGTAATCTAAAGCTGTGTCACCTACTTTTTTATTTTTCATTCCACTGATCTCCAAATTAGAATTGCATATATGTATATTATTATTATGTCTTTGCAATTTTGTGTTAACGTAATGAAGAATAACGATATTGTAATCTCTATCTCTACATCTATTCTCTACCTATTAAAAATTAAATTCCCCGCGTTGTCTGTCAGTCTGTCTGTCAGTCTGTCTGTCTGTCTGTCTGTCTGTCTGTTCGCGATAGCTCGGCTGTGGAATGATTTGCCGGCCTCTGTGTTTCCTCCTGTAAATTGGTTGAAACATAACGATAATTGTTAGAAGTGTAGGAAAAAGTCAAGCCGCCTGGTAGCTTTCATCGAAAACCCTGCCTAATCCTTTTGGGATATAACAAAACAATGCATGGTGGGATATTCCTCTTTTATAGATCTACAAAAAAGTCCGCGAAGGCATATATCTATCTTTTACGGATAGCTTACTATACCCATTATATCTTCTAAAAAAATGGTCACGTACATTGCGGTAATTGAAAAGTTATTTAGACGGATTCAGTATTAAATACGTTAGTTACCTAAAGCATTTCATGCACATTATTATAATCTTCCACACACATAAACTCAAAAACGGCGGTGGTTATAAAGGTTGGATAACCATCCAGCCAGTAGATGACGTTGTGTTTTATTAGCCAAAGCAACGCGTGACCGGGTCAGCTAGTGCAATAAAAAGCACACTTTAGAAATTGCTCACATTTATTTAATATTAGCTTAAGTACCTACTAGCATTGTCCAGGAATTAGATCATGTCTCTAATTATAGATCTGAATATATTTAACTCATTCAGATCTAAAAGTAGTGTAACTAAACTCACCATTAATGATTCTCCCTTTCTACCTACCGTTAAATTCAAATTTATGTTAAATTAAATGAAAGCCAATCGCTTTGTAAAACACAATTTAATCAAATTTATGTCCTTAAGTAGGTAACTTAACAACAGTGCTTCTTCGATTTAATATATTTTTTAAGAACAAAAAAAAATATTTTTAAATGTGTATACAGTGTTCTGTATTTTCATTGTCATTGCACTTAAAAATAATATTTGACAAGTAAATTGGTGTTGAAAGCCTACAATTTTTGTAGTTCAATTTTTAATATTTTCTACTCTTACTTGACAGACTCTACTTATCATTCTGCGGTTTATATTTTATGATTTAAAACAACAATAAATAAAATGGCTGCAACCATGTGCTCGTGTGAGATTGACATTATTGAAAATTAGTTGCAACTATATCGAACTAAACTTTCGGTTGTTGAGCCTATATCCAAACCTAATCCAAGTTCAGGTGCATTTCGAACCATTTTAGACAACAGACGAAACAGTTTTTTTTTTCTAATATACTCGTAATTAAAAAGTCTTAAAATCGTTAAAACTATTGCTTTTATATTAGTCTATTCAAGTCCACTTTACCGAATCAATTTACCCCTGAAAAATGTCTTTCACAACCCAGGTCAACTCTTAACTTGGACCCAGGTCAACTTATACCTTCATCGTGATTTATTTTTGATGTATTATGCCGTGTTGCGCTACCTCCTTCTTTGCCCAACGTTTCAGACAGCATTACAATGTCTACTATCATCAGGGCAGATGTCTAATCGAAGATATGCGATATCGTTTTGACAGCTCCTAACCTCCACGATCTGGTTTAGTTTTGGTGTAGCCGTCAATCACCAAATACCAAGAACCACTGAAATTAGCCCCGTCAGCGTCGTCTCTAACTATATTAATTGAATTTTTGTTAATTTCAATTGCCTTCGTAATAAGGCTCTATGCGTTTTGGATCTTTCCAGGACTTCAGGTACAAATCCAAAGTAATGGCCTGTTTCAATTAAATGCTCGGTAAATGGCCAAGTTTACATGCTGGAAAGTGTTCTGATATCCTTTTGGAGGTCGTCTGTTCTGTCTGGCCTACATAGATCTTCTCACATCCGGAACAGCTAAGTTTATAAACTTCATTGTTTCCAAAGGAAACCTGATTTTTGCAGGCCCTCAATATGTCCTGTATTTTTGTCGTGGTTCCGAAGGCAGTCTTGAAGCTTTCTTTAATCCTGACAATTCTGTCCGTCACAATGTGAACATACGGCAAGAATACGCAGCCTTTCGACTCTTAACTGCCCCAGTGTCCGAAACTATCTGTGGTGTTTTTGTTATTCGGCTCCCAAAATATTTTCATTCGGATTTCCTCGAAGGTTTTTGTTTTGATCATATAATAATATGGAACATATGAGAAAATCGTGTCACGTTGCGTTATTCTGAAGGTTATGGCATATGTGGATTTCGAAATTGATAAAAAAAAATCAGAGTGCATAATTCACAAGCGGTAGAAGTGAAACTAGAAAGTCGCTAGATGTCGCTTTCTTTTCTTTTGCTTGTTTGAAGATTGGTTATTGATTTCACATTTTTTTTTGATTTTCGTAGGTTTCGAACCCCCGTTCGCTTGATTTCTGTCTCTCTGGCCGCTGAGACTTGTCAGGCACCTTGCCAACTACGCTATGGAAGGCACGCGCCGAGGTGCGAATTTACAGCATTATATTAGAACCGAGTATTTGTGTAGAACTGAGTTGTGACGCATTTCCGTTTCACCCGAACTTCAAGTCACTAACGGTGCTAAAGAAGTTTTACAGGTTTTACAGGAGATTCTTCAGGTTCGCGGTAATTAATTCAGAAGTGAAACATAATTTTTTTTAAAAGGAAGACAAACATTCCCGGGTTACGAATAACCCGACAATATTTAAAAAATCTTCTACTACCACCACAGTAAGCGGAAATGTTGCTTGTGTCGTGACGGGGGACTTAGCCAGCCGAGGAATCGAACACGGGACACCAGGGTGGGACCCAAAGGCGATGCCAGCTCAGCCACCGACCGGTCAGATTTTTATAAACATTAGGTTTAGATTTTTATAGCACTAATTTTTATATTCTTAGTTGAATTATACTAATGTATCTAGTTACACTGCCACCGACTGGAGAGTGACAATTGGTCGACCTACAGTTACAGACAATTGTGAGACATGTTGCCTAGCCCATTTTTTTACATTATCTCCACACAGGAGGCCCTGGAAGGAGGAGGAAACATAACATAAATAACCCTCAAGGCCTGCCATCTTTGGGGCTACCGTGTGAAGGGTCTTTTTATGAAAGGGAGGAGTGGAGGTTCTGAGGGGTGGGCAGGAATCTGGGGGTCAGTGTGACAGAAGTATGAATTCATCCCTCCCACTGTGGTGCAAGGCCAGGTTACAAGTGGTGCAAGTTCCAAGAGAGTTCTTTGAGAGAGGTCAAATAGTCTCCCTTAACCAGTCTCTCAAGATCCGGTCCGCCATGCAGTAGGTGAGCAGGCCCAACTGTAGCCAAGACCCGGACAAACCTAACTCACTCCTTGAATTCCTCACTCACCCGGACATCCCTGATGTCACCAAACGTAGCGAATCACTTGGATGATTTATGGCAGAGGTGTTGGTTATCCAATAAATGGTTTCAAGGGCTGCGGTACCCAAATCCGTCTTTCAAAACGCCTCCCAAACCTAAAAAGAAACTACAATCGCGGTCTTTGAACGCAGTTGAAAAGTATTTGGCCTCTCATAACATCAGGAATTCTTGCCAACGAAATCCTAATACACAAATTTACGACGAGGTAAGTAAAGCAGAGAGAGAGGGGAAACTAAATAAGCTTTCTGAGAATCTCTCCCAAATTCATTGTCAGAGAAACTTTTTTATTCAATTTATGTAGAAACAATTCTCATGCCGTACGCGTGATTTTCCGTTAGGCCAGGGTAGGTACCCAAGCGTAATAATATGCCAACAATGTATGCTGCGGCTTGCTAGGCTAAACAGGGTATAATCATATTGTAAAACGGTTGTAGATCCAGAGTCACCTATATATACGTAAGGATTCTCTTGAATATAGCTACTTGAAAGTGTTTAGTGGCCGTGTAGTCGAGTTTTCTGAAAACCTCCAACTTCCTAACAAAATAAAGGTACCATCATAAAAGTTCCGCCTGTGGTAGTCGCATTTCCCCTCAGTTCTTTGACTGGGTGGTCGTTTAATGTATACCTAAGCGATACGTACTAAGTTGTAAGTAAAAAAGATTTGAAAGCGACTTAAAATTATTCTATACTAGCTGACCCGGAAAACTTTTTACCGCCTCAGAATCAATAACTGTTGTGTTAACTTATTAGCTGAATCAAATTCAGTTTTTTTATTAAGTTAAAAATTTCACAATGAAGCAATTATCGATGCGCAACTGTCCGTGTTTTGTTTTTGTCAGTATCAGAGATGGCGTTTTGTACGAATTTATATTTTTTGTGTTTTTTTTTTACTTTTCTACTTACTTACGGGAACTGCGTTTAACTGGGAGATTTTTAATAATTATCGTATTTTTCCTTTGGATGGGTGCAGGCATATGTTCACCGTTTGTCTCATTTTCGACTGTTGGCATTTAGTGTGTAAGAAAAAGGGGCAGCATTATATGTTTAAGAACAAAAACAAAACAATCTGACAACAATTGGCACTTGAAGTTTTTGAATTTTTGGAATTTACATACTATTCAATATTATACTTATTTCAATATAACTATTACAGCACTTTCAAAACATGAGAATTTGTTCCATACAAAATACATGAGGAAAAGAATTTTATTCATAATTTTTTTTTCGTGAATTTTTTCGATGTTTTAATAGCTATTCGGGGCGGAGACAAATCCAACAAATCAAAGATCATAAAATCGGTCCAGCCTTTCTTTAGTTATAAATTATGTAACTAACCCGGATTTCTTTTATATATTAAGATTAAATAAAAAAATCACATTTTGTAATTCACTACTTTTTAATTAAAAACAAATAACAGCCAACTAGGTTTCGCTTATTTCAAGCTTTGCCAGGGCGAGGCTAAAGATAAGCGAATTAACTAAAGATAAATATAGAAATCAGATTAACTGTCATTTGTTAATTTAAATAAAATTTGGTGAATTATAAAATGTGTTTTTTTTTTAATAAATAGATATATAATGTCACACCCCAAAGTATTTGCTTCCTTAGAAAAAAAAAGTATTATTTTTACTGGTTCTTCGTTTGGAATATAGAATTAAGAAGAACACAAGAAAAGTGATTTGAACGTGTTTAGTGATCTAAAAGTCTGGCCTTAAATTTCCAAAATGGGTATTTCACCATTATCATGAATTCAAATGTGATAAAAAACTATTAATGTATGAAGTCAGTGGAGACATTGGTTTCCATTCAAATAATATCTGGCAAGTATTGTCTTTTCAGAGGGCGGAAGGACATTAATATACATCGTTTAATTCAGCATTCATTTAAACACTTATGTTTAACCCTCCCGCAATGGAGGGGAGTTACACATCCCCTAGCGAGAGTTTTTTGCGATATTCAAGTTGTTTTTACATCACTTCCAATTTAAAACTGCATTAAAAAAATCCTGTTGCAATTTTTTAGATGTTAAATAATATTTATCCAAATCAGACGAATTTACTCTACCATCCCGCCCTGTCCGGATTTCCATTACATTTCAACAAATTCCTCGTCGCAAACAAGCATCAAGAGAGGATGTAAAAATTGTATTTTACTGGAAAGGGCTACAATAATATGTATTTGAGTATGCTCGACTTTGTTCTCTCTCTTTTAACTAATATTTGAGTTTTACTGGTAAGGGCAAAAGGCATATTCAAAAACACGATCGCTCCACTTCAGGTAAAGGTCAAAACAATCCTTTTAGAGGGTAGAAGCAAGCCTGCCTAGAAGTTTCCATTGCTGTATTAATGTGTAGCTCTGATTTGATTATTTATAGATAATGCTCTCATCGTTAATACTTTTCTCAATTACACCAGTCTCAACAGCTCTTCTGAGAAATACATTATCGGCTTGACTAGAGAAAGTAAACCGCAATCTAACCAAGCTCTTCTATAAAGTAAAAACAAAAAGCGACAAAGATGTTTTAAATTAATTCCCAAAATACCATGGACATCACCAACCCGGTGTACCAAGCAATCGATTCTGAGCATAGAATTTAAAAAAAACACAAGGAAGGCGAAAAAGGCAGTGAAAAATAAAAGAAAAACTTAAATGGAGTTCTACCTTATTTGATCGATGAGTTCTACAAATTAAACATGATATAAATAAATGTGGAAACTACCTAAATAGAAGAAGAGGATTTCATAAAATGTATAACATTGAGCTTTCGCGGTTATATTCAACTAATCATTTCGTTATTCTAATTTCGTGATGGAATGTCAATTAAACACTATTTTAATACTTAAACAGGATGCGAAACCGTTGACAACCGTGATTTGGTGCCGATTACTGACATATTTAATTTAAAACCGTGAAATAAAAAAATTAGAGCCTGTTAAAAAAACTTGATTCCGCCCTAATTGAATCTGGCCATCCTAGTCTTAGAATTTCGTCATAAACTACTTCAGTTTGAATCGGAATATTTTAAAGATGTCTGGTGTCAAAAAAATATTTTCAAATCATTCAGATTTGAAATCTTTCCAATGTCAAGATGAATTCCGAGAATTTTAAGGGTTTTTAAAAGGTGAGAAATAATAAAATCAGTACTTTTTCAATGTACGATAATTCTTAGTTTCACAGTGTATGAGTACCTACCTACTGTAAGCTTGAAAATAAGATTCACGCGCAAAGTGAACTCATGATTTTCGATTTTCCAGATTTGACACGTGTCCATAAACGGGTTCATATCGCTGGCGTTAATTTTCCGATCTGACTAAACAAGGTGTTTTTATGGGAAGCAAACATATTGGACTAGAAGTAGTGTGATCTCAAAATCTTACTAAAAGGCGTTGATTTTTTCTGATGGGGTTCATACAATTTAAGCATAAACAACAAGTGGTGATTGAGAAAGGACGTTATTCCTAGTCCCTTAGATAAAACTTTTTTAATCTTCCTTAGAGGACCAATGGCCTTTGGTAAAAATAGTATTCAATCATAAACCTTCTTCACTAATAACAAAATAAATCTCTTTATATATTACATGTAGGTAATATTATCCGAATTATGAGATCCAAAGGGTAATATTTTAATTCGGGAATTATTCCAGTGAAACTATTATGTATGCTTTAATATGATTTATTTCCGAGTATACATTTAAACTCTTTGTTTCAAAATGCTTTTGAATAATCTTAATATATAAAACAATGTCGGGTTAGTTACACTATTTATAACTCGAGAACGGCTGGACCGATTTAGATGATCTTTGATTTGTTGGATTTGTCTCAGCCCCGGATAACAAAATAACTATTAAAAAATCGCAAAAATTCACGAAAAAGAAAGTTATGATATGAAGAAAATTCATTTCCTCCTACGTTTTGTATGGAACGAATTTTCATCTTTTGAAAGAGCTGTAGCAATGTTGCGTTAGTTGAAGTTTGCGTGAATTTCAAAAATTCAAAAACGTCAAATATCAATGCGCTGATTGTTTCGCTTTTGTTCTTTAACATATAATGCTGCGACCTTTCTTACACACTAAATGTCAACAGTCGAAAATGAGACAAACTCACCCTTCCAAAGGAAAAATACAATTATAATAAATTTTCCTCACACGTATAAATAAAATGAAACGCAATTCCCGTAAAGGGGCCATCCATAAATTACGTCACACATTAAGGGGGGGGGAGTAGGAAGTGTGACTAGGGATATGGGGTGGTCATCAACTCTGTGACGTCACATGTAAGAAAAAATGAACTACTGTTTTGATTATTTTTACATGTCACACCAGGAAGGACTGGTCTCATTAATGTGACGATGTGTGACAGGGACGGGGGACGGGCGACGGGGGACGGGGGACGGGGGACGGGGGACGGGGGACGGGGGACGGGGGACGGGGGACGGGGGACGGGGGACGGGGGACGGGGGACGGGGGACGGGGGACGGGGGACGGGGGACGGGGGACGGGGGACGGGGGACGGGGGACGGGGGACGGGGGAGGGGGGACGGGGGACGGGGGACGGGGGACGGGGGACGGGGGACGGGGGACGGGGGATAAAAAAATCATGAAATTCGTGTGACACAATTTATGGATCCCTAAGTAAGTAGAAAAGTAAGAAAACCACAAAAATATAAATTCGTACACATGGTCATCTCTGATACAAAACACGGACAGTTGCGGATCGATAATTGTTTCATTGTGTAATTTTGAACTTAATAAAAAAAAAGAATTTAATTCAGCTAATAAATTAACACAACAGTTATTGATTCTGAAGGGATATGAAGTTCGCCGGGTCAGCTAGTATTATGATAAAACTGTTTTAGTAGGAAAAGGGATACAATTTTCCTGGGAAGCTGTGGCCAGAGAATAATCCCAAATGTTTTCAAATTTACAAAAGCAAATGAGTGGTTATTCATTACTCATAATTAGAGCTCGGATAAATATGTATTAAAAAATTAAAAATATGTACATATAATGTGGACTGAAAAAAAATGTTAAATATGGAAAAAATGTGGAGTATAAAATCAAATCAAAAAAGTGGATCGACACACTTCTAGTGTCACTTGTCAGTGTCAGTGTCAGTGTCAGTGTGTCGACTGTGGCGCCGCCGCGCGGAGAGGAAGAGAATCAAATATCAAATTACGACGAATAATACGCAAGAGAAATGAAACACACGCGGCCGTGTGGCGGCGAGAAAGCAAACACGTAAAATTATATCAATTTTTTGTGAACTAACTCATGTTTCATGATATAAAAAGCGAAAATAAGGATGATTGTGATATTTTTTGTAAAATATGAACTTAACCATGAAATATGGAAAATATAGAAAATAAAAATTAGTTTTTCACAATCTATACATGATAATCTAGGTAGAGAACATATACGAGACCGAAAATCGTGTAAATTAAAAATATGTATTTACATATTAATCCGGGCCCTACTCATAATACTATATTGCAGAGTTTTCTTCCATTTTCCATCGTAGGTTCGGTGATCAGCTTCTTAAATTACCTCAAGAATCAAGGGGTCTGTAAGTCTATGTACTTGTAACTTGTGTGGTCTCAGTCCATCTTAGGCGCAATCCCTGACAACAAACTAACTACTCTTTCCACCTTCATATTCTATTTTAGAATATATCCCTCAAACAAACTATTCTTCCCACCTTCATTAATGTTAGAATTTATCACTCAAACACCACCCTCCCTTATGTCCACCCTCATTGATGTTAGAATATGTCCCTCGTAGAAACTATTTTTTTCCACCTTCATCTTTATGTCCCTTAAACAAACGATTCTTTCTCTTTCATCGATGTTTAAAAATATATCCCTAAAACAAACTATTACATCCACCGTCTCTATGTTGTATAACCCTCAAAAAAATTATTCGTTTCACCTTCATCAACGTTGGATTACACCCCTCGAATAAACAATTAAATCCACTTTCACCCATGTTGGCGTATATCCCTCAAACAAACTATTATTTCCACTTCATCAATATTGGAATTCATCTCTCAAACAATCTATTAAATTCACTAACATCCATGTTGGCTTTTATCCAGTGGCGGATTATCCCTAAGGCAAAGTAGGCACGTGCCTAGGGGCGTGAGGTCACGAGGGGGCGCCGATTTTTAAACAAAAAAAATCCCAGAGAGGAAAAACCACCAAACAACTCTGTATCACACACACTTCTTGCTTCATTCGCATTCATAAATTGTCTCTTGGTTGCGTTGCGGTGCACAGTACCGGAGGAATACTGCGGGTAGGAGATACTTTCATACGTGCGCTCTTTAAAATGATTTGTCGGTACACGGTCGATGTACTGTCTCTTGGTGTAGTCCAATTTTATTTAAGTATTTGATTCACTTGATCACGCCATGTCTTCCTAGACTCTCCCTGACTTCTCCACAATTCACTTCCCATCATATCATTTCTTTTTAATGCCCTCACCAAATAACTGTACCCAGTGGCGTAGCTAGCGTGGGTGGCAAGAATTGTGCTCTTGGGGGGGATGACACTCGGTCGGGTGTCAACCCCCCATCGTGTGGCACCCAGGGCGGCCCTCCACCCCTAGCTATGCCACTGAATGTACCTGCGCTACAAAATTGTATCTTAAAATTCACATGTTTACCTGCAGTGAACCAAAACTTTTTTAATGTCCCGACAGCAGTTATTCATGTTGTACCAAGGAAATTCTTAGAAATCATTTGCAGACTTATAGTGACATAAAACCTTTTACATGTTTCCACTGCGACTATTCATGTTCTTCAAAGAGGTCACCAATAATCACAAGTTTACCCACAGCGGACAAAAACCAGACCGGACCTTTTTGTTGTCCCGAATGCAGTTATTCAAGTTCTCGAAAGGGATATTTAAAAATTCACAGCGTGATTCACGGTGGAGAAAAACATTTATCATGCTCTGAGTGTAACTATGCACGTACTACGAAGAAAAACCTAAAAAAATCACACGTTTTCCCATAGTGGATTAAAAAAAATTTCGTGTCCCGGCTCATATTCATGTTCTACAAAATAACATCTAAAACGTGACATATTCATCCACAGAGAAAAATCTTTTTCGTGTCCCGACTGCAACTATTCATGTTCTCAAAAGGTACGTCTTAGAACGCATTCGCTGATTCACAGTGGAGAGAAACCTTTTTCGTGTCCTGACTTCAACTATTCATGTTCTTCAAAAGGATGTCTTTAGCCTCACGTGTTTAACCACAGTGGGAAAAAACCCTTTTCATGTCCCGACTGCAACTATTCATGTGCTACCATGCTACGAAGGGATATCTAAAAAGTTACATATTTCTCACATTTGAGAAAACCTTGATCAGTAAATTTTTATAGTAAATTAACGTTTTTAAGGAATTTGGTCAATTCTGAAGAAGTTCAAAATAGTGCTTATATGTTAGTAACGATATATTCTGGTGATTTAGAAAACTGCTTGGTTGATGAATTTATCCATCTACGTTCTTGTTAAACAGCGATAGCTCGACATGGAGAACTGCCCCGAACAACCAAAGCGATTTAACAGGTTCTAAGAAATAAATAACTCGAAATAATTTACCCAAACATTTACATGGCCTTAAGAATGTGCGTATCGACGGCAGTTAGCAATTGCATTAGTAAGCGGAGTTTTTACTGTCTAAGGAAAGTGAAAAATTATCTTCGCTTTTCCGTGAGAGATAAGAGATTAAATTCGTTAGAAAAACTTAACACTGAATCAAACTTTTTACTATCTTTAAACTATGACGACGTTTTTAACAACTTTGCAAGACAAAAATGTAAACACAGAAATTTTTAATTCTTTTAAACAATTGTCCTTTAATGTGGTTAGTACATACCAATTTTTAAATAACTAATTGATAACTTAAAATTTTTTATTTATAAATTATTTAAATTGTTTTGTTTAAATTTTTTTATCCCTACTAATATTATAACCGCGAGAGTGTGTATGTGTGTGTGTATAGGTATATGTTACTTCTTCATGCAAAAAAAGACTCAACCGATTGCGATGCAACTTGGTATGTAAAAAAATAGCCGGGCGAAAAATAAAGGAGGGCCGATAAGGTGCTCGCCTAGGGCGCCCTCACCATGTAATCCGTCTCTGCTTATATCCCTCAAACAAACTATTATTTCCACTTCATCAATATTGGAATTCATCCCTCAAACTATTAAATATTAAATCTATTCTATTAAATCCACTTACTTCCCTGTTGGCGTATATTCCTCAAACAAACTATTATTTCCCATTCATCAATGTTTAAAAGTATATCCCTCAAACAAACTATTCAAATTTAATTTCAAAACAACTTCATCCGTGTTGGCAATTATTCTTTCCACCTTCTTCTATGTTGGAGTATAAATGTATATATCCCACAAAAAAACTATCTATCCACCATCTTCTATCATCATCATCATTACATAGTATAAAATGAAGTCGCTCAAAATGTATGTGCGCGTTAATCTTTTAAACTACGCAACGGATTTTCATACGGTTTTCACAAATAGATAGAGTAATTGAAGAGGAATGTTTATATGTATAATACATGTAAATTATATTAGAGAAAAGCCGAGAAATTCAAAGAAAACATATTTTTGTGCGATTTAAAACATACTATAGTCACTTTTGAAATTCGTTCTACGGAAGAAATTGGAAAATAGATGTCCTAGAGTAAGAAGTATTTGATTTTCCCTTTTCAAATACCCAGTGTTGCATTGCAAGCATTGTATAATTAGTGGCGATCGCTAACTATATTATTATATAAATAAAAAATAATAATAATAATAAAGTTGATTCAAGAGGAAGGTTTATATCTATAATACATGCTTATTATAGTAGAGAAAAGCCGAGAAATTCAAATATTCAATTCAGGCAGCGGGCAGCGGGCAGCTGGCAAGCGGGTGGTGTGGATTTTATAAAGGTTGGGTAATGGCGTTGTGTTTCGTTAGCCACAGCAACGTGTGGCCGGGTCTGCTAGTGTTGGAATATAATAATTTTATTTGCACGAAACTTAAATGTCCTTGTATATGTCACTTTTTATGGATCAACGCTGCCCAAAGTTAACGAGTTTCATTTTAATTATCTTCCATCACAAAGTTGTTATTTTCCAAAATAAAGGGAATATTATACGTAAGTAGAATTAAAATTATTATTAAGAAAATGTTCATTCAGTGAAGGTTCATGAAAATACTCCGTGTCGAAACAGATAAATCAAGGCATCTGTCCCTCGTGTAAATCAGTGGCGGTCCGTAATTTTTCAGTGAGCTAGAGTGCTAAGATTGAAAAATACGACGTTTTTGATGTTGTAGCTGAAAATGAATTTTATTTTTGAAGTGAAACTTTTTTAGCACGATCAGAAACGACACTAAAAAGAGTCAAACACATACTAGTATATCTATAGGATTTAGCCTGCGACAGAATGAGATAGAATGAGATGGAATGAAACCTTGTCGCGTTGGCCGCTTTGATTATGAGCTCACTTTTCAATCTTGGTCGAGATTGTGTTGGTGAAGGTTTCACTTCACCGCGTGTGAACTGCACTCATTTTTTTTTCAAAATTTCACACTTTTCAAACTTTTGTATGAAGATCTTTTAGTATGTGGATGCGGCGCATCCCTAAACTGAAAGAATTCTAAAATCTTCATACGAAATATCGTAATTTTGAAAAAAATTAAATTCATTTTCGGCTACAACAACTTCAATAACATCGTATTTTTCAATCTTAGCACTCTAGCTGACTGAAAACTCACGGACCACCACTGGTGTTTATCCATTCTTCTTCTGAGGTATACTTGCATTAACAGCCTTTTTAGTAGAGATGAAACGGATATTCGGTAACTATCCGGTATCCGGCCTATCCGGCCTAAATTTACTATCCGACCGGATACCGGATAGTAACCCAATATCCGGCCGGATACCGGATATTCAAAAACTACGACAATTTCCTATAATAAAATGCAATACATTAATCTTTGTGAAGAAAATATCAATAAAATCGCTTATAATTATGACAGCCTTTATTTAAAATTGAAAAAGTTACAAAATAGCCAAATTAATTCATATTTTTTTCAACTAATAATAATTTAATAATTTAACCGTACACACAAAATAACCTAACACTCACGTACCTACCTTTTTCCCTTCACCACCACGAGAAATTTGAAGCCGGCACAACAAACAAACAGCAAACTTATTATTTTCACTGTTAATGTCGAAATATTGCCCTAATAGACGATTTTTTTTTCACTGAATATCCGGCCGCCGGATATCCGGCCGTCCGGCCTCGCAGCCCGCTGGATATCCGATATCCGGTATCCGGCCAAACAACTATCCGTTTCATCTCTGCTTTTTAGTCTACCTTTTGTGTAAGTTGGTAAATAAGAAATACCTGTTTTCCATTATTCTGAATTGATAAGTACAGAATTCAGTAATTATTTACATCGAAATGTGCGTTGAATTATTTCAAGGATTCCCTTGTGGATTTCCTTTCTGTGGTCTGGTTCCATTCGAGGGCCAATCCTTCAGGATATTTACCTTTGTTAATGTCTGTAAAGCACAACCGTTTGTTATGTAGAAAGGGTTGAATTGCTACTCCGTGTATGTATTGTTTATAAATAACTAACAGACCCGGCCTCACGTTGCTGTGGCTAACGAAACACAACGCCACGCCATTACCCAACCTTTATAACCAACGCCATCTGTTAAATCAAATCCACACCGCCAGTTTGCCAGCACGCTCCCTTTATTTATATATTTCAACCAATTTACACAAAACCTTGACAAATTATATTTTTAAAAAACCTTCCTCATGAATCACTATATCTGTTGGTGAAAACCGCATGAAAATCCGTTGCGTAGTTTAAACTATCTAAGCGCACAGACAGCGGGAGCGACTTCATGTTAAGTTTCGGTTTCGGCAAGTTTCGGCAAAAAAATGTAGTTTCGGCATCAGTTTCGGTTTCGGCAGATTTTCTGCCGAACCTTCGGCCTCACCGAAACTCTGCATCTCAATAAATGGTAAATTTAGTCTTAAGAATGTTGTAAACGCAATTTAAATTAAAACACTCAATTAATATGGTCCTTCCTTTATAATGTTCATAAGTGTTGATTATTCACAAATGTTTGTTCCAAGAAGTAGTCAACATGTTTGTTAATCTTTAGTAATATTAAAAAAAAATTCTCATACTTCATTTTTTTTTTAAATTTCATTAAACACATGTTAATTGTTTGTATAAGTGTAAAAAATAACCCAAATTTTAGTAAACAGTAGAATTTTAACATGTCTAAAAAGTTTCGGTTTCGGTTTCGGCCGAGAGACAGGTACCGAAGATTCGGTTTCGGTTTCGGTAGAAAGTCCTGTTTCGGTGGGACACTAATTTTATACTATGTAAAGATGTTGAGAGACGTCGTAGATGTCAAATTGTTGAGCTGTTTTAATAATAGAAACATAATATGCCCCCAGAAGAGACTTTGTTGTAAACAAACGCGCAAAATTCGGAATAAGAAGAACATACGAAATTGCGATGTGGGCGCGTTTCGTAATACAGAAGTCTTTCTAATCGGACCGTAAATTTCTTCATCATTATGAAATTCAAATGGGATGGCAATACAGGATGTCTGGCAAGTGTAAGAGAGACAGAACCCATGCTAGAACTATTAGTAATATTTGTTTTCGTTCAAATCTATATGGAAGGCACTTTTTCAGTATACATATATATCTTCAGTGATAACTAATGTAAGAATTGTTTATGTCCCCGCAGCCCCTGACCGGCGAGCCCCTACTGGCGGACCGGTACATCAGTAACCCGCAGTACAGCGGTAACACAGGATACCCGGGGCCCTCTCCCAGGGGACCTGCCGTGCCCCTCCTGCGCAGGGAGGCCCTGGCCTTCGTAGAGGAGATCGGAGAGGGGTGCTTCGGGAAGGTGTACCGAGGTAAATATTTTATTGAAATTCAATATTTTACTAGAGCAGATCTGTGAAAAATCAGTGTTAGTTTGTTTTCTCGACAAATCGAATCCAATTTTTAAAATGGCAAATAAAATAATTTTTTGTTAAAAACAAAATAATTAGGTAGGTACCTAATTGCTTTTGAGAATTCTTCAAACAATCAGTTACAATTTCAAAGCAAATTTGAATTTATTGAACCAAATTTTGGCAGCAATCGCATCACAGACATTATTAGAAAGGTGAAGGAAAAAACCTAAGTTTACCTTTTTAAACTATTTTTTTACTAATGTTTACACTAATAAAAATCAGGAAAATTTCACATCTGGGTCATATACTTCGAGGGGAGAAGTATCACTGGCAATGTCTTGGCTGCGAAATATACGAGAGTGGACCGGCATTACAAGTGTGGAGGAGCTATTCCGGCAGCGCAAGACAGAGAGACATTTTCAAGAGTGATCGCCAATGTCGGGTGGACCTGATAGGGGTATACAAAGAAGAAGACTGTTACTTTTAGGCGGACGCAAATTAGATTTTACAATAAGTACGATTATTTTAAAGCTCAGGTTTTATACTGCTCTTCCATTAGAGATTAGAGGCATATTTGCTTCTGAGTAAAAGAGTTTATAATGTTCTGTTTTATCAGTGTTGTGTTTTATCCGGTTACCATTTTTTCTACCATTGTAGATGACCTCTGTAAAATTTGGATCTGAATCCACAGGTTCATATCCGGGGTAGATGAATAGAATTATTCTACAGTGTTTGAGTGGTCGGTGACTGAGTGGACATCGCGTTTGGGTCTCACCCAGGCGTCGCGTGTTCGATTCCTCGGCTGGATAAGTCCTCCATCACGACACAAGCAACATTTTCCGCTTAGTGTGGTGGTAGTAGGAGATTTTCAAACATTGTTGGGTTATTTGTAACCCGGGAATGTTTGTCTTTCTTTAAAGAAAAAAAAAAGTTTTTCCACATCAATATCGCTCTAATGAGATTCAGCATTTAGAATCGAAAAGTTCCTTGAAATAGCTTCGGCTATCCGTTTCGTGCTCAGCTTCTTCCAAATGTCACTTCGGTACCAAGTTCCATTTTTCCTTCCTCTCCTTCACTTCATTTAGTTTCACTCATTCGGTATTTATTATTATACCAAAAGTCTAAAGCTTTTCATCGTCCGCGAAAGTTGTCCTCACACTCACTGTTTTTTCAGTTTATTTCAGCTATTACTAATTTATTTTTATTTATTTATTTATTTAAACGCCCATAGGGCTTTTACATAGAATGCAATACTTTTTTTAATTACAGTGTAAAGAATGGGTTTACAAACTACAATACACATTACAAGTAACATAATATTTGTTAAAAACAAAATATAGGTTAGAAAAAATATAAGGGTTAAAAAAAAAAAATTAGGTTACATAAAATATAAGCGTTAGCAAAATACAGGTAACGTAAAATATAAGAAACAAAATATAGTCCATAAAATAATAGTAGTTGATATAAAGTAGGTAATGTTTAAAATTGTTGTTCTCATTAGTTTATGGGATAGGTAGAAATAAATAGTTGGCACATATGGCGTTTGAAGTTTGCTAAGTTCAAATTATTGTCAAATACATCCAGATTGTTTAAGTATTTGTTACCAAGACTATGCAAACGTTGTATTGGAGAATGTAAATCATAGTTCGAATGAGATGTACGTATATAAAATGTCAATGTTTGTCTAGTTCTTCGTGTAGGTACATGTAGATTTATTAATTGCAGGAGTTCACAACTGTCGAATTTAGAGTTTAATAATTTTAATAAAAAAGTTAGGTCGTTTATTTTTCGTCGGTTTGTAATGTTGGAATATTTAAAGTATTCATTAACGACGGGTAATTTATGTGCTCTAAAGGGATGTTAACTTTAAAATTTACAAAACGTAGAAATTTTCTTTGAATTCTTTCAATAGTATGAATATGAATTTTGTAGAAGGGCGACCAGACTATGGAGTTATATTCTATTAGGCTTCTAACAAGGGATGCGTACAGTAGTTTAATGATTTGTAACGATTCAAAGTTTTTAATTGTTCTTAATACAAATCCTAAAGTTTTCATACCCTTATTTGCAGTTTGTTGAATGTGAACCGTGAAGTCTAATATATCATTATTATTTTTTCTTTTTTATTATTTCATAAATGTTTACGTGTTACAGATTTTGCTATTTTTTAACTTCCATACTGGGCTATTGCCCGTGTTGTGGTAGTCATACATAAAATATTATTTTATATAAACAGATAATAAAATATAAGAAGAGGAAAGAAAAAAAAATATTTAGGGATGAATAAAACTAAAAGCAAATATTTATCCAAATCAAAATAAAAATATAAGAATTAAAAGTAAGCTGATAAATAAAGAATAAAAAGATAATTTAAAGAAGATTGAAATAAACATTGGTAAGTATTCTTCTGCACGAGAGAACATGTTTGTAGTCACTTTTGAAATATTCGTTCTATGGAAGAAATTGGAAAATAGATGTGTTAGAGAAAGTAAATTTTTTTGTTTGTTATTTTATTTTATTTATTTATTTTTATGTAATATTAAGTTAAATTAATTAATTAGTTAAATTTGTAATAATTTTTTTAATTAATAGTTATATTATTTTTCTTTTTTATATATTTTATACATCAATTGACTACTATTACGAGAGATACGAAGGCTGATAGAGATATTGAAAGGAGGGAAAATGCGCCGTTGGCGCCAACAAAAAACTGTCCGAAGAAGCGATTCTAGCTGTCTATAATGGAGTGCTGGTCATAAATAAATTGACGGTTGCACCCGCCGTGTTTTACACAATTTATCAAAATTTGCACAATTTGCAAGCGATGTTCCGACGTTGGGCGTTAATCATGGTGAAATGGCAAAACGTACTGACTACAAACCAACTGTCAACTGTCAAATTGACAGTCTGTAGAAACAATGTTGGCAGTTTAAAAACCAAACCTCTAAAAAAACACCCTTTAGAAGAGCATGTATGAGACGATGTATGAACATGAACGAGGCAAGGAGTGTACGCCGAGATCAAGTTGTTTGGCGGTATCTCCTCTCTGACTACCCCTGCGGGGAAACGGCGTGATGGTTAGTTAGTTAGTTAATTGGGTATTTTCCAGTTTTTTCATTCGCCCATATTAGCCAAGTATTTTTTATTTATTTATTATTATAAGATTTGCAAACGGAGGCGTCTACTAATATCTACAGGAATTTCAAAAACTGAACAAATCGGACTAATATCTATGAGAACCAAAGTGAGGACGAATATCTACAGCACTGGCAGAGGTTGGATTTTCAATTATGTATAGTATATTGAAAAAACGTAATATTGCGTAGGTTAGGTTAGATTAGGTTGGATTAGGTTAGGTTAGGTTTTCCGTACAACCTCTTGCTCAGCTGCCCTCTGTAGATATTAATCCCACCTACACTCCATAGATATTTGTCACCACTGGGACCGTCATAGATATTCGTCCGACCTTAGCTCTGTAGATATTAGTCCTCACTCTGCATAGATATTTGTCCAACATACGAGCTGTAGATATTCGTCCGACATACAGGCTGTAGATATTAGTATCTGGAGTCTTTGCAAACACTGTCTCCGGGTATCTGTAACTCCGGCGATATCACTTAATCCTTCAGAATGGAGTACGATTTAAATTGCGGTGTTTAGAAACGAGATACGTAATAATAAGGTTCTTCTATATATCGATGTTCTTTAACCACTTTCTGCTTCTATAGACTGGGAGGCGAGATAGGTAAACCCTACGTCATCGAGTACACGGATGAAACTACTTTGTAGTGATAATGGACATTTAGAAAACCTTAAAAAACCTGGTCTGCCGGTGCGCCTCTCGGCAGGAGCCGCGCAGTCATGGAAATAGTCAGCGATTTTTTTCTAAAAAATTACGTCATCGAGTACACGAACGGGAATGGTCTCATATGACAAAGGTCGATTAGAAAATGAGAAAAAAGCAGGTCTGCCAACCGGCAGCCTGGCACGTTCGCAGGCAGCCGGCATCAAAGTGGGGTAAAAAATAGTAAATTTTACGTCATCGAGTACACGAATGAAACCAACGAATAACTATAGTCCAGATCATTCCATTTAAGAATTTCTTGGTCTGCCGACCAGCAGCCTGGCAGCTTTTTGTGTACGACGTTTTAAAGTTTTTTTTTTCTTAATTTTTCGTTTATCTTTATTATTATTTTTATTTCACAATATTTTTAAAAACTTTGAAAGCCATATTTTAAAAAAATAAACGAAATATATTAAAAAAAATAATTTGAGAGTTCCGAGTATACCCATCAGTCAGGCGAGCCTTTCGACACCAAACCACTTACGAAACCTGCCGCGGTGCCCCTCACCGCTGTCGGGTATTGATATTTTTGTACAAATTTATAATAATAATAGTCCTTTTGAGATTGCCTAATAGTCCATAGTAGTTGGAAGTTCGAACAACCAACCCACCGTCGCCGTAAGAGCTGCGTTCGTCCGAAAAACGACGGAAATTTCCGAACCCCGTCCGTTTCATATCGGTTTCGCTTTCCCTGCTGCATCGATTACATCGAATACAAGATCGAAACTAACGAAAACCTATAGTCTAGATCCGTGGTCGTCAAACTGCGGCCCGCGGGCCGCATGCGGCCCGCGGCGCATATTTGTGCGGCCCGCTCAAATATCTGGCGTTTTCTTTTTAAATATTTTTTTTTCACGTACAATTATACTTTCCGTTTTTTTGCGGCCCTCGCAAATATCTGCCGTTTTCTTTTTAAATTTTTTTTTTTCATGTACCTACTTACATTTATACTTTCCCTTTTTTGCTTCCCACTCAAATATTTGCTGTTTGTTTGCTTTTAAAATATGTTTTTTTTTCATGCACAATTGTACGATCCGTTTTTATGCGGCCCGCACAAATATCTGCTGTTTTCTTTTTAAATATTTTTTTCATGTACAATTTTATAGTATCTTTTTTTTCGCGGCCCGCACAAATATCTGCCGTTTTCTTTTTAAACATATGTTTTTTCACGTACAATTATAATATCAGTTTTTTTTTGGGGCCCGCACAAATATCTGGCGTTTTCTTTTTAAATATATTTTTTTTCATGTACAATTATATCTACCATCCGGTTTTTTGCGGCCCGCACAAATATCTGGCGTTTTCTTTTTAAATATATTTTTTTTCATGTACAATTTTATATCTACCATCCGGTTTTTTGCGGCCCGCAAAAATATCTGGCGTTTTCTTTTTAAATATATTTTTTTTCATGTAAAATTATATCTACCATTCGGTTTTTTGCGGCCCGCACAAATATCTGGCGTTTTCTTTTTAAATATATTTTTTTTCATGTACAATTATATCTACCATCCGGTTTTTTGCGGCCCGCACAAATATCTGGCGTTTTCTTTTTAAATATTTTTTTTTTCATGTACAATTATATCTACCATTCGGTTTTTTGCGGCCCGCATAAATATCAGGCGTTTTCTTTTTAAATATATATTTTTTCATGTACAATTATATCTACCATCCGGTTTTTTGCGGCCCGCACAAATATCTAGCGTTTTCTTTTTAAATAAATATTTTTTCATGTACAGTTATATTATCCGTTTTTTTTTTATTTTGTGTACGTACCCACATGATTTTAAAACGTTGATTTTAATTGATTGACATTTGATTTTAAATCGCCCAGTTGGTTTTTGAACACATAGTGTACATCATAGGTTCTCAACGTGGGCGATAACGCCCCCCTGTGGTCGTTGGAGACTTTAAGGGGGGCAGTAGAAGACCCAGAGAAAATTAGAGGGCGTAGAGATGGCACAGTGTGGGAAAAAAATGGTCTAAAAAAGACCAAAAAAACACGCTTATCATGTACTAATTAAAGCAAAGTAAACTTTAATATTGGTTAATTTTTGTTATTGTATGTATTGTAATAATTCCTATCACGTGTGCGCAAATTCACACATTCAATAGTTCGGGAAGTGGATGAAAACTGAACTGAACGATTCCATTACGTGCATTATTATTATTAAGAACTGACACTACATCACGAACACAAGAAGGAAGGAGGTAGCAACCTGGTATTTAAATAAAAAAATGCTTTTTTAACTTGCTAAAAAAAGTACAACCCCCCCCCCCCCCCCAAAATCATAAGTGTGCGGCCCGCGGTGATACCTCACATTGTCCTATGTGGCCCTTGACCAGAAAAGTGTGACGACCACTGGTCTAGATCATCCCATTTATGACTTATTTGGTCTGCCGACCAGCAGCCTGGCAGTTTTTTGTGTACTCGATGACGTAGGGTTTACCTATCTCGCCTCCCAGTCTACTACCCTTATTTATTTCCAATCCACAACACAGCAAATCCCTACGAAGTTTGATAAGAACAAGTGGCTTTGGTTTGTAAATCTGATTTATTTTTAGACTATATCGACCCCTTTCTGCGTAAAGTCGAATACCAGTCAACAATCTACACACAGATTCGTATCTTTATATTACCTAAATCTACAATTTGGTAGGCGGGTATGGGTAGATATCGCCGCCCTGGGAACCATTTAATGGATAACCAACACTCAACACCTCTGCCATAGGTCACCCCAAGTGGTTTGCTACGTTTGGTGACTTAGAAGGGGTGCCCAGGTTCATGGGGTGAGGTTTGTCCGGGTCTTAGCGGCAGATGGCCGGATCTGGAGAGAGCGGCAGAGGGAGTCCCTTTGACTTCTCCAGCCGTACTCTCTCAGAACATCGTCTTGCACCATAGTGGGAGGGATGGATTCATACGTCCGTCACTCCTGGACACACTGACCCCCAGATTCCAACCCACCCCTAATACCCTTTTCCTTCCCAGAACTTCCTCTCCTTCCTTTCCTAAAAAGACCCTCGACAAAGCATCCCCAAAGATGACATAGGCCCTCAGGGGAATTATTTTCCTCAGGCCCTCCTTTGTGGAGCTAATGTAAAAAAATATATATAAATATCTATATCAGTTGCGGTCCGTGAGTTTTCAGTCAGCTAGAGTGCTAAGATTGAAAAATACGACGTTTTTGTGTTGTTGAAGCTGAAAACGATTTTTTTTTGTATTTTGTATGAAGATTTTCAGGATTCTTTCAGTTTGTGGATGCGCCGCATCCAGATTTCAGTCAAAAAGTTGAAATTTTGAAAAAATAAATAAAATTCGTTTTCAGCTACAAGAACATCAATAACGTCGTATTTTTCAAACTTAGCACTCTAGCCGACTCTAGCGCACTGAAACTCAGGGACCGCCACTGATATGTACATAAAATAACTAACTTGTAATAATAATTGACCATAAAATAAAATGGAAAGATCACGTAAACCTTAATGCAGATAGAACACGAATGCTTATTAAGGTTTTCTTCAACTTGCGGAACGCAGTAAATAAGAACGTAAACTACGCATTAGCACAGCCACTCCTACAGTAGATAGGTACGGTATTATTGTGTAGGAAGGGGTTTGTACACAGAATGATCACGATAATATTATAGATAATATTGTATAATATGTATGTTTATGTATGTTTATTCTAAAAATTTTCATAAAGTATATATTTCACATAAAAACAGACACATACACCCACACCACACAGTGCAGGATTTCGTATACTGAAATCACTGAAGGCCCTCTCAGTTTCATGTTGACTGTCGGCCGACTCTTCCCGGGTGAGGTTTTTCATGGTTTCCTCATTTCCGAAGGCAAATGAGGAAGAGCTCCAAATTAAAAGGACATGACCGCCTCCTTCCCACTCCCAACATAACACAAACAGACACGTTTGTATATATGACCGTCGGTCGCTACTCTGATGATGAAGATTGATGTTGAGTCTGGACGAAACATGCAATTTTAGTAGGGTTTTTAGATAGCAATTAAACGGGCCGAAACCGGCCGCGCAAACGTTCCTCTTAACATTACAAAACAGTGGATGAACATTACTAAGTATTAAAGTGAGGGTGGAGGCGTAACTCGGAATTAGTAAAGGGAAAGGAAAGGGATCATAACTAAGATGGGACTTTAAGATAATATTCAACAAACAGGGTGTTGAAGGACGTGATTGATTTAATTTAACCCCTCTGGCCAATTTCTTCGCTTTTGGGAACAACTCATATGTGTTTAATAAAAATCTTGTGTCTCCCTTACTGTCATGAGAAGTATGATCTAAAATCTTAACTGTAAAACACCACGCTTTATGCTGCAATCTAAAATTCTATCACAAAATAATTAAAATGTACACTTTTTTAAACCAAAGTTTCCGACCGCAATCAGAAAAAAAAATTTTAAACTTCGGTAATTTTTTATCCATTATTTTTACATGGAACAACAAAAAAATGATTTGACTGTAACGTTTGTAATACACTAGCAGACCCGGCCACACGTTGCTGTGGCTTACCTAACTAACGCCTTTTTTTTTAAATGCTGGCAGCCCGGGCGTTTATTGTAATAATAATATCTTATACAAACAAGTTAGTAGCCCGCCTCACTAGACTAAGTCTGTTCTGAGGCGGGTACATATATACATAAACTTACACACACATACAATTACATTAACACTACATATCAAATTCACACCGCCCGTTTGCCAGCTGCCCGCTGTCCGCTTTCCGCTGCCTGAATTAAATCTTTGAATTTCTCGACTTTTCTGTACTATAATATGTATGTATTATGTATATAATAGTGATGCAACGGAAGTGTCTTAACGGAAGCAGAAGCGGAAACAGATGTCAAAAGTAAATCTTAAGGGAAGCGGAAGCGGAAGTATTAATACAATGAAGAGAAAGCACAATTTTATTATTTTAGATTTGTTAATTTAAATTTGTATTTTGTACTTTTAGTACTCGAAATTAAACAGAGGTAAATTATATTTAATAAAAAGTAATTTGGCTGCTTTTACACCTTTGAGTCTGTTTCGGTGTTCTTCATATATTAAACCAGCTCCACTAAATAACTGCTCACTGGCTACACTGCTGGGGAGAGCTGATAAGTATTGGCGAAATATTGGCAACAGATGGTAGTATTTGTACGCGTTTTCTTTCCACCACATAAGGCGATCCTCACGGAGAGGTAGTCTCTTCTCTTTCTTGTACTCCCGAAGGTGTGACTGTATCTCTAAAAATAATTTGTCTCCATCGTCAGTTGTAAAAGAATTCACTTCCTGGCCCCCTAGCGTGGTCGATCGATATAGGTTTTATCGAAAATGTCGGTAACTTGAAATCGCTTCCGAGCACGACTGCAGGCCACTAACGAAGAAATAACAGTTCATGTCAAATAAATTAGAAACCCTTAGTCGTTGTGAACTGTTTCTTGTTCGTTAGCGGCCTGCAGTTCCGCTCAGGAGCGATGACAAGTTACCGACATTTTCGATAAAACCTATATCGATCGACCATGCTAGGACCCCTGGTCTTCATTTACACTTAACATCGATTCCAATATTTGTAACGATGATGATAGTTTTGAAGTAGAAGGCTGCACTTCGATATCTTCAACTGCAAATTATTCTACGTTTAGAGTTCTGTTATAAAGTTTGCGGAACCAGAAACGGAAACGGAAGTGAAGAACTTGCGGAAATTCTGCAGAAACGGAAGCAGAGTTCTGTTGCAACACTAATATATAAACCTTCCTCTTGATTCACTCTATCTATTGGTGAAAACCGCGTGAAAATCCGTTGCGTAGTTTAAAAGATCTAAGCGCACATACAGCGGGAGCGGCTTCAGTTTGTACTGTGTAAAGATAAACCTTCCTCTTGAATCACTCTATCTATTGCTGAAAACCGCATGAAAATCCGTTGCGCAGTTTAAAAGATCCAAGCGCACATACAGCGGGAGCGACTTAATTTTATCTATGTAAAAATAAACCCTCCTCTTGAATAGTGATTAATTAAGTAATTAATCTTGAATACCTATTGGTGAAAACCGCATGAAAATCCGTTGCGTAGTTTAAAATATCTAAGCGCACATACAGCGGGAACAACTTCATTTTATACTTAGTAAAGATTATTGCCTTATTGACTCACCAGATCTATTAGAAAGGATTGCATTTCGTTGCCCTGAACGCAATACCAGGTCGAATACCCTATTTTTTATACAGCATTTCAAATTGAAATATGCACAAAATTCTTTGCTCGGGCGTATCTGCAAATCTTACAGCGCCCTAAGAGATATCGATATTTTCCACTGCTCTCTTAAAACGTTTAAAACTAAATTAACCTTACAATGTACTTAAACCAAAACGATTATTTCTTTGTTATTTCTTCATTGTTTATTTTTTCTTTTGACTCACTTTTTACTAATACTATATTATAATATTATTACTATCAACTTGCTTCCTAATCAGTAACCATTTCCTTTTTTTTTTAATCATAAATGGAACTTCACTGGTTTATACTATATTCAATATAAAATGTAAAATGAATGTATTTACAACTGTATGTTTCCTAAATAAACTTAAATAAATAAAAAAATAAAAATTACATTTGTCAAATAAAATATGTTTGTTTGTGTTTTATATTCTTTATCAGTAATTTTATTTTGTTAAAACGTAAGATGAGCCACTTTTTAAACTTTTTTATGTTAGCGTTCAAAAATTTCGTCTTTAAAAAATTATTTGTTTATTTCGAATTATATTATTTTATTGTCCATTCATTTGGATTTTATTGTAAAGCGGAAATATTTTGACCTTCTGATTCCTGTCATTCCTTTCAGTAAAATCTCGGGAATACCACCAGGTTCAATACATTTTTAGTAGAATAAATCATTAGGATTAGAAACATCTGCAAGTGGATTTGGTAATCAATCATTTTAATAGTATTAGCATTGTTAAGTGGAGAAATTGTAGACGAGGTCTCATTAGAATAGACAGAGGAGAATTGTTTATCACGAAGGTTAGCCATGTCTAGGTCTAGGTCTAGACCAGGGGTCGGCAACCTGCCACATGAGGCTCTTTGGATGTGAAGCTGCTTTAGTTCCATACGCAAATATTATTTATTTTATCAAAAAAAAATCGTTCTGAATCGATGAACAAGGATTAGGCACCATTTCTATCTCTCAGCCACTTGTACTTCACCGCACCCCGCACCCCTCCCCCGTGACATGCGTCGTTACTGTCGTCAGTCCGTCGAAAGCTCTCGAATGACGCCGTCGTCGGATGTTTCTATGTAGGTTTGAATTCGCTTTCGACGCAAGACAGTTTGGCTTCTTCACCAGTGCTTTGGCTGTGACGTATAGTTTGTTATTTCAAGTAGAAGAGTTAGAAGCCAATTATCTTCTCAAAGGTTTGTGTGTAAATATATAATAATAATCTAAAACTGCAAGGAAAAGGGAACCCAGTCTATGTTATGATAGAAGAATTGGTTTGTTTCGAAGAAAAATTAATTATTTTTGCAGAAGATATTCAGAGTGGTAAATTGCTTATTTTTCAATTTCTAAAGCAATACCGCGATAAAACCAGTGCAACTATTGACATGAATTACTATTTAATGCAGGGTTATAAAAAAAAAGGATGAATTTGCTGACAGATTTCAGCAATTCAAAATCAATAAGAGTAACCCAGCATTCATAGTAAATCCTTTCAACACAAATAGTAACGAAATCCACATTCAGCCATTTGAACTTGAGTTGAATTGAATTTGAATTGAAATCCACTTGAGTTGAAATCCATTTGAGTTGAAATCCACATTGAGCCATTTGGAGTTGGAAATCATCTCTACAAATGCAATTGATCGATTTAAAAATCGTGTATACCAGTGTTTCTTAACCGTATCGCCCCCTTTACCACAGTGAAATTATCCAGCCCCCCCCCCCCCGCCAATTTATTTATGCAAATAATACATACTGTCGGCAAAAAAAAATTGTGGTTCTTTAAAAACTTTGAAATTTTTGGCTCTTCAGACTCAAAAGGTTGCCGACCCCTGGACTAGACAGTTCGTAGAATGAGTATCATTATAAAACATACTTGTAGGGAAATCGTGATGAGCCCGCTTTTGGGAAACAAATTGCCAAAATTGTTTTGGGTTGAGAATTAGGTCTGTCTCTGTAACGTCAATAAAGTGTTCATTGCAGACGGCTGATTTTAGGCAATTCCCGAAAAAATTTCTGATAAAACATTAAAATGCCGGTCATTTTAACCTCTCATGTTGATTTGTTCGCTTTTCGAGAAATATAACTTGAATAGACCCAGTATATTTGGGACTCGAAGAGACCCATGTTGTAGGAAGAAGGAAACACAGAGGCCGGCGAAACAAATCGTTCAACAGCCGAGCTGTTGAACTCAAGAACGAGTCGTAGAAGCGATCCTGTAAAAAAAGTCAACCGTATGCGTATGTGAGCATGCATTTGGCGCGTTTCCCGACTATGCACCGGTGCCGAGGGAGTCAATGACGCTAGTTCCTCGGAGTATCTTCCAACGAAAAGGATGGCATTCTGCATTCTATGCCTGTTCCTAATTCTCTAAAGATTGCAATCCGTTTGTTAAGATGGGAGAATCAATCAAACGAGTACTGCCCGTTTCTGCCGAGTCGAGGGTTTTTTCAGATATTTTGGCGCTCCAGACCAGACGTAGCTGCCAAATTTTACCGTGGGATGCACTTCCGATTTTTACAAAGTTAGCAGTTGTGTATTATTAAAGTATCTGCGGGCCCTGTACAGTACGCCCATACCTGAGCTGGTCACTTAGAGTTACACCAAGCATATCAATGGAGGAGAGCCTGTTCGGAAGATTTCTTCCGTTGAAAGAGACTAGATTTTCATTTCAATCCCTTGTAGACGTAATCAGACACGATTGAGACGATTAATCAGACACAAAGCCCTACGAGCTGTTGGAGTTTGTGAGCCCTTTGGGGGCTTGTCAAACAAAAAGCTATTATGAACTGTACTGTCATCCTCGTAGCAATGAATTGGTGCACATGACAAAAGGTCGTTGATGTGCAACAAAAACAAAGTTGGAGACAGGACCGATCCCTGTGGGACGCCAGCATTTATCGAGTGTGAGGAAGAGGTGAAACCATCGGCTACCGTCTGAATTGACCTCTTCCTCAAGAAGTCGGCAATCCACGTACACAAGGATGCAGGAAGTCCGTAAGAAGGCAGTTTGTTGACAAGTCCTCGGTGCCAAACCCGGTCAAAGGCCTTGGAAATGTCCAGTGCAACCGTTTGGGTCTCACCGAAACGTTCCAGGCATCGCCCCCAAACATGCGTCACATACGCGAGAAGATCACCGCACGAGCGGTTCCGCCGGAATCCGTATTGACAGTCGTTAATAATTTTATTCTTCTCGAGGTATGTGAGCAGTTTGTCGTTGATCACACGTTCCATCACCTTAGACACAACTGATGTGATCGCTATGGGGCGGTAGTTGGCCGGGTTGGAGCGGTCACTTTTCTTTGGAATAGGATGGATAACCGCTTTTTTTCCAACCAGAGGGCACAGAGCCAGTCTTCAGGGACATTTTAATAAGCTTCGTCAAAATTGGAGCTATTTCTGCAGCGCACCTCTGCAGTACCAGGGCAGGTATTCCGTCAGGCCCACTAGCTTTATTAACATCAAGCCTTTGTAAAACATGGAGTACTTCCCGATGCCGGATCCTCAGCTTTTTCATACGAAAACCGCAGTGAGGAACCGACGTCGAGACAGCACCTTGGTCATCGAGGGTTGAGTTATCCGCAAACATTTTACTTAATAAGTTAGCCTTTTCGGTGGCGGTGTTTGCTAGTGAGCCGTCAGGTCTGGTAAGAGGTGGAAGACTTGATTTGCAGAAATTGCGACCTATTGAGCCCGCAAGCGACCAGAATTGCCTGCTGCCATGCCGGCATGCAGCCAGCTTTCTGCTGATCTGCTGGTCGTGCTCGAATTTCGACCTATTTATGATTCCCTTGGTTTCCTTTGCCATTTTGTTGTAAGCTGTTCTGTCTTCGGATGTTCTAGATGTGTTGTGGGCTCGGTAAGCCGCGTTTTTTCGTCGCACTGCTTCAGCGCATTGTCGACTGAACCACGGCTTTGAGCTTCACCAGATTCCTTAACAGTAGATTGGATGAAGCCATCCATCGCGGATGTGATGACTTTACCAATTTCCTGGGTACATCTTGAGGGATCCGAAGTCCGAAACAGACAGCTGACCACGGGAAAGCATTAAAATGTGCCCGCAGACCGAACCAATCTGCTGACCTATAGTGCCACACTTTTCTCTTCAGCCTCTCGTTTGGTGGTCTGAAGTTTACAGGGATTGATGTTATCACCAGGCAGTGGTCGGACGATCCTAAAGGCGCTGTGACACAGTAGTTAAAAATAGGTCTAACAGATTGGAACGGTGAATCTGGACATCAGGAACCCTTGTAGGCTCCTGAACCATTTGCTCCAATCCGTATCAAAGGGCAAAGGATTCCGCTTGGCATCCAGCCGAGTCTGTTGATCCTGAGAACCTCAACCAAGGTTCGTTATGAACATTGAAGTCCCCCAGGGCCACAAACTCTGCCGTAGAAGAGCGGGGCAAGAAGTCATCGATAGTGTCGCTTAAATGTTTGAAGAGCTTGGACGTGCCTGATTTGCTAAGGTTCGGCAAGCGGTATAAACATGCGTATAATCTTACCGTACTGGCAAGATTGACGCGTACCCACATTACGTCGAATCTGGAGTTTTCCAGATTCAACATTCGCACACAGTTGACGTCAGCTCGACTATAAAGACAGACACCTCCTTTAGGTCTGAACTTGCTTGCGAGGGTGAAGCCCGGGCAGTCCAGGTAGGAGGCGTCTACAGGCTCAGCTATCTGCGTTTCAGACAGGAATAGTAGGTTGGGGCGTTGAGAAAAAAGGTGGTGGTGGACAGAGTTTAAATTGGTATGCAGGCCGCGAATGGTGGTATAATTCACCAACATTTTTGGCCTGCGCCGGGGTCTCCTACTACTTGCCGCTGTAATGCAGTTAATTTGTGTTGGTTGTGTTGTTATGATTTTTTTTTTTGATAGGGTGTGGGGGGGGAGGTCTGAGAAGGAAAAGGTATGAGGGGTGGGTAGGAAACTGGGGATCAGAGTGTCCAAGAGTGATGAACGAATGAATCCAATCCACCCACTGCGGTGCAAGGCGATAGGTATGGAGAGTCCGGCTGGAGAGGTCGCCCAATGCGCCCCAAACGCTACTGCTGGGTCCCCTCCGGTCACGAACCGGCACAACAGCAGCGGCGGGGTTTTTACACTCGTTGATGGGGCAGCCCACCCTCAGTCGTGAGCCTGAGGGTCGGGCCTCTGTACTACCGAGCAGCCCGGACAGCGGTAACCGGTTGTAAAGGGTCTCCCTCAACCAGCATCTCCCAATCCGGCCCGCCACGCAGAAGGTGGGCCGACGCACCCGCCATCAAGACCTGGACAAACATTACCTCAAGAACCCGGGCACCCCTGCTAAGTCACCAAACGTAGCGAACCACTTGGGATGACCTGTGGCAGAGGTGTTGGTCATCCAATAAATGGTTCCCAGGGCGGCGGTACCCATACCCACCTATCAAATTATAATAATAATAAACTTAAATAAATTGTAATCCTTTTCTCTTCACGACTGCGGAATACGAAATGACAAATACTTAATTTACACCAAAATAGTCACCAAAACAAAAGTGTCAAAATATAAAATTCACTATCTAGGTACCTACTCTTAGTACGGAATTATCTTCATAAAAAGTAATTAATGGCGAGTGCTTGTCTACGCGAAAATCCGACTTGTTTTTTTTATGACGAACACTTTCTTAATGATCCTTAATCATTCTCATAATGTATTTGGGTTATAGTCGAATTAGTCTTGCGCGCTAATATTCTCCAAACAAGTTTATATTTATATTATATATATCCGATTAAAGTTTATAAAAAGTCTCCATGTATTCAATCCCAGTACATTATCATTATCCCTGCGAAATATATTCAGTCTACCTTGGGATACACACGTCAAAGACATTTACAGAAACACCCAAATACTTCCTTTTAACATCATTCCCACTTTTGAAATAACAAAAACTATATTACAAGTAATTCAACACTCGGCACATTCCAACACTAAACTCAATTACAATTGCGACGTACACCAACACAACACAAGAAATCACAACAAACTTCATATACCAAAAATCAAATCAACAAAATATGGACTAAGATCCCTAGAATACATAGCTTACACAAAATATAATCAACTACCCAACGAGATCAAATGTGCAAGTCAATGTAAAAAGACCCAAACTAACATGCTCAAACTTCATTTTATGAATGACTATCTGAAATAATAATGTTGTGTATGTCCTATGATATGTCCACTTAATACATACAGCTATATGTTTCATGTAATGCGTATCATTCCCGCAATGAGTTTATTAACTCTTGGGAGTACAATGCTTTATATAATATACTATATTCTGTATTGTATTTTAATAAATAAATAAATAAAAAAATAAATAAATTCAGTTTTCAAACAGCTTGCGTGCCACCTATTACAATTTTTTAATTCAAATTTTCATTTTTCATATATTTCAAATATTAATTTTTGTATAGGTATTATAAGAACAATCAATAAAATTTGGTACCTTACATATGTACCTATTTAAAATATCTATAGTTATATAAATCTTCTAATATATCAAATTCTCGTGTCACGGTGTTTGTTATCACACTCCTCCGAAACGGCTGAAACAATTTTGATGAAATTTTGTGTGCTTATCTGGTAGGTCTGAGAATCGACCAACATCTGTTTTTCATACCCCTAAAAGTAAAGGGTGTTCCACTCCGAATTTTTATTTTATTTTTTTTGGACAAATTTTTTATTTTTTTTTTTATGGTGAGGCATTAAAAAATACATGCAACCCTAAATTTTCACCCTTCTACCATTAACCCCTATTTTTTTTAAAGTGATATTAGTAATTCAAACCGGTGTTACTTCTGACCCGATGAGAACGAAGCCGGCCTCTTTTCTCTAATTTTAAATTTTTTGAGAATCGACAAACATCTATTTTTCATAAAAAATAAAAGTAAAGGGTGTTCCACTGCGAATTTTTATTTTATTTTTTTTGGAGAAATTTTTAATTTTTTTTATGGTGAGGCATTAAAAAATAAATGTAAACATTTATTTTAATAATTTTAAAATTAACCCCTGTTTTTTAAAAGTGATATTATTAATTCAAACCGGTGTCACTTCTGACCCGATGAGAACGAAGCTGGCCTCTTTTCTCTAATTTTAAAATTTTTACTAATCAATTACTGTTTGATATTGTTACTACAAACATGATTCACGGTCCATGCGGTAATTTGAATCGTTCATCGCCTTGCATGGTAGACGGAAATTGTACAAAGGGTTTTATTAAAGATTTCACCAACGATACGGTCACACATGTTGAAGGATATGCAATATATCGTCGAAGAAATACCGATAATGGCGGACAATCATTCATTAAAAATATCAGTAACGTAGACATTGACAATCGTTGGGTGGTACCATATGCACCTCTGTTGAGTAAAAAAGTGGGAAGGAAAAAGGCATGAGGGGTGGGTAGGAATCTGGAGGTCATTGTATCCGGGAGTGAATCCATCCCTCCAACTGCGGTGCAAGACCATTGCCTTGAGCGGAATTGACCTTTTACCTTGACCTTTCCAGCCGGACTCTTTCGACCCATTGGTCGAGAGAATCCGGCTGGAAAGGTCAAAGGCCTCCCTCAACCAGTCTCTCTCGATCCGGTCCGCCACTTAGCAGGTGGGCAGACGCATCCGCCGCGAAGACCCGGAAAAAAGTCACCCTTGCTAAATCACCAAACGTAGCGAACCGCTTGGGGTGACCTATGGCAGAGGTGTTGGTTATCTAATAAATGGTTCCCGGGGCGGCGGAACCCGTATCGTAAGTGGAAAAGTAAGAAAATCACAAAAAAAAATTCATAAACAACGCCATCTCTGATACTGACAAAAACAAAACACGGAGTTGGGCATCGATAATTGCTTCATTGTGTAATTTTTAACTTAATAAAAATACTTAATTTAATTCAACAGTTATTGATTCTGAGGCGGTACGAAGTTCGTCGGGTCAGCTAGTATAAATATATAAATCCATAGACAATTATTTTAATACAAAAAAACAGCTGCCTGCTAAATTCTGTAGAACTCGTGGTTGGAGGTTGCCAACGTAGAACAATGAGGTTGCGTATTGGAAGTCTTTATTGAGTTCTACTAAAAATTGCAATTTGCGAATCATTTCAGGAATGGACAGCGAAACAGATTTACTACACTACCGGCACTTAGGTAAACAAAACGAACGTGGTTTCTCACTGGATCAAGGTTAACTACGGTTGCTTGAGGCGAGCTTGCTGAACGCTATGAAAACGCCGTAACACTGAATACTGTGTGTGTTGCTGGGCGCCTCCATATAGCCCGACAAGTCGGAGTGTTGCTTTGTGTGGCAGAAATTCTTCACTCGGCGAATTTCTCAAAAGCGCCCGAACTATGCATTTCAGGCGCGCAATGATACCGTACCTTTTCTGGAACGCGTGAGAGGCAGGTAGATCTGCAGCTCAGTATCGCTGTGATAGGTACCTACTATCCCGTCTTACGAGCGGTGACCGGAACGTTCTTGTTCGAATCCGAACATTTTTATATAGGCGACGCTTCTGGAAAGATCAATATTTTTCGGAAACAATCCAGAGCATGAGGTAGCAGAGGCTGGCTACTACAATTCAATTTCATCAAACGCGTGAACTGTCAAACGTGCGAAGTTAAAATAGTCGTTAAGTTTTCTGAAATTATTAAAATTTCTGCGAAATTTTCTTCATTTTTCTTTCCCTGAGAACTTTTTTTTTTTTTACATTAACTCCACACAGGAGGCTCCGAGGAAAACAATTTCCATCAGGGCCTATGTCATCTGGGATGCTGTGTGGAGGGTCTTTTTGAGGAGAGGAAGGAATGAACATTGGTCTTGAAGAGACCCATGTTGTAGGAAGGAGGAAACACAGAGGCCGGCAAATCATTCCACAGCCGAGCTGTTGAACACAAGAACGAGTCGAAGAAACGACCCGTTCTCATGTGACAAATGTCAACTGTGTACAAATGTTGGGCACGCGTTTGGCGTGTTTCCCGACTATGCACCGGTGCCGAAGGGATCAATGATGCTAGTTCCTCGGAGCATCTTCCATTGTAATACCGGTAGAACAAGGATAGCATTCCCACCCGACGCCTGTGCTCTAAAGATTGCAATCCGTCTGTTAAGATGGGAGAATCTATCAAACGGACCGCCCGTTTCTGCACAGAGTCGAGGGTATTTTTCAGGTATTTTGGAGCTCCAGACCAGAGGTGGCTGCCAAATTCAACCGTGGGGTGCACTTGCGATTTGTACAGGGTTAGCAGTTGTGTACTATTAAAGTATCTGCGGGCCTGTACAGTACGCCCAGTTTTTGGGAGGCTAACTTTACTCTGGCTTCGATGGAGCCCCCATACCTGAGCTGGTCACTTAGGGTTACACCAAGCATATCAATGGAGGGCCTGTTTGGAAGATTGCTTCCGTTGAAAGAGACTAGATTTTCATTGCGATCCCTTTTAGACGTAATCAGACAAGATTGGGTCTTTGAAACATTAAATTCAACGAGATTATTTTTACCCCAAGAGAAAACACTCTCGAGGTAACCATCCATTCTTTGCTTCAAAGCCTTACGAGCTGTTGGAGTTTGTGAGCCCTTTGGGGGCTTGTCAAACAAAAAGCTATCATGAACTGTACTGTCATCCGCGTAACAATGAATTGGTGCACATGACAAAAGGTCGTTGATGTGCAACAAAAACAGAGTCGGAGACAGAACCGATCCCTGCGGGACGCCAGCATTTATCGAGTGAGAGGAAGAGGTGAAACCATCGACTACCGTCTGAATCGACCTCTCCCTCAAGAAGTCGGCAATCCACGTACACAAGGATGCGGGAAGTCCGTAAGAATGCAGTTTGTTGACGAGTCCTCGGTGCCAAACCCGGTCAAAGGCCTTGGATATGTCCAGTGCAACCGTTTGGGTCTCACCGAAACGTTCCAGGCATCGCCCCCAAACATGCGTCACATACGCGAGAAGATCACCGCACGAGCGATTCCGCCGGAATCCGTATTGACGGTCGTTAATAATTTTGTTCTTCTCGAGGTATGTGAGCAGTTTGTCGTTGATCACACGTTCCATCACCTTAGACAGAACTGATGTGATCGCTATTGGGCGGTAGTTGGCCGGGTTGGAGCGGTCACCCTTCTTTGGAATAGGATGGATAACCGCTTTTTTCCAACCAGAGGGCACAGAGCCAGTCTTCAGGGACAGTTTAAAAAGCTTCGTCAAAATTGGAGCTATTTCTGCAGCGCACCTTTGCAGTACTAGGGCAGGTATTCCGTCAGGCCCACTAGCTTTATTAACATCAATCCCTCGTAAAACATGGAGTACTTCCCGATGCCGGATCCTCAGCTTTTTCATACGAAAACCGCAGTGAGGAACCGACGTCGGGACAGCACCTTGGTCATCGAGGGTTGAGTTATCCGCAAACATTTTACTTAATAAGTTAGCCTTTTCGGTGGCGGTGTTTGCTAGTGAGCCGTCAGGTCTGGTAAGAGGTGGCAGACTGGATTTGCAGAAACTGCGACCTATTGAGCCCGCAAGCGACCAGAATTGCCTGCTGCCATGCCGGCATGCAGCCAGCTTTCTGCTGATCTGCTGGTCGTGCTCGAATTTCGACCTATTTATGATTCCCTTGGTTTCCTTTGCCATTTTGTTGTAAGCTGTTCTGTCTTCGGATGTTCTAGATGTGTTGTGGGCTCGGTAAGCCGCGTTTTTTCGTCGCACTGCTTCAGCGCATTGTCGACTGAACCACGGCTTTGAGCCTACACCAGATTCCTTAACAGTAGATTGGATGAAGCCATCCATCGCGGATGTAATGACCCCACCAATTTCCTGGGCACATCTTGAGGGATCCGAAGTCCGAAAACAGACAGCTGACCACGGGAAAGCATTAAAATGTGCCCGCAGACCGAACCAATCTGCTGACCTATAGTGCCACACTTTTCTCTTCAGCCTCTCGTTTGGTGGTCTGAAGTTTACAGGGATTGATGTCGTCACCAGGCAGTGGTCGGACGATCCTAAAGGCGCTGTGACTTCAATACTGTAACCGTGTGGCACAGTAGTTAAAAATAGGTCTAACAGATTGGAACGGTGAGTCTGGACATCTGGACAACCTTCTACAAAATGTTAGAAAACATTAAAAAAAAAGATGAATGGAATAAGTTAAGTCGTTCTGAAGTTATGGCATAACCAAGGGAAACAGGGATTCAATTTTATAATACACAGATTAGGCAAAATGTTTCGAAATCAAGTACGCTTCTTTTCTCGTGAATTTATGGGTTTATTGGAAAACAGTCCAATAACAACGTATTATTAAATACTGATAATATCGTGACGACGCGACGTATGCTTAATGACATCTATTTATCGATGAATGCGTAGTTTTATTTATGTTTACTTGTATGTTAAACGGACATTGATATCCAGCATTGCTGTAAATATTATTTGATGTATTTTTGTTGTGATTAGTAATGTAATGATTTTAGTGTCGTGCATCCGTGTGTGGTGCAAGGGTCATTCATAAAATATGTCACGCGTTTATTTATGTTCCACTGCTGAGTCGGACTAGGTTATATTTTTTACTAAAAACTTGATGAATATAGGCCACTTGCTTCACATTTTTAAAAAAAAAATTCAGTTTAAGCAAATATTCTAAGACATTCCGTATTTTTTTTTAATATTATTTTTGAAACCCTGGTGATTTTTTGAAAATTTCAATCCGAAAAACCAGACCATTTTTTTATAAACCAGAAAGACGGGACATAATTTTGTAGGTGCGAAAAAACGATAATTACGTAGCCGAAAATCATTTTTAAAAAAAAGAACGTTTTCCACACGAATGGCACAGGAGAATAACGAGGCATACTAAAAATATTACATCTCATAAATATTTTTTTCCTTGATCCATCTTATTGATCATAAATCATTATAATGTACAACGTCTATATTACTAAATCCAATGTAATATACTTGTACTTGTAAATTATAATAATATTATAAAATTTGATTTTGTTAAAATCAGCACCATAACCATTATACCTCTAAAACACGTACTGACATCTAAAATGTACGGGGTTCTCTTCAGAACATCTATCAAAAAGTCAAACCAAATGATAAGTTCGCAGAGAACAAACAATTAAATCTAGTGAACGTTAAATGTCAAATTCAAAAATTCGCCGGAAATCAAAGTGATGCCATATAAAAAAAAAAATCAGTGTGGAATTTTAAAAAATTAATAGGAACATTTTCGGAGGCGGGACATTTTCATGTAGTGACGTCACGAGCCCAAATAATGGATTTATTTATTTAAAAATAAAAAACTGTACATTTCTAAAAAATTTTACTAACATTTTCGTAATCTTAGTAAAAGGATCTGTCTATCCACACGATTTTTTCACAGTCGTTATGAAATCCATGCAAGTGGCCTGTTAACGACAACCGTATGTGTGGAAACCTTACTAATGTAGAAACTGATATAAAATAGTTCATAGAAAGATATATTTATTTATTTTTATTTATTTATTTATTTTTCATAAAAAATTTATTAGTTACAGATATTTGTTTTTTTTATTGTTTGTGTGTTGTAGACACTATTATCTCTGCATATTATAAATTAAAGTCCTCCGCCGCGCCTGTCTGTCTGTTCGCGATAAACTCAAAAACTAGTGATCGAATTTACATGCGGTTTTCACCAATAGATAATAGTTATTTATGACGAAGGTTTAGGTATATAATTTGTCAAGGTTTTGTGTAAATTGGTTGAAATATATAATATTAAAGGAGAATGTCTGTATGTGGTGGAAGAGAGGGCTGGCAAGTGGGCTATGTAGATTTGATTTGTATGCAAATCTATAGTTGTGTGCCGAGGTTGCATATGTCTTGCCTTCAAAGCAAGACGACGGTCACTGTCTACATTTGATTTCGAAAACCTTGTGTAAAGCCCGGGCATTGCCGGGGACTTCAACTAGTTACCTTATAATAATTTCTCATCTAATTTTGGAAAGTTTAAATGCCATACATATTTCTTATTTTCGAAGAGGCGGTGGTCCTGTGGTGAGAGTGCTCGCTTGACACTCGGAGAGAACCAGTTCGAATCTCACCCATTCTTAAAAAAAAAAAAAAGACCTCGTCGTTAAAACAAATACTACTTTAGAAATTAGATTAAATTGTGTTTTAGATTTTGTATTTGTATTTCAAAATACACATTTTTTATATATTAGAAATAATAATAATACCTGAATGATTTGTGTAGCGCCGTGAAAAGAAAACTCAATGGTACCTATCTTTTACGACCTACGTGGGTAGAATAACCGTGGAGAGACGTTTGCATGCATACAAATAGAATTTCCAAGAAATAAATAACTTGATAAGTGAAATACCGAACTTGTTTAATTTTTCGAAAATCCGAAAATGCTTACGACACGTCCTAGTACTCATCGTCTATTTAATTTCTTCTCAAATTATAAATAACAGGAATTCCTCAACGCCCTGGTGCTTCTCTTGAAGTATAAAGAGCGAATTCCCGTTTTTTTCAGTAAAAATCCTATTTTTCAAGCAAATTCTTCCCCACTTCCAGCGATGCGGACATGCATGACATGGTTTCGAATTTACAATTTATTCAGCAAACAATTTATAAATCCTTAAAACGGACCACCGCGTCCGAACAATTGTTTATGCCTAAAAATATATATTTTATACCTAATAGGTTTGCATTGAAATAAAGTGACAAGGATTGTCCTTATTTGTGTTATAAACTATTACAATGTGACGATATATCTGATCGCGTCTTCAAAAACGAATGTCTTCCTGAATATTCGTATTTCAGTGTGACGTTTCACTTGCTTCTTACTCGTCTTGAGCATATATTTACTAATCTAATACATGATGAAACCGTGACCGGAAATATTGTAAGGGTAAGAATAAAAGTGGGATTTTAATTGAAACTATTCGCCGGATTTCGAAACCGCGACCAGAGGCGGTTTTCTATAAAGTGCGTTTGTGAATGAACTTTTATGGAAAATATAAACAAGTAAGACGAACTTGTATTATAATTTTTCCAAATTTTAAACAGCGCGGCATTCAAATTCCGTGCTAAAAAAACAAGCCAACAACGAGTTCGAAATGAATCCCAAATTCCATAGGTGCGTTAGGGATATCAACACCAATGAGACCTTCCATCATATTTCTTAGTTCCATACAAAACATACTAGTGGCGCAAAGAGGTAGATCTAGAAAGAGGTAGACCATAAGAGTGCACAGCACCTATGGTCTATGAGATTTGTTAAAACCAAATTTTTACAGAATAGTATTTTGCAAGAATCACCAAATTTTTTTGTGATTGTTGGGTTTCAAGTTATTATTAAAATTAAGTTAATTATTATATTCTCCCTTATTATGCTACGTCTCACTCTGTCCTGTTTCCTTATTCCTGTCATAATGGAGAGAACTAAAGTTGCCTATATAGTTACCCGAATAGACCAACAAAAGTGGAGATGGACGGGTCACATGATCCGCGATTCACAAGAAAAATGGTGCAAAAATGTCACTGATTGGTATCCCAGAGATGGCAAGAGAAGTAGAGGACGTCAACAAATAAGATGGGAAGACGACCTAAAACTCACGGCTGGAGATCATTGGAGAAGAGTAGCGCGTGACAGGTCCGAGTGGAAAATGTTAGAGGAGGCCTATGCCAAGAGGCAAACTGAGCTTCGGGATATATTATAACAATCAAGAACATGTCATACGTATTCATACCTAACAGAAGTCCAGAATAAAAAGGCTATTATTATTATGAATTATTAATTAAATTAAATTATTATTATTATGAAATTAAAACAAACGTGTGTGATTATCGTATTTAAAAATATGTTCGTAACGTCCGACATTACTTTATTCAGCCACAGAAGTTTTAATGAATCGCCGAAATGTACGTATATTGCTGCTAAGTTGCTAATCTCCGGTGCGGTGATGTGTTGAAATTCCTTTAGATGTAGAGGAAAATACACATGTATGCCGACTTGAAAGTCCCGGAATTGAACACATACCGAAACTACTAAATATACTGTTCAACGCGATCCTCAAACGTAACCGTCTACCGAGTTCAAGCTTATTTATGAATTGCTAAATTTGTATCTATTCTACTTGTTTCTTTTCCAAACAAATTATTGTATTCACGTAGTAATCTACGTGAATATGATAATGAAATATGTTTAACTACCTATATGGGAAGTGTGCATGGGATTGCACTGTCCTCCCCACATCTTGATATAAAATATTATTTTTTTTATATTCTCTTACTACGGAAAATTACCAATAAAGGATTTTTTTATACAACTGAGAGAATTTTTTTGTCCCTTTTTAATCTCCGATTGAGCTCCCAATGATATACATAGGTCACGAACCGCCACCGCCTGCGGCCTCGGGTTTAGAACCAAATAACTTACCCCCTCACTCACCAATGAGCATCAAAGGTAGTCGAGACACGTTGTTCACTTCAAGTAATTTATTGAATTCGAGTAGCATATTTATTGATTTCATCGTTCCTTGGCTTTTTCTTCCATCTCATTGGGCATCGAATACTCACATACTTACTCTCATCTAATTTTCAGCTAGTTTATGAATATTTTATAGTTTATAAATGTATAATAAACTTAAATCTATCATTATGTCAATAAATGTCAGTTAAAGCCTTAAAAACTTTGTTTCTACGCTATTCTGTCACTTATATTTCGCTGAAATTTTCTGGAAAAATCTGTTTGGACAAAGCAAACAATTATTTTGTCTTTTGTACATCTGGCGTTCCAATAAATAATTATTATATACGTACATATATCTATAACACCAATGACGGAATTTTTACAGAATTTGACCAACTTTGAGATTTCAAGAATTTGACCAATTAATGAAATCTCAAAGTTCTGTCAGAGCACTATTCAAGTTATTTATGTTATTATCCAAGCACCTACTGTGAAACAACCATGATGAAATAATATCAGAAATTGGATAGAACTTTCACAGAACTCCAATTTTAAATTTCAAACTTGTGATTTCTTCGAATTCTGTGAAATAACACATCCTTAGTCCATTAGTATCCACCTCAGTAAATTTTCAATTTGGTTGGTTGTTTTTTAACCGCCTAAGGCCTAAGGCGTCGAGCTTTGGACGTTTAATCCAATCCCCCATACACACAAGCCCTGCTTATTTATGGGGGTACATCAAATACATGTATTACGTAATTAATTATTGTGTAAAATTTATTATATTTTATGTATCCTTTTGTAAAAAAAAAAAAAAATTCTAAAAATATTGCAAAACAAAATATATAACATTTAAGCAAACATCGATGATTGTTTGGTTATACTTTGGAATAAAGCTCTGAACACAGGCAAAAGTTCTGGGAACAACCTAAATCATCTCACAACATGTTGATATTGATTACCCAGCAATGCGGGGCAATGACCGAACATACTTAAAAAAAACGATGATTGGAGTGTTTCACAGAATTTCAAGTTTCAAGTGTACCGTTGTCATCAAATAGCCAATCAGCGCCATTTTTTATGCTTTTGTTACTGTTCCCGTTAAACGCTGATTCAAGGTCCGTTTCAGTTTTTGAACAAATTTCAATCAACGGAAAAGCAAAACTGTCATGTGGTTATACTTGTCATGTGGTTATAGTTGTCATGTGATCAAAATTTGACCGTGATTAATGACAATATTACATTCGAATTGCTGTGAAATTACTGGACTAATGAAAAATTTCAATGAAAAAAAATTATTTTTTTTAAACTTTATGAGTAAAATCTCAAATTATAATATTTAATTAAATGAAGATAATATTAGCGAAAATCCGGAAACGGAAAAATCAGAAAAAGATATTGGCTCCGCTGGGACAATATCAATATCTTTTTCTGATTTTTCTGTCTCCAGATTTTCGATTGAGTTTCGTTAATATTTTTTTCGTTTAATTAAATAATATTTTTATGTTCACAATTTCTAATTAAGGTTTTTCTGATGTTTCAGGGGAGTTCAAGGGTGACAACAATACTGTAAAAACTGTTGCTATCAAAGTCCTTAAGGACAGCGCCAGTAGAACAGCGGAGGACGATTTTAACAGAGAAGTCAACATTATGAGTGCTTTTCGGCATGTTAACATCCTCACCCTCATGGGGGTGGTTCAAAGAGGTAGGTAATAAATATTTTCCCAGGAGTTTCTGTCAAAATGATAATATTTTCTTTTTCTTTATAAATTATATTGTTTTTCTCTTTCTTTACTAATTATAAATAGTCATGTCTAAAGTTCGCTCCTATTGTATCTGAATGTCAAAGCATGAAGACACAAACATTGGTTTTTCCGACCGTCGAAGAACATTCGCAAAATTGGTGCGTATGTCTAAGCGCTTATTTTTATTTTCTGGAGCAGTTGTCCGTAAAACCAAAACCTTCACTTACCAACCTTCCTATTTTTTTAAGGCTCTGCTGCTACTACCCTCAACTATGAACTTAGTTGATTGATTATCATTGATTAGTTCTGACTTGGAAGGTTGGCTTCTATGCAGTGGAAGTTGGCTTCTATGTGATGGAGATTGGCTTCTGTGTAGTGGAAGTTGGCTTCTAAGTAGTAGAGGTTGGCTTCTATGTGATGGAGATTGGCTTCTATGTAATAGAGGTTGGCTTCTAAGTGATGGAGGTTGGCTTCTATGTAGTGGAGGTTGGTTTCTATGTAGTAGAGGTTGGCTTCTACGTGATGGAATTTGGCTTCTATGAAGTGGAGGTTGACTTCTAGGTGGCGGAGGTTGACTTCTGTGTAGTGGAGGTCGACTTCTATGTGGCGGAGGTTGACTTCTATGTAGTAGAGGTCAAGGCCGGATCTACGAAATCTGGCGCCCTGTGCAGTACGTACCGATGGCGCTCCCCCCCCCCCCCCTACATTTTTATTTTGATTAAAAATTCGTTCATCCCATTTTTTATTTTTTTATTATTTAATTTATTTTTTTTTTACACTAATTTATCAAATAAAATCAAGACATATAAAGGTGTAACTTTTTCAAGTGACCTGGCGGTAGCTCTCACACTCGTTTTTTTTTAAAGAGAGAATCGCCAGGAGCCCTATACTCTCTGAATCTATTGGGTAAACATAAAATTATGGTGCTATTTTAATTATTTTAGGAAAAACTCTTTTTGAAAGTTATGCTTTAAAATAATACAACGAGTTGTTTGTTTGTGCCCGTACCATGATTTTTTTTTATAGGTTACGAGACAATGCGGGTGGTTTAGCTGAACTAGATCCATTGGACATTCTTGAGATTTACTGCGTTTATGTATATACCCAACGCGAATATTAATAGAAAAAGCAAATACAAATACGTTCTCATGGCAACGTACAACCCAAGAATAGCATCTACAGCTTCTGACTTATAAGAATATAACCTCAAATTTGTACCTTGCATTTCCCGTATTGAGCGAACAAATAACAAATTGAGCGAACAAACACCATACAAACACTAAACACTGACGTATGGTATCAACGGCTTACGAAAGACGCTTACACTAACACCGCAAAATAACAGATCCAACAAATCTAATAGATATTAATTATACCTTTAACGAACTTTAAATAATATGTCAAATCAATGATCTGCAATGATCAAACTGTCAACACGTAACACGTTGCATCCTGCAAACCGTGCGATGTTTTTGTTAATGGAATTTACTGAAGATTTTGTAAGAAAATGGTCTTTAACTACCTTCTCCTAGAGACTTAAATCGTACAAAATAAAACAATAGCGAGCGTACGCTAACTTGAAAGGCGGTCGGTTTGTTTGTTCTCTTGAACAAAAACATCGCGCTGTGATTGGTTATTGAATTTGGATCGCACCCATTCGTCGTAAAAGACCGTAAAAGATATATGGAAAAATGGATCTTACGTTTAAAGTAAATATATGGAATTTGTAAAAAAATTCTGTAACTGACTATAAATTCGTAAGCCGTAAACCAACCTGATGCGTGCGCATGACTGGTTTATTTATGCGTGCGCATTCTGTTTCTTTGGAAAGTGTTGCTAGAGCGTAATAATTATTTCGTACTATGGGTAATTTTGAAACGATTCAGGGAATATTATAACTAAATTTTAATACAATATTTATTTTCTCACGGCGCCCCTTCGGAGTTGGCGCCAGGTTTTTTGCACGTTTTTGAACGTATGGCAGATCCGGCGCTGGTGGAGGTTGGCTTCTATGTAGTGGAGGTTGGCTTTTATGAGAATAATGAGTGTAAAGTGTACCGTATGAACATAAAACTCCTATTAATTATTATAATAAATCTAAAACCTTAATGGCGTTGAATTTTTTTTAAGTTTGAAGAAACCAGAAAAGCCGGAAATTTTTATTCCGATCATATAATGCTTTTAATTTATTTTCCGTTGAGATTTTTTCATAGACCTCAATTTATTATATTTATGTGCACGTATTTTTTTCAAATTTAAATATTTATAACGAAATGATGACCACAATTATTTTGTTTTCACTAAATTTAATACTAAATATTGACATTGGGGCAAAAAAAGTATTTCAACAACCTCCACCTGCCGAAAAATGTCGGAAAAGAAGAACTTCATTCCCACTTCTCCCGCCAGAGTGCAGTGGCGCTCGGTAAAAGGGAGAACTCTTCCCCTGTTGGTATAAACGAGGACTAAATGAAGCCATGCTTTGCCGAACTTTACTACAAACCAAACTTATTTGAAAAATAAATTGCTTCACGGTTGACTGAACAGTTGACTTTTAATTAATTTTCGCGCTTTTTGTATAATTAATTATGCAAATCCTTAATCGTTAATACCTGAAATGAAATTAATTTTAATTGGACGTTTTCAGCCGACAACGGCCACAACCCCTGGATGGTGTTCGAGTTCATGCCGTTTGGAGACTTGGCCGGAGTCCTGAGGAGCAACTCGCACGCCATGAGGCAGCCCATACCGGGCCTGCCCCCGCTTGACAACACCTGCCTGCTATCCATCGCTCTACAGGTAATTCAATATCTAAATCGTAAATCACTGGATTAAATTAAATCTAATCATTTTTCAGTGCCTACCTTCTATCTTCTATTAGCGCGATGACACGTGCACAGGTTTTGTTGACCGATTTTATAGTTCGAATATCGGTGCAATTTGTATGGCAATATTCCCGGGCCGGTAAAGTATGCCACCTTATGTATAAATATTTCCATACCAGTATGTACCGACCGACAGTTAAAATCCAGCCTTCGAAAACAGAGCGTGTGTTTTCGTGGTTAGGTATAATGATCAAATTTAACTTGATATAACGAAACATCACAAAACAGAACAATGATAAAATAAAACAGAACAATACTTCAAATTAATGTTGCTCCTAAAAACAAAGCAGCCGAATTATGATACTTCAGACATAAATACATCGGCAATAACACAATAAGTGAAATTCGAAAGTAGAATTCGAACAAATAAAACCCTAAATTTCCCAAAATGTACACCACTCTCATGAACAAACTTAAACAAAGACATTTTTAGGTACCTACCTATAACTCCTTATAGCAATTTTGATACAACCAACACAAGTACGAAGTAATATTTAATCATTAATAAATATCAAGATGTTTTTCATGAATTCTACTCGTAGCGTATACCAGAGACAGGCCAATAAAATTATTATTATTTGTTAGTTATTTCGGCATTTGAATGTAAGTAGATACTTGAACAATTTCACTAAGTAACGACAAAATCAGCTTAATATCGGTATTTCTCAAACAAAGAAAAAATGATATATCTTGGTATTTCCCAAACAGATTTACGTGTCGAAACAGTTTTTAAAAATGCGGCGGTTCGCGTTGTTGGCGGTTCGTTCGTTCCTTTCCCATGATTCGAGGTTCGGCTGGCAAATATATACGCATCATAATATGTAAGAGTCACGTTAGTGTTAGATTTGGGCCCGGTGTTTTCGATGTCATTATCTTCGAAATCTTGTGATCTACGCTTTTTGTATTCTGGTTGTACTTTTCCCTCATTTATCGCGACATTTTAGGAAAATCGGGAAATTTTCAAACTTATTTAAATTTACAGCCTGGTATCTTTTTGAATTTTTGAGATACATTCTTGGAGCCCAGAATGAGTTGTAACACGTAAACTCTATAATTAGGATAGTCTATGAGTTATGATACCGTTTATAGACAAGTGTGTCGAATCCGGAAAATCGAAAATCGTGAGTTCACTTTGCGCATGCGTAGTTTACGATGTCCAACAGCCATGAATGTTGGAGAGGTACTCCTCACATCTAAATATGAGATTAAGATGACGGAGCTAAGTCAATTTTAGCCGAGTTAGGTATTGATGTTTGAAAATACCCTGACAGAAACAGTCGCTCATTTGGGCGCATTTTTGCCTCCATACATCTTTCATCGATTTTAAAGACGTTTTCACTTAAAAATAAGATATCAAGTTTATCCACCATCTTGTTTTGTGTAACAATCTAACGAGTCTACCAGAGGTAGCGCAACACGGCATAACAACCCAAAAATAATAAAACGAAAATAGCACCACAAATATCAAAATTGATTGCACGACAGTTTGGCCCCCCGGCATACTTGTATAAAATATGCAGTCGGTTTAGGAAAAATACGGTTTACCTAATTACACAACATATAACTAAAAGTGACCCCGAAGGGTTGTGCAGAGAGGATGTACCGCGTAATAACAAAGTATACCTAACACATATTTTCATTCAAATGCATCAAGAAAAAATCTACTTGTCTATATACTCGTACATACTGTGTTGTGTGTATTTGTCGATTTTTTTTTTTTTTAATTATGCCAGCGCATAATTAAAAAAAATCGACACTATATAAATTCATTTGATATTCTTACTAACTAATTATTGATTAATAATATGCTAAAAATTATAATTTCATAGTAAAAATCATTTGGGGGGGCCAATTGTCGACGGATCAACTGTCCGTTCACCATCCAAAACCAAATTAACTATTAATCGCACACACCAAATTATAATACTCGAAAAGCTTGGTAGGTTTAAGTTTGTAGAACAATTTAATTAGCAGTAATTTAATTAAGTAAATAATGATTGTTTATTATTATCCAGATAGCTTGTGGGATGCGCTACCTCGCCGCTCAGAGATTCGTGCACAGAGACCTGGCGTGCAGAAACTGCCTGGTGGGGAAGGGCCTGGCGGTGAAGATTGCCGACTTCGGAATGAGCAGAGACGTGTACACGTGCGACTACTACAAGATGGGCGGCAACCGGCCCATGCCCATCCGCTGGATGTCCCCGGAGAGCATCGTGTACGCGCGCTTCACGCTCGAGTCCGACGTCTGGTCTTACGGGGTGGTCCTCTGGGAAATTTACAGCCTGGGAAAACAACCTTTCTACGGACACAACAACGACGGAGCTAGCAAGTTAATATTACAAGGAATCATGCTGATTCCGCCTGAAGATTGTCCAACGTTTGTTTGCGAGCTGATGCGCGCATGTTGGAGGACAGATCCCAAAGACAGGATACGTTTTAAAGAGATCTGCGAGAAACTCCAGACGTTTCAAGAGAGCGGGGGTTGGGACGGCTCAGGGTCGGGGGGTGCGGAAGGGGAGAGTAAAGGACCGCAGTGTAGGGACAGGGAGACGTGGAGTAGGTCGATGGGTCGCGGGGGCAAGTGGAGCACGGACTCCGCAGGGCGGCTGCCGCGGCCCCCTGCCGCCTTGCCTGTCCCGCCCCCTTGCCCACCCTCTCCCTCACCCTCGCCGCCGACACACTCACTCACAGACCCCGAAGGGTACTTATTGCCCGCCCAGCCTGTTCTCATCTCAGATTATATCACGGCATTGCCAGATTAGATTTTGTGTAAAACAGGTACAGTACAATTATGTAAGTTAAATTAACCGCACTGATTCGAGATTAATGTGATAATTCAATTATTATAAATGATATGTGGAAACAATTGAGCAAATTATCATTTATTTATTGTATAAATTAAAATGTTATTTTTCTACAAGTAGGTATCAAACGCCAACCTCGATCCAACTTTTGAGGTGTTATTAAATTGGTGAAGTGGTTTTTAGAAAATAATAGGAAGATGTTAAATCAATTAAAATTTGTTTTAAATTCAGTGCTTTGTGGAGATAATTTGTTGAACTTTAATCAGATGTTTAATTAATTCACAAAACCCATGTTATGTATGTTTAATAATATACCTACCTATAATAAGGCACCTATTATGAGATAGTTCGACCGGATGTTTACAAATGGAAGATAATGTTATATAAGATAATTAAATAGACCAATAAGACCAAAGACAATACATATTATAGTATAACAAAATAGAATATGGACCACCTCAACAACAATAACGTCTCCAAAGTGGATCGAATTTTATTTGGGCACGTGTATTCAGTAGGTACCTATCTGCTTGTGTTTTTTTTTTATTTCTTATGATGCCACATGTGGGAAAGGGGCTATATTAGCCACATTAATATTATTTATCACTACTGATATTAGTTTTTAATAATGCCTAGGCTACAGGCGATAAGCGATACTATTTGCACTAAATAATACTTAGGCCTAATCATCAAATGACTATTAGCCCCTTTTTTTGTTCGACATATGATCGGCCCCGATTCTAAGGACGGGTTGTTTTGAAAAAAAAAATTTAAAGATACATCAATTTTTTTAAGTTAATTTACACTTTCTGTGTATTTATTTTATTTAAGTTTTGTTATTATATCATAAAAGGTCAGTTGCTTCATAAAACTGAAATAATCACAGAACTTGAATAGGACTTTCACAGAACTTGAAAATTAACTTAATAGATTTGATGAATTGCTTAAAAAAATTTTAAACAACCCATCCTAAGTCCATTTCAACTTTTGGAAAAATTGTGATCAGCAGAAGAAGACAACTATCGTGTAGGCTTGTTGAAAAAGTATCGATATATCGATATTTTTCATTCAATAGGTACATCGATATTTTTGGCCGATATATTTTGATCCGATATATCGATAAATCGATACAAAATATCCAATATCGAAAATTCTATCAAATACGATATTTTTATTTATTTATGTAACTAAAATCACTAGAATCCAAAACCGTAAAGGAACGAACGGAAAAAAGTAACTGTATTGGTTCATGACATCTGGCGGTTGAAATTTTAACTATTAATAGCTTACAAATCTATTGTCTTTGCATTAGTATTTGTGATCACTAATACTATTTCATATGTGTAGGTACATTCATAGAAGTGTATGCTATTTTTCGCCATTTTTTTTAAGCCACTCCTATGTGTTGGTTCCCAATTGTCTATGTTTATTGACTATGCCTTGTTCCAAACACGAAGTCCATTTTGACAGATTAATAAGCCAATAGAATGTTACTGAGACGCATATAAACTTTGAATACGTCTCAGTTTACATATAAGTTAGAAGACAGCTTTTTAGTTTTTGAAATTTTTGTAATAAAAATGAATACTGATAAAAAATATCTTAATTTTTATTGAGAATTTTATACTTTAAAATAATGCACATTGTGTATAAAAATTACTATTGATAATTGAGCTGAATACACTATTATTTTAAAAACGCAAAATCTTTTGAAAATTTGACCGATATATCGATATCTTTTCCTCGATATATCGACCTCGAAATCGATATTTTAATAAATATCGATACATCGATATTTTTTTCACTTTCGACATCCCTATTATCGTGTTGTTAAGTTCACCAGCTTATTGCAATTTGTCAGACCTATCAAATGTCGAAAAATAAAACAAAATGGCGCAGAATGGCCATTTGACTACAATGTTACATTTGAATTTCAGCAAAATAGTTTGGCCTTAATAATTTTAGCGTTCCTTGATCAGCGTCACCTGGAAGTTAAATAGTAGTTAGTTATAATTTGAAATAATTGTTTTTGCTTATTAATTTATGCATCAAATTTGAAATGAATTCACGACTCATTCATTATAACTTTCGTTTTATTATTCCGTAAAAATAAACGACGCCTGCGAATTTAGATTCAGAAAAGCACTTACATTCTTATATACTATAATAATGGCCTTTATTCAGACAGTAAATTACATTACATCCCTATCATTAGCTACTCTTGTCCATGTACCACCTGCTACGGCTTTTATGTCGTCAACCCACCGTTTAAATAGTCCACCTCGTTTTCTTTTCTTGTCACTTGTGAACCAATTCGTGACTAATTTTGACCATTTTTCACTTTCTCAGATTGTGCGGTCCTTACATACTAAATTAACTTTAAATAATGTGAACAAATTTGTTCATTTTGATCAAAGGATACCGTAAAGCGAATCGACATTTACGTTTAAAAAAATATTGTATTTCTTGGGCATTAACTATGTAACAATTTCTAGACATTTTGTTTTTTGAAGAGTTTTATTAAATGTACATTTGTTACTTAAATTAAATTTTTCCGCGACCGGTTTCGATTCAACCGTATCATTCACGAGCAGAATTAAAACTAACTTAAAAAATAATATGCAAGTACCAAAGATTAATTAGGTGGGAGTAGTTATAGGGATGTTTTTGGGGGGAGGGGGAAAGCGGTGGGAGGAGTCAATATTATACGGAAATATGGTTAGTAAAGGAGATTTGCAAGGCGCTATTATTTTATTCACTAAATTAATTTTAGATTTAAATTTTAAATCTAAAAATCTAAAAATTTTAAATCTAAAATTAATTTAGTGAATAAAATAATAGCGCCTTGCAAATCTCCTTTACTAACCATGTTTCCGTATAATATTGACTCCTCCCACCGCTTTCCCCCTCCCCCCAAAATCATCCCTCCCACTACTCCCACCTAATTAATCTTTGGTACTTGCATATTATTTTTTAAGTTAGTTTTAATTCTGCTCGTGAATGATACTGTTGTATCGAAACCGGTCGCGGAAAAATTTAATTTAAGTAACAAATGTACATTTAATAAAACTCTTCAAAAAACAAAATACGTTAAAAATATTAGGTATACACTTAAGTATTACTTATTTGTACTTGACTTCCTTTAACCAGTGATTCCTGGAATTATATGGAGTAAAAAATGTAAGTAAATTTTTTAGTCTCCGGTGACTTTTTAGATGTTTTAAACATGAAAAATGTCAAAACTTCGCATAACAAAATCAAAAGGTAAAAAGTTTTTACGAAAAATTCCCGAAAATTTACATTTTCAAACTTCACGTAATATCAAAAATATAAAGATCTTTACAAAAATTCCCGACCTATTTTCCGATCAAATGCTATAACACTTTTTTATTATTAGTAGAGCTGTTCTGTTAAAATTTGACGCAATCCGTTCCAATTCTGAAAATCGTTTAACTATAGTTAGTTGGACATGCGCACAACCGAAATTAATATTTTTGAGTTGAGATTAGATAATCGCGTGGCAAAAAGTAATCCCTGTTTCTTGGAAAATATGATCCTTTAATTTTGAAACTTTGAGGGCTCAATAATTCATCAAACTTGTTTCACGATTTCTGGTTCAATAAAATAATTTCTTTTGAAATAAAATACAAGTTACAGTTTTTTTGGGAAGACGTTGGGTTTTAATACGAAATTATAACGGATTTGGAAGTTGTAATTTTGAGGAAATTGTTTTAAATTTCGTGATTAGGTAAATTCCTTATCTTCCCGGTCATTATCGACAGGCCGTCAACTTGTTCATTATTTAATATAAACTCAATGAGAAACTCAATCTGAAATGTGTAAAATTATCTTAAAATTTCGACTTGTGGCAGTCTGGTTTCGGGTTGAAGGGGTACTACGTTATTATGTACAAACATTTATTTGTTACTCTTTATTCTATTTTCCACTCTATCATAATATATTTAGGTAAACATTGCTAAATTTATCACGATGAAAGCACTCGTTTTTGAGAGTGAAAATTTTGATTTTGGAAAGCAAGCAAAGCACAAATTTTGCTGGTCCCTGCAGTCCCTGGGTCGCAAAATAGGTTAGAAAATATTTTTGACGCATTTATCTTTTTGATATTACGTGAAGGTTTACATTTTCCATCTAGGGGAATTTTCATAATTTTCTTTAAAAAAATATTCCGGGAAAATTGGAAAATCGGAACATTTAATCTTTTTGATTTTGTAAGTTTGGAAATTTGGAAAAATTTTCATGAAAAAAAAATCTGAAATGTTTTCCCAAAAAATTTCTTTCTATGAAATTGGGAATTGCTCCAAAAATTGCTGGGGAAATGGGACGGGATATTGTATAAAAGTTTTTGAAACTAAGAAATGCCAAGTTTTGTGAATTTTCTTTTTAACATTTTCTCGCAGGGGGTGCAGTTTGAAAACTTCAACGATTATTTTTTTTAATATAACAGAGAACGCCACTTCCGATTACAACAATCCAAACTGGAGTCATTAAGATTATAAAGAGTTAAAATAAATAACATTCAGTCTATTATTTTTGAAGTAACATCCGGCGTACCGCAAAGAGCACATTTGTCCCTCTTCTTTTGAACTTGTTTATAAACGACATTATTAGTTTTTTTTCTCTCACACACGTTTTTGGCTTTTTGCGATCATAATAATCAAAAATTACCATGACTGCCTTCTTTTCCAATCAGATACTGACTCATTCAATGACTGGTGTAAAATGAATTGCTTGGAACTGAATGTCGATAAGTGCAAAATTATGTCCTTTTATAGATCTAAAAATCCGATTGTTTTCGAATACAAACTAAATAATAATTGCTTAACAACTGTTCAATCTATTAAAGACCTTGATATAAAGTCTCTCTTGATATAAAGCTCTCAAACTACTTGGTTTCATCACTAGAATCACTTCTGACTTCAAAAACATAAATACCCTAAAAACTCTTTACTGCTCCTTGGTTCGCCCCCAACTTGAATATGCTTATGTTATATGGTCTCCTTTTTATGCTGTCCATATTCTTCACATTGAGTCCGTTCAACAACAACAAAAGGAATTGCAAGGAGGCTAGGATTAGAGCAAGGCAATTACTCGTATGCTGAAATTGAACAAACTCTAAAACTTTCTCCTTTAGAAGACCGTCGAAAAAATCTGATTCATTTGTTTCTTCAAAATTATTAACTGTGTAATCGATTCACCTACATTACTACAACTCATCCCATTCAATATACCTTCCCGTAGACTCAGAAATAAAGACCTGCTCTTCCTCAATCAGCCCTCGACTAATTATGGTTATAATTCACCACTGTCCAGAATGTGTAGACTGGTCAACTCACGTCAAGACCTTGATTTTTTTGGTATAGCAAATGATTTATGTCACTCTTTAAACAATTGAAGATATTTACTCTATTTTTTGTAAAGTCTTGACTTGATTTGACACTCCTATTTTCTTCTATTTTCTCCGTTTGTCTTTGCTTTCATGTACCATTCTTTATCCTTACAATGTACATTTCCAAATTTCGTGATCCTTTGTTGTAAATTGGACGTAAGTCCGTTAATAAATAAATAATTAAATAATACTATAATACAAAATTTAGGTTGTGTGTATGTAACATTCTAAAATTCATTATTCTTATTTTTCAAAAATTCGTAATAATCAGTAAATATAATGAATTTATGCCGCCGCGCCGTTAATGTAATGGTCAGCCTAGTTGCCTTCCTTCCTTGATCGGGGTACGGTTCTCAGCCATGGCATTTATTTTTAAATTTTATATACGTGATGTACATATATTTTTGACCATGACATAAATTCATTATTGTACTTAATAACAAGAATGATTTATTTTTGAAGTTTAGAATGTCACTAGGTACAGATTTTTTTAAAAATAATAATAATTTTTTTTAACTTAATGAGTAAAACCTCAAATTTTAATATTTAATTAAATGAAGACAATATTAGCGAAACTCAATCGAAAATTTGAAAGCAGAAAAATCATAAAAAGATACGGTCACATCTGAGACTCGAACCCAGGACCTTCGTCTTGCTGCGGGCGTAACTCTACCAAACTGAGCTAATGAGTCTGTAATGGAGGAGATGTGACCGTATCTTTTTCTGATGTTTCTGTTTTCAGATTTTCGATTGAGATTCGCTAATATTGTCTTCATTTAATTATATGATAATAATTGTTGAGGAATGGCAGCATACAATATTTTTAGCTGATTATTACAAATGTATTGAATTATAATTATGTACGTGTTTTTTTAATGTTTTCTCCTAATTTAAGTAAAGTTTAGCGAAATATCTATTAAAAGTTTCGAGTTTTTTTAACGAGTACTCTCCCGTAGACATGGGACGAATTTATTTATATTTTAAGTTCGACCAAATGTATAAATGAGCTTAAAAATGTATATGTCCTTAAGCCGGGATCTCACCTGATCTATTCTTCGGTGTATTTGTTACAGGGGGTATTTCACCATCCTTCTGATAGCTTATCCAAACCAAGGGCGGATCCAGAATTTTTTTTCTGGGGGGGGCACAAGGGGCGGACGGGCAAAAAAATCAACAATTACTGTTAGAAATAAACGAAGGATGATACTTCAAGTTTGTTTCTACAAGTTGGAGTATGTGTAGGAAGGTTTATGAAAGTGTCAAAACAATAGAAAAATTTAATGCTTAATAAAGACAGTTTTTGCTTCTAAGTATGTACTGTGATGGAATCTCCACAGTACACAAAAATACCGTCTGGGGGGGGGGCACGTGTCCCGTGCCCCCCCCCTAAATCCGCCCTTGATCCAAACGATAACGAATATTAATAAATAAACAAATAAATACTCGTAACTGGTTAAAAAAAACTTGTCTAACTTATCCTATATGTAGCCAATATTCATAGGTTCAAGTACTGAATAGTAAACTCAGATTTTTTTTTAAATAAATCGTGTTTAATTAATCGAAAATCTACGTTATCGTGAGGATAATCTACAAGGAGGATGGCAAAAAACACCCAGAATCTATCCATGCTTTTCTATGGAATAGAATCCCAAAATTTAATGGAATTCAACTTTCGTTCTATAAATTGACCATAGAGATCATCAGAACAGATCAGGTGAAAACGCGCCAATAGTCATCGCATTGCACCAAAGACAACCGCATTAAAAAATATGTATTTCTTGTTAGCGGCTACAGGGTAAAGATTGTGTTTATTGAGATGGTTTACTCATCGAAATAAAAGCAATTGTGCGATCGTGTACCAATATCATTGTACCAATGTAGTTAGTCATAAAGAAACAACTTAGAAAAGAAGCTGGCTAAGGTTGGTAGTCTTAAAAATGTGCCAATGTGAATAATTTGTAAAAGCCAAACGGTTATAAATAAATATGATCTTGCAATACGATTAAAAATGTATTTAGTAGAAAAATAGCTTCGGTGTGATGGAAGCACTTTTCATATCTTACATGACATGTTTAGGTTTTTACTGACTTTATTCATCGTAATAATACACACCTCTATTACCTAAATAGTTATATTTGTTTAAATAATGTTTGATATATATATATGTCTGTTTCTGGTATTGATTCCAAAAAGTTGGCGCATTTTCATCACTGTATGAGTTTTCGGGATCATTGCATCGTTTTGTAATAGTTAATTATAAAACATTGCAATGATTGAATAATAGTTAATTTTACTAAGTGCACCACATTTACTAAATATATTGTGTAATAATGTTATTATGTCAACAAGCATAGAAATGTGGCAAGTTTGTATACACATATACCATTTGCATTTATTTTTATTCGTACTAAATTAATCCTATAAAAACCATCAACTCTTTGTATTATTTTTATTAATAATTTTATTTGCTAAGCTAGTGAAATCCTTACCTTGCAATAAGCAAAATTATAAAGTAGTTAAAATATATAAATTATTACGTCAAATGCGATCTATGCAATTGCTGTGCTATAGAAATATGAAACTATTAAAATTTTACGTAATTAATTAACCTCTAAATGATGTATTCAATTATTTTAATACCTGTTTTAATTGTGTGCACAGCTATAAAATAATGTTTTTATTGTACACAAACTAAATAATTATTCTTATCAATGTTGTAAATAAATTATTAACTTTAAAAAAATAATTTTATTTTTCATTGTATAAAAATTTAACTTACCTACGTTTTTCCTTTAAAACAAATAATGTAGGACTGTTTTTTTAGCATTTTTCCTAATTTGTAAATGAGCGGAATTCCTGGCAGTGGCCTAACGAATGCCTTGGCGGTGCTCGCGGCTCTAACGTAAGCCCCAGGCCAATAACTGTCTCAAAATATTCTATGTTTTAAGCAGGTACTTACTTACGCTTAATATCCAGCGAAATGTTTCTCTGTTACTTGGTTTGGATAAATTTTCAGAATAATCATGTTAGGCTTTCAATGCCTTAATATTCGTCTTAAAAGTGTGTAGTTTTGGGTCCATGCAAAAAAAATGATTTCATTGTTTTTCACATTCATTTTAAAAGAGTGGACGGTTTACAGGCTTGTCCTTTGTTTTACCTGCCCATTACATACCAAAAACTATGTTTTTCCACCTCCATTTTGAACTTTAGCTTTTCATCAACGTATCATAAATTAATATTATGTGTGTCGTAGCATGAATCGGCGTTTAAATGTGCGAAGACTGCTTACTTTAAACGGCGATTGGTTTGTATTGTTGTGTAAAGAGATTTGTTGCCATAATTGCATGTCGAAAATTATAATTAAGTCACTTACGACGTTTGTTAAATCTTTGTACTATATTACCCATTTAATAAAGTAAGTGTAATTTTTTTAAATGCATACATAATTATCTAAAATTTTGTTCAATAACATAGCTACGACATTTATCAAATCTACGCCTTTATCTACAAAACAAAATATTTATTATCAAAAGTGTTTACTGGATACCACCATCCACGATTGACCTTATAGGTATTAAACAATATTTGTATTGCTCAATTTGCATTAGAATCAGTACAAATTATTGACAGGCAATCGATAATGGCCCTAATGCAAAACCTACGAGACCGCCATTCAGGTTGTTATTTATTAAACTCGAGGTTTGTGACGTTCGGTAGCCTTTTCGTACTTTTGCACATAAGTACAAAAGTTATTTATATTTGATACTTTTCGATAAAAATTGTCATTGCATTAATATGTTTTCTTAATCCTATATCTTTTTGTACGTTCATTTAAGAACACATTTGATTCTATGCATCATAATTGTATATAAATATAGTTCTAATGTTGGCTTAAATGTCGATTAAAACTAAAAAAAAACAAGATAAGGTTGTTGTTTCTCTTATAACAATCGTTGCCTTTGTACAACGACAACTACGAAAAGAAAACTAAAGGGAGATTCTGAATACCAATAATTTAAAAGCATAGAGGATCTCCCGGCGATTTTTTAATCTCGCAGCTTAACTTTGTAGTGCAAACCTTTTAATAGAATACCATTATTTGTGGTATAATAACCTTTTTATAACAATAAAAAAAAATATTCTGTAATTTATTTGACGAAATTCATCACAATCATATTCTGATATATACATTTGGATATGTGATAATTCATCACAAATGAGATAATTCGTGATAATTCATCACAATCATATTCTGATATATACATTTGGATACGTGTATTTCATTATCTATTATTTATCTTATGCATTATCTCAGAGCTGGAATGAGATACGAGATTGAATTAAAGATATAGGTACTATAGTTTTTTAAGAGTAACAATGTGGTATACCTATTTTAACTTGGCCTTGGAGGTTACCTGAGGCTACAAAAGGTTAAATTAACATTAAAAAATTAAACGCGCTAAAAACAAAAACGCTCAGTTCGAAAAAACATCACCTCCGCTTTGTTAGGTAATAACAATAAGCTTTTATAATAAAATATAAACTTAAACATTTTCAATTCTTAACAAAAAAAATAGTTCCACCTAAAATTATACGCAGTTTCTAATATAGAATACACAACCTCAAACCTTTAGGTACTCCAATAATCGCGAGCATGTCCGGGTCAGCTAGTGCCTATGTTATATAATATGTAGGTTTATCTACCAACGCCGTAATTGGCAGTTTCTGTAACCGCTATGCATTTAATTTACGCCCAGCCTCATATTGGTGTTACAGGTAACTCGTCAATATATCCACAAAGAATGTGCATTTATTTTTAAAGATTTAATATAAAATTATTTATTTGGTAGGATTATTCTTTGTAAATTTAAAATAATTGTTTGTGAGCAAATAAAAACTTCCTTATTTTTTAATACTTAAAAAACTTTGTATTTTATTTTATAATATGTATCAGTGCCCTAATATAATTGGTCACTACTCACTACCTACGCATTATCAACAGAGCCTCAGTACCAAGGTTTGTAGAAAATGCGTTTAACAAGGCTACTTAACTCATACGGGCCTTTTTCGAAAAAAAACTCGTCGGCCGCTTTCGAAATTTCGAACGCGTGACGTAGCTTGCAGTAAAATAATAATTGGATAATTTGTAGAGCGCCGTTTTTTTTTAAATCTTCTCAAGGGCGCTGTACATACAATTTATTAAGAATTCTTAGGTTCTATCTAATTTCACTACTTACAAATGGATTCAGAAACATGCATACCTGGCAGGTCACTTCCGATAAACACACTTTAATTTAAAAGTGTATGCTTGGAGAAGATACGACCTTGTACGCGGAGGACATTACATACATCCAAAACACTGGATATTGCATGGCTTTACATTTGCTACCCCCGATACTATTAGTATTACATTTATTAAAATATTATTAACAAAAGTAGAGTTGATATTTATTTTGAAAGACTGGCGAATTTAGGACTCTTTAGGGCTGGTAAATTTTCATAAAATGACCTTTATAGACGCTTAAAAATAATATTTTTTTATAAATTAGTTATTTACAATGTCGCGGGCATTAAAGGTGAAGGTGAAAGGTCTTTGAGTTTATGGATATGACTGTCTAAAAGGGTGAGTTTAAAGTTTAGCTCTAAATTCCGCGGAGTCGGTGATCATCCGTACAGTCTGTCAAATAAGAGTAGAAAACATAGGAGGGCGCCACTGTTGATCAAATGGCAATACTAAAAATACAACACATAGTGGCGATGTAAAGCTGTGTAACCTAAATTTTTTTGTAAAAAATCAAAAACACATAAAAGTGGGAAAACTATTTTTTTATTGTAATTTCGATATCTACTGATCTCAAAATTAGCATACGGGTATATTATACCTTTGCAATTTTTGTTAATGCAATGAAGAATAACAATATTATAATAAAATAAAAAGCAGTTAGAAATTGCTCACATTTATTTAATACTAGCTTAAGTACCCAGCATTGCCCGGGTTTTAGATCACGTCTCTAATTTTAGATCTGAACATATTAACTCAGTCAGACCCCAAAAGTAGTGTAACTAAACTTACCACTTACCATTAGTGATTCTTCCTTTCTACCTACTGTTAAATTCAAATTTATGTTAAATTAAATTATAGCAAGTCACTTTACAAAACACCATTTAATCAATTTTATGAGGTACCTTAACCAGTGGCGGCCGCTGCCCTGAAAATGTGGTGGTTCACTGATAATCCGTACCTATGAGATAACGATTACTAACCAACATTAGGTAAAAATGATTCCACTAATTTTATTTGGAGAGAAGGTCTATTCTAAGTAGTTTTCGAAGGGCGAAAACTTCTACATATCGCTTTTTAATTAAAATTTTAATTTTTTTGTACACATCTTTTTTCTATACTAAGAAAATAAAAACACCACACTAATTTTTCGTCAAAAAATCTTAAATTTCAACCCAAAAAACTCTTTTTTTTACAACGTTTAATTTATTTTATTTTATATTTCATAAAATAAAATTAATTTTAAAATAGTGTAAGAAGAATATACGACGCAAATGTGAATGGTAGAAGAAGTCGGGGACGCCCGAGGAAGACATGGCACGATCAAGTGAATCAGATACTTGAGTCAGGCCATGTCAAAAGTCGGAATAATAGAAGAGAATGTATGAGGCGATGTATGAATGTGAGTGAGGCATAGAGTGTGTGCCAAGACCGAGTTGTTTGGCTGTCCGTCTGCCTATCCTTGAGGGGAAATGGCGTGATGGTTAGTTACTTAGTTTTATATTTCTTTATAAACTGTATTTATAAACAATGTATAAACAGCACATGGGCAAAATTGCCAAAGTTACCTATAAAAAAATTGAATTCCTTAATGATCTGCGTTTTATAATTTAAATCACAAATAAAAAAGCAAATTTATGTAAAATTTAGGTATTGGCTGTACCTTTTGATTATAAAAAAGAATTATTCAGTTTGGTTAAGTATTTTTGCCTCAAATCCAAATTTAAGTTTGTATGATAAAGGCCGCTGGGTGGCACACCAATATAGCTTAATTTTTCACGCATATGGCTGGCGTAGCGCGCTGGCGATGTTTGGGATATTAGATACAAAAACATAATTCGTTCCGCTTGCAATCGGCCTGCACACCCGACAAGGCAACCTCGCGCGGAACTTTGAGAATTTGCTCTCCCTGATTCATATTATATTAGGCATTATATTGGTAGGTGATATTTTTAATGAGATTCATAGATTTTATATTTTTCGATAAGATATTGTAAAGTAATTTTAGGCTACATAATTTACCAGTGCTGCACACGAACACACTGTGCAACCAGCCGCCCTTGACCTTAACAACAGTGCTTCTTTGAATTATTTTTTTTTCTTTAAGAACCAAAAAATGTTTTTTTAAATGTGATTTACAGTGTTTTATACATTCAGTGTCATTGCGATTTGAAATAATATTTGACAGTTGACAATAATATTTGACAACAACAACAACTCTTGCGAAGCAGCGATAAACATAGTGATTGATACATGGAAGAAAGAAACAGACAAAAAAAAATAACCATTGCAGCATTCTTAGATTTCAAAAGAGCATTTGAAACGATAGAAAGGAAAATACTATTGGAAAAACTAGAAGACTATAGGTCTTTCTGACGTAGCTCTGAATCTATTCAAAGAATATCTCCAGGAAAGAAAACAGGTAACGAAAGTTGATAGCTCAGAATTAGAACCGATAGAAAACAACCTTGGTGTTCCGCAAGGGTCGGTATTAGGTCCAATTCTATTTATAATTTACGTAAATGATATTATCAAAACTATTAAACATTGCAAAATTAGACTATTTGCAGACGATACCTTAATCTATATTTCGTGTGAAGATTACATAGAAGCAATTAACAAAATAAACGAAGACCTACAAAATATAGCAAAATGTCTGAAATTAAACAAGTTGAAACTAAACGTAAACAAAACAAAATATATGGAAATAGGCAATAAAACATGTAACACAGGGTTAAATTTGACAATCAATGGTGAAAAAGTTGGAAAAGTAAATTAAATCAAATACCTGGGTGTAATACTCGACTCAAAACTGACTTTCACAGCAAACTTTGAATATGTGCTAAAAAGGGTATCAAAAAAGGTAAATTTTCTTAGAAGACTAAGACGTAAATTAAATAGAAACACTACGGAGCTCATTTATAAAACTATCGTTGCTCCACATTTGGACTACTGCTCTACAATGTTATATTTAGCCAATGAAGGAAGTTTGAACAAACTAGAAGTTATACAAAACAAAGCTATGAGATGTGTACTGGGGAAAGGCAAATACGCAAGGATTAATCAAATGAGAGAGGAGCTAAATTGGATTCCAATAAAAAAGAGACTACTATTTAAAGTGTTAATTTTTGTGCATAAAATTATAAAAACCAAATGCCAAAATACTTTAAGGATGAAATTGTTTTTAATAGAGACATTCATAATTACGAAACAAGAAATATAAACAGAGTTCGATTGCCACAAATGAAGAAATCAAAATCACAGAACTGCCTAATGTACAGAGGACTAAAGATGTATGATGAAATGCCTGAAAGTATGAAGAATGAAGAAAGAATGAATATATTTAAAAAGAAATGTTATGCTTACTGTAAAAATATTTAAATTTATCAAATGAAATGTTACATTGTGCTTATTATTTTATATTCATGTAGTATAAACTAACTCAATAATAAAAAAAAATAAAAATTAAAAAAATAAAATAAAAGTTAAATTGGTGTTGCCAACCTACAAAATTAGTAGTTCGATTTTTTATATTTTCTACTCTTATTTGACAGACTCTAAGTCGTGTGGCAGTCCATTCCAGGCTTTAGGTCTTGATACTCCGAAAGCGCGCACACCGAACTTAGTATCTGGTGTACGCCTTGGTTCCTTTATCCTTCCGATATTGGAGGTTATCCACCACTTACCCGCCCTGGTATAAGTAACAGATGGTTACTCCTTCAAGGCTCTCGCAAGGGCTCTAATTTTTTTGAATGAACAAATCTACATTTAATTTTGAACGAATCTAGACCTCCAGTGTCCCTGAATACGTTGTTAGTAAGCAGTATGCAAGTGCTTAGCGGGAAATCAAGTGTTAGTATGACTACAGATAAGATTAGTGATAGTCCACGAGGAGGCAAGTGCTGGGTGATTGTATCCAGCGTATCCTGCAAGCACCTGTAGGGAGGAGGACCCTGTACATAAATAATTAAAGTATAGCGCTTGAAAACGGGTGGGATTCCTCTCCAATCGATTGGCAGTCCCAGCAAGAATGCGCATGACGTTCGATCTAGCCGTAAACTACACTCCGCTTCCGCGCCCCTTAGCTGGTTCTTCGGTGGTGCCTTAAAGAAAAAAAATGGGAGATTGGGGGGGAAATGCCCGACGACCCTAAGGAATTCGGCGTCGAGAAGCCGGAGGCAGGGCAAAGGAGAGCCGAGGTCGCCCGACCAAACCTCAAGCCTGCACATGTTGCTGGGGGTGGCGCAAATGATTTTAGAGGGCACCGTTCCGTCGTCGTCCGTCTACTGTCGATGCAAGGACGAGGTCTAGCGCATCCCCAAATGGGGAAAAAGACATTACTAAACAAAAAGGTTCTGTTTAGTTCAGCCTTCTGAACAAAGCAAAGTGGAGACTGTTGGACTGAAAAGAAAGAGAACAAAAAAGAACGAAACAAGTACAATAATAGAATAGATAATAAAGGTAAGATCAAAACAGAGTTCCTTGGAATAGGAACCGTAAAACCAAGAATAATGCAACAAAAGAATAGACTGGTGTCGTAATAACACATCCCCGGGTGTAAGTCAGTGTAATCTAAAATAAACGATGTAAAAAGAAATAAAATCAGCGAAAAGATAAGTTACACAGAGTTAGAGGTAGAGATAAAGATAAAATCCGAGCAGTAAATAAAAAAGGGTAATTAGATGTCCGTGGGTTTAGGAGCAGATACACCTGGCACCTACATGGTGTTACAGCTAGTCAGCGACTCTAAGAACGGGCCATCTCTAAACCCAGACTTTCGTAAATTTCCTCAAGCACTCAAAATTCACCTTATTCGAAACGAGATCAGCGTTCCAAGCTGGTCTCGTAGTCCCTTGCAAACTTTTGAGCATTTCCTCTCGAGCATCCGCCAAAATCTCGCAGTGCTACAGAATGTGCTCGGCTGTTTGATCGGTATTACCGCAAGCGCAGTTTGAATGGGATGATAGAGAGAGACTGTGAAGTTTCCCTATGAACTCCCCATACCCAGACAGTAGTTGTGTCACATGGTGATCCTTTGTAATCGGCCACCATAACACGGGCATCAGCCTACATGGTGGTCGAAAAATCCACTAATTAATGTAAGCATAATATTTATGCAATGAATAAAGAGCCCCTTCCATTCTGAGTTTAACTGACCATCTTCCATCGTCCATCTTCCCGTATTCAACCTGTCCCATCAGTACCGGATTATCCCTAAGGCAGAGTAGGCAACTGCCTAGGGGCCCCGCATCGGCTAGGGGCCCCGCGTCCCGAGAAAAACTGACTTGCTTCAATTAGTGAGCAACGAAGTTTCGGAAAAAGTCAGTTTTCAAGATGTTTTCATTTTTTTATTAGAAACGTTTACAGGTTAATAACATTAGGTACACGCATTAAAGAAAACAACAAATTATAATAATAATTAGCTTATAACCCAATAAATAACTAGTGTTCATATCATGCACAAACAATAAATAAAAAGTCTGTAATAAGGAACTCCAGTGAAAAATATTATGGCTTTAAAAAAATATGTTCATATAGACCAAGAAACGCTGATTCTGAATATATACGTTTTATTTCATAATATTAAACGCAGAGTTTTTAAAAAATTATTAAAAAGTGCCTTTTTAAACCTCTCCTCAAAATACAGCGTCAAGTTGGCATTACTGAAATGGTTAACGATGACGTCACTGTTAACCTGTCACCTGGTTAATGTTGTCCGCGTTGAATGTTGTATTGACATTTGAAAATTGACACATATGCAATTCAACATTTCGTGTTTTTGGTTTATTTTCATACTGTTTATAGAGATTTAGATAAATAATAGTTATTGTGTTTATTGAAACATAATTTAGGCCCTCAACAATTTACGAAAAGGGCTATATTTGCGGACAATCTGCAATAAATTTTGCCTATTTGAGGTTAAAGTCGTGTCATATTTGACATTGTATTTTCAAATTGTTTTTAGTATAGGGCTTTTTTACAAGTTACTACACAATCGTCATGATCAGTGTATTATAAATACCAGTGTTTCTGTATGTGTTATACATAAAACAATGTACAAAATCACGCCTGAACACAAAATTGAAGAACGATGTCACTTGTATTTGCAATGAAAAAGATGATTTATTATTTTTATATTGCACTTTGTTAAAATACAATAACAGTAGCGGTGAAATGTGGACATTTTACCAATGTTTTTCTATATTAAAGGCAGTTAATCTTAAATTAAAAAAAACGCCTCAATTTCTCACACAAAAGTCATTGAGTCACCTATATTCATTTTATTCCGCCATTTTCTTAAATTCAAAATCAGGGATGCTCTGCCCAAAAAAATTATTTCCCTAGATTTCGAAGTGAAATTTCCCTAGAATTTCACATTTACGCAATTAACTAAGTAGCCACCTGATTGTGTAACACTAATCCTGTTATATGTTAATTAATATGATTAATTAATTGGAAAGATATCGGAACTTGGTAAATATACTTATAATACTGTGCTTTTCCAAATAAAACACTTTTTGCTACGTGAAGTAATAATTTAAAAGTACGAATACACTCACCACTGAATTAGAAACTGAATTCCAAATTAAAAAAAAACACTTTGCAAAATAAAAATCAACCGCAATCACCGAAAAAATAGAACTTAAAACACAAATTAATTTTTTTTTCAGAGGTCTCATTTATCTTTTTAGATACATATAATATCATTTTGAGTTGTCAGTGTTAAAAATAACATTGCATGGTAAGTGCAACAATAATTAAGAATCATGGGAATTCCAAAAAATATATATTTATAAATAATACCAGTAATATTGTCATATGTAATAAAAAATTTGCCAGAGTTCGAAATTTCCCTAGATTTTGTCCTGATTTCCCTTATCCCTAAAAAATATTTTTCTCCCCTAGATCTAGGGAAATTTCCCTTGACATAACATCACTGATTCAAAATGACAACTTAAAAAGTAAAAAAACTATCGGTGGGTGAAGACCACCATAGATACGGTGCGTTTCTGGGAGTCTTTAAAAGTTAAAACTTTGACAATTATTTTAACTATTAAAACTAACTATGAAAATAAAAATAAAATGCAGTTATTTAAGTTTGAAGGTCTTTATTCATTAAAAAATAATAAAAAATTGGACTGGAGTTCTCTATCAAAACAAATATATAATCATAGTTGTATTTTACTTTTCTTTCCTTCTTTTTGTTACAACATTCCCTACTTAGTATCTGAAGTGATTGAAGGTGCCGTGTGTGGTTTATATTGGCATTTGTTTTGTTTTATTTCTAATTATATGTTTAAAATATAAATGTTGTACAAGCTTCAGTATGCACTACCTGTCTGCTTGCTAAAATTCTTTGGGAAAGGTTGTCTGGAAGAGATCACTTTAGTGACAAGACGGCTCTTTGTAATTATTTTTTTAACAATATATATTTTTGTTTCTACATATGTATGTGTCCTTTTATGTGCAATAAAGGGTTATTGTATTGTATTCGTTTTCTTTATTAAATGGGGTGATGGCATGCCTTTTGTAACGTAGTAAAATAATTATCCTCAGCAAAACTTTGAAAGCGTTTTTCTCGAAAGTTTTTTAACACGTTTTTCAACCTGGTTGACAACGTATTAAAAAAAACTATACATTCGATTTGCATGCACCAAGTTACATAATATATTTTCCTAGGTAGTCGGAGGGAGTTTTTTTCGATTTTTTTTTTATTTTTGGCAGCATTTTGAAGTGAAAAACGCGATTTTGACTAAAAAATTTCGGTGAATTTGTTATTATAAAATGGTAAAAAAAACTCATCGTATCGGTGAAGTCAAGATTTTAAGTTATGATAGTTATGATGTTCACAAACTTCAGAAATATTGTTTGCGAGAAAACCGATTTACAATTTTTTATACTCGAAATATACTTGAATCGAGCATGAAACGCTGTACCTTCGTTAGTTTTGCTCCGATTTATTTGAAATGTTGACACAATACTCAATATACTGACATGTTTTACATTCAGAAAAAATAAAGTTTTAAAACCTTACCTACCCCCCCCCCCCCCCCTTAAAGTTTGGTTAATGATTTGAACAAGGGAACAAGGAGGCGTTTCAACCCCCCCCCCCCCCCCCCCTCCACCCCCCGTTAGTCCACCATTGGTAAGGGGGCCCCCGAGACGTGCGTTGCCTAGGGGCCCCGACATGGTTAAGAGCCAAGCAGGGCAATGGATTTTGTCGAAATTTGACAAAATAGTTTTAAAAAATTGTCGCTTATGTCGCCCTCGTCGCATTTTAAGTCGATTCCGCAAAATGTTATTAAACTTTGTTACTTGACATGGATTTGACCTTAGTATCTGCTCGTAAAAATCCGAAGTTAAACGATCATTCCCGAACACAAATTAAAAAAAGAACAAATATGTCTTTACCGAATTCGTTACTCGCAAGATATCGATTTTTCCCTATAACATGGGGAAATTTCCCTTGAGATTCCCTATTGTGATGATAAATAATTACAAAAATAAAATTAATTGCTTTTTAAAAACTGACGGATATTCACGATTCAAATAGTATGGTTTTAAAAGTAAATTGCCATTTGTTTATGGGGTTTTAATACTAAAATCTGTTTATTTTTTATTTAAAAAATATAAACAACAAAAAGTTAATCAAGTTCTTTAATAATCTACATCTTCTCAACATGACATTAATATTGGAGGTGTATTGATTTATTTTACATGTATACAAATATTCCCAGATTTTACAATATGTACGCAATATTCCATAAATTCTGGGATTTTTTTAAAGGTTTCCAACCCAGAAAGACACGTGCAGCCCGCCAAGCGAGAAAAAATGTCTCGCTGGATTGTTAGGGCTGTCACACCATGGAAATATAAACACGGTGGAAAAATAAATTTATTTATTTGAATGTTTAGGTATTTACAGTAGGTAGCCATAGAAAAAATTCGAGTGCAATTTACATGCGGTAGAAGCGAAACTTTACCAAAACAATCTCAACCAATACTTGAAAAGTGAGTTCACAATCAAAGCGACCAATGAGCGCAGACCTAACGTAATTTCCGTTTCATATCTCAACCAATAGGAGTCTTTAAAAATGACATCATAATCAAAGCGGCCAATGAGCGCAGTTGATGCGTTGCAGATGCGGTAATCGTCATTTCCGTTTCATCCGAAATCCAAATCACAGCGGAGCTATAGAATTTTCACTTCAAAAAACAGGTTTTATAACATGAAGAAAAAAAAACATAAAACTCACTTCAGTACTAAACAGCGATTATAATTGTTATTATTAATCGCTGTTTAGTACTAAAGTGATTAATAAAATAATATTATAATATTATTTTATTAATCACTTTATATTATAATATTATTTTATTAATCACTTCAGTACTAAACAGCGATTAATAATATTGTTATTATGAATCGCTGTTTAGTACTGAATTGATTAATAAAATAATATTATAATATCATAATATTATTTTTTATGTGCCCGCCAAATAATTTTATATTATTGTTCTGCAAAATTATTATTATTTACTATGAAATAAAGATATTCTGCAATGCGCTATATATAATGATTTATTTTATCACTTTTATGTAAAACGTCTTTTAGGCGTATAAATAAATAAAAATTTCAAATTCCAATCTATAGTCTCATCGAGACAGCATAGTAACAATCTGGTACTGGTGCTGCATGTAACTGTCTTTTAATAGTAATAATTTGATAACACGAAGACAATGGCTGAAGAAGTCGGAGATGCCCGAGGAAGAGATTAATCAAAAAATTATTTGTATCGTAAAACCAATGTTTAAAAAAGCTTTTTCAATTCTTACCATTAATTTTCAATTTGAGAGGCGGGAATGGGTACCGCCGCCCCGGGAACCTTTATTGGATAACCAACACCTCTGCCATAGGTCACCTCAAGTAGTTCGCTACGTTTGGTGATTTAGCAAGAGTGCCCGGGTTCATGGGGTGCTGTTCGTCTAGGTCTTGGAGGTGGATGACCAGGACACACTGAACCCCAGATTCCTACTTACCCCTTAAACCCTTTTTCCTTCCCAGAACTCCCCTCTCCTTCTTTTCCTTAAAAAACCCACTACACAGCATGCCCAAAGATGACATAGGCCCTGAGGTAAATTATTTTCCTCAGGGCCTCCTGTGTGGAGCTCATGTAAAAAAAATATTATTATTTCCACCTTAAAACTACACCCAGTTTTCAGGTAAACTAGAATTCTCAACATCACAACTTTACACCAAACCATTTAAAACCCCGAGCCACTCCGGGTACTCAGCCAGGTAGTAGTTTTACGCATAAACAGAAAAAAGATAATAAACTTATTTAAATTTGTTTAAAACCAAGGACGCGTAGGTGAGTTAAATTATGAATAATAATATTTAACCATTTATGTATTTGCACAGCCCTTGTGAAACCGTTCGAAATGCCCCTCCAGACTCACGGCGAGAAGCCCCGAGAACACCCGAGAAGCGTGAATGGATGTGTTTCTCGCATTCTCTTTCTCGTGCTCGGCTGTTCTCGGATGGCTGTCGGTAAATTTGGCCGCTTCAAAGGATTTCTCGGGCGAGAAGCGAGAAGGGTCTACACTCACGTTTTGTCTCAGTGTTGTTTAGTGAGCGGTTGAGAGTAGACGTGCGATATATTTTTGTTTTTGTATCGAAAATTTTGTTTACTTTAAAATGTGGAACAATCAACAAGAGTTGGAATTTATAGAGTATTTCCAAAATGAACCGGTGTTATGGGACGCAAAACATCGGAATTATAAAGACAAAAGCTTGAACCACGATGCGTGGAACAGACTAGTAAACTTTTTAAATTCTCCGCTTGGCTCAGCAACTAGTTCATCCAACTGCTTTAGCATACTGAAACTAAAGAATACAGTTTATATATAAGAATACATGATTATAATAATAACGAAAGAATATTAAATAAAAAAAATACCAACCCTGTTCTGTTTCGATGAATTTGCGTTACCCACCATCGTCTGGCTTTTCTATTTTTTTTAACTTTATTTTTAGTTACAACAAAATAATAATATGCCATGGCGCACAGAGCCAAACTTGCTGCATTTTTAATATCGTCTGTAATGTCGTCCATACCGGATGGGAAACAGATCACGAGTGAGAAAAATGAGAGTGTGGATAAGTGCTTGTTCTCGCGAGAAGTCTCGGCGAGAATGAGAGTGTGGATAAGTGCTTGTTCTCGCGAGAATTTCTCGCCGAGACTTCTCGCCGTGAGTCAATCGCCTTGAAATATGACACTCACTTTTTTAATAAAATAAAAGTTGAAATACATGCTTGCTTCGAAAAACTAGGACAACACGGATATTGGGCTTGTATGTGGGTATTTAATACAAAAAATATTAGTAATCAGATATAAATGTCCCTGGACCGTCTGCAGCTTTGATGAAGCGTTATATAAACGAAATGTGCAGGCCAAAATAGTTCGTTGCTACTAAGTTATTAATCATGCTGCTAAGTTATAAATTTTTTTAATTGTAAAAAAAAAATATTAAATCCATATTTTTTATTTAATTAAATGGAGACAATATTAGCGAAACTCGATCGAAAATCCGAGACAGAAAAATCAGAAAAGATATTGGCTCCGCTGGGACTCGAACCCAGGACCCTTTGCTTACATGGCAAGAGCTCTACCGATTGAGCTACGGAACCCATATGAAATCATTTTTAACTGTATCATACTTCGACTAAGAACTACCAACATTATCTTCATTTTCTTAACGCACATATTATTGGCTGCTATCTTTATATATGATTGCAAGATTCAACTCGAACTAAATGCAATCTAGATAGTGTCTGGATAAATTTTTATCCATTTTATTTTAATACGCGACATCTATTGACTTTTCTGCAAGTATTCTTATATTTTTTAAATCGAAAAACCAATTTATTTTATTTTTATTCATATTTATTATTGGTTATTTTTATTTATAGCTCTTTCGCCTACCGAAGTCGTTTCCGAATCAATACGCTTAACGTTATGCAAATAAATTTATACGTACATCTAGGAAATCTTAGTAAAGCAGAATTTGGTATCAAACAAAAATGTTAATAATATTCTGAAATTAAAATGTTACGATTATTATGAGGTAAACAATATATTTAAAAAATATATGAGGGAAAGAATTAGAAAAAATGTTTCGTTAACCGATTACTGTATGAACCGATCATCGAGTGATTACTGTATTTTATGCGCCTACGAATTTGTTGAACTTATATCGGAAGGTTTTATCATAGCAATGACCGCGTCGTTAAACCATGCCCGTTTTCTGTTTCCTTTCGACTTATGTACTACAAATTAGCGAACGACCTTTAATGGATTGTGGTCATTCAAGTTATAGTGTACATATATTCAATTCGCACAACTACAGTCCTAATTTTGAAATACTACTTTACAGAACAAAGCGCTTGTCTCCGCGTAATGAATCGGAATTATTTTTGCGTTCGTTTTTATGTGTATTTGGTGTTATAAAAAATCATATATTTCCAATAAAATCACAAAATTCTCACCTTTTTTTTAAAAATTGTCATAGTTAAAACATTGTAGTTTTGCATTATATTTTTTGTTCAATAATTACCAACTAGTTTAATGTGTAAAAATAATTTCAAAGTTGATTGATTTATGTAGTTTTAAAAATTATTAATACACTATAAATTAACTATATTACAAAAATGTGAATATGACGAGGTATAGGTTGATATTTTTTCTACGATAATATTATTTTTTTTCGTATTGTGTATGGTCACAGAAGAAAAAAAAATGGAGATCGATTGACGATTTATAGAAAACGGTTCTTGAACAAACAGTTATAAAGTATGATAAACATATTTTTTAATATTTTATTTTAACTGACAGGCATAAAAAAAGCATTTATCTAATTTTTTTTTGTATCGAAAATTTATTTTGGGATGGTGTTATGGACACAGGCGACTTCAAAAATGCACAAAAACCCTAAATATTGCAAAATCCCTCGTGCTCTGTTAATCCGGCCCTGTGTCCCATCGTTCTTGCCATTCTCTCAGCGTTCTTTCTCGCATCTCTCTGAGAAGACCTGGGAAAGACACCGCCCCCCTTGTTATTAGTTCAATGCCAAGATGGACAGCGGGTCTGCCTCTGGTTAGGCTCTTCTTTGTAAGCACCTCTCTAATTTCAAGGTCTATTGGCAAGTCTGTCTAAGGCAAACTGGCAGAGCGTCCGAAGAAACTGTTCTATAAGCACCCGAAAGCGCCAGTAAGGGGACTCGCTGACCTCTCTTGAGTGCCGAGAGGATGAGTGTATTCCCCAGGCGGTGCTCCCACACAGAGGCCGCGTAAGTGACTTGCGCCTCGTATATCCCCCCTGTACAATAGACGGAGCGCTAACTTTCCGATAGCTGATGACGATCAGGTTGATTGAATGTTTGAGAATGGAGAGTTTTCTGGAATACACAATTCCGATAAGTAAGTCGGAGCCATTCCGTTAAGGGACTTGACAGCAGAGCTTGAACTGGATTTTTTGAAGACATTTGAGCCAGTAAAGATTTTTGAGATGCTTTGAAATATGGGAATATTTAGGTACGCCGGTGATAAGTCTTGCCGCAGCGTCGAAAACGGATTGTAATTTGTTGATTTGATATTTTGGAAGACTTGCATGTATTCCGTTGCAATAATCTAGACGTGAAACAACATACGAATTGACTAGTAATTTAGTCATCTCTGTTGGCAGGTTTCTCTTTACACCTACTGCTTAAATTTTCCTTAATTGAAAGAATCCCGTACTTGCGGTTCTGCTCTCTTGAGTTTTAGGGGAAAAATCAGCATCCAGATATTGTTTCCTGAAATGGTTATTGGGAGTTATCAATGTTATGCTGACGTCTGCTTGTGGCGGTCCATAGAAACTCAGTCTTTGACGGGTTCAGTTTCAATCTATTTGAGATGATCCAGCGGGTGATCAATTATGCGAGTTTTTGAGACTGTCTACTTCCTCTTGTAAGTAGTTAAAATGAACTTGTTGGTCATCAGCGTAGCATTGAGATAGGAGGCCAAATGATTCGATTATTTTAGCGACATAATTTGTGAAGAGGATGAAGATAAGTGAGCCCAGAACTGACCCCTGGGGTACTCCAGATCAGGGGTGTTACGGATATTCTGCTCCAGATGAAAGGGTTGCATATTTTGATTGATTTTTCCCCACCTTTACGGCTTGTAAATGGTTGCCCAAGTACGATATCAGCCAGCTCTTAACGCTGCCATTTAAACCAAAGGATTGCTATTGACATTGCCACTTGTATTGTTGTTAATTTAAATCTCCCAGTAGAACATGATATGGTTAATTATGGTATGATTGACATTTCCACTTGTATTATTGTTAATTCAAATCTCCCAGTAGAACATGATATGGTTAATTATGGTAAGTTAATATGGTTTTGGCTTCGAGTTGTTTGAGTGACGTGATGTTTAGATTATTGAAAATGTGGTCAGAGCAAGATCTGATAGGGACTTTGAGTAGGAATTTTCAAGATGGCTTTTTGCATTATAATTAGGGGATTCAAAGTGGCGTCATTTGCATTTCCTTTACAATTTTTTCATACCTATTCTAATAATGATTGACATATAGCCATGTAGATTCTAATGAGTTCTCTTTTTCCAAGAACAAAATGTATGTAGGTTTTTTTTAATTTGTGATGATGCTGTGTGGAGGGTCTTTTTGATTAGAGGAAGGTGTACGCACGCATATAACGTACTTGGGTAAAGAATGGCCTAATAGAGCCACTCCGAGCAAATTGACGGGCTTCATTGTGATTATGTCCAGATCACTAAACAAGAACGATACACACATTTTTTTTTTAATTTTCTTTATTCATTTTGTTTGTTACAGGTTTGTTTTACATGGTTTTTCGACTACCAAGCTAGGCAAATTCCCGTATTATGGTAGTCGAGATTCATAAGATGTTATATTAAGCATATAATATTAAGTATAATCATCCATATATGTAGATGAAAGTACAAACATACAGCATACATATTAAGGAAAATATTCATACTAGTATTAGGTACATGATCACATACAGGAAAGGAGTTAAACTAGGTGAATCTTGTATAAATACAAATAAAATAGAATAAAAAATAAAAATAAAAATAAAAGTAACAAATAATAATATTTTAAGGATAATAGAAATAAAAATAAGAATAAACATATAAATCATCTAAACAGATGAACAAAGATAATCTTAGACCCCAAAAAACAAAAATAAAAGCAGGTAATCCTAGGCAGCGTATGAAATGGACGAACGATGTCAAAAAATATGAAAAAAAGCATCAGCGTAATATAAAGTTTTCGTTCAAAATTAATTTAAGTATAGAAAATAAGAACAATTTTTAAGATGTAAGGCATTCTTTATAATATTTCCTTCCCTGAGTAAATAACCAGTTCTGTATATTAATGGCATAAAGATCATCAGTTTTCGATGTCTTAATATCAATACTCAGTAAGTTAAACATTTTAGGCGCGATGTAAGAGAACTGTCGTTGGGCGAAAGCTGTTTTTGTTGGAGGTATTTTGCATTTTTGGTGTGATGAATAGCGGGTGTAAATATTTTGTTGAGTTTTGAGTGTTAAATCATTTTTCCTTAAGTGTATGAGAATTGTCTTGACGTATAATTGTCTAATGTCTAGGATTGCGAATTTTTTAAAAAGTGGCTCTGATGGGTGAGATGGGTGACATTTTAATATAATCCTTAGTAGCAGCTTTTGAATTACAATCATGGGATATATAATTGAAGCTGCACAGCCTCCCCATCCCACAATACTGTATGTGGCTATTGATTGGAAAAGTGCAAAATATATGGATCTCATTGTTTGAAGGTTCAGGATTGATCTGAAAGAGAGAAATATATGGCACAATTTGCGGAGTCTTTTTGTTGTGAAATTGACATGGTCCTCCCAACGCAGTTGGTCATCTATAACAATCCCCAAATATTTAATTTTGTCGGATTTTTTTAGGTTGGTACATGAGCAATTATTGTGGGGAGGCGTAGGGGTAATATGGTTCTGTGAGCATGAGTGAATGATAAGATTAGGACAGTTTTGAGGAGGAGTGACTTTACGTATGGAGAAGAGTAAATATTTTGTTTTGTCAATATTAAGAGTCAGAAGGTTGTCGTCTAACCAATGTTTTACTTTATTTCTGCCCTTATTTGCTTTTTCCATAGTTGAGTTCCATAGTTGAATTTTCAGCTTCAAAGATGATTACCGTATCATCGGCAAAAGATATTATAGTTCCATCAATTTCCAAGTTACATAAAGTGTTAATATATATTTAAAAGAGAAGTGGGCCTAATACAGTACCTTGAGGCACACCGTACGTGATTGGTAAACTTGTACTTCTGTATTCTTTAGCAGAATTTACAAGAGACGATTGTGACCTATTTGTTAGGTAGTTCTCAAACCATTTGAGGGGAATACCTTTTATTCCTACCTGAAGGAGTTTCTTCAAAAGTATGCGGTGAGAGACAGTATCAAAGGCTTTGGCTAGATGGTTATCAGAAACTACTTTTGTAAAAGTTGCAATTGCATATGCGGCACTACGACCTTTGCGGAAGCCATATTGATTTCCTGACAGAATGTCATTGTCTTCAAGAAATTTGAATAGCCTTCGTTTAACCGTTTTTTCAATTATTTTTGATATTGGACTCAGCAGGGATATTGGTCTATAGTTATTCACTGAAGATCTGTCCCCTGATTTATAGATAGGAATAATTGTGGAGTGTATTAAAGAATTTGGGAAGAGACCAGTTTGAAAGCTTAGATTTATGATATGTTTAAGGGGCTTAGTGATGATTGGTTTGAGGTGTTTGATCAATTTAGTGATATATTGTCGATTCCAGTTGAATATGTGTTTTTGAGTGATGAAATAATTTCAGTGATTTCTCGTTCTGTGGTAGGAGTGAGATTAAATGGATCATAACTAAGATTAACGATCGATATAATAATATAATCGATGTAAAATTAGGAAAATATATCAAGTACTTAGGTGTAACTATAGACAGCCAACTCAAATGGACTTACCATGTAGAAAAAACTGTAAATAAACTGAGATACTTAAATTATATATTCAAACGTATGAGCAATATCGTCAATACAAGAACCATGAAACTTGTTTATGATGCATTGGTGCTTTCGTCCATTTCCTATGGAATAATCGCCTGGGGAGGAACATACAATAACCATATAAAACCATTGGAAATTGCTCAGAAGTCCATCATTAAGGTAATGTGCCAGAAGTCCAAGATGTATCCTACCAATCAGCTATTTCAAGAAACTGAAATACTAGAACTAAGGCGGATCTACTGTATCCAATGTCTCAAATATATTTTTACACGTCCAAACAGTTTCAATAAAAACACATATCGTTCTAGCCAGAGATATAACACGTGCGTGTACACAGTGCCTCACTGCAAAACCAGACTGGCCCAAAGACACATTACCTACATTGCCCCAAAACTATTCAATTCCATACCCCACTCCATCAGCAAGGATCAAAATCTGAACGTACTTAAAAAAAATGTTAAAATCTGGGTAAAAAATAATTTGGAACTGAATAAGTTTTTTCTGTAATTCAATCAGCTTCTAAAATGTGGAGTCTTTCTGAATATTTAGAATAAAAACAGGAAATATATATATATACATATATATATATATATATATATATATATATATATATATATATACTCGTATGTACATGTGTATTTAAGTATGGGTGTAAATGTGTGTTTATCTTAGATATATTTTTAAATTTTTATACTCGTATGAAGTCAATCATGTTGAACACTGTAGGCACTATGCATATATATTTTAATTTGTGTGTTTATCTTACATATATTTTTAAATTTTTAAACTCCTACGAAGTCATTCATGTTGATCACTGTAGACTCTATGCTTATATATATATTTTTTATTTTTTTATAATTTTATTTTAACTACCACTGTTATCCACATAATATAATACCCACACACAGGCTTCGCCTTTGTGGGATTTTTTTTTGTTACTTACATTTTTTGTTATTATATATTTACCCATATGTAAATGTACCAAAAAAACTTTGCTAATAAAAAAAAATAAAAAAAATATATATATTATTTGCAAGGTTAAATTCTGACATTCCGTTTTTATCTAAAATATTATTTGCTAAGTCTGATCCGACTGTGGAGAAGAATTTATTGAAGTGATTTGCGATTTTTTCTGGATGATTTGTTGTATCTAGTGTTTGGTCTGCAATGGTTATTTTATTTATAGGTGCGGTAGTTATGTTGGTATAGCAAATCTCTTTGACAACATTCCAGATTTGTTTATTGTCATTGGCGGCTTCCTTGATCTGTTTTCTGTAGTATTCGTCTCTAGCTCTACAGATTATTTTTTTACAAGCATTTCTGTATCGTTTGTAACATAGGAGAGATTCGTGATTATTGGGGTTGTTTTTACAAAATTTGTGAAGTTTATTACGCTTGTGAATACAGTGTAGAATGCCATTTGTTATCCAAGGCTTGAGTTTAATTTTGCGACTACTTTGTTTGTTGTTAGTGTTGGATGTGGAACTTTTTAAATGGTTATGTATGGTGTCGATAAGAAATTCGCACGCTATGTTTGGATTTATTTTATTATGTAGTATGTATGTAGGTACTCACTGCAGTTATAACGATATCTCCTGGTTTGGTATTCATTCGGTGACGTATTCACTTGTGAGATTCACGAATATATTCCCGAGGGAGCGATATGGTTTTGGGTTATTCACAACCACGATAAAACATCCGAGTCCTGTAGTCGATGTAACACGGAGCAAAACGATGAAAATAACGATAAGAATCTTGCTTCATGTCGCAAATTACGATTAGATCAACATCGGCACGCGTTGCGAAGTAATTGTTTAGGTACTTGCGCGTCATCCAAAGTCACGATACGGTTCTTGTTAACCGACTGGCGATTCTTCCCGCATCTACCTTGCAGGTACAACATAAAAGTGCGGAATCCAATAATGAGAAATCCTGTCTAAAATCATATATTCCATAGGCTGAACGGAACACAAATACGAAAGAAGCCAAACAGGGTTATGAAACCGAAGGAGTAAACCTTGGCCTTGAAGAGACTCATGTTGTAGGAAGGAGGGAACACAGGGGCCGGCAAATCGTTCCACAGCCGAGCTGTTGATCTCAAGAATGAGTTGAAGAAGCGACCCGTTCTCATGTGACAAGTGTCAACCGTGTACTCCATTTGGGCGCGCGTTTGGCGTGTTTCCAGGCTTATCAATGGAGGGCCTGTTCGGGAGATTGCTTCCGTTGAAGGAGATTAGATTTTCATTTCGATCCCCTTTAGACAAACTTTAATCAAACATGATTGGGTCTTTAAAACATTAAATATAAGATTATTTTTACCCCAAGAGAAAACACTCTCGAGATAACCGACCATTCTTTGCTTCAAAGCCCTCCGAGCCGTTGCAGTTCGTGTACCCTTTGGGGGCTTGTGAAACAGAAAACCATCATGTACCTACTGTCAACCGTATACCGTATACCCATTAGCGTCTCCCACATGCACACTTCGGAGCGACCGAGTCCCGCGCCACTTAAGTAAAGTAAAGACCGATAGGTTTACAGCGCAGTTCACTGTGAGACTTTTATGCGCGGCGGCCTTAAGACGACAATATACCCTAAAATGTATTCAGAATCTTAACAACGTAAGTAAAGAAGCCGTGGATACAAATTGCAACTCGCGACCCGTGTATTGGACGGACCTACTATCGAATTTGCCCTATCAAAGAAAATAAGAAGAAGACGAATAATGTGGGAATCTTAACGACGTAAGTGAAGAAAGCGTGTAAACAAATATACACCGCAGCACGGCGTATTGAACGAACGTACAGTCGAATTCACCCTAGCAGGCCTGGTGATTCGACCTTTCTGCCGCGTCCTTTTTAATTAATTCTGAAGAACGTGTTACAAATATTTCAAATGTGTCTACATGTTGTCCTCACGAAGTTATTAATTCACCGTCTAGAAAAATAAAATCTGGTGCTTACCGCTAACTTTATAGTTGAAAAACGGGTTATAAAGTTTTAAAATCGTTATACAGAAAATATATTAATGGTAAGGTACTAATTTTATTAATCTAAAATATAAATAACTTGCATTCCTTGTGCGACATGGAAATAAAAAAGTTGTTTTAGTTACGAATTCGCCGGAAATGACTAAAATGTGAGTTTTGAGCAAACAAAAATTGTAAGGGTTGTATACCGCCTTAAGTGGCGCGGGACTCGGTCGCCTTACATTCATTGAATGTAAGGAAGAGGTGAAATAATAAGCAACCGCCTGATTCGACCTCTCCCTCAAAAAGTCGGCAATCAACGGAATTAAAGTTTTTTAGGTGATGAGGAGAAAAGAAGGTCTAAGAAGGAAAGGGTATGAGGGGTAGGTAGGATGCTAATAAAATGTTAACAGATGGCAACTTGACGAAAGCAAATATGTATCAAGACAGTTTTTTAATGTTCTGAGAAATGTGATGAGATGGATTGTATTGTCAGGATTACTCCTAATAACAAATTGACGAACTTAACCTCTTGAGCCGAATAAAGAAACTGAAATGTCAGCTCCAATTCGACTAACTTAGACGACTTAAGTATTTTCGTTATTTGGTTTTAGGGTGTTATGCCGTGTTGCGCTACCTCCTTCTTTAGCCAACGTTTCGGACAGCGTTGCAGTGTCCATCATCAGGGCAGCTCCGGTAGATGTGTACCGAATCTGCCCTGATGATGGACACTGCTACACTGTCCGAAACGTTGGCTAAAGAAGGAGGTAGCGCAACACGGCATAACACCCCAAAAACAAATAACGAAAATACTTTTGGCCGTAAAAATCTTAAAACGTATCTAACTAAAGTACTGTTTGAATGCAAAAAGTTTTTTCTCGAGAACAGCGCAGCATTAATATTTACATGTACAAAAAATTTTAAAACAAAGTTTAATTAACAAAATTATACACTTGTTGAACTCCTTTGTGCAAATTTCTACGATAAATGAAAACTATTTATTGTAGGTACCCACAAATATTTATTTTATGTACTGATATATATTATTTTTCTGCTTTGTGTAAAATTTCGACTGCATTATGTTTTTAAAAGCCCTACATAAATATGGGTCGGTATCAAGGACTAAATAAATTACCAACGAGAAGAATTAACGTACAGGACATAACATAAGGACTTAGCTTACAGTTCAAATACCGACCGTCACTCGTGGACCCACTGACCCCCAGATTCCTACCCACTCATCATACATTTTTCCTTGCCAGAACTTTCTCTTTTTCCTATACTTAAAAAGACACTCAGCATTCCCTAAGGTGACATAGGCCCTCGTAGAAATTATTTTTCTCAGGGCCTCCTGTGTGGAACTAATGTAAAAAAGATGTTATACAAATATGGTAGCGGTTTCCATGGATATTATTTAGTTTTTAAGTTAAGTAAAAAAAATATATTTCCATTTTGACCGCCATTTTTAAACTGTTTGGATAGAATGTTTTATTGGTACGCCAAGTCCTTCTCTTAGGTATTTTATGTAGTTATTGGTCGGCATTTTAGTTACTTTTGTGCTCGCTGAAAGAGATTTACGTCCGTCAAGTTGCTGTCTGGTAGGAGCCCTGGTAAGATAAGCCTAGTGATACCATTACTAAAAAATACAGATATTCCGGCACCATGTTTTACACATTTTCTTGGTGCCGCCTACGAAAGAGAAACTTACTAACGAAGCATTTTTCAATCCATTTTTGGTTTACGTATCCACAGTAGCAATGCCTCTGACTTCGCAGTTAAGTTTGTATATGTGCAACATCCAACCCTGTTTCGTCTCTAAAAAGTTAAGTACTTTTCTTAGTTTTTCTACTACGTTTTTTCCTGGGAATTTGTTACACTTCTGTTTTGTGACTTTGTCTGTGGTTCACCTTTGGAAGAACGGGGTTGAAGGCGAAAGAAGTTTTGCCCGTAATTAACTTTTCTCCTCTTCCAGCAAAAACATGGCGGAGAGCGAGCCCGTGGTCTTCGATTTAGATCCAACAATCGAAGATGTCACTCCAAAGGACATTGAAAGGTTGTGATAACATTGCAATCACACTATATCGTCATTTCATAATTTGTCATCATTGCACAAAGCACATTCTAAACTAACTTTGTATGGCATATTTACATATTTTACAACTGTCATTGTTCGTATTACCGAGTAATAACATTATGTTTGTGTTCGGATTGGCAGGGAGGCTGAGGACAAGAAAGAACATGGCAACCAGCTATACATTGTCAAGAATTACAAAGCTGCTCTTGTCCAATACACTGCAGCCATCAACTTGTGCCCTGATAAGTCTTCGTACTATGGAAACAGAGCTGCTTGTTTCCTAATGCTTGGCCAGTACAAAAATGGATTAGAAGACGCCAGGCGTGCTGTTGCGTTGGATCTTTCCTTTGTGAAGGGCTATGTCCGCATTGCCAAGTGTTGTCTCGCCTTAGGTTTGTTCCCATTTTCAAAAATTTTTATTTCGTCATTTCATTGCCTCATTTTACAAGTTATATCGAAAATTAGTATTATTTCTAACGGAAGTATATTTTGTACTTTATGACTTCACCTTGCCAAATGCGCTTATCTGGCATTTGCTACAAAAGGTGGAATAGATAAATTTATATATTATGCAATTGAGGTAAATATATTTTTTTTGTTTATCAACATGCCACAGATATCTTTTTATTTTCTTTGCAACATTTTTCCTTACGCATTTGGTAATTATCGGTTCGGACTGGCTACGCTTATTATGAATAATTTTTAGAAAAAAACTTTAGATTCGCTTTAATTACTATAAAAGGAAACTTTTTGGCTTTGGGGCGGCGGAAAATAATGCATTTTAATTTTCAATTGCATAAAACCAAAATTCACTTCGCGAACCGACGCAGCCAAAATCCGCGGCCGTAGCTGTCACTGTTATGGACTGTAGCCGACTTCATGGGATACCTACATGAAATACCGCGAATCACAAATCATGTTACACAAACCTAGCGTAGCCGCTGAACTAATTGAAAACTGGGATGTTTTTCTTGCCTTGACGCGAGTAGGCGTTATAAAGGGGCACATTCTTTTGTATCACAAACCATGTTACACAAACAAGCCCGCTAGACAAATTTCATAATTACGCGCCTTATCCCACGAAGTCGGCTACAGTCGTATGAGCTCTTGCTAATTTATCAAGGATACCAACATAACAGTGAATTTCGCTGGGTCGGTTCGCGAAGTGAATTTTGGTTTTATGCAATTGAAAATTAAAATGCATTATTTTCCGCCGCCCCAAAGCCAAAAAGTTTCCTTTAATAGTAATTAAGGCGAATCTAAAGTTTTTTTCTAAAAATTATTCGTAATAAGCGTGGCCAGTCCGAACCGATATTTACCACGCATTTTTATTTATATTAATAGGGGGCTGAAAAAAGGGTAAATATCGGTTCGGACTGGCCACGCTTATTACGAATAATTTTTAGAAAAAAACTTTATTATTTTAAAAGATTCGCCTTAATTACTATAAAAGGAAACTTTTTGGCTTTGGGGTGGCGGAAAATAATGCATTTTAATTTTCAATTGCATAAAACCAAATTTCACTTCGCGAACCGACACAGCGAAAATCCGCGGCCGTACCTGTCACTGTTATGTTGGTATCCTTGATAAATTAACAAGAGCTAATACGACTGTAGCCGACTTCGTGGGATAAGGCGCGTAATTATGAAATTTGTCTAGCCGGCTTGTTTGTGTAACATGATTTGTGATACAAAAGAAAGTGCCCCTTTATAACGCCTACTCGCGTCAAGGCATGAAAAACATCCCAGTTTTCAAGTGGTTTAGCGGCTACGCTAGGTTTGTGTAACATGGTTTGTGATTTGCGGTATTTCATGTAGGTATCCCACGAAAATGCATTGTTTTCCGCCGCCCCAAAGCCAAAAAGTTTCCTTTTATAGTAAGTAAGGCGAATCTAAAGTTTTTTTCTAAAAATTATTCGTAATAAGCGTGGCCAGTCCGAACCGATAATTACCGAAAAAAGTCCATAAGTCTTAAATTAATAATATTGTTATCGTGAATGTGGTCAAACTAAAAATATGTTATGTCTGTGGTAGCTTATGAACAAAGTAACTTCATTTATTTATTACCTTATCTTCACTAATATTTTCATGACCTTGTAAAACTTGCAATACGCATTTATCTGTTTATGCCAAAATCTTGTCTCTTCCAAAATCAACTTTCTGGCCCCCTAGCATGGTTGATCGACATAGGTTCTATTGAAAATGTCGGTAACTTGCGATCGCTCCCGAGTACGACTGCAGGCCGCTAACGAATAAACAACAGTTTACGTCAAATATATTAGGAACCCCTAGTCATTGTGAACTATTGTTTGTTCGATAGCGGTCTGCAGTCGTGCTCGGGAGCGATGGCAAGTTACCGACATTTTCGATAAAACCTATATCGATCGACCATGCTAGGACCCCTGGACTCAATAATGGAAACGAAGTTTTAGCAATTAGAATTATCTATTACAGAAACATTTAAAAATTAATAGATAATAAAAGTAAATATTTTCTATTTATGAATAATGAATAGATACAACACCAAGCGATAAAGTTATAATTAATTAAGAAATCTTTATAATTCAAAGAATAACCAAATCAAATATTTATCAAATTCTGAGTGAATAATAATAATAACAATGAATAATAAGTATTGCAAAAAAATTTTATTAAAAAAAACTTAATTTGCTCATAATAATTGTGAATGAATTATATTTTATCACTACAGCTAATAAATTAAATTGACTCAAAGAATTGTTAGATATTTTATTCACTTTAGAATTATTATCATAAAAAGAAACTAGTAATTACCTTCTTTTTTTTTTTTATTAGTTTTTGGGGTATTATGCCGTGTTGCGCTACCTCCTTATTTAGCCAACGTTTCGGACAGCGTTGGCTAAAGAAGGAGGTAGCGCAACACGGCATAATACCCCAAAAACTAATAACAAAATAATTTTTTGCCGTGAAAATCTAAAATCGTATCTATTAATTACCTGTATTATAGCTGTAGAAAAGCTAGAAGTCAGAAACTAAATGTTAGTAAGAACTTGATCATAGAAATAATATTGAAAAAAATTCCCTTCACATGTCATTTGGATACACCGTAATAATTGTTACATTTGTATGTATTAAATTCCTGTCAATTTATTTTGTTCCCAATTATTAACCTATTATATGAACATTCTAGGAGATTTAGTGGGAGTAGAGCAGGCCATTGCACGTGTGGAGGAGTTGGGAGGGATGGAGAGTGTCGCCACAGAGGTCACCGCCCTGCAGGAAGTGAAACGGCTCCAGGATGATTGTCAGACATATTTCGATAAGAAAGACTACCGTCGGGTTGTCTTCCTGTCAGACCGATGCCTTGAATATTGCCCCTCTAGTTACAGGTATTTGTTGCTTTGATACTTATGTATTCAATGTTGTTTTCCTCGCTTACGTAAAATATTGAAAATCTAAAATACTTTACTCCGTTCATTCAGTAGAACATTATAGATGATATATTTAAGCCTTTCACTCCTCCACATGTGCAAATAATCCACAACTAACAGCATCCATTGAGATAAACCGTAAAATTTGGCTGTCAAAAAGTGTAGTGAAAGATTAAATTCTCGGAGCAACGACCTTGATGTACTCTTGTTTTAATGCGGTGGATAGGTTAAATCCTAAAAAGCCGTAAGTTTGTTTCGCTGTTTGATTTTATAAGTCTAGTAAAAAATTATGTTTTTGGTTTAAAGCCTGTTCAGACATCAAATATAACCGCGAGTAGATATCTGTTGAACCGCGAGCGCTTATGTTTCGTACCGTTCACATGACGCTATCAAATATTTCTTCCTATGGTAGGAGAGGAGGTCAGATGATTTAGCGAGCGGCCACGGAGTGCGCATTTTTTGTACTGAATCTATCAACTTGACATCTGTCATCCACCGGTCTAGGCAGCTCCGTAATTAGAATGGCCCCTTCCCCTGTTTTCGTCGGAGTGGGAGGGCACTTAACTGTTGGCATATCGCCTCGGGAGCAGTTACGGCATAAGATGTGCATTGTCTATGGTTGATGTGCACATAAAGCGCTTAGGTGTGAACGGTTTGAAGGGATTGTATGGAGAGCGATATTTGGCGTGCTATGATCTTTTGTATTTATATGCTCAATCTGAACAGGCCATTATGTCAGCATGAAACATAAATTTTATTTGTATTTTTGAAGCATTTGTTATAATAATCCTGTAATATAATTTACTGTTCTAAATACTATTCATTTTATTAACCTTTCTTATAATTGTTTGTGTTGTTTTAGAATTAAGATCCTGAAATCTGAATGTCTTGCATTACTCGGACGGTGCCAAGAATCACAGGAAATTGCTAATGACATTTGGCGAATGGATAATTCTAATGCAGACGCCTTGTACGTGCGTGGGTTGTGTCTTTACTATCAGGTAAATTATTATTTCCCTTGGTTTACTTTAATTCTATTCTTGTAGTGGGATTTGTGGTGGAATTCTGATTTTTACAAAGGGACCAAATTCTTCTTGTAATCAATATTCTGTTTTTAATAGGATAATGTGGACCAAGCACTGAAACACTTCCAACATGTACTCAAGCTGGCCCCAGATCACCGCAGAGCTATGGAATTCTACAAAAGAGCCAAGCTTCTTAGGCAAAAGAAGGAAGAAGGTAATTTTATCTTTTGTAAAATTTTAGCATATTCAATTTATTGGTTGCTTAACCATATTTTCAATATTATCCCTTTATTCAGGTAACGAGGCTTTCAAGATGGGAAAATGGCAGGATGCATACAACCTTTACAGCGAGGCATTACAGATTGACCCGCAAAACAAGGTGGTGAATGCCAAACTCTTCTTCAACAAAGCTACCGTCTGTTCCAAACTAGACAAGGTCAAAGAGGCCGTCCAACATTGCACCGATGCCTTAAACCTCGACGAGACATACCTCAAAGCCCTCCTCAGAAGAGCCAAGTGCCACACAGACCTGGGTGACTTCGAGGAGGCGGTGAGAGATTACGAAAAAGCCTTAAAAATGGACAAGAGCCCGGCCAACAAAAGACATCTGCATGAGGCTAAAATCGCCTTGAAGAAATCGAAACGCAAGGATTATTACAAAATTCTCGGCATTGAGAAAAACGCATCTGAAGACGAAATTAAGAAAGCGTACAGGTTTGTGAAAACTGTTTACATTTGCATAAAAGCATGACCATTGAAAAAATTTTACATTTGCATAAAAGCATGACCATTGTGTTTGACAGCTATTCGCAATTTGATCAAAGCTGAAACAGATCGAGAATCTGCATTTAAGGTTAAATGTCATGTACGTTATAATCTAGGCATTCACAGATGGCGCCAATTAAATTATTTTAGGTTTTTAATACTTTTTACACGTTAAGCTTTAAAATATTAGGGTAAATTAATTGTTTGCGCCCGTACATACTTAATATGAATATAAATAAATAGTTTTGTCCATAAACAAACCCAAATCTTTCGAGAAAGGCTGAAAAATTCAATTTTGTATTGGTGACTCAATCCAATATTGTATTTTTCAGCCTTTCTTCAAAGATTTGGGTTTGTTTATGGACAAAACTATTCATTAATATTCGTATTAAATATGTACGAGCGCAAACAATTAATTCACCTCAATATTTGAAATCAAAACGTGCAAAAAGTATTAAAAACCTAAAATAATTTGATTGGCGCCATCTGTGAATGCGCAGATTATAACGTATGTGACGTTTAACCTTAACAGGGTCTGTTCAAATGTCCAATATTCTAAATTTTCCACCTTGTCTTTAAAATGTCAGAAATCACACCGCAACGAACTTTATTAACAATGAAAATTTGCAATGCAAATGTTATACATATATTGATAACAGGGCTCACGTATTTGAATTTACATCAGCATGGTCAAAGTTATATGAGATTATTTTATCATGTGTTAGCTGAAGTCCCCAGCGTTGCCCGGGCTTTACACAGAGTTTTTTTTTTTTAAATCAGACAAACAATGGACCTTGCTCTTGTTTTGAAGAGGAAGGTCCACAGTAAGTGTGCAAAATTTCATCCATCTCGGAATAACACTGTAGATTTGTATAAAAATCAAATCTGTGCCGCCCGCCACAATTCACATTCACTTTTTTTATGTTAATAGAAAGATAGATCACTCAAGTCCCCTCATTGCCCGGGCTTTATGCTGAATTTTTTTTAATCAGATGATGACGGATAAATTTCCTCTTATTTTGAATTTCAAGCTTTCGAAATTTCATCTGGAAATATCAAAAATTTGATTTAACCTGTCAAAGGCCCGCAAATTCCAGGAAAAATACGGAAATTTCGTAACAAAACACGATTTTGAATTTTGAATTAAATGTTTTGTTGATTAATTTTGAGCTATCGTATATTTCATTGACTGAAATACGTTCCTAGAACAATAAACTATGCACCAAAACAACATTACTTGCGTTAATTACGTAAATTAATAGGTTTTATGATGTTTTAGTCGAGGAACACGCGTCAAAACTGACAGCTTCAATTTGCGCCAAAAATGACATTTCGATTCCACAGATAAAAATCATTTAAAAATAATCTGGTGTTGTCAGATGAATGAAACTAGTGGCTATATCATCAATGATGTTGGCGCAAGCGATTCTGACCTTGTTTTCATACAAATTCTGTACATAGAAGGGTCAAAATCGCGGTCAAACTTTTTTATTTCGAAATATTTTTTTCGCGCATGCGCGCAATTCCGCGGCTCCGGCCGTTTACAGGTTAAGGGGGGGGGGAAAGGGAATGGGGGTACGTTTTCGAAATCTCAAATAGACAGTGAGTGACCTTCCTCAGTGAATCAAGTTTGTAAAATTTCATCAATCTCGAAACAAAACTGCAGATTTGTATAAAAAACAAAGCCACACCGGGATCCTTATTTATACAAGGTTTTAACATACGTACTTGACATACTTTCACCAGTGATTGCTGACATTATTTGGAGTAAAAAAAAATGTAAATGAAATTTTGGATTCCACTGAGTTTTTTTATGTTTTTTTTTTCAGATCAAAAAATTCTTTCACTTTTCACTGATCACTCAACCTATTCACCCAACCCTGACCCGAATTCTCCAATACCTATTGATTTTGTACATTATGTTCCTAAAAACCCTGGCTCCCCTGAATTCTGAATTCCCGGCTTTACCCGGCGTTTTTCCAAAGTTTTTCGAAATCAGATATAGTCAGTAATTTTCCTCTTTTTTTTACATCAAGTATGCAGAATTTTATCAAGTACATATCAATTAATTGCTTTTAGGGGTGGGAAAAGGGGTGGTTTTTAAAATCTCATAAACCTTCCTCGTGTTAAGGTCAAGTTTAGAAAATTTCATCGATCTCGGAATAAAACTGTTGATTTGTACAATCAAATCCACACCACCCACCCACTACTAGGCGTGAGCGTTATTTAACGTCACTAGTTACAATAACTAGCTACGCAGTATGTAACGGAAGTAACTAGTTTCGATAAAATTACAAGTAGTTATTTTTGTTAATGCGTTATTACTGTGTTGGGTGTGATGTAAGTAACTGAGTGCAGAGTAGTTTCGCATAATTGCGTTGAGTAAGCGGGAGTGGGTTCTGTTTCTGGGAAGCGAGCGACCATTTTTTGAATTCAAAGTAAAATAATTCAGTTTGTTTTAGTTCGTCGTTGTACTTGTACAGGTGTAATTTTGAGTACTTTCGGTAAATTTTCGATCTCACTGCCAACGCTTATTACGAATAATTTTTAGAAAAAACCTTTATAGATTCACCTTAATTACTATAAAAGGAAAATTTTTGCATTTGGGGTGGCGGAAAATAATGCATTTTAAATTTCAATTGCGTTAAGTGAAATTTTATCATTGTAAACACTAATTAATCATAAATAAATTTAATGCAGTCAGTCCTAAGCCTGAATAAAATATGAAGGGAAGTTAATTTCATATATGTTGATTTCACTGTATAGCTACAAACACTTAGATACTAGATAGTGCTTTAATTTATTTTCGTTTCGTGTGTAACTTTATAGTTGGTGGAGGTATACAGTTTCATGTGTAACTGAATGAAAATAACTAGTTACAAAAAAAACCTGTTTTGAAACAGGTTACACCAATCAAGAAACTGGTTTCGTTACGTTTCTTGAAAACGGCGTAACGACCCATGTCTACCCGCTACAGGTAGAGCATGCAATACCGCCGTATATATTCAATATCGCGATATTGCGGTATCGGACATGTTATACCGCAAAATTTACGAAATTAGTAACAAAGACCGTGTATCTTCTGAACTTACGAAAACTTTAAATGGTAATCCATCTTTTGTCACAATCAGTTTTTTCGAAATAGTGTGATATCTTGCTTTTTTACCAGTGATTATAGTTTTTCGATGTGGTCTGTGGTCATCTTCGTCAATTAAGGTTGAGGTTATAATCTGTAAGCTGCTATCTCGGTAGATTGGCTGCAGCTCGTAGTTGGTGTTGCGCTAAGACAATCAACCTCTTCTGATATTTCTTCATTTTTAGCTTCAATTCTTTGCTTAGTGCGTAAATGAGTATATAATCCGCTTGTTGATCGTCCACTAGTTTTAATAATAACTGGACAGAGTTTACACTTCGCTGATTGACGATCTATAGATCGAAAAAAATGTTTCCACACTACACAGAACTTTTGAAGTCTTTGAATTCAATACCATTAATTGTAGTATTCATTTTTTACAACAAAAAAAGTTTGATACACGGATTCGAGTATAATACGTTCATATATTAGTTAAAATAATTATTTTTTCACGCTTTCACATAGTAAACAAATAAAATAGGACAGATTAGACTTGCGAGTGAGACTGAGACTGAGTAAGACTACAAATAAATGTTAGTTCGCTATAGGGAATTCAGGAATTCCCCGACACACTGTTCGCAGCGGGGATTTACCTATCACGGTTCGTTTTTAATACCGTGAAATTTGCATTTCTAATCTCACTTTTGCGATACTGAAAAACAATGCGAAATTGCGGTAACGTTGTAACAGTATTGCATGCTCTAGCTACAGGTCACTCTTATTTTTCTTTCAAGATTTCTGTTTGTGGATTTTAGATGGCAATGGTTATGGCAATGCTTGGTTGTTACAGAAAGCGGGCCCTGGTCCTCCATCCCGATCGTCACGTGGGAGCCTCGGAGACCGACCGCCTGGAGCAGGAGAGGCGCTTCAAGGAGTTGGGAGAGGCATACGGAGTCCTCAGCGATCCTAAGAAGAAGACGCCTTACGACTGCGGCCAGGACTTTGAACACGGGGAACAAGGTACAAAACACAATACAGAAAAATAACACCATTTGAAAATTTCTATCCTTATATTGTATCATCACAAAAAAGCCATACTGCTTTAACCTCTTGTTTGCCGGCGTATCGTTAACCCCTAGACCTCGGGTATGTTTTGTCGGAGGGTCAAAATATTTCTGCTTTGCATTAAAATCCAAATAAATATAATATTTCTGAATGTATCTGAAAACTGAAAATTGTTTTTGAAAAGAGATAAAATACGATAAACATAATTTTTTAATGTTATAATTTTTAATGCGAACATGAAAAAGTTTTTAAAATCGCTCATCTTACGTTTTTTCTAACTAAAATTACTGATAACAAGAAACTTTCGTTTCATAAAGTCGTACGTTTTAATTATTTTGTGGTTAACTTTTATATTTGATTACAAAGCGTGTTGTTTTCTCTTTCTAACACCGATTAGATCATACATATATCTCACCACGATAGTAAGGGAGACACAACGATTTGTATGAGACCTGTATGAGTTGTTCCCAAAAATGAATAAATTAGCCTGAGGGGCTAAGGATACTGTTAGCTATTCTGGGGAAACTAATGATGACAGATTATACAAGGTGTCCGAAAACTCGTAGTACAAGCGGGAAACTGGGGAATCCTCATCACATTTGGAGTCGATTTTGTGGTATAATTTTTTTTGATTTGAGCTTTCGTTTTCGAGTAAATCGAGTCAGAAGTTGATTTTTTTTTTGGTCAAATTCTTATAAATTATTACTGACGTTCATAGTACCTAACTAATAAAAACTAATTAAAAGAAAACAAACAAAGAAATCCGGATTTAAAGCATTATTTTGAAATTATCCATAATTTTATTCCGTGTAGTACGGTCGTTTCACGGTTAAAAACAGCTGTTCATTATTTTCGCGCTTTCAAGTCAAAGTGCAATGCGAAATTTGCTGTCCCTTTCTGCGCTCGGTTCGATCAACACAATAGAAGGGGTAAGCTACTAATCCGAATGACTTGGCCTTGAACTGTGAACTTGCGAACCAAATTCTGTACCCGAAACATACGGAAGCAAGTCCAAAAAGGTAAATGTTCAGGAGATGTTGTATGATAGATAAGAAAAAAACTAATTATTAAATCAGTTAGTTTTGTTTTAAAAAGGAGCAAATTAAACTAAATTTTTATAGTAAAGCCTTTAAAAATAATTGTTTAAAAAAAAACGCTGACTTGAGTCAACTTTTCAATTTGGGAGGCGGGAATGGGTACCGCCGCCCCGGGAACCTTTATTGGATAACCAACACCTCTGCCATAGATCACCCCAAGTGGTTCGCTACGTTTGGTGATTTAGCAGGGGTGCCGGGTTCATGGGGTGAGGTTTGTCTAGGTCTTGCAGGCGGATGACCAGGACATGCTGAACCCTAGATTCCTACCCACCCCTTAAACCCTTTTCCTTCCCAGAACTCTCCTCTCCTTCCCTTCCTTTAAAAAACCCCTCCACACAGCATCCCCAAAGATGAAATAGGCCCCGAGGGAAATTATTTTCCTCAGGGCCTCCTGTGTGGAGCTCATGTAAAAAAAAAACAAAAACATGGACTTGAGTCCTACTGCCTCTAAATGAAGTGGACTATTTTGTTATGACATGTGGTGTATTATAAAAGGAATAAAGTCCATGGTACACCCTTCTGCTTCTATGATAGTTGTTGCATCATGGTACTTGCATCCACATGCAATTTTGAAAATCTATTTTTTCTTCATAATGGGACTTCCATTCTTAACATGATAATTTACTTCAAGTCTACATCAAAAACTCATTTCTTCAAATTTCGGACTTGGACCGTTTTATCCTCGGGAACGGAAATAAAAAATGGTTGCTGACGTGGCACACAACAAACATGGCCGCCATTTGACTACAGTCGTGTTCGAACCAATTTGAACAAGCTTTTTTTATTATTTCTTTATAATGTAATAAAATTTATCAATTTAGAAGGCGGGTATGGGTACCGCCACCGCGGGAACCATTTATTGGATAACCAACACCTCTGCCGTAGGTGACTCCAGGTACTAATATCTACAGCCTGTATGTCGGACGAATATCAACAGCTCATATGTTGGACTAATATCTACGAACTTCAGAGTGTTGACTAATATCTACAGAGCTAAGATCGGACGAAAATCTATGACGGTCCTAGTGTTGACTAATATCTACAGAGCGTAGGTTGGACTAATATCTACAGAGGGCAGCTGAGCAAGAGGTTGTACGGAGAAGCTTAAATTACTTCAATTACGTAATTACTAATTACGTAAAGGCTTAATTGTTTAAAGTACATGCAGTTTTTGCATAATATTACGTATTTTGCTGTTTACGAGGACAATAATTTATTGAACATAATTTATTGGTCATAATACAAAGATATTTATTTATTTATTTATTTCGAAATACACGGCACCTCAACCTAAACTAACCTAACCTAACTCACATAGAAATAGTTATGGTAACAGACTACATAATTTAGAAGCACTCGAAATAAAGAAAGCTGTTCGTATTCGTACGCCCTTTGGTTCTCATAGATATTAGTTAGATTTTTTCAGTTTTTGGAATTCCTGTAGATATTAGTGGACGCCTTCGTCGTAGATCACCCCAAGTAGTTCGCTACGTTTGGTGACTTAGCAGGGGTCCCCGAGTTCATGAGGTGAGGTTTGTCCGAGTCTTGGCGGCTTTTATTTGTCTGCCTACCAGCTGCATGGCAGGAGATCGTGAGAGTGGTTGAGGCCGTACTCTCTCGAAACTCGAGCTAGTTTATACTTCCATTCAATAAATAAAGTTATAGATTTTAAACTGAAATACTCTGGCATTTTTAGTTGCTGAAACTTGAACTGATACCAGTAAGCATAATTTCACTTCTTCAGTATAACCAAAATTTAAAACAATTGACAAAAAATACAATTAATGAGTATAAACATCATACATTAATAGTGCGGTAATGAATCGGCTGCCGCGGAGCGACGCAGAGATGGTGCACCAAGCATTCACGGTTGATATCTGATGTTTTCTAGCCATAAAGTACACATTAAAATATATAACTTTACAGCTCATAGAAAGGGCTACAATCTTTGTAGGAAACATTTTTTCATAAAATGTCGGTCTGAAAAGTTCTGTGACAAAATGTAAAATTACATGCCAAAATATATACAAATTTTTACCATTTCATACGAATTACAAACAAACGGTAAAAGTTACGACGAAAGTTAACTGAATATTAATTGTAGACAATGTTACAGCAAAGAGAATAAAAAAAAATTCAACCCGATATGTTGTTTAGTAATCGAGATAGACGTGATTTACAAAACCCTTACACTTTTCATGTTTGGGCGGGCACAGGCGGGGAAGCAAGGGGCGTAGGAGCGGGGACTTTTGGCTAAACACTTGTCTAAATGTTAGTAGTCGATGGTGTTTCAATTGGTGTTCTACGACTTAGGCTGACTGGACTATTAAAATCATATTCCACAGCCATGGGAGGAATGAATTCATGCGTCCGTCACTCCTGGATACACTGACTCTCAGATTCCTACCCATCCCTCATACCCTTGATAGGTATACCTATTTTTGTTTGATGTCCGCAATAATTAACTCTGCAAAAATCATACCTATGCTGCTAAAATAAATTAAATAATATTCCCAGTGTTCAGCGATAATTTAATAGGACTGACCGGATATTTGTTACGCCACAAATGTATTTCGTTATTTTTCGTCAGTTTGTTTTGTCTCTTGTTGATTGCGGTCGTTGACGTATGATGAAGATTGCGGTCGATTGATATCTTTTCTTATTGAACGGCGTACAAACCCTTCATTTAACAAGGTTTAAAATAAACTGTGTGTTATTTTCATATTTAAATGTGATTAATTAAATACCCCAGATACGATTTTAGATTTTCACGGCCAAAAGTATTTTTGTTATTAGTTTTTGGGATATTATGCCGTGTTGCGCTACCCCCTTCTTTAGCCAATGTTTCGGACACTGTTACGCTGTCCGAAACGTTGGCTAAAGAAGGAGGTAACGCAACACGGCATAATATCCCAAAAAGTAATAACAAAAATTAAATACCCTTTCATTTAACAAACATTAAAACAAAGTTTGTGTTACTTGTGTGTTATTTTCATATCTAAACGTGATTAATAATACTTGTGCGAGATCAATAAAACACCATTTCATCATAACAAACTCTAAAACAAAGTGTGTTATTTTCAAATTTAAACATGATTAATTATTGTGCATTACGATGGAATAATGTCTTGGACGCTCACATGCTCCGCTCGGGGCTACTATCTACATAACAAAATAAACAGGTACGCTAATTAACCATATTGTTTAAAAGAGAAGAGGTGGGAGAATAAATGTTATTTTTTATGCATTAAACCGCTTACTCGTTAATACGGAATACTTTTTATCCAAACAGTTAGATTAAGCTTTATTATTACGAAAAGTGAGTATTTATGTCGGGGGAGAACAAAAAACATGCCAAAAATATGGATTTAACATTTTAATTTTGTTAAAATTAATCCACTCGCGCGGAAACGCCATGTTTCATCGTTTTTATTTTAACATTTCATCAATGCTGCCAATCATAGAAAAAATATTTTTGCGTATAACAAAGTGAATGCATTATTGACAAGTTTGTACCTGTATTTATAACAGTAGAACATGGAAAGAAATTTATTAGAATAATTACACAAACCCGCTAGACAAATCCTGCTTTGCCAACAAACCATTCAAAAACCTGGGATGTTTTTTAAAATGATGATGAAATGCGAGTTTATTTTAGATAATTTATTTTATAAGATTGGTAGGTACTTCCGACAAACGTCATATTTGATTGTCTATTAGTTAAAAAGGTAACATTCCGTATTATCCGTGCATCAAACTTCGACAACGTTGAACGTTCCGTATTATCCGTGAGGTGGAACATCTTCCATCTGTCATCATGACATTTCCGCCTTTTAAAAATTTTAACCCTAAATAAGCCGAATTTTTTTTTAAATATATATATTTTTTTTAATTTTAAATTTGAAAATGCTTAAATTGAAAATCTTTATGTTTATTTGGGTTGTCTACGTGATGTAGGTTCACCAGTTTTCCGCTTGTACTACGAGTTTCCGGACACCGTGTATATGTACTATTTTTATAAATATATAAACACATTGATTGTCCTTATGAACAATGCCGGATGTGCAATTTTGTAGTTTTGCAGAAGGGCTTTTTAAAGTTTTTGAGATGAAGAAATATAGCATTTAACAATATATGATGTATTTAATTACATTTCATTGAAAATTCCTAAAATGCAGACTTTTAATTCGTCAAAAGGAAGTTAAAATGAGCCAATAAGACGATTTTCAATTTTTATCAGATCACACATTGTTATTCGGGACCGTCGACATTATGTCGATATTATCTGGTAAGACCATTACAATTTAAAAAAACATAATTTTGCAAAAACAAGTAAGTTATTACGAAATCACCAATTATTACCAATCACCTGGCACCTTGAAAATTTTGCATCGGCGATCAAGAAGTTAATTGTCCTTGAAAAAGTTTTGCAGCTGTGAAGAAAACTTGTGAATTTTAAAATGGTGGTAATGGAATCTTTGTAAAGCAGCCGATATATGTTGATTGTATTATTGATTGAAACTCAACATGGCACATGTTTCTACAGTAGAGTGTGTCATGTTCGTTCTACGATCTGTCAATACAAGATTACAGCAACCAAAAAATCTTTCAGCGTCAACACTATTTACAGGGGCACACAGTCACAGAGCTGCCTCAGCAAATTCTCTCTGAACAATTTTTATAACTAAGAGTAGCTGAATTAAGTCTACAGTGACCCCATCCCTCACTTGCTCTACAAGCTGTCTTTGAAAATAGCTGTTACCTTCCAGGAATTTACTGTCATCAACAGATTTGAATGTTGATGCAACATTCTTACAGTGTCTTATTGCTGGGCATTCTAACCTACAATTGCAGGATTGAACATTTTACCTGCGTGCTCAAGAAATAGATTAGTGCTGTTGTCTTGACAGTTCAGCATATGAGATGCCAGTTTCACAGAACTCTTCTGACAACTCTCTCTTATTTGGGTTAAGACAACCTGGTTCTTTACCTCCTGCACAGCCTTTAAGGTTTTGGCAGGGAAAACACCATCACTCAATTTTTTTAAAGTAAGGCTTAGGTACACCAAATTTTAACGTATTTATCGCTAAAAACACCATTTTTCGCTTTAATTCCCGAAAATATCGTTAACCCGTCTGCTTGGTTCAATATATTAGCACCTCACAATTGGGAAGCCCCGGTTTCCCGCGTAAATTCTGAAACCGTCACTTTGGATTGAGATTGTAAAATATCTATGCAAGATAGCTTTCATATTTCAAAGACAATAAGAAGCATTATTTCTTTCTCTTTCTGGTTAAAAGAAGAAAAAAACATATTTTTGCATGAGAGGAAGAGAGATATATATATATATATAGCTTTTAAAATGTAAGGTCGCTCGGGACGTTTTTGGTCTTATGAAAGTATAACGCAGTTACATGTTTTGGGATGTATTTATTCCTAAACAAGCAGACGGGTTAATGCTATGAATCAGTGTCTCCAGTCATACATATATATCATAAAACATACGCCTTTTATTGAGATATAGGTGTGGTTAACCATATGCCTGCATATTAATCAAGATATTATGTTTGTTAGTAGAAATGGACCCCAACATGATGTTCCAGTCGTTCTTTGGTGGCGGGGGATCTCCCTTCAACTTCCACGGGGGCTCATCTGGAGGCTACCCGGGCGGAGTTCAATTCCAATTCGGTTAAACGCCTTCTCCAACACCAGCGTAGACGCAGTTCTAAGTTAATAATATACAATTTTCTTGATTTTTTGGGTTGACATTTTTTTTTAAGATTTCATCAATGAAAGTCATATGATGGGATAAGTTCAACTTATTGGTGGTAATATTGTAAAGAGATAGTCAGGCTTTATCACAAACTCGTCAAACTAAACAAATTTCATGATCTTATGTAAGTTGGTCAATTGAGATCCTACAATTAAATAGTTCTTGCCAAACGAACCCTCACAAAGGTCTCAATTTTACAAACTACTGATTTTAGTACAACATTGAAGTCAGTTTAAAAAAATAAATATTATTTTGATTTTATTTATTTATCTTGACAAAATATGGATAATCCCTGCTCAAGAAGTTGGGTCCAATGCAATTACCGTTGAAGTAGTGACTTAACTTGTGTTCATGTGTTATAAATGTAAGGGATAAAAGTCATTATGTGAGTAGTTATCCTAACTAAGCAATATTGTGTAACATGCAAGTAACACCTTCTCAAGGTAGCCATCACACCATGGCTGCCATGAATACCGTTTTCTATTGCATTCTTTTTGCACTAGAGGTATTAGTTAGACCAATGCCAATTTCTAGGATGCCGGAAAGTTTTTCAGGAATAGATAGATACGTTCATAGTTTTTTTTTAAGATACAATGATTTGCATTGCAAATTTCTCTAAGTTCTCAACAGTAAAGCGAATTGAAGCTGTGTAAAACCATTGTAATACTCTTTGTTACGTTTTTTTTTTTACAAAATTTTGCAAATTTTTTACATAAACTTTTACATTCGAAAATGTTTTATTTTTTTACAACTACTTGTTTAGATCAACTGTCAGAAGAGGATAGTAAAGAATTCAAAAGTTGTATTTATTACAAAAATATCAATTCTAACTTTTTGATTCGTAAAATCTTAATAAGTCAAACATTTTACATAAGCTCTTAATAATATCCTATGCTGGTGTAATCTTACACTACTGTAGTCAGTGCATTCTTCCTTGATCTTTCAATTTTAGATTAACGCGTTTCTAACCGTAACCTCAAATGTCGTATTAAAAATCACTAATATGGTTAACTTTGTACGTGTCAATTATTGCTATTAAAACTCTTTTGCATTCCTGCTTGACTATAGCACTATTCCCTAACATACCTTCGATGTTCCACTTTATCTAATGTCCTAGTAATGCATTATTGGACGTCAATCTTCGTGTTATATGTTTACAAAACTTGGAAAAGATGTTATGTACATATTTTTAGTTAATGTTGTTTGTATTATTTTAACCATGCTTAAGATAATAAAATTGAACTGAAATGCTCTTATTTCTCAGGTTATTTTATTTAAGTTTCCTACCAACATAACAAATAAGGGTGTTTTTTTTAGAGGTATACAAATTCAAAATGAAAAAAAAACACATTAAAATGATGTTAATGTCTATGATATTGGCTTTATTTTTAATGGAAAATTTTATGCCATTATTGTTTAAATATGATTTCGAGCATATGAGCGGCCATGGCTAGCTCGAATGAAGCGTAATCATGAAGTCCAATTTTCAACAATTTAATCAAGGCAATAACACGGCGAATGTTGACTTCCAAATGGTCCAACGTCTCTGGTTTATCAGCATAGACTAGTGACTTCACATACCCCCAAAGAAAGTAATCTAATGGTGTGAGATCACACGATCGTGGAGGCCAGTTCACAGGTCCATTATGTGAAATTATGCGCTCACCAAATGTTTCCCGCCATAAATTGATGGTGGCACCCGCCGTGTTTTACACAATTTTTCAAAATTTGCACAATTTGCTAGCGCTGTTCTAACGACATTGTGAAATGGAAAAACGTACTGACTACAAATCAACTGTCAAATTGACAGTCTGTAGAAACAAATTACCAGTTTAAAAAACAAACCTCTAAATAAAAACACCTTTATATGTGATATCTGTATCAATCTATCTATCTAGCCATGACAGATGAGAAATAGTCCAGGCGCACACGGGACAGTTTAATTGCTTGCGTCAAAATCCATTACAATGTATGGAGGAGCGCAAATGAAGCATGACATGACAGTATGGAGATATTTTTTTAAAATTTATGGCTTTTGCAGTAGTTGCCAATTGACAACGCAACTAAAGTTGCTCGTTTGCAGGCATCCTTATTATACTACATGTTGAATGCGCTCTCGCTCTCTAATTATTGTTGAATTTATAGAAATTGGATAAATTTCTAAATATTTGATATTGACTGTATGAGTGAGCAGTCCTAGATCTAATTTATTTCATCATGCCATACAGAAAATATTATTTGCCATTATTATTGACTGAACATAGTCAAGGCCTTGCATCTGTCTATAAATTTGTTTGTATTTTCCATTTCAAGATGATGGCCATTTTCACGGTTCAGTAAAAATTACTTTTTCAAAAAGAAAATTGTCATGTTTATTTAGACTTATATGCATTTTTTCAATATTATGGTCTATCTACCTGCCTGGAGAAAGTTTGAAAAAAATTGTCATTGAGATAGTGACGCTTCTTTGGACAAATTGTAATATTGGTTTATAATTAAGTAGATAGGTGTTTTAGTACCTACTTAAAATTTTACGATTTCAGAGGAAAATTTGGTTTTAATTTAACCTTTAGGAGATTGTGGCCGCACCGTGTACATCTGTAAAAAACATGCGTAAAGGAGTATGAATGCACACGGTGCGGCGGTGTTTGTAGAAATTCTCCTATTAATAAAATTAATTTTTAATGTTAATATGTAATTTTTTGTTGATATTAGTATCTGATTATATCGGTTATTTTAATATTATTTGGGTATTTTTTTAACAAAGTAAGCAAATTTATAATACATACTATATAATTATTTATAATACATACTATATAATTATTATTTTTTTTTTAAAAACATCTCACTCTTTTGAACACTTTTTTCTCTCAAAAACTCACTCTCTTAGAGGTTAATAAGAGAAAATTAAAAACATACTTTTTTGGACATGACTGTTCACAGAACTACTAGTTGCAAACAAATTAGATTACATAAGACTCAACAATATTGTATTAGGGGGCATACATTAATTACGTGAGCAGTTTTTCTTCCAATCTAGACCCCCCCCCCCCCCCCTCCCACCTTGTGGAGACAAAATTTGGCTTTTCAAGTAACGTGAGATTTTGCTGGACTCCCCCCCCCCCCCCCCCCTCTTTTGAGCTCACGTAATTAATGTATGTCCCCTTATATTATTACAAAAATAATAAAGCTAGTACTAAATAATAATACTTCCATAATAATACTGCTGTAAGATGCTTACTGAATTTGTTTTATGGTGTTTTATTCTAATAAACAGATTTTTAATTCATTTTATAGTTTTATTATTTGTTTGTGATGAAAAAATTAATGGCTATGATTATAAAGTTCGTTCTTTAGAATCCTTGATAGAAAATCTAGATAGCAGCACAAATTCTATACAGCAAAAATTTACTAAGCTTATATAATCCGACCAGAAATACGAGGCAATGTGCTACCTTCTTCTGTGACAATTTTAAAACAAACTATGAGGCTCATACACCTATAAATAGATTACATCATTTTGGTAATAAATTTGGGAATATTGTAGACATGTTTGCAGATTCTGTATTAGTTATAAAAAGAAGTCTTTATAATTACTTTAATGAAATGTATGATTTTGATTTTAATTTTACTATAATTATTTTAATTTTACTTTTTTATTTATTTTAATTTTATTTTTTATTATTATTTTTATCATTATAATTGTGTACTACGTACCTGCCTAACTATTATTATCTATCCTTGTAAAAGCCCACTAGGGCGTAAATAAATAAATAAATAATATATACATAGTATGAAGTGGAGGTTATCCACCTCTTACCCGCCCTGGTATAAGTAACTGATGGTTACTCCTTCAAGGCTCTCGCAAGATTCTAATTTTTTTTGTTAAACGAAGCTACATTTATTTATTTTGAACGAATCTAGACCTCCGGTGTCCTTGCATACGTTGTTAGTAAGCAGTATGCAAGTGCTTAACAAGAAAAACAAAATGCAAAAAATAGGTTAGTAAGACAAAGATAAATTAAACAGGTCAAAAGAAAAACTCATTCATGAGACTCCATGAGGCGGCATTGCATCTGTAAAAACCTGCAAGCACCTGCATAAAATAGAGAACATAAGTAATACAATAAATCTCAAATCAATTGGCAAGTACCAACAAAAAATGTGAATGGCTTTCGGTCTGACCATAAACTACACTTAGCTTCCGTGTCCCTTAGCCAACCACTCAGTGAAGCCTCAAAGAATGTTAACTGAATATTTGGGGTAAAATACCCGAAGACTAAAAGAAAATTCAGCGTTGGGTAGTCAGAGGCAGGACAAAGGACAGTCAAGGTCGTCTGATCAAGCCTGCACATGTCATTGGGGGAGGCGCAGATAGATTTGAGAAAGATCTGCAAAATTAATAATGTAACTAAAGATGAAGCAGGGACGAGGTCCAGCACACCCCCATATGGGGATAGGGAAATAAAAATAATAAAATTTGTAGTTCAGTTCATCCAGTAAAACATTGAAACAGTTAAAGACAAATAAAACAAAACAAGGAACATGGCGTAAATTAACAGGTAGTATAGTAATTATATACATTTTTGAAAATATAGTGAACAAAGTAACATAACGCAAATGTAAAATATAACACACAACTCATAATATATGTATAAAAAAAATAAATGTTAATAAAATAAAAGAAATAACATAGTTAATAAAATAAGAAACATGGCATAAATTAACAGGTAGTATAGTAATTATAACAAAACAAATCGCAAGGCAATTATATACATTTTTGAAAATATAGTGAATAAAATAACATAATGCAAATGTAAAATATAACACACAACTCATAATATATAATAAAATAAATGTTAATAAAATAAAAGAAATAACATATTACAGAAACACAAATCATAACAAATAAATCCAAGCGGTAAATGTAAAGGAATCATGAAGAGTGTCCGTGAATTCAGAAGCAAAATACACCTGGTACCTAAGTTATTTTACAGCGACTCTAAGAACAGGCCATCTCTCAACCCAAACTTTCGTGAATTTCCTCAGGCACTATTAGTTCACCTTATTCGAGACGAGATCTGTATTCCAAGCAGGTCTCGTAATAACTTGTAAACCATCAACCATTCCGTCTCGAGCATCTGTCAAAATCTCACAGTGCCACAAAATGTGCTCAGCTGTTTGGTCGGTATCACCACAAGTGCAATTGGGATGGGATGATAGAGCCAGTCTGTGAAGTCTACCTCTAAACTCCCCATGCCCAGAAAGAAATTGGGTGATATGGTGGTCCATTAAAAGATATGCCCCTTCCATTCTGATTTTAACTGATGGAAAGAAGGAGAAGGTCCATCTTACCATATTCGATCTATCCCATCTCATCTATTCACTCAGCGTTTTTACTCTCATCATCTCTAGAAGTTCAGGGAGAGGTACTGCTCCACCAGGTATTAATTCAATACCAAGGTGGTTTACAGGTCTTCCTCTTTTCAGACACTTCTTTGTCAAAACTTCTCTAATTTCTAAATCAATTGGCAAAATGCCGGCCAAAATTGGCAAAGCATCTGATGATACTGTTCTGTAGGCTCCTGAAAGCGCCAGTAAGGGGATTCGCTGGCCCCTCTTAAGTGCTGAATGAATAAGTGAATTACCCAGTCGATGTTCCCATACACAGGCACCATATGAAACTTGCGCCACATATATGCATCTGTATAATAGACGGAGCGCAGGGAAACGTAAACCCCATTCAGCAGTTGAGATTCTTCTCAGTTTTAAGAAGAGAGCCTGGGCCTTACCAGAAACGCTTTTAACATGAGTCAAGAACGAGGACGATCTGTCTAATGTAACGCCTAAATATTTAGTACTCTCCACAAAACGGATTGCAGTATCTCCCATTTTTATAAAAGGGTTTCTACCTCTACTGAGGGAGCCTTTCATAAGGAGACCCACGGTCTTATGGGGAGCAAAAGTCAGTCTGTTTTCCTTTCCCCAGTTGAGAATCATATTCAAACCTTCTTTAGCTTTATTTTCAACTTCTTTTCTACTGTCCCCAGAGTATATACATAGTATGACAATGTAATCTCAAAAGTGAACCAACGCTATATCTTTATATTTTAATCTGGCAACCACACTTGTCATAGACGACAGGGCCCTCCTTTTTCGCCAACTGTCATAGACGACAGGGCCCTCCTTTTTCGCCAACTATCATAGACGACAGGACCCTCCTTTTTCGCCAACTGTCATAGACGACAGGGCCCTCCTTTTTCGCCAACTTTGATGTATAGAGCTGTAATTGAAGTCCGCATATATTTTGATGTATTCAAAATTATTCCATAATGTTGATAAAACATATTTATAATTAACAAATCGAGCAGCAGAGTAAATTTAGCTCACAAAATAAATCTAGATAGGTATAAACTTTGCTGATTTGATACCTTTTAATTTTTCAGTTTTTGTCTACCGTTCTCATTTTAGATAATTAACATGCACAGAATTTTCATCTTAAAATAGCTGCAAATATATTATGGTTCTTACGTTCTAGATATGGATAATAAATGAATGCAGTAAGCAAAGTTATAAAGGAAATAAAGTTGAAAGTTAAGAGAGCAACCTATTCTAATATAAGAAAATGCCGCCATATTGTTGTTAAAATGTTTTTTATTTGTAATTACAAATAGATTTGGACATTGTTAGATTCCGGAAAAAAAATTGTAGTTTGTTGAAAATATTATATACGAAGAAAGCAATTTATTAAAATGTGGGTTTGGGTTGTTGAATTAATTAAAGTTGATTGAACAATTTGCCAGGTATTCCGCATCTGCCATCCATTCTGATTTCCTGCTCAATTCATCGGTATATTATTTAAGTTTTTTGCATTGCTCTCCTTCATTTTTATCTTTTTTCTCCGCAACCTTTTCCTTCTTGTTTACGGTCCTACTTGGTATGTTTTCAAATCTGTAAATAATAGAAATTTGTTTTTCAACCATTAATTCAAATCACTCAGAAAAGGGGTATTCAAAAGTGATGTAATTTTTCCCTCCCGATTTCGTATGGAATCAGACTGGAGTTGCAGTTGAATATTTGTGTGCATTTTTTCCCCTAGAGTTGATACCGAAAGCTCTACACCACACGCTGAATTTGCTAACTACTGACTGATTATAGAAATATTGAATGTCACTAATGTAAATGACAAATTTCTTGGCATCACAAATAAACGCTTGTAGCAAAAAAACCTTGTTGATAATAATAAAATAAAATAGCAAAAAACCTTGTTGCCAGCTTTTGCGCCAGAACACTTGACATCTAATCTTGAATCCTCAGAGAGGTGGTTGATTAATTTTAGCTTTTTTATTTATTTTTATTGTAAATTAGAAAAGTAATTATACACAGTAATAAGATGTTACATATCATTCATGAACAGTTTTAAATTACTCAGTTAATAGAGAAATAATCTCAGTTAGGGTCTATCTGGGGAAATAGTCTATTTACAAATAATAATGTATTTGGGAATCATACTGATTGTAGGTAGTATTTATAGTTACAAAAATAGAAAAGAATACTTTCAATATTATTACAAAATATTGGGACAATAAGTAAATAGAATAAGTCAAATCTGTTTATTATGTGTAAAAATGTAATGTTACTTTTTATTAAATCAGGTAAATCGTTAAATAGCTTAGGGCCTACATATTCATAATGGTGTTGTGCAGCTGTCGCGTTGCATTTAGGTACATATATGTTCCCAGATGTTCTCACTTTGTGTTGAGGACACTTGGATCGTCTTAAACCATAGTGAAATAACTCACTTCGCAATTTTTGAGTTAAGAGTTTGAAATGAGGGTTCCAAATCACTAGTTCTGCCAGAAAGAAGAAATATTTAGAGAAAAGCTGTCTATGATTGGTGAAGATAGTACGAGGGCTGTCCGTAAAATAAGGTCTCCAAGGTGCTGCGTTCGCGAGGAACTATTTTACGCACAATCCTGCAATACTGGCGTGTAGCCTGGTTTCCCCTTGCCAAATCCCCACCACGTTGCACCCTCTGTGACGCTTAGTCTTGGTGTGGCAGTCGTTTGCGATGGAGCATCCACTCGCCGCACCCGCCAGGTGTGAGTTACGCTCTGTAATTCGTTTTTAAACTTTGCTTCGGCGAACTGAATGATGCCACTGGGATTATTCCTTTGTCTCTGGTCATGTAGTGTAACCAGGTCTCGTCCCCAGTCACAATTGAGTCCAAGAATTCTTCGCCATCGATGTCGAAGCACTCAAGGAATTTGCAGGCTGCTTCAACCCGTTGTTGTTTGTGATCTTCGGTGAGCATTTTGGGTCCCACCTTGGGCAGACTTTGTGGTCTCCCAAATGTTCTGTCAAAATCTTGTCAATAGTGGTCTTACTGTTATCAGGGATCATATCACAGTGCTCCCGAACCGTCACCCGTCGATCTGCAATCATTGTTTTTCCACTTTGGTAATTTTTTCATCTGAAACCGATGGCCGTCCGGCACGCTTTTAAATTCTCTGTATCGTTTGCACACGTTTTCGCACTCGTACACTGTTTTCCGTACACTTCAAGAAGCTGAGAATGAATTTCTTCCGGGGTTTTGCTCTTTGCACAAAAAAAACTAATTATAGAGCGTAATTCACACCTGGCGGGTGCGGCGAGCGGAAGCTCCATTGCGAACGGCTGCCACGCCGAGACTAAATGTCACAGAGAATGTGGCGTGGTGAGGATTTGGTGTAGGGAAACCAGGCTACATGCCAGTGTTGCTGGATCTCGTGTAAAATTGTTCCTCGCATCCGCAGCACCTTGGAGACCTTATTTTACGGACAACCCTCGTATTTTTCTGATTGGTTCTCTCTGGCAGAGCTAGATTTGGAGACCTCATTTCAAACTCTAACTCAAAAAGTGAGTTATTTCGCTATGTTTTACTGGGTTTAAGACGATCCACTTCATATTCTTTAAAAACTTTTAGAATAGTTTTTTTTTTCAAATACTTTTAAAACTGGTAGGATTTTAAATTTATCAACAAGTTCACTGCTTGGAAAAACTCTTGGATTTTTAAGAATAACTTTAATGATCATTTTTTGTGTTGTTGCTATCAGCTCATTACAGGAATATACAATTTTATTTTTTTAGGTATAAAACCGTGCAGATTGCATTGATGCAATGTAGTCTTGTACATGTAATAACTGTTTCCACATGTGCGTTACTAGTGTCTTACTACTACGCAGTGGCGTAGCGAGGGGGGGCGGCCCGCCCCGGGTGTCACCCAAGGGAGTTGGCACTACACCCGACGGGGGGTGGCACCCGACCGTAGAAAATGTGCATGACCTACACATTTTTTAAGTCGAAATTGAGAGGGGGGGGTGACACCACGTTATCCGCCCCGGGTACCACCCATGCTAGCTACGCCACTGATACTACGTAGTACATATTTCATTTTAAACGAAAAAAATATGTGTCTACATAATGCAAAAATGCCCTGTGAAGACAATATATGTATAGTGATACACAACTTGGGTAAATTTGCAGGTACGTAAAAATGATTTCTAGAAAACTATATTAAAAATCTTAGTAGAGCTCCATAAAATTTTACATAAACTGGGGTGTTGGTTATCAAATAAATGGTTCCCGGCGCAGCGGTACCTTTAGGGGGCATACATTAATTACGTGAGCTCGAAAGGGGGGGGGGGACCAGCAAATACTTGAAAAGAATATACGAAGTGGCCCAAATTTATCTCACCGAAGGGGGCGAGGGGTCTAGACTCGAAGAAAAACTGCTCACGTAATTAATGTATGCCCCCTTTCCCACCTCCCAAATATTACTGCAGTTCTGTTGTACATTGTAGCGTTGTTTACCTAACGACACTATATATATGTATTCACAGCGCAATGGGGTATTTCCACAAACGTGGGATTCTGTTGAAAATGTACAGAATATTTAAAGATCATTTTTCTGATTTTAATCATCCTACAAAAAATGTTTGTTTTATATGTTTTCATTCAATATTATTGAATTTGAAAACTGACAAAATCAAAACGGCCCATGGTTGGAAAATCGGAATGAGACGTCACAAGCGTCGCTCAGCTGGGCCAGGAAAATTAACACTTATATCGTTTTGGCCCTAATTCAAAAATGGAAAACTTTGACTCAATGTAGAAAATTTATTCATCAACATAAAAATGCCATAATCATCGTAATTTTTTGCTTAATTATTTTAAGCAATAAAAAAATCTGGAAATACCTCATTTGGTAGAAAAAAAATCTTTTTCAGTTCATAATAAGAACAGTGAAACATTAAGTCCGGGGATACACAAGCAATTTTAGTTGCATATGTCAAAACATTACTAGAGAGAGATGACGCGACACTAGAAAGAATGTGTGGATTTTGAAATATTTTCCAATTGCTTCCACAACTAAATTTGCTTGTGTGCATGGTTCCTAAATTTATTTAATACTTACTGTTTCATTTTGAACGCTTTTCCTGTCTCTTTTTCTTTCTCTTTTTCCCTCTCTTCTTTAATTTCTTTGGCTTTAGCTTTAAAACTAAGAACATATTTTTTCACCATGTCAACCTTCTTCGATACTGGCGGGAACATTTTTAGTCTCCACAATTCTCTCTCCTTCTGCCATCGCCGTTGATATTCGAAAGCAAGTATTAAGTACATGTTGGCTTTTCCCTCCTGAAACCAAAATCATTCCAATCGAACATTATCAATATCGTAGCATCTGTGTGGTTAACCCAGCTACGAGTGCATGTCGGACGCCACGCCATACGTGCCGCGCCACAAATAACATCTGTGTACTTGGAATTTCACACAAAGCTCTTGTTATAATTCGGTTTCGAGTTCAAGAATTCGAAACAAGATGTCGCTACTTCCGTCAGCAGGTCGGACGGGGATGTCTCCCCCCTAGGTATAACTGCTACGAATTTGTGAATATGTGGTATCTCTCCGGATATTAAAAGATTGACGGTAATACATGTTGTATCAAGTGGCTATACATTACATATATGACGTCATTGCTCTGTCTCGGTTACTTTGTCCCAGTTACTAGCTACAGTGGATCCAAGGAACTGTGGAATCAGTTCGTATTGGATCTGTAAAATGGCCACCAACACTAACTGGGCGAAGCCGAACCAAAAGCCGCCCGCAGGGTCTAGCAGTATATATATAGCTAGTATATATATAATCTTCAATCTTTAATAATAAATTAATTGTTTGTCCACTGCTCATAAATTTCGAATCCAGCTAATGTGTTATTCAGAGATGGAATTCAAAGATTTCTTTTTCAGTAAACACGGCCGGCCCTATGCAGGTGCAACTAGAACAGAGTTGCAATTATGGATTATTTGTAGCCACGTAGATCTAAAGATTATTTGCGATCATAGAAAGAAGGATAGTGTGAAAGCTTTGATGGAAACAGTATTTAGATTTGGCCGGTCCTGAGCCAAACGGCACCTGTCGCTAGTAAACACCTCAAGGGTGCTGTGTACTAGTTGTTAGGTATTATCGGTGCCTTGGCAAGTCGGTGCCCGGAGCGAACTGCTCCAATTGTGCCTGCACAGGACTGTCTCTGACATCATCACCGCTAATGACATTATAGAAATCATAATGGGGTTTTAATGTTCACATTTACCCAGACCTTTAGTTTGCTTCCTTGCAAAGAAGGGGGTTTCTATTTCTTTTGTTTGTGGAACTCCATTAATTTTTTTTTATTTAGTGATAATATATTACAAATATTACATTACATTATTCCCAATGAGTTTAATTTTGGGAAGGGCAACATTATACAATTAAAAGAAAATTATTTTTGTACACGAATTTAAAGGGGAGTTCAATGGAAAGTACATAGATTTTAAAATAGACTATTTGATACAGTTACGGCCGCTGTTCCTAACTTTTCGATAGAATAATCTGAGCCTACCATCAGCTAAGCAATTTGTAAGTATTTTAAAGGTAACACTCGATTCTCGCTGTTCCCAAATATTTTATCGTTGAATATCTTAAGGTACCCCACCCAAAATGGCATCAAAGTAAAAACTTTCGATGTTAAATTAATATTAAAGAGTTAAATATTGTATTTATTATTATCAAACAAATATTCTTTTAAATACTATTATCCATAAACCTGTATTTTATATTTTTTAAACAAATGTATAAAGTATATTAAAAATAAAGTGTTAGCTAGTTAGCTTGACCTTTGCTGCCGGCGCGTCGGTGCCACGTGACGTTATCGCCGCTCTGTTGGCACTTTTTATAACTTTGCTTTGCTCAGTCGAACTTAATCCACGTTTCCGGCTTCCTTAGATTCTTAAGCGATGCTTGTGTGTTGGAAAGAACGTAGTTGTGCATTTGAGCAATGTTGAACCTTAGTTTCGGCTTAGTAATTGATTAGTAGGATTGGGAACAGCAGCCGTAAGTTGAAGAATATTTCATAAATACATTTAGAAAGATATACAAGAGTTACAAAGAAACATTGCTAAATTTGTCACTGGATAATAAAGCTGCTGAGAAAATATCCTTTTAGAGCTTTTGCCAACGTTCTTTTATTTGAGGTAAATATTTCCCTATTGAGTCCACGCTCAATACACACTTTTAAAAAAAAATTTAAATTGTACTAGGTAGACAAAAGTTAGTAGAAAGTAATTCAGTAACCGGAATTAGAAAAAATTATCTAACTGAAACAAGTGATTTTTCCTGGAAGTGAGTATTTGCCGTCGTAATTAATAAATGAAAAATTACATTTCGCATTTTTAAAGTTGACAAAATAACAATTAAAATGCAATGTTTTCCAATTCCGGTTACTAACTATTATCTGCCTAGTACAATTTTTTTAAATTTTTTAAAGTCTGTATTGAGCGTGGACTCAATAGGGAAATATTTACCATTGTTTTTTATACTGTGAATGGATTCACAAATAAATGTTATTTGTTTATAATCACCATAAACTTCCATGGAACTTGTTCATACTTATAATAGTCCGAAGACACTATATATCCGTAATATGCTCCAGTGCGACAAGGTAATGTTCGTTCCCATTTTAATTTTCCCATTGTAAAGTTTCACTATCAAAAATATTTTTTTTCTCTAAAAGAAACCTGTCTCCAGATTTGAAAATAAGAGAAGAATTTTATAAATCAATAAAAATAACAACTCACTTGTCTGACTGTTCCACTATTCGATTTATGAATATGAACTGAGCACTTTTATGATTTTTTTTTAAATAATTTTTAATGATAGTTACTACCTACCTGCATCATTACTAATCATTTTGTGAGTGTTTTTAAAATTTTAAATCAAATTCAAAACACAGTGCTAAATAATCTAAGGCAGAATTCTTTACAAATCTTCTATGTGGTAGGTGGTATAATATTACTAACTAACCATCACGCTGTTCGCAGGAGTGGGCAGAGAGGATGGACTGCCAAACAACTCGGTCTTGGCACACACTCCTTGCCTCGTTCACATTCATACATCTTCTCATAAATGCTCTTCTATTATTCCGACTCTTGGCCCGACTCAAGTATCTGATTCACTCGGTCGTGCCATGTCTTTCTCGGGCGTCCCCAACTTCTTCTACCATTCACATTTGCGTCATATATTCTCCTTACACTCCTTTCCTCGTTCATTCACTCTACATGCCCAAACCATCAGAGCGTTCCTTTCTTGATCTTACTCATTACGCTTACATTATTATTACTCTTGATCTTACTCATTACGCCTTGCATTCTTTGCAGATCTCCACGTTTCTCAGACGATCATACATGGTTTAACACACATATGCCTTAGGGATCTCATTTCTACAGCATTCAGTCTACTCTCCTCTGCCAGTTCCATGCCTCACTGAAATACATCAGTGAGGTTTCGCTTCTTTTTTTTGTATTAAATTCCTATATTTTTAGTTAGGTTTGTTCACCTCAGTTAGCAGGTAACTAACTAACCATCACGCCGTTTTTCCACAGGGGTAGGCAGAGAGGACGGACCGCCAAACAACTCGGTCTTGGCACACACTCTTTGCCTCACTCACATTCATACATCTTCTCATACATTCTCTTCTATTATTCTGACTTTTGACATGACCCGACTCAAGTATCTGATTCACTGATCGTGCCATGTCTTCCTCGGGCGTCCCTGACTTCTTCTACCATTCACATTCGCGTCGTATATTCTTCTTACACTACTTCCTTCGTTCATTCGCTCTACATGCCCAAACCATCTGAGGGTCCCTTTCTTAATCTTACTCATTATGCTTACATCAGCCTTACATTCTTTGCGGATATCCACATTTCTCACACGATCATACATTGTTTTACCACACATACGTCTCAGGGATCTCATTTCAACAGCATTCAGTTTACTTTCATCCTTCCTCTGCCAGTTCCATGCCTCACTGCCATACATCAGGGTAGGTACCAGGACTCCATTGTGGACTGCTAGCTTCACTTTTTTTGAGTTTTTTATTAGCGCCAACGGCATTCAGTCCACCATTAATGGAGTTACCGGCATTCACCCTTCTTTCAATATCTCTTTCAGCCTTCCCATCTCTCGTAAACATACTACGCGGATACACAAACTCATCCACCTGCTCCAAGTATTCATCATTCACAACTATGTTGCATACTGTTTTCGTACTCTCTCTTTCAAACACCATGATTTAGACTTACTTACATTCATCATTAGCTCATTCTTCATACATACTTCGTTCATCCTAGATACGAGACACTGTAGATCTTCCATAGTGTTAGAAATCAGCACCGCATCATCAGCATACAACAGGCAACATACTTTCAGATTACTAAATTTCACGCCCAATCCCACCTCTTTCAATTCTTGCATACAATTATCCATGTATAGATTGAATAACCATGGTGACATTACGCAGCCTTGCTTGACACCTTTTGTGATGTCAAACCACCCCGTAAAACCACCGTTCACCCTAACACACGCAACGCTTCCCTCGTACAGAGACACAATTGCCTGTATGAGATTTGTATTCACTCCATACTTGGACAAAACCTTCCATAGCTTTTTCCTGTCGACTCGGTCGTATGCTTTTTGTAGATCTACAAAGGTGCAGAAAAGTTTCTGATTTTTCGCCAGAAACTTCTCAGTAAGCATACGCAAGGAGAAAATCTGGTCCATGCATCCCTTTCCACTCATAAAGGCACCTTGCACATCCCATATTTTATCCTTTGTTTCCATTCTTACCCTTTCAATCAATATTCTTCCATACAGCTTGCCGACTGAACTTAGCAGGCTAATAGCCCTATGATTTCCACATTCCATACGTGACCCTTTACCTTTGTATAACGGCATGATTACAGCCCCTCTCCAATCTAATGGAGTGTAACCCTCCTCTAAACACTGGTTAAAAAGTTTGCACAACCATGTGAGAATAATATGGCTATCTCCTTTAAAGTATTCGGCAGCAATATTGTCGAAACCAACAGCCTTACCATTCTTCATGCATTTTATCGATTTTTTTATTTCATCCACGCTGATTTTGATTGAATTCACTCTGTCATCGTTCATACCCGATTCACTGCTGGCCTCACTATCACCCGGATTGCTTTCGAAAACCTCCTCAAAATATTTCATCCATCTCTCTTTTATTTCTTCCTCATTCGTCAACATTTTTCCATCTTTCGATTTTATGACTTTCAGGCTTCCGTTCTCTGAACCACTCCGGGACCTTTTGACCTCCTTCCAAAACAGTTTAATGTTTTCTTGGAAGTGTTTTGTCATTTTTATTCCCTCTTCCTCTTCCAGGTGTTTCTTTCGTTCTTTACTTTTAAAAAAATATGAAATCAAATGCGAATGTAAGCTGCTCCAGTGGAATCTTGCCTATAGGGGTAGTGAACAATATGTACTTTGAATATTATTAGTTTCATAAACCTAACATGCATTATTGACACAAAATATGAACAAACCGTCCATGCCTTTCTCAAAGTTCCTTCAAAGCGGTAGGCAGAGAACAGACCGCTAGTACCAACCTGCTTTATCCTTGCTTCATTCATACTATTGTTATTCTGACCCTTGACTTGAGTATTTGATTCACCCAGTCAATCCTCGGGATAATAAAATTACCAACCTTATATTTAGATAAAACCCAGAAGTGATGTACTTGTATGTGCGATGATTCAGATTCACAAGTGTTAAAACACAAAACATCAAGTTTTAACAATTCGTCAGGGGGTGGGGAGGGGAAGGATGATTGATAAAAAGATGGTAGTTATATTTTTTTGGTTTTTATTTTGTTTCGACAAGTTTTTAAAAGTTGAAATGCCAGAAGAAACCCAGTTGTTAATGAGCTTGCTCAGAAGTGTTACTGTAGATGTTATTGTTGAAACTGCATCTGTGAAAAACAAGAAAATACTTCCAATTAGTTTACAGAGAAATAAAACATTTGTAAAAAGGACGGGAAATGAAGTTTGTGGGTAAACAAGGAAAATAAAATGTTAAATTGACATTTACTTGGCTCGATGACACTAAGCGAGTGTACAATCTATACTATCTACTAAGTTTAAAAGCGGGTAAATCGGTGAGTGAGATTGTCATGACACACAAAACTGTCCACTCGCTCAGCAGCGTGGGGAAACTGAGGTCGCTGCTAGCGCCAGTAACAAGAATAACGACGCCTGCGTTAACTAATTCTGTGATGTTCGACAGTCGAAATCAGATTAATTTTTGGGGATCGCTGGCAACGGTTAATATTCCCCTTTTTTTTTTTTTACAAACCTTTTGATTCACCTTAATTACATTAAAAGGCAACTATTTGCATTGGGGGAAGTGGAAAATATTTCATTCTAAATTTCATTACGTAAAATTAAAATTAGCTTTTGTCTTGTGAGATTGTACGCCAGAATCACAAACCGTGTTACACAAACCTAGCGTAGCCGCTAAACTACTTGAAAACTGGGATGTTTTTCTTGCCTTGACGCGAGTAGGCGTTATAAAGGGGCACTTTCTTTTGTATCACAAACCATGTTACACAAAAATATTTTCCACTTCCCCCAATGCAAATAGTTGTCTTTTAATGTAATTAAGGTGAATCAAAAGATTTTTTCAAAAAAAGTGCATATTAACCGTTGCCAGCGATCCCCAAAATTTACCGAAATCAGTTGTTTATTGGCAGCCATCTTAAAAAATGTAAATAAACCAATCACGAGTAAGCGAGTGGCAAGTAAAGTTGACGACCTATTAACTTTTTTCATAGATTGTCAACAATCTGCTAGTTAGCAAGTAACAAGATAACACTGAGCGAGTTAACAGATAGTGAATTTCCCAGATAGTAGCTTGTAAACTCGCTCAGTGTCATCGACGCTTTAAGAGCATGTTCAGACACAGCTATAATATGCGTGGGATGGCGTATTTCAGCATATCGCTCACCGTACATTCCCAATTGGAATACATGGCTAGCGATATGCTGAAATACGCCATCCCACGCATATTATAGCTGTGTCTGAACACGCTCTAAAGTTGCTGTGGTAAAACATGTGGGGGAGAAAGATAGGAATATTTTGCCTTGTGATGCAAAACTGAAAACATTTTTGCATAATGTGAGGATATACACCACAAAAAACCAAAATAAATAAAAATGTATGGAGACTTAGTGCCAGTAGTTGAGGATCAACTTTTTGGTGTGGAGAATCCAAGATAATATCCCCAAAACAAAGCTAGGCCTTTCTCAAATAACAGAAAATGTAGCTTCATTCCGGGTTAGCGTTTACCATAATGTATGTCAACGCTATATATTATATAGTAAATATTATTTACCGATTTAATTAACACACAATAATACTCAACTAACCTTAGGGACTTCAACATGGGATGCAGTGGGATGGTGCGGGTATAGTTCTGAAAAATAAAATTAGAAATCATTAAAAATTACGTGGGGGTCGACGACGTTATATATAATCCTATGTGAGCTCACAAAAGCTCACTTTTTTGCCATGGCTTTCAGCAATGTTTTAGTGTTTTGTGCTATTTGAGAAAGTCGGCGTACAGACTAACCAATCGAGACAAAATTGTAGGGTTGACACGACTCTTGTTTAACATTGGCAAATAAAAGCTTGCTTTGTTTAACATGTGCTTTTAACGATTGATGCTTTTGGAGAACGCAAGTGTTGTCACTATTCAATGTATTGTTAAAAATGTGACAACTGCAGGGGAAAACACTTTTTTGAATTAGGTTGAGATCCTTTAAAATATTGTTAGGTTAGAGGCGTGTCACGAACACGAGAAAGCGAGGTGCGGTTTTTTGAAGAAAAAATATTCATCGACCGGAAAACTATTTAGAAGTGTCGAACAAACCAATATACATTGACGCCAGCAAAGTTGTTGCTTGTACAACGAAAATAAACCATTGGTAGAAAACAGGTCGGCTGGCGGGACAAATTGCAAGTATGCCAAGACAAAAGATTAATGTGATTAGAAGCGGCGCCAGGCAGATGTCTAGCTACATGATTACCTAGGTAAAAATAGCCATTGACAGCACCCGACACGATAGCCGCAAGAAACACGTGGTGCGGAAACTCGCAAAGATGGAGAATTCACGTGCAGCTTTCACTAATTGCGATATGGAACACGGAAGAACACTTTATTATAAGTTAAAATTTACAATACCTTTGTCTATTTGGATCTTGCACGCATCTTCCTGCGTTTACGCTTCAACCTCCGCATACGCTTCTTACGCCACTAAAAACGAAACACAGAAAACATGTTAATGGAAACACCGGGTAATGTTTTGACGACGCTAAACAATTATTATTTCAGTTGCTGTCTACAAGTTGAAACACTATAAATACCTTAGCCCTCATATTCTTCTAGCTCCAAGTTGTTAGCTTGAAGTCAAAAGAAACCTGCAGTCGAGCTGATGGCGAGAATATAAGTGAAAGAATATTTTGCGAACTCTCTATATCCCCAGAAAGGAAGATAGAGAAACGGAAATAGCCAAACTGTGTTGCCTTTGGAAAAAAATAATAATCATGATTTAAGTACCCGGTGCACAGCAGTAAATTTTCCTTTAATTATTTTTTTTAATGCAATTCAAGATTGTGTTTTTTTATAATTTCATTACAAAATTTAAGAAAGGGCTAAGAAAAGCCACCGTAGATCCTATAAAGCAGTTCCAGAAAAATATTTGGCAAGCAAAATGTGGGTGGTAGAAAAGAGGAAACATGGTACGATCAATATTATAAATCAAACATTTATCAGTTTATGTAATCGAAAAACAATGTGCTTTTTTGTCTGTTACAAAACTGCACTAAACGAACTGAAAAATAAAAAGTATTTTCCTGGAGAAATAAAAAACAAAGCAGGAAAAATCTACTGATTTGGTATTTTTTAGTTTTAAATTATTATAAACAAACAAATTTCGATTGTCGGTGCATAAAGCCTCGATGACACACGGCGAGTTACAAGCTACTATCTACTAAAGCATCGATGACACAGGGCTAGTTTACAAGCTACTATCTGGGAAATTCACTATCTGTTAGTAAACTCGCCCAGTGTCATCGTGTCACTTGCTAACTAGCAGCAACTAGCAGATTGTTGACAATCTACGAAAAAAAGTTGAAAGGTCGTCAACTTTACTCGCCTACACGCTTGCTCCGCTTGCTAGTGATTGGTTTATTTACGTTTCCAACATGGCTTCTGATAAACAGCTGATTTCGACTGTCAAACATTGAAGAATTAGTTCACGCAGTCGTCTTTATTCTTGTTACTGGCGCTAGTAGCGGCCTCAGTTTCCTACGCTTCTGGGCGAGTGGACAGTTTTGTGTGTCATCATGACAATCTTACTCGCCGATTTACCCGCTTTTAGATAGTAGCTTGTAACTCGCCGTGTGTCATCGAGGCTTGAAAAGCGGGTAAATTGGCGAGTGAGATTGTCATGATGACACACAAAACTGTCCACTCGCTCAGAAGCGTAGGCAACTGAGGTCGCTTTTAGCGCCAGTAACAAGAAACTTATTCTTCAGATTTTTGACAGTCGAAATCAGCTCTTTATCGGAAGCCATGTTGGAAACGTAAATAAACCAATCACTAGCAAGCGTGTAGGCGAGTAAAGTTGACGACCTTTCAACTTTTTTTCGTAGATTGTCAACAATCTGCTAGTTGCTGCTAGTTAGCAAGTGACACGATGACACTGGGCGAGTTTACTAACAGATAGTGAATTTCCCATATAGTAGCTTGTAAACTAGCCCCGTGTCATCAACGCTTTAGTGCAGAAGTGCTGGTTCTCTCATCTATGTAACTTTTTTTTAAAATAAAATATGTATTGCTACAACCTCCGAACTCTGAGTTGGAAGGTTGGCCGATCGTGTGGTGACTGGAACTCCAAAATGGCGGACGTCGAACAGCTAATTCGGCACCGTATCTTATCAGTTGCCTATTGTGGTTTCCATAATATTGATTTCGATTCGTGAAGCTAAGAAAATAATAATTTCAAATAATTTTTATACAACTCTCCCGTAATAAAATTGCGCGGATTGATGTGTTGGGCCAACTCGCACGAAACAACCATCGCCGATCGCCTCGGAGGCGATCCAGCCAACTTGAACCATGAACTCCAACCATAAATATACCAATTCCAACTCAGACTCCAACCTTCCAACTCGAACTTCCAACGCACGAACTGCCCCTACACACAATCGTCCAAACGTTTGTGTTTGGAAATTGGCCGCAGTGTGGCCGCACCATATAACTATTTCAACCGTTTGTTTCCCCAATAAAATAAATTTAAAGGTATTCAAGTTCAATGATTTTTTTAAATTTTCATATCGGAACCATAACTACATATAAATCAGGTACCAAAATTATTTTATTAATTAATAATTCTTTACTTCTTCAAACTTCGCAATTACATTTTGTGGCATCATTATTGATTTATCAACATTTTAAATGATTAATATATTATTATTTATCTCTTATCCTGACGAAGAAAACATTGTTTTTGAAACATATCGATAATGTTAATAACATAGTGGTGTTTACAAAGTTATATGTTTTCATTAAATTAATAATTCTTTATTTAAAACGATAATTTCTTTGGTTTAACTTTTGGTTTTTGGTTTAGATTCTTAGGCTCGGGGCACACATCAGGTTTTTCTATCCGATTGTCTGATCAGACAAAAATCGATTCGAAAACCGGATTGGTTATAATACCGGGGCCACGCCCGTTGTCGGACCGGATTGGACGGCCGGCGAGGAAAGGCCTATTTTTATTACCGATCCGGTTTTCGAATCGAATGTGTGCGGTGTTTATCCGATTTTCATAAGTAATGTATGGCACGAAGGCCTTCCGGTTGTCTTATCAGACAATTGGATGGAAAAATCTGATGTATGCGCCAAGCCTTAGATGTGAAATGAAGATACGTTACTGAGACAATGCGTATGGTTTCACTGAACAAGGTCAAGTGGACGTACTGAAAGTAAGGCGTCTATTTTTATAGATGATTGGATAGATGTCTAAATTTTTTCAAGTTTAGTTTAGTAAAATTCGAAAGGTAAATTTATAAAATAATAATATAAAATCACTGATGCAAAATAAAATGCATAATTTAGAAAAAAACGCAAGTTTGAAAAAATGTATTACTTGCTCTGTGAGCCCACGAGATGAACGATGTTATTGTCAACATTATCGTCTATATTTCGTCCAAAACGTCCATTCCACACACATTCCAAACTAGCAAATAAATTATGCCGTCGAAAGGATAAAATAAAGTACACTCAATCATTTCGACGGCCGCGAAGACTAATTCCGGATGTGCGATTTGCGATAGAGCGTTTACTTTCGTTTCGAGATCAAAAAATATGGTATTGTTTTGATATTTTGTTTTCATTTAATTTAATTAAATATTCTAAAAAACAGACTATAAATCAACAAAATAAGCCAAAACGATTTTTAATTTTCCGATTATTAAGATCCGTCATTCGAAAAGAAGCTAAAAAAGAGTTTGGAAATTACAGTACCTAAATTGCAATCAAAGTTTAAAATGTAATTACCAAAACCAATTTGAATGTAATTATTCAGATTTTTGTTTGAACATCTTTATTGAGTTTGGAAAATACACCTAAAAACATGGGTTTTTGTATATTTAATTTTATATATTCAACGGTATTATTTATTTTTACGCACCAGATTTAAATGTCCGGGTTTAATTTTCCCCACAGGAAAAACTAAACCCTTTCACACACTTCCCAAATGATCATCTGGTCAATCCACGTTATGCAATTGCACTATATGTATTATAATTACAAAACAATACAAGAACAACATGTCAACCTACCAGAGACCAGATGGGAAAATAATTCACCGACTCCAGATATTTTCATATCAGAGGGTTCGGCTCTGTGGAATTCCTAATTGAACCTATAAATCCTACTGATCCCTCAATATAAATATTTAAAAAATCTTTTGTAATCCTACATGTATTTAAAATTACCGATTTTTGCATTTTTATGTATAAATTCTTTGACAAATCTAATACGCCTAAATTTTGAATCAGAGAACTAGGTATAATGCCAGTAGCCGAAATAACAAATGGTAATATTTTTATATTCCGAGAATGCCAAATTCTTTTAATCTCATTTCCTAAATCTGTGTATTTTCTAATTTTTTCAGAAACAGTTTTTTGAATATTACAGGAATTTGGAATAGCTACATCAATGATATAAGTTATTTTTTTAATTTTGTCATGTAAAACTATATCAGGTCTATTATGACTAATTGTTCTGTCTGTTAGTATAGTTTTATCTTCTGTCTGTTAGTATTAACAAAGTATTATTTATTCAAATTACTATTATTACCGTTATCATTCAAAAAGATGGTAGAAAATGTTTTTTTTTTTCGAATTAGGCAATTCAAAAAGTTTTTTTCCTTCCTTTTGAAGTGGTGGGTTCGGTAGGATGGATGTCGGCTGGTTATAAAATTTTACACTTTGTAGCCGGTAACGGCAGTCAACAGCTGTACACTCAGGAACACCAACTTAACGATTAATTGTAATTGTTTACAATTCGCGCCAAATTAACCATCTTATCCGGTCCCCGTTTATTTTCGTGTCGGAAAATATCGTAAATATTAGGTGAGTTACCTTATTTCTGCTAATAAAAATGAGATTTTATCCGATTTACAAAAATCTTTAATTGTTTAAATCTACCATAATAATGTCGTTGAACATTGTTTCCTCGTTTCGTGATTGTTGAATGTCAAAGCGGTTCGACTTCGATGCAGTGCTACCAACAGTTCCTTTTGCGTCTATTGTGTACACTTTCACTGCGGCGATTTTTATCGATTAAATCGTAATAATTAATAGTTTATATCATTGCCCGTACATAATAAACATTGCCTGAAGTTCTTTTGTGAAAAAAATAAATAATTCACAATTCAAATCAATTACGTGAACGCAGCGGTGTGGTTTTTTTAATAGCCCGGATTCCCGTAAAGATGTCGCCCAGTACATTTGGCTGTTGTGGATTTTCGACACACTTTATTTGGATGTTAAGAACTTTAATCGACATCACCGATTAAATTGATTACATCGGTTAGTTCATAATGGTTACCACACGTAAGACATCAGACAGTAAGGTTATCGCTATGGATGATTCTACCGGCGGGGTGGCAGCGCCTCCGAGGACTATGATAGAAGAAGTGAACTCTCAACTAATGTGTGTTCTGTGCCGTGGATATTACATAGACGCCACCACCATCGTTGAGTGCTTGCATTCGTTCTGCCGTAGCTGCATTATCAAACATCTGAAGGTTAAGAGTTACTGCCCCATTTGTGAAATGATGATCAATTCTGCCAAGCCTAATATTAAACCTGATAAGGCCTTACAAGACATTGTCTACAAGTTGGTCCCCGGCCTATTCCAAAGAGAAATGCAACGCCGGCAAGCTTTCTACTCCTCTCGACCAGGTCCAGCCGCCAGTGCTACTCCTGAGCAACGAGGAGAAGACACAGAGAGGATTATATTCAGCCCCGAAGATGTAATATCATTCTCGTTAGAGTACATGGATTGCTCGGAACACGAGAGCCAGTCCAGCAGGTCGTCGGAGAGCGGGAGCGAGTCAACCATCAACGAAGCAGGCGCCCCTACGAGGAGGTTTTTACAATGTCCGGCAGTTGTCAATATTTGTCACCTTAAAAAGTTTCTTAGTATGAAATATGATGTGGATGTGTCTAATTTCTTTGTTGACATTCTGTACAAGAGAGTTCCTCTCCCAGATTATTATACCCTGATGGATATTGCCTACATCTACAACTGGAAGAGAAATGAGCCCATGAGGTTCTTCTACCAGATATCAGATTTTGGTGCAATAAGGGACCGATTTGGGTTTTTTGGCCTCAAGAGACCCGGCCTGCATGGGGGCCCCTCTTCTAGCCCCGCTCCCTCGCAGCTCACAGAGGCTGGCTCTGATGCCTCCTCTGGCACTTTCAGTCCTGTGCCTGAAGAGAAGGTCCAAGCTGACTTCCCTGACCAGAAGGATAATCAAGTTAAAACTGATGGCAATCTGAAGACAGAATCAGGGGTCTCTAAGACAGATACGGCTTCCACACAGCCATCTTCTTCAATGGATGTTGAGAAATCTCAATTCCTAAATTCTTTCGAGCTCACGGCTAAGTGCGGAGTGGGCTCTGGAAAATGCTCCGGCTCGCCCTCTAAGGAAGGATGTGAGGCGACAGTAACAGCCAATATGGAAATTCCGTCACCCAAGAAAATGCCAACTGAAAAGCAATCCCCCAGTATAAAAATGGAGTTGGATAAAAGTCCCGGCAAACGGAAATCAACATCCGATCAATTGACGGAGGGTAAAAAAATGAAGTTGACCCCTGAAAAGAAAATAAGTGAGACTGCAGAACCCAAACCAACGGCACCAAGTGTTCCAGCACCTAGTGCTCCGTCAGCCAGCACTCCACCACCCAGCGCTTCAGCACCCAGCGCTCTGGCACCCCCTAAGCAATCTCCTGCGAGTAATATTCCGGCACCCAAAGCAACTGTGGCTGCCCATCCACCAACTCCTACTAAACCTGTTTATTCTTTTAGTAGTAAAGTCAGTTCTGCATCGTTCACGCCTCCGAGTGCAGTGAAAAGTATCTCAAAATCGGAAGGTAAATTTCCCAAACCCGCCTTAAAAACTCCACCAGCAAGTTGGAACCTGGATAACTTAAGACCCTCACCCGGAATTGTCAAGTCTTCTCCGGTGAAAAGAAAAGTATCCAGCGAGCCCGCCCCATCACAAAATTCTTCTCAGGTGCAAAAACCTGCTCTTGTTCCCAAATTTGAAATACCCAAAAGTGAAGCACATCATAATAAGAATGTTGACATCAAGAATCCAATTAATTTAAACTCCAATGACAACATTACTTCTACAATGACTATTCTTCCCCCAAAAGTAAACATTCCTCCTAAAGCAAATCCTCCTCCCACTAAAGCAAATCTTCCTCCCACTAAAGCAAGTCTCCCCCCACCTAAACCGAATCTTCCTTCTCCTAAAGCAAATCTCCCTCCCCCTAAAGCAAATCTCCCCCCGCCTAAAGCTAATCTTCCTCCCTCTAAACCTAATCTCCCTCCTTCTAAAGTAAATTTACCTTCACCTAAAGTAAGTGTACCGCGGTTACCTAATAAACCTGAAAACATTCAAAAGCCGCCGGAAACTAAGAAAGACATTTCTAAAAATTTTAACCTGCACTCGCCTCGACCTCAACTAAAATTGACAAATGCCAAAGCCAAGCCACAAGGTGATCCACTGAAATCTTTGTTTCATTCTTGTAATATTAATATACCATCTTCACTATCCATTACATTAACTGACCAAAAAGATCAGAAAACTAACGATACACCCAACGAAAGCAAAGATTTAAAAAACCAATCACAGGGAAATTCTACTCCTTCCTCTAGTCAAATGCAACCTAACTTTACCGCCAATAATCCCGAAGTTCACAACTATATAGAAATCTTAAAATTACCCGACACTGAAATAACAAGCAAAGTCGTTGAAAAAGGAGCTGACGAGAAAAATAGTAAAAGTGCAAAGCCTGCCGATGCAACTAGTGGCAAAGGCCCTGTTCCCAATTTGAAGCCAATTTCAGATAACAAAGCTTCTAAAACGCTTCCTATTACGAAACCTCAAACATTTCAGCAGACATTCTTGCAGTCCCTGCAACAGCAGTCTGATAAACCAAAGTATATCAAAACGCGACTAGAATTTCCAAAATCTCTCACTAGTGGGTCACCCAAAACCCCCGAAGAAACATCCACTTCTGCTGAACCAACAACACCAACGACACTCTCTCCTTCACTTGTTTCTAAAACAAGTAGTTTGTCTGCGACACCAGCACCAGCTCCTGCACCGGTCTTGGCCCCCCTTAGTGGTATTAGTACCCCCCCTCCCCCCGCAACTACTTCTCCACCCGCTCCTACCCCTTCTCTCGTTCCCCTCCCTGTTCCCACAACCGCTCCCGTGCTTCCCGCTAAGTACAAGCCTGTTCCCATGGCGCAGCCCATTCGGAAATCTAACCCCGTGCCACAGCCAAAAGTTGTCAAATCAGACAGCGCTTTGGACTTATCTACTCCCCATCCTGTGAGCCAGCTGGGACCTCAGCAAACCAAAGCTTTAGAGACTATGCAATCCATTACTAATCTTGCCAAGAGACAATCTTATACCCAACGGATGACGTCGCCTTCGCAAGTTTTCTCACAAGAGTCTTTTAAAATGAATACCAGTAACCCATCACCCATCCGAATACCCGTGCCCCCCCCTCACACAAAACATCTAAAAACTAGTTCATCCACTCAGATATCTGCAACCAACAGCCCCAAACATTTCCCTGACTATTTTCAAACTTCTAAATCTATAAATTCGCGTATTTCAAACAATGGCAGCCCGATAGCAAGTCATAATAGCAAGTCGTCCAGCAGTCAGCAGACGCCTGCATCTTATTCTTTAAGCTCTCAAAGGTCGCAGACTCGTTCCCCCAGTTCTTCTCCCAAGTTAGTGATTGCGTGTCCCTCTCCTAAGAGCCAATCTCCCGAGGATAAGCAGTTGATGTCTCCGAGGGGCACTGATGCGTCGAGTCAATCAAATTTGATTTCAAGCTCGCAGATAACCAGTACAAATCACGCCAATAGGGATTTAGTTTCCAAAGAACCTCCGAAGGTGATGAAGACGCTTAAACCGCAGGCTCCTAGCAAAGGAAATAATTCGGGCAGGGGGGTTAGCACGGGTCACAAGGGGGCAGCAGGGCCCAGTGGGAATAACCCCAGCCTGGCGGAACAAGTGCAGCTGCTGCCCCCACAGCTCCTGGCGCAGCAGGCCTACCTCCGTCAGCAGCTGGAACTGCAAACCCAGCTGGGGCTACTCCCCCCGGGGGCTGCGGCTCAGTGGTATAATAACCCCGTGGCCCGAGCACACTTTGAAAACATCATGAAGAACATGACTCCCCAAATGCCATTTTCAAATAATCATAATGTGAAAGATAATAAATAATGCCTGCAAAGTATTGTATTAATGGTGTATTAAAACTCAGAAAATGATTTGTTTTAAAATTAAGTGGTTTCTTTTTATATTCTTATATTTAGGATACTTGGGATCATAATTTGTAACACAATTTACCAACGAAACACCAGCACATTTTGTTTTTGTATTATTGTCAATTTTCTTTCTAAATCATAAAATAGTTTTTAGGCAGCTAACCTCTTGACGGAATGATGAATATTGTTGCTTTAACAATATTAATATTTGGTGTTTTATCATGTTATTACGGAAAGCCTAATTTAATGGATAGGATCTTCCAGAGTGCAGAATTTTTGTTGTTAAGATGAGGAATCATGCCAATTGTCTGGTCCGTATAAATTGCACATTAGAATAAGTAATGTGGAAAACTTTTTTGGTCTAACTTAAGAATTGTTTATTGAGATATTTTAATTTTATTGGATCTTGTTCTAAAAGTGGTTTAAAGCAGTGCACAGATATTAGGAACACAACAGCAATGCAACAAATTACCATAGTGTGTAAGTTGCGCACCGAACGTGCATGAACTGCACCGAATGTGTCATTTGTTACAACTTTTGTTGGCGTCGCATGTTGTGTTGTTAATATCTGTGTGCGGCTTAACAATTTCTTGTTAATAACTTGATATTATTTTGTTGGAAAACATGTCTGGATTTATAAAAAGGTGAAAGTTCGGTGAGGTTAACTTTTAAAAGGCTTTTGCCATTACTGTTCAGGAAATCCTGGTGCGATTAATATAGTTTTGTAAACTGTGCAGTTCTGCTACTGAGAGTTCTATTGAAACCCCCTCTTTCTGTTACATGGAATGTTTATGACACCAAGTGAGAGTTTACAATGGGACTATTGGCGGTATACCCATACCGATGAACCTGCAAAAGAACATTGAGAATTTGATCTTGTTGGTTTTGAACAGCCCATAATTTTTTTAATAGAATTCACATTTTTAGGTTTCTTGCATAATGTTTTACTTGGGTTTTGAATTTGATACATCAACATAAAAATGATTTACCATTTAACATCTTAGATTTTTATAAAAAAAATTGTGTCTTACAATAATTTTGTAGTCTGTTAAAAAACAGCTTTTCTTTATTTGTTTTTTTTTGTTGTATTTATTTATTGAAATGTTTTTAAAAACATTATTTTTTTTGCATGGATTACTTCCATATTTCTTTATGCATGTGTCTTATTTTATAAAAAAATAACTGTAATAATTGGGAGTATGCTGTGTAAAGTTTATATAAAAAATATATAAATAATTTTATAAGATGAATTTTTATTGAGTCCCATGTCTTTGGGGGCATACATTAATTACGTGAGCTCAAAAAGGGGGGTGTCCACAAAATCTCACGTCTACTTGAAAAGAATGTACGAAGTGGCCCAAATTTATCTCGCCAAAGGGGGGAGGGGTCCAGATTGGATGAAAAACTGCTCACGCAATTAATGTATGCCCCCTTTCCCAAAACTTGATGGATGCTGTGGATCCCCTCTGAGTAAACTTTTTATTTTTCCCGAATAATGGCAGCCCGGACCCAAATTCAATTGTGGTAACAATTGGATAATTTATATAATGCTGGTTTTTCTCATCCTGCAGTGAATTTATAACCAAAAAAACTCTTTAAACTCAATTTGGCTTGATTATCTTGTTGAGCTTCAATGGATGGGTCATTGGACAGCAAAATATTTCAATCCATTTTTTGATTGGTCGTTTTTCAATTTTTTTCCCACATACCTGAAGAATTTTAATATCTCTTTTGTGAATACAAGGACAAAAATTACTTTTATCTGGTTAGTAGATACTTCCGGTGTCGCCCTGGTGAAAGACCATCGTTCGGAATTGAATGTTGCTTGAAAAGGAATTAGCTGTGTTTGGTGATCCGATCTGAATAGCCAGGTACTTCCAACGTACTTTCCAGGTACTTCAGCCTTGCAACATAACCTAATTGGGGATGCCATAGTCCCACTGGCATCGGGCTAAATAAATCTTACAATATCTTATATTGATTTTTTTATAAAATTAAGACACAATTGTGAAATAGTGTGCAAAAAACTTCTTTAACTTGTCTAGAACAATATAAAAGATAAAAAAAAAATAAAGTATGTATCTGATAAAGTGTAAAGAACCGATGGCGTTGGGTTAGTCTCCAATATCAATGAATTTATCCCAATTCTCAAACTAGTGAGAAAAAATAAGGGTAGGTACTCAATACAAAAGTGATCACTGGAATCAAAGCGAGGAGATAAATAATGGTCTCTAATACATTATTTAAAAATAATAAAATTCACTTTAACTATAGTAAAATCTCTACATTTCAGATTAAAATGGCTGCTGTCCAGGCAACCCTCCCTTTCCGTGTTCGAAAGAAAGCACCCTTGAGCTTCTACTCTTCCAAGCTTGAGAATGCTGAACAGAAGCAAGTTGAAGTCATTCGGAAGGAGCACATAGTCCCCGTGTACTCTCCAAAAGTGAAGAAACTAGTTACACTGGACAGCGATGATGAAAACACAGACATTAGCAATACACGGGAGCGCAGACTGAAGAAGAGGCCTTTTGTTAATACAAAGGAAAGTGACTATGGTACCGAAACTAGTGACTCAGGTAATAATGGATTTAATACATTTTTTAAACTCTCCTACTGCAAAACTTAACTACAGGTTAGTAGCTGAGTGGATTAATGCATCGGGTTCCCGCCCAGGTGTCGTGGATTCTATTCTTCTGCTAGTTAAGTCCTCCGTAATTGCTCAAGCAACATTTTCCATGATGGTAGTAGAGGTTTTTCAAATATTGCCATGTTATTCGTAACCCGGTAATGTTTGCATTTCTTTAAAAAAAAAAGAGAAATGTGTCACAATGTAACTGGGTTTCTAGCCGAGTGTTCTAAAGTTTCAGTTTTCACGCAGGCATTGCTGGTTCAATCCTTTGCAAGTCAAGTCCTCACCGTAACACAAGAGGAAATAGCTTTTAATGTTGATTGTAGGGAGAAAACAAATATTGTAAGCAGTGGCAGTCTTTCCCTCAGGTCAATTTGTCAATGACCTCCCAAAATTATATTATAAGACATAATAATGTATTTTTTATTTATTTATTTGTATAAAGTAGGTCTACATTGGGTTTTTCAATGCCTGTCTCACTAGGATACATCTGTCAAGAAATGTTATACAAATCAAAACAACTGGTATTATTCAATTTTTTTTGAAAATGCACCATAAGATAGTTGGCAGCGGCGCAAGTAGTGACATCTAATGTCTAAAATGGAAGCTTTCTTTCCCACGCACCTATGATTGGCTGGATCAATTTATCAAATATCAAAATCATATCTTCTGTCTCTTTGCACGCCTACAATCAGGGCCGGATTAACCACGTCGGGGCCCCTAGGCAATGCACGTCTCGGGGCCCCTTTACCAATGGTGGACTAACGGGTGGCGAGAGGGGGGGGGGGGGGGTTGAAGGGGCCTCCGACGTTAGGTTGTTCTCTTGATCAAATCCTTAACATGACTTTAAGGTGGGGAGGGTAAGGTTTTAAATATTTTCTAACTTCCAATTTTTTTTTTCTCCCAAAATGTAATTTTATTCATAATTAATCTGGTCTTTTACTACATAATGAAAGGTATGCCATCACCCCATTCAATAAAAAACGAATATAATACAATAAAATACAATAACCTTTTATTGCGCGTAAAAGGACACATACATAGAAACAAAAATATATATTATTAAAAAAAACATTACAATGATCCGTCTCGTCACTAAAGTGATCTCTTCCAGACAACCTTTCCCAAAGAATTTTAGCAAGTGTAGTGCATACTGGAGATTGTACAACATTTTTATTTTAAACACGTAATTAGAAATAAAACAAAACATAATTCCAATATAATGCCAATATAAACCACACAGGGCACCTTCAATCACTTCAGATACTAAGTAATGTTGCAACAAAGAAGGAAAGAAAAGTAAAATACAACTATGTTTACATATTTGTTTTAATTGTAGACTTTTTATTTATTATTTGTGCGTGATGGAAACATTAGTTATTTATTGGGTTATAACCTAATTATTATAATTTGTTGTTTTCTTTAATGCGTGTACCTCATATTATTAACCTGTAAATGTTCCTAATAAAATAAAAATTAAAACATCTTGAAAGCTGACTTTTTCCGAAACTTCGTTGCTCACTAATTGAAGCAAGTAATTTTTCTCGGGACGCGGGGCCCCTAGCCGATGCGGGGCCCCTAGGCAGTTGCCTACTCTGCCTTAGGGATAATCCGGTACTGCCTACAATATACAAGATCGTACTGTGTCGCCTAGTAAAAATGCAGTTTGGGTCATTGCTAAAGGCAGTTTGGGTCATTGCCGTGAGGGAGACAGCATGATGAATATCATGTGTTTGAAAGAGATGGTTTGATAAACGTAGGTTGGTTTTATGTATTGCACGCTTGTCGCATGAAATAATTTACTATTTTAAATGTAATTTGACTCAAATTTGTGCGTTAACCTACAAATGAATATTGATATCAGCATATATCACAATCTTAATATATAAAACAAAGTCGGGTTATTTACACTATAACTCGAGAACGGCTGGACCGATTTTGTTGATCTTTGATTTGTTGGATTTGTCTCCGCCCCGGATAACAGAATAACTATTAAAACATTGCAAAAATTCACGAAAAAGAAAGTTATGAAGAAAATTCATTTCCTCATACATTTTTTATCGAACGAATTTTCATCTTTTGAAAGAGCTGCAGCAATATTGTGTTAGGTATAATATTGAAGTTTGCATGAATTCCAATAATTCAAAAACGTCAAATGTCAATGCGCTGATTGTTTTGCTTTTGTTTTTAAACATATAATGCTGCCTCTCTTTCTTACACACTAAACGTCAACAGTCGAGAATGAGAAAAAACGGTGAACGTATGTCTGCTCAACTCCAGGAAAACCGCTAATTCTTTCCAAAACATTCAAGGCGCATTGCTACTTGGAGTATTGCATTTCGGTGAAGTCAATCAAATACATCTGCAAATTTGTCACAAAAGTCAGCGATATGGCGGTTTTTAACATTCAAACTACAAATAAAAAACGATGAAATCACACGCTATCAAGTTGGTGAGCTACAATGAGGCGATTTGGCGTATATTCTCATTCCCCATTCATGAATGACATTCCATTGTTGTACATTTGGCGGTGCATCTGGAGAATGGTCAACGAGTTTATTTCATTACATCGAATGTTGCCAAACGTGCTGAAACACTTCCATCAACAACATTGACCAGTTTCTTTTCGATTTGCCAATGCAATCTATTTGCCAGAACGTTGCTCTACTCTGAGATGCTACGTTATTACACTTGGAACGCTTCGTCGAAGATATTTCCACGTCGGAAGCATGGCGATGTGGTTACTGATCATCTGGTTGTGCGTTCTACGATGCTCTTGGTCGCATTACACAGTTCATCTAAAAAGTGATGAATGCTTCTACTTTCGGTTGTTGGTGAATGTTCGTGGGCCGACATTGTTTGAATCACAAGTCAATCGTGTAGTGTGCCCAACATTTCGTGTTGCATGTCAGCAGATCAATTTGCTTGAAAACTATATTCATTGGGACATGAAGCAATTGTTTCTGCTTCTCCAAGTCTGATGCACATTTTTTGCTATCATTATTTTCCCATCGAATCCACGTGAACTATGGAATAAGTACAAGGATGACATGTCAGAAGACATTTTACATCAAATTCGTTTCAGTTCAGGGAATCCTGATTTCGAGGTGAATGAGGATATGCATAACCAGGCTTTGTTTTTGATCGAAGACATGTGTTACCTCATATGCGGCAGTTTGTTGGTCAAGTTCGGAATACCAACGCCAGATCGTGGAATGAACGACGCTTTCAATCAAGAATTGGAATGTGAATGTGAATATGATCAAGATGCATTGAACCAATCAGTTCGAACGAATGTATCACTGTTGAACCCCCAATAGAAAGAAGTGTACGATACGTTAATGAAGGCAATTGATGGAAATGGTGGCTTATTTTTTCTCGTTGCGCCCGATGGAACTGGTAAGACATTCCTCATGTTATTGATTTTGGCCACCATTTGTGCGAGATCCGAAATTGCTGTAGCACTCGCTTCTTCAGGAATAGCGGCCATTTTGCAAGAAGGATATCGAACAGCTCGTTCAGCATTAAAATTGCCGTTAAACCTTCAAACGACCGAAAAACGGATAGCAAGTAAAATCATCATCTGTTATGAATGCACAATGGCGCACAGACGCACATTGGAAGCACTCAATGGAACTTTGAAATATCTGCGTAATGACTCAAAATGTATTGGAGGTACAATGATTCTACTTTCTTGCGATTTCCGCCAAACACTACCAGTCATTCCAAGATTGACCGCTGCCGATGAAATAAATTTCCTCAAATTATCGACTCTGCGGAGCTATGTGAAGAAACTTCAACTGACGATAAATATGCGAGTTGCATTGCTAAACGATCCATCTGCCGAAGATTTCTCCATTGCTAACTATCGGTAATGGCCGTGTTCCTGTCGACGAATCGAACGGGTTGATTTCGTTTCCGCCGAATTTTTGCATTTTCGTCTCAACGAAGGACGAGCACATCATTGCTAACCACAAAAATCACAATCAATTTGGTGAACGTGCAATTCTTGTGGCAAAGAACAAAGATGTGGATCACTTAAAATTCATAATCAAATCGTTGGTCCACTGTGTAACAAACAAAGACGAAGCAACCAACTATCCAACTGAATTTTTAAACTCATTGAATCTCCCGGGCTTGCCACCGCACAATTTACAGCTGAGGTTGGCTCGGTAGTCATCATTCTTCACAATCTAAACCAACCAAAATTATATAACGGAACGCATTTGGTAGTGAGAAAACTCATGGGCAATGTGATTCACGCGACAATAATCAAGGAAAAGTTCAAAGATAAGGAAGTTCTCATTCCATTATTCCCATACGCCATTCGAGTTTAAACGAATATAATTTCCGACTCTTGCATTCGCCATGATGATCAACAAATCACAAGGTCAATCCTTGAATTTTTGTGGCGAATCTAGAAAACGAATGTTTCTCTCACGGTCAATTATATGTAGCATGTTTACGTATCAGCCAACCATCAGCTTTGTTCGTTCTCGCACCTGACAACAAAACGAAAATTTTCGTATATCACGAGGTGCTTCAATGAAGGGAATCGACCCAAGTGCAACCCATCCAGCAAATAGTTTAACAGAAAGTAGTACAATAATGCCACGTGAATCATTTCGATTCACTTTAATAAAGCAAATGCCTTGCTGCCACGTCAATTACATTTTTTAATTAATTTTGAGCATTCATTTTAACTTAAAAAAAATTAAATTAATTCAGCTAATAAGTTAATATAACAGTTATTGATTCTGAGGCAGTATGAAGTTCGCCAGGTCAGCTAGTATCAAATAAATATTAGTCACACAATTTTTTTTCAAATGATCTTCCACTTCTAGACCTCTAGAGCCGTAAGGTTATTCATAACCCGGGAATGTTTGTCTTTCTCCCGAGAATAAAAAGTAGGCCGATCGGTAAAGGACGATAATAGAGCAAGCGTTTCTGACTTTGTTCTTCATAGACTTTCTTTATACATAAGGGTCAAAATTGCATTTCAAAGTGCCGCGGCCACCTCGCGGTCACCGGGTGACAAACGGCAAACAACCGGTTAATGGAGTTGGGCATATTGTTATTATTGTAGGGTATTTGGATTTATTAATAATTCTTTGTGTATTTGCTTCTAGATTGTTCTCCGTCAAAGATCTCTAGAATAGTTCGAAAAAACCTCAAAACTCGAGGTGTGCTGGACTCTCCGATGAAGCGCCTGTCCGTGGATGATCTCACTCGGGCAGAGTGCGTTGCTGAGGAGACTGGGAACAATAACCGCCATAATGCAAGGTTAGTGTCTTTTTTCAGTTTCTCATCAATTAATTCAACCAGATAAAGACCGTTCCCTAGTGTCATCCGGAATAAGGCGCGGTGCGGGAGGCAAATGCGACGTAAAGCCACCAATGAACGCTAGCGAACTAGTACTAAATCAACTCCTTTTTGCGCGTGGCAAGAGACGTGCGCCTGCACACCTTCTTTTGTTTGTAATCTAGCTATATTTATTTAACACCCAAAGGGCTTTTACATGTTTGGTAGTACAATTAATTCATGATAGATGATTATAACAGATAAAGAAATAATAAAAATAAAATTAGATAAAAAAGCACTTAAGTCATAAAAATACAAAAATACAGCGATTTCATAGGTTTACAAAGATACAGATATGTTTTGGAATAAGTTTTTTACAAGATCAACAAAATTCGCCAAGTTTATGTTAAATATGTCAACATCACCTAAGTACTGATTTCCCGTAGTGTGAAATCGTTGTATTGGAGAGTGGGCAATGTAGTTTCGCTTATGAATACTACAGTAGAATAGTGTATTTTGTCATGTAGTTAACGTTGGTATTTGTAAGAGCCCGTTCACACTTCCGTTTTAAAAACCGAGGCGGGTCCCGTTTTTAATACGGAAGTCTTAGGCCCCTGTTCACACTTCCGTTTTGAAAACGAATCCGTTTTGAAAACGGATCCTACTCTACGAAAACAACGACCAAAACATTTTATTTGCTCATTCTTCAGTAGATGGTCGTGCGCAATGGATGACGATGAAGCTCTTGTGGTCATGTGATACTTATTAAAAAGAAGAAAAAAAGTGAAAAGAAAATTTTGCATACACCCAATTATAGCTGAAAGATTTTCTGTAGAACTTTCCAAGTGTTAATTGGTGAGTTGAGAAGTGATGAACTAAAGTTCTTTAATTATTTTAGAATGTCTATCACTTCCTATAACTATCTACTGGAACGAGTTTCAGAGAGCTTAACGTATCAAAATACAAAATTGAGAGAGTGCATTTGTCCAGAAAAAAAGAAAACGGATTCGTTCTCCGTGTAGTGTGAACAGCTCCATTGAAATGTATGAGCCAGCGCGTTCCGTTCCAACTTCAAAACGGACGCTCTGCGAAGGCGACCTCTCCGGCAAAACATAGCGGATCCGTTTTCAAGTCGGAACCGACAAGTGTGAACAGCTCAATAGAGCCACTACAGTCACTACTACTAGGGCTTTAACGGAAGTGTGAACGGACTCTAATTTAATGAGTGGCAGGAGTTCACAACAGTCAAATTTAGAGTTAAGTGTTTTGTATAAAAATGTTAAGTCGTTTATTTTACGTCTGTCCTTCTAGTGTGTGTATTTTTAGAATATTTAATAATAAATTATATTTTAAGTATTCTATATTACATAGTTAATTACGTCTTTAGGGTTTTTTTTTTAATAATTTCCAAATTGGGGAAATTTCAGTTGTTTGATCTTTGAGTCTGAGACCAATTCAGACAACTAGCTATTTACTGTAGCGCAATTAAGAAAATATTTTGTGTAATTTGTATAGTATTCACAATGATAATAATTGTCTAGTTAAATCACCCATCTCCAATAAATGAGAGTCAAAATTTTGGTATTTCAGTTTTAGATACGATTTGAAATTTTCACGGCCAAAAGTATTATCATGATTTGCTTTTGAGGGATTCTGCAGTGTTGCGCTACCTCCTTCTTTAGACTTTTCGGACAGCGTTACAGTGTCCATAATCACACATCTGCCCTGATGATGGACACTGTAACGCTCTCCGAATCATTGGCAAAAGAAGGATGTAGCGGTATAATACCACAAAAACAAATTATGATAATATAGTTTTAGATTATTCAGTCACCAAGCTTTTCCTCCATTTAATCTACATACATTAACCCGTCTGCTTGGTTCAATATATTCGCACCTCACAATACGGAAGCCTCGGTTTTGGGGGTAAATTCTGAAACTGTCACTTTGGATCGAGATTGTAAAATATCTATGCAAGATAGCTTACATATTTCAAAGACAATAAGAAGCATTATTTTGTTCTCTTTCTGATTAAAAGAAAAATACATATGTTTGTATGAGAGGAAGAGAGATAAATAGCTTTTAAATTGTAAGGTCGCTCGTGTCGTTTTTGGTCTTATGAAACTATAATGCGATTACGTGTTTTGGGATGTTTTTATTCCTAAACAAGCAGACGGGTTAAGGTTTCTTCTTATACATTCAATAAATTTTATATTGATGCATTGAGGAGCAAAGAATTTGTTGGGAAGTTTAACTGGTATCCCAATTTTTTTTTTTTTTTTTTACATTAACTCCACACTGAAGACCCTGAGGAAAATAATTTCCCTCAGGGCCTATGTCATCTGAGATGCTGTGTGGAGGGTCTTTTTGAGGAGAGGAAGGAATGAATATTGGTCTTGAAGAGACCCATGTTATAGGAAGGAGGAAACACAGAGGCCGGCAAATCGTTCCACAGCCAGCTCGGCTGAGAACGGCACAAGAACGAATCGAAGAAGCGACCCGTTCTCATGTGACAAATGTCAACCATGTACATATGTTGGACACGCTTTTGGCATGTTTCCCGACTATGCACCGGTGCCGAAGGAATCAATGACGCTAGTTCCTGGAAGCATCTTCCATTATAATATCGGTAGAACAAGCTTAGCATTCCCACCCGACGCCTATGCTCTAAAGGTTGCAATCTGTCTGTTAAGATGGGAGAATCTATCAAACGGACCGCCCGTTTTTGCACAGAGTCGAGGGTATTTTTCGGGTATTTTGGAGCTCCAGACCAGAGGTGGCTGCCAAATTCAACCGTGGGATGCACTTGTGATTTGTTCAGGGTTAGCAGTTGTGTACTATTAAAGTATCTGTACTATTAAGTTTTTGGGAGGCTAACTTTACTCTGGCTTCGATGGAGCCACATCAGATTTTTGGTTCTGTCAAATTCTGTCGACTTCAGTGTCAAGAAAACCTACAAAAATCTGCTTCAGATATGCTAGGTATTAATTAAATTGCAACGGAATATCTAAATCATGAATTATAAAAGATTAATATATTCTTCCCCTTACAGAGTAGCCCTGCATACACTCTCATCCACGACATTACCGGGGAGGCAAGCAGAACTCGATAGATTAGAAAATTTCCTAACAGACCACTTGGACAATAAGAAATCTGGGACCCTATATGTTTCTGGCCCCCCGGGAACCGGAAAGACGGCTTGTTTGTCAAATATTCTCCAACGTCCACAGGTATGAAAAAAACACTATACAGGGTGTCAAGGGACGTACTTGCCTTACTTTAACCAGTGATTCCTGACATTATTTGGAGTAAAAAATGAAAATTAAATTTTGGTCTCCCGGTGACTTATGATATCTTTTAAAAAAAATATTATTTCTTCTTAATCAAGAAAAAAAAAAACTTCCACATGCCATCATTTATCACTCAGCCCAGTAACCAACCAACCCCTCACCCCGTCCCTAACCATCTAATACCTACTGATTTTTATGTTTTTAGTTGAACAAAAATGTCACCAAAGACCAAAATTTCATTAATTTTTTTTACTCCAAATAATGTCAGGAATCACTGGTACGTCCCCTAACACCCTGTATAAATAAATTATCTATTTAATTTTGATTTTTTTAATATTTCTTTTGTAAATATGACTATCCGTACGGGCGTAAACTTTAAAAAATTGGATCTGATTGATGTCTTGAGGAAATGTTAAATGAAAAAGTATTCTTTTTAAATCTTAAAAAGCCTTACAATAAAGGTGCATACAGGCAAATCATTTTTAAAGAGCACACATTTGAATACAATTTTTACACACCGTTCACTTAAATTGTTGCGAAATAGTTTGGAACACCTGCCCGCAGTCCCCTCTTCCCCTGCAGTATTACTATGATACAGTACATCACTACACAAGCAAGAATCTCTTTAAAATGATTCTAGTGCATCTACTTACGATATCTATATGTATATATATACACGGTGTCCGGAAACTCGTAGTACAAGTGGAAAACTGGTAAACCTACATCACATAGAGAACCCGAATAAACATAAAGATTTTCAATTTAAGCATTGTTACACTTAAAATTTAAAAAAAAAAAAAAAATCGGCTACTTTAGGGTTAAAATTTCATCCGACACGTGAACACGTCATAGAACAAAGATGCTACGGTGGGCAATAATGTACTCTACTTAAGTATTACGAACGATTTTCGGCGATATACTTGACGCACTGAACAAGCCTTGCGAGAGAAATTATTAGCATAGGTGTGTTCTAACTTACATATGTAGTAATGTTCCTTTTCTAATCCAAAAACACTAGGTACATCACAAAAAACACATTAACATGTCGTTGGTACATCACAAAAAACACATTAACATGCGTTGGTATATTCCATTGTAATACACAATAATTCATCACATTGAAAAATGAAAATAACACAAAATAATTCACAAACACACTTTGTTTTAAAGTTTAATTAACGATAATTAACAAAGTTGATAGAAAGATGTCAACGAACCAAGCGCGCGAACTAAACTGCTTGCAAACAATTCCCAAAAGTTCCGGAATCCCCTGCACCCTACAGTACTGTTCAATTTACGCTAAACACTGGGAATATTATTTTGAAATTTATTTTTACATTCCAAATATGTAGGTCCGCTGTTTTTAAATAACTTACGTTTACCAATTGAGCATTGCAAAAGTTTTCATTTTATTCTATTCTGCTGTTTATTTACTCACTTTTACACTTTTAATCAAAACAATAACTTTCAACAAAAATATGAAATTAGAAACCAACTTTCTAGTTTAAATACGGTACGACTTAATTTTGTCCTATAACTTATCACTTAGAATTAGTCGGCCTTTGAATTCCTAGGTTAAATTTACGGCTTGTGTACATTTTTGTTAAGTTACTCACAAGTGCATTTACATACAAAAATAATGCTCATGTAAGTTGTTCGGGAGTTTAACTTAGGGGACATTAATTACGTGAGCTCAAAATGGGGGGGGGGCAGTAAAATCTCACCAAATCTTGAACAGTTTTTCAGCGTATTGTCGCGATCATATTTACCTTAACGGGGGGGGCGTAATGGGATAACATGGGGCGGGATGGGATAGCCTAGAACCCCAGATACGCCACTGATCTCACGTGAGGGGAGGGGGGGGGTCCCACCAAAACTCATTTAATCTCACCAAGGGGGGGTCTAAATTGGAAAATAAACTGCTCACGTAATTAATGTATGCCCTTAATGAAAGCGCTCACTGAAACCAAAATATCTGTGAATTAACTCTCCAAGGTGGATTCGTGTCAACAAAGTGTTGCCGTTGACTTTGACAGACTATCTGTCAGATCGTATAAAAAGTCGACTACCTAGACTACAAGATGGCTTCCCGCTAAAACCGTGTTTTCGCTACTATTATCTTAGCCTCCTGGAAATTTTTTATCTCAAAAAACAACATTTACACAACAAAATCGTAAGGTTGGGGCTTAGGTTCGTCAATAATTTCCGATATTTAAAAAAGGAGACAAAAATGAGATGAGCAATTACTGATCGATCTGCCATTTATCAACTATTGTAGGAGCTGAAACTTTTGTAGGAGCTGAAACTTTTGTAGGAGCTGAAACTTTTGTAGGAAATATTTTTTCATAAAATGTCGGTGTAAAAAGTTCTGTGACAAAAAGTAAAATTACGTGCCAAAAAATATACAAATTTTTACCTTTTCATACGAATTACAAACAAACGGTAAAAGTTACGACGATATAAAAAAGAGAATATAAAAAATTGCAATCCGATATGTTGTTTAGTAATTGAGATAGATGTGATTTACGAAACCCTTACACTTTTCGTGTTTGGTGGGGCACAGGGGGGAAGCAAGGGGGTATAGGGGCGGGGACTTTTGGCTAAGCACTTGTCTAAATGGTAGTAGTCGATGGGGAAAAAATTAGCTTTATACTATTTTTTTCCATCTAATTATTACATTATTAAAAAATATGATAATAACCTTGTTCACATTCCTTTTGAACACGACTGTTCAACAGCGACCATTTTTATTTCTATTCCCGAGGATGATACGGATACAAGTCCAAAATTTGAAGAAATGAGTTTTTGATGCAGACTTGAAGTAAATTATCATGTTTATCAGTGGCAGAAAGATGGAAGTCCCATTACGAAGAAAAAATAGGATTTTCAAAATTGCATATGGATGCAAGTACCATGATGCAACAACTATCTTAGAAGCAGAAGGATGTACCATGGACTTTATTCCTTTTATAATACACCACATGTCATAACAAAATAGTCCACTTCATTTAGAGGCAGTAGGACTCAAGTCCACGTTTTTGTTTGACTCAAGTCAGCGTTGTTTTTTTAAACAATTATTTTTAAAGGCTTTACTATAAAATATTTTGTTTCATTTGCTCGTTTTTAAAACAAAACTAATTGATTTAATAATAACTTTTTTTTTGTTATCTATCAGCATGGATATCCAAAGAAGTTATGAAACCATAGTTACAGAAAAAATAGTTTTTTTGGCTCTCCTGAACATTTACCTTTGTGGACTTGCATTTGTATGCTTCTCGGGTATAGAATTTGGTTCGTGGGGTCACAGTTCAAGGCCAAGCCATTTTTTGAAAAGTGTAGCTTACCTCTTCTATTGTGTTCATCGAACCGAGCGCAGAAAGGGACAGCAAATTTTGCATTGCACTTTGACTTGAAAGCGCGAAAATAGTTTGTTTTCTTTTAAATAGTTTTTATTAGTTAGGTACTATGATCGTCAGTATAGTCTGTCAAATAAGAGTAGAAAATATAAAAACTGGAACTACTAAATTTGTAGACTGGCAACACCAATTTAACTGTCAAATAGTGCAATGACACTGAATGTATAGAACACAGTAAACCACATTTTAAAAAACATTTTTTCTTCATAACATAAATTTGATTAAAAGGTGTTTTATGAAGCGATTTGCTTTAATTTAATTAAACATAAATTTGAATTTAACAATAGATAGAAAGGAAGAATTACTAATGGTGAGTTTAGTTACACTACTTTTAGATCTGAATGAGTTACATATATTCAGATCTAAAATTAGACACGATCTAAAGCCCAGGCAACGCTAGGTACTTAATCTAGTATTAAATAAATGTGAGCAATTTAATATGTTAACACAAAATTGCAAAGGTATAATAATAATATACCTATATGCAATTCTAATTTTGAGATCGGTGGGTATCTATACTGCAATGAAAAAATATTTTTTCCACTATTATGCCTTTTTAATTTTTTATAAAAATGTAGGTTACACAGCTTTACTTTAACACCATGAGTTATGTGTTTAGTATTGCCATTTGATCAACAGTGGCGCCCTCCTATATTTTCTACTCTCATTTGACAAACTGTAATAATTTATAAGAATTTGACCAACAAAAAAATCAACTTCTGACTCGATTTACTCGAAAACGAAAGCTCAAATCAAAAAAAATTATATCACAAAATCGACTCCAAATGTGATGAGGATTCCCCAGTTTCCCGCTTGTACTACGAGTTTTCGGACACCCTGTATATAAATCTCGTGTCACGGTGTTTGAGGTCACATACCTCCGAATTGGCTCGACCGATTTTTATGAAATTTTTTATGTATATTTTTGATGGGTATGAGAATAGGTCGTAAAGTATATTTCATACCGCTAGGTGATTGATGTCCCTATCCAGAATTTTTTCTATTTTTTTGACAAATTTTTATTTTTTTATTTTTTACATAAAATGCCTATAATCCCAAATTTTCACCCTCCCACCCTCGCCCTCCCATTTTTTAATCGTGACCCTCCAATTTTTTTATTGTGATTTTAGTATTTTTGTATGATCAAATTTAACCATCGTTCGTATTTCAAACAGAACGAAATTATTTATGTTGTTAAAATAGTTTATATGGCAGAACGTTTGCAGTAAACTTTTGAACTTTATTATTATTTTGATAAAATGATGTTTTTATTTATTTTTTAATGTGAATATCTCACAAGAGTCTCAGTTGCTCACATCTGGAGCCAGTGAGACTATGGCATCCCCAATTGGGGTATGTTGTGAGGCTGAATGTATTGGGGAGGGGAAGGAGATGGGGAAGAGGAAGGTGAAAGAAATTAAACTGTTGTCCCGCTGCTATTTGGCTCTTTTGACTAATGAGTTTGCTGACCACTGACTAAAGTAATAACTTCCTGTGATTTTTCACGGGTAAACAAACAGTTTATTATTAATTTTCCTTTGTGATTAATTTTTTTATGTTATAACTTTTTTTTAAGGTTTGTGACTTTTAAATAATTTATTTGATGTACAAATTTACAGTTCAAGAAGGGGTTCAGACCCGTGTACGTGAATTGCACTAGCATGCGTTCTGCGGGAAGTGTTTACGGAAGGATTTGTCAAGAGCTTAGTTTGAAAGTTGCTGGGACTACGGAAAAAGCTTATTTAAAAGCAATAGACAAGCACTTGGCCTCCAAACACAGTATGATGTGAGTATTTAATACATTTTATGTTTATAAAGATTCTATGAAAAAAACAGAGACAAAACCTAACCTAAGGCCCAATGACGTTATATATAATATATAGACCCACTGTAGAAATCTCAAAGCGGTAAACCAAAAACAAGGCATTTGTCACATGAGAATGGGTCGTTTCTTCGACTCGTTCTTGTGTTCAACAGCTCGGCTGTGGAATGATTTGCCGGCCTCTGTGTTTCCTCCTTCCTACAACATGGGTCTCTTCAAGACCAATGTTCATTCCTTCCTCAAAAAGACCCTCCACACAGCATCCCAGATGACATAGGTCCTAAGGGAAATTATTTTCCTCAGGGCCTCCTGTGTTTTTTTTTTTTTTACATGAATACCGCACAAGAGTCCCAACTGCTCCCGTCTGGAGCCAGTGGGACTATGGCATCCCCAATTGGGGTATGTTGTGAGGCTGAAGGTAGTTGGGAAGGGAAGGAGATAGGGAAGAGGAAGGTGGGGAAGTACCTGGCTATTCAGATCTGGTCACCAAACACGGCAGAAGCCATTTCAAGCAACTTTTCAATTCTGAATGGTGGTCTTACACCAGGGCGATACTGAGAGTATCTTCCACTCTGGAATGTGCCGCAAATATACTATATATTATTTTAAATAATATATAGTATATTTAAAATAATCAAATAAATTATTTCCTACGAGGAATTGCTTGGAGGTTAGGACTTGAAAGAGGAGAATACTTGTATGATGAAATTGAACAAACTTTAAACATTTCCTCTTTAGAAAAACGTAGAAAGGACTCTGATCTAATATGCATTTTCAAAATTATCAACAGTATTACTAACACACCTGCTTTGTTACAACTCATCCAGTTCAACATTCCTTCCCGTAGACTTTGAAATAATGAATTGCTGTTCCTCAATCAACATTCTACTAATTATGGATATCATTCTCCTTTATCCAGAATGTCGAGACTTGTCAACACAAATCAAAGCATTGAATTTTTTGGTGTAAGCCTAAGTGACTTTCGGCAGTCATTACGCAATGTGGTTTTTTAAAGTCTTTTTAAATCCATCTTCAAGCTACTTGTAGTTATCTTCTCTATGTACTTTTATATTATATGTATTTTGTCAATGCTCTTCATCTACTTTCTCCTTTCTCTCTCAAATCTCCTTTCATTATGATCTCTCTTTTTTCTTTTCTGTTCGTGTTATTGTTATATTGTTAATTGGACTATTTGTCCGTAAATAAATAAATGAATAAATTGTGAAATACACAAATTAATCAAATAAAATTTATTTGCCACGCCGGGATTCGATCCCGCGACCTTCGGAATGCTAGTCAAGCGCCTTACCGCTGCACTACGCCGGCCGTCAGCTACGTACGTAGTATGCTGTGTGGAGTTAATGTAAAAAAAAATAAAATCTGTAATCGCCTTAGTGTAAGCGAATAAGCGTATCTTAGCATCCCAGTCACACCCGTGATGTAGAATGTAGTATTCGGCACAAATAAAATGCCACCCTGTCTTGGGGTTATAACAGGTGCCTTTGTTGCTCGACTGTTTATCAAACCCACAAATGTTGTTGTTTCCAGTCTCTTAGTGCTTGATGAAATAGACCAGCTCTGCAATAAGAAGCAGTCTGTCCTCTACACAATATTCGAGTGGCCCTCCCTGCCCAAATCCAACATAGTCCTGATCGGCATCGCCAACGCCCTGGACCTGACGGACAGGACCCTGCCCCGGCTGCAGGCCCGCGGAGACCTGAGACCGGAGCTGATGCACTTTGCTCCCTACACCAAGCAGCAGATTGTGGAGATCTTCTCCGAGAGGCTGAAGGAGGAAGTGTCTCTGGATTTCTTCTCGCCCATTGCCATTCAGATGTTGGCAGGTAATTATCGTTCCATGACAAAACAGAACAGAAAAGTGGAGAAAGGGAACAAACAACACACCTGATCTAAACTAATTTAACCTATCTTATTATTTTTATTATGTTGTTTTTACCTGTAATCTTTATCTTTATTTACATAAAAATCTCGAGTCACAATTTTTGTTCGAGATAAACTCCGAAACTACTTATCTGATTTTGATAAAATTTGGCTTACAGTATGTAATTTGGTCCAACTAAAAGATGTAATAGTTTTTATCTCGATTATTGACTTCAACATTTATTATTGCAAATTAAATGTTCATTAAATTACAAATAATGACAATGCTTTGTAATTATTTGTAAGTTCCATAAGTTTCTAACAGATGGCGGTGTGAGTTAATTTATTGACAACATTTGGTTATCTAGGTTGGGTAACCATCCAGTAGATGGCGTTGTGTTTCGTTAGCCACAGCAATGCGTGGCCGGGTCAGCTAGTTGTTATATATATCTTGAAGTCGGTTGTATTTAATTGGTTACATTTCTAATGTGCAAAAGGCTTGTATTTTATTGCGCTTTTATAATATGTGTACAAAATGAAACAATTAATATCTATGTATCAATCGATATCTATGTATCAGATATAGAGATAATTAACATATATGTATAAGAGTATGTATGAGACGGTTTAGGAATGCGAATCAAGTAAGGAGCGCGTACCAAGACAGCGTTGTGTGACTATCTATCCTATCTGCCTACCCCTTTTTAGAAACGGCGCGAAGATTAGTTATGTATCTGTAGATGTCTGGTTACCAGGGCAAATAAGATTAGCTCGTTCATTAGTTTGTTCCTCTTTTGTTGGCTGCCTGCGAGCGCTGAAGAATTCCGAGTTTGCGATTTTACATTTGGCCATTCTAACAGCCGAATCGAAAATCGCACACCGATTAATATTAATTAACCGGTCAGCAACGTAAGCAGATATATGCGTTAAAAATACGACAGCAGTCAAGTACAATAAGCGTGTTTACACGTCAGCGCGTGTGTTTCCATAGAAACCGTTATAACTCCGTTATTGTTTTAGTTACATCCGTAAAATAAAAAGTGAAAGGTCGATAGTGAATCATGCTGCACATCTCTATTCAAGTTGTCCATAGAAATACATAAAAAGAACATTCTGTCAGACGCGCAGTCTGACACATAATTTATACCGCCGAATTTCCTACGGGCGCCCGACATTGTTAATTTCTATTAAATATTTTTATATGAAATGATAAAAAAGTGAGGTGACAAAAGTGTTTATTACACATTTATACAATAGAATACGTATTGTTGTTTACATAATCTGTGATTTTAGTACCGTTTTCACATAAAAACATCACGTGAGTCATTTTCACATTTTTTTAATGTTTGCATTCTAAACTTTAATATTTACAAATGTTAATATTTATTTGTAATATAATAATTCGAAAGCTTATTTTGTAACCTGTCTAAAACAGTTTTTACTATTCGGCTACGTTCAGAAATGTTTCATTTATAGAGCTTTAATTGTGAAGCGGTAATAACTAAAAGTTTTCGTAAAATGTCATTTCGTTTAAGACACCAAAAGCTAATATTCTCGAAAATTCGGAGGGGTTAAATCAATATAATTAATATTAATATGAAAACATGAACGGCTTACTGCAGTTTAAAGGTAATTATTCCTCTTAGATTTCACAGTTTATCCGGTTTTATAAAAACAAAAGAAATCGTTAAATTTATAATTCATTCTAATTTATAAATATCACGCATCTAAATTTGGGTAGCTACTGCTCGAGTGGATAAGTATTTAAATGTGTTCAAAAATCCAGTGATAAATTTTTTTCTGCAAAATAGCAACGATTTGGTCTGATAACATAATTACATATCGATCTCCAAGTTTTGAAATAATGAGGAAAGCAATATTGGAATGCTCACCATAAATCAAATGTTATTTACACGTGTCTGTGTTTTACATACTAAACATGTTATAAAATAACACCGGGAAGCATAACGGTCGAGAACCCTAGTATGACATTTTGCAATTTCCTACTAGTGACCCAGAAAATCAATTTTTTATTATTTCACCACAAGTTTTTCTATATTATATTTGATTTAGTGGTGCTTATGAGTAATCTGAGTATTGTGTCAAATAACTGCGTACTCAACTCAAATTTCGATTTTTCAGAGATATCTGACTAAACAACCGGACGAATGACATTTCAAGAGTGTTTTTGGTTTCGTTAGCTTATTTGCATAGATTGCATGTTTTACAGACATTGGTCAGTATTCAATATTTAATTTAATTCAATAAACGAGTGAATTACGACTGTCAGTGTGACTTAGGGGTTACTTTTTAAAATGAAATCGAATTTGAATTAAAAGAAGGTGCGCAGATTTGCATCTCATGCCATGCGCAGAAAGGGCGTGATTTATTAGGTTTTCGCTAACTTTCATTGGTGGCTTGCCACGCCGCACTCATCTTCTGCAATGCGCTTCATTCCGAACAATGCTAGAACGGTTGTTGGTTTTTGGTCAATATACAATAGGGCCTCGCTAATCCGGATAGGGAAAAACAAGACCCTTTCCGAATTATCGAGGCGTCCGAATTATAGTGTGCAATATTTTAATAGGAAAAAACACATTTTTAACTTGGGTTTCATTTATTAAAGTAATAATTTTAAGTCAATTTAGACAAGAATATGTATGTACGTACAAATGTACTTATAAAAAATTCAAACATGTAAGAAATTTGGGCACTTAACATGAAAAAAAAAAAAACTAAAAATAAGTAACGAGGGATGGCAAATGATTAAATATTGACACGTTTTGACCTGCACGCACCCGTCCGGATTACAGCCTGCACCGAAGTAACGGGGGTCCGGATTAGCGAGGCTCTACTGTATAATGATAATTATTTGTCTTTCAGGTAAAGTTGCTGCCATATGCGGTGACATCCGGAGGGCCCTGGACATCGGCAGACGAGTGGTAGAACTGGCCTCTTCCAAGACCCTGTCGGGTAAGGGATCCGGCGCCACGGTAGAGCTGAAGCAAGTGATGGAGGTGCTCAACGATGTGTACGGGGCTTCCCAGAGGCTGGAGGAGGAGATGGACGAGAGTTTCCCGCTGCAGCAGAAGCTGCTCATCTGCTCACTGTTGCTGATGCTGAGCAAAGGGAAGAATAAGGATATTACCGTGGGGAAATTGCACGAAGTCTATAGAAGGTAATATATAAACTCTAATTTTATAGCCATAAAAAACTATAATAACCTCCCTTCTGAATTACGCTGCATCATCAACCAATCAGAACAAATAAATAAAATAAAACAATTTTAAAAAAAAACTTACAGTAAAAAGTAAATATTTTATACAAAACAGATTATAACTTACAACGCAAGTAAGAATCGTGGCTCCCTTATCAGGCACAAGAGCCCCTCTTTTCTGATAAGGTATACATGACCAGAAAAGACCTTTAATTTAATATTTTGTCAAATATATGTGTATATAATATGTAACTCATATTTTTTATATTACAATAAAAAAAAAAAAAAAAAAAAATATGATATTATCCAATATTATAAATCGTTAAGGTGAAGTAATGCAAAATCATTTGTTTTTGGTTTGAAAATTTGATCGAGCGTTTTTTGGTCTTTCTATAAGCACAGAAAAAATAAGCAGGCCTACAAAAACTGATTTAAATAATGCGAAATATCCTACTTCCAAACCCCTTTTCGGATATGGTTTTATCGTATAGTTTGGCAAATTAAAATTCTTGAGAAAATGATCAGAAAACATTGTAATATTTGTGCCTGAACTTCACAAAATAAAATAAAACATGCATTTTGGCAATGTTTTTGCATAGATCAAAACAGACGAGAATTTCAACCTTATCGCCATCTGCATAAGGACTGCGTGATTACACCTGATTCCGAATGTTCCAAGCCGCGGTGCATCGCCTTAAAATGATACTCATCAAATTCACTACCTACTGACAAATTACCTTATTATAAATATGTAGTTCATCAGTAAACATCAAATTATAACATGCAAACATTTGAGCCTTTTTGGTGCAAAATATGAGCCACCAAGGATCAAATACGAACAGTACCAAGCTTTTAGTGCATTTTTGATTGTTAGTGCATATTTTTGAGCTTTTTTCATCATTAATACAAATTTCAAAATAGAAATAGTCTTTTTGAGGAGTCAAGTTATTTGTCGAACAGTTCCGCATGGAAATTTTGCTGAAATGAGATTTGTAATAGAGATGGCTTCTCCTTCAGAATTTCCATAGACAAAACCCACCCCCATCTAAACAAATAACCAATTCACAAACGCCATGTACTCATCTGCGAGCTGTAACCGTAACAGACCGCAGCAACCAGGCTCTAGTGCAGCAGTCGGCAATTAGTTTTGGTGGCGGGCCTCATGAATATGTCAATTTTTTTGGGGGCTACGTGACTGTCAACGTCACTCGTACACGGAATACATGAAAAAAGCTCCGCAGGCGAAAAATATTAAGTGAAAATTACATGTTTTGAAATATCACAACCCACGGGTTGGTAGCATTGTTGTTATTGGTTCCAGTTGCGGGTTCGATCCTCTACTAACTAGTTTAGTTTTCCGTTACTGAAAAAGCCTCTTTTTCTGCTTATAACGATGAAGGTGGGTGGATTTTTAACATTCTGAGATTATTTGTGTACATAAGTATGATAGCACATACAGTTAGTAGCGTAGTAGTTGAATCCCACTCTGGCGTTGCAGGTTCTTTAACCTCTCAGACTCATAAACTTGTTTTCACGATAATATAGCATTATCAGACAAATCTATAACGTATGAGGCCTGCCTGACTCATTAAAACTTACATTTGTGTTTTTTTCATAAGAACTAGATATAAAAAAAATAAATTATTGTGACCGATGGTGCGCCAAGTATGGTAGGAAGGAATAATCGTCCATTCAGGGAATCTCCCTTTCTGGTTCTGAGAGCTAGGAAGGAGCCCTTCGTGGGTCGGATCTGGCCAGCGGGCCGCTAATTGCCGATCGCTTCTCTAGTGTGTTTCTTCGCTAGGACGATTGTTATACAGGCGTTTTTGGTAATGATAATACGGTACAGCTTACAGATGAGTACGCGGCTATATACCAATTTATAGTATGTTTACAGTTTGTAATGTTGTGCTTCCTTCCAGGATATGCACAAAGCGCAACATCGTTGCCTTGGACAGCACGGAGTTTGTAGGACTGTGCGGACTAGTGGAGACACGGGGCATCATCAGACTGAGTGGGCGCAAGGAGCCGCGCACGCACAAGGTCGCCCTGCAGTGGGACGAGTCTGAGGTCAGCAACGCCCTCAGTGACAAGCAGCTCATCTCCGACGTCATCAATGATGTCTCCTGCTTACCCTGATTATTTGACTTACTAGATGACTTGTATGTAGAAATACACCTCAATGACACCCCAAGTTGTGAAATAATTAAGATCATGACACCTCGACACCATCATAGTCACACAATGTAATAATTGAGGTGAAATTAAGGTCTGGTTGTTTCACAGAAATTCAAACGTAACATTGCCATCAAATGGCCAATCAGCCCCACTTTGTTTTTTTGACATTTAAAAAATCCCCGTTAAATACCGATTCCAAGTCCGTTTCAGCTTTTGAACGCATTGTGATCAGCAGAAGACAACTTTCATGTTGTTAAGCTTATCAGCTTATTACAATATGATAAAAAGCTGAAACGATTGGCTTTAGAATTGGCATTTAACGGAACCTTTCAAATGTCAAAAAAACAGAATGGCACTGAATGGCAATTTGATGAAGATGTTACATTTGAATTTTTGTGAAACAATTGGCCCTAATTGTTTTATCTGTTTGTCTCACAGATAACTGATACAAAATATTTTTCTTGATCAGTGTCATTATTACTAAAGGGTGTTTTTCTGCATGTTATGAAAACCAAAAAAATAATATTGAATTTCTAATAATTTGACTTTTAAGTGTGTTGAATTTATGTTTTTATTTGCATGATGACAATCAAGAATGATAAATTAAGTTTTTATTGTTCTATATACCTCTTTATGAGTGATTTTTGAATTGTTTTTTTAATTAATTTAATGGCATAGTAATTTTATCTCCTCTCACTCTAATGCTTCGGCTGCATCTGCGCCTATCGTCCCGAAGTAATGCGGGCCGATGCCTCGTGCATTTTGACACTAAAAAGTTGTCGCCATAGCTGATCATATTAGCGACTTCTTTGCCTGTGGTCATATTGCTTGTGCATTATAGCCTCCCATGCGATAATGCACACGCAGCCCGAATGTTCGCGACGATAGCCGTTAATGACCGGTCACATTTACGCGTATCGTGTCATAGCACAAAGCTTTGTGACGATAAACGCAGGTGCGGTCCTAGACTTAGTAACTGTTTCAAACTTATTTTTAGATATTATGTACAACTTATATTATTAAGTAATAGGAGTAGAAATAATCAACTTTCTCATAACTAAAACCCTTCAGTTTTGTGTACATGCGTAATTTCATACTTTTTAATACTAGAAAGACTGCGACTTCCGTTTTCACAAATGATTGTGTGAGTGTAAAATGATGTAATTTTTGGCATAATAACGAATGAATAAAAGTGGTAATTCACCACTAGAGCGATAGCTACCCAAATTTGGCTAGCACCGCTTTATACCCTTGAGTGATACCTACCCGCATTCGGGTAGCTGTAGGTAGGTAATTTTTGTAATTTATAATGTGTTATTTTTTTTATCAAACCTAAAATATGGGATCAACAGTGAAAAATAGATAGAATCGTTGGCTTTAAACCACAGTTACCAGTTGTATTTTTCTGTATTCGTTAATATTCAGAGATACGATTTTTGGGTTTTTTGCCTTTCTAATGCAATAACACAAGTTCAAAAAAGTTGTTCACGAACAGCCCCAAAACTTTTAGCAAATGGACTCAAATTTTAACCTTACTATCACGAAGGCTGTTGGCGGTTTAGAAACTTTCATAACATTATTTATTGTCATGTAAAAAATAAATTAAAAAGTAGCCCTTATTTTGTATGTAATGGACAGTGAAACTCACTTACAAAGTGCCACCATGAGAAGTTTTCATGCTCAACTCATTCGTTGCCGGCTTTGTTTGCTGTTTTTTTATCCGCTTATTATAATTAGGTTGAACCTACGTTTGTATAGCTAGTGGATGACTGCAATCAAGTCCTTTGCTGCTTGGTCCGCCCATGGGAATGATCGGTACGAGTGCAAAAAAATATTGTTTTTTCGGTCCTCTGAACCTCTAACTGTAGTTCGCCTGCCGGCGTGTGCAAAAAAACTTTAAAAAAATGATATTTCAACCCTTATGTATAAAGAAACTGTATGAAGGACAAGATCAGATCCGCTTGTGCCATCATCCCACGTTCAACAGGTGAAGGCTGAAATAATATCACATACAAAGGTTTTTTTTTACATGACCTTTTTCCGGCACTTTCTTATTAGAGAGTTTCACTTTATAGTAATTAATTTTCTATTTTAATAAAATAAAATAATTACAATAATCTAAAATGAATACTATGTTCAAACATTCAACGAGTGTTATTGACTGAATTCAACAGTGCAGAAAAACGAGTTAAAGAGTTTATTAATTTTTTTTTTTTTTTTTCATTAACTCCACACAGGAGGCTCTGAGGAAAATAACTTCCCTCAGGGCCTATATCATCTTTGAAGATGCTGTGTGGAGGGTCTTTTTGAGCAAAGGAAGGAGTGAACACTGGTCTTGAAGAGACCCATGTTGTAGGAGGGAGGAAACACAGAGGCCAGCAAATCGTTCCACAGCCGAGCCGTTGAACTCAAGAACGAGTCATAGAAACGGCCCGTTCTCATGTGACTAATGTCAACCGTGTACAAATGTTGGGCGCGTGTTTGGCGTGTTTCCCGACTATGCACCGGTGCTGAGGGGATCAATGACGCTAGTTCCTCGGAGCATCTTCCATTGTAATACCGGTAAAACAAGGACAGCATTCCCACCTGACGCCTTTGCTCTAAAGATTGCAGTCCGTCTGTTAAGATGGGAGAATCTATCAAACGGACCGCCCGTTTCTGCACAGATTCAAGGGTTTTTTTTTAGGTATTTTGGAGCTCCAGACCAGAGGTGGCTGCCAAATTCAACCGTGGGGCGCACTTGCGATTTGTACAGGGTTAGCAGTTGTGTACTATTAAAGTATCTGCGGGCCCTGTACAGTACGCCCAGTTTCTGAGAGGCTAACTTAACTCTGGTTTCGATGGAGCCCCCATACCTGAGCTGGTCACTTACAGTTACACCAAGCATATTGATGGAGGTCCTGTTCGGAAGATTGCTTCCGTTGAAGGAGACTAGATTTTCATTTCGATTCCTTTTAGACATTATCAAACATGATTGGGTCTTTGAAACATTAAATTCGGCGAGATTATTCTTACCCCAAAAGAAAACACTCTCGAGGTAACCGTCCATTCTTTGCTTCAAAGCCCTCCGAGCTATTGGAGTTTGATAATATTTAAGAACCTTACCCAAAACCCCTAGGAAATGGCAAATCGAAAGTACCCAAAGCTATAAGTTTTAATATAATTTTTGAACGAAGGAAAATATCCTCTTCACATGATTTTATTTTTTCTCTTTTGCTAACATCACTTTATTTTGGGTTAACGCTAACTACATAATTTCAGTTGTGTACAAAGATATAGGTTTATTTTTGATAATAATATTGTAGTTTCAAACAAATAATTAAATATTTTTACAAAATAACACTTCATTTTCATCTCAGTAACCTTTAGAATACAAGTTTGTAAAGACTGAAATATTTTAAGTAATTTATTTAATTATTTATTTTCTAATTCAAAAAATTCTTAGATCAGGGCTAATATTATTAATATTTTAGAATGCTTCAAGGATTATTATGTGAGTAAGTTTTACATTTTAAGGAGGAAATAAATATTGGTTACGTTTTAAGATTTTCACGGCCAAAAAAAAGAAATAAATATTATTTATAAGACTGCAAACTAATTTAAGCTTCGTTTTTTAATGTTTCTTGTTTGTACCTAAATATGTTTTCATTGTATTTTTGATACCAATGGTTAGACATTATTTCTGTATTTGTGTTGTTGACAACCAATATTTTTTAATCAAAAACACTTTTTGATTACTTTATTACATTTTTTTTTAATTTGTAAAAGGTTTTCATATTTTATAAAATGTATGTTTATGTAAGACATTTTGACTATGAAATTTAAAAAATCTGATGTTAGTCTGTGTTCATACTTGTTGCTGACAATAAATTAAACATTTTTTAAACTGCTTTTCGATCTTTTATTTATTTTTAAAGTGTTTTATTTTTATCTTGATGAACCCACTCATGAATATAACATTTCAATGGGGCCTTGAAAAATATTTCAAAGTGTTGAATGTTGACAATGCTCTTGCATATAAAAGTCTTATTTATTTCCTTACATAACATTACATCCCACATCTCTGCTTATACCTATATGAATGTTATTACGGGAGTGATTTCTAACTCTTATAATATAAAATTTTAATATGCCTGAAAAGGTAGAGTTCTGTAATCTATATATGTATATAAAAATCAAAATATGTTTGTTTCTGGGTTTGTATGTAAGCTATGCGATGCTAAACCATTCATCCGATTGTGGGAGAGGGAAAGCGGAGAAGGCAGAGTGGAAACGCGTGAGGGGAAGGGATGCGGAAGAGGAATTGGAGGCGGAAGAAGAATGGGACGAAGGGAAAGGACACACAGGGAGAAACAATATATTAAGTGGCATAGCAACGCATGCCGGGAACTACAAACCCAGAAGCTAGCATATTTTGATTTTTATATATATAGATTTCCCCCTAAAACCATGCGAGCGAAGCCGCGGGTAAAAGCTAGTGTGTAATAAAAAATATTTGGTACTCACTTGACTTTATTAAACACTTTATAAAACAATTCTGAGTAAATAACAACAAATAATGTTAACCAATGAAAGGTTCGTGACGGAGTATCATTCCATGCCACATCTCTCCCCACCTCTGATCTCCTGGATGGTGGAAGTATTGACACTCCACATTATCATAATTTGTTAAAATAATGAATATAATAATTTTATCACTCATTATACCTACAAAGCTTTTCTGAATTTTACATAAAACTAATCATTGACCACGCAAATCACGATCTTTTACTATGTATTATGAAATATCACTTGCGGGCTGGACGTAGATTTCCTGCCAACTGGAGAGGCGAGGGAGGACCTCATGGGTTTTATTTTTCACATTACATGAATTACAACTTACACATTACAACTCCTATGAATTCTTCAAATATCAAAATGGAACATTGCGACGCAATGTCATATGTCATGTTCTTGCAATGGTACTCCCTTGGAAAAAGAGAATGATTTTTTTTGAATTGCGTCGGCATAATAAATCCGTAACTCGTTTCGTAAAAAGTTTATTTGCATTCAGAACACAGAAGTGGTTTTCCTCTGAATTTTTCAGAATTCATATGAAACTAGAATTTTATACTGCACTCAGAAGATGAAAATGGTTCCCTTCAAATTGTGTCAGCAGATGAGTCAGCCACACGAATTTTATAATTCGGAACACAAGGCTGATTTTAAGACTGAATCTGCATGTGAGCCCATTAGCTTAAATTATAATTACTACGCCTGCGATGGTTTTCCTCTGAATTGTGCAGGTTTGGGGTCTGCAGCTAGAATATTATAATTATTACGCATGGATCACAGGGGGGCATACATTAATTACGTGAGCTCAAAATGGGGGGGGGTTCAAAATCTCCAGTTACAAATATATCTCACCAAGGGGGGGGGGGGGGTCTAGATTGGAAGGAAAACTGCTCATGTAATTAATGTATGACCCCCAATGATGGTTTTATGTTTATTTTACCATTTTTAGGGGCAGAAGCGTAGGGAGTGGAAACACAAACCTGCAATAGCCATCCCAAGCCTAGGTGTGAGCTACCACGTTCCGGCTGAATGTCCTGGGGAACAGTTTCTCTTAAAAAAAAATAAAAAAGGGGCAGAAGCATACTCACGAAAAAAGATTGTCCATTATAAAAATGGTTTATCTCCAAATGTATTTGAGTTACCAATAATAACATTTTGTAAGTATTCATAATAAAGACAATACATGTCTGAAGAAAAGCCAATGTTGTGTTGTAAATGCAAAAAAAAAGAGTGTGCTTTAGACCACACGACAGAAGTAAAGCTTCACTAACTTATATCTCCCTCTCAACTTCAGTTCGCCTCGCCCGATCACACTTTTCATAATGCTCTCGTCACGCATTCACCAGCTTACTCCCTGTTAAGAATAGTTAGTGACATCTATGAGATAAATATCGCCGCTCCTATTGACATACTACTCGGGGCGGAGGAATTCTGGAGCATCCTGACAAATGATAGGATAAAGTTGGATACCGGACCCACGTTACAACACACTCAGCTAGGGTGGATTATAGCTGGACCCACCGCTACGAACCACAGGAAAAGGCCAGTATTAGAAACTTGTAATTTGTCCTTGAATAAAATAAGCAATCAAATGGAAAAATTTTGGAAAATAGAGGAAATAGGTACATCCAAATTTCAAAATCATGAGGAAAAGGCCTGTGAAGCTAGCTTCCTGGCAACCCATACTAGAGATGAAAGGGGTAGATTCTTGGTGACTCTACCTACCCGCCCATGTATCAATCAATTAGGAAATTCGTTGGCCATGGCGGAGAAAAGATTTAAAAACTTGGAGAGAAAATTGTCTTCCGATAAAGAGTTGAAATCACAATATGTTCAATTTATGAAAGAGTATAAGGAACTAGGTCACATGGAGGAATGCGATAAGCTAGAAGGAGACCTTAACTCTTATTTTTTACCTCATCATGCCGTCCGGAAGGAGTCTAGCACGACGACCAAACTAAGGGTTGTTTTCGATGGGTCGGCGAAAACTTCAAGTGGAATATCTTTGAATAATGCCTTGATGGTAGGACCAGTCATTCAAAGAGATTTATGCACAAAACTATTACGTTTCAGGAAACATCGCTACGTTATCACGGCGGATATTGAAAAGATGTATCGACAGATAAATTTGAGTGCAACCGACCGCAAGCTGTAAAAAATAGTATGGCGGGAGGAGCCGGAAGATGAACTGCGTCACTACCAGCTGAAGACTGTCACCTATGGTTTGGGACCTTCATCTTTCCTGGCTACAAGGTGTCTGCGTCAGATTGGTATGGATAATCAAAATATATTTCCTAAGGCTAGTCAAGTCATACAGGAGGATTTCTACATGGACGACCTGTTGACGGGAGACGATGACATCCAAGCTTGTAAAAACTTAAAGCTTCAGCTGATAAGCTTGCTGCAATCTGCCGGTATGACCTTGCGAAAGTGGAGGTCGAATGTGCAGGATTTGTCATCCGAGGTGGGCCAAGCTAGAATTGCCGAAATAGGCAATTTTGAGAAAATGACCTCTGACAAATCCAACAATGAGAAAATTTTGGGACTAATTTGGAACAGCTCCTCGGATTGCTTCTCATATAAAATAACAAAACCAACGAACCAAACTGCAAGTAAACGTAATATATTGTCATGCATAGCATCTACGTTCGATCCATTAGGGCTACTTGGCCCAATTATTGTAGTAGCAAAGTTGATAATGCAAAACTTATGGCAATCAAAAGCATCATGGGATGAAGCATTGCCTAATGAAATACTAGTACCATGGAGGAATTACTTAGAGGATTTATCCAATTTAAACGAATTAAAAATCGATCGAAACGTAATGTGCAGAGACTATAATGACCTCAAAATACATGGATTTTGCGACGCTTCAGAGAGAGCATATGGAGCTTGTATCTACGCCGTAACAATGGACCCAAATGGTGAGAGACATTCTCAATTAATCACTTCCAAATCTAGGGTAGCGCCCCTGAAATGCATATCATTGCCAAAACTAGAACTTTGTAGCGCAGTATTACTAGCCAAGTTAATGAGGACTGTCAAACAAGCATTAGATATAATGGAAGTGGACACCTACTACTGGAGTGATTCAACTATCGCCTTGTGCTGGTTGAAAGGCCAGCCTGCCCGTTGGAACACCTTCGTTGCTAACCGAGTAGCAGAGATACAAGAACTTAGTAACCATCAAGATTGGCGTCACGTGAACTCAAGTGACAACGCCGCCGATATATTATCTAGGGGTTCCCCGGCAGAGAAGTTATTGAGCACCACCACTTTGTGGCATGGACCAGGGTGGCTGATTGAAGAGCCTAGCAACTGGCCAATACCCAAAATGGAGTGCTTAAACCCACCTGAGGCAAAGGCAAAAAACGTTATGTTGGTAACTAGCGCAAGTGATTGGGACATATTTGAAAAATTCTCATCTCTAACTAAATTAAAGCGTGTAATTGCTTACCTACTTAGATTTAAACATAACTGTAGTAAGCCACAACTCAAGCGTACTGGTAATTTGAAGGCTGAAGAATTAGAATTAGCGTTAAAACGATTGATTGAATCGGCTCAAAATAACTGCTTTTTTCTAGAAAGGGAAGCTTTATTAAAAAATAAAAATGTAAACAAAAACAGCCCTTTAAAATCACTTAACCCGTTTTTGCATGAGGGTTTGTTATGTGTGGGAGGTAGGTTATCTCACTCAGGGGATTTAACATTTCAGCAAAAACACCCAATAATATTACCTGCAAGGCATAGATTGACCGAATTAATAATACGACATTATCATTATATAAATTTACATGCAGGAACCCAGGCCTTGCTCGCTGAAATAAGATTGAAATTCTGGCCCATCTATGGAAAAAATACAATTAAACAAGTATTACATAAATGTATTATATGTTTTAGATTACGCCCAGTCATTGGCCAACAGCTGATGGGCAATTTACCAGCTGATCGGATCCATCCAAATCGACCATTCAGCATAGTCGGGGTCGACTATTCCGGACCACTGTCAATCAAGGTTGGAGTCCAAAAAAGGGCTCCGATCACTAAGGCGTATTTATGCATCTTTGTTTGTCTAGCCACGAAGGCGGTCCATCTAGAACTGGTATCAGATTTGTCCAGTGATGGATTTTTAAATTGTTTAAAACGTTTTATAGCTCGCAGGGGTCAGCCAAGGAAAATATACTCTGATAATGCAACTAATTTCAGGGGAACTTGTAATAGATTGAAGGTATTATATGACAGTTTGAAGGAAAATGGTGACCAGATTCAAAAATATTTAGCAAATATAGGTATTGATTGGAGTTTCATACCTCCACAAGCCCCTAACCAGGGCGGGTTGTGGGAGGCTGCTGTTAAATCTGCCAAATATCATTTATATAGGATCACCGATCGTTCAGTTTTAACATTTGAATCATTGTACACTATAATATGTCAAATTGAGACTTGTTTGAATTCCAGACCTTTGACTCCGCTATCTAATGATCCAAACGACCTAAATCCTTTAACTCCTAATCATTTCCTTATGGGCACTAGCGCTTCTATTATTCCTGAACTGGATGTTCAGAAAATACCGTACAACCGACTGGATCAATATCAAAAAATGATAGAACTAATTCAGTGTTTTTGGTCCAGGTGGAAAAAAGACTATCTCGGTGAGCTTCAGAGAAGATACAAATGGCAAACCAGCAATCAGCGATCTTTACAGAAGGATGACTTAGTAATCTTAAAAGAAGACAATCTGCCGCCTGCAATGTGGCGGATGGCACGCGTTCTATCCTCTCATTCCGGTTCTGATGGCGTGGTCAGGGTGGTCACCCTCCGGACATCACAAGGGACGTTCGTACGTCCCATAACCAAAATCTGTTTAATGCCCCTGGAGGACAACCTAGAACGAGCCCGGACCCCGCCCCCAGAAGATGAAGGAAGATCTCCGAAATAAAAGTAAAAAAAAAATTTCCAAAGAAGAAAGAAATTCCCAGAAGAAGATGAAAAAGAATCACTACAAAAAGGAAGAAACATAATGACTCGACACGGCAACCTTGGGATTTGTGATGCTCTCCTTGGTCTCTACCTTTGACCAGCTAGATGATTCTCCCCTCTCCCCAATGATGAAAGGGAAAATGGGAAGCCCACGGTGCAGCATCTCATGAATGGATCAAGCAGATGACTAATCTAGGACCTCAAGACTTGAGTGTTTGTGTTGTTAAGAGTCGTTATTATGAAATTATTATTTGTATGTTATTTTTGTTGAATAATTTATAAGGGTTCAATTTTATTAATAAGTTTATTTTAGGTGCAGGTTATCAATTCTACGATATTTTTATCTATGAATTTATTTTTGTTGTTTTTTTTCTTGATAATGTGGAGTATTCTTTAATTATAGTGTCAGTATTAGCATTTATTTAGTAGATTAAAAAAAAAACGTAGAAAATGTTAAATGTCAATGTAAATGTTAAGGTAAATGTGGAATACTTAAGTAGTGCTCTACATTATACATAATGAATTATTTAGCTTTTAGATTAGTTCTATATTTTTTCAGTTCATATATTTTGTTCATTAATCTGTCTGAATATTATGTTTAAATTTACCATTAGGGTTAGATTTAGAAATGGTTTAATTTTATTTAAAATTAACCCCTTTCCCGGGGGTCTGTTAAGAATAGTTAGTGACATCTATGAGATAAATATTGTAATTAATTCCATTTGGTTAATTATTCTTAGTTTATTAGAAAAGTGTGCATATTAGAGACCTCTGTGGGAATTTTATAGAAGCTAGTGTTATCAGCCAACAAATTTAGGGCACGTGACCTCAGTGGATATTTGCTACTTGTATTGTTATTATTTTATTTTAAAACAGTCTGAAAGACGGTATTTTTATAGTTTTTAGTAGTATAAAAAGGGCTATACTCAAGAAATTTGTTCTCTTCCATTAACCCTTACCTAGAGTATAGACGCCGTACCGCTTGAGGCGGGGTCCGGGCTGAATTTAGTTCTAAAAGTGTTGATTTCATTATTGCTCAAAAAGTGTTTGTAAATAAAACGACTCTTCAATAAAAAAGTGTTTTACAAATAAAAAGTCCACCACCCTTGATGAGATTGAAGTGATCCTAACACTCCCCAAGTCAAGCATGCGTAAAGGCCCGACCGTTTGCCTCGCCCGATCACGCTCGTCACGCATTTACCAGCTTACTCCGCAAGTCAAGCGTGCGTAAAGAAGTTTTACTTGAAAAACAAACATTTTCACTAATCCAAGTTGCGGTTGCGAACTGCATTGTACTGAATTTCGAGTCCTATTTTTGCCTGTGATGCTTTTAGGGTTGGATCAAAAGTGGTCGCAAGCCAGACCAAATAGCATTGCGGGCCGGATGCAACTACTTCACAGATCGGTTTAGAATCAATTATTATCAATTTCTGGCACAGATTTTGGGTTATTTCTAGTTCGTGCAATATGGTTTTTACACATAAATAATAATATGTAATAACAGTAAAATCTTTGTTCTCCTTGATGGGAGAAATCACAGATATTCTTACTAAATAAAATAAGGAAGTTGATTCCATTTTAAATTTGTTTTTTTTTATCAATGTTCACTTGAGGTGATTTTTCACAAAAACGGCGCTATATAAATCATCCAAGTATTATTATTATTCAAACTTAAATACAATTTTTTTTTTTTTAAAGTTCGTTTTCATTATTAAATTAATTCTCCAAGTTTAAATTTTATTAAGCCCACCAAAACGAGCGGTAAGAGGTGGGGTGGTGTGTGATGTCATTTGTGCTCTGAAAAACACTTCGCTTTAGCATTTTGTATGGAATTTTTTTTAATTCTTCAATAAGGAATTTCAGTATTTTTTTTTATAAATGTTAACCGTCTATCAGAATTAATGGTATTTAAAAAAAATTGATCAAGATTTCATAGTAAAATTAATTTTTAAAGTTAGAATTTTTGTTTCTCCTGCCGAAATTTTGTAGAAAACTTGAGCTCGCAGCTAGCGCCACAGGCTAGCCAGTAGCGAGAATTACGACTTCCGTGCGAACTAATTCTGACAGTTACGAAATCAGCTGTTGGTGGGCCGCCATCTTGAGGCAAGCGCTAGCGAGTGGCGAGCAAAGTTGACCACCTTTCAACTTTTTTCATAGATTGTCCACAATCTGCTAGTTAACTAGTAATACTATTACACTGAGCGAGTTTACTAACAGATAATGAATTTCCCAGCTAGTAGCTTGTAAACTCTCTCAATGTCATCAAGGCTTTACTTAAACTAAAAAGACTCCTAACAAGATAGAAGCCAAATTTGTTCGGCCTATTCCTCTCTCATCATAAACAAACCATCTCTCATGTAATAGAAAGAGATGCACCATAGATATTCCAATGACCGTACAAACCGGCGTACATCAGAATTCTTTCGACCAATAATGAAGCGTTTTTGGTTTATAGCTTTTTAATAATTTTTTAAGAATGTTTAATTAATTCTGAGAATAATAATATAGAAATATATTTATATATTTAGGATCTTCGACCAACTACACACGTCGTTTAGATTCGATATTTTTTGATCTACATCAGTGATTCCTAAAGTGGTCCATGTGGACCCCTAGGGTTCCACGGGAGACTCGATGGGGTCTACGTTGGCGTGATAAATAAATGGGGGTTCAAAAGGGATAAGTGGGGGTCTACGAAAATTTATCTGGTTTCGATGGTAAAGAACAAAAATGTTGACTTGGCTATACCTATCAATGTAGGCGGATAATACACAAATCAAAAAAATTAAGGGAGCAAAAAAATTCCAAATTTTTCAGTGATTTTTGACAGACTTAGCTATTGGTCGTGTTCGTATTGAGACAAAAAGGAAATTTTGAAGCTTTAAGATTCTAATTTTCAGATTTTTGGCAAAATATTTTAGGAGCTACAGTTCTCATGCAATCCTAACAGATAGCGCGAAAAAATAATTTTGCCAAATTTTTTTTTTGGTCCACGGAATTGAAATTTTTTTTTCAGTTAGGCAGGTATATGAATCAGATAGCCTGTTTACTTAGCATCATCTTAATTTTTTTTAAACTATTTAATATACTATTTTTCTTTTTATTTTACCACTCCGAATTTAGGGTCGGAACTCAGCCGCGACGCCAATTTCCATTGTTAGATATCTTCACATTTTTTAATGAGTTTTGGGAATATGGTATAAATGTAACAGCAGAGGGTCCAGCGAAACCAGTAAAATTTTGAAAGTGGTCTATGAGAAAATAAAAGCTTGGGAACCTCTGATCTACATAAGCGTATTTTTTATAAGTCAAAATATTTTTCACTGAACTATTGTTATAAAAAAGTTTAACAAAAATCTTATTTTTCGACTTCTATTCCAATGCAATTGCGTGAAATGTTTTTCTCAAATAAATTTGAACAGATTTTTTCGTATTATTATAATATCAGTCTATTTTATACGGCTGTAGTCAGTATACAAAAAGCTCAGGAGTTTGAGAATGGCATTTTCAATTCCTTCCGAACTACATAAATTGTCTTTTAAGTTAAACAGATTGCATGGCAAGTTATTCTAGGCGTAGCAACATTATCATCTGACATAACCTACTAATTTATGTTTGTGTGTCTATGATTGTAAATCTTATCTATGGTTCAGTGAGCTTGGATTTTTGAAATCTTTACAAAATTTTAGAGAAAGGCAGAGTGGAAAAATTCTTGGCCCTAAAAAATTGCTTTTTAAAACTTTTGGAAGTGCAAAAAAAGAGGATATTTTAAAGCTCCGTAATACGTGACGGAAATTATTTTGAGAATTAAAAATAGTAGGATATATCGGAGATATTCCGTGGCAAAGAAACAGTCTTTCTTATTTACAATACATAATTATGATGAAAAAAAAATAACGAATATTTTTTTCATCATAATTTAGAAAATTTCATGTCTTCTTAAAATTCGAAGAATATTATTTCTAGTTGACGAAAAGCGACTGCAAAAAAGCATTTAGTTGTTATAAATTGAGCGCAGCCAAGTCCCATTTTAACTCGACCATTTGGAATTTAGCCAATTTGTTACGTTCCGGTTCCGGTTCAAGATGATGGCCGTATTGGTTACTACCCGACAGAGTTCACCCGATCGTGGTTCCTACTTGGAGCTGTCAAATCGGAATAATAAATATTATGCTACTAACTGCCTGAAGAAAGTTAGAAAAAAGAATTGTCATTGAGATGGTGACATAATTTTGGACAAATTGTATAATTCCTTATTTGATTCTTTTAAAAATATTATGCAAAATACTTATGGTTTTTAATTATATAGGTAGGTATTTAAGAACCTACGTAAAAATCTTTTGATTTCAGATGAAATTTTGGTTTTTGCATAATAAATAAGAAAAAAATAGAGACATAGCTTTTTGGACGCGCAATCTACTATTTGCGTAAATCATTTATATTAGATTCGCTTCTTACGGCCGTTATTCCCAGTCCTACTGATCGACAGTCAAGCCTAAATTTTGGCTAACAAATGCACAAATTCGCTCTTCCCAACGCAACTCTCCGACCAGCAGGTAAACGTTTGAAAAGTTGGGATTAACGGCCGTTAGATCAACTCGGAAAATATCATTATATCCGGGATTAGTGAATGGTATGATTGGGTATGATGATACTCGTAGATATATACAGGGTGGTAAGGGACGTACTTCCTGAAATTATTTGGAGTAAAAAATGTAAATGAAATTTTGGTCTCCGGTGACTTTTGATGACTTTTTTTTTCAATTTTTTTTTCTTCAAATTCAAACAAAAAAAAAAATTCTTCCGCATGTCGTCACGGTCACTCAGCCGGGTATCCGACGAACCCCTAACCCCGCCTCTAACTGTTCAACAACTACCATTTTTTTATGTTTTTGTAGAAAAAAAAAACATCAAAATTGTCACCGGAGACCAAAATTACATTTAAATTTTTTACTCCAAATAATGTCAGGAATCACTGGTTAAAGTAAGTCAAGTACGTCCCTTAACACCCTGTATATATACGGATTACAATATTGTAGGTATGTATTAATTTGTCATTCAGAGCATAGATAGTGGCACGTAGGAGTAGAAGTTGATTTGTGTTCCCTCGCCACATTTGTTCATGCCTACCATAAACTAAATATGTTTATGCAAATGCATTTCACCGATTTATTCGTCACGAAACGGCTATGTATTAAAACAAGCGTAACCCTAATTATTATAATGAACGGTGGTACCTAACCTATACCAATCCATTGATTGAATAATTAAATATTTTCTCCTGCGTGCCGCGCAAATTTAATCGTTTAACCGCCCATAAAAATAAATATAATAATGTTTAATAAATGCAGCGGAGCCATATAATAATATTAGACAGGGTGTTAAGAGTCGCACATGATTTACTTTGACCGGTGATTGAAACATTATAATAAATTTTGGATTTGTTTTTTTTTTTTTCATTAGCTCTACACAGGAGACCATGAGGAAAATAATTTCCTTCAGGGCTTACGTCATCTTTGAGGGTGCCGTGTGGAGGGTATTAGAGGAAGATCTGGAAAGGAAAAAGGCAAGAGGGGTGGGTAGGGTTCTGGGGATCAGACGACCTCCGTAGTCCAGTGGGTAAGACTCTTGACTCACAATCCGGAGGTCGCGGGTTCGAACCCAGCATGCGCAAATAAATTTTATTTGATTAATTTGTGTTATTTCACAATTAATTAATTTAAAATAATATATAGTATATTTGCGGCATGTTCCAGAGTGGAAGATACTATCAGTATCGCCCTGGTGTAAGACCACCATTCAGAATTGAAACGTTGCTTGAAAATGGCTTTAGCCGTGTTTGGTGACCAGATCTGAATAGCCAGGTACTTCCCAACCTTCCTCTTCCCACCTCCTTCCCCTCCCCACTACCTTCAGCCTCACAACATACCCAATTGGGGATGCCATAGTCTCACTGGATCCAGACGGGAGCAGTTGAGATTCTTGTGCGGTATTCACTGTAAAACAAAAAAAGTGTCCAGGAGTAGCGGTTGTATGAATCCATCCTTCCCCAAGGGCGGATCCAGCTTTGGCGCCAGGGGGGGGTGTCACATAGCGCCAGGGGGGGGGGGGGGTCACATAGTCGTGCTCAAGTCACAAGAAGTTATAATTTAATTTTGATAATGATATATACAAGTATAAAGTAGGTAAGTAGGTAATTTTGATAATAATAGATACAAAAAATATATGAAATATAATTAGTGGTCCACCTAGGTCCTGGACCCAGCCCAGTCAGGTCAAGGCCTCATGACCCCCCCCCCCCCTGGATCCGCCCTTGTCCTTCCCACTGTGGGTGGAGAGTGTCCTGGAATGCTGTGTGGATAAGGTCTTTTTAGGAAAGGAAAGAAAGGAAGATCTGGGAAGGAAAACATGTGAGGGGTGGGTAGGAATCTGGGGATCAGTGTGTCCAGGAGTAACGGATGTATGAAACCATCCTTACCACTGCGATGCAAGACGATGGGTCGAGAGAGTCTGCTGGAGAGGTTTCCCTCAACAAGGTTTCTCTCAAAAAGCCTCTCTAAATTCAGCCCACCACAAAGGTCCATCCGCCGTCTAGGCCTGGACAATTCTCACCCTATGAACCAGGGCAACCTTAATAAGTCACCAAACGTAGCAAACCACTTGTGGTGACCTATGGCAGATATACATGGCAGATATTCCATACGAACGAAGTATTGAAATCCGTATGTCTAAGCTTTAACTTTAGGGTGCACAGTCTACACCACGCTGTGCAGGTGGGTTCCCCACAGAGCATCGGACCATCCCGATATGTTGGTTATCCAGTAAATAACCCGATATGTTGGTTATCCACCATCCCGATATGTTGGTTATCCAATAAATAACCCGATATGTTGATTATCCACCATCCCGATATGTTGGTTATCCAATAAATAACCCGACATGTTGGTTATCCACCATCCCGATATGTTGGTTATCCAATAAATAACCCGATATGTTGGTTATCCAATAAATAACGCGATATGTTGATTATCCACCATCCCGATATGTTGGTTATCCAATAAATAACCCGATATGTTGATTATCCACCATCCCGATATGTTGGTTATCCAATAAATAACCCGACATGTTGGTTATCCACCATCCCGATATGTTGGTTATCCAATAAATAACCCGATATGTTGGTTATCCAATAAATAACCCGATATGTTGATTATCCACCATCCCGATATGTTGGTTATCCAATAAATAACCCGATATGTTGATTATCCACCATCCCGATATGTTGGTTATCCAATAAATAACCCGACATGTTGGTTATCCACCATCCCGATATGTTGGTTATCCAATATATGGTTCCCGGGGCGGATCCGTACTATTTTTTCCTACAATTTGTCCAACCATTATTGTAAAAAGCATTAAAAAAACTATCTATGTTCTAGAACCTATACCTATCTACAGGCATATCATTTTGAACAGGACGCGTTTGAATGTATTTGTGCACACCAATAGTATTGAAAGTTAAAAACAATTCAAACTAGTTTCGAACACCCGCCCGCAGTCCTCCCCTCTTACCTCGCAAATTCCCAAATGTAGTGGGCGCATAGTAATCTAAACCTGCGATTCAATTTTCGAAATATTTAAAAACTTTCTAGTTTATAAAAAAATCATTATTCAGCTTCTTCAAAAACAAAATTAGTAAAAAAAAATATTTTTATCCATCCAGTGCAACTTTACACAAGCAAGGCTCTGTTTAAAATGATTTACCTGTAGGTACCTACCAATAAATAAAATAATCTTCATAAATTATTGATAAATATCGCAAAATTCAACTGTAAAAAACAAAATTAAATATTTGAATAGTCTACTTTAATAAATTTAAGTGTACATAGTGCATAGTTTTATTGAAGTCCCTGTATGTTCACGACAAGTGAAAGCAAAAGCAGAACTGCTAGAATATTCTCAGAACCGGTATTGAAGATATTGCTGTGAACTTGCTCATTTTGCATAGGTATTTTTAAGTTTCCGTGATGGAAGACATTCTTCATGAAGGCTTTACCATAGCGATTATTATTTGTTTTTTTGCGAATGTGACGAAGACGAGGGGCCTGATCTGCGGCCGAATTTAAACCAGGTCGGAAATATAGTCTGACAAATTAATAACACGAGTGGGAAACTCGTATGATCGATGATCTGATCAAATATGCTCAAATGGAGCGTTTTTTGTTCATGTTGACTCATTTTTTTATGTTTTGTCCCGCCCTGAACGGTTGTATTTTTCAATTCTTATTAGAAAAATATAACTTTAGAAGGTTATTCCCATCAATGTAATATTGAAGAAGAAGATAATACTAATAAATCTGATGGAAAATATGAAAACGAACAAGATTCAGAAAAATAAAAAGGTAACGGTCGCAACTTGGACTCCAACCCAGAACCTCTAGTCTTAATATGGGGAAAAAATAGTCGAAGATATTGCTAATTCTGAAATTTGAGATTGACAAAGATTACTTTAAAATAAGAAATAAGAGGTCTCTATGACCGAGGTGCTTGTCCTGGTAAGACGAGAGATCTTGGGTTCGAGTCTCACTTGCGACCGTTACCTTTTTATTTTTCTATGTCTTGTCATTTTTTATGATATTTTAAGTACGTTTATGGGAATAACCTTCAAAATTTATCATAAAGAGATTTATTCTTAATAAAAATTGAGTACTCATTTAGACTTTTATAAAAAGGTCATTAGGTGTCCCATATAAATAAAATCGGATATGTTTACCCGAGACACAATTTAGGTTAAAAACCAGTTCTTTGAACATTGCGATCATTTAAAAAGTATATATTATTATTTTACTGTAGACGATAAAAACGAATATTGACGAATTAGTAAAACTAATTTAAAATCTTGAGCCTAGCTGCCATAAAATGGGAAAAAAAATTAACCGATGATAATATTGTTAATTCTGAATATCAAATGTTGACAAAAATAAGAGGTATCAATGGCCGAGTTGGTTGAGGTGCTTGATTCAGTCGCGACCGTTACCTCTTTATTTTGTGTCTTGTTCTTTTCATATTTTCGTTTAGCTTTATTAGTATTACCCTCTTATTCAAAGATATATTTTTTTAATTCATTTACCTCAAAATTGTATTAGTTAATTTGGTTATTACTATCAATTACCCATTATTTCCTCTCTGTTTCGATCAAAGCGAGATAAAGATTTACCGATGAGACTGTGTTTTGGTAAAACCCTTCAAGCCACAAAATAAAAACTTTACTGGAGACGATAAAAACGATATGTACGAATTTGTAAAACTATTATAAAATCTTGAAGTTTGTATTAAAGTGGATATTTGTTTAATTTTTAGAATTAAAAATGTCGTAATCAGAACAAATTACTTTACCATATTCTAATTTGAAAACTTCCATATTATGATAACCATTGAAAAGTAATTCTCAAAAATTTGGCAAAGGTTTTACCAAAACACAGTGGCGATATTGATCGCTTACAAATGTTGTTTTCTTAGATCAAAACTCTAAAGCTTCAAGAACCTAATAATCTACGTGACAAAGTAGGAAAACCTCTAGGATCGTGAGCTCTGGCATCATGAAATTCGCTCAGTTTTTGCTGTTGTCTGGTAACTATCCGTCATCGCAAAATTTTCTGCTTTCTACATCTTTTCATTCACGAGCTGCGAACTTTAAGGTTTCGACGAACATAACAAATTTGAAATGGTTGTTTATAAATACTAAATGCAGTCCTAGGCCAAGCCGGGTAGTAAAAACTATATATATATATTTAATTTTATGCTTTTTTACTAAGTAGGAATTAGGAATATACTAGTACATAACTACTACATGCTCATTTTTAACTGTGAGAAACTGATACCTAGCCCACTGCCAGTATTTTAAAATTTCAATAAATACACCCATGTACCTTGATGCTAATGGGCGATATGTTATTTAGGTTGTCCAAACGGATATAAAAACTATTTATTATATATAGAGGTATTTAAAGAAGGACCCAATCATCAAATAAACGTCTAAAGTCTTCTACATCCGGAACCCAACGAACTGGTCTCATGCCTCGTGGCTTTATACGTTTTCTCGAAAACATTGAACGTTATTTACTTAATCTTGGCTTTTTATTTGGATACCTTTGTAGGTAACAATTTTTTGGAGATGTGCATCATTTGTCCACATTAACTAACTAACCATAACGCCGTTTCTCCCCAGAGATAGGCAGAGAGGAGAGACCGCCACATGTCTCTGTCTTGGCACAAAATCCTCGCTTCATTCAAATTCATACATCGTCTCTAATCTCTTATCGTCTCGAACACTTTTCTGTTATTCTGGCGCTTGACATGTCCCAACTTAAGCATTTGATTAACTCGATAGTGGCCGTGTTTTCTTGGGAAATTGTAGAAGAAGTGCCAAATATTCCTCGAGAATGGTGAATGTAGGTACTATTCACTTCCGTGCATCGACATATCGATGCTTCCGTATCATATTTGTATTCTCCTTACGCTCATATCTTTGTGCATCATTACCAAAAAAATTTAAGCTTCCCTTTCTTAATCTTTTCCATTATGCTTACATCATGTTTTTGCATGAGTAAAAACTTGCAAAAGTAATGCCTATTACCCCACATTTGCATCATTACCAAAAACAATATTTCGTTTCAATTTAAACCATAGGTTCTCTACGTGGGCAATAACGCCCCCTTGTGGGCGTTTGAGACTTTCAGGGGGGCAGTAGAAGACCCAAAGAAAATTAGGGGGCGTTGATGTGGCATGGTGAGGGCGGGGGCAGATAAAAAAAATGGTCAAAACAAAAAAAAAAACACGTTCATCACGTACTTACTAATAAAGCAAAGTAAACTTTAACATTGGTTAATTTTTGTTATTGTATGTATTGTAATCATTTTTAACACGTGTGTCGGTAGTTCGGGAAGTGGAAGAAAATTGAATCCATTACCCCCCCCCCATAAGAAAAAAAGGGGTCTCTAGAAAAAAAAATCTCAACGTGGGCGGTGGGTAACATTGAAAAACAAGATTGAGAGGCAAGGTTGAGAACCTATGATTTAAACTACAAGAAAAAATAATTAAAATTGGCAAAAAATGCATTAAAAATAATAGATACATTTTAACTTAATTACTACAAGAGACCACTAATTACGTTCACCTACCCTAACTTTTTTATTCCACTCAGAAAAAAAGTATGTAGATCTACGAACTTTTCATATCCAAATTACACTAATTCTACGTAATTTTCTAGTCTGACCTGCGTCTTTTTCAAAATTCGGGTTGGCAACACTGCCACTACAGGTATTGAGGATCCTAGTGTAAATTTTTATTTTATTTTTATTAATTGCCGGCAACCCGGGCGTTTATTGATATAACATTGTCATATACAAACAAGTAAGTAACCCACCTCACTAGACGATGTCTGTTCAGAGACGGGTAAATAAATAAATCAATTTAATGTGAAAGTGTAAAAAAAACAGTCGGTAACTAACCAATAAAAAGTTATCAACTCTTCTCATTATATTTTTAAATATTTTTCGCAAAACTGACAACATAACACAAAGTCCACAATACTTCGTACATCACTTCTCATGGATCTGTGTGGTATGTCTGATGGGATCACGTCAGTCTAATTTAAAAAAATGGGTCTTTAGTATGTTTTCCTAGCCTCGGAAAAATATGTATCTATAATATTGTTAACCCCAAGTTAACCCTGACCTATTCCACAAATTTGAATTTTGAATTTATTTCACAAATTTTAATTTATTATTTTCATTAGTAAGGGAAAGAGGGATACCTAATGGCGAACACTTGAGAGAAAAACAAAAAACTGAAAAAAAAATCGTATAAATAAAAACTTGGGTATTAAAAATCAAATTTGGGTATCGTGTCTTTGCGATAATTAAATTTAATATAAATTAAATATAATAGTCAAAATTGAATAAATATACAAACATATATATATATATATATGATTGTCGCTAGGAGTTACCCGAAGTACACGAGGCGATGACGTATACGGTACGTATATACGTAGTAAGTACAATCACCAATTTAAATCCACACCACAAATTTGGATTTCGTTTGTAAAATTATTGTATTGGCACTATTCTATAATTGAACAGAAATAACACCATTTAAGAACATTTCAAAAAGTATCTCTTTTTGAATGAAAATATACAGGGTGTCCGGGGGTAAAGTACATTAACTTTGGGACGTGATTCTACATTATGGTAGGAGTAAAAAAGATTAACAACTTCTTCCGAAATTCCAACATTTTTTTTCCTTTACAAAAAGACGTACCTTCTAAAAATCCTTAGTACCTATGAGGTACGGACTTACTTGCTGTGAGCCTGCCGGGCACGATTGTGGCAACATAGCATGGTTATGTTTGACCCGTATCGTAAGAGCTGAAAATAATAAAACTGGCTGCACACGCCGGTCTAATTTAATCTTTTTGTCACAAAACTGCCATTAAAAGTTGGAATTTCGAAAAAAGTTATTTATCTTTTTTACTTATGATATCATGTAGAATCACCTCCCGAAGTTAATGCACTTTACCTCCGGACACCCTGTATAACTGTTGTTGTTCTTGGTGACCGGAAATGACCGAAAAACTCAGAAGGAACTCAACTCAACACCTCCCTTAAAAAGTGATTAAAAGCGATGATAAAAATATTTTAAAACAAATGGTTAAATAGTTAGGTTAGGTTATGAGCCTTTTTTTCATAGCTTTTATTGACTTTTCAAAGAGGTGTTGAGTTGATTCTGAGTTGTCATGGAACCCTTGTTCTTACGTTCAACGACGTGCGCAACTTCCCCTCTACGAAATACATGGCCCGGTTGGTATGCGTTGGCGTGGATGTATCGAAATCTTCTAGATTCTACAATTCGTGCGTTCGGAGTTACCACTTTTTCGCCATTAGACGCTTTTATAATTACCGTGACGATTCTCGATCACGGTACCTACCGTAATACATAACCGGTGTCGGAAAAGAGGCAATAAACATACGTTCCTCATCGTTATAATGCTGCAGCTCTTTCTTACACATTAAATAATAGTTAGATAAAAGATGAGATACACAAAACACGTATGACTGTTTCTTCCAAAGTACTACTTTTTTCCTTTGGAGGAAACAGATATATTATACATCTTTTTACGGCTCGACCATGGCGACGGGAATTGCGTTTAATTTTCTTTATACGTGTGAGGGAGATGTATGATAATGATTGTGTGTTTCCTTTGGGGGGAGGGGGGGGGGGGGAGGGTGCAGACATACATACGTTCACAGTTTGTCTCATTTTCGACTTGTTATATAGTGTGTAAGAAAGAGCTGTGGCATTATATGTATGTTTAAAAACAAAAGCAAAACCATCAGCGTATTGACATTGGACGTTTTTGATTTTTTGGAATTCACTCACACTTCATTATTATCGTTATAAATATATTGCATAATTTCAAAATTATTATCACGGCATCAAGTAGTATTTATTGTAGGGTCTACGGAGAGTTCAGGGTGCGGTGTGTGATAGAGGTGCAAGAAAATTTTGACTTTTTTTCCTTTGTAGGAAACATAGCTACGTTCATGTGTACCTCATCTTTGGAAAGAACTGTTACATCAATGTATTAACTAACGGATGTTGATTGCCTTTTTTATAAAAAATAAATATAAAAGTGTATATTACCACTCTGTCCCCTACATAAAATTTGTTTAAAAATAGTTAACGTCAATTTGGGGGAAAAAATATAAACGCAATAATCTGGAGAATGACATAATTCATAATGCTTTTAGAAACTTTAAATCTAATGCTTTTTAAAAACGTAAACGCCTCAGAGATGTCTTACAAAAAGATAATTGGAAGAAAGTGAAAATTACGTTTGTAAAAACCATATTTTCGGGCAGTTACTTGAGATTTTTGTAGATGATTGAGCGGTTTATAAACTTTATACGAGTCCACACACAACATATTCCCAATAAAGTCATTTTAGAACATTTTTCTAGAAAAACCATAACATAATATCGACGTGAACCGAAAACTTGTTGAAATTATAGATACGAGAAAGAAATCAACGCAAAAATATTGATATTTCTTAAAATATCATAGTTTTTTGTGACATAATTTTTAAAATAAATTTTTAACGTGACATAATATGTTAATTTTTAACGATATGATTCGATTCATTTATGGAAATTATATTTGTATTTACTTACAAGTGTAGTTTTTTTTAACAAAATTGTAAAAAATTGAAAATAAAACATTCTCGAGTCATGAAAATCGCACAGTTTTTTACTGTCTAATATGTGAGCATATCAAAGAAACTATTTTACGCTCCGTAAGTTAATTTCTATCGTGAGCTATGAGCCTGTGGAAATATCCACATGCCTGTCAACAACTAAGAAACGAAATACATGCAATTAATTCATTTCTTAAAATTTTAAATATTGTGTTTTTTAAACTTTTTATCATAATGCTAGTGAGTTCCCGGCATGCATTGCAATGTCACTTATTAAAGAAATTGTTTCTTCCTGCGTGTCCTTTCCCATTCGTCCCCTTCCCTTCCGCCTTCCCTTCCCCTCACTCGATCGCCATACCTTCCCCGCCTTCCCTCTCCCCTCTCCCACACCACAGCGTTCCATACATTCAGTCCCGATCATTGACGTAGATATTATTGATCGAAGGTCCCGATACATTCAGTTTTCAAACAGCTCGCGTGCCACTTATTGAAATTTTTTAAATATAAATTTCATAATGTCCGAGCTCACTAGTATATATGGAAGCATTCGCGGGCGTGCGCATAACAACTCACCAAAGTTTCATCGCAATCGTAGAACAATTTTTAGAAAATTCATGGACCGCATAAGGGACAAACGAAGAACCATCCATTTGATTCTACACAATATCTGTGCACTTGACGTTTCCACACAATACTTGATTGTGTGTAGAACATTACTTGAAAACCTCTTACAATAACCATCTCACGGAAACTTCCTGAATAATGTGAGATTTCCATTGAATTGACGATACAGGACGTTGAAAACAATAATTGTACATTCAATTACAATCAAGTCTCATCACGTTCTTGGGATAATGTTGTCTTTAGAAATATTTGAAGTATTAAACGATCTACCATTGTTGATCCGGCATCCTGCTTACCTCGGATACAACTAATAATAAATGTATTTAATTTGATTCGGTTTTAATTTTCATGCGGTGTTTAATTATATTAATGGGCAAGATAATCCTTGGTGAGGTCGTGTCCCTTGTTTGCACTGATCATCTTCAGAGCATAAGGTCTTTTGCAAGTAACTGGTTATTTGCTTACCTTGATTATAAATAACCATTGAATGTAAAAACATGTAGCATTGGTAGCTAAATTATAAAATGTCTAAATCCTACGTAGAAGTTTCCAAAATTGTGTAATGTGTGACATTCGGAAAATCACGTAAAAAAGTTATTAAATAATTTTCCAATTAAAATGTTCTCTTGTAGCACAGGTAAATAAAATCAACACTTTTTATACGGGTGAAGAATATCTGAAGCTTGTAAATCATTGTTAACGTATTAGGTATATATTTTATGTCGTTTAGTGTAATCGTATTTAGATTTTGTAACGCAATTTTGACTACAGTAAAAATAATGCATTTCAAAATTATGCCCATCTCTTATTCTGTATTACCTACAGTTACCGAGACTAAAACACTAGTAGGGCCTTACTAATAAACGTATTATCTATTGTATGCAACTGATAAACAAGCGTTAATGTAGGGTGATTTTAAAACACGTTTATCAGCAAGGGAACAATCAGATATGATTTTAGATTTTCACAGCCAAAAGTATTTTTGTTATTTGTTTTTGGGGTGTTATGCCGTGGTGCGCAGCTTTGCACTTGCGCTACCTCCTTCTTTAGACAACGTTTCGGACAGCGTTAAAGTGTCCATCTTCACGGCAGATGGTGAAATATGTGCTTAAGTACTTCGAAGCAATACCGTGTTGCCAGCTCCACTCCACTGCGAGCTGGTATTACAGTATACTTGAAGATGAATATATACGTGAAATCCTATTTAGATACTATTTTGATTAATCTTTACGACGAATCGGCTTACATTATGAACATCAAAAAATATGCTACGGATAAATCGAAACTTTTCTATGTATTGGAATTACAATAAAATTATTATTTACGTAACAAAAAATATATGCGTAAACCATAAAAAAAGGTTTTTCATGACTTAACTATGAAGTAATACAAGAAACAATTAAAAAAACTATTTTTCGTTCTTATAAAATTATGCACAAAATAAGTAAAAACCACTTTTTCGCTTACTTGCCTCTTGCAAAAGACGCTCGATTTTAAAATTTTGCAGGCATGAGATTCGAAATATTTCTAGCGTTTATATTCCTCTGAAGATCGTTTTCTGCATTTAGCTTTGGTGTATGCGTCAATAACCGGATACCAAGAACTATTGAGCTTAGCTCCGTCGTCTCTATTAATGTTAATAGGATTTTTATGAATTTCAATTGCCTCTGTAATTAGGCGTGCTCTATAAGTTTTGGGTCTTCCCAGGACTTCAGGAACAAATCCAAAGTAATGGCCGGTTTCAAGTAAATGCTCGGCGATTGCCGATTTGTCAGGGTGGCCAAGTTTACACGCTCGAAAGTGTTCCGATATCCTTTTGGAGATCGTCCGCTCTGTCTGGCCCACATCCCACATAGACCTTGTCACATTCGGAACAGCTGAGTTTATATACTCCATCTGTTTCCAGAGGAAACTTGGTCTTTGCAGACCTCAGTAGGTCTTGTATTTTGGCCGTGGTTGAGGTCAACACGGCATAACACCCCAAAAACAAACACCAAAAAAGGGAACAATCATTTAAATGTATAGTTACAATTGTTGCATCGTCTTGCGATTCAAGTTATTTCGGATTCAATTTTTTTTAGCAATTTTATTACTTATAATTCTAAGGATTTGTCAAATTTTAATTTACCATATTTTAAGTAAGTTTTTGTGCCTCTGTATGTATTTTTCCTAAATAAATAATGTTACACGTTTTATGGTAGTTTGTGTATCTACCATTATGACGGAATCTCAGATGACGATATATCTGACGATCCACCGGGCCACAGGCAATGTGCGTGAATGTTTTTGGGGTCACGGTTAATTCTCTCCAAGTGACTTTGACATTGGATATTGGTCTGGGTGTGGTAAATACAAATCTCTAATAAATTGCGTATGTAAATTTGCATAATAAATTGAAAATCACAAGGGACTAACTTATTTGTCCAATACGCAGAGTCGTATACAATAGAAACTAGGGTAGATATGACAAGGAAACGTTCAGACTGCCGTCGAGATATGACGACACTGCACACTGTACAGATTTATCGCAATGAAATTTATGTGCTTGGTGAGTAGGTTAGAAACAAAGGGAGAGGGCTTACTTTACACCTACGTACGATTTGCAAATGTATTATGCTGTAATTGGGCTGTTTCATATTAATAATGGATCATTTCATGGCTCATCTCCCTTGTTTCTATATCTATGGTTGTACCAAAGTACCAAGATTGTACCCAGGGCCGTATTATCCATAAGGTAGTGTAGGCAACTGCCTAGGGGTCCCGAGAAATGCATTGCTTAGGGTCCGCGCCATGTTTGTACCTCTGCGTTCCTAAGGGCCAATTGTCTTACCGACCGTTACATTTGACATTGTCAATTCGACAATCAGCCCATTAGGATTTTTTTGTCATTTGAATGACTGACTTATGATATGTGTACTGGCAAATAGAGCTCCGGGCCAAAAAGGCCCCCTTTTCTTTCATCATGAGTTTAAAAAATGGTTGTTTGAAAAATAGAAGTTATGTCATTTGAATGGTTCCCGTTCGCTGTCTTTTCTTGGTCCAATAGCGGTTGGTCAAATTCTACGTTGCCTTGTTTGATCAGTCGTTGGTTGATCCGTCAAGCATAACGGTGCTAAAAAAATACCAAACTCGGACATGCTGAAAATCGGAATGAACACCCAATGAACATTTAGAAAAAGGATAAATAAGTACTTAAATAAAAAATGTTCCCCTGTTCAACATCCAAATAACTTTCTTAATTCGATTAAGTGCCAATTCTTCTTATTCTTATCTTATTATTTATCACCTGGACGGATAACAAATAGTCAAAAATATAAGATAACGTTTTCAAATGGATATTCTTATTTACTCGTTTGATGGTCAATATAAATTATCGCGTATAACAGAGACATGACACGCAACAGAAATCCACATGGCGTAAGTTTTAACATAAGATATCACATAAATCATATTTTACTTTTTACGCACCAGATTTAAATGTCCGGGTTTAATTTTCCCCACAGGAAAAACTAAACCCTTTCATACACTTCCCAAATGATCATCTGGTCAATCCACGTTATGCAATTGCACTATATGTATTATAATTACAAAACAATACAAGAACAACATGTCAACCTACCAGAGACCAGATGGGAAAATAATTCACCGACTCCAGATATTTTCATATCAGAGGGTTCGGCTCTGTGGAATTCCTAATTCAACCTATAAATCCTATTGATCCCTCAATATAAATATTTAAAAAATCTTTTGTAATCCTACATGTATTTAAAATTACCGATTTTTGCATTTTTATGTATAAATTCTTTGACAAATCTAATACGCCTAAATTTTGAATCAGAGACCTAGGTATAATGCCAGTAGCCGAAATAACAAATGGTAATATTTTTATATTCCGAGAATGCCAAATTCTTTTAATCTCATTTCCTAAATCTGTGTATTTTCTAATTTTTTCAGAAACAGTTTTTTGAATATTACAGGAATTTGGAATAGCTACATCAATGATATAAGTTATTTTTTAAATTTTGTCATGTAAAACTATATCAGGTCTATTATGACTAATTGTTCTGTCTGTTAGTATAGTTTTATCATAATATATTTTATAAAATTCATTTTCTAAAAATGAATTTGGTTCATATTCATAATATGGTACTATATTACGGCAGTCAATCAAGTTATGTTTAATTACCAAACTTTGGTGGATTATTTTTAAAACCTGATTGTGCCTAAATGTATACTCGGACGGCGCTAATATAGAACATCCCGATATAATATGTTCTATAGTTTCCGGAAAAGCCAAACATTTTCTACATAAATCATCAATTTGATTTATATCTTTGATTATATGCTTCCTATAATTTTTAGTATTAATGACTCTATCTTGAATGGCAAGCATAAATCCTTCTATTTCTGCGCTCAACTCTCCAATACTCAACCATTTGTTTGACGAAAGTTTGTCAACATACGTTTGGTTGAGATAATTGAAGTGTTTTGCATGAATAATTTTATTTGACCAGGAATCTAATAATTCCTGGTTAGTATTTATAAGAATGTTGGCATTCTCGTCATATAAATTTAAAGGTGTAATGTTTCTATCTGCCTTACAAATTATTTTGTGCATTTCTGAGCTATTAGCTTTCCTATGGAAAAAATTTCTAAGCATTTCTACCTGATTGTGTTTCAAAGATGTTATTTTGACTATACCTCTACCTCCTAAATTTCTAGGTAAATTAATTCGTTCTATAGCTGAATTTGGATGATGGCAATTAAACTTTGTTAACGTAGTTCTAATTAATCGTTCTAAACTATCTAAATCTGTATTGGACCATTTAATTATGCCAAATGAGTACGTTAATAAAGGTATTGCCCAAGTATTTATTGCTTTTACTAAATTTTTAGCAGATAGATTGCATTTTAAAATTTTTCTGATCCTAGTTTGAAATTTAATCCTAATATCATTTTTAATACTAGTGTGATCTAATCTATTCGATTGCGGGTATCCTAAATATTTATAAACCTCATCCCCTTTCATACTTTTAATTTTGAAATTTCTAAATATAAAAAAAATTATTATTAATTTGAATTAAACCGATAATTATGAGTTTTGGCTACCAAGCCTTAAAAATATGTTCTTACCATTTTTATTATTTTCGTCTCGTATAGTTATAATCGTTACCACCAACTTTGCTATTATTTTTACCTGATATAATTTTCAAAGTATTTTAACAAAAATAGGTCCAATGCTCAATACATCGATAATAATAGAAAGAGAAGGAGATATGGCATTGGGCATGTCGATTGTCGCTGAGCTACAATCAAACTGCACAGATGAAAAATAAAGAGGCACAGCCAACGTTTGGTCTGTAGATAGAAACAAATGTAATAATGATATCCAATCTTTTTCAGATTTTTCTGTTTCATATTTTCGTTTGATCGTTGTTTATAATCTTCAATGATTAAAAATTACAGTTTCAGGTTTTACTCTTAAGTTGTTCCACCATAAAAATATTGAATATTCTTCCCAGACTTGCAATAAAGCCAACATATGTCGCATATTAAAAATAAAAATGGACATATTTATCCGAGACTTCGAGGTAGAATCTTGCAACCACGCATAAAGATACCAGTAAAAACATGCGGAAGAAAATGTTGATAGTTCTTAGTTGAAGTATGATACTCGTACGATTAAATATGACCGAAGGGGATAGGGTCGATTTACCTCAATGGTAGAGAAAATCCCCGAAAAAGCCGCGGTCCTGGGTTCAATAGATGCGACCAAATGTTTTTCTGATTTTTCTGTTTTAATTTTTCGAATATTATTATTTCAATGATTTAAGTGGTAATCAGAGTTCATTGCTTTACCCCCTTCTTTATATTGAATTAACTTTTATTTTTATTTTTTTTACATTAACTCCACACAGGAGGCCCCGAGGAAAATAACTTCCCTCAGGGCCTATGTCATCTTTGAAGATGCTGTGTGGAGGGTCTTTTTGAGGAAAGGAAGGAGTGAACACGGGTCTTGAAAAGACCCATGTTGTAGGAGGGAGGAAACACAGAGGCCGGCAAATCGTTCCACAGCCGAGCCGTTGAACTCAAGAACGAGTCATAGAAACGACCCGTTCTCATGTGACTAATGTCAACCGTGTACAAATGTTGGGCGCGTGTTTGGCGTGTTTCCCGACTATGCACCGGTGCCGAGGGGATCAATGACGCTAGTTCCTCGGAGCATCTTCCATTCTAATACCGGTAGAACAAGGACAGCATTCCCACCTGACGCCTGTGCTCTAAAAATTGCAGTCCGTCTGTTAAGATGGGAGAATCTATCAAACGGACCGCCCGTTTCTGCACAGAGTCAAGGGTTTTTTTTAGGTATTTTGGAGCTCCAGACCAGAGGTGGTTAGCAGTTGTGTACTATTAAAGTATCTGCGGGCCCTGTACAGTACGCCCAGTTTCTGCGAGGCTAACTTAACTCTGGTTTCGACGGAGCCCCCGTACCTGAGCTGGTCACTTAGAGTTACACCAAGCATAGCACTCTCGACGTTAACGCCATCCTAAACACCGAGCAAATAGGTCAGCCGTTCGACTTAGTCAAAATCACAGAGGAGGATGTTAAGACGGCAATATCTGCACTGAGTAAGCCCAACTCAATGGGTCCTGATAACATACCAACGTTCATTCTTAAAGGTTGTTCTGACTTTTTTATTTTCCCATTGTATAATTTTTTTAACACTTGCTTAAAAACTGGATCTTTTCTGGACATATGGAAACTTACCAAAATAACCCCGATGCATAAAAAGGGTGATAAATGCGATATCCGTAACTACCGGCCGGTTGCAATTCTATAGCGAAAATATTCGAAAAAATGCAATTCTCTATAGCGAAAATATTCGAAAAAATCCTTCATCGGCATTTCTACAGCCATGTCAAACCTCTTCTAGACGATCGTCAATATGGGTTTAGACCCCAGATGTCAGAATCCGTATTGACGGTCGTTAATAATTTTGTTCTTCTCGAGGTATGTGAGTATAACTACGAATATATTGAATCAAACCAAAAGACTACGAATATATTTGAATTAAATATACAAATTAACTACAAATATATTGAATTAAACCATAGAAAAAAAGCTCTCCGGAATTCTCGCAGATTTTTTTGACGATTTATTTGAACATTGGAGGGGACTCACCACTTTCCCAACGGCGTTATAAGGAAACATATGGTTTCCTCCTTCACCGCACACGTCAAGACTCTACTTTTTTTTTTGAACGAAGCTACATTTATTTGAACGACTCCAGACCCTCCAATGTCCATGCATACGGGGTTAGTAAGCAGTATGCAAGTACTTACATTAAAATTATACAAAAGATAAATAGAAGTAGCAGCCCGTGGAATAATTCTTCTGAAATAGGTAACATCAAAAAGAGATAATAGTGTTAGTAAAAGAAAAAGAAAAATACAAATAACTTTATTGAACATTGAAAATTTCGAAAATTTCATTGATTTATTTGAACATTGAAAAAAGTGAATTACAATGTTGTCTCATCGAAAATTCTTTGCCAACAGTCAGTTAACTAACTCAATGGGCTTGCCAATTTTGGCCAGGAGATTTTTAGAAGTCTTGACACAATATTTTGAGACTGCTGTAGATATTAACAACCAAAGGGAGTGTTTTGATTTATGTTTACCAATGACACGCATTCATTCAATTCACCTGTTTAGTTTATTGTACAGAAGTACGTGACGAATCGCTAACGTTTCGATTTCACTTTCTTTTTCTTACGTAAACATGTTAGGAATGTCACGTACCTACATAAATAATATATGAAACCGAAATCATATCCTCAAGCAAGTCAACTAAATACCAATAAAAAAACAGAGTGCAATTCATACGCGGTTTAGAAAACTAAAGTAGACAAGAATGGAGAGGCTACGAAGCACCGCACAAAGAGGATACCGATAGTCCACGAAGCACCGCACTTGAATTCCAGTGCACCTTTTCCTATACATTTGGTCATCTTAATAGTATTTGTGTTTTCTTCGTCGGAGTCGCTAGATGTCGCTCTCTTACACCAAACGAGACTAGAATGGAACCGTAGATTTATCGTATTATATTGGAACCGAGCACTCGTGAATTAAATAAATATTTTATTGCTATCTCGTTCTTTCGCAGGCTCAATCCTGTAGATGTATGTGTTTGTCTCTTTTTCGTGTCGAACAACGGTGCTGAAGGAGTTTTCACTTAAAAAAATCTGAATAATGGTAAAATGCGTGTTTATTAGACAAAACGAAGTAGCTAAAACATGGTTAAAAACTTTATTATTTAAAAGGTTTATATATCTAGTTTATAAAGAAAGCTGTTCAACTTATATTCAGAAGAAATATTCAATGAAGCTCTGCAAGAAGCTACTCAAGGACTTATTATAAATGGGAAGATTCTGAACAACTCGCGTTATGCAGATGATACGGTACTTCTAACAAGCAACATTGAGGATTTACAACTTTTGCTAAATCAAGTAGTGAAGACTTGTGAGAATTTTGGGCGAGAACTGAATATAAATAAAGCAAAATACATGCTCACAAGCAAAAATAACGCATTGGATGAAAATCTTTATATTGCTGGAACAAACTAGAGAAGGCACCTACAGAGTATTGTATACTTGGGCTGCAATGTAAATGATAGATGGGATCCTTCGATTGAAATCAAATGCCGCATTGAGCAAGCTCGTGCAACCTTTATCCGCATGAAAAAAATGTTCTGCAGTCATGATCTCAACCTTGGATTACGAATGCGAATGGTTAGATGCTACGTGTTTTCGATATTATTTTATGGAATGGAAGCATGGACGCTTACTAGGGAATGCAATCCCGCAAGACCATGTCAATCCAGGTATTTGCGGGACTGAACAATCTTAGTCCCGCTGGATCCAGGTATTTGCGGGATCCAGCAGGGTGGACTTAGATATCTTATCAATCGTATAATAAAGACATAATACCTCGATCTACCAACCTTGTTTTTAGAGTTTTAAATTTATACCGAATCAAACAAGTTCTTTGGGACATTTTAAATGGTTTATTAAGATAGTTAGACATATGTAAAGTTTAAGTTATAAATTGACAAAGAATAAGATAAGACATAAATTTTCATAACAACTTAAATTTAAATACTTAAATTTAAATACTTAAATTTAATTCTTGTACATCGTAATTTTAAACATTATTTTGGAAATAGCTTCGTAAAAAAGTTAAAGTATTAATTGTGTCGTCTGATAAACGGCTTCTGATACTGGACACAAGGTAGCCAGCGGCTGAAAAAGCTCGTTCAGCTTCCACGCTGGTTGGCACAATAGTCATAAGCGCATTGTAAGTGAATTGAAGGTATATGTCTTTTAATCCACCGGACTCGAAGTAATTCATTTCCTTCTTTATCAAAACCTCAAGGTTGCTCATATTTCCAGATCTAGGTTGTTGGGCTGTTGATCTCAAACTCTTCATACTAATCAAAGTAAGTTCGAGTTCGTCTTGAAGTGACATTGGTGCTGCTGCTGCGTATGTCTCCAGATTAGCGAGAGGAGTGTCGTTATCGTCATCGTAAGGATCATCAGCGTCAACAGGAGCAGTGACTTCTGTCTTCTTCGTACTATATGGATCACGTAAGTATAATAAAACCGCTGTCAAGTTAAGCAGAGTAACACGTATGAACTAACCTTCTCTGTAATCCTGCCAGTCCAGCGGGATCCCGCAAAATTTTCTATCGAGATTAGTCCCGCAAAATGTCTGCGGGATCTCGGTATTTCGGGATCCCGTTATACCGGGATTGCATTCCCTAACGCTTACTGAAGAACTAATTAGGCGACTTGAGGCATTCGAGATGTGGATCTACAGAAGAATACTTAAAATAAGCTGGATGGACAGGGTTACCAATGAAGATGTTATGGTTCGGATGAATAAAGAAAAGGAAGTAATTAAAACTATAAAAATCCGAAAACTTCAATATCTTGGACATGCTATGGGACATCCAGAGAAGTAACTATGAGATCCTGCATCTCATAATGCAGGGAAAGATTGCCGGAAGACGGGGCTCTGGAAGAAGGAGAACCTCATGGCTGAAAAACCTGACAGTGGTTTGGCCAGTCTACCATAGAGCTGTTCCGGGCCGCAGTAAACAAAGCCGCAGTAAACAACGCCCGTTGAACGGAAAAGGCACAAGAAGAAGAAGAAGATATGTCTAGGCAGCAAAGGCCTTTGCCAATATCGACTATGACCCCATATAGGAATAATATGTGTTTAGGTATATATGTATATATTTTCCTCCAAGATCGACCCCGATGTGAACACATTCTAATAATGGTATTGCAGCACATTGCCAATTATTTTGTCAATCATTCTATAATAATTAGTAGATACACCAGATGCTAAGGTACTGTACTGGGTACTGGGTACAGGCAATTCATCCTACTTTTATTCTACGCGAGTGCTCATCATCATTCAAATACAGTAACGTTATTTTAACACTATTATTTTTATTAATTAAATCGACAACTTGAACAGTTGTCCATCAGCTTTCGCGTGTACCCATAGATAATGGAGACGGACCGTTATCGAACAGTATTATTACGTTAGCGTCTGCGTGTTTGAATTTCAGAACCCAGCCACGAGTGCATATCGGATGCCACGCATAACGGCCGCGCCTCAAATAACATCTGTGTACGTGGAATTTCACACAAAGCTACTGTTATAATTCGGTTTTAAATTCAAGAATTCGACAGAAGATGTCACTACTTCCGTCAGCAGCTCGCATATGGAAGTTTCCTCCCTAGGTATAAGTGCTACATTATATCCTTCCGGATTTGGAAAGATTGACGGCGATACTGGACGAAGTTGTTTTAAATTACGTATAATGTTATTGCGTGTCTCGGTTTTGTTACGGTTAGTTTGTCACGGTTACTTTGTCACTGTTAGTTTGTCACGGTTACTTTGTCACGGTGAGTCACCGACGGTGACTAGCTGTCACTCGATCACAGTGGATCCGAGGAACTGGCTATTTTAGGAACCAGTTCCTACCGGATTTATAAAATGGTCACAAACACTCAAACCGGGCGAAGCCGAACAAAAAGCCACCCGCAGGGCCTAGCAGCGACTGCTAGTTATTATTATTATGAAAAGTGTCGCCAACATGGTTCACCCATACTACTGCAAATACCAGCTACGTACAGCGGCGCCCCGCCTTTTTTCATAGTTTATTTATTCAGTTTGGCATGCCTCCGTGCTTATTAGGTTCATTTGTTTTTCTGATGATCGGTGTCCGTAAACCCATAAACTGTTGAATCTACATCACATAGAGAATAAAAAATTTCGATCTAAGCATTACATTGGGAGGCGGGTATCGGTACCGCCGCCCCGAAAAACATTTATTGGATTACCAACACCTCTGCCGTAGGTCACCCCAAGTGGTTCACTACGTTTGGTGACTTAGCAGGGGTGCCCGGGTTCATGGGGTGAGATTTGTCTGGATCTTGGCGGCGGATGCGTCCGCCCATCAACTGTCTTGCAGGCCGGATAGAGAGAGACTGGTTGAGGGAGATCTTTTGACCTCTCCAGCAGAACTCTCTCGGAACATTGCCTTGCAGCGCAGTGGTGAGGATAGATTCATACATCCGTCACTCTTGGATACATCGACCCCAGATTCCTACCCACTCGTCATACAATTTTCTTTCCCAGAACTTCCTTTCCTTTCTTTTCCTAAAAAGATCCTCTACATAGCATCCTCGCAGGGATCAGAGACTTAAGGGATTAAGAATTTTGTTGGAACGTAAATAGCTATGTTTACGTAGGTACCTACCGTTTTCATATTTTGTATGATTTGTTTGTTCAGACTTCAAGATGTATGCTCTACGAATTATATATACAGGTATTATAATAATATCGTTATTATTTACATGTCAAAAGTTTAATCACATGAATAAATGTATGATGTCAGATTTATAATACAGGTGTACATATTTGTATATTGTATATTTCAAACTCTGACACAATTTCTCTTACCGATCATAAAAAGGACAAGTGGATTAAAAAAAATAAATGTAGGTAAACTTTTATTTTAACGAATGATTTTCTAAAGATATTTTTGACATCGCTGTTTTACGGTGGTGTAATTAATTATACTATTAATGGCACACGTTAATCGTTTTGGATTAAACTAAATAAGAACTATGAAGTGTTTTGATTTATGATAGGACTGTTTTAATAAATTTGAATAAGTCAAGATATTTAGTTTTGTAAAAATCAACGTACGTACTGTTTTTTTTGCTCAACACCGGTAATATCTTTAAGATTTCAAACTGTTGTTCAAAGTATAAATATAGATGTTAGTTTTTTTTAGATATGTGGAGGTCGAACAATGTCATTGATCTGCAGTCGTGCGGCAATCCGATTGGTCCCCATCAACCAATTGGAATCAATCTCTGTCACAAGACGCTCTCGCACTGCGACGAAGATCACCAATTTATTCTGCTTTTCCCGGTCAAGACGCAACTTTTGTATCGTGTTAGTTCGCCCTTCACATTTATTATTATTGTAATATTTAACTATGGTGGTTATTTATTATTTATTTTTATTATTTATTTATTTTCGGGAAATCAACAGTTTACATTTTTCCAGTTTACATTGTTATGTTATGTTCTGTTGTAATTTGTAAATAAACTTGTAAGTATTGTACCGACATTCCGCTTATTTGATTTACAATATACGTCACCAACACACCTAAAACACCATGATTTCTATAAAAAATTGCACACAAAATAAAGGTATAAAACATTGCAAATTCAAGAAGCATTCTAATAATTTTTGGGATTTTACAGACAAGAATCCCAACTGACCCAACTCAATAATTGGGGTCTATTGTGGGGATGAAAGGAAAGGGGAAGAAAAAGAGATCAAATAATAGAATAATGTAGGTGTCACACGCAAAGATAAAAGATCATCGCATGCACAATATCGCTCGCAATACAATCCTATACAGACCCGTCACACCTAAGAAGATGATGCGCAGATAAACCATAGACAATTATTATTTATTTTAATTTTATGCTTATTTTTTGTTAATTGTGTGATGAATTTTGTTTTCATTTTATGTTTTAATGAGGTACCTACCTAATATATAAACTTTTTTTTTCTTTTATAGTTTATAGTTGTTTATGTAATATGGCAGACTGGGATTGCACTACCCTCTCAGTCCTGCTGGAATAAAAACTTAAATAAATAAATACAGATCTTACGCCGTAATCGCTACTCACTGATGTGCAAAAAAGTTATGCGTTATTAAGTTATCCCTCTCCGCCATAAACAGGAGAGAGGTAATTTTAATTGCGGAGCTGCGTAAACATGCAGATGACAGCTATCAAGTTGACAGATTCAGTACGAAGAAATGACATTTCGCGGCAGCTCTCGAATTCAAATGACCCTCTCTAGGAAGAAATATTTTATAGCGTAGTGTGTCGGTACAACAGATAAGGGGGCATACATTAATTACGTGAGCATAAAAGGGGGGAGGGGGGGGTGGGGGGGGGGGGGGAGGTCGAGATTGGAAGAATAACTGCTCACGTAATTAATGTATGCCCCCTAAGCGCTCGCGGTTCAACAGATAAGTGCTCGCGCTTTTAAGAGGGAATAACCAAACAAAACCGGAAATATATCATTTTTAAATCAAATTTTAGACGGATTGACTCTTTTCCACAAAAAATTATAAATTGGTTTAGAAAGACTATTCTTTTATATGGTAAAACTTTGTTTTAAATTTTGACAAAATATGTTTATTTTTAGTACAATAAGGTTTTACCATAGGTCGTTGGCAAATGTGTTAAATTTTTAAACAAAATTTTGTATTGTACAACACACATTTCAAATCATATAATCATTTAGTAAAATAAATCAATAAATTATCTGGGAAAGCTACTTTTCAGAATTTAATTTTTAATTTAAACAAAATCATAAAAAAAGATCCGCGCACGCGTTTTGCGACGAAATAACTTCAGTTTGTCTTTTTATTTACGGTCTTGCAGATTTTTTATTTATTTTTTTTTTTTTTTGAAAATTGAAAATTTTTTATTTTTTTTTGGTACAGTACATACAATAGATACATAAATATAATGAAAGTATATAAAAAATAAAAAAACTTAATACAATTATTTAATACAAATATACATATTTTTTTTAAATGTACTCCCATAATAAGCAAATGCTTGTGTGTATGGGAGGAAGTATTATTTGTTAGGTTATTTTGATTTTTTATTTTTTATTTAGTATATATTAAGAATAAGAGAAACATATGTGTGTATATGTATATATTTTTTTAATTATTATTTATTTTTTTTTAGTTAAGGTTTTCAGTATATTTTTTTAATTGTGTTTTGAAATTTTTGTAACTGTCCTTAAGGGATCTTATATTTTCTGGTAATTTATTAAAGAAATTTGTTCCTAAGTATTTATAGTTTTGTTGACCCAAAGTTTTCTTACAAATGGGAATTGGTAACGTGTATTTTTGCCTAAAATTTACTGTGTTTTTGAAGGGTATGGATTTGTTTAGGATATCCTCTTTGTAAACTTGTAAGGTTGAATGATACAGGAAGAGAGTATTTAATTTTCTGACTTTAAATTCTTTGAATATGAGTTCAGATGGATATAGAAATGATTTTTTTAGTATTATTTTAATTATTAGTTTTTGCGCAATGTAAAGAGATTGTGTGTGAGTTTTATAGGCGCCACCCCATCCTATTATACCATATTGGATTATGGATTGACAGAGTGCGAAGTACGTCATTCTCAGTAGTTCTTTACTTAGAATGTGTCTCAAACAGCTAAAAATATATGTCAATTTTCGTACTCTGTTTTTAAGAATGGTTATATGCGGTATCCATTTTAGACATTGGTCAATAGTGATTCCTAGATATTTGGTTGAAGTTTTCATTTCAATATTAGTACACAATAAGTTACAGTGGTGTTGTTGAGTGTGTGGTGCAGAATGGATCCTTATGTTTATTTCATTCGGCGTGTTTGTTTTTTTTATGAAAAATGGTATGTAATGTGTTTTTTTAGAGTTTAATGTTAGTAGGTTATTGTCAAACCATGTTTTTAATTCATTCATGTCTATGTTAGCCCTTTTATTCAGTTCTAACCATGTGTTTGCTTTTAGAAGAAGCACTGTGTCATCTGCATATGAGATAATTTGCCCGTATTTAGCAACTTCAAATATATCATTTACATATAATATGAACAAAAGTGGTCCTAGAACTGTGCCTTGTGGTATTGAGAAGTTACTACTTTCGGAATCACTTAGTTCATTTAATATTTTTACTTGTTGTGGTCTATTTTCCAAAAAGCTTATAATCCAGGATAGCACCAGTCCATTTATTCCAATTGATTTGATTTTTTTTATTAAGTTAGTATGAGATATACTATCAAATGCTTTTTTAAGGTCAATAAATATTCCAATGCATTTTTCATTTGAGTCTTGGGCGGTATATATATAGTTTGTTATTTTCGCAATGGCATCATGGGTGCTGGTGTTTTTTTTGAAACCATACTGTTTAGAATTTATAATGTGATGTTGTTCTAAGAAGGCCCAGATTTGGTTTTTTACAATTTTTTCGAATATTTTTGATATATTAGATAAAAGGGATATAGGGCGGTAATTTTGTGGGTCTTTTGGGCAGTCTGCTTTATATATCGGTGTTATTATTGTTCTTTTGTAATTATTTGGAAATACACCTTTTATAAGGCTTGTATTTATTATATGAGTTAATGGGCAAATTAGATATTGTTTCATTGTTTTTAATATGTTTACATCTATGTTGTCATAACCGGGAGCAGAGCCCCCCTTTAAATCGTCGATAACTTTTCCAACATCAGTTTCTGTTATTTTGTTGAAATTATTATATTGGTGTTGGGTAGTGTGGGGATTATTTTTATTATTGTTGGGAGATGTTTGTATAGCGTTTGCCAGATTTTTTCCAACATTTACAAAATAGTTGTTTAAAATATTGCAGCATTTTTTAGTGTCGAGTTGGACATTGTAAGTTTTTTTCCCATCTAAAATTTCGGATATACAACTTCTCTTTTTATTTTTATTTATTATTTCGTTTATTGTAGTCCAAATTTTTTTATTATTATTTCTGGCCTCTATAATTTGTTGGGAGTAGTAGCTATTTTTCGTTTTCCGAATTAAAGTTGTTAATATGTTTTTATATTTTTTGTAATATGAAATAATTGATTTTTTAGCATTCGGTTGATGAGCTAGTTTGAAAAGTTTATTTTTTTTTCTAACTGCTTTTACTAATCCGTTAGTGATCCAGGGTTTAATTTTTTTTGTTTTTGAGTTTTGATGCAAGTTTTTAATTTCAGAGGCATTTATAATGTGTTCTGATAATTTTTTTTCAAAAAAATATGCACATTCATTAGCGCACTTACTGTTAATTACTTCAGTCCATTTTTCTGTTGAGAGTGATTTTTCTAATAGTTGGTAGCTTAATGTGGTTTTTGTGGTACTTAATTTATGTATGCTTTTGTTTTTATTTTTAGTTTCATATTTAAAAAGTGTTGCGTGATGATCGGTTATGTTTATCTTCCAAATCATAGATTTGACATTTTTTATATTATTCAGGTTTACATTACACCAAATATGGTCTAGACAAGATGGCGTTTGATTTGGTACTTCTCGGGTATAGTTATTAATGCACGATTTGAAGTTGTGATGAGTCATCATGTTCAAGAAGTTATTTTTTTCAATTGAATTATGGTTATTAGAAATATTTATGTTAAAGTCTCCACATACAATCGTAAAAATCTTTGTTAATTTATTTAGGTATAGATAAAGTTCGTTTTTAAAATTCGTTATGTTTGATTTGTGTGTACGGTATATTGTTATAATTCTATAAATACAATTTTTAAAATTAATATCTATTTTTAAGCAGTTGACAAATTCAATGTTCACTTCTTCTGTGTTTAGCACTTCACAATCGTCGCGTACGAACATAATTATTCCACTATTTTTGTTTATAGATATTTTGGTTGCAATGCCTCGGTAGTTGGGTAGCGCACTTATGTATTGATCGCTGTTGCAGTGTGTTTCAGTTAACCCTATGCACACCGGTGATGTGCTTAAATTATTAATGTTTATTAATAATTCATCTAGATTTCTTGAAAGGCTTCTTATGTTCATGTTTAGCACTAGAAAAGCGGAATCAGTATTATGACACCATTTGTTAATTTCGTCAACGTTTTCGCATATTTCTTCTGTAATATTGTAGTTTTGGTCGATTTTTTTTGTAATGTAATCATCCATGTTTAGTTGTAGTCGATTCGTTCCTTTGCAAATTGTAACATTTTTATGCGTTGTTTGCATTCTTCGTTGTTGGCTTTATGATTTGTTGGATAAGAACTCTTTTTAAATAGGTTGTAAGTTGTGCAGTTGATGCATTTTGGCACTTCATTTTTGTTTTGACAGTCTTTGAGTCCGTGATCTCCAGCGCAGTGAGGGCAGATTGGTTTTTCGTTTATTCTTAGACAGCGCGTAGCTGTGTGGCCATATTTCTGACAATGGTAGCATTGCATTAACGGGTTACAGTCTTCCACTTTAATTTGGGAGAAACCCAGGTTTACTTTTTTTTTTTTAGTAGTAAGTTTCTAATGTCTCCGTTACATTCGATAATAATGTTAATATGTTTATATTTTTTAATGTTGATTATTCCTTTTATTTTGATTTTTTCTTCTACATTTAATATGTTTATGTCTTCGTTTTGTAGGATTAAGTCATTTAAACATTCTTCTTTATTGTAGTTCTCGTCGATTCCTTTGAAGATCATACACGGACTTTTCTTCTTTAATTCGCCCACGTTAATTCCTTCAAGGTTCATTTTTTCAATTTCGTTTTTTGTCTTGATCCTATCTTCTTCTTTGTTAAGGTTGATAATAAGTTGGTTTTTCGATGTTTTTCTGATGCTAGCAATACCAACGCCAGTTTTAGAAATCTTTACGTTCTTAGTTATTATTTCCTTGATATCTTCTTTTTCGTTTTTTGAACTTATAATGATGGGATATAAAACCGGGGATTTGTTTTGCGCACTAACTTCAGCGTATGTTTTAACATTTTGATTTGTTGTAATTATTTTTTCTAATTTTTGACAGTAATTTTCATTATTTTGAATTATTTGTTCTTGCAATTGAATTATTTTATTTTGTAGTTTTAAATGTTCGCATTTTATCGCTTCTTCCAGCTTTTTAATATTGTTTTCTAAACTTTGTTTTATTTTAGAGTCTTTAACAGTTGTTATTTTATTAATATCAGTTCTTATGTCTTCTATAAATTCCTCCATATTTAGATTTGTTCACTCCTTCGGATGTTTGGTAATTAAATTTACATCGTTTATTAAAAACAAAAACAAAAAAAAAAAATTCAACAAATAAAATTTTTTAAAAAATTCGCAGGTGTGAGTTTCGAACCGAGCGCGGCAATATTCTGTTACTTCGGGCAAAAAGCAGTTCCGACGCGTTGGCCCACAAGGCCACGGGCTCTATTCGCAATACCGGGAAGAACGCTCGTTTGGTGGTTATTTGGTGGTTTGTTGAGATGAATGTGGGTAGATCCAATAATGTCATCTGCTATTTCCGTTCAGCGATCCGCGTGGTTATACTTACTTCACACTTCTCTGATCTGACTCCATGGGTTACCAAATACACCAAAAATGAAAGGAATGTTTCTGAATACTGAAGTTACATTTATTTAAATTACGAAATACTACAAGTATTAACTTGGAAGGTTTATAGGGAAGATACTCGAGCAAACAGCTAGCGCGTCAGGTAGCCGAGAAACGAATGAATTCCGCTCGCTTTGCCGGAACGGAATTCGCGCAGGCTCGGCGACTGAGTTGCCCGCGCATAAAACCAATTATTAGGCTGTTGAGTATCATCCCCTACATACCTCACGCCCAGTTCTTTAGCGACAAAAAATTAAATAAATTTAAATAAGATATATAAGAGCAATGCTTAAATGTATAAACCAGTATGGATTTTTAATTTTTTTTTTAACGAAAAAATTATCTTCAATTGTTTACTGGAGCACTTATTTATTAACTCAACATGTTTATGGAGTTTTATTGTAATTAAAGAAAACTAGACTGGGTATAGTTATCATCCAGAGTGGACCTATTATTACTTTATTTTAAAGCTATTGCAAATAATTACTAAATGATTAATAACATTTATATGCTTCAGTAAACAGTTGGAAAGAATTATGATAACATAAGTATTAAAATTTGAACAACATGTTCATGCAGTGCCAGTTGAAAACGATAGCAGGTTTATTAAATATTTATACAAGAAATATGAACCTAAATATACGTAAAAGTTTTATTAAAATCTAAATATTTGAAATGACTCAACGAAAACAATAAAAGATTACTAACTAGGATAATGCTTCAACTAGTTGTTAATAGGTGAGTATACATTTTTGGCAAAAAAAAATTATTTACAAAAGTTTTTGTTTGAATTTATAAAAATGGTAGTTATGAAACCAAAATATCTAAGTTTCCTATAAGTTAATTAATGTATTAATTTATTAAAAACACAAAAGGAACATATAAGTGTACATTATACAACTAGCCATGTATTTAATATAGTCTAGAAATATGTTGAAATGATTATATAGTGAAGTCATTGTAGGTACCAATGTAGTACTTCATATTTCTATATTATAATAAATATGTTACATCACGTTTGTGGTACAAAAGAATACCTCACATCACCCTGAATGTGGAAAATTTTCAGTAAAATTTTTATCTATTATTTATAATAAAGTAAGTACTTATAAGAAATTACACTAATTTTTAATGTACTGTTACATAATTTAAAATTTGATACAACAAAACAACTGTCATGTGTACATAGAAGTTGATCAATTATTTGATCATTTTTACGATACTAAATTTTATTATACTTAAATGTACATACAAGAATTGTTTTTGTTTTCCTTTTTTTTAAAGAAAGACGAATAAAAATTATCTTCAATTGTTTACTGGAGCGCATTTATCAACTCGACATACAAATGGAGTTTATTATTATCAAAAGGAACTAGACTGGGTATGGATCGTCCAGAGTAGATCTGTTATTTTCTAAAAATTATGGCAATTAATTATTAATTGACTAATAGCATTTAGTCGCTACCGTAAACAATTGAAAAGAATTAGTACATATTATTTATATAAAGATTCAACTAAGTGTTCAGTCAGATGGTGAGTATCATTTTAAAACACATCTGAGTGAGCATGGTTAAAATTACCAAAGGTAAGAACATTTTCACTATGCATGATTTGATAAAAGTTTTAATGTTTAAGTTGAATTAAGAATTGTTTTATATATGACACTTTTGTTAGTTGAAAGTTATTTAACAATGTTAGATACTAGGTTTATATGTATATGTTAATATATTCCATATTGGGAACATGTTCAATATAGAATATATTAAGATTGAATTACACAATAATTATACAACCCATAAGAAGTTATTTTTAGCATAAGTTGTATAAGTATTGTGAAAAGTGATTATTGCTGGATAAGAAGGTTTCATTGATTGATATACAATGTTTTATGTTTGCTTAAAAATAGGCACATGTAAAAATTTCATTCTAACATTCTATACAAGTTTTTAAAGAAAAGTTGTATAAAATTTATAAAAACTTCAACGCATAAAGCGGAGTGGCTAGATTTACTATTTATATATTCATCGCAAGCTGCGGAATGTTTTATTTTTAAAACAAGGTTATTATTTACGTTAATATGTGTTATATTGAGTATGTGGTCAATACAAGACATATTACGCACTGTTAATATTAAGTTTAAAAAATGACTATTGTCTGAGTACATCGTTTTTTACACACTTTAAAGTGTTAAATTTTTCTTAAAACTAGTTACATGGTTTACATGATTTTTAAAAAATGAAAAAATTTTCATTGGTTAAATGGTTCATCACTTTGATGACCGATATGTATTGTATAAAACAAATAATAGTACTAGAGTTCAAAATTTCTTTCAAAATTGAAGTCTTTAGTTATCAGTAATTTTACAGATATACGGTTTAAGAATACAAGCTTTGTATATGCTTTTTTTAAATATTATTTTTGGTAGTCATTTTTAATTTGATATGGGATCTGTAGGAAGGAAAAGAATTAATTATATCTAATTTTGCCAATTATTTGCTTCCCGACCGGTAACGGTCGCCAAAATGGACTCTACGACCAGATCTTGTTCTTTTTATTTCTGGGAGTGGTTCCTGGACAGTTGTAGCAACAGGAATATTTTCTTCTATTGGTACCTTTTCCTCTACAGGTAGGAAGGCTGGTTTTAACCTATCTATGGAAACACGTTTATTTTTGCCCTTTACGTTGATTACAAACGTTTTATCGTCGCGTTCCTCCACTTTATAAGGTCCTTCGTATGAATTTTGAAGGGGCCTTCTTCCACTGTCTGTTCTAAGAAAGACATGGGTAGTTAGAGATAAGTCTTTATGTACAAAGCATTTCCTTGATCCATGGGCGGTGGTAGGTGTTGGCTTGATGTTTTCAAATTTTCTTTGAAGTCGACCTATATAAGTGTCGGGTTCTTCTTTAGGTGTTTCGGTGAAGAAATCACATGGCAATCTTAATGTTCTACCATATGTGAGTTCAGCTGGGGAACATTTTAGATCTTCACGAACAGTAGATCTCAATCCGAGTAGTATGAGCGGAAGAGTCTCCAACCAGTTCGGGTCACCGCTCGCACTAAGAGCGGCTTTCAGAGTACGGTGCCATCTCTCTATTAAGCCATTGGCTTGTGGGTGGTATGCCGTAGTCCTTGTATGTTTAATTCCCAATTTCTCCGCCAGTTTCTTAAAAAGAAAGCTTTCAAATTGACGGCCCTGGTCTGTGGTTATCGTCTCCGGGGTCCCGTGACGAGCTATCCAGTGGTCCATCAGTGCATTTGCGACGGTTTCTGCAGACATGTCTTTCAATGGTACTGCTTCAGGCCAACGTGTGAATCTGTCGATCATTGTCAACAGGTATTGGTTTCCATTGCATGCTGGAAGAGGTCCAACTAAATCGATATGTACGTTGCGAAAGCGGTCTTCTGGTAAGATATAAGCTGATGGTGGAGCTACTGTATGTTTTGAGACTTTCGCTTTTTGGCAAGGGATACAGTTTTTAACGAAAATTTTTATGTCTTTCGCCATCTTGGGCCACACAAACCTCAATTTCACTGAGTTTGTTGTTCCGAGTATGCCTGGATGACAGACATTGTGTACGCTTTCTATTACCTCGGTTCGCATGGACTCTGGAACGAAAGGTCGGACATGACCAGTTGATATATCGCACCATAACGATTTATCTGTGCCAGGTATCACCATTTGACGTAGGGAGAGACCGGTGTCATCTTTTGCCTTAATTAGATCGTCAGTTTGACACTGCGCTTCTGCCATTCTCCCATAGTCAATTGTAGAGGGACAGTTTATCTCCTCGATCCGAGACAGGGTATCCGCTACTACATTCTCCAGTCCGGAGATATGCCTAATATCAGTCGAAAATTGTGCGATGAAGTCCAGCTGTCTTTCCTGCCGTGGAGAGCTGGAGGCTCGTTTCTTGTGAAAGGCATAGGTGATTGGCTTATGGTCAGTATATATACTAAAATTACGTCCTTCAACGCTATTGCGGAAGTATTTTACGGCTTCGTAGACACCTGTTAGCTCGCGGTCGAATGTGCTGTAATTCCTCTGAGCTGGAGTGAATTTTTTAGAGAAAAATCCAAGTGGCTCCCATGTGTCGCCGTTTAACTGCTGTAAAGAGGCTCCGATCGCCGTATCGCTAGCGTCTACCATGATAGCGATTTTGGAGTTGGGATTCGTATGAGCTAGCAACGCTGCATTTGCAAGATGATTTTTGCAATCTTCGAACGCTGCGGTTAATTCCGAGCTCCATGTAAGTTCTCGTTTGTCATTCTTTTTCCATCCGGCTATACAGTCAAATAATTTCGCCTGGGTGTGGATAGCATTAGGTAGGAACTTCCGGTAGTAATTAAGCATACCTAAAAAACGGCGCAGACCCTTCGCGGTTTTAGGTAGTGGAAATTCTGTTATCGCTTTCACTTTTTCTTTAATAGGGGTCATCCCCTATGGTGTAATTGTATGCCCCAAAAAATTTACGGTAGAGGCACCAAATTGACATTTTTGGATGTTAATGATAAGACCATTTTCAGCTAGGCGTTTGAATAAAATGTCTAAGTGTCTTTGGTGTTCTTCTTCACTTGAGGATGCAATTAGTATGTCATCAAGGTATACAAAACAAAAATCCAGATCCCTGGTGATGGCGTGCATAAAGCGTTGGAAACTTTGTGCCGCGTTGGATAACCCGAATTGCATGGTGGTAAACTCGTACAATCCGAACGGTGTGATGATAGCCGTTTTCGGTATGTCTTCAGGTTCTACAGGTATCTGGTGATATGCCCGCGCTAAATCAATGGTCGAGAATACTTTTGCTGTTGACAGTTTGTGAGTGAAGTCGTGGAGCTGAGGGATCGGATATTTGTCCGGAACGGTCTTTGCGTTTAAACGCCTATAGTCTCCACAGGGACGCCACTCACCGTTAGGCTTTTTTACCATATGCAACGGACTGGCCCAGTTGCTCTTGGAAGGTCGGCAAATTCCCTGTTCCATCATAAATTTAAATTCGCGTTTGGCCGCTTCTAGAAGTGCTGGTGCTAACCTGCGCGCACGTTCGGTTACAGGAGGGCCTTTAGTTTCGATACAATGGGTCACTGTATGCTTAATTCCTGTTGTCTCCATGTTAGGCCGCGTCAAGCTTGGGTATTTACAGAGGATATCTCGATACTTCAGGGTGTTAGATATTGTTGAAATGCCTGAAGAGATTCCTTTGTATTTCGTGCCTCGAATCAGTAATCCTGTAGACGAGTCCGTGATCGCTGCCTTTTTTAAATTGACGGTAAGGTTGAAGTTGTGCAGAAAATCGGCTCCCAAAATAGCTCTTGATACATCTGCCACTATAAACTTCCACTTCATTGTCCTACGTAGACCCAAATTGAGTTCCAGTATTCTTGTGCCGTATGTTTTAATGCAATTACCACTGGCGCTGTACAAAGCTGGTGTGCAGCTATCCGAGGTAATGCATTTTTTATTGTGGTTAAAATCTCTAGGGATTATGGAGACGTCAGCTCCCGTGTCCACAAGGAACTTCTGGCGTGTTTCGCGATCATATAGAAAGAGACGACAAGTATTAGCAGGAAGCTCACATGTCTCTACTGTGGTCTTCCTCTGTCGTTTCCCTGGTGTTTTTTTGGAAAAGAACACGGTTGGTAGCACTTGTATGCCTTTTCACCATAAATGTTATGCCATTTACAATATCCCTCAGGGTTCCTGTTCGGAGATCTCCCACGAGACCCTGACCTTGGTCTTCTAGCGGGGTTTTGTCTAGATGGGGACTGATCGTGCGAATTTCGGCGAAAGTTTTGTCTATTTGGTCCTTTATAATCGGATTGTCGATTGGCGTTGTTTTGGTCTAACTTCAATTGTTTGATTTCTCTTGTAAGTGTGAGCACTTGTTTTTGAAGTTCTAGAAGTATGGAATTCTCAGGTTCTTCGGCTCGCGATGTGCTTGGTCGCTTGTTACGGTCAACCGCGGTACATTCGGTTGCCTGGTACACATCTATTATTTTATCCGCCGCTGAAGCAAGTTGTTCGAGATCGTTGTCTGACAGTGCGGACAGTATCGCCTGGACATGCTGTGGGAGTCTCTGCAACCATAGTGTTCTGACGATGGCGCTCTTTGCCAAAGCGGGTCCCGCTAACTCCTGCATGTGCCTTAGTAGACCAGTTGGTTTTCGGTCCTCCAACTGGATGCCGGTGAGAAGTCGAGTTAGTCGCTTCTCCTCCGAGTCTTGAAGACGCTTGATTTATTTGTGTGACGGTTCACGCGGACAGCGCGTCGATTTATTGATTGTCTTTATTGTCGCACTAGAATGTTTTTGCAACTTGTTTAACTTTTTTTTAAACATAAAAAACACCGTAACTGGATTGTTCACTTTTATTAACTTTTATTTAATTTTACTTCCACCAGTCTTCAGAAAATAGCAACGTTTTTTTCTTTTATTTATTTTTTTCTTTTATACAAACAGATTTTTTACAAAACGGTCTTACAAACTTACACACAAAAAACATTACGATTTTTTAACATTCTTATTTTGCTTAGACATTATTGAAAAATTATAAATACTTATTTATGATCAAAAAATAATTACAAAAGTACATAATTTTAATAGTTTTACCAACACTCCTTTCAGCATTTTTGAATGTAGGTATAAATTAAAACAAATTTTGAATGAAATAAAATCGATATTGAGTTATTATTTTAAAAAGCTGGCTCGGAGAATAATTAATCTTTCTCATTGGAACCGCCCAACCGTAAGAAAATCTTTCGACGAAATATGAATAATTCTCGGCCGCTGGCTGGTTAATGACCCTTAACGCTGCGTTTGATCGTACTAAGAAAAAAAGGAAGGTTGGGAAATACCCGGCTATACAGATCTGGCTAGAGCACAATCGATCGATAAGGATTGGTAGGACAACATTCGGTAACATCTCATTGTTCCCTAGGACAACTACTGCAGTTCGCTAACGTACAAACAACAGTTGACGTCGAATATATTAAAAACACTTCATTGTGAACTGCTACTAATTCGTTGGAGACCTGCAATCATAGGGAACGCTAGGGAACGTTGAGAAGTTACCCAAAGTTACACTATCCTTATCGATCGACTGCGCAAGGTCACTAAAAACGCCTATTGTCATTATTTCAAGAAAAGTTTAAATTTTGAACAGCGGATAGAGTTGTTTCAATTGTTTCACAAAAAAATGTACAATTTTTTAACCTTTTTTTGGCAATGAATGTAGTGACTTCACACGGTGATAGATGTATTGTTCTATACTTGAAAAAGTAAACGTATTTTTCAATCGCTGATAAAACACAATAAGGAACTCCAGTGAAAAATATCATGGCGTTAAAAAAATATTTTCATATATACCAATAAACGCTGATTCTTAATATGTAAGTTTTATTTAATAATATTAAACGCAGATTTTTAAAAAAATATTAAAAAGCTCATTTTTAATCGGGTCATAGAAAAGCGCCGTCAAGTTGGTATTATTGAAATGTTTAGTGGTGACGTCACTGAACACCGTAAAGTCATTGAATGGGAATGTAGGTATGACACAAGCCATCGTATTAACAACGTTTCATCTTATTCGTTTATTTACATACTGTTTATAGAGATTTAGTTATTGTGTTTATTGAAACATTATTTAGGCCTAAATAATTCGGTGTCAAAAATAAAGGTATCTTTTATTAGTTTATCTCTATTATTGAAAATATTCAAAAACTACTGCACCAAAAAAATAGTAATGCTATTCTAGGGAGAATACTTCGAACTCTGAATTTCAAAATGGCGCCAGTTGAACAGCTGATTTCCCGATCTTATAGTAACTTTTCGGGAGTGATGACGTCACACGATTCACTACACATGCGGTGGTTTTCGGGAGATCTTGAAAAATTGAAACTTTGATAATAATTTTAACTATTAAAACTAACCACAAAAATAAAGTAATTTCAGTTAGAAGATCATTATTTACCCGTCTGCTTGTTTAGGAATAAATACATCCCAAAACACGTAATCGCGTTATACTTTCATGAGACCAAAAACGTCCCTAGCGACATTACATTTTAAAAGCTATATACATCTCTCTTTCTCTCATGCATACATAAGTATTTTTCTTTTAACCAGAAAGAGAATGAAATAATGCTTCTTATTGTCTTTGAAATATGAAAACTATCTTGCATAGGTATTTTACAATCTCGATCCAGAGTGACGTTTTCTGATTTTTCGCGCGAAACTGAGGCTTCCGGATTGTGAGGTGCGAATATATTGAACCAAGCAGACGGGTTAAAAAAATGAACTGGAGTTCCTTATTATAGGTTTATTGCTATTATATTGTACGTATCTCATATAAAATAACTCATAAAAACCCATATCAAGGCTTTATACGCCACTGTGTACTGTGTTGCATCTCTCATTGATAATTCCTTGACCCACATTCAAAACCCCAGTTATTTATTGAAGAAGATAATTAAATGGCCAGAGAATCTCTGTCGGAATGGTGCATCATTATAATATTTAAAGTGAATGCATTTGGTTAATAGTTACTAGACTTAATGGGTGAACCACAGTGGTTGAACGTAATAAATGTGATGGGTCAATGAAACTATCCGCTGTCTCAAAGAAACAAATCTTGATTGAGCAATATTAATTATTAACGTTTCAAACAAAATCAAAATCGATCAATCCATTTATATGTAGATACTTCTATTATCATTTGTTTACACCTTAAGAGTTTTAGTTGTAAATGACAAACATCATTACATTTCCACAGCCTTAACTTTTGTTCCTACGAAGCACTTACCTACCTTTGTTCTTAGTTTATCTATGGTTTATACTATGTTCGAATTGACGTATATCGACTGTGATTTGGAAAAACCCCTCAAGTCACATCTTTTAGGATTGTTACTTTTCAACGGTTTCATTTAGAATATAACAAGATGAAATAATTTTTGCTGATTTAAACATTTAATTTTTTTTACATTAGCTCCACACAGGAGGCCCTAAGGAAAATAATTACCCTCAGGGCCTATATCATCTTAAATTATGCTGTGTTTTTTTTTTAAGGAAAGGAACAAGAAGAAATTCTGCGAAGGAAATAGGTATGTGGGGTGTGTAGGATTCTGGGGGTCAGTGTATCCAAGAGTGACGGATGTATGAATCCATTCCTCCAACTGCGGTGCAAGGCAGAGTCCGGCTGGAAAGGTCAAATGGCCTACCTCAACCAGTCTCTCTTGATCCGGCCCGCCATGCAGCAGGAGGGCAGACGCATCCGCCGCTAGGACCTGGACAAACCTCACCCCATGAACCCGGGCACCGCTGCTAAGTCATCAAACGTAGCGAACCACTTGGGGTGACCTTTGGCAGATATTGATACGTTCATCACTCCTGGATACACTGACCCCCCAGATTCCTACTCTCCCCTCATACCCTTTTCCTTGCCAGAACTTTCTACCCTTCCCTTCCTTAAAAAAGACCCTCCAACAACATCCCCAAAGATGACATAGGCCCTGAGGGAAATTATTTTCCTCAAGACCTCCTGTATGAAGCTAATGTAAAAAAAAATCCCAGTGGGAGAGTTGGATTCATACGAACGTTTCTCCTGGATACACCGACATTCAGATTCCTTCTCACTCTTCATACCCTTTTCCTTCCCAGAACTTCCTCCTACCTTTCTATACTGTTCTGTAATTTTGTAGCAACACTAACAGATTCTCCAAACACTTTGTAAGAAGATTACTTTTGGGAATAAATAGATTCTCGATCTTTTATCTGGTTTTATTTATACTTCGCGTATACAATATGGACCTCGTTAGTCGACCTAACTTGGAGCTGGCTAAATTGGTTCTCATGAGAGCGCTACACACAACACCCTCTCTGAGCTCCCCGTCGTCCCTCTGTTGGACAACTTAGGTACTAAGCAGCCTGCCATCTAACGGATTCTACGGACAGTTCTTATCACCGGTAGCTTTTTAGATACATAACACTTTTCTAATAAGACCCCTCACACAGCATCCCCAAAGGTGACACAGACCCTGAAGGGAATTACTTTTCTCAACGCCTCCTGAATGGAGCTAATGAAACCCAAAGATTCTCCAGTTAAGGTGAAACAGAAGGTTACTTACTAAACTTTATATTTGATTAGATTTATTGGTTCGTCATTGAATTGTTTTTTAATATTATTTATTGGGCGATAAAATAACGAAAGAGAACGATGTGTACCTACTGTACGGGTATAAAGTGTACAGCTAAACGTGTACCTTGGAATGCGCAAGGTTTTCAAGTAAAAGATGATTAGAACGGAACGAGATCGAATGATGACATCAAAAGTAAACGAGATCACAATGGCGTAATGAAATAATCTGTCACGATCAAATAATAATAATTGCCCCTATTCATTTCAAGTTTTTGTCTTAAGACATTTTAATAATAGGGTAATTTCCCCAAGAAATAAACTTTAAGTTACCAAACTTCAAAATTTCTGCAATTTTCCATTGCTAAACAAGAGTCTCAATCATTTTTCCTATCAAGAGCATCTATTATTTTGTTTACAGCGGAGAGTTTATTTTTGGTCCACTATAAATTGCAACACCGTGTTTTAATTTGTAATTTAATATTATCAGAAAAATACCAGAGCTTTGTTCGTATATCACATATTTATAAAAACATAGGATATTTTTTATACTGCTGAAGCAATGCAAAATGCATAACGCGAGCGTTGTAAACTAATGGAAAATAAATCGAAATTTATTTAAAGCGTTCAACCTGTGTGTAGTATGGAGCTTTGAAATATTCACTCTCTACAGATTGTTACAGAATGCACTTCACTTTTTTTACATTAGCTCCACACAGGAAGCCCTGAAGAAAATAATTTTCATCAGGGCCAATGGCATTTTAGGGGACGCTGTGTGCTTTGTTTTTAAGGAAAGGAAAGAGAGGAAGTTCTGTGAGGAATGGGTAGGAATCTTGAGCGCAGTGTGTTCAGGAGTGACGGACGTTTAAATTCATTCTTCCCACTGCAGTGCACGGCAATGGGTCGAGAGAGTCACCGGAGAAAATTTCAACAACATTTTTTATTCCAAATAATGTCAGGAATCAATGGTTAAAGTAAGTCAAGTTCATCCCTTAACACCCTGTATACAATATGTTAAAATGGTTAAAAGTAGGAGCAAACACCCTATTGCTTGCATTGTTCAATAGGAAGGCATTGGAGGACCCACCACTTACCCGCCCTGGTTATGGTAACAGATGGTTACCCTTCAAGGCTCTTTCAAGGACTCTAATTTTGTTTGTATATAAACAACTCTACATTTAATTAAACGTTACTAGATCTCCTTTGCCCTCGCATACGTTGTTAGGTAGCAGTATGCAGGTGCTACTATGTACAATTGTTGGTAAGTGTGAATAAAATCTTACCTGGTACATAAAGGAATGAAAACAGTGAAAGAAAACAAAATACATATAGGCAGTATGCCTTCCCTAACATATTTATGTACATACTGCATCAAGCAAGATTCATAACATAATGATAATACCAAGGTAGACGAGAAATGCGCAGACGGAGGTGCTACAGCGTGGATCGCCAGGCAGGCCGGATGCGAGGTTCAGATTAAGCGCCCCTTTGCCGACACCCCGGTGGTGCCTCGACGATCAGTAAGTGGGAGAAGACCCTGAGGTTGTGAGCGTCGGGTTGCCGGAGGAGGGGCGGAGAGGTCCCCTAGCTCGCACGGACGTCCCCCTGACCGGTGACTTTCCCCAGGGGTGGCGCGGGCGGTCCGAGAAACAGCACTCCAGGATCGCCTCACAAACTCACCTAGCGGATACGAGGTCATACCTCCCCCTAAAATGGGGAAATGGGACATAATAATACGGAGTTCAGTTCCGTCCCTGGGACATTCGCTCAGCACTACATGGATCTAGAATTAAAACGAAAACACAAGACAACCTAGGAAAAGTTACCTCCTCAGTTGCAGTCAGAACCTAAAAGCGATTTTTTAATAGGAAACTGCAAACTGCAAATTTAAAATTCAAGGTTAAATAATGGAAAAAGTGATGGATACCTGACGCTGGGTTACAGTAGCATCGATTAGTCAGCCCGCCTCCAATTTCTGACTTTATTTATTGAATTTATTTATTTATTTATAACATTACATTTGATACATTTGTATGGCAAAAATAACATAATAATAACATTGAAAAATAACTATAAAATGTGTACAAGTGTTATTATGTCTTGTGGTTCGACATTAGTTCCTAGCTAGGCAGATTGCCCGTTCTAAGGAACCAAATGCTGGTGAGAAAGCAAAAAAAAGAAAAATATTAACAAAATGTTCATTTTAATTTTTTAAATTAAATATACATTAATAAAAATGCCAAAAAATTTATTCTGTAACAAAAAAAGAAAAAGAAAAGAAAAATGTTTTATTTTATTTTATTTAAATAATAAACGTACTAAGTTTTTACTAAATGTGCCGTTAAGAGGCCATGTAAAATTTTAAGTGACATTATTTAATAGTTTTTCAGATTCCACCCTACCTAAGCCAATCAACCATTTTGTTATTATTGAACTGACGTGGGACATTTTGCAAGCTTTAATATTTAATTCTAGGGGAATTTTATTATATATTTTTGGTCCAAGATATGTACATGTTTTTTGATACTTTGCCGTATTGCTCCCTGGGACCACAAGATCCTTTATGGTGTGACTTCTTGTGATATATTTATGATCAATTTTTTTAATATTATGTAGATTTTTATGTACGTGGATAATAATCCTTTTTATACAGTTTTGACGAATATCAAGTACATAAAAGTTTTTGTAGAGCTGATAGAGAAGTAGATTCATTAAATAAAAAACAAGAGAAAAGTCAAAGTTTGATGAAAACATGGTTACAATATCAACAGAAAAACGGTTTGCCGTAGTTGCGTACCTATGGACTAGCTGTTATTCTGAAGGGATGAAAATGGTAGAGGTGCTATCAATACCTAAGACAAACCGGTTTCCCGTTGACAAAAAAAAAACAAAGGAAAAACCATCATGAGTGGATGTATTGATAATGTAGTAGAGAGCAGTCAGCACATAGAAGTGGCAAGTTACCGAATCGATGAGCTTTTGTTAATAAAGTAGTAAGTTGAAATAAATATCGAAATAGAAATCAATAGGAAGGCGGGGTCGAAGCCAGAGTAACTACTAATTATTGTGTTATGAAATACAAAATCCGATAGTTTGATAATGTTTCAGAATCACAGGCAGCTAAATTGATAGACTTGCCTTAAAATGAAATCCGGATATCATTTCGACGAGCTGGAGACAAACAAATACGTGACCTTTTTTTGGCAGTCATACGTTAACCGCCGAAGAGCGCACTTTAAAATAACCAGACCCTGCACAGAAAAGCAAAGTTCGATAAAGTAAAGCAAAGGTTTGCAGCGCAGTCCATTGTGAAACTTTTCTGAGTAGGGTCGAAATGCTCGTAAAAACAGTTAAAACCTTATTTGCTTTCAAAGCGAGTTGACGCTAAACATGAGTGAGGTTGATAAATTAAAGCACATTTGTAAAAGTGTTACAAAAATGAATGGTGAAGAATGAATAGTGATATTACAACGCCAGGTGCCTGTGTATCATCAGATTAATTTATTGAAAAATCGCTGAAACACGTTCACGCGACATCCTCTGCTCCGCGCAACCTGGTTTGTTTGCCCCGCTCTTACGGGCAGCTCTGTATTTGACTTATTCTGTGTTCAGAATTCATTTTACCAATCCACAATTGCGTATAATAAATGTAAATTTGATAAAAAAAGTGTTCATACATGAATAGTTCGCGGTCAGTTAATTATAAAGTGTTTATTATGATTTTCCATAATTATGGAGTTAGTCTTTCGAACTTTTATTTTTATTGTTTTGTGGTAAATTGTCATGATTTTGACATCACTAGGAAACTCACGGTAGGCCGCTTTCAATATAACGCAGGTACCTACACGTTTTGAAATGTATTGTAGTAAAAACCCAAACGCATGATTAAGGTCAAAAGAAAATTACTTTCGGTTCACGAAGTCGTTCTTAATTGAAGCAATGATATTTTTGCAAAACTTGCATTTTGTAAAAAAAAGACCTTCCCCTGGAAGAGAAAAACGGAAAAAAAAACATTTAACGTAAAACATGAATCGGATTTTTTTCTGATAATATAAAGGGTCCTCCATTGAAATACAGTAAAAGTTCCACAAGAAGTACCCTAATAAATATAAATTTAAGCTCGTTGTCAGTGTTGCCAACTCGGTTTTTAAAATAAAGCCAAACGTTACCCGAAAATGAGCTAAAAGCTTCTATGCCTAAGTTGGAACCAAAAATTATAAACCGGTCCTTTCGATTTTCATGTATCCAGGAGAGGCGGAGGCGGGGAGGGTGGGGGGGGGGGTGAGGGTAGCGTGGCTAGAGAAATTATTTTCGTTTCCTAGAGGATAGGTGCCGGGGGAGGGGGGGCAGGGGGGGGGGGGGGCAAGAAAATGAGGTAAAAACCAGGTATTCGAAACGAAGATTACCGGTTCCCAAAGTGATGACTCTTAATTTGTCATTTTTCGTTCAAGAGTTTTGTATAAAAAATGGAGCTAAATTATCTGACATTTTTGGATCTGACGGCTCCATTTTGGAGCTAAATCTAGCTCTAAAGGAGCTGAATTGGCAACACTGCTTGTCGTGTGTATGTTCCCATTTTGGATGAATATTCTCTTACTAGATTCTATGCTTTATAAAATATAAATATATCAATGGCTGTATTATGGTCACCTATGTCGTAATAACATAATATATATGTATATATACATATATTTTAAACTTTATTCTAAGTTGTGGTTAAATATCTAAACATTATAGAAATATTAGCGAAGACCCGTGCACGATAATAAAATAATTATAAAATATTTGTCTCAGGATCATTGCTATTCAAGAATAAATATTTATATACCTACTTACAACTTTATATAACGTCATTGCTTACAACGATATTTGTAAAAACTTTAAATAAAAGAAATAATGCACATTTTAAATAGAGAATTAATTTTTAAAGTACCTACTTCATTGCTTGCCTGATATGGTTAATATCAATTTCAATTTTGAAAATTAAAAGTTCATTCGATGTGAAAATTTTTACGTAGGTATTACTCAGGAATTCGCAGGAATAATCACTTTACATATATGTACTCCGATGTACCGACCACAGAAAATTAGTATGCATGATATTAACTATAATATTTATTATGTAGAGGTTGCATCAATAGACACAACTTTTCTCAATGGCTAGATGCCGAGTACCCAACCTATCTACGAGTACCCAACCTATCTGATATGCGAGAAAGATATAAATATCTATACGTGTATACAACGTGCAATATTTAAGTTCACCACAACTAATTTAATGGTGGAAAGATAAAAAATAGTAGAATACAATTATCAACGGAATGAAAGTACCTGTGTTCAAAACAAATATGGTCAAAGAATCCTTGAATACAATATTATACCACTAATATTTAATAAATTGCCATACGATTTTAAAGAAAATTGCTCTATAAAAAAACTCTCACTGATGTTAAAATCATGGCTCTTAGGGAGTAACCTTTATTAAGATTAGATTTTGCTCTTTCTTATCATGCATTAAATTGCAAGTATGTGATTAACTACTAATGTATTGCTGTTATTATGTTGCGCAACTGTTTCATGATATTTAAAAATATATATATATATATTTTTTTTAATTATAGCGACTATATAAAAAAATTTTACATACAAAATACAATGTGAAATTAAGTACAAAATATTGTATTTCTTAGTCCTCCTCACTAGGGGGTCCTGTGCCGAGGCGGACTAAAGTTATTTAAATATAGTTCATTTGTCTTCTATGTCGTTTTTAGCGTCTTCGCTAGGGTTTTCTCATTGACCTCTTTAAGCCATATTTTTATTCTTGATTTGTATTCAATTGGATTTTTTATTAGTATTATGTCTTGGGGGAGGATATTATGGAGTTTTGTTGCAAAGTATGTATAGTTTCTTTGTCCAAATGTGGTTTTATAACTTGGAATATTTTTTATATCATTTTTATTCGATCTAGTGTTATGCATACACGGTCTAGTAGAGGATTCATTATTTTTGAAGAGCTTCAATAATATATTTTTGGAATATATTTGTTGTACATTTGGTACGTCAAAGTTATTGAAAATTTCAATTGAAGGCGTTCTAATTGGTACTTTCAATATGGTCTTTATGATTCCTTTTTGAATCGTATTCAGGCTATGTAGGTACGTATTTGCAGCAGATCCCCATCCTATGATTCCATATTCAATTCGAGAATGACATAATACATAGTAGACCTTTTTCATATCCTTTTTATTTAGCACGTTTCTTAGATTTTTGAAGAAATATATAAGGCTTGTGAGTTTTTCCGTAATACCTTTGATGTGTAGGTCCCATCTAAGATTTTCGTCAATTATTACTCCGAGATATTTTATGTTTTGTGTTTTTTCGATGACGGGGCAGTAACATTGTATATTATTTCCATGGCATTCATGTAATTTTAGTTCTAGTGATTTTATTGGTTGGCCCCTTGAGTTCATTGAAAATGTTATATATTTTGTTTTGCTTATATTAAGGGTAAGCGAGTTGATTTTAAGCCAATTTTGAAGTGCATTAAGCCCCTTTTCAGCCTCATTAAATGTATCAGTCCAATTTTCTTCTTGAAATAATAAAACAGTATCATCAGCAAAACTGATTATGTTTCCTTTAATGGTAAGGTTAGTTAAATCGTTGATGTAGATAATGAACAGAATCGGTCCCAGTACACTTCCTTGAGGAACGCCATAGTTTATAGATAGAAGTTTGCTCTTTTGTTTGCCAATTTGTACTTGTTGTTCTCGCCCTGTTATATATGACTCCAATAAGTTAATTGTTGATTCGGCCATTCCTATTTTTTTTAGTTTAGTTAGTAATATTTTATGGTCTATTGTGTCAAAAGCTTTTTGAAGATCTATGAATAAAGCTAAACATTTTTTCTCATCATCTATGTTTTTTATGGCCATGCTTGTTAGATTTTCTATGGCATCATTGGTGCTCAGATTTTCTCTAAAACCATATTGGGATGGTGATAGTAATTTGTTTTGTTCAAGAAATTGAACAATTTGCTTCTTCATTACAGTTTCCAAGATTTTTGAAAAAGAGCTAAGAGACTTATGGGTCGGTAGTTATATATATCCTTTTTGTTACCACTTTTATGTGTGGGTATAACTGTAGCTTTTTTAAGGCATGAAGGGAATACATTTGTAGATATAGATATATATTCCTATTCCACTGTTTTTCACCATAAAAATGTTAAATCTGAAATATTTTCAACATTTACATATATGTTGTTATACGTGTATGTTGTTGCTACGCTAATGCGTTTATGATTATTTAATTTGTTGTTGTAACTAACCTGTTGAACTAATCTCCTGTTGACAAGCTACTTTCAGTAGCTTAGCGGGTAATAAATTCCTATTGTTTGTAATTTTTATACAATAATAATAAAAAAATATTAAAAAAATACTCGAATTTAATTATAATTTAATTTTAATAATTGTTATTTGTTGGTAGCGCAACACGGCATAACACCCCAAAAACAAATAACAAAAATACTTTTGGCCGTGAAAATCTAAAATCATATCTAATTTTAACTAACGAATTTAATTATTTTAACATTAATGAACTCGGATTTATTTTAAATTGATATGTCTTTTTTTAAATTTAGAACTGATTGTGTCACGAATTCAAAGAAGCAATAAAGTACCTACCTGTAATATAATATTTTAAGATACACATATAAACATATTTATGTCTTCTACGTGAAATAGGACAGCAAAATGACAGCTACATGTTTTATTCCAAATATGCTCAGTGATCGCTGACTAAAAAATCCTTTATGGTTAGTGCTGTTATTATACTATGTAAAATGTCTAAAAAAATATTCATATTTTATTATTTTGGGAGGAATGCAGATCCCGCCAATGTGGGGGATTTTAATAAAAATGCACTTTATAGATGAGAAAAGTGTGGAAAAGTTGAATAAAAAAGAAATTAGGGAGCGCTCGGCGAAATTGAGGGAGATACAGCCGTTTAAAGTATGAATAAAATGTCACTTCCTGAACCGATACTACGCCATTCCCAATGTTTGGTTTATGCCGAAAACGATGTTTTTACCGCGTTTTAAGTGGAGAACTTTAATCTGGAAGGTGAAAGAAAGCGCGGAAAGCAATAAAAAAAAATTGAATAAGTAATTAATTTGCAATTGCGTTAAGTAAAATTTCAATTTGCCAATCAACACTATTGACAGCCCACCCGCCAATTTTTCAATTGTCACTATAATGTTGGTATCCCTGACCTGGGGTCCTAGCATGGTCGGTCGATATAGGTTTTATCGAAAATGTCGGTAACTTGACGTCGTTCCCGAGCACGACTGCAGGCCGCTAACGAACAAACAACAGTTCACATCGACTAAGGGTTCGTAATTTATTTGACGTAAATTGTTATTTGTTCGTTAGCGTCCTGCAGTCGTGCTCGGGAGCTATTTCAAGTTACCGACATTTTCGATAAAACCTATGTCGATGGACTATGCTAGGGGGCCTGATGCAAACAACAGCTAGACTGTAGCCGACTTCGTGAGATACATGAGGCGCGTAATTATGAAATTTGTGTAGCGGACTTTTTTTCAACGATTTTTTAACTGTTTATCACCTTCCAAATTAAAGTAACCTAACCTAAGACTACGCTAAACATGGTTTGTGTAACATGGTTTGTGTAACATGGTTTGTGCCCCTTTATAACGCCTACTCGCGTCAACCCAAGAAAAACATCCCTGTTTTCAAATAGTTTAGCGGCTACGCTAAGTTTGTGTAACATGGTTTATGTAACATGGTTTGTGCCCCTTTATAACGCCTACTCGCGTCAACGCAAGAAAAACATCCCAGTTTTCAAGTAGTTTAGCGGCTACGCCAGGTTTGTGTAACATGGTTTGTGACCATTATTAATTCTGTTTTTCATAATTACGCGCCTTATTATATATCACACGAAGTTGGCTACAATCGTATCAATCTTCGTTTATAGCAAGTCTGAGATACCAACATAATAGTAACAAAATGGCGTAGTATAAGTTTACGAAGTGTCATTTTATTCAAATAAATGAAGCCAATATAAGCGAAACTCAATCGAAAATCTGGAAACAGAAAAATCAGAAAAACATATTGACACCTCTGGGACTCGAACCCAGGACCTCTTGCTTGTCATTTTATTCATTCCTTAAACGGCTGTATCTCCCTCAATTTTGCCAAGCGCACCTTAATTTCTTTTTTATTTAACTTTTCCACACTTTTCTCATCTAGAAGGTGCATTTTTATTAAAATCCCCCACATTGGCGGGATCTGCATTTCACCCATTATTTTTAGTAAAGTTGTTTAAACTGACTGATTGTTTATTGTCAAAATAAAAGTTTCAATATTTATACATAAATGTAAATAATGTTCATCAGTAGGTGCGTGTGAAACAGAATTTATGATCCATGCAATTTGAAATTGAATGGCCAAGTTTTCATATTCACTCAAATCACAGTGTATTTTTTCCAGTCGTTTTTTTTCAGACGAGGATATTTCGTGCAATGACCACTGTTTAAATTGGAACATACTCGTACGTTACGTAGGCACATTCTCACGATCATGCAAAAAGTAATAATTTACATACGTGAGAATGTAAACATTTTGTTAAGTTAAAATTGATTAAAGTTTTGTACAACGTAATACACATATTGGACGAAAAAATTATGTAATGAGTGTAGTAAATTGTATTTTATATGCTATTCTTAATAAACATAATATGTAGTTGTAGAATTGTACCGGCTTTTGACTGACATGAGACATGACATGCAATATGCGCATTAACGTTAACTGTTTGTTATGTCAAATGACCACTTTTTATGATGCAATGTCAAATTTGAATGCATTGTATTTCTACGAGCAAAAAGGGATATTGTATTTTATGAATGACGTTTGTTTTGTGTAGGTATGTAGTAAGAATCTACAATCAAATAACTTGATTAAAAGTTACATCGTGATATGCAATGACGTTACAATATATATACACGGGGTAGATAGTATCTCAATGTGGCTAGCCAAAAAAAGTACTGAATTGCCACGCGTAAACTCGTGTCCTGCCCCAATGTACATTGCATTAAAAAGTGCCACAGTGCCCTCGTGTGTGATGAGAAAATTTTTTCATTGCACGGCAAACACAGGTAAAAGCCAAGGATTAACATTTAATTTGAATATATACGAAAATTACTTATTACTAGCTGACCCGGAAAACGTTGTTCTGCCATTACAGCGTGTTCACTTGACTCATTGGTATCAATTCATTGGTATCAATTCATTTGGTATCCAAGCCTTTAGTTGCCTTTGAGGCAGTATTCCACGGAACTTTTGAATTCGAAAACGCCGCCCTCTTCCTATCGTTTATTTCGTCCATACGCACAGATTCTTTGAATGTCTATCTTTGTCATACGTGAACAACATTTGAAATAAGAATTTGCTGGAAACGTAAAAGTGTTCCTCTTCCTATCGTTTATTTCGTCCATACGCACAGATTCTTTGAATGTCTATCTTTGTCATACGTGAACAACATTTGAAATAAGAATTTGCTGGAAACGTAAAAGTGTTCCTACTTGCCGCATTTAATTTTGAGTTTGTGAGACGATAGCAAGTCAAGATGTATAACGTCATAAGTGATAGTTTTTTTTTTTAATTTATCGAGTTGAGACTATTCGATTGATAAATTAGATCATTTTGAACCGTGTGAAAGTATTATTTTGCTCTGAAGACATCACTACGCTGCGGGCGTAAGAAATCTAAACATTTTTCAATTATAAACCATGCTCTAATTTAACGTTGACCATGAATTCCGGTACAAGATGATTCAGATTTTTCACGAATCAAACATGAGAAGAGATAATAAATAAACTACCTTCACAGGTTAATTACATACATCAATGAAAACATATTTAAAGTTATTCATGTTACATTTTCCTAAAAAGGATCAGAAATAACTTGGATCTGAAGACAACGCGCCTTGTCTACAATTCTATTGTAACTCCGCATTTAAATTATTGTTCCAGTGTTTTAAGCTGGGAACATACTAGGCCCACGCCACGCCACGCAACGTAGGTAGACGTCATCATTTCCATATCTGGACTACTTACCATCCATACATTTTCTATGGAAACGGGTGCTTTAGAATCACACTAGCCCCACGCAACGCAAACCGACGCCCCCTACGCGACGCGGATCTGCCGCAGCCAGATCGGCGTGGGCCATGTGGAAGGTGGAGGGGGTATGGTCACGCCTACTACGAGATGATTTTACATCTTTCTGGTGTTATCTAAGCATTTAACGTTATGTTTCGCAATATCTGTGGTAGTTTTTTGACAGATATTATTCAAAAATGGATGACGAACAGTTCATTGAAACTGGACGGCACGAAGTTATTTATAAAATCAAATTACAGGATTATAGAGATTCTGCATACGCAGTGCAGCTTGGGAGGAAATTTCAGCCATTCATGGCATGACTTTCAATATTATACCCCTATAATGAATGACAATCAAACATGACATAGACACACTGCCAGTCTTTCTCTGATCCGAATGGACTTTCGTGTTTTCTTTTTTTATGTCATATTCAATTATGCTGTGAAGCTCTTCAAATACCACTTTACTCATACGGAAGTACATGAAGAATCGTCCGTCATCAGATTCTAGTTAATTAGATTAGTTAACTAGATTCTACTAAAGTATGGAACTCTCCAAACATTTGTCTTTGTTTGTTAATGTTGTGGACCCAAATACTTCTCACTTTTTTCTTTTTACGAGAATATTGATTTAATAATAATAATCGTAGCAAATCATCTTCAAATTCACTTTCAAGACATGGCAAAGCTGTCATCTGCTGAGAAGAGAATCACATAAACATAACCTAAAAAATAAATGTCAAATGTGTCAAATCAAACGCGCCTGCGCACAACCAGAGACCCCTTGTCACGTGGTCACAGCGACGCGTACGTACGTCGGCCAGTGTGAACGGGACAGGAACGTTGCATCGCGTTGCGTCTGCTCAGTATGATCCTTGCTTTATTCCTATGTAACGAAGCCCAAAATAATAAACTGCAGGTTATACAAAATAGGGGGATGAGGATGATTTTAATATGCAACATTTTTACAAGAGTTAAAATTATGTTACAAATATTTAAATATGATGACAACAAAACAACATATAATATATAATACATTAACAATGATTTACAAACTTAAAAATAATATGCTCCCAAATTATCTGAAGAGTAGTATTATGTTTCAAGAAAATGTTCACAATTATCCTACGAGAAGACTATAGGCTTCCCAAAACTAAACTTTCGTGCACACAAAATAGCGCATTTTATAAAGGGCAAAAACTCTATAACAGTCTGCCAAATGCCGTAAAGGAAGCCTCAAGTCTCAGCACTTTTCGTAGGATATGTGCATTATATGTAAAAAATATTTTTCATCGTCTGTGTATTATAGTTCGATCTTTCAGAAGTGAGATGAATTAGTTATGAGACCTTGGTGCAGTATCCATGCATTAATCTTTTATGAACTCAGGTAGATGCTATTTACACAGATTTTCAAAAGGCTTTTGATAAAGTAAATCATTTTATTTTACTACAGAAGCTTGGTCGTATAGGTATTCACGGTGATCTATTTAGGTGGCTTAAATCCTATTTGGAAAACAGAACACAGCTCGTTCTTATAAATGGGTATGAGTCACCTCCCGTAATTGTAACCTCTGGTGTACCCCAAGGGTCCAATCTTGGCCCTCTGCTTTTCTTAATTTTCATTAATGACCTAGGCCCCATGTTACGCTGTGATTTTGTTTTATTTGCCGATGATTTAAAGATTTACCGTAAAATTTCCAATGATTCTGACCAAGTTATGCTTCAAGAAGACCTTTTCACACTACATAACTGGTGTATTCAGAATGATATGTTTTTGAATATTGAAAAATGTTACATTATGACTTTCAGCCGTAACAGAATGCAAAAAGATTATGCATATTCCATAAATAATGCTCGATTAAATGCAGTTACAACCATCAGAGATTTAGGAATCATTCTTGATTCAAAATTTAAATTTGATGTACACGTCAGTGATATCACGACTAAATCCTTGAAAATGATGGGGTTTATACATAGAATATCTAAACCATTTAAAAAACCCCAATCCATTATAACCCTATACAACTCATTGGTCAGAAGCAAATTAGAATATGGTAGTGTTATCTGGAATCCACACTACTTAAAATATTCAAAAACTATTGAATCTGTGCAAAAAAAATTTCTGAGATTGTTATCATTTAAACTTGGACTAAACTTTAAACTTACTCCAATCTTACGAGGAACGACTCCAATATTTTAAGTTTACAACTCTGGAAAAAAGAAGAAAAGTTGCTGACTTAATGAGTCTATACAAAATCATTCATGATAAGCTTGAAACAACTCACTGCCTGAGCAATATTCTTATTAAGGTCCCCAATAGACGTAATTTAAGGAATCAGAATATATTTCATCTTGAATTATTTAAAAACAATATTGCATACTTCAATCCACTGTCTCGGATGTGTCGACTGTATAATTCCATTGAATGTAACCATATAGACATCTATGCAAATATTCTCGCTTACTTTAAAAAGCAAATTAACAATAGACTAACCTAACATGTAATTGAGAATTGAAAATACTTATCTTAATACTTATCTTGAACTTGAATGTGAACGGCTGTTCTTCACTCTATTTGTACTTTACTTTTTTTGTTTTTCTGTTTTTTTTACATCGTATATCGATCTTTTTTTATCTTTGTCATCTCTATTTTTGTTATCTCTTTTTATACCTCCGTTTATATTTTGATATTCCTAATTTCTGTTAACAACTATTAAACTGTGCATTCTGTGAACATTTTTAAGTGGACTATTAACATGTACGCTTTTTACAATGCTAATCCAATGACTTTTTTCTGTTAATACTCTGTAAATGTTCCAAAACAATAAATAAATAAATAAATAAATAAATTAATATTTGTTACAATACCTACTTATCATCTTCATAATCAGAACCCTGGTATCAGACTTTGGACATAGACCCCCCCCCCCCCCCCCCTTTTTTTCTGTATCCGCCACTGGCTGCAACAGAGATAAAATACTACACATTTGATGATCTCCGTGGTCGACTAGCAATTCGGAGATCGCGGGTTCAAAACCTGGCGTGCGCAAGTAAATTTTATTTGATTCCTTTGTGTTATTTATTTATTTAAATTATTAAATAGTATATTTGTTCCGTTCATTTGACACGTTCCAGATTCCGTCGTATTTTACACGTTCCAGATTGTAAGATACTCTTAGCATCGCCCCGGTGTAGGACCAACATTCAGAATTGATACGTTGCGCAAATGGCTCTAGCCATTTTTGGTGACGAGATCTGCATATCCAGGTTCTTCCCCAACTACCTTTTCTCCGTCCCCTCCTCACTATCTTCAGCCTTACAATAAATCCCAATTGAGGATGCCATGGTCTCACTGACTCCAGAAGGTAGGAGCATTTGGAACTCTTTTACGGTAGGTATTCACATTTAAAAAAATCATGAATACTTGTGAAGTATTCATCTCTGTTCTTTGAGACCACATAAAGGTGAGTCAAGGGAATTCGTTTATAAAGACGTCCTATTGCATTGCTGTCGCGTGCGTACTGAACTGACGCGATATAAATATTGGATACCACAAGGCACAGTTCTGGGACCACTTTTGTTCATATTATATGTAAATGATATATTTGAAGTTGCTAAATACGGGGAAATTATCTCATATGCAGATGACACAGTGCTTCTTCTAAAAGCAAACACATGGTTAGAACTGAATAAAAAGGCTAACATAGACATAAATGAATTAAAAACATGGTTTGACAATAACCTACTAACATTAAACTCTAAAAAAACACTTTACATACCATTTTTCATTAAAAAACCAAACACGCCGTATGAAATAAACATAAGGATCCATTCTGCACCACACACTTAACAACACCACTGTAACTTATTGTGTACTAATATTGAAATGAAAACTTCAACCAAATATCTAGGAATCACTATTGACCAATGTCTAAAATGGATACCGCATATAACCATTCTTAAAAACAGAGTACGAAAATTGACATATATTTTTAGCTGTTTGAGACACATTCTAAGTAAAGAACTACTGAGAATGACGTACTTCGCATTCTGTCAATCCATAATCCAATATGGTATAATAGGATGGGGTGGCGCCTATAAAACTCACACACAATCTCTTTACATTACGCAAAAACTAATAATTAAAATAATATTAAAAAAACCTTTTCTATATCCATCTGAAATTAAAAAGAATTCATTCAAAGAATTTAAAGTCAGAAAATTAAATACTCTCTTCCTGTATCATTCAACCTTACAAGTTTACAAAGAGGATATCCTAAACAAATCCATACCCTTCAAAAACACAGTAAATCTCAGGCAAAAATACATGTTACCAATTCCCATTTGTAAAAAAACTTTGGGTCAACAAAACTATAAATACTTAGGAACAAATTTCTTTAATAAATTACCAGAAAATATAAGATCCCTTAAGGACAGTTTCAAAAATTTCAAAACACAATTAAAAAAAATATACTGAAAACCTTAACTAAAAAAAAAATAATAATAATTAAAAAAATATATACATATACACACACATGTTTCTCTTATTCTTAATATAAACTAAATTTAAAAAAAAAAAATATCAAAATAACCTAACAAATTAACTAAATTAACTCCCGTACACACAAGCATTTGCTTATTATGGGAGAACATTTAAAAAAAATATGTATATTTGTATTTAAAATATTGTATTAAGTTTTTTCTTTTTTATATACTTTCATTATATTTATGTATCTATTGTATGTACTGTACCAAAATAAATAAATAAAAAATTTCAAAAAAAAAAAATTGACTTATTGACGCGAGAGCAGACGCTCAAGATTTATCACAATCCGTGGGTTGACGATCCGGAATTCAGGAATCTAGAAATCCAATGATCCATCTGGTGATCCGTCAATACGCTAGTCTACACGATAGATATCACTAGGTATATTTGCTAAATATCTGCGAATCACAATGAATATTAAATGTTAAAAAAACTACTGCTGACAACGATAATAAGATGAAGGTTCTATTATTATTATTGCCATTATTATATCCTGTGATTATTCACATCCAGTCATTCGAACCCAATATACTCTCGAGGTTTGCTCTTTACTTTTATTATCATGTTACCGATTCTGCTATGTACTTCATCACTAATACTTCTGTGTTCGCCTACTTGGGAATACTTCGATTATTATCACATATTTGTTTTCATAAATATTATTGTTTTATGTATGTTATACTAATATACGAAATCCGGTCGTATTTTACTCAGGCAGACCGATGCGCGATGACTCGAATATAATAACAATTCGCATTGACACATATATTGTACGAGTAAAACGCCAAATAATATGACTAACGACACAAAGTATGCATAACTCTAATGTCCAGCTACTCCATTATAGTATAATGAAAATTAAAAATCTCATTATCATATTTTCTCATCACCCACTCTATTTCTTTAATACATAATATTGTAAAATGGATATAATTTGTACCACTTATACTTCTGCAGGTTTAATTATTATGATATGTTCTAATGAGATATCAAATTTTTTCTCTACATATGAGAATCCACACCTAATAAATACGCTTGTATTATGTTTCCCTACTGTACAACCGCACTCACTCCCAAGTACTGATACACTATATCTTATTAACGACCCAAATCATATCTTAATTAATAATATTATTCGTATCTTGCCTATCATAAACTCCATTACTATAATAAGTATGACACGTATTTGTAACTTTTTAAATCCAACGTACCCTGAATTAATTTTTTTCATAGCTTTGCCAACACTGTAAACCTCTTTAATTATACCTTTTTCATTATATACAAATTCACAAAAACAGCACATAATAGCCACAATACTTTCATATCTTCAAAATATTTCATAATGAAATTCTACATTACTTGTATATATACAAGTCAACACATGTATTACTATATTTGCAAAGGTGAAGTGTATTTTCAGCCGAGCGTCAACATTATTGTTATATTTATTACTACCTCAAAATGAACGGACTTTATGATAACGAAATCGATAAATCATATAAAATAGACGAAAGAATTTTTGACACGGTAAATAAAACAAAGATTTTATAGATGTAAAACCTACAGCCAGCCTAATAATAATACACATGAACGTGAGAAGTTTGGAAAGAAATTTTGAAGAATTAGACAATTAAATAGACTTGACTGTATAATATTATCAGAGACGCATTCATCGAGCGAAATTAATTATAATACACCGGGTTACTCGTACTACGCCACAAAATATAAAATTAACAGAAATAGCGGCGTTGCCATATTTGTATCTAATATTGGTTCTTTTGGACTCTAAACTTACCTTTGATAAACACGTCTATAACATTGTCACCAAAGCAACAAAGAGTATAGGCTTTGTACTAAGAACATGCAAATTTTTCAAAAACACTAAAACTTATCTGATTCTCTACAATTCACATGTTCGTCCTCACCTGGTATACTGTTCACAGGTTTGGAACCCGCGCTATATTGTTTATGTCAACAGGTTAGAAAGAGTTCAGGAGCGATTTCTCAAATCCTCAATTTTAAATCATTCAATGTATACAACTCTTACGATGAAATCGAGAACCATTTTCGAATCACGAAACTGCTCGACAGGAGGCTTGTCGCTGATCAGATGCTCCTGTACAAAATTATTAACTCGAAAGTTGACTGCCCGGAGTTGCTAAATAAAATAAATTTCCACGCGCCGACTCGATATAGCAGACAAAATACCCCTTTCTACATTGACAGATGCAACACCAATTCCAACCAAAATGAATTTATGCAAAGGACATGTAACTACTATAACATTACTAAAAATAAATTATACATTACTACACTATATATATACATTACCTTACTATAAATTTGCACGTTTAGAAACACTTGCTGACATATTCACTGCTAGTTACTTTCGCTACAGAATTTCATTGTATAACATTCTACGTGCGAATAATACATAACACATATTCATGATGATTAAATTATTAATTGTACCTAACTTTCCCTTATCCCTTTCCTCCCCTTATCTGTCCCAATCCAAATACCTGTTTCGCACCCTATTTTCTTTACAGTTACAATCGCATTTATTTTATTGCTGTGTTTTTATATTTAGGTTTATCACTTGTTGAATCTACACCTGTATTATATATTTATATATTTTAATTGCTGCTTTGTCCTGTTTTTTTTTTTCTTTTCTTAAATATTCTAGTTTACATTTAGTTACTTTTATGTTTCTAAATACCTATCTGTGAACATTAATAATTGGTCTTTTTTTTGTTACCCTCTTATGTATATTATGTTACTAAGACTGTTTATGTTCCTTAAATAGATAACTAAATAAATATTCATGCTGTCACAAGTGTAGATGAAATAATGGTGAATAATGTTAATTTATTAAACTTGGAGATAAATTATATGAATAAATCATTTAATATCATTGCTATTTATCGGACACACTCTTCTGTTCTAACCACATACATAGAAGAATTAAAAAAATATATTACAACATCATAAAAACAAAAGAACAATAATCATCGGAGATATTAACGTGAATATTGCTAATGATTACTACTCTAACGATAAAGATAACTATCTAAATATGTTAGGAGAATTAAATTACATTTCATGTATAAATACATATACCAGAAACATTATTGGACAACGACCATCTTGTATCGATCATATATTCACCAATACCAAAGATATACAAAATATATCATCTGTTGTAATAAAAACAACTGTAACGGATCATTATGCATGTATATTTAAATACAACTACAAACATCAAAACCTCTCATTACCAACCACAACTCCGGTTAATAATACTGATAAATAAAAACATAGTATTAATATAAATTCTCTCACCAAAATATTAAGTAACGAAAAAGAATGGCTAGAAATATATCGATGTAACGATGTAGAAGAAGATAAATGCTTGTAGGAATATCACATCTCAAAAACCATCCTCAAAATTTAGGCCAATCAAACCATGGATAACCCACGGATTAATCATCTCAATTAGACTAAAGAAATACTCTATAGACAATATACAAAACAACCGGAAAACATAACATTACAAAAACATTTCAAAGCTTATAAAAAAAACTTACATATCTTATAATAAACATAAAGGATGACTACTACAAAAAAAAACTTGAATTAGCTGAAAATGACAGTAAAAAGACTTGGTCCATCATAAATGAAGTTATCGATAAAAAACAATTTAAAAAAAAACAATCAACACAATAAGATACAATGATTCAAAAATTTGCCGTAAAGACAAATCCTTAGAAGCCGCCAATGTATTCAACAACTTTTTTGCTAATGTAGGAAAAAACTTCGCTAGCAAAATCCAACAAGACCTGACCCCAAATGACCCAAACACTACAGTAAATAATGAGTATACATTTGAACTATTTCAACCAACAACAAAATAAGAAATCGAACAAATCATTACAGGTATGAAAGGTGGTTCTTTCTGCTCCAGGTTTTGATGGGATCACAATACAAACACTGAAATATATAAAATCACAAGTATCAAAACCATTAACTCATATAATCAATAAAAAAATTTGAAACCGGAATATTTCCGTCCATGTACAAACAATCCGTAATTATACCAATATTTAAAACCGGCAATCCGGAAGAACCAACCAATTACCCTCCTATTTCTTTACTATCAAACATTGCAAAAATATTTGAAAAACTTGCCAAAAAAAAAAACTCATTTCATTAAGATCAATAACATAATTGACGAAAACCAGTTTGGATTCATGGAAAAAAAGCACAAAAGACGTCATTGCTAAATTATCTAGTGCTGTACAAGACGCTTTAGACAAATCATTAAAATGTGTTGGTATTTTTGTAGATCTCCAAAAAGCTTTCGGCAGTATATCACATGTCAAATTAATACAAAAATTAAAAGTTGTGGGTTTTAATGACAGAGCACTACATTGGCTAAAAAGTTATCTTCACAAAAGAACACAAATTGTAAAAATCAATCACACATCAAGTCCACCACTCACAAGTGATTTTGGGATACCGCAAGGTACTGTTTTGGAACCATTACTTTTTATCACGTACGTAAACGATATTTTTAAACAAAACCGACACGATTATTATAATTAAGGGTAGTGACTGGAAAATTGTAAATGAAAATGCAAATAATGACACCCAAATCCTAAAACCCTGGTTCGATACAAACCTTCTTACAATCAATGCAAAAAAAAACAGTTTATATTCCTTTGTCAATAAATAAATCCAAAACTTATCCCAACATTAATATAATTATACACAACAAAAAATGGAACAAAGATGTCTGTAATAATTCATGTACCATATTAAACCATGCAACTGAAATAAAGTACCTCGGTGAAATTGTAGACCAACATATGAAATGGAAATGTATCTATGTATTCATTAGATTAAGAAATATTCTCAAATTAAACAACCTAAAAAAAGTCTATTATGCACTAGTCCAATCACTAATTCAGTATGGAATCATTGGATGGGGAGGTGCATATGAAAAAATTTGAATTCCTGTAAAAGTGGTACAAAAACTAATTATTAAAGCAATTTTAAAAAAAAAAACAACCAACATTCCCTTCAGCATCATTGTTCAAAATTTTCGAAGTAACAAAAATTGAAGACCTCTATAAAAAAGATACGATACTACAAATATTCAAAGAAAATATAACAAAAAAAATTATACTCGACTCATCATTAAGGCATACATTTAACATCCAAATTCCTCTATTTTCAACACAACAAATGCACAATAATTATATTTACAAAGGTATAAAATATTTTAATAGTCTTCCAGAAGAAATAAAAAAAATAACAGATTTCGTATCATTCAAGAAAAAGGTCACATTAATCTTTAAAAAAAATCAACAACCATAACATTACCGATCAAAATGTTATAACTTCAATTCATGTCATATCAGAAATTAACATCACAACATAGTTTATATTTATTGTATACACTAAGTAAAATGTTTGTTATAAAAATGAAATAATAGCAGTTTATATATTATATTTATATGTATATTGTTTATATTTATGGTAATCTGTAAGTAAAATGTATGTTATACAAATGAAATAGTTGTAAAATAACTCCTACGCCAAGCTCAAGAGCTAGTACTCTTCATTGGCGTAGAAATTCATTAAATCATGTTCTTTTCATTAAATAAATTTAAATAAATTTTTTTTTTAAAAAGTTAATATAAAGTTCGCCGCAAAGTCATCAATCCGTCTCATTTGTGAACGACTCCTGTTTCTCGTCCTAAACTAAAAATGCCACTTTCTGTCTTCCTTTAACCGTGCCAGATTTCAAGCATTGTCCTATGATTGTCACAGTAATACCATGACATTTTTTCTTCCGATTCAATGTGGTGGTTTCTGTCTCATATCTTTAACACTTTTCATGTCTCTTTGTTGAATTACAATTTTTGTCACAACATATTTAGCGATATTCCAAATTAGTGCGTGGAACGCATTTGGAACATGCCTACCTACCTTCAGTTAGCACGTTAATATTGAATGCGATTACAAACGTGCACAACAATGCGCTGAGAAATTTCTTAATATTTTGTAGTGTTGTGTAGCATAATGTTAAAATCAATATATTTTAAAATCGAATACGAAGTATAAAGTTGTAAATCAATAGAAATTAGATCGGACCACAAAAGGTAACAAGTTTTAAGTATAAAAATGGGTTAGGTAGCTTTTCTTTAAACTCAAGTTCTTTGAAACGTTGGGTAAGATCACCCTTGTAGAATGGAAGCAAAACCATAGACATCCAAATGACTAGACAAGCAGTTACAGGTGAGGGGTCAAACCAAACCATGGAGGGCGAAGAGGGGAAAGATGACTGTGATTCGTTATACAATCAATCTGACAGTAAATAGGCATCTCGCATTACAATATCACCATTTAGTTCTTAAAAGCAAAATCTGCTTTGAATGAATAGACCTTTTTACATGGGAGCGCGAATTGCTTGCCTCGATAATAACATATTTGCTAAGGACAAATGCTCGCCCCAAAAACATTCGCCGCAATTCACATAGCAATATTTTGTTGCCGTGTTTAGTTAAGACACTTTTACAAATGTTTCATAATTGAGGACACTGGAGAACCGCCCACATTCGCTATGTCTATATGATCTGTACCTATAATGTATAGCGCAAGCTGCCGTTTTTGGCGTGATATTTCGTAAAACGTATAGACGTTACTTTCGCGCTGGTCACTACAAGAATGATGACGTCACATATTTTAGATTCTCTCCCCTCCCCATGGAGCGAGCTGGCGCCAAGGCGGAGCTTATTGCCGGTTCCATGGGGAGGGGGAAATATTACGTTTTTATCACTTAGGGCAGGTCCAGATATATTCATATGTCCGTGAAGCAAAACGCATTTTTTAAGTATTGAGTAGTGAGGAGCTACCGGTAGCTTTCATTTTAAGATCTTTAATGTTAGTTAGAATGGCCTACTTCTATGTAAATTACCTTTTAGGCCAAGGTTAGACTGTAATAATAATAACCGATTCACTGACTGCTCTGCCGAAACTATTCTTATGTAATGAGAGATACAATATTCATTATCACATACTGGTAAAAAATGTTGCTTGACCATAATAATGCAATTCTCATCTTTGTTTTCAGTTTTGAATTATGTGGGACGCTGTGGAAATTTTGTGTAAAATGTACCTACATCAAGACAGACCCGGATTTATAATAGGTAGGTACAGGCCTTCTTTTCTAATGAGCGACGAATGTAACGGAAAAAGAGATTACGATGAAACTTTTAGCGGCAGGACTACTCGTATAGGTCCAGATGGAAGATTAACTACGCTACCTACGAAATGGTAAACGGGAAATGAATACCTACCTTTTTTTCCAAAATAAGGACAGAAAATGACTAATTCTATTTTCTCTAACCCTCCAAAAATCGAGCGTATTTTGTCAGAAGGTAAAAATATTTCCGCTTTGCAATAAAATCCAAATAAATGGAATATTTCTACGTGTGTGATATCGGAGTGTTTTTTTCCACCGCGTGCGAAAACATCTGGCATCGAGGACCTACCCGCCATTTTGAAAGATGTGAAAGTTTAAAATCAACTCAGTGTTCTTTTACCAGCCGACTAAAGTAGTAAGCAGACTTTTCGTTAACATTTCGTTGTATTTAGCTTCGTTGATAATTAAATTCTCTTTTGATTAAATTCATTTTACAGAAAAAATTTTTTACTCACGCTGATTTGCACAAATTTGCATAAAAATAAAATCAATTCCTTTTTTTTATATATCTATATATATTACAGTTTACACCTTATTGTTAATATTTTTACATATGTAATATATTTTGAAAACATTTTTACATATTAAAATTACATTTCATTATGTTGTGTGTTAGGTAGGTTTGAGAAGGTGAAACTGTTGGTTGGTAATATTGTATGTTTCGTGAACACCTCACTAGGAGAACCTGTGCTGAGGTGTTTACGTGTTTATGATTAAGTGTGACAGGTACAGGTATTTATGTGTTGTAGTAGAAAGTTAGTTTTTTTTCTTTTTTTTTACATTTTAATGGTAATTGTACATAGATTACTTAGAAGAAAAAAATATATATAAGGTATATATGTATATTATATGTACATATGAATAGTTGATAAATTCTTGATAGGCATGTTTATTTATTTTACACTTGTTATAGTTTGGTTATGTTTGGTTAGAGATTAAAGTATTTTGAATAAAGTGAATATCTTGATTTTTGATCCAGGCTGTGATATGTTTTTTGTGGATGTTTGTAGATGTATTTGCAATTAGTTGTTGTTTCAGAGTAATTGGCATTTAATAATAAGTTTGGTTGCATAATACTGAAAATGTCTTTGTCCGTGTGTGGTGTGTGTTATTGGTATGTTCAGGGTTATATTTGTTAATGACCTGGTTTTTATTATTATTTTGGGTTGAATTGGAATATGGAGTTTGTTTTGGAGGAAGTGTAGCAGAGCAGATTTGGCATAAAGTTGTTTTATTGACATGACTTCTAATGTTTTGTATATTTCGGTTGAATCTGTGTAGAAAGGCACTTGCAGAATTATTTTAATTATCGCCTTTTGTATCTTTTGAATTGGGTCAATTGCTACATTTGTAGCACTTCCCCAAGCCAGTATTCCATATGTCGCAATGGATTGAAAAAGTGCAAAATATATGGATCTGAGTATTGTTAGTGGGAAAATGTTTTTAATGGATTTTATTAGGTGCATGACTCCTTTTAGTTTATTTGTGATGAAAGTTATGTGTTCAGTCCAGCGTAAGTGTATATCAATAATAACCCCTAGGTATTTTGTTTGTTTGACCCTTTCTATATGCTCGCATTGACAATTGGAAGAAGTTTGTTCACAGTCATGCAGAAGCAGGTCTATGTTTGATGGAGGTTGACCTCTTTGTGTAATACTATGTGTGATGTATTTTGTTTTGATAGTATTGACGGTAAGCGTATTACTGTTTAGCCATTTCTTGACAACTGATAAACTTTTTTCGGCATTTACGAATACATCTTTCCATGTGGCAGCTTGACAAAGAAGAACTGTATCGTCAGCGAAGGTCACGATTTTACCTTCAATTTCAATGTCACATAGTTCATTTATGTGGATGAGGAATAATAAAGGACCAAGTACACTCCCCTGTAGGACTCCGTACCTAATTAAGAGTGGTTCACTTATCTTGTTATCAATTTTAACTTGTTGAGTTCGGTCAGACATGAAGCTTTTAATTAAGTCGAATTCTATTCCGTTAATACCAATGCTTTTTAACTTCTTGAAAAGTTTTTCGTGTGAGATTGTGTCGAAGGCTTTACATAGGTCTAAATAAATTGAAGTAACTTTTTTCTTAGCATCAAGATTATGTGTGATGAAGTCCGTTACAGTAGCTATTGCATGTTCTGTGCTTCTGTTTTTCCTGAATCCATGTTGGTTTATCTGTAGTTGTTTATGTTATTTTTTTGTCCTGATCTAAAAATTGGAATGATAAGACCTTTTCTTAGTAAGCTAGGAAAAATTACTTCTTTTGGACTAAGATTAATTAAGTATGTGAGTGGTTTGAATAGTTGTTGGCTTACTGTTAAGATAGTTTTGGAGTCCACACCATCGGGTCCCGTTGTTGTGTTATTTATACATACGTTTTATTAAATTCACTTTTCGCAAATTGCAATTCGCCAGAGTTCCGTGCCTACGTGTGTGATATCGGAGTGTTTTTTTCCACCGCGTGCGAAAACATCTGGCATCGAGGACCTACCCGCCATTTTGAATGATGTGAAAGTTTGAAATCAACTCAGTGTTCTTTTACCAGCCGACTAAAGTAGTAAGCAGACTTTTCGTTAACATTCCGTTGTATTTAGCTTCATTCATAATTAAATTCTCTTTTGATTAAATTCATTTTACAGAAAAAATTTTTTACTCACGCTGATTTGCACAAATTTGCATAAAAATAAAATCAGTTCCTTTCGTTTTATACATACGTTTTATTAAATTCACTTTTCGCAAATTGCAATTCGCCAGAGTTCCGTGCCTACGTGTGTGATATCGGAGTGTTTTTTTCCACCGCGTGCGAAAACATCTGGCATCGAGGACCTACCCGCCATTTTGAAAGATGTGAAAGTTTGAAATCAACTCAGTGTTCTTTTCCAGCCAACTAAAGTAGTAAGCAGGCTTTTCATTAAAATTTCTTTGTATTTAGCTTCGTTCATAATTAAATTCTCTTTTTATTAAATTAATTTTACAGAAAAATTTTTTTACTCACGCTGATTTGCACAAATTTGCATAAAAATAAAATCAGTTCCTTTCGGTTTACACATACGTTTGTTTTATTAAATTCACTTTTCGCAAATTGCAATTCGCCAGAGTTCCGTGCCTACGTGTGTGATATCGGAGTGTTTTTTTCCACCGCGTGCGAAAACATCTGGCATCGAGGACCTACCCGCCATTTTGAAAGATGTGAAAGTTTGAAATAAACTCAGTGTTCTTTTCCAGCCAACTAAAGTAGTAAGCAGACTTTTCGTTAACATTTCGTTGTATTTAGCTTCGTTCATAATTAAATTCTCTTTTGATTAAATTCATTTTACAGAAAAAATTTTTTACTCACGCTGATTTGCACAAATTTGCATAAAAATAAAATCAGTTCCTTTCGGTTTATACATACATTTTATTAAATTCACTTTTCGCAAATTGCAATTCGCCAGAGTTCCGTGCCTACGTGTGTGATATATATTTTTCTATGGTTAATTTCTATACTTGAATACAAACCGTAGAGTTTTCTCTTTCTTTGTTAATTTGTATATTTGAATATAAAGTTTAGGGTTTTCTATTTTTAAATCATATTTCGCACCATGTAAGTGAGGCAGAATCGACGATTTATATGAAAACTTTGTGAGCTGGGAAAAATGTATTATCTTATGCTTCAAATGGTTAAGTTGATTATTCCCTTACAAAATAAAAAAAATGCAATAGAAATTATCCTTATATTTATTTATCGATGTGATTCCGTCCAAACGAAAATAAAGTGTACGAACCTTCCCATCAATGTTCAAACATTAATTCATTTACTAGCTAGTTGGGAGCGGCTCAGGTGTTATCAGGGCTTCATGTGAATGGAACCATTCTCACCAACAGCACAAAGGGGCGCGAATAAACCACCAAAAACATAATATAAAAATAATTTTACAAATTTCTTATTTTATTACTTTTAAAAACACATTTAAAAAGACAATATAGGCATATTGATTATTTTTAAAGTACGGTGTTTTTTAAATTTTATTTCCGTATACCTACGTTCTTCACTGGGCGCAAAATATTGTAAGTCCGGTTCTGCCCCAAGATTTAATTAATTATAACCTGTTTGTAATTTGATCATCAAAAAAATTACAGTGCTTAATAAGTTTTTAATCATTGCCTAAATTTTATTCAATTACTTCGCACCTATCACGAATTAAAATTTAATAAGTATGTTCACAATTTATGTGAATGTATTTAACATACCGTAAATGGTAGCAGCTACTGTAAAAAATATTTAACATTTTGCGAACAAATATTTAACGTCTCTTCTTCTTTTCAGAAATGCTATATTACATCATATCCACAATACCTACATTACTCTAACCTTCAACTAACGTCAGACACGTTTTAATATCTCCATTCACAAACTGAGTTTTTTTTAGAATGATGCAATTAACGTCATTCTGATTTTGAATGGAGAACTCATCATCTAAACTGTGTTTCCCTCCAATAATTCACCTGTCATAATTACAAAACAGTTGCCTTTGTTTCATACACATCAATTTAAAATAATGGAACACGTTCAAATATTTAGTTAAATCTACTAAGAAAGTAAGTAAGTACCTGAATATTATTGGAACCAACCCCTATTTAAATTCAGCAGTACCTACGCTGTTATACTAACTTAACCTAACCTAACCTAACCTAACCTAACCATTTCATAGTTAAATATGAGTACGAAGGTGCGAGAAGGAATCAACATACTATTTAGCCTTCTATACACCTTTTGGTACCTAGTATTGATCATTGTACCTTTTACTAATTACATTCTTACCTTCAAATACTTTTGTCCGTACCTACCTTACGCCGACTAAATAATTTCCTTCAGGGCCCATGTCATCTTAGAGGATGCTGTGTGGTGAGAGAATTTTTAAGGAAGGAAAGGATAGGAAGTTCTGGTAAGGAAAAAGGTAAGAGGGGTGGGTAGGAATCTGGGGGTCAGTGTGTCCAGGAGTGATGGACCTATAAATCCATCCCCTCCAACTGCGGTGCAAGGCGATGGGTCGTGAAAGTCCGGCTGGATAGGTCAAAAGGTCTCCCTTGATCCGGTCAACCACGCAGCAGGTGGGCAGACGCATCTGCTGCCAAGACCTGAACAAACCTCATCCCATGAACCCGGGCACTCCTGCTAAGTCACCAAACGTAGCCAACCATTTGGGGTGGCCTATGGCAGAGCTAACCAATAATTGGTTCCCGGGGCGGCGGTTCCCGTACCTGCCTCCCAAATTGTATCACATACAATCATGTGTCATATATTATAGTATTTAGTTGTGAGTAGGTAGTTTGTATATCTATGGATGGAAAATAAAAATCATTCTGTCAACACCTATTGTGTGATTACCTGCAAGGGCGGATCCAGGGGTGGGGTCACGGAGGTCATGACCCCCCTGGGCTGGGTCCAGGACCTAGGTGGACCACTAATTAAAATTGTTAAACATAATAGTTATTACTTATTACCAATTACAATTTTATATTATATCATAATAACCAACATTAGCATAAGAAACTGTTTTGGCTTACCTCATGTTTAACCCGTCTAATCACAGGAGACCCAAGTTGTCCCAAAACATCATATGCCGTTATAATAACAGGAGACCCAGATTGTCCCAGAGCGAACGTGCATTATTAAAAGTTAGATATCTCTCTTCCTGTCATGTGAATATTTGTGATTTCTTTTATGGTAGAAACGGAATGAAATAATGCTTCTCATTGTCTTAGAAAAATATGAGCTAGGTTGTTCAGATATTTTACAAACCCGATCAAAAGTGACGGTTTAATTTTGCGCCAATTTGTGACGTATCACACATTTTATTTTAAAATAAAAAAGTGATAAAAAGTGAGGTGACAGTTTTATTACAAATTTTGTTTAGAAAAGGAATATGTATTTAAAATTTTGAATTTATTCTATTTTAATAACTTTAATTAAAATATTCGCAGGTATGCATTTTTTAGCCAATTTACATTTCCAATATTAAAATTTTAATATTTAGAAACAAAAATGTTGATTTCTTATACACACATCGGAAAGATTATTTTATCTAGATTTTAGAACAATTTTTGTTTTTGCAAAAGCGTTTAAAAAAAAACCATTAAATAGGAACATTTAAAATGCATGGGATGAACCAGGAATTTTGCGCGCAAACCTTGACAGGCGAAAGTTGACAGAAAATTATTTTCTTATTATTCGAAGGGTTAACCTCTTGTATAACTCATCTGTATAAAAATTGCTGTTTGTTTCTTACAATAAATAAATAAATAAATAATGTTTGTATATATTTTTTGTATCTATTATTATCAAAATTACCTACCTACTTTTTACTTGTATCTATTATTATCAAAATTAAATTATAACTTCTTGTGTCTTGACCACGACTATGTGACCCCCCCCCCCCCCCCTGGCGCCAAAGCTGGATCCGCCCTTGATTACCTGTGACCGTATCGAAACCGATAAAAGCTCGCGAGTTTGTGGTGGTAGTGATGAACCACCGAAGTTGAGACAAACGAAAGAAGGAATTAGGTGTGTCGGCTTCCTAGACTTTTCCATTTTTTCCTTTTTGTGGGTACCTCGTGTACGTCCCCAAAAATACCTATTGCTAGACCTCTGATTCATTTTTATTAGTGTTGTAACAGAAGTATGCTTCCGCTTCTGCAGAAGTTCCGCAAGTTTTTTCACCTCCGTTTCCGTTTCTGGTTCCGCAAACTTTATAACAGAACTCTAAACGAAGAATACAGCCTTCTACTTCAAAATCATCATCATCATTACAAATATTGGAATCGATGACAAGTGTAAATAAAGACCAGGAGGAGAACTCTTCTACAACTGACGATGATGATAATTTATTTTTAGAGATACAGTCACACCTTAGGGAGTACAAGAAAGAGAAGAGACTACCTCTCCATGAGGATCCCCCTAAGTGGTGGAAAGTAAATGCGCACAAATACCCCTATCTGTTGCCAATAGTTCGCCAATACTTATCAGCTCCCCCTATCAGTGAAGCCAGTGGGCAATTATTTAGTGGAGCTGGTTTAATATATGAAAAACACCGAAACAAAAAATCAAAGGTGTAAAAGCAGCCAAATTAATTTTCATTAAAAATGATTTACCTCTGTTTAATTTCGAGTTAAAAGTACAAAATACAAATTTAATTAAACAAATCTTAAAAAATTTAATTTTGCTTTTTCTTCATAGTATTAACACTTCCGCTTCCGCTTCTGCTTCCGCTAAGATTTACTTTTGTCATTTGTTTCCGTTTCTGCTTCCGTTAAGACACTTCCGTTGCATCACTAATTTTTATTTTATTTTACGGATTCTTTCGTAATCCTCTAATAGGGCTTATAACAATAACCTTTCATGATTCTAACTAACTAGTACTGTGGCTCATTTGGCCTTTTTACAATCACCATTTGATGGTTGTATTTAATTGACTGAATTTATGTTACATTAATGTCATCATGAGGAAAAATGCGTTACTGGATAAAAAAAACCTCATGCAAGTTGCAATGAAAAGGGAACAGAAGTTCTGAACTTTTTCTCAAATTTTTACATTTACGTTACTGAATGTAAATATTTTATTTTCTTCTGGTCTGCGCCTTGTCCTTCGGGTGGTCCTGATGCCAGTGCCTAGTGGGTAAAAATTGGGAAACCTCTGATTACTGTGACTATCCTTTTGAGCAAGTGCGGTGACTTACCATAAAGCTCCAACTCTTTTCACTTTCACTAGATCCATCGCTAGATAGGTTTTCTCCCATGGGCATTGATGAGAGTGCCCGATAAATGAGAAAAATACACTCTCTTTTCTTCTCCTCTCGCATCTCCAGTTTTGAATGCCGGAGTATTGTATTCTGTTCGGTTGCCTTTTTGCAGCTTTCCTTTCTTAAACGTGTTTATTTTTTCAGCAAACAGTGACTTCACCGACACCGTATCCATTACTGACTTATTTGAGCAACATTCTTCTGTGTGATTGGAATGAAAAAAAATAATATGTGTTACCACCGGAGATATAGCGAAAAGATCCAGGTGAATCGTCAGGCGATGTAATGGCAGATCTCAAGTGTTTTTTGATGAGATTTACGGATCGGTAGATCGATTTGCGTATTAATATTGGGTGTTTTATCACACGCCTTTTTTTTTAGAGTGGAAGATACTTTCAGTATCGCCCTGGCGTAAGACCACCATCTAGAATTGAAACGTTGCGTGAAGTGGCTTTAGCCGTGTTTGGTGACCAGATCTGAATAGCCAGGTGCTTCTCCACCTTCTTCTTCCCCATCTACTTTCCCTTCCCACTACCTTCAGCCTCACAACATACCCCAATTGGGGATGCCATGGTCTCACTGGCTCCAGACAGGAGCGGCTGGGACTCTTGTGAAGTATTCATATAAAAAAGGTAACTTGGTCAACTATTTGTGAATAAACATTCTAAAAAATAATTTGACGATATTTATTATAAAAATATCATGAAATGTAACATAAATAAAGCATTTTGATGGGTGTAAATTTATATTTCAGATGACATATTTATTTTTTTGTTTTCTGCAACCAGCCTTTGCTACGTCACGCTTTGGATTGCCCCCGAACCGTATCGATGTTTCCAGAAGCGGCGCCTGTGTTCAAATATATGCAAGCGAAATTACTAGAGCTCCCGTCAGCCGTCTGGCATGGATGGTACGCGACTGAACAGTAGGTACCTAGTTCATCGAAACAGAGCCGTGGACCTACCTACCTCTCACGCATTCCAGAAAAGGTACGAACCATTGTACGCTTGCAATGCACAGTTCTAGCGCTTTCGAGTAACTAGCCGAGTGATGATTTACTACCAATACTCCACTCGTCTGGCCATATAAAACGCGCCCAACAACAGCGAAAGGACCAGTGTTCGTTCAACTTACCGAAGCAGTCGCCTCTTTTATCCGCAATCAACCTTGACCCAGTATGTAACTTCGTTAGTACTATTTAATATCGTAAGACTGTTACGCTTACCGTGTTTGTGTGATTACAAATTATAATTATTGTGGGAACTCATTAAAGGTTTTTCTATCACGCAACCTCGTTGTTCTTCATTTAACCACCAGCCTACACTGAGTACCTACAGTTTTATTAATTTATTTTTTATTTTTGATAATATGTTTTACATGGTATTTACGTGATAACTTTACATCTCAGGTATTTTTATTACTACCCTTCCATTTAAAGCATTTGCTTGTGTATGGAAGGCGAGTGTACATAAATGTTATTAGTTAGTACTTTAATAATTCATTGTACATAAATATATGTGAGCTGCAGTATTTATTTTGATAATAGTGTGTATTTAAAAAAAGAAAGAATGTTATTAACTAAGGATATTTGTAAGATTAGTTAAGTGATAGGAGTTTTTTTCTTAAGAATATTTTAAAAATGTCTCTTGACAGAGAGCAGTATTCGGGTTTTATCATTAATGCTTCTGATTTCTTCTGATAGACGATTGAAAAAAGTTCTTCCCTGGTAAGTGTAATGATGCTGTGCAAAAGACGTATTTGGTTTTGGGCATAGAAAAATATGTTTAAGTCGAGTTCTGTTTTCATTTAAAAATGGATATTTTTCTTTTTCTTTTATAATTTGAATTAATGAATTTTTAATATATAAATCTTTAAATGTGGGTACTTGAAATTCTTCAAACAGGCATTCTGTTGGGTAGCCCAAGAATTTAAAAAAAAATAATTTTAATAATTGTTCTTTGTATAATTTCTATTGGAAGAAGGTTACATTTATATACGGATCCCCATATTTACGTCGGAAATAATTTTGTCGTATGTAAATTAAATATTAAAAAAACGCGTTTTTACGATGTTTTATAAGGTTTAAGGAAAGATATTTTTTAAAAATTATAATTATTCGCAAAAATATCCAAAGTTGCTCCAAAATGAGCAAAATTGATTTCTTTGTTTACGTATCATCATTTTTTTTTAAATGGCACATCTCCATTCTAGGTTTTTAGTGTAATTTTTTATTAAAAAAATATTATTCAGTTTGTTTGGGTAGTTTGTCCTCAAATTCAAAATTAAGTTTGTATTAAACGGTCCGAACGGGCCGGGCAGCCTTTCCTCTTAACCACGCGTTGATGTAAATTTGCGAGAAAATTTTTTTGTTTTGTTTTCATAAATAAAATCAACACAAAAATTATCTCTTTTGGGGTCTACCCTAGCTATACCCCTTCGTCCTGCATCGTAAGCATTATAAAGAAGTCAATTTTAGGAAATATATATTTTTTAAATATGTCCTCAATTCTTACGACATGTTCCATCCATCGGAAATGTCCCAGATGTATGCAATGACTTTTTGCGACTCAAGATACTATAATATCTACAGCCTGTATGTCGGACGAATATCAACAGCTCGTACGTTGGACTAATATCTACGAACTTCAGAGTGTGGACTAGTATCTACAGAGCTAAGGTCGGACGAATATCTATGACGGTCCCAGTGGTGACTAATATCTATGGAGCGTAGGTTGGACTAATATCTACAGAGGGCAGCTGAGCAAGGAGGTTGCACCGATAATCATAAATAACTTCAATTACGTAATTACTAATTACGTAAAGGCTTCAACGTTTAAAGTACGTACATGAAGTTTTTGCATAATATTACGTATTTTGCTGTTTACGAGGCCAATAATTTATTGAACAAACATGGAGGTCATAATACAAAGATATTTATTTATTTCGAAATACACGGCACCACAACCTAACCTAACCTAACTGACATAGAAAGAAAGCCGTTAAAACAAAACCCGAATCCTTAATAATCAGCTAAATGGGTCCAATAGTCTGATATTAGGGATTTTTACATCAATACATACATAAATTAAGTTTTTTAAACTGCGTACGCAATATAACGTTATTCCAATATGCTATACATAATTACAAATCCAACCTTTGCCAGTGCTGTAGATATTCGTCCACACTTTGGTTCTCATAGATATTAGTCAGCATTTTGAGCTGTAGATATTCGTACGCACTTTGGTTCTCATAGATATCAGTCCGATTTGTTCAGTTTTTGGAATTCCTGTAGATGTTAGTAGACGCCTCCCTTTTTGCATGACAAAATATTTCAATTGACGAAACTGGTACCCTAAAATGCTATGAGTTCGTTTCCTGGCTCGAGAGTATTTCGGGAAAACGATGAACAATAATAATTTTTCATATTTATATCCCGAAGAAGTTTTTTTTTACCGTGGCTTCCCAACCTAAGATGATTGTATTAGTGAAAACGTGTGTGTATTATTTATGAATAATCCGTGAGAAAGACACGTGCCTAACTGTTAGCTGTGATGCTAAACAAAGTGAAATGAGGTAAAGGTGATTTCTGCACATAATTCGCGGTGTTTGATCCACAATCTTCTGGCAGAAGAACGGAATTAATCAGGCCAATTCGGTCGTGATGGCAATCTGTGAAATTTCGCAGCTCAAGTCAAGGTTTTCAGCGATCGCTCTCAACTGGGCCGTCACGAATTAGATGTTAATAATTCATTTAACGGCGGTAGTTTTATTTTGTTATTTGCCTTCTGGTTTGTGTATATTCTATATTATTTAGCTATCTTTATTACTTGGCCGAGTTGTTACATTATATATTAGGTACTTGCGGATTTAACGATCAGCACATTTGGGAGGCCGCCAGTGAGTACCGCCGTCCTGGGAACCATTTATTGGATAACCAACACCTCTGGCATAGGTCAACCCAAGTGGTTCGCTGCGTTTAGTGACTTAGCCGGGGTGCCTGGGTTCGTAGGGTGAGGTTTGTGCAGGTCTTGGCCGCGTATGCGTCTGCTGCATGTCAGGCTGGACCGGGAGAGAATGGTTGAGGGAGTCTCTTTGGCGTCTCCAGCCGTACTCTCTCGGAATTTGCCTTACACTGTAGTGGAAGGGATGGATTCATACGTCCATCACTCCTGGACACACTGACCCCCAGATTTCTACCAACCCCTAATACCCTTTTCCTTCTCAGAACTTACTATCCTTTCTTTCCTAAAAAATACCATCCACACAACATCCCCAAAGATGACACAGGCCCTGAGGGGAATTATTTTCCCCAGGGCCTCTTGTGTAGAGCTAATGTAAAAAATGATCAGGGTGGCACCGTTTATTAAGGCAAATTAGTGCGTAGTGCAAAGTAGTGACGCACGACGGTTTCATACACTTGAAAGCGCCGCTTTTTATTTTTAAAAAAGGTTGCTTTAAATTGGATGTTCTCCTAAAAAATGTTTAAACGTATTTTTTATGTACCCAGCTAATAAAAATATTATTAATGAAATTGCTCATCGGTTGCATAACCTACTAACCACACGTCATTCACCGTAGGGGTAGGAAGAGAGACTACATCGCCACACAACTCTGTCTTGGGGTTCACCCTTACTTCGTTCACATTCATACATACATACCCTTCTGTTATTCTGATTCTTGACATGGCCTGACTCAAGTATTTGATTAATTTGATCATGCCTTGTCTTCCTCGACTTCTTCCATTCACTACCGTCATATTATATTCTCTTTACAGTTCTTTTTCTTTGTACAACACGACACAGGAAACATTTTCCGCTTTTTGTGGTTTTATACAAGGAGATTTTCAAATATTTAGTGACCGACCGAAGGTTCGGTTTCGGCAAAAAAATCGAATTTCGGCATCAGTTTCGGTTTCGGCAGAAAATCTGCCGAACCTTCGGCCGCACCGAAACTCTGCGTTCGTGAATTATCGCGCGTCGTTCGGCTGACTTCGGGTGAGTTGGTGGCTCAAGTGTCACACGCCATCACCAACTGAGTTCGCATCAGCCGGTTAAAATACTGCATCAGCTGATTAAAATTCTCAATTAATGAGGTCCTTCCTTTATAATGTAAGTGTTGTCGATTGACAAATTTTTGTTCCAAGAAATAGTTAACATGTTTTATTAATTTTCATTATTTTTTTTTTGTTTTAAAGCAGTAATATAAAAAAAATGAATATTTTTTTAACATATTTCAATTATTGTTATTTTTATTTCATTTAACACAACTGTCTGTATAAGTGTAAAAAATAACCCAAATAGATTACAACAATAGATTTTTAACATTACTAAAAAAAGTTTCGGTTTCGGTTTCGGTTTCGGCCGAAACTGAGACAGATACCGAAGATTCGGTTTCGGAAGCAATTCCTGTTTCGTTCGGACACTACAAATAATGTCAAGTTATTCGTCACCAGGAAGCGTTGTCTGTGATAGTTTCCTATGATTAAATTTTATCTTTTTTATAAAATTATTAACAAAATAAATAAAAACAATATTTTTGCATGAATTTGAGTTTTTTTTGCGGTCTCCGTTTGCCAAGCAATTTTTATGCCTATTACCTATATTCGTGACGATATAAGGACACATTAAGAGTATATACATTTTTGGCTTGTGTTAACATGAAATAAATGATTGCAATACAAAACCGACTGGATTTAATTTAATTTAGATAGAATATTAGAATACCATCATTTATATTGAACATCGGCAACGTGATGCTTATAAGGTCGTATTGCAAAATGTATATCATTTACTTCTGTGCGAAATAAAACTTGCAGTTAGTTGATTGATTGATACTTTAATGGTGCATTGAGATAAATGAAGACATAAATACAAAATTATTTCTTCTTCAAAGACGGCAACTTATTTTGTGGCACCATTTTAATACAAAATTAATAGATTACTTAGTTTTAACCACGTTTATTGTTAAAAATGACATGTTTCGTAAGCAATTCTCACTCCATCAGGGTTATTTTAAAAACATGTCGCTTTTTTTAACAATAAACGTGGTTAAAACTAAGAAACCTTTTAATTTTGAAGAAGATTATTTTAATGTTTCATTCACAAAAGTCTTCACTTCATTTTCATCCACATCTCAAAAGTCTTCACTTCATCTTCATCCACATCTCAAAAGTCTTCACTTCATCTTCATCCACATCTCAAAAGTCTTCACTTCATCTTCATCCACATCTCAAAAGTCTTCACTTCATCTTCATCCACATCTCAAAAACGCAGCAATGAATCTAACACACATTGGAGTCCAAGAATCAGTTCAAGATAGCTATAACAATCCGTTGGTTGGGGCAACTTATATTATTGCATCCCAAACGACATTAAAAACGAAAAAAGCTGGGTAAATTTAAAAAAAAAATTATTCATGTTTTTTCTTGATAAACAAAATAATGACATAGAATAGCGCTGTATTGTTATATTTAGTTTAGTTTAAGGTGTTAGATTATTTAAGAAAATGTAATTTTCTTATTTACTGGAATGAAAAATAAATAAAATAAAATAATCCGGCTTAAAGGCTTTTTAGCAACAGCAATAAAAATAAATAAAGAAAACGTGTGAAAAACATTTTTTTAAATCTGTAATCTATCTTCAATGTTCGGGCGATCTCTTGGGCCGGTTAGTAGCCAATTTCAGAAAAATGTGTGCGTGAGTGTCGCCAAAAGTTGATAGAATGCATTGTCATCCACAACGAATCTATCTGCAGAGTTTCTGCTCGATCGGAAGAATGCTTCATCTACAAAACGCAGCAATGAATCTAACACACGTTGGATTATGCAAGAGTCAGTTCAAGACTGCTTATCTGATATTTGAAAATAATTCCCTTCAGGGCCTTTGAATCTTTGGAGATGCTGTGTGGAGGGTCTTTTTTAGGAAAGAAAGAATACGAAGTTCTGGAAAGGAAAAGCGTATTAGGGGTGGGTAGGAATCTGGGGGTCAGTGTGTCCAGGAGTGACGGACGTATGGATCCATCCCTCCCACTGCGGTGCAAGGCGATGTTCCGAGAGAGTTAGGCTGGAGAAGTCAAAGGGACTCCCTCAACATTCTCTTCCGATCTGGCCTGCCATGCAGCTGGTGGGCAGACGCATCCACCGCCAAGACCCGGACAAACCTCACCCCATGGAATTCACTCAGCAGACAAAAGAACCTTATTTCTTTTTAGTTAAGAATAGCTCTACGTTTACTTTATGCTACACTTCGTTAAACATGTAACATTTATTTTATATTTTATTATTTGAAAAAAAAAATTAACAACATTTTTTTTTTTTTTTTAATTTACATAAAATATGTTAAAATGTATATGGTGATAATTTTACTTATTGTTATTATATTAAGATGCACCTCCATACTAAAGCAAGGCTTGTGTGTTGGGGGATGTGTTATTGTTTGTTATTTCTTTATTTATATGTACATTGTAGAATTGTTTTTAATATTATTTTTTGTGCTGTGTAAAGCGGTTGTGTGTTTATCTTAATATGTAAAAATTAATGTTCCTTTGTTTGTCCCTTATGCGGTACCTAAATTCTGTACCCGAGAAGCATGCGGATGCAAGTTCAAAAAGGTAAATGTTCAGGAGAATCAAAAAACTATTTTTTCTGTAACTTTGGTCTCATGACTTCTTCGGATATCCACGCTGATAGATAACAAAAAAGAAATTATTAAATCACTTGGTTTTGTTATTAAAACGAGCAAATAAAACGAAATATTTTATATTTAAGGCCTTTAAAAATATTGTTTAAAAAAAACGCTGACTTGAGTAAAACAAAAACACAGACTTGAGTCCTTCTGCTTTAAAATGAAGTGGAATATTTTGTTATGACATGTGGTGTGTTATAGAAGGATCAATGTTTGACAATTGTTTACTTCCATAGAAAGTGTAGTAATGTTGCATACTTTAAAGTCTGCATCAAAAACTCATTTCTTATTATTTTGGACTTGCATCCGTATGCTTCTCCGGTACAGAATTATTCATTCGATTGCGATGAAGCTTTGGTGATTTGTCGTGGGCCAGCAAAAGTTTTTAAATATAGTGGTGAGCTCTAGCGTTATGAAATTATTTCCTACACCATTCATCCGATGGCGATGAAACTTTGGTGAGTTGTTATGCGTATACCTGTGAATTTTTCTATATATAGATCATTCACCCTATTCCAAAGAAGGGTGACCGCTCCAACCCAGCCAACTACCGCCCCATAGCGATCACATCAGTTCTATCTAAGGTGATGTAACGTGTGATCAACGACAAACTGCTCACATACCTCGAGAAGAACAAAATTATTAACGACCGTCAATACGGATTCCGGCGGAACCGCTCGTGCGGTGATCTTCTCGCGTATGTGACGCATGTTTGGGGGCGGTGCCTGGAACGTTTCGGTGAGACCCAAACGGTTGCACTGGATATTTCCAAGGCCTTTGACCGGGTTTGGCACAGAGGGCTTGTCAACAAACTGTCTTCTTTCGCACTTCCCGCATCCTTGTGTACGTGGATTGCCGACTTTTTGAGAGAAAGGTCGATTCAGGCGGTTGCTGACGGTTTCACCTCTTCCTCGCATTCGATAAATGCTGGCGTCCCACAGGGATCGGTTCTGTCACCAACTTTGTTTCTGTTGCACATCAATGACCTCTTGTCATGTGCACCGATTCATTGTTACGCGGATGACAGTACAGTCCATGATAGCTTTTTGCTTGACAAGCCCCCAAAGGGCACACAAACTCCAATAGCTCGGAGGGCTTTGAAGCAAAGAATGGCCGGTTACCTCGAGAGTGTTTTCTCTTGAGGTAAGAATAACCTCGTCGAATTTAATGTTTCAAAGACCCAATCATGTTTGATAACGTCTAAAAGGGATCGAAATGAAAATCTAGTCTCCTTCAACGGAAGCAATCTTCCGAACAGGACCTCCATCGATATGCTTGGTGTAACTCTAAGTGACCAGCTCAGGTACGGGGGCTCCATAGAAACCAGAGTTAAGTTAGCTTCTCATAAACTGGGCGTACTGTACAGGGCCCGCAGATACTTTAATAGTACACAACTGCTAACCCTGTAAAATCGCAAGTGCGCCCCACGGTTGAATTAGGCAGCCACCTCTGGTCTGGAGCTCCAAAATACCTAAAAAAAAAACCTTGACTCTGTCCAGAAACGGGCGGTCCGTTTGATAGATTCTCCCATCTCAACAGACGGACTACAATCTTTAGAGCACAGGCGTCAGGTGGGAATGCTGTCCTTGTTCTACCGGTATTACAATGGAAGATGCTCCGAGGAACTAGCGTCATTGATCCCCTCGGCACCGGTGCATAGTCGGGAAACACGCCAAACATGCGCCCAACATTTGTACACGGTTGAAATTAGTCACATGAGAACGGGTCGTTTCTATGACTCGTTCTTGAGTTCAACGGCTCGGCTGTGGAATGATTTGCCGGCCTCTGTGTTTCCTCCCTCCTACAACATGTGCCTCTTTAAGACCCGTGTTCACTCCTGTCTTTCCTCAAAAAGACCCTCCACACAGCATCTTCAAAGATGACATAGGCCCTGAGGGAAGTTATTTTCCTCAGGTCCTGTGTGGAGTTAATGTAAAAAAAAAATATATATATATATATATATATATATATATAATAGAGAGCTCTGGCGTTATGAAATTTTTATAGAAATTTTGCAATAAATGGCGCGTGAGTTGTTTGAAAAATGTTTGCATTTCATATAGTTCAGCGGGACCGAGGTAGGGGGAGGGGAAGTTCGGGAAGGGGGAGGAAGGATTTTCGCGGGAGAGTGGTCGAGGGAGGGGGCTGAGGGAGGGATTAAGGTAGAAGGGGAACGCAGGAGGGGAAGAGAAAACCTTCTGATTTATTCGTGTACGTACCAGACGGAACAAGAAAAAATATAGTGTAACCGAAAGTCTTCAATAAACAGAATTAAAACCCAAACACTTTCTTCGAGTGGCATTGCCACGCATGCCTAGTAAGTACTCACTAGTTTTAAATAAATATAAATAAAATTCGAACATATAGTCTGTCAAATAAGAGTAGAAAATATAAAAAATTTAAAATTTTTAGACTGGCAACACCAATTTAACTGTCAAATATTATTTTAAAGTGCAATGTCACTGAATGTGTATAACACAGTAAACCACATTTTAAAAAACATTTTTGGTTAATGACATAAATTTGATTAAAAGGTGTTTCAAAAAGCGATTTGCTTTAATTTAATTTAACATAAATTTGAATTTAACAGTAGATATAAAGGAAGAATCACTAATGGTGAGTTTAGTTACACTAATTTTAGATCTGAATGAGTTATATATAATATTCAGATCTAGAATTAGAGACACGATCTAAAGCCCGGGCAACGCAAGGTACTTCAGCTAGCTATATTTTATTACATTATCGTTTTTCTTCATTGATAACACAAAATTGCGAAGGTATAAAAATAATATACCTATACGTAATTCTAATTTTGAGATCAGTGGGTGGCTATATTGTAATGAAAAAATATTTTTTTCACTTTAACGCCTTTTAATTTTTTTATAAAAATGTAGGTTACACAGCTTTACATCAACACCATGAGTTATATGCTTAGTATTGCCATTTGAACTACAGTGGCGCCCTCCTATGTTTTCTACTCTTATTTGACAGACTATATTTTCACTTTGTGGCTCAGGAAAATCAAAAGTCTAGGCATTCATGTTTGTATATCTTCTAAGAAAAGAGTGCCTGAGATCATTAAATTAAATAATTTTATTGATGATATCTTATTCAGCAGCTTATATCTTTCTAACAACATTCTAAAATGCATAAGCGCTATTATTTGTTAATCAATTTCAAGCTAGATATAGCAGTGCAAGTTTTTTTTGTAAGTAATATCTGATATTGAAAATAAAAATGAGAGTAAACCTGAGAAAGTTAGTGGAAAATTGTTTCAATGGTTTGTTTATATTTCTAAATCACATTAATCCAAAGATGCTTTTCAAATGTTCTAAAAAAACATTTTGTATTTTAAACTTTCCTATTTCATGGAATAAGTCACGTAGAAGGCACGTGATCTGTTGTATTCGCGGATTTTTGGGTCCAATAAAACTAAAACGATTAAGGCAAACAATTATGAAGTGCATGAAATCTTTTTACAAAATCGTTCAAGTTCTGTTTCTTTTTTAATGAAACATGAAATAGGAAAATAATTTCCCTCAGGGCCTATATCATCTTTGGTGATGTTGTGTGGAAGGCCTTTTTAAGAAATGGAGGAGAATTCTGGGAAGGAAAAAGTGTGAGGTGTGGGTTGAAAACTGGGAGTTAATGTGTCCAGGAGTGACGGACGCATGAATCCATTCCTCCCGCTGTGGTGCAAGGCGATGGGTCGAGAGAGTCTGGCAGAGGTCAAAAGGTCTCTCTCAACAAGTCTCTCCCGGGGAACCCGGGCATCCCTGCTAAGTCACCAAACGTAGCAAACCACTTAGTGTGAACTATGGCAGGGCTGTTGGTTACCCGTCTATCCATGTATATATCCGTCTAGGTATGGGTCGAGAGAAGCCAGCAAGAGAGACCCGCCACGCAGCTGGTGGACAAGCGCATTTGTCGCCAAGACCTGAACAGACCTCACTCGATGAACCCCTGCAAAGTCACCGAAGCGAACCACTTGGTGTTGGTTATTCAATAAATCATTTCCTTGGCGACGGTACCCATACCTGCCTCCCAAATTGAATTACTGTTTCTCTGTTTCTATTATGAAGTGACTTATAACTTATAAACAACACACAAAATTTGTTTGATCTTGTATCTACCATAGAAATATATGTACTTATATGATAGTATAATAACCCTAATTCAGTCTTGAATGAAGATGGACTAGAAAATAAGTGAACTTAAATTTATATAACACAATACACGGTGATTAATTTTACCACAAAAACGTGCTCTTGTTTCAGATTGCAATTATGTCCCTACCACAATGGTGCTAATGTTACTATTGAAAACAAATCGTCAAACTCATCTGTGAATTGAAAAATAATATCAGTTGGTTTAGTAATATAATACTACATCCGGCTAACATTTTTATCACCAGAAGAGCGATTCTGTGTCTTTGTGGATACGGAATCGATTCCACACGCAATCTCCTAGGTTATAACTAGGTTATTAGGTTCTTAATTTGGGCAAATAATAATACATAAGTATTTCATGTGTATTTAGATTGAAACTTCGCAAATGTCATATCTATGGTATACAACTTTTAAACGAACAATAAATGAATAAATAATCATGTATACTTGCAGTGTTTCGTGTTACCAGTTGAAATAAGAAAAAACAATTGCAAGCCATAGACAATCACAAATATTTGACAGGAGTGGAATTTGAATTGTTGAAAAGAAGTGTTATTCCAATAATCAGTGCCTAAAAGTGAAACGAATGTTCGAAAATGTCAAATCTATGGCATACAACTTTTAAACGTACATTAAGGCTCTGCAACCGGGCTGGAAAAGAAGAAGATGGAGAGATACGAAATTACGAATGTTAGAGTAGAGCGCTAACATTTACAGCGACAAAATCGATGCGAAAATTGCGAAAATGTTTAATAAAACACGACTCGTTTAAAATAGAGCAAAAATCTCGCGGGCATTATCTTAAACAGCATTTTAAGAAACACTGTGAATTTTTTCACACATATAACTTGTACAATAACTGAAACAAATGTGTTTATAATAATTTTTGGAGCATACTTTGCGTTTTTTTTATCGAAGGAATTTTATATAATTTGCATTTCGGCGCGGGCAATGTCTAAATATTATCTTCAAGAATAACATATATTTTTTAAGAGCTTTAAAACTAACCGTGTTTAAGGGAAATATGTAAGAAATCGGCAGAAATTCGGGTTGCGGGCCCTTAAGGCGCCGCATCCCCGCTTAAAAAGAAGAAGATGGAGAGATATGTAATTACGAATTTTGGACAGAGCGCGTTAATATTTTAAATGATAAAATTGAAGCGAATGTTTTGAAAATGTTTAATTAAATACGACTCGTTTAAAATGGAGCAAAAGTTTCGTGGAAGGCAATTTAATTATCATTTAAAGAAACAAGTACTTTGTTTAAAACTCACTTTATTTTTATTTATATTTGTCGACCGGTTTCGGTTGAACTCAACCTTCTTCAGGGCAATAAACATATAAACAAAATTACACTACAGAGTTAAGATTCTAAGGTAAACACAAAAGAAAGAGAGAGCATATAAGAGAGGGGGAGAACATCAGATACTGGTTGGTGGAAGGGTAGGAGGCGAAGTCACGGGCGGGTGGGGAGGGGGGTTACATGGGGAGAAAGGGAATAACTTTAATCGGACTGTTGGTTAATTCTAACTGTTTTTTTAAAATTTGGCAATTACGTTTCTTTGATTTGGATATTTCTAGTGCTTCTAAATTATTAAGGCATATTCCTATTTTATTTATATGTATTATTTTTACTCCTGTATTTATGTATGGTCAGTATCAATTAGGTTTGTAAATGCCAGAGTGGCTTAATTTATCCTCTGTATCTTTAGAATTAGTTAGGAGTTTAGCTAAATTACGTAAGAAACATTTTGATTTTTTTTTCCCAACTATAACTTGTAAAATAAGTGAAATGAACATGTTTATAATAATTTTCCTTTGCCATTTTTTTCTATCGGGGGAATTTCATATAATTTGCGTTTCTGCGTGGAACGCGTCTAGATAATATCTTCAAAAATAACATATATTTTTTTAAGACTTAAAAACTTCAAATGTTTAAGGGAGATATGTAAGAAATCGGTAGGAATTCGGGTAGCGGCGGCTTAAATGAATAAATAATTATGTATACTTGCAGCATTTGGTGTTACTGGTTGAAATACCATAGCTGACATCATAAATAAACCAATCCGCTGACGAATCAGTCCGTAGAAAAAGCAATTGCAAGCCATAGACAACCACACATATTTGACAGGAGATTACGTATGGAATCGATTCCATATCCACAAAAGGTACAGAATCGCATGGCTGACAAGAAACATATTCTCTTCTATATCCTGTTCTTGCCTTCGAGCAAATTGTAATCCTAATGGCTTAATTTCGTTATAATTATCCATTGTCTAATGTGTGGAGTTTCTTTGGCAATGGCTTCATCATTCAAATAAAAGCTTGTATTGTCCATTTACGTATTTAGTAAAGGTTTTTGTTATGATTTTTTTAGCGCGATGTACGCGTAGATTACCGTTTTTGCGGTTGATATAATGGCATCAACTTTGTAAATTTTTTGTTGCGTTTAAATTAATATTTAATGGACATTGAAACAACGTCTTCTGTCATCGTTTTAACATAGAAGAGAAGTCTGAACGATTAAAATAAATGTCAACGGAAGATGAATGCATATCACCGAAGAGAAGGTGGCTGATTTAAAGCCCGGCTTCCCGCCTTTCTACCGATTTATTACATATTTTCCTTACATACTTTAAATTTTACAACTCTTAAAAAATATATGTTTTTCTTAAAGATAATCTATTCGCCCTGTCAAAACAGCAATTATATGAAATCCCATCAATAGAAAAAAATCGCAAAGTATGCCCCGAAAATTATTATAAACACGTTATTTTCAGTTATTTTACAAGTTGTATGTATGAAAAAAATCACAGTGTTTATTTGAATGCTATTTTAGACAATCCCCACGAGATTTTTGCTCTATTTAAAACGAGTAGTGTATTATTAAACATTTTCACAATTTTAACACTCGCATTTACGTATCTCTCCATCCTCTTCATTTTGAGCCTTTAAGTACAAAAAATGTAAATAAATGCAAAGTAGAACATACTACCTATCTGCCTAAATATTATATCTCTGCTCGCAAAATCAAATGCTCGTAGAGTTTTATTGAAAATAACGATAGCAACCGCCCAAGATCGTGGATAATGGAATTAATGGGAGATATGTCATGGAAGTGTGCCTACTGTCGCTATGGATTACCAAAGCGGATGAGCCAACGAAAGATGTAAACTGAGACCTCCGCTGTGCGTCGATGCTGTTGTAAAAGTATTGCAGTAGTAAAATAAATGGGTGAGCGATCTTGGCCCATGTCCCTTACATCTATTTTTGAAGTGAAAACATCTTTAGCACTGTTGTGATTTGAAACTCAATGAAACGAAAAATAGTTACACATTGGAGGGGACCCACCACTTTCCCAACGGCGTTATAATGAAACATATGGTTTCCTCCTTCACCGCACACGTCAAGACTCTACTTTTTTTTTGAACGAAGCTACATTTATTTGAACATCTCTACACCCTCCAATGTCCATGCATACGGGGTTAGTAAGCAGTATGCAAGTACTTACATTAACATTATACAAAAGATAAATAGAAGTAGCAGCCCGTGGAATAATTCTTCTGAAATAGGTAACATCAAAAAGAGATAATAGTGTTAGTAAAAGAAAAAGAAAAATAAAAATAACGGCTATGACCAGTCAAAGAAACTTTCTGTAAATAAAATAAGTAATGACGAAAAAACAGTTATATGATTATGTTATAATGTAAGTAATTACTATAGTACCGGAAATAAAATAAAATATATAAAAAAAGCCAGAGAAAGTATTCCATAGACCACCGGGCAGTCCCAATGAGAATGCGTATAGCTATCTGCCCAACCGCAGACGATGCTCGAAGTCCGCGTCCTTTAGCCGGTTCCCCGATTTTGGGGAGAGAAGGGGAAGTTTTTGAAGACCTTGAGGAAAGATGAGCGTCGGGTTACCGGAGGGGGGACGGAAGGACATCGAGACCGCACGGTTACGCCTCAGGCCAACGCATGTCGATGGGGGAGGCGCGGGCGGATCGCGGGAAGACCGCTCCGGTGCGTGTTCGCCTGGCAATGTGCATGGACAGGGTCTATCCCACCCCCTTTCTATGGGGGAACGACGATACATAACATACACAGTTCAGTTGCGCCACCAAAGAATGGAAACCAAAACTAATCAAGAAAAATAGGAAATAATAAGAGCATTTATACATGTAAAACATAATTACAGAATCAGTACAGAGTGATAATGTATCAAGCGATAGTGTCATCACTACCATCGCTCACCAAGATGACCTGTCGAAGTAAAAGCATAAATCATTGTTAGCAGAGACCAGAGAATAAAGAAAAAATAGTCAAACGTAATCAGTAATTTATAGGTCACATATGTAAGTTATATTATAAATAGTTCAAAGCATATTCACTAAATAAAGAGTAATAGAGGAGGACCGAAGAAGACAGGAGCAATACGTGTAGCACCTGAAACAAAGATGAATTTAGTCTAGGTCAGCGACTCTAAGTACAGGTCATCTTTCTACCCAGGACTTGACAAACTTTTTCAAGCATTCGAAATTATCTTTGTTCGACACAAGGTCAGCATTCCACGCTGGTCTTGTTATTCCGCGCAAGCCATCCAACATTTCCTCTCGTGCTTCCTTCATCAACTCGCAGTGCCACAGAATGTGCTTGGCGTCTTGGTTAGTATCACCACATGCGCAGTTTGGGTGAGGAGAGAGGGTCAAGCTATGAAGCCGACCCCTGAATTTCCCATGCCCAGAAAGCATCTGCGTCATGTAGTGATCGAGTTTAATGTATGCCCCTTCCATTCTGAATTTAACTGAAGGAAAGAAGGAGAAAGTCCATCTGCCCATCGTCGATCTATCCCATCGCTCTTGCCATACACTCAGCGTCCTCTCACGCATCGCTTTGAGTAAGCCAGGGAGGGCCACTACTCCTCCGGTGTCAGCTCGACTCCCAGGTGGACAGCAGCCCTGCCTCTAATAAGTTCTTTTTTGGTCAATATTTCCCTAATTTCAAGGTCAATCGGCAGAACCGGTAATGCATCTGAGGCCACAGTCCTATAAGCGCCCAAGAGCGCCAACAGGGGAGTCCGCTGACCCCGTTTAAGAGCCGAGTTTATCAAGACGTTATCCAAGCGATGCTCCCACACAGAGGCAGCATATGAGACTTGCGACAGATATACCCCTCTGTACAGCAGGCGAATCACCGGAGAGCGCAATCCCCACTCGGCAGTTGAGAGTCTTCTCAGTTTCTGAAACAGGGCCTGGGCCCTGTCGGAGGCGTTCTTGACGTGGGCTAGGAACGAGGAAGATCTGTCCAAAATTACGCCTAAATACCTGGTGTTTTCTGCAAATCGGATGGGTGAGCCTCCCATTCTGATGAAGGGGTTCCTTCCTCGGCTGAGCATGCCCTTTATAAGGAGGCCCACGGTCTTGTGGGGAACGAAGTTCAGTCTATTTCTCTGTCCCATTCAAGGATCACTTGTAAACCTTCTTCAGCCTTAGATTCCACTTCCCTTCTACTGTTCCCAGAGACCAAAAACAATTTGTCATCTACGTAGTCGACCGACATACAACCTTCAGGCAAGGGCAACCTGGAGGAGTCGTCGAACAAGATTTTCCACAGGTCGGGTCCGAGGACCGACCCCTGCGGACATCCCATGTCGACTGTTCGAGTGATTAAAACGCAGTGACACTACACAGAGACAAACACACACATCTATAGGATTTAGCTTGCGAGAGAATGAGATAATATAATCGGTCTCCTCTCTGTGCGGTGCTTCATAGCCTCTCCACTCTTGCATACTTTAGTTTTCTGAACGTTTCACTACTACCGCCTGTAATTTTTTTTTTAGATTAACTTCACATAGGAGGCCTTGTGGAAAATAATTTCCCTAGGGTCTACGTGATCTTTGAAGGGTCTGTGTGGAGGGTTTTTTTGAGAAGAGGAAGGAGTGGATATGAGTCTTGAAGAGAACCATGTTGTAGTATGGGGGAGACACAGAGGCCGGCAAATTTTTCCACAACCTAGCTGTTGAAATTAAGTCAACCGTGTGTTGGGCGCGCATTTGGCGTGTTTCCCGACAATCTTATCTTCCATTATGATACCAGCCGAACAAGGACCACATACCTACCTGACGAATGTTCTCTAAAGATTGCCATCCGCTTGGTAGGTTAGGAGTTTCTGCACAGTGTCAAGGGTTTTTTTCAGGTATTTTGGGGCTCCAGACCAGAGGTGGCTGCCAAATTCAACAGTGGGGCGCACTTGCGATTTATACAAGGATAGCAGTTGTGTTACATTAAAGTATCTGCTGTTCTATTATGTATGTCCAAGACTTACCATACAATCCATATACATTACATTATCCGCAGTGTGATTGATAGGGGCTGGGTTCATGGGCGTAGTCAGGTTTTGATTTAGGGTGGGGCAAAAAATATAAATCTAGAGTAGGTCCCAAAAAATGTAGGCTTCTACAACAAAATGCTTTAGGCTCTACGAATACAAAGAATATGAACGGAAGAAGGAAAAACTATCCTACGAAGAGCTGTAAATTTGAAAACGCGACTCGGTTGACAATGCCAGAGGTCATGCATCGGCCAGCCAGGGTGGGGCTAACGCCCCACCTTGCCCCACCGTGCCTACGCCTATGGCTGGGTTAATTAATTTTTGATGTTTTATGCTTCCAGGTTGCCGAAAGCAAAATGTTCGTGAGTCGCAAAACTCCAGTTCCTATGGCTGTCACCATGAGTGCGGAATGCAGACCGCACCAAGTGACACCACAAAACGGTAATTTCAGCGGACTATAATGTACTTATAAGTCCCTGTCACACATCGTCACATTTGTGAGACCCCTCCCTCTAGTGTGACAACACATATTTTGCAATTTTACATCTAAAAATAATCAAAACAGTAATTCCAATTTTTTATTGTTATTTTTTTAAAGTTTTTCGTTTACAGTTCACATTAAAGTTTTCCTTAAGTTTGCGTTTAAGTTTTAAATTTAATTTAGAAAAAACACGGTGGTAAAAATAAATAAAATTTTATTATATAAAAAAATAATAACAACACAGTTATCGTTGCTATGCGTTTAAAGCAAATGAATTAATTAAAACCGGTAAAATAAATAAATAGGAGGAATATTTAAAATAAAGGAACATATGGTTACATGCCAACTCAATACCTCTTTGAAAAGTCATTAAAAGCTATGAAAAAAATAATTTTAAAATAGCCCTTAACCCCAACCTACCGTTACCTTTTTATATTTTATATTTATAACTAGCAGTTAAAAACCCGCTCCGCAGGTTTTTGTTGCTAGGCCCAGGCTTTTAGTTCCCCTCCCCGCTCCCAAGTAACACTCCTACCCCTCCCCTCCGCACCCTCCCGAGTTCCCCTTTCCCCTTCCCTCTCCCCCCTTTCCCTCCCCCAAACCCCCCACGTTATACAAGATGTACAGAAATACATCTCACCTTACTTTGAAGAATATTTTGGTTATAGAAGTGAGCAAAAGAAATGGTTTGGCATTCAATGGTTATTTTTGAAAAAAATGTCAGTTATTAGATATAACTTTGCCCAAATAAGGTGACGCTATATTATGTACCTGTATATTATTACTGTTCTGCATTATTTATATTTTTACAATTCTCAATTTATAATTATTCTTAATTTAAAATGAAAACTGGTGTTCATATAATGTTTACGTAATAATACGCACATGAATCTTTATGTACTAGTAGGTTTGTCTCGTCTTTCTCCGTACTTAAATATTTCGCAACAATGCGAGTCACTCTGTATGAATGAGAGCGTCTCAGTTATTATTATTATTATTAGTATGTACATGAATTGACTTTTACATTATTTATCATCAATCAACAATTACCATGTTGAATGTAATTGATTGTAACCTTCCTACCGTATTTTATGCTATGTTTTAATAGATCCATTGCATGCTGGATAACTCCTTGATACCATTCATCCTCTGCTCTCTTTATCTCCCTGATACTCTATCTTCCAGCAGGGCCGGATCTACGAAATCTGGCGCCCTGTGCAGTAGGTACCGATGGCGCCCCCCCCCCCCCCCTACATTTTTATTTTGTTTAAAAATTCGTTCATCCCAATTTTATTTTTTTTTTATTTTTTATTTTTTTTTTTTACACTAATTTATCAAATAAAATCAAGACATATAAAGGGTGTAACTTTTCCAAGTGACCTGGCGGTAGCTCTCCCACTCGTTTTTTTAAAAGAGAGAATCGCCAGGAGCCCTAATCTATTGGGTAAACTTAAAATTATGGTGATTCTATTCATAGTACTTTTATAACCTCTAACAACCAATAGAAATTTAGTTATAAATTTAAAAATTTGTACATTGCGTTTCCCTTATGTTGAACGAACAAACACCAAATTGAGCGAACAAACACCATACAAACACTAAACACTGACGTATGGTATCAACGGCTTACGAAAGACATTTCACTGACATCGTAAAATAACAAATCTAATAGAAATTAATTGTACATTTAACGAACTTCAAACAATAATATGTCAAATAAATGATGAAACTGTCAACACGTTGCAACCTGCAAATCCTGCAAACGGTGCGATGTTTTTGTTAATGGGATTTACTGAAGATTTCATAAGAAAATGGTCTTTAAGTACCTTCTCCTAGAGACTTAAATCGTACAAAATAAAACAATAGCGAGCGTACGCTAACTAAAATTGTCAGCGTCGGTTTGTTTGATTGACTAGAACAAAAATACGGCGCTGTGATTGGTTATTGAATTTGAATAGCACCCATTCGTCGTAAAAGACGGTAAAAGATATATGGAAAAATAGATCTTACGTTTAAACTAAATATATGGAATTTGTAAAAAAATTCTGTAACTGACTATAAATTCGTAAGCCGTTGATACCAACCTGATGCGTGCGCATTCTGTTTCTTTGGAAAGTGTTGCTAGATCATAATAATTATTTCGTACTATGGGTAATTATTAAACGATTCAGGGAATATCATAACAAAATTATAGATAATACAATATTTATTTTCTCACGGAGCCCCTTCGGAGTTGGCGCCAGGTTTTTGCACGTTTTTGAACGTATGGCAGATCCGGCGCTGCTTCCAGCTATCTTTCTGTTCTGGAACACATATACTGGTCCTATCTCCAAGATGTTTCAGTCTTCTTCTTCTTTCGTATGGCGGGGGGTCAGAGGGGGTCATCAGGGGGTGTTTGAGTAAGGCAGTCTCAATCTTACGATGGATGTCATCGGATGATCCCTCGTGCCTTGTTAAAAACGTATAATTTGAGAAAAAAAATTACGCAAAGAACAAAATTTGGGAAACATGTACTCCAATGTTGTAGAAGTATTTAGTTCAACAATATTGCGATATAAGCTGGCTTTAATGCGTTTTTTGTCGTCAAATTGAGCTGATTTTGGTAGTGAAATTATCTCTGAATGTTCAAAAAAATTTGATGGCTGATAAAATTTAAAAAAAATCTTAATAAAAATATCTTTCTAGTAATTTTTATGAATATTTTGTTATGTATGTTTATAAAAAGATTTTCAGATAGAAATAGGGGAAGCAGTTTTTTGTTAATGATTTCTCTAAAATATTTATTAACTAGCTTTTGTCCCCGGCTTCGATCGCTTAGAATCAGGGGGTTTCCAACTCCAACTCCAACTTCCCTATCCCCCCTCCAACCCCTCCCCCCCTCCCCCAGCAAACACGCACAGTTTCGCATTTATAATATTTGTGTAGACATTTATAATGTCAGTACAGATTAGTATTTTATACTAATTTATATTAATAATATTTTATTTGAATTTTTACTATCAAAGGAATCTCCATAGTATCCTAAATAAATAACAAAATGACAGCGCACGTCAAACAATTACTTAGCAACGCTTTGCTTTACGTCCGGACAATAAACGTATGATAAATAATTTCATAACGCCAGAGATTATTCATAACGCACGAGCTTACCAATTTATACCGCCTATATTACTGGACAATAATGTAGCTTTCTATTAGTGAAAGAATTTTTAAAGTGCATTCAGTATTTATTGCGTGAAAGAGTAACAAACATCCATACAAACATTTGCCTTTATAATATTACTAGCTTTTCCCGCGGCTTCGCTCGCTTGGTATTAGGGGATTCCCACTCCGTCTCCTCCGCTTTCCCTCTCCCCACTCCACTCCCCCCCATCAACCCCCCTCTCCCTCCCCCTACCTTCCTCCACCCCTCCCCTTCCTTCCCTCCCCCCTCTTCCACCCCACTCCGCCTCCTCCACTTTCCCTCTCTCCACTCCTCTCCTTCATCAGACCCCTCCCCCTCTCCCTCCACCCACTCCTCCCATCGACCCCTTTTCCCCCACTCCCTACCCCTCCCCACACCCTCCTCCATCCTTCCCCTTTTTCCTTCTTTTCCTCCCCCTCTACCTCCCCTAACCCCCTCCCCCCACCCTCCTCCCCCTCCCCTTTCCCCCTCCACCAACACCCTCCCAACACCCCTCCTCACTCCCCCCTCTCACCTCTCGCATTCCACACATTCATTCCCAATACATTCAGTTTTCAAACTGCTTGCGTGTAACCTATTATATTTTTTTATACAAATTTCATAATGGAACTCAACTGTAGTTTTATCCAACATAACGAACAAAAAAAAAGAATTATCCAATTTTGTGCAGTCGTTCGGGTTTATGCGCATACATACATTTCGGTGATTCATTTATAGAGATAGTTATTAAGTACGACGCCAACAAAGCACTCTTTTTAGGGTGAATTGCCTAATTAAAAAAAAAACATCGTTTCCAAGACGACAATTGGTTTGCTTTTTTTCTGACGTTTGCAATAAATCGATTATATGTGTGATTAATAATTTCATAACGCCGGAGATTATCCAAAACGCCAGAGCTTACCAATATATATAGCCTACAGTACTCGCAAATAATGTAGCTTTCTATCAGTGAAAGAATTTTAAAAATCCATTCTGTAGTTTTTGCGTCAAATAGTAACAAACATACATCCATAAAAACTTTCGCCTTTATAATATTAGCAGGATTATACAATAGGATTAATAGGATAGGATAGGATAGAGTTCAATAATTGTATTTTATCATTAATGCTTCTGATTTCTTCGGGTAATTTATTAAAGAAACATTTTCCTTGGTGTGTACGTCATATATAATGGTGTTGGGCAAAAGAAGTTTAGGGTGTACAGATATTTATTTATTTATTTATTTATTTATTTATTTACGCCTATTTAGGCTTTTACATACATATATATATAATTTGAGATAGATATAATTTGAGTTTAGTACGATTTTCAGTATTTATCTTATTTTGTAATAATATAATACTAGCTGTTAAAAACCCGCTCCGCAGGTTTTCACTACTAGGCCCTGCGGGCGGCTTTTATTTCGGCTTCGTCCAATTTGTGTTGGTAACCATTTCATAAATACAATAGGAACTGGTTCCAAAAATAGCCCGTTCCTCGGATCCACTGTCATCAAGTGTAGCTAGTCACCGGGACAATGTAACCGAGACAGAGAAATGACGTCATATGTAATATATAGCCGCTTGATACAACATGTATTACCGTCAATTTTTTTTATATCCGGATAGATACTACATATTCACAAATTCGCAGCTGTTATACCTAGGGGGGAGACGTCCCCATCCGTCCTCCTGACGGAAGTAGCGATATCTTGTGACGAATTCTTGAATTCGAAACCGAATTATAACTGTAGCTTTGTGTGATATTCCGCGTACACACGTACACAGATGTTATTTGTGACATGTCAGACATGCATGGTTCTGAAATTCAACCACGCGGACGTTACCGTATTACTACTGTTCGATTGTAATTGCATAATCATTTTTTTTACAAATAAGTTTTTAAATGTGGATGCTTTTAATTCTACGAATACGAATATTATATTATGGTGGAGGAATCGGATTGGGAACGTGAGAGGGGAAGGGGACGCGGGAGAGGAAGGGAAGGTGGAAGGGGAACGGGAGGAATGGGAAAGGACGCGCAGTGAGAAACAATTTTTTATTTTTATTTATTTCACGCCCTGATGGGTTTTTACATTATAATTTATAAGTTGAGTAACGAACAATGAAGAAAATTTAAAGAAAGACAAACATTCCCGAGTTACGAATAACCCAACAATATTTGAAAATCTCCTACTACCACCACAGTAAGCCGAAAATGTTGCTTGAGTCGTTATGGAGGACTTAGCCAGCCGAGGAACACGGAACACAGAACGCCTGTGTGGGACCCAAACGCGATGCCCACTCAACCACTGTCCGGTCTTTATTAAATGGCATAGCGATACGTGCCGGGAACCAGCTAGCATATTATAATTAAAATATATATCAGGATTAAATATAATGTGTTCCCTTCGACCAAATCTTGGTCGATGTGTGTTCCCAATTATGTACGAGTATGTTCTCTGCTTGCGAATATACATAAATTTCGCCAAATAAACAGTTAATCTCAAGTAACCTCCCAGGTAATAAAGTATGGTCCTGCATCCTGCATATCTTCTGCCTGTAGGAACAGTACATTTTTACTCAGCGTCGCGTTCATCAGTCAAATCATTATACATATAGTTTCGTATCGGTGATCCATGAACCGGTGCATGCAATTTTTAGCCATAAGTTCTTATAATGGTTTGTCTAATTTGTAGTTAGAAGTAAGATTGTAGAGATATGTTATAAGTTTGTTCTCCCCCCCCCCCAAAAAGTAATTAAAGTAAGTAACAACTTTTCAACAACCAGAGCAATAGTAAGAGCTAGGAACGAAAAAATAAATAACAGAATGTGTAAAATATTTTTGTGACAATATTCTTTGTAATTTTTTTCCACGGTCGGGTGTCGCCCCTCGTCGGGTGGCACCCGGGTGGAGTCCCCCCCCCCCGCCCCCCTAGCTACGCCACTGATTGAATGTATTCATCTTAAATGTTTTTATTTTTATTTTCTTAATAAAAATGTTATCACCGATCATGGAAGCACAAATGCATATTTGTAACAAATACATTTCAGCATCGCACTTCGAAGAATTTATCAAAACTGTGCAAGACAGAAAATTACACGCTTGACAGGTAATATATATTTTCACCCCTTTTCCAGCGAGTATATCAACATTTTCTTGCGAAGAAACGTGCGAATGTCTTCCGTGTATTTGATAACAAAAATCGATAGTTTGTTCCCACATTGAGAACCGGCTCGCAGTGTCATCATCATTCACCACCGCCGAGAGTGCCTAGAATTGATCTCTCGATAGAGATGCACCCGGCCGCGAGGCTCGAGGGGCCCTTTCTAACAAACTTGGATCAGATAGAAGATGAGTGAAGCTTGAATGGGTTTGTTGGTGGCTTTTTGATACCGTGCCACTGTTTGCTGGGCTGGGCGGGGCGTTGAAGATGGTCCACAGAGCGGTGGGGCCGAAAGTAGGTTACCGTTCCGCGCCTATATACTCCACCGCCGACTGCAGACAGCAGTTCATTCTTTCTCTGTTACCGCTACCACAATCATTCCACACGAGGTACGTTTACATCCGCACCTTCAATCTAATTGGTGGTGGCTTCCAAATTCAAAATCCAAACCCAGCGGAAAACGCGAGCTTTTGTTCTTGAAACGCAAATTGTATTTGTTTTGAAAACGCGAGCTTTTGTTTCCGAAAAGTTGGAATTTGTTTTTTTCAAATTAGAGCATTTTGTTTGTTGAAATTAGTCCATTTGGTTTGAACTAAATTTTGAATTTTAATCGCAGTAACAAAAGCATCAAGTTGAATTAATTGTGCGTGACACGTTCAGTGTAAAGTGCCGTGAAGTGTTTTTGTCTTTCCCAGGAAAATCTTCTTCTCCGGAAATTAGTCACGCATAAAGCGGGTGCTTTTGTTTATCATTATAATTACAACAAAATCTATATTCCAAGTTATGAAAAGTTTATAACAAAACGTAAGAGTTTTCATCGAAATGGACAAATTTCAGCAAACGTAATGTAATGTAAACGTAATTTTTGTTATTTTTTTTGTGTTTGAATAGATACGTAGATGACATGTGCATAATTACGATGATTGTATAACTAGGCGCATTAACGTGAAGGAATGTGAGTGAAAGAGTCGTTATGATCTCACGAAGATTTAATCTGTAAATAAAGTTTTATTGCATTCTTTAAGTTTCACTACTTTATAATGATTTTTAAATAGTTTTAAAATTTTATAAAATGATGTCGTACTTTGAAAAATCAGGAACATATTGAATTCGCGACTAAATATAAGGCAAATAATTTGAAAAGGAAACTAATTGAAAGGATTTTATAGATATATAGTATTATAACCTTTTGGTTTTAAATTTATATATATATTTCATTTTTTTTATTTTAGCTTTATGAGTAAAACCTCAAATTGTAATATTTAATTAAATAAAGACAATATAAGCGAAACTCAATCGAAAATCTGGAAACAGAAAAAATCAGAAAAAGGTATTGATCCTAGAGGTGTCAATATCTTTTTCTGATTTTTCTGTTTCCAGATTTTCGATTGAGTTTCGCTTATATTGTCTTCATTTAATTATATACGTATATATTTTTAGTAATATTTTCCACTGACATCACAACGATGGCTAGGGGTACAGTTTATCATATAAAAATAATCATCAATGTTTGTCGTATAAGCAACTATTGCCGAACTTATTGTATTTACGAGTTATGTTAAATATACATATTATGTATTATTCAAAACCAAACGGAAGGTTGTAAAATTAATGTTAATTTGTAACCAAACTAACTAACGGTGATCATAACCGTTACGTGCTTTTTTATTTATTATATTCATGTAAGATTTGATTAGTTTTGAATGTTCCAAAAATATTTCTCAAAATCATAATACGTTTATTACTTATACTATGTAAACACTTCATCATTTTCTCACCTTTAAAAGAAATAATATAAATCGCTCATTAAAGAAAAATACAAATGATTTTTTTGCACTACAATTCTACCAACGCTCCCACGATCATAAAGCAAATCTGTGCCAATCTTAGCAACCAGGTGATCAGTAGATATTCTCTATGATTAATCACACTTTATCAAGATTAATTAATTTCTCAGATGAATAGCAAACTCGCTGTGAGAAACAAACCATGAAACGTTTTAAATATAAGTTCTTGAAGCTTTGCTCTGAGATGTAGTTTTCAAATGAAGACAATATTAAAATAACATGCTTTTGTCTACCAATAATGTAATTTGCACATAAAATAGAAATTTAGAGTCGCTGATCTCTGCAAGTTTTTTTCTTTTCGAAATTATCAATACCATATTATCAATATCGATTAGAAATAAAGTCTCGATTTTGATTGATTTGGATAATTTTAAATGTTTACACGGTATTAAGGGATGTAGGTACTTGTTGTATTTTAACCAGTGATTCCTGTCATTATTTGGAGTAAGAAATGTGAATAAAATTTTAGTCTCCGGTGACATTTTATCAACTAAACACGTGAAAAATCAGTAGGTATTGAATAGTTAGGGAAGGGGCGAGGGGTTGGTTGGTTATTCGCTTAAGTAATCAGTGACGGCGTGGACATTTTTTTTCTTGATTTTTATAAAAAATGTTTAAAAAAATGCATATGAAAAGTCACCAGAGACCAGAGACCAATCACATTTCAATTTTTTACTTCAAATAATGTCAAGAAACACTGGTTTAAGTCAAGTACGTCTCTTAACACCAACTTGTTTTCCAATACCAATTTTGCAATAAATTTGTAATTTCGGCTCGGGTGTAATTTAATGAAGATTTTGAGGTTTTTTTCCTTATAAATTTGATGTAAAATTAGTTATACGGACGCTACAAACTTTAATAAGCATTTTAGGAATAAATTTGTTTGATTTGTGTTACTGTGAAAATAATTCTGTAATGGATGTATCGTAAACTGGTCATCACTGCACAAATCCTTACCTAAAAGCTTCAGCTTCAGTAATCCATCAATTTTTTTTTTTTTTTAAAGACACAAATAACCTTAAAATATTTGAAAATCTTCTACTATCACCACAGTAAGCGGAAAATGTTGCTTGTATCGTGATGGAGGACTTAGTCAGTCGAGGAATCGAACACGGGACGCCTGGGTGGGACCTAAACGCGATGCCAACTCAACCACACACCGTAGCTGCAATTGATGCAAAATGCACTTGTTTTTTATGGTTACGTTGTATTTTAGTGATTCTTTTTGTTGGTGACTTTCAAAATAACGCAACAGCAATAAATTTAATAATTACTTTCACAATGTCTCTTCCGACATCCTCTAAGAATATTAAATATGTAGATTTCAAATGTATTGAACTACATACTCGTACAAAACTAAATTATCGTAGGTAGAATATAATAAAGCTTGGGTATAAGCTATTTGGTCAAACTCTATTTTTAATGGAAGCTATCAAAAGTCCATTTTTTAATAAATTATATTATTGACTATACGTATTTATTGGTAGTCTCCTAAAATACTAACACACCTAATGCACTCATACTTCTGATCTTCGTAAGTAATCGAATCAGCAACTTTACCAATCTTAATACCAACCTTACCAATCTTAAAGTATGCACTAGTGGAATTAAGTGAAAATTATCCATCAAATTGTTTTTCTAGAGTTTTCTTCTACAATCATAATATTATATTAAAGTTTTCTGCAACTTTTTCTGGCCTTTATTGTTTTTAATGATTAAACATAATTTTGGGAAACTAAATATAAATTGAACCCGCTGCATCCACTGCAGTCTCACAATACCTGCATATAGGTAAAGATGCAGATACAAGCACCTGAGAACGAGGTGTGAATGAGTATTGACAAGTGGGTGACGATGTCGGGTGGCGGGTGGCAAGTGTAGGCTGGTCGCGTTACCGGTTGCTGCGACACAATTGTAATAAACGTAACGGGGTGCCTTATTGAGGTTTGTGTGGCCGATCAAAGGCTGAGTGGCGCATGGCGGATACACCTCCTTTTGCGATAAATACTCCTTTTACGATTGCGCCGATGTGTTTGCATCGTGCAAAGGTATGCACCTGCGAGAACAACACACCTTTCTTGAACTAACATTATAAACAACGCACTTAGTGTGTCATTACTAACAAACCATACAGTGGATTCCCAGATGGTCATTGCACTCGTGACGAAGCCTCCTAAATAAAGTAATTTTTACTCGTTAGTATCTGATCACAGAAAACTTTTACGACTGAAAGTAAAGAATTTAAATTAAAAATGTAAATACATGTTGAATATATATTTCCTATCTAATATGTGAATAATCTTACATTCAAGTAATTGCATTCACATTTCGCCGCGCTATTTTTAGCAATCATCTTCTGAATAGACATGGGACGAAGAATTTTAATAAAATCACACTCACATTTCAAGTTTTATGGATTTAGAAACATTCTACAAAAAACTTTCACTTTCACCATCTTTGAAATATTTGTATTTTTTTCCTTTCTATGAAACTTGTTTAGAAAACAAGTTTCATACAGTAAACATTTTTGACATTATAATTCCTTGAATCAAACAATTTTCTATAATGGCAGTAAAATCGCTCAAAAGGGGAAAGAAATCCATTATATGGCACCGCGATAAAAATACACGAAATATTCCAGAATGATCGTTGTTGAATGGTTTTGCTTTGTTGAACTATCTTTCTTATTTTTAAAGGTTTTGGACTGCCTTGCAGCTTGCAGCATTGTGCTGAGGGCAGTTTTGATTTTTGATATCAAGTATTCCAACTGTATATTAAAATGCACGATATTGTATGGGGTCCCGACAAGACAAGTCAGAGAGTAAAGCATCACATCTAAATTTATGCATTGCCTGCCACATGGTGTTACCCCCAATCTAACTACAGCAATAGTACTTTGACCCAGTAGCAATAATAATATTCAAATTCTGAATTGTTATAATTAATGGTAGTTTTATTTATTTTCGGGAAATCGACAGTTTACATTTTTCCAGTTTGTACATGTGTGTATAGCCAAAATAAAACCAATTATGGATTTCCTCCTTGTGACTTTACCTCTGATTAAACAGCATAATACTAAATTATAAATAATAAAATTTATAATAAAGGAGCATGAGACCAAAAATTTCATTAAAAAAGATTATATAATACTAAAATTTAAAAAGCCAAGTTGTACATATAAATCAAATAGTAACAGAATTATAAGTATAAACGATAAAAACATAAAAAACATAGACACATAACATATTCATGAAACATCGGAGAAATACTCTTTTACGTACCCCTTATATTTGGTAAGTTTGGAATTGAAAATGTCCACCTTGGGTAATGCGCTATTGTAACTATTGCATAGTCTGTTCAGACAAGAATTCTGCTTACAGTTTGTCTTGCATTGATCCACCCTGAACAGGACAGAAGAGCGTGTTGTACGCGCAGGTAAACTGAATTTTAATTCAAACTGAATTTTATTTAGCAACTCTGGGCAGTGAATATTATAGTCGACTCGGCGGTTTTTCCGTGTTTATTCCATAAATAATCCCCGGTGGGAATTCGTTAGTTGCCCTGCATACAATCACGGGCGCGGCGAGTTATTATCGGAATAGTGCATCCACGTGATGCCTTCGTGCACTTACTTGCCTATGTCTTCGTTTTCTCCTGATTACAACTAATTTGCATTTTGGGAGAAGGGTATGAGTACCACCGCCTCGGAACCATTTATTGGATAACCAACACCTCTACCACAGGTAACCCTAAGTGGTTCGCTACGTTTGGTACCCAGGTTCATGGGGTGAGGTTTGTCAAGGTTTTGGCAGCCGATGTGTCCCTATCCCATCGCCTAAGATGACACAGGCCCCAAGGGAAAATATTTTACTTAAGCGTTCTCCTCACGACACTGGCACTGTTAAAGGGCCGCTAGAACGAGACAGCGCTAGTTCGCTCAAACCCACACTCTCTGCAGTCACTGCCGCAGTCACTACATGCAGTGTCGTGTGTAGGCCGCATTAGAGCCTCCTGTGTGGAGCTAATGTTAAAAAAAATTACAAAGGGGCGGTCGCGCAAAAATATAAACAATTACTTTTAGGATTTTTTTTGTGGGGGGCACAAGGGGCGGACGGGCAAAAAATCAACAATTACTGTTAGGATATTTTCCTAAGGGGGGCTCAAGGGGCGGACGGGCAAAAAAATCAACAATTACTATTAGGATTTTTTCTGGGCGGGCGCAAGGAGCGGACGGGCAAAAAAATCAACAATTAATGATAGAAATAAGCTTGAAGTATCATATAGGAAGGTTTATGAAAGTGTCAAAACAATCGAAAAATTAAATGTTTAATAAAGACAGTTTTAGCTTCTAAGTATGTAGGTACTATGATGGAATCTCCATAGTACATAAACAAACCGTCGTCCCTAAATCCGCCCTTGTATTATAGCAACAGTAATATGCCACACGGGTGTAGGTAGGTAGTAGGGACCTACCGATCTACTACAAACGCAAATTTGTAATAAAAGTAATTTTGGCTATCTTCTGTGGTGGCTGACGATTAACATAGTAACGGCGACCGGTCGTGCAATTTATATTTATCACGTAGTATTTACGTGAAGAGTGAAGACTCGGGGAGCAGGAGACGAAAGGTTGTGGTGACTTCACGGGATCAAAAGTCAATGGAGCCAAGAAAATTCTCACGAAAAATATTGCATTTATGGCCTCGAAGACTCCTTTCTTTTTTACTGCATCAACATTGTTAAAAAACTTTTTGCTTCTTAAATATTAATATAGTCACGTATCTTGTAGACTTTGGACATAATGATGCGTGGCATTGAAAGTTTTCAAGTTTCTTTAAAAGCATTGAGATTTGTGCATTGCAAAAAATATTACAATAAAATAGGTAAATTTCTAAGGAATTACGTGTAGGTATGTTTGTAGAATGTAGGTAAGTTTGTATCTTTTCCTAGCAGTCCAATGCTTAAAGGTGTCACGAATTGGAAACTTTTGAGGAGAAAATAATTTTAAATCTTTTGTGAGTGATTAGACATTATTTGCCAATGTTAGCAGTGAATGAAGCGCTTCATTTTCTTCTCTGAATGCAATTGTAAAATATCAAAAACTACGATCTTATTAACCAATCCCTCAGGCCTCGACCATATTCTGTCAGAATATTTCCGCTTTGCAAAAAAATCGAAATAAATGGAATATTTGTGAAGATATCCGAAAACGAAAAAAGGTTCTTGAAAGGTGATGAAAAACACTTTTAAATGTTATTATTAGAATAAACTGTGTAATTTTTTAAATATAATTTTTTTTAATGCAAATTTTAAACAGTTTTAAAAATGGCTTACGTACGTTTTTTCTAACCAAAATTACTATTAACAAATAAAAAAATATAAACACACATATACTTTATTAGACAAATGTATTATAAACGTAATCATCACCTGACTTTTTTCTGGATTCATGTAAAAATAATTAATTTTTTTAAATTTTTTTTTTAAAATAGCATTGTTTTTTTAAGGTTTTTGTGGTTAATTTTTAGATTTGAATATACAGCGTGATGTTTTTTCTTTTCAATACCATTTTGATAATATTTTTCACGATGGTATGGAAGTCAGAGCGAACAAGTTGGCCGGTTGGGTGTTAAATAAATCTTTTTTTATCATATTTTGCTTAAGTAGCCGCTACCCGAATTTCTACCGATTTCTTACACATCTCCACTAAACACGTTAAGTTTTAAAGCTCTTAAAAAAATATATGTTATTCTTGAAGATAATATCTAGACATTCCCCGCGCCTAAACTCAAATTATATAAAAAATTTCCTCGATAGAAAAAAATCGCAAAGAATGCTCCAAAAATTATTATAAACACGTTTGTTTCAGTTATTTTACAAGTTATATGTATGAAAAATTCACAGTGTTTCTTTAAATGTTGTTTAAGACAACCCCCGCCAGATTTTTGCTCTATTTTAAACGAGGTGTGTTTTATTAAACATTTTCACAATTTTCGCATCGATTTTGTCGCTTTAAATACTAGCGCGCTCCTCTAACATTCGTAATTTCATATCTCTCCATCTTCTTCTTTTTGAGCCCGGTTGCGGAGCCTTAATGTGAGTACATGTTATTGGTGTCCAGTAGGTGTATACTAATTTTCTACACTCTACTTCTTAGGAAACCGCATCCTTTTCGGTTGAAGTTTAATGTAACTTATATAAATTGCTTTGTTTACTAGCCACCGGCCAGTAAACCTGACTTAATTAAAAACAAAACAACATTTTCTCAAAGAACTTGCCGACCATAGTAATTTAAAATGTACCCTGAGGACACGAGATAACCACATTGTGGGGAGAGTGATGGTTGCTAACGAGGCAGACCATAAATGTGTCATCTCGAGATTATTCCACTCTTCCACCGCCATACACAACTTTCTAAAAATATGGCATTTATTAATAACTTATCTATCGGTTATGGCTTTAGATTTTCACGGTCAGTAGTCTCATGTTACTTGTTTTTGATACATTGAGGCTTGCTGCGCTTCGTACTTCTATAGTTCCAGCCTTACATTGTCAATCAACGTCATCAGTGGCCATCATTTCTGTCCTGATGATGAAGTTTGACAGGTTGTCCGAAAGTTGCATTATAAGGAGGTATGGAAAACCCGACACCGTAAAAAAACTACCATCTGGATATATCTGAATTTGTCTAGGAAGCCTTTTCAAGTTTGTAGTAGATTGCACTAATTTTGTACCACTTTGAACCGAATACGATTTATAAAGTATAAAGAAAATGAAATGGATTTTATTCATAATACTTAAATAATTTATCGCAGATTTGAGTTAGAATAGAATAAGTTAAAGAAAACCCTTAGTCTCATTTTGCCTCATTAGTCTCATTATTATCTCTAAACAATTTTAATTCCTTCTTCTAACACAGCAAACTTATTTTGTGGCACCATTTTAATTCAAATTAATAAAGTACCACTTTTATTGTTTACAAAAACCAGTATGTTTCGTGGGCAACGCTCACTTCTTCAGGGTTTTACTAATATATATATTAATACTCATACTAATACTAATATAAATAAAACCCTGAAGAAGTGAGCGTTGTTCACTAAACATGTTGGTTTTTGTAAACAATTAAAGTGGTAAAAAGGAAGTATTTTTTTAATTTGAATTTTAATTCCCTTTCCTCTGAAAAAATTCTATGTCAGGTTAGGTTAGGTTAGGTTGAACACAATATACACAATATGCGGGTGTGTTATTAAATATGTGATATTTTCTACATTCTATCTCGTGATAACTATTTTTATGCAGGCGAATTGCGTGCAAAAATGTATTCGTAGAAAAATAAATATTAGCTCAAAGAAATTTCTCATAATAGCAAGGCCATGATTTTGTCAAAGTGATGTAGCCAATTGTTTTCCGGTGTTCTATTACTGTAATATTATAAAAAAACGAGGCTTATCCACACGATAAAAAGAATGAGAAAATTCTTCTATGTTCCATTTTAACAATGACAAATTGAAAACTAAAACTCCTCGGTATTTTTAAGTTGAAACCATGCGAAATAATGCAAAATCATAAAAAATCAAGTGTTTTTGGCTTGAAAATTTGATCGCTTAGAAATATTACAGATGCTTCAATTAAATACTGCAAGTAGCAAGTAGAACACATCTTGACCTTGGAAATAATCGAGTATTTTTTTAATAAATCCTTTTGTAAGTGTGAGTCTGGAAAAAATAAAGTATCCGACCTATAAAATACTTGCAAGTGCCAAAATCTCCTACTAATGAATCAATTTTCAATGTGGCAAATTAAGTTCTTTACAAAATAATCGGAAAACATGTTAATACTTGTGCCAGAATTTCACAAAATAATGAAATTTCGCGCTATTGTTGTGAATCAAAATGGAGGGCGATCAAGGAATTCGGGTTTGAGAATTAAACCTTACGCCGTCCGCATAAAGACTACATGTACATTTTGTATTAGTTACCGCCCCGACACGGGGGTGTGTGGACCTCTCTTAATTCCACGTGGCTTGGTTCCGTACAATCGATTTTAAATTTTCTTGTTATTACAATAAACAACGCGTAAAAAAAGGAGTTAATGAGGCCTTTACGAAATCAAACATGAAAAAAAAACTCTCAAATACTCGTACCTTCTCCAACCTTTACAGAAATTTCTTTTCAAGTATTTTTTTAAATCCCTCCCAAAAAGAGGCGTGTATTTCGATTTCGAATTTCTCCTAGACCACTGGATCACCTTAAGGTACACCTCGGAAAAAATCTTTGAGTGGTGGTTAGGTCCATACATATTAAGGTATTAGATTTTATTGTAGTTAGGAATATACATAAAGTATTTTAATAATTAACTTATTTATTACTATATTTAGATTTTCACTATTTCCGAACGGAAGTAAACAATTGAGTCCAGCAGTAGGGACACACCCTGAGATGGCCCCAGTCCCCAGTCCCCAGGCCCCAGGCCCCAGGCACTCCCATCTCCCATTCACATAATAGAAATAACAGTCGCGAGGGCAACTTATTCAGTATTCACACAATTGCGGGAAGCTGAATGCATTAATCGGTCAAGTGAATTCAAATATCTGAATAATCCAAAGGTCGATTAAAACGGTAAACAACACTATATTTTAAAGCCGATTGCAATCGTAAAAAAACACAGGACACGTTTTAATGATTTTTTTTTTCAAAATAATACTAACACTAGCCAAGTAAACAAATGCGGCGAGTTCCCATCAAGGGGTCGCGGGTTCAATCATTGCACGAAGCAAAATTTTCCTATTATGTCGATGGAAGAGGTGAAAATAATTTTTTTGGTTATTCGTAACCCAGGAATTTTTTACTTTAAAGAAAAAAAATTAAATAAATTGTAATTCAACCTGCAAAACGCTGATTTTTTAAAAATATTTGAAAATATTTTCTGTAGTTCGCATATAGTTTGACCCTTTGGTCTTATTTATGCGACTACAAATATTACAAATAATGTTTGTAACTATGACTACCTTTGTAAGGATGCAAATATTACAAATAATGTTTGTAACTATGACTACCTTTGTAAGGATGCAAAAGAAAATATTTAATTATTCATTATATTTATTATTGTTTATATCAAAAGGATTTAGGTAAAATACGACTCCAGATACTAATATCTACAGCCTGTATGTCGGACGAATATCTACAGCTCATATGTTGGACTAATATCAATGAACTTCAGATTGAGGACTAATATCTACAGAGCTAAGGTCGAACGAATATCTATGACGGTCCCAGTGGTGACTAATGTCTATGGAGCGTAGGTTGGACTAATATCTACAGAAGGCAGCTGAGCAAGAGGTTGTACGGAAAAGCATAACTAATTACGTAAAGGCTTAAACGTTTAAAGTACGTACATGAAGTTTTTGCATAATATTACGTATTATGCATTTATTGAACAAACATGGAGGTTATAATACAAAGATATTTATTTATTTATTTCAAAATACACGGTACCACAACCTAACCTAACCTAACCTAACCTAACCTAACCTAACTGACATAGAAATGGTCATGGTAACAGACTAAATAATTTAGAAGCACTCGAAATAAAGAAAGCTGTTAAAACAAAAACCCAAATCCTTAATAATCAGCTAAATGTGTCCAATAGTCCGATATTAGGGATTTTTACATACATACATAAATTAAGTTTTTTATACTGCATACGCAATATAACGTTATTCCAATATGCTATACATAATTGCAAATCCAACCTCTGCCAGTGCTGTAGATATTCGTCCTCACTTTGGTTCTCATAGATCAGGGATGGCGAACCAATGGCACGCGTGCCATTAACGGCACGCGACACAATATTTTGGGCACGTCACTGTTCAGTGATCACAAAATTTATTATGCCCTACGAAAATAAGTGTGAAGTGTAAAAGGGTGAACGAGCGAACCCGAGTTCTCAGATTTTCTCAGTTCAAAGAATTATCGGAAATATTCAAGTTTATTATTTACTCTGATGTGACGTCCTTTAATAAACGAAATTTGTCCCCATTCGATTGGTTGGAAATTGATGAATTTGAATGCAGCTGATTGATTTCCAGTTTAGTTCAAAATGGATTCAAAAATTTGTTGAAAAAAGGAGAGAGTTAGAATTAATTGAAACAAAAAGATTGACAGGCAATATAAGTGAAAATGCTAATAATATAATTTTGGAAACATGGAAAGCGTTACCAGACACATTTAATAGTTTGAAGAAGCTGGTTCATGCTATTTTAATAATATTTTCATCAACCTGTGCCTGCGAGTCATTATTTTCAGAGATAAATAACATTAAAGAGTCGGTTATTTACCGTTTGACAGATGAGTCCAGTTCAGCATGCATTCTGCTAAAAGTAACATCTTACAACCCTAACATATGTTATTTGTCATTTAACCTGCAACAGCAGAAGTCATACTAATTTTACTTTAATTTAAATTACGCGTATAATGCTAAATGTTCCCATTTAGTAGTAGTAAATAAAGAGTTTTTGATTGATAGTAAGTATTTATTATTAATATTTTCCCAATAATCACAAAGTCAAAATTATTTGATGGCACGTACATGACCTCATTAAACATTTTTTTAGAAAAATGGCACGTTGATACGTAAAAGTTTGCCATCCCTGTCATAGATATTAGTCAGCAGTTTGAGCTGTAGATATATTCGTCCTCACTTTGGTTCTCATAGATATTAGTCCGATTTGTTTAGTTTTTGGAATTCCTGTAGATATTAGTAGACACCTCCTAAAATACTACGTAAAAAATAACGTTTCTTTTTCTGTACGTAAATTACCTGTTTAAATAATGTTTTATTATTTATAGACGTATTCTGTTCATGCGTGATAATCTGATTAATTGTACGTCAGTGGCGACATTAATATAGTATAATAAAATTTTGAGTTGACGCTATATTCAATTTTGATTGATTAATTAAATCAACATATTTTAATTGTTGTCGTATAACGGTAAGTGACCAGAATGTTTTTTTTCTTCTTATTACTGGTGTTAAACTTTCATTCGTTGGTTATTTAAATTTGAATTTATTAATTAACACTTGTACCAATTATAATGATTCATTTTGTCACACGAATTAATTGTCAAGTGTGTTATAGATTTTTCGCATTAATTTGAATGTTATTTATCAATATATGATGATAAATGCTCTTTATTCATTCGTGTGTTGAAATTTCTCAAATTTGGTTAAGTACGTGACGTTTGTGAGAGTGATCATGTTATTATTCATTGATGCAAAAACATATGTGACTGAAAATTATTCAAAGAAAAACCTTTAAGAGGCATTCTAATGTTCTGTGAAAACAGTTTTTTTGTTTATTTTATACGCTTTTAGCATTTAGAAAGTTAACGGTTCAAAAGTATTGTCATTTTTTAGTTCACATCGATTATGACGCGAAATATTCTTTTTACATTCGAATATATCACTGCAGTTTACAATATTTTAATTTCTACTCTCTTCACGCTGGTAATATCCGATTATTTCCGGCAATATTGGACACGAGACACCGAGAAAAAGCGAGTCGAGCCAGTTTGTCTAAACCGAACAAGAAGTTAAATAATCCGCTAATGACAATTTGCCAATAAACAAAAAAGAGTTAAGCGTTACTATGCATGCTTTAAAATGTTGCTGTGTGTGTTGGATTTTTTTGTTGGTGAGTTGCGTTTATTCATGCAAGTAAAGCAGTAGCAAGGCCAATGTCACTTACTGGGCGTGGAGAGGCAATGGCCACGCCACCTTCACCTTTCTTGTCTTCTACCGATCCTCTACAACATATTTCCGCTTGTTAAAACAACTCGGCATTTTAATGACGACATTTGGAACATTCTTCAAGTGTAACGAAAACCAGTTTCGGTCGAAACTCTGTCCAATGAATTTCTACGTTTTTTTTTTAAAATCATGTGGGAGCATTTTTACACATAATAAAATGAAATTTGTAGACGGAATTTGACATTTGGAAACATAATTATAATATATTATAGATGCAGCTATAAAGATCAATAATTTCACTATAATCCTGAATTTATACATTTAATTAGATTAATACTAGAGAAGAAGCGTTCTTTTTTTAATTCATTTAAAATTCAGAAGCATGAAATTAGAACTCAAGCTAAATCATTCACGATCATGTTTAACTGAAACTGTTTCAAATTGAATATTGCGTGAAATTGTTAATTGTAATAATCCAATCGGATTGATATTGAAAGTACTCGATCTCATTTGCACGCAACGTTCAATGCCAGATACGTAAGTAAATACTTCGTAGGTTTCAGTTTGTATCAGTCGGAGAATTCAAATGAAACGTTTGATTACACCTTCGTACTTTCACTGAATCATCGCTCACGATAATAAATAAAAAGTCCGCAAAAAGTCGGGTTCAATGGGCTCGCCGAGCCGCGAGAAAGTTTGACCCAGTATGTGCGGAACTGCCGCACATGCCGCAGTCAGGCCAATTAAGTTCAGATACCTCAGGCACAGGTGTTCCGTGACATATTCATTCTTCTTCTTCAAAAGCTAGCTTTACCCTCATAAGTAAAATTTTAGACTTAACGTAAGTTTTTGACAAGTTACTCACAGGAGCGTTTACATATTTACCGACTTGTGGTAATTAATACTCACGGAAGTTGTTCGAAACCTGTGTAAATGCTCATGCGACCGTTTATATCTGTAAATTTATTTGCGGTAAGATGGCTTCCTATAAACAACGATCTGCTACTGTCAAATTTACCCGATTTTGTCAATAAAGATGAAAATGCCCAAATAAAGTGTTGAAATAGAATTTGGTTTTAATTAGACAATTCCCCACACGCTTATGTGTCGTCAAAGGCGGAAAATAAAAGAGTTCTTTCATTTTATCTGAATGACAGAATTCAAATGCGTAATGTTAAAAACAAAAACATTAAGATTAGAAGGATTGAACCGATAATTGAATAGAAGGATCAAGGATGTTCATTTTCAGAAAACTTAAATAGTTATATATAATAGAATAGTTTTAGAGTAAAAAACACTACGAAAACAACTGTCTTTTAATTTTTGAGATCTTCCAACGGCTCATTTTGGTACCATTTATTGCGGCAAGTCTCTCAACTTATCAAATTGATTTTATAAGCTGTGAGAAAGCTGAAAGTTGGCGCGGACGCGATTAGACCTGTCAAATTACTCGCGAAAGAACAACTTCTGTAACTTGCTATAAATTACATTAAGTGACTTTTGGTGTTGTTTACATTGGTAATTTGGCCATAAATAATGTCTAATGCTAGCCTAATAAAGGTCCTAACCAATTCGTGCCCTTCTTGATTTCGCGCTTCCTTTCAATCTAAGAGTATGGATATTAATCCTAGTTCCATGCTTTCAATGGATGTGTAGGTACTGAACATACTTTGTCAAAATCATTATCACGCACGTCAGTCGAACGAAGAAACTTTGACTGTTGGTGCGAATAAACCATCTTGACCACGTGACGTGCTAAATGAAGAGATATTGTCAATAAACATTATCTACTAATGACAAGAATCTTTGTTTTCGACAAACGTTTTTTTTTTCTTTTAAGTTCTAATCAGAGAAAGTTTTATTATTTGCTTTCGTCGCCTGCCAACCGGATATAGCGCCTTTTAAAACGTCATAATATTCAGTGTATAAACACATGTAGATTATATATGTAATATTTATCTTATTTGTGACATAGTCGATGCAGCTATTCATTAATTATTACCCTACACATTAAGTGTAATGAATAAACATAAAGACTCTCGGACAAGAGGTTATTTAAATTTATTTAAACTCGAGATCTATACGCGATGAAAGCGAGCGACAGGCAGCTTTCAAAAAGGAAAACCAATATTATGTTAATGAAGGAAATACCGACCTGTCACTGCGTTGGGCCGATGACGAACATTGATAACTCGCTTCTAGGAGCAGTGAGGATGAAGAACACGTATTGCGCAAGCCACTTTCCAAATATTTAATATCATTATGTTTGTTGGCCTTCGCGCTTTCCAAATATTCATTAAAGAATTTATTGTATTCGGCTTGCGCCACTCCCGAGCGTTTAGTGTTATCTGATATCTATTGGACGTGGCGAGTATGTAGTTCCCCGTGTCAATAGTTGCCAGGTAAGACGATACCTGTCTATTAAAGCAGGTGTCTACTGCTGATGCATGCCTTCACGCCACTTTTAAGGTCCTCAAATTCGAAAAGCACTGAAATTTAGAAAGTAGAACCTGAAAATTGAATGTGCAGGTCAATGGGTGAATTTTAACCTATTCAAAACCACGAAACGCATAATATGCATTTTAGAAACACCTACATCACTATTTTACTTGAAATGGCTTTAACCCTCTTTGGTGATCAGATCTGAAGAGCCAGGTGCTTCCCCACCTCCTTCTTCCCCATCTTCTCATGACATACCTTCAGCCTCACGACATATTTCAATTGGGGATGCCATGGTCTCACTGGCTTCAGACGGGAGCAGTGGGACTGTTGTGTGGTGTTCAGAAAACTAAGGTCTGAATTAGAAAGTGTTAATTTTTCAAATCAACTTTTAATTTAAAAAATAAGTAAGTACCTATGTATATTACAGCTAGGTGTTTTTAATATAATATGTTGAGATTTTTGCAATTCTTAAGACAGATTTTAGGCAAATCAGGTCTAGTAAATGATCATATTTTATTTATTATACCTACCAAATTACTTTAAATATTCGTTTGTTTGTTGCGGAACACTACTTGTAACAAGTCTGTGTAGAATACCGTCTATAAACCACTGTATACATTTACCTATCTTTTTAGTTATCAAGTAGTTTCGATGGGTTTGTTTTATTCTCTATATAGGTATAACAATGTCTCGGAACACTTGTGTTCCGAGCAACATCGCTTAAGAACCACCACCTGTGTATAAAAATACCTGTTTTTCAACTTATTCTAAATAAAATCAAGTTTAAAGGGTTTGCTCCATTCTCTCCAATATGCTTGTATGGCATAAAATTCCAGAAAAAATATTTGGAAGGCGATGAAAGTAAACAATATCACAAATAGGAGAATAACACTAATATAACACATTTTTAGAAGCATCTACGAAGATTATGTTCTTTTTTTCACCCTGTTATGGCATACAATTCCAGTACCTAACGGTAACCGGATAAAACAAAACACGCTAAAATAAAAAGTTAGGTTAGGTTAGGTTCACTTTACTTCAATGTTCTGTTTTGCTATGGAGCCACTTAGAACATGATAGAGGGGAACGATCAAGCGTGTTGTTTGTCTCACGCCACCCACATTGAGAACCTCCGTTCTGGGAACATGGCACCTGACTCGGTCATGGCACTCATGGCCCAGTGTGACCTGGTTACTCCGGGGATCGCCTCAGTGCTAGTGCTAGCTGCTCACTTCCCATGTCCCGATCCCGATCTATACAAATAATATCATAATAATGTATGTACTAATGTGGTTTGTGTTACAAAGAGACATTTTCCCATTCGAATTCTGCGCTCCGGATACCCGGAAAATTATACCTGTAACAATAACGTAGATGTTTTTCATTTTGCCCACCATGTCATTTTAACTATGATTAATAGTTATCAATCTCATCAAGGCGCGGTATACCCGCTCAAAAAGAAGAATATGGAGAGATATGTAAATACGAATGTTAGAGAGAGCGCGCTAATGTTAAAATCGTTAATATTTCAGCGAAAATTTTGAAAATGTTTAATAAAACACGACTCTTTTAATAGAGCAAAAATCTAGCGGGGGTTGTCTAAAACAGCATTTAAAGAAACACTGTGAATTTTTTCATACGTATAACTTGTAAAATAACTGAAACAAACGTGTTTATAATAATTTTCGGAGCATACTTTGCGATTTTTTTCTATCAAGGAAATTTCATGTAATTTGCGTTTCGGCGCGGGGAACATATAGATATTATCTTCGAGAATAACATATATTTTTAAGAGCTTTAAAACTTTAAGAAATTACAACGTTGTCAGATCTAAAATACATTGAATGCATTTTTACAGCGTGACCACGGAAGACAGCTTATTAGTAATATATCGTGTTTTAGTGTATACGGGGTTTATTTATCGACGGCAGAAAGGCTAATTGACGTAACCAACATTTTGTCGATTTTCACTTTTTGATGCCATTTTACTTGGAAAAAAAACTGCGTCGATCTGTATACTCGAAGTTTATACATTATGAAAATTTGAAAGTTTACACCCTTAAAATACCTACTGTTTTTCCCGGAAGTCCGACCAAAAATTGATGTAAGTGATGGAAAATCCGACGTTTTCTTAATAAAATGCGGGTTACTCCCTTTAACCCGGGCGTATCCAATGTTTTAGTTTTTATTTACTATGAAAAATTATATGGTTACGTCAAATAGCGTTTCCGTGTTTTAGGAAATATATTCGCTTACGGTAAACGGCTGACTAAATTTTTAAGTTTTATTAGGTTACATTAATCCTAAAAGTTGTGCCGTATCGAAAGTTTTTAGTAACATCATTTTGTAAGTTTAAAAATTTTATTAAAAGTTGAATACTACCACAGATTTGAAGACTTTTATTTTGTGGAGAACGTTACACTGTTTTAATCAAAAATGCGTCACGCTCAAACATCGTGTTATTGCATCCTGCTTCGGCGTTCAGTGCGCATCCGACCGATTTTTTTTTTACTTGAGCTCCACACAGGAGGCCCTGAGGAAAATAATTTCCCTCAAGGCCTATGTCATCTTTGGGGATGCTGTGTGGATGGTTTTTTTAGGAAAGAAAGGAAAGGAGAGTTCTGGGAAGGAAAAGGTTTTAAGGGGTGGGTAGGAATCTGGGGTTCAGTATGTCCTGGTCATCCACCTCCAAGACCTAGACAAACCTCACCCCATGAACCCGGGCACCCTGCTAAATCACCAAACGTAGCGAACCACTTGGGGTGACCTATGGAAGAGGTGTTGGTTATCCAATAAAGGTTCCAGGGGCGGCGGTACCCATTCCCGCCATGGGGTGGTACCCATTCCCATGCAGGGTGAACGTGAATACGTAAATTCGTGGGTGAATATTTGTGCTCATGGTCATTGAGAATGGTCACATACGATAGGGGTCGATTAGTAAATGAGAAAAAAGCAGGTCTGCCGACCGGCAGCCTGGAAAACGACGGAATCTTCCGAAACCCGTCCGTTCCACAGTGCTTTCGCGTGCCCCGCTAGCAACGACTAAATCAAATACATGAATGAAACCAACGAATTACTGTAGTCTAGATCACACTCCATTGAAGAGTTCTTTGATCGGTCGGCCACCAGCCTGGACGTTTTTGGTGTACAATTTTTTAAATTTAAAAAAAATTTCGATATGTTTTTTGAAATTTTTTCTTATATATTTTTTATTATTTTTATTTAATTATGTTTTTAAAAACTTCTATTCTATAACTATTTATAAAAAAAAGTGATGCATATAAAAAAAGTAATGATATATAATGATATAATGACGACGTTATTTAAATAGAGCTTAAAAAAAAAAAAAAAATGATGTGCATAACTCTATTTCTGAAAAAATGTCAGTTGCGAGCTGTCAACTTATTGCCTTCGATATGAAAAAACGGTTGTTAAAAGAATATTTCGTCGTACCTCCCATTGCAAAAATAATTTTTTTATTTAAATTTGGTTACATCAACTAATTGTAAGTCTGATTCCCTTCGAAGAGGGTTACACCATGGTTTTAGGAGCTACAAATAACACAAAAGAGGTTATGCCCTCTTGCCTTTCCGTAAATTAATCGCACACCAAGCTTCTCATACTAGATATTGTTGGTTACAGCCAAGCAGTCGTAAAATTTTCACAAAAAAGAATGGATGTAACCACCAAAATCATCATTTTTTAAAAATAATTACATAGATCTAATTATATTGGTAGAAACATAACCATTATTCTGTTGTTCATTGTAAAAATCAACGAGATAGGTGTTACCATTACTATTTTCTGATTTTTTTGTTTGTTTTTTCGACTTTCCCGAAAGTAGAGGATTTGCTGGTTACGTCAATTAGCCTTTCTGCCGACGTTATGTTGTTGCAATAACACAGGTTATCGGCCGGGAAAGGTTTTTTTAGTAAGGCTGAAAGTGTTTAAGGTACATATGTAATAAATCGGTAGAAATGGGGTATGCCGCGGCTTAATGGTGCAATTGAACCATTACAAAAACATTCATACCTATCTAGTTACTTCCCAGTTTCGGCCGAGTTTCAAAAACATATATTTTTTAATGTTGAAAATTTCAAGTGGGATACAAACATTACGCGACTTATTTTTGGACAGTTTCGAGAATGTTTCAACTCTCAATATCTCACTTTGAAAATTACGTTGGGGGTTGAACATAGATGCATCGGCCTAAAAAATTTAAGACAGATAAAGCTGTGAACATTGTAAGATGCCAGAGCTCACCATCCGAGAGGTTTTGCAGTTTTTTTAGCACAAGTGATACATAAAATATTGAGATTATTATAGTCTATTAATCAAAATGTCTACTCGACAAAATAATACGTCATTACGTACGCATTATACCTACAATAATATGAATACGGTTTCTTTATACCTCCAAATTATAGGAAGACTGTCGATGACTACAGCATTTTTCTATGTTTTTGCATAATGAAAGTAATAAGAATAAATGCCTACTAAACTACTAGTCTACTTAATTTTATTTAAATCATCGAATGACTGCGAATTATGTTTAACATGATGAATCAAAGATAATGATTAAAATAAAGAACATACAGTTACACCGTTCCAAATATTTTTTACTCTAAATGTATTTGTGAGAAAATTATAAAAACAGTGTGATGTAGATTTAAAAAAAAACGAATAATAAAATTACAAAACGCGACAAGAAAAATGTACAATTTTAGACGTTAGTAAGTTAATGTTTTTCTTTCAGATAAATCAATATATAATTATTCCTCCGAAAAGCCTTCCTCCTTAATTGCTCCTAAAATATACAATGCATTGTGCACCGAAATAAAGTAAAAAAATATTGTTCGCCTTTTTACTAACCTTGTTCAACTTGGATATATGAAAGGGGACGAGCTTTTTTAAAGGTCACGAAAAATAATAAAATTGTGGCCCTGCCCCAATGTGTTTATTTTTATCGGGTATTTTAAAAACCGTTTAGCCGCAGGACGCGCCTTAACAGTGTTTAAAAAATCATTCTCAATCATTCTATCTTTTTCAAATGTCCTTCTAAATCCAAATGCGACCCTAAACATGTAGGTGTCTACTATTCTAGATAGGTACCATGACTAACCTAGGTTATAATTTTACAATTTGCAGTGTTTTTCAATTTTATCTTCTAATGGATATTCTTACGTCTGTATATTTTTTAATACAATTTTAATATTTATTTCTATTTTCTATAAAATATCTACTTTCATCGTTAAATTTAATGACAATTTATATTATGATTCAGTTTTATTTTTTGTTTTTACAAAACATATTATTGTACTTTTCACATTACGAGGGCTTAAAGTCAAACAACGTTATCTTCCTTGGTTTTAAATTCAAATAACGTTATCTACAAAAACATTCAAATACTTCTAGATAGTAACAACGTTATCTACAAAAACATTCAAATACTTCTAGGTAGTAACAACGTTATCTACAAAAACACTCAAATAATTCTAGGTCTTAAGTCACATGACGTTTTCTACAAAAAGCAATTCGAGGGCTTAAAAACTTTTTTTTTAGATAACGTAAGGCCTAGAATTATTTGCATGTTATTTGTAGAAAAAGTTATTTGACTTTAAGCCTTCGACTGTATAATCTTTTTACGAATACCATGGTACGAGCAAGGGCCCTAATGTGATGGTCAATATAACTCTAATAAATAATTGTAATACGTAAAAAAGGTCAATAATAAAAACAACAAAAATCAGCGTTTACAAGGGGTTCCAATTCAACAATAAAGCAGAAAACTCCCGAATTGTGTCTACCGTCATAAAAATTGCACAGCTTTTTCTTTCTGAAATTTCTCAGCCAAATTATAAAATTTTAGCGCACTACATTGTTTCCTTCACGATCAATGGGGCTTTGAAACATCCACGAAATATCTAAAATTAAAATAAGACGTTAAATTGTCGGCTTCGTATTTTTTCAGTTAGAGCCCAGACATTTTAGAATCTCCATTTTGTGTGACTAATGAATACACAATACATTTTTACTGCACCTATTAATTAACAGCAACTGTCTTCTTTATCTTACTCTTTTTCTTTTTAATCAGTAGGTACCTAGTGATTAACATCGTGGGTATAGATATATATACATCACAATATGCTAACAGGAGAATTGGAATTTCGGCTTTGATTAAAGATTTGCAACAATGCATAAAAGATAGTTGGAAAGTAAGTAATTTACGGCATTGTCATATCGTTATTAACACCGAATTAGAAACCAAACTTCTTGTACATATTTTTTTATGGCGCATAGTACAGATCGATTCATCACAAAACGTTTCAAGTAGAATCGTGGAGATTATTTAATCTAAATCAGGTTGAATAAAAAACGACCCACTAGATTTATATTATTATTTAAACTTTCTACCTGCTGAGGTTTTTTTATTGTTAAAAAAATGCGTGAATCTATTTCAGATGAATTGAAATAATGAATGGTTTGGTTAGTGATGCGGTGTCGAAGTTTTTTCTAGGGTGAATTAAAATTATGAACAAAGATTTACGAGTACCAATCCACCTACATCAACAGTATCTACCTATGTAGTTATCTACTCAGCAGTTAGTTCTTGTGGTTATATTATTGGGTCGATGCTTAAAGCTATTTAAAACTTATTAAAATTATTCAATTTTATTGGAATATTTTTTTCTATAACTTTTGAAGATTTTACACATGATTATATCAATGTAATATATAAATGAAGAAGAAGATAATACTAATAAATCTAAATGAAACATGAAATAGAACAGGGTACAGAAAAATTAAAAGGTAACGGTCGCAATTGGAAATCTAACCCAGGGTCCTCTTGTCTTACCGGGACACAGCGCCTTAGCAAACTCGACTATTGGGGCCTATTTATTTTACGTCATTTTCGTCGATCGCATATATCAAATTCAGTATCGACCATATTATTACGGGCCCTGTACCCCGGTAAGACAAGAGTTCCTAGGTTTGATTCCCAATTGCGACCGTTTCCTTTTATTTTTCTGCCTACAAGTTTATTTCATGTTTCGTTTAAATTTATTAGTATTATCTTTTTCTTCAACCATAATAATTGTTAACGATGGACTTAATTGAAGAATTGCTTACTTTTCCATTCCAAGCCTGAAGAATGTCAGTTTTGAAGAGCAGGGTTCTTATTATAGGAGTTTCCATGTAATGATATCAGTGCGACGGTATTCTTTCCAAAATTTACAATTATTTTTTTCAAACATATGGTTCTGGCAGCCATAGGTCCTCAGTTAAACAAAAAATTAATGATTTATCGGAAATATTCACTTTTTCATCATGATACTCCATTTTCTGTAGCCAACAATTACATAACATCGACATTATTGAAAATAAACGTTTGTAAATGAATTCACAAAAATAATTAAATCAAATAATCTGTCGTAGACTTGGAAACCAATAACTAGTAAAGATAATTTCTTCTTAAAATAATTACATTTCCCTAGACTTTATATCTGGGGCCTAATGCTAGAAGTTTCTATTTCAAATTTGTGAATCTCTGATTTTTTATTGATTTCTTTGTGTAAATAATACTGAATCAATATTTTGATTCCTGCATTAGATATGACATATTTTCCCCAAACTAGAACACCTGACATTAGTTTTCATGGCATGCAAATAAGTGTCGTTTTAAAGTAGATACTTTCTGGTACCTAAATATAATAAACCATATGAATATCACTATGCTACAGGAACGAGATTTAACTACCAAGCCATGTTTGTATGTGTATTGATTTGATATGAGTAATGTAGATAATAATTATCATTAATTATGATGAGTTATTATAATTATTGAGCTCTGAGTGGATTGAGCTCCTGAAGACCGCGATGCGGATCCGCAGTTGGCCGGTTCTTGTTGCTTTGCCTGTCTTCTGGTGCTGCTTGCTACTATAAGCCTGTATCCGCATGCCGGCCTCTATTTGTCTGCCACACTAACATCATTCACATACACACACCGCATTTTACCACACCATACCACACGCCACTACAGAAGACTGCCTGTCTGCCTTGTTCCAACAAACATCTTCCCAATACAGAGTTCTTTGCTTCCTCCGTAAGTGTTACACTTTAGTACTTATTACAAGGCGTAGGAGCTTCCAAAGCAGAGCGAAAAAAGCTTTGGTTAATCGTTTCACTACCTACTTTAATTCCTGGTTCCAATATATCTATCTATCTATCTTCTATCTTCTATTTTCTATCTTCTATCTTCTGACTTCTATCTTCTATCTTCTGTCTTCTATCTTCGATATTCTATGTAAATAAAAATGAATCGCCGAAATCTATGTATGCGCATAACTTCCTAACGACTGCACCAAATTGGATAATTCTTTTTTTTGTTGTGTTCGTTGTGGTCAGGACAAGGTTTATGTAAAACTACTGGTGAGCTCTGGTATTATGAAATTTATATAAAAAATTGCAATAGGTGGCACGCGAGCTGTTTGAAAATTGAATGCACCGGGACTGAATGAATGGAATGCGGGAGGGGGAACTCGGGAGGAGGGCTTGCGGGACGGGGGAAGTGGACGAGGCGAGTGGGGTGAGGGAAGGCGGTGTGGGAATGCGAGAGGGGGAAGGGGATGCGGGAGAGGAAGGGGAGGCGGAAGGAGAACAGGACGAATAAGAAAGGACACGCAGGGAGAAACAATTTCTTTATTAAATGGCGGAGCAACGCACGCCGGGAGCCAGCTAGTTCCGAATAAAGGGTACTTATGTCCACTTGCTCTGCAAGTTTTAAACCAGGAGTGTGAGGGTCCACACGGAGCTGCGAGAGCCCTGGCTTCAGACCCTGTTCCCTGTTACATAATATTTTATGTTTGCATTTCTTTAAGATTCAAAAGGTTTCACGCAAAATCTTCTCAGAATGGTCCTCGTGAGATGCCACCATCCAGAATCGAAGCGTTGTGCTTGGCTAAGTAACCAGATCTTAATTGCTATTTACATCCCAAACTTCTTCTTTCTCTTCTAATTTCCCTCTACTACTTCGTTCATCCCCGTATGAAAATTGCATTAATCTTGTGCAGTATAACATTATTAGGTACTTTGCTCCAATTATTCTTGTGCAGTATAATATTATAAGGTACTTTTTTACAATTATTCTTGTGCAGTATAACATTATTAGGTACTTTGTTCCAATTATTCTTGTGCAGTATAACATTATTTGTTACTTTGTTCCAATTATTCTTGTGCAGTATAACATTATTAGGCGCTTTGCTCCAATTATTCTTGAGCAGTATACCGTTATTAGTTACTTTGTTTCAATTATTATTTTGCAATATAACATTATAAGGTATTTTGCTCATCTGTAAATTTCCTCGCACCTTCACGACGTTCCCATATTGGGTATACGATAGTCCCGCTGATTTCGGGCAGTGGGTCTCTTGCGTGGTATTCATATAAATAAATTGACACACAATCACACCGCCTAATTTCGCCGCAGGCAACACAAAGCCATTATAATACAAGTACCTACATGAAACACACACGTATTTTTTTTGTAATAACACAGTGAAGTGATAGAGACGTTTTTTCTTTTATGTGGGTGCTTTCCCACGAGTACAAATTAGTATATGCACGTGGAACATACAACACTGGAGTAGGGCAAATGTACATTGTCAGGACGTGCGTCGGCGACGTTTCGGGACGGACCGTTAAGACGCTAAGCTTACTAGAATAACGAAATGATTTGTACACTAAGATGTATGTCTTAACAACTGGTGTGTGTGAATTCAAATATTTTTGAGATGACAATCAGGCTGACAACTCTTGTTTTATTCCGAGACTAAAAGTGCATTGTGTTGAGATCACCTTACGTCATATTTTTATACGTTCACAACACCGCCTTAATGACAGTTCCGCACGTATTACATACGATAATAACGTTAATGATATCAATCTACATTTTCTACGTAACAGTAGCCCTGGGAAAATTCTGGTCCTCCGCATATTCTACGCGAATCGCAAGTTAGGTATCTAGAACAAGTTAGTATTGCAAACTAGTTTTTAAAGATAAACATGTGAGAAAATACCAAATTGTAAAAAGATATAAGCATTCTTACGGAAATATAACAATACTCAATTTATATAAACATATATAGTTTGAAACTACTCTGTATTCTCGAATAATGTGCTTCATCTAGATTACATTCACAAAACGGTGAAACAAATCATCCAAATATTATTATTGACTAACTTCAAAGATTTTGCTCACAAAATGCTGCTAATTTTGGACTCGATTGTAAAGTGTGAATGATATTTTTAAAAATTATAAAGACTTAATATGGATTCATACGTTTAGATTAACTGATGAGCAGCTTTTCAATATTCAATTCCTAAATTCTTCCAATACCTTTAATATCCAGATATTAAAGATATTGGAAGAGATTGAAGTTGTTTTCTTGAAAATTAGCCCAAATAGTTAGGAGGAATGTAATGTACGAGTAATTAGAAATTAGCGTAAAAGTTAAGCCGTACATTTATTATATGCAATTATAATTATTTAAGCATTTCGTAAAGGTGAGACTGAATACGTAATCATCCTGGAGTGTTGCCAGAGTAATTATAAGAAGTTAATTCATTGCATAATCGGAAATCAGTTCGTTTACAAATGCACACCGTACTCTGGTAAGTAACGTGAACTTTCTCAAAATAAACGTTTCTACCTATTGCAAAACAATGGGTAATCTGCTGACTCTCATTACATAAAACTGGTGCAAATGTACGTACTTGATTAAACTGTGTTCAAATCCGCATAATAAAATAAGTAAATGTAACATAGGTGGGTCGCTAATGAAAATCTAAATCGCATCAGATTCAAAGTAACAATAATAACATGTTGATTTCTTTCCTTGAAGCGTTAATTTAATTTAAATTAACGACGCAATTTTTTATTGGTTTATACAAAATTGCAAAAAGAGAGTATCATTTGAAGATTTTTATTCTTTGATTTATTTGGCGCTTTTAACATGTGCATGTATGCGACGCGATCTAATATTCAGAATGCAGAAAAAACGCATTCAAGTTTGTGTTTGATTATTAATTTAAATTGATATCTGAAAGAGAAAACAATGTCTTCGAATTTGACAACAAAATAAAATATACAAGCTGTTCACATTATTGACACGTTGGTGATAGTGATTTTGCCTATACCGTAGGAGTAGTGTGGTGTCTGAAAAGCTTCGTTTTCTAAACATTGTTATTAGTGAAACTTTTCGCTGCTTGCGTGAATCGGTTTCTTTTGTTAGCTAATTTGACCTGCGTGAAAATAGCAATCATTACTTCCAGTAATCGCACCTGAGATCTCCCTTCACCGCGAGTCGCCATGTTAATCGATATTATGACTTTGGCAAGTTCTTAACGCGTTACTTTCGACTAACCAACTAAATATTTAACGATATTAAGAACAATAGAATTGTTTATGAGACTTTCATTTTAACGATGAACGTAAATCTATTATGATACTTTTGCCCTTCACAAATATGATTTGTGACTTGGAGTTTCCATTCTAATGTTTTCAGTACCAATACTCCGTTAAGAATAGTCGAGATTCGAGATACCTGCGCAAGACAAGTGATCGTCAGATTGCACATCCAATAATATATTTGATGGCCACCTTGACGCTTAACGTGAGTGACAATACTCGAACCTTTCGCTTTCCTTCAACAAGTAGGCTGCCGTAGAACCACACAGCCACCGGTAACTATGCGATGAGACATTCACCTGACTTATTATGGTACGAACGAGACACGTTTTTGATTAAGGATTTTCTGATAACCGACAAATGTTGGATGCCTGCATATTTATGATACAAACGTGATTGGACAGATCAAAATACATTTCGAAACGGATCGAATCCCGTTTTACAAATACTTGTTGCTATAATATGCGCAATCGTGCAAACAACTATAAATATCTTTAATAAAAAAGGATTCCTAACTTCAAGTCTTACATCTTACTTAGAAACCTGGCAGCAAGCATAATTTTTACTGCGTTTATCGAAAGCTGTTATTTTAATAGGAACTAAATATTTCACAGTCAACCACAAATATAAAACGTTTCGACATCAAGCACCTTTTTGTAGTCAGCGGAAATCTTTTTTTTTGTGTAATTGTGAAAGGTCAACTCCTAGGTATTGTTATAATGTTGCATATTGCACCCGGTAATTGTTACGCATTGAAAGATCCCATGAGCATTAAGCAATGACAATTACGAAAAGGCATACAAAAAAGGATTTTGAAACCGTAACGAGCTAAACAATAGTGTTTTTAATGACGTGTTGCAAGGACACCAAAATGTAAATCTTAAACAATATAAATAAGACAATCCTCCAATTATCTCATGTGTTGGTGCTTTTAATAGTTAAGTCAGATACAGCACACATTATGTGAGCGTGAAACATTGAGAATATGCAAACATGAGTTTATTTTATTTGGCACAAAGAGCCTTTAGATCTTTCGTGACTGTAGGGAAGTACCCTTGGCTTTGGGTCTATAGCTTCCAAGCAGTGAGAGCTAGGAGATCATTTTTCCATATCGAATGATCACGACAGCTTCTCTAGGGAGAGTTTTAGCTCGAGAGGGAGGGGGATTGAAAGCGAACAACATTCGATTGTCGCGAGATTTTTCTCATAACTCATAACACAATATGGACATAAATAATTAAAACTAACGTAATTGCTTTAACGCTCTCCTCAGGAGAGTGTTACATTAATGATCACAAGCATCAAGAGAGTGTATAACAACTTTACAATGGGAATAACATTTATTCTATCACTAATAATTAATTTGTTTAAGTTTTTTTAATTTGATTAGTTACTATATCGACGGTCCACAAGAACAATTTCGGGTCTGCTAAAAATTTAAAATTGTTCTGTTGGCTCATTTAGGTGGTTATTTTGTTGATTTAAATGTCTGTACTTTCGGATTTGTTGATGAGATGAAATGAGATAAAATGCAAAATATCAAAACTAAAATACTAAAAAAATACTAAAAACAGTGAAAATTCAAAACCGATACTTTTAAAAGCTTTACTGTAAAACTAAAAAAATCGCACATACGACATTGTTCTTCGGGACCGTCGATATTTAAGTTTTTACATTTACAGAAGATACAATTATCTAAAATAGTTAAATATACATTTATATGAAATAGATCTAGATTATATATTCATAGTCCTCCTTACTAGAAGATCCTGTGCTGAGGGGGCAATATAGGGGACTTCTACGGTACAACTTCATTGACGATCTTTTAATATACTAGGAAGATCTTTTTTCTATTGTTCCTTAAGCCAAGACTTAATATCCTTAATGTAGTTAATTTTTGTTTTAATTTGTCATATCTGTGGGAGTTGGTTATACCTTTACTGCTAGAAATTCAGAGCTTCTTTGTCCAAATATAGAGTTACACCTTGGTACATTTAGTAAGTTTGTTGATTTAGCTCCGGTTTTATGAGTATAGGAGGTGTTAGGTGCCTCTGTGTCTTTTTTGAGTTGAGGAATCAGAATAGATTTTTTGTTTTTTGGAATATCAAACTGTTTAAAAATTTCTGTAGTTGACGTCCTTACCTTAAGTATTCACAACCGCTTAATTTTAATTGACATTATGTGACTTGGAATCTTTTAACCCTATAAAAACATTAAAGAAATAACAAGCAAAATTCAGATAATACTGTGCTGTATTTTCAATTATTTATGTTGTGCAGTGTTTTCCGGCAGTCACACGCTATGGTATATTTCCGGTACAATTTACGTTTACCATAACTTTCACTTTGAACAGAAATTGAAGAGGATACCGAGAACTTAATTCAAATGGAATTAAATGGCCATCACGAAATGACTGCGTTAATCTTGTCAAACGTTTGAAAGAAATACATCGCTTTTACTATGATGATTTGACACGATCGTTAATTGCGTTTTTAGCTTTAAATAACACAACCTGAACATCGAGGTCAGACCTTTAATAGTTAGTAAAACACTTCCTCTTCCTCGTGAATACGAATCAACGTGTTTATTATTATAGGAATATTAATAATAAATATTACATCGAATATGGTCGTTGGGTCAGTTCTTTCTTTAAGGATTCACCAGTTTCCTTGAGCTATTCAGAAAACAACTTTTAATGCAAGATGCATACATATTAAAGTATCTGATTTTATATTATTTTTTTAGCAGCCCTTGATATTTAAGAGAAGAGTCCTCGCCATTATTTATTTACCAGATAAATGTTGTTTCATCGAAAACTTAGTTTAATCCGTTTGATAGATTCTCCTGTCTTAACAAACGGATTGTAATCCTTAAAGCTAGAAGTCGGTTGGGAATGCTGTCCTTGTTCTACCGGTATTTCGATGGAAGATACTTCGAGGAACTAGCGTCATTGATCCCACATTAGCACTGGTGCATAGTCGGGAAACATATGTATACGGTTGACATTTGTCACACGAGAACGGGTCGATTCTACGATTTGCCGGCCTCTGTTTTTCCTCCCTCCTACAACATGGGTCTCTTCAAGACCCATATTCACTCCTTCCTCTCCTCTAAAAGACCCCTACAAAGTATCCACAAAGATGACATAGGCCCTGAGGAAAATTATTTTTCTTGTTAGACTAATATAATGCTTTAACAACCCTACGTAAAATAATAAAAATGATAACTTTTGTTCGAAATAAAAAATTTAATAACAAATTTAACACTAATATATTTATTTTTATAATATTTACCGTCACGTGAATTTGTTGGGTAGTTAATAAAATAGTTTTGGCATTTGAATTGACGATTTTATAAATTTTGCTAAATTCATCAACACTTCTGCAAACCCCCAATAGTATCTATTAACAATACTATTTTAATGTTTGTTTTTTTTACTTATATATACGAGTAGGTAATCTATTCATATTTGTTTAGCTACTAGCTTGTCAGCCGTCACAAATATTGACAATGTCATTGAAAGTGTGTTGAAAATCTACCACAGTCATCATAACAAGGAAATGGGACATGCTAAATTCTAGCATACTTAAAAACAATAATTAACCAATATTTTGTTTATTTGCAGATGATGTTAAGACACGTATTGTTGTTGGCCCTCGCGGCGGTGGTGGTCTCTGCCCAGAGGCGCCTCGCCCTCCCTGACCCCAGGAGCTGCGCCAACCGTGAGTCCAAACAACCATACACCATGTCTACACCGTACCTACAACCAAACCTGCACCTTTCCACTCTCTGCTGCAAGCCATGACCCGCCTCACTCTCGCCACTAAACTTGTTATTGCGGAAATCAGGACCGTATTTAGGACGAACCTGTAATCGAAATAATAAAAATAATAGCATTTCAATTCTGAACATTTTCTGACAAAAAACCCAAAAAGAAACATTTGAAGTTTTTTTATTTAATTTGGTGTGAAGAACTTGACGAGAAGTTATCTAACCATTGAAAAAAGGCGTTCGACAAACCTCAATGTCGAGAAAAAGTGCTCGATGGTTATTTTTATTGAAGTTACCAGTTCGCCGTCTTCCGAGTGTTTAGTTGGTAGAACTCCATTTAATGTTTAGAAATTTAAATTTAATTTAATAATATAAGGTATTACAAAGTTCTGCTAGTACATATTTTTGTTACGGCTGTTTTGGCTTACAGTTTGAAAGTGGCCTTGTAAGCCGAAACAAAAGCTGTAACAAAAATAAATACTAAAATACTTGCAGAACTTCATAATAACATTGTTAAATTAATTTTAAATAATTTTTTTTTAAATTCAGCATTTTTGATACTGACTCGGGCTGGCAGGTGAACGTGTATCATCATCATTGTTTTTTGGGGCAGCAGATGAATTTAGTTTAAACTTCATATAATCGGTCTTACGACGTGAAACGGGACTTGACTATAAATTCTTTCTCTTTGCAATCCTTCGTTTGATAGGTACTCGGCTATTAAATTTCTCTTTCTTTTTGTGAAATGTTTAAACGAACTGCGGTACTGAGGACTCCTTTGATGTGCAGACGCAAACACTGCAGCCTTGATAGCCTGCGCGTAAATGCGGCCCTAGCAGGAATGGAAACGCCGTTTCTTTGCCTTACGAGAACTCTGCACTCTTCAAGGAGATGGGGGATATAAAGGGAGATGTATGATATAGTTGGCCGATGGCCATGAACTATTATTAGTATGAAACCAGTGTCCTAAAGTGTCGCCAACATGTTCATACATAAAGACGCGCGGTCTTTGTTTCGTCTTACATTTGATCTGTGTTACCTACATGGCAAACGCATAGTTACGGCCGTTGTTTCTAATCCTACTGATCACCTGTTGAGTCAAAATTTTGGTTTAACACTCCTCAAATGCACAAATACGCTCTTCCCAATGCGACACTCCGACCAACAGGCGAATCCTTCGTTACTAAACAAATCACTTAACTGATCGGAGGATCAGATTGATCGATCGAAAAGTTGGGAACGACGGCCGTTAAGTTCGGCAACAGTCGGCACGCTTCCATGCCCTTTACTTCTACTATCTATGCCATAGGTACTCCTTCCTTCATTTCTCTCCACTCTCTACTCTATTACTCTAAGCCATGACCCGCCTCACTCTCACTGCGGGAATGTAAACTCTGTTACCTCTAGCCTCTGTTGCACTTTACGCTCTAACGGAATGCAAGAAAGTGAAGTTGTTAACGTTCATGTGAAAATATTCTACTCAAAGATAGTACATTAACGGTATTACTTATTTTTAAAAGCTTATGTACATACATCATATTATTTTAATAGAAATCGATATCTCTTTGCGGTTTCGTATTATAAGAACTATGTGTAACGCAATGCAAGTAAGCAATACAGATTTGCGACGTGTTTTTAATTCCACGTATTCATATGTCTATTATGCTATCTTCCAAATTTCACCTTATTCATTTGACAGTAGCCACTTCGCCGGGGTTATCATTGGGTAACCAGGTTTCACATCATGACTCCCTGACAATATTCTTCCCATCAAGGCGAACCAATGGAACCATCGAAGATGCATAGGTATTTCCTCATCCCTTTCACATCTTCTGCAACAAGATAAAAAAGCAACCTTGTGTGCAACATGCAAGGATAGTAAATACTGCATTCACGTGACGAAATCTCCTGATCTTGCAATCTCCTCAACAAATCACTTTGACTTTTAGACCTCTGTTATTACTTGTTACCTTTCTTGTGGAGGATCGGGGTTAACTTGACATTAGCACTATACACTCTAACACTTCAACGTGAGGCTCTCGTGGAAATATCTCTGAAGTTTAACGTAAGTAGGTTTTAATGGTCACTCCAATCGTGTTCCACTTAGTATGCATTATGCAAGACAAATCCATCAGCAAGCTAACCTAACTCATACATTTATTGTCGGTATTTCAAAAGCAGCCAACGCATCTAACTATAATCATGATTTTAGTAAAAGGTCTTCTTTACCTTTAAATTATTATTGCTGGGAGAGGTTGGCTTTAGTAGCAGTAGAGATATGGAAAAATTACAACATTAAGTAATTAATTTACGAGTAAGTTATGCCCATTAGATTCAGAGATTTTAAAATAATCCAACCATGCATGAACTGACTTAATCGCTTGCTCACTAATTTGACTAATTCATTCAATCACGATTTTTTTAGATGCCTTATAACAATCGAATAAAGAAGATTACATCAATTAATTATTCATTTTCAAAGACTAAATAAACTAACAGTTAAAAACCTTCTCCGCAAGTTTTTGCTGCTAGACCCTGCGGGTGGCTTTTGGTTATTTTGGTTCGGCTTCGCCCAGTTTGAGTGTTCATCGGATCCACTGTGATCCAGTGACAGCTAGATACCGCGAAAAAAGCAACCGCAACAATGACGTCATATGTAATATATAGCCGCGTGATAGTATTATTCCCAATAAGTATTACCGTCAATCTTTCCATATCCATAGAGACTCAAATTCTACAAATCCGTAGTACTTATTCCTGGGGGGGGGGGCACGTCCTCATGCGACCTGCTAACGTAAGTGGCGCCATCCTTTAACGAATTCTTGAATTCAACACCGAATTACAAAAGTAGCTTTTTAGCGAATCAATAATATAGATGGCAGCACTTGCGTTTGTATCTATTTGTGAATCGAGGGTCTACGACAGATGCAAGGCTATTAATATTGTTTGATGCCCTAAGAGAGGACTTGGCCTACTAATACTAACAGATATACAAAAATGGCTGCCAACATGGAACCGATATTTATTACTAATCATACTGAATACCTAATAATCATGGAAACCGCCGCCATTTTTGTATAAACATTTGGAGAGAATGTTCGGTATGTATATCGGTTTGCCGAGTTCTTCTCTTAGATATTTTGTTAAGTCATTGTTTATTCTAGAGAATAATCGTTTAAAAAATTAGAAGAAATTATTTATGAAAAATTGAAGATTCGATTACTCCTAGTAGCCATCTATTCTACAGACTTCTCTTTGCTTGAACCTTCTTGTTATATTGCGGGAGATTCCGTGGTTTTTATCCAATTGGAAAGACAACCGCACAAATTATACGAGTTAGTCACGCGGCTCTTTAAATTGTTTGTGATAGAGTACATACTACGTAGGTACTTTTACAAGACTATGATGGGTATCCGGTTAATTCATCACCCACAACTCACCGCGGAAAATTCACCGCGGGGAAAATTCACCGCACACAAATAGATTTTTTTTTTTATTAATCAACATAGTATTAGGACTCGCAACAATAACATTTGGCTGTCATCAGTTCTTTTGTTTTGCTCTTTCAAAAAATATTCTTAAACCAATCTTTTTATTGTGTTTTGGCTGTAAAAAGTTTAGTGTGTTGGAATCTTCTCCCCCCTGATCTTCCAGGAGTCACTTCTTGCTGCTCATTTTCAGATATTTATATAATTTTTTTACTTCTGTCACTTTTTATATTAGCTGTAATTTTTTGAACAATGGAGGAGGATTTCCCTCCTGTACCCCTTACAAAGCCCCCAGATCCCCCTCCTGACCCTCCAGATGGAGATATTTCAGATAAAATAGACTTTTCAGAACATTCAAACATTTCAGACAATGAATCTGTCATCCTAACCTCAATTAAAAAAATAAAATTTAGTCCCCTTTCCCCAAAAAAACATGATTCGCCTTTGTCTTCTCAGTCCCCTCCAGCTCTTCCTCAACCTCCTCCAACAATCTTTTACTCTACTCATTCCCGTGGCCCCTACATTGTATATGCGCAAAAAACTGAACAAGGTAAAACCATCCATCCTCTTGAATTTGGTAAATTTCTTTCAAATAACAAGAACCTTTCGATTAAACCTGGAGGTGTTAAAGCCGAGGGTCGCTTCCGAATCTCTGTTGAATTCCTGTCAGGTTCAGCCGCCAACAACTTTATCAAAAATATATTTATTTCATCAAATTCTAAATTCAAGGCGTACATCCCAACTTTCAATGTCACTCGAATGGGCCTGGTCAGGGGTATCTCGACCGATCTGTCCATTCCAGAAATCCTGTCCTCACTTTCAACCCCCCAACATATCGGCAATCCCATAAAAGCCAGGAGGCTAAATTATAAGGACACCTCTGAGGGCATCGTTTCCTGGAAGCCCTCCCAATCTGTCGTCATCACATTCGAAGGACAATCTCTTCCCTCCCATATTTATTTATTTTTCAACTCCTTACCAGTTGAAATGTACACTTATCCCACCACTCAATGTTACAACTGCTGCCGTTTTGGTCATACCAAAGCTGCATGCAGATCCCCTCCCAGATGTTTCAAATGTGGAGAAAACCACTCGGCTGACCAATGTTCTTCTCTCTCTTCACCTAAATGTTTTAACTGCTTAGGCGCTCATTCCGCCATTAACTCTTCTTGCCCCGAACAATCTCGCCAAAAAAATATAAAAATTTCTATGGCCTCTGAGAACTTGTCTTTTCTGCAGGCTTCTAAATTATTCCCGCCTGTCAAAAAATCATTTTCCGAGGTTTTATCCAGTAACTCTTCATCCAACCCTCTCGCCTCCTCCTCAACATCTTCCCGTTCAACAAAATTCACATACAAAAACCCTATCTCTAAACAGACTCGTGGATACGATCAGCAACAACACAACTCACTTCTCTTAAATCCCAATGGTTCTCCTCTTTCACACGCCAGAAATGGGTGCGCAAACAATTATAATTCATCCTCAACAAACTATCAAAAGCTTTCTGAACAACTCTCCCAAGATAATTCTTCATTTATTCAAACTCTTATTATGCTTCTAATTGACCTAATTTCTTCTCAAACTAATCTACCGTCCAACGCTGCTTCTATTATTTCCACATTAAAATCATTTATTCAAAATGGCTCTTCAAGATGTCAGAATTCTTCAGTGGAATAGCCGCAGTGCTATTTCTAACAAATCAAACCTTCTTAACCTATTAAATTCAAACCTTGTTTCTGTGGCTGCTGTCTCGGAGACATGGTTTACTCCATCCACCCACTTTAATGTGGGAGGGTACTCCTGTCTCCGCGATGATCGCCCGGAAGGTACGGGCGGTGGTGCTGCCCTATTTATTAAAAAATCCCTTCCATTTTTCCCAATAAATAATATCAAACCCCCCAATGCTGACTTTCAAATGGTTGCAGCTAAAATAAAGGACACTTCCTTTGTTTCTATCTATCTTTCCCCAACATCGCACTTCAATAAACAAGCGTGGTTGCAAATTGTCCGTCAACTAAGCCCTCCTTTCTTTTTATTGGGTGATTTTAATGCCCATTCCCCCGTCTGGGGTTCTGCTTTCTGTGATCGAGACGGTCGAAGTGTGATGGATTTCCTAGATGAATCCAACCTTTTTCTTTTGAATGACGGATCTCCTACTAGAATCTCTCGCCCCAACACAAACCCCAGTGCAGTGGATCTCTCCATATGCTCTATTAATCTGGCACCTCTCTCCTCGTGGGTGGTGTCCCCCGACCCTTGCTCCAGTGATCATTTCCCGATCACCATCACTTATCAAACTTCTTTCCATTCAGACAAGTCCCATATTTCGACAAAGATTAAAACAAAACACACCAAATGGGACGAATTTAACTCACATATGGATAAGTTTATACAAAATTTATCCTATACCGATACATTATCTGTCAAAGATGACTACGATAACTTCAAATCAATGCTCGTAACTGCAATCAATAAATCAAATCCTCCCCCTAAAACCAAATCTCTCAAAAAACTCCCTCCAACTCCCTGGTGGGATGAGGAATGTTCCAAAGTAGTGAGAATTCGGAAAGCTAAATCTCTTTCCTATCGTCACAATATGACTATGGAGAACTATCTCATATACAAAAATGCCGAAGCCAATGCCAAAAGGGTATTGAGGTCAAAAAAAAAATCCGGGTGGTACAACTTCTGCAGTTCAGTATCTCCGAACACTCCAATTTCGGAAGTTTGGTCTATGATTCGAAGATTTCGATCCTCCTTCAGTCCAACATCTCCTCGAGCTTCTCATTCTAAATGGATAGACGAGTTCTTGGACAAAATTGCCCCCCCTTCTGTACCTAACTTAGATGAAATAACTCCAATCCACAACACTCCTATGTCTGATCATTGGCTTGACTCTCCATTCACTTTAATTGAATTAAAAAATTGTTTATCAACAGTCAAGGACTCATCTCCAGGCAGAGATGGTATACCTTATAGCATTATCAAAAATAGTAATGATAATGTTCTAAATCACTTTTTATGCATCTTAAATAAAATCTTCCAGACTGGCATAATACCTGATGACTGAAGTTCTCAAATAATCATCCCAATTCTAAAATTAAACAAATCACCCAATTCTGGATCCAACTATAGGCCAATTGCTCTTTCATCCACCCTTAGTAAAATTTATGAAAAATTAATTAAAAACCGCTTAGAATTTTTTGTCGAGAGTAATCATCTTCTCTCTCCATCCCAATTTGGATTTAGGAAAAAGAAATCTACACAAGATAACCTTGCCATCATCAGCACTGATATTAATTTATCCATTTCTAACAAAGAAGTATGTCTTGCAGTCTTTATAGACATAGAAGGCGCCTTTGACAATGTTTCCATCCCAATTCTTAAAAAAAAACTTTTAGGCCTTGGCTTACCCCTCATGTTTGTCCAATCTATTATTAATCTTTTTCTCGATAGGAAAATTTTCATTGAGCTACCAGATGTTACTCCTCAGAGTAGGTCAATTTGGAAGGGTTTACCCCAAGGCGATGTATTATCCCCCTTACTGTATAATATATACACACACGATATGCATGTCACCATTCCCCCTCAAGTAAAAGTTGTTGAGTTCGCAGATGACATAGCTTTCTTCTTATCATCCAAAATCATTCCATCCGCCGTCAAATATCTTAATGAAGCCATGGATGCCCTTTGCACATGGCTTACTTTAAATGGTCTTGAACTTTCAGTACAACAGTGTGTTACCTTCTCAAATCGTCATAATAACCCCCCTGTTCAAATTTTATTTAAAAACTCTCCAATCCCCAATGCTTCCGAAGTTAAATTTTTGGGAGTAACATTTGATAGGAAACTTAAATGGTCTTCCCACATTAATAATATAGTTACTAAATGTGAAAAAAATTTAAATATTATCAGATCATTGACTGGCGTTTGGTGGGGTGCTCATCCTATCTGCATTAAGTTGCTCTACAATGCACTTATTCGAAGTCATCTCGACTATGCCTGCCCACTTTTTAGTACTGCATCCAAAAATGCACTCAGTAAATTAGACAAAATTCAATCTAAGTCATTGCGAATAATAACTGGCGCGATGCAATCGTCGCCCATCAATTCCCTTCAAGTAGAATGTTCTGATCCTCCTCTTTATTTAAGGCGTCAATTATTTGCTGACAAATTTGTTCTTAAATGTTTAAATTCTAAAAGTCATCAGATTATTCCCAGAGTCTCGTTGTTCAACGACTCAACACATTCATCTACAGTCAGAGCTCGAACTAAACCTCTCCCTGCCATCTGTAAAAATTTTCGCTCTCTCTCAGAGCTTCAAATTATCAAAAATGATCTTCTTCCTTTGTACAAATTAAAATATAGTCACGTCACCCTATCCCCAACGATATTAGAAGGGATCGGCATCCTTAAAAGTCATTCCAATCTCCCAGCCCGTACTGTCAATAATATGTTCAATGACATTATTTCTTCTAAATGGCCCAACTCTTCTCTTTTATTTACTGATGGCTCCAAATCTCCAGACTCTCCTAACTGTGGTATTGGTATTAACGTTTACCACAATAATTCTAATGAAAGAATATTTTATTCAATTTCAAACCAATTTTCAATATTTTCTGCCGAGTGCATTGCGATTATTGAATCTCTCAAATATATAATAAAAAATAATTTTGAACATTCTCTTGTCCTCTCTGACTCTCTCAGTTCCCTCCAAAAACTTAAAACAAGTCCTCTTCTTCATCCTGATGATCACTTTGTATGTCTTATTCGAGTATTGATAATCTCCATTCAAAGCTCTGGAAAAACTGTCACTCTGATTTGGATTCCTGGACATGTTGGCATAGTGGGTAACGATATTGCTGATTCCTTGGCAAAACAAGGAGCGTCTAACCCTACCGTTACCCTCGTAAATCATATTCCCCTGTCTGATATTTTTTCCATCATCAAAGATAGATCCCACAATGTTTGGACAGAGTATTGGAACATTGCTAGTCAATCCAAGGGTGCCCGCTACGCCTCAATACAAAGGACTATCCCATCAAAACCGTGGTTTCAAAAATTCCCCCATTTTTCCAAAAAAGAAATTTCCTTACTTATTCGTATGAGAATCGGACATTGTTCCGTTCCTTCTCACCTTTATAAAATTCATGTGCTTGACTCCCCAGATTGTACGTTCTGTGGTCTAGATGTGGGAACTTTAGATCACATATTTTTTGATTGTCCCTCTCTAAATAAATATCCTCTCTTCTATCAAGCGTTATCAAAAATTGCCTCTCCTCCATTCAACATCTCATCTCTTCTAAGTCTGAACTCTACTCCAATCTTCCATAAAATTCTGAAATTTGCACATTTAAATAAAATTAATATATAAATTCTCCTTTCCTTTTTCTGTAATTATAAATGATGGCCTAGAACACCCTTGAAGGGTGAAAGCCAGAAATAATGGAAAGAAAGAACATAGTATTAGCAAGTTAATCTAATCTAACCAAAATAAACCTAGCCTAACCTAACAGAACTGTTATTTCATTAATTTTTGTACTAAATAATTTAGTAAAAAAAAAACACTATTCCAAATCATGTTATATTATTTTCCACGCGGTGAATGCTCCGCGGTGACTAGTGTCGTGGTGTGTACAGTGTACAGCCATTAGATTTAGCCTCGCAACTTTCTGTGATTTATTATTGTGTCGCGTTAATTGATTCATTGTATTATTCAACAATTTTAAAATAATGTGAATCTCTGTTAATAATTAATCCATCTTATCATTTAACTCCCGTGACACGTATGAAAGTGTTGTTTTGGTAAGATTGACACTTCCATAGACAGTTTTAGACGGATGCACAAACAACAGCTCTGGAAGTCTCGTGTCACGATTTGGTGCTCGGAATTGCTCGGAATGTTATTAGTTTTGTTAAGTCAGGTGCGTCAAGTGATCCATTAACTAATTTGAATAAAATTACCAGATCGTTCTTGTTTCTTCTACACAATAAGTCAGTTAAATTAAGTATTTTCATTAATTATTAAATAAAATTAAAATAAAATATTAAATAAAATGGATAAAGATTTATCCAGACACTATCTAGAGAGCATTTAGTTCGGGTTTGAATCTTGCAATCATACATAAAGATAGCAGCCAATAGTATATGCGTTAAGAAAAATGAAGATAGTGTGGGTGGTTCTTAGTCGAAGTATGATACAGTTAAAAGTGACTGAATTGGATATTGACACGGTGGCGCAGTGGTTAGCGCGTTCGCCCGGTAAGCGAGAGGTCCTGGGTTCGTGTCCCAGATGTGTCAATATCTTTTTCTGATTTTTCTGTTTTCAGATTTTCGATTGAGTTTCGCTTATATTGTCTTCATTTAATTAAATATTTTCATTAAGTTAACATAATTAATTTGTTCAATGGGTATGGAGAGTTTGAATTAATGAACCTTAAAAATTTATGTTGAACTTTCGCAATTTTTATTTGATGTGCTTAATTAGATGGGGACCAAATAGTGTAATTGTATTTTAAATTACTTTTTATTAAAGCAGTAGACAGATAAATAACAGTGACAACTAGTGTCCGACCGAACTTTCGGTTTCGGCCGCCATACAGCCGAAACTACGGCCGAAACCGAAACTGAATTCGGGGGGTTTCGTTCTGCGATCGGACATGTTCGGTGCACTGAACTGCGAGCTACGAAATATCATTTTGCTGCGTCCGCGCTCAAAGCCTGGCCGCACACATCTGGTTTTTTCCATCCGATTGTCTAATCAGACAAAAATCTGATGACCGGATTGGACGGCCGACGCGGAGGCGTCGCGCCGGATGGAAAAACCTGATGTGTGCGGCCAGGCATAGTGTTTATGTTCGCTCCGCGAACTTTACGGTAGTTTGGTTTATTTATTGTGAAATTGGAGGTGTTTATACTTAACATTATTTCGAAATAGGTAAGTTTTATTTCGCTATTGAAATGATCTGGTTCATGATAGGCCTTGAGGAAAATAATTTCCCTGAGGGCCTATATCATCTTTGGGGATGGTTTTGTTAGGGAAAGGAAGGGTATGAGATTTCTGGGAAGGAAAAGGGGTGGGTAGGAATCTGGGGTTCAGTGTGTCTTGGTCATCCACCTTCTAGACCTATACAAACCTCATCCCATGAACCCGGGCACCCCTGCAAAATCACCAAACGTGGCGAACCACTTGAGGTGACTTACGGCAGAGGTCTTGGTTATCAAATAAAGGTTCCCGGGGCGGCGGTACCCATTCCCGCCTCCCAAATTGTTTTGTTCTTAAGATGAAAGAGTATTTTTTGTTTAGTGTACCTAAATAAATTAGGTTTAAAAAAAGTAATTTGGTTTTCTACCTTTTATTTTATGTTATTTGTTAATAATGTTCAAATAGATGATACCTACAATTTCTTTTATTTTAATATTATTTACGAAGCGATTTGCGATTACAATTTCAAAAAGCATAAATAATTTATTTGAAATAAGAAGTGATAATTAATGTTTATTTTTAGTTCAAATATCAGAGATAAATAACCACAACAAAATATTTAAATATGTGGGTACCTACTCAAATATAAATTTAGTGGGAACCTAAGCTAAGGAGATATTCAAAAAACTAAAAAGAGTAAGAAAACTGGAAACATCTTTTTTCATATCGTTTGCTTCGTAAGTAACACTTTTAAATTTGTAATTTACTTTTATATTATTGAGAAGAAGGTTATTGCAGAATATATACTAAACCAAAACACAATGAAATATAGTTTATATGAAGGAAAATACATTAGGATGTAATAAGAAGGTGTTTCAGAATTGTAATTCATACTAATTATTCATGTATAGCGGCAAGAGTATTATATGAACAACAAGATAGTCGTTAATTTGAAAAGACTCTTGTTTTTTAAATTAGAAGAAAAAAATGTTACACAGAATCTGCAATCTACCGAAGAAAGTCAAAAGTTTATTGTTAACAGGTGCAAAGCGTATCAATAGCCTTGCGAAGGAAATCATCAGACGGTGTGAAAATAAATTACGATATTCATGAACTTTCATTTCCCATTTCTCCCAGGAGAGTAGATACTAGCGGTCAAGTGGGCCGTCCAAAGCGATTCACCGCACTCTTGCACCGATCTCAAACGGTTCAACTCAGAAATTTCAATTCACAAGAAGCATTGCATTTAGCACACAGCAGAGCGATCTGTCGGCAAAGCATGTAATCCGATTAATAAAGAAAAAAGATAAATCAAATTGATAAGACGAATTCAAAGGTTTCTCACTTTGCAAAAACCGTCTGATTTTCTTTTTAGAATCCATTCATAGACAGTCTTTTCTGTGTCAGTAAAAGCATGTCTACAAAAAAAAAGAATCTTTATAAATACATAAATACCTACTTATTTTGGACTGTGTTTTGACCCTGTAGCATTTATAAATGGAAATCGGCGATTGACCTACAAATTAACGATTTGCACGTATTTTAGCGACCCACTAAATAAATAAATAACTTTTCCCAAACAATTTCGATTACTTTATTTACTTACGCATTGATAGATGATTTAAAAAAACACGCGAGAAAAAATATGCGTGTCTTTTATTAGCTTCGAGTTTGAGTTACACTTTCTCTCATAAATCAAAATGATAGAATGTGAGACGACGGAGTTCGGCCATTTAGTCATTATTTGCCACTTGCAATCGGGCCCTTGGGCTATTTTCTAATAGAGAAATGAAATAAAATCAAATGATTCAATTTTGGTTGCTTTCTTTGGGCCATTGTATTAAAGGTCAGATGTGGCGATAAACGAAGTGAGGTACTTAATTGCTTACGAATGATACATTGTTATTTTTGAATTATTAATTGGGACTGCTGTAAAGGTCCATAGCACTCAGCCATGGGTCCTCTTCATTTCCCATATCTCACCATATTCTCTCGAAAGTATGAAGGCAGTGCGGCCTCTTCACATTTTACAGAAAGTTCACTATTCCACTTCCACTAGTTCACTATCATTTACTAAAGTACCCACTTATGTAATATGTAAACAAACACGCGTTACTCGGAATTTGTTTTAAAAACTTAAATCATAGTTACTTACGGCTAAACTTAGGAATGGTACCTTATGTGATGTAAACTTAGCTGATACGTGCGCAATATGAACCTAGGTATAGGAAAGTTTTGCACGTCTTTATCGATGTCGTTCGTAAGCGAGAAAGATTAACAAATGTATCGATAAATAGCTGGGAAAAGCCATTTATAACCTCCAAAATAGAGCAAATTTAACGATTTTCGTAATCTAAGGTGTAGTGGCTTATATCAATGAAAAAAACATTCCCTAAAGTTTGATACCTACTCTTCGAATAAGTATATATACTAGGTCAATACTATGAGTATATTGCTTGAGAAGAGAAACCAATCCTGTAAAATTTCGTTTTGATCAGTTACATACGATCTTTTGGCGATCATGGCGCAACATAAATATTTACCTACTATTAAAAAAGTTTTCTCCGGTATTGTTGAAAGAAAATTCGTGACAAGTCGTTTGAAATATGTGAAAAATTGATAATGTATTTCACTATTTTCAGCACTTATAAAAAGCAATTCAATAACTGAAGGCAATCATGACAACCCAACCTAATTTAATTTTAAAAATCTGTGTTAACTGCACGACTTGCATTGTATGAGGCGGGAATACCCGCGCCACTTAAAACTTCTGAGACCAACCAGACAACTGGACTATGAATTCAAAGCACTCTCATTAATATTTTACATAATTACCGGATACGGCTTCTCATTCTCTCACCTTGAAGATTCATTGTGAGTTTTTTATTGTTATTTTTTACATGAACCTGTTTTACATACATGCGTTTATGATGCCACTCATTCGAATTAACGTCTGCACCTATTGAAAAAAAAACTTTTCAATAAAAGATCTGCTTTGATTCATGTGGCTGGAAATCTTCACTCTTCACTACAGGGTATTGAGAGTATTATTAACCATTAACCTCTTTCTATCATGGCCACCTACCATCTCAAATTTCAAATTTCTATTTCACAATAATTAACCGACGATCGCTGGCAATTAAATAGGGGTTTAATGTAATATAATAAGGAATCACTACAATTTTTACATTTTCATTATAAAGAGAAGTTGGTTACAATTTTGGCTGGAGCCTTTTTTTGATTGATGGTGACTGGTAGTGCTGTATGGTGGCAGCTTCTCAATAGGTAGTGCCAATAAAGTTTTTTTTTCAGAATTTGAACGGTCCGTCGCAAGTTATTCTTCTAACATGTTCAAATGTAACGTCGGTCATCTTAGGTGCTGATTTTTTCCACATGCGAATTGCTTTGTTTAAAGTCAGATAATCTTTCGGATACTTTTAGAAGTGAATTAGCAGTCCATAAATCACGAAATTGAAATGCAAATTACTACTTGCAAAATGAAAATTAGTGTAGAGGAAGATTTTATTATGGTCAAAGTTCAGATATATTGAGAATTGAGATATACATATTGTTGTTAAATGTTTAAAAAGCCTCCAATAAGAAGATTCATAGATTGGAACAGCTCCGCAAAGCAGGACATAGCAAGAATGGACGATAATCGACCATAAAAGAGGCTTCTTTATAACAAGGAGTGATGATAGATCCAAACTTACGGGTAGACAGTGTGGAAGCAAACACCATATTAGGGGATAACTGGAAGAACCTGTAGGAGACCATAGAAATGGAGGGGTTTTCTGTAAGTGGCTAGGACCCTCCAATTGACGAAGTGATTGAGATGATCAATTACTTCAGACCTTTTTTCTTGGCTATCTTTTCTATAGCGTAGCATCCACAGTAGGCTATCAACTCTCTACCTACAGCGTATAATTCCTGAGATACTTTGAGCACTGCTCGTCAAACTGAGAACTCAAACCTGTAGAAACCCATGGTCACTGCCAAAGCGGATCTAAGACACAAAAAGCATTTAGCAAAGATAGACAAGGGCCCCTTAGGTTAAGTGGGTGGGGGGAAGCCATAAACCTACAAGAAAACAGTAAACCTCATAATATGTTTCTTTAATTCTTGTTAAAAAGCTTCATGCAAGACCCTAACCGTGATTCGGAGATAAATGAGCATTTAAAAGTTAAAAATAATTAGAAAAAATCAAAACACCGCTATTATTAAAAAAATTAAATACATAGGTACATATTTATTAATGTGTAGCTATTACCTACGTAGAGATAAAATTGCGAATGTCGCTCATTAGTCCCAGTTCCTCAATAATCTGGGAACTTTGGCATTCGCAACTGGGGTAGGCTGGACACAGAATATATTTTTTTAAATTCCATGGTATCCCCATGAGAAGGGAGTGGCATATGAATTATTAAATTCACAAAGACACAGAAAAAGCCCAGCAGGCGAATTTTTCTACGTGGGAGGGCCAAACCAATAAATGCTTCCAATTTTTATTTTTCGGAGTCAGTATCGAAGGTTGCGGGTTCAAATTCCGGCCTGCGCAAGTAAATTTTATTTGACAGATTTTTGTTATATCTAAATTATATATAAATTGTATAAAAAAATACAATTATGTAATAATTTAAAAATTATATATGGTAGGTATTAAAATTATATTATATATATGCGGCACGATCCAGAGTGGAAAAGACTCTCTATATCATCCCCATGTAAGACCACCATTTAGAATTGGAACGTTGCTTGAATTAGCTTAAGCTGTGTTTGGTGACTAGATCTGAATAGCCAGGTACTTGCACAACTTCTTATTCCCCTTCTCCTTCCCTATACCTATACCTATACTATTCCCTATACCCCCAGCCTCACAACATACCCCAATTGGGGATGCCATAGTCTTACTGGCTCCAGACGGTTGGCACTCATACAATATTTATATGCAATCTCTCAGTATTTTCTTAAATGGAAATATTTTAAGATTGTTTAAAACGGAAGCCTTTCAAACATGTAAGCTTTTTTTTCCAAATTCTGTGTCATCAATGTGAATCGTTGGGGTACTTAGCCCGGGCCCGCTCCGAGTTTGTGGCCCTGTGAAAAATGTTATCTACGAATTAATTTCCGAGTTCTGTGTTCTCAATGCACCTACTATTTTCACAGCATTCCCAAAGCTCGCATTTTATGCCATTTAGTTAAAGAACTTATTTTCTATCGAAGCCTCCTGGGTGGAGCCCTGAGCTGTGGGGGGGACGCTGACCGTTAGATCCGCCCGTGCATTAGAGTGAACCAATATCACTTATTTCCGGAACGTCAGTATCCGTAGTCCTCCGGGCAACGTAGAACGACGAGAAGTTGAGTAACCATGTTCACCAGGGTCATGATCCTCAGCAATGGGGAAACTTTTCCTAATAGGAGTCAAGAAATTAACAAGGGTGAACTTGATAACATTTTGAGCGTTGAAATTCCTTGTTGCAGGAGTGAGACACTCCACCTACCGAGACTCCCGAGGAGTGGCACACTCGTACTTCTTCAGCTGGGAGCACGGCCCCACCCGCAGTCTGGAGGTGGACTGGCTGGACGCGAGGAACATCTGCAGGAGACATTGCATGGACTCCGTCTCCCTTGAGACTCCCCAGGTAAGACTATATTTAATTTTAAATTAATTATATTTCTATTAATGGCAATCCGAATACTTAATTTCTTATCAAACTATATTAAAAATATGATTGCTTAGGTAGATACCCACTAAAAAAGTACAGTAATCAGTAGGTATCAAATTTGAAAGCGGTATCTTAAATATTACATAAATTTGAGTTTCAATTTGGTGGTTGGGAATGGGTACTGCCGCCCCGGGAACCTTTATTGGATAACCAACACTTCTGCCATAGGTCACCCCAAGTGGTTCGCTACATTTGGTGATTTAGCAGGAGTGCCCAGGTTCATGGGGTGAGGTTTGTCTTGGAGGCGGATAACCAGGACATACTGAACCCCAGATTGCTACCCACCCCTTAAACCCTTTTCCTTCCCAGAACTCTCATCTCCCTCCTTTCCTTAAAAAAAACCCTCCACACAGCTTCCCCAAAGATGTCATAGGCCCTGAGGGAAATTATTTTCCTCAGGGCTTCCTGTGTGGAGCTCATGTAAAAAAAAAACTGTAAACATCGCCGTTTCGCGCAGTTTGCCGTTGCTCCGTTTCTTTCCCATGATTCGTGACTCGGTTCGCGGTAATACCTACCTATACATACGCGCACTGTGTATACGCAGCATAACATTGTAGGTAGGGATGTGACTTTTACATAAATAATCGATTCTTTTTCTTAGCATGAAAAATCTATTTATAAATAATCGATATTTTTTGAAAATTTGTTATAATAATCGATTTTTCCCCAAATTTGTCAAATTAAAATAAATGCGTAAAATATCTTTAATCACAGTTTTATTAATTAAAAAATATTCAACAGAAATTATAAATTTTAAAATAATCAACAGAAATTAAAATTTGTTTTTAATAATCAACACAAATTAAAAATTGTTCATTATCTAGTGACAAGTTTGATTAGAATCTTCAACTAAACAGCTTTCAAAGCACAAAGGAAATGTCATCGTAGACGCACAGATGGCGTTAATGTCATGTTTTGTTTATAAACATCATATAGGTTCGCGATCCGGATTCCGGACTAATGACTAAGCGTAGCAGGGCTGCGAATGAAAGAATCGGCAGTGTAAAAAAAAATCGATTACTAATTAATCCCTTCATAAAATCGATTTTTGTTGGAGAAAAATCGATTTTTCTCTTAATCGATTATTTTTTCACATCCCCAATGGTAGGTACAAAATTTGCGCGATCATAGACAACACCCAAATAGAAAAAGTACTTAAAGTATAATCAAGGGCCTATATAAGGGTTCGAACCGCCCCTCCCCCCATCGACTCAGTATTGCGTAGGAAAAAAATAGTAGGTACTCGTACATTACATTCCTGGAAAATATAACAATATTATTTGTTTATGAATGTGATCCCCCCCCAGGATCGAACCCCCCCCCCCCCATGTTAGAGCTATAGCTACGCCACTGAGTACAAAAATATTACGTACAATGCATTTTTTTTTGTTTCTGTGCATTTCCAATATTATTTTTTTATTATACACATTAATTTATATGTGAAAAACAGCTACGTATCTTTTTTAGATTTTTTTTCCTATATTCCCGCATCTTTCCGTTTTTCCTCATTCATCGTTTTTTTGGTAGGTTCCTTACACATACATAGGACCGCCGCTTCAAGAAAAAATTCCACATGTCATAGATATTTTAATTTTAAATCTATCCCTTTCTAAGGATAGCTTCGCATACTTCATAAATTTTGTTGCAAATTTGTTCATTTTTTTTTTTTTATTTCACCCCCTTCGTCCTTTCGCACATAGATGTATCCGTAGCTTTGAGATCTGAACGTGGTTACTAGGTCCTAATAAAATTGTATGGCATGCTCTTGTACCAAGAAATTCATCGAGCATTTGATGGTACAACCAATTAGGTATTCAAATACTACAATAATTGATGAATATTTTACAGGAAAACGAGTTCATCAAGCAACGCATCGCCCGCGCCGATGTGCGCTTCATCTGGACATCTGGCCGCAAATGCAACTTCGCCGGCTGCGACCGCGCTGATCTGCAGCCCCCCAACGTCAACGGCTGGTTCTGGTCGGGCTCCGGCGCCAAGATTGGCCCTACCACCCAGAGGAACACCGGCGACTGGAGCTCCACCGGCGGGTACGGTCAGGCGCAGCCCGATAACCGCGAGGCCGCCATGGTAACTATATAAAAAATTAATAAATCTTTACTTTGTCCCATATTTGGTAAGTTTGCAACGTAATAAACGTAAATTTTACCCCATATGAGGGAGCTTTGCACGTATTGGGTTACTTTGCACATATTGGGTAAGTTTGAACCACGGGGGAAACTTCGCCCGATAGGTAAATTTCCCCATAAGAAAAAACTTAACACGTATTGAATAACTTGTGCATGAGGGGTAAAGGGGTTACTCTGTCCCCTACGGGGTAATTTTGCAAAGTAATTGGTAACTTTGCACAATTTTTGGTTTTAAAATGTCTCAAAAAAAACCTAAATAAATAATTTTTTTAAAAGGGTTTTCAGAAAACCGATAAATAAGGATACATTCACAAAATGGTACCGGGACAACACAGAATAATACAACTTCAACACCTCCTTTGAATGTTCATTAAGTGATGAAAAAAGGTTAGATAGATTATCCGTACGTACCCATACTACGTGACCAACTTTTTGTAATTTTTAACCCCCCCTCCGGTGATCAAAAATCTAAGGACCCCGCCGCTCATTTGTACCAAGCGTGGTATTTTGAAGACCCCCCCTCCGAACAGGTCACGTAGTACGTTCCCTTAGGTAGGTACATTAAGTTAAGTTATGGCCTATTTTTCAAAAAAACGTTTCATAACTTTTTAAAGGGGTGTTGAAGTTGCATGATTCTGGATTGTCATGGAACCCACAAAATATAATACTTTTGTAACTTTTTGTATGTAATCTTTTGATTTGTTATAATAATTATGTAGTATCCTTAAAACTCAGGTAAACTTCCATTTTCACCAAAGGCAGCAAATGAAATTAAGAAACATTGAGTTAATGCCTCTTCATTATTTTAATTTATTATTCTTCCAGGGTAACGAAGAGTCCTGTCTGTCCATCCTGAACAACTTCTACAACGATGGTCTGAAATGGCACGACGTGGCCTGCCACCACGTCAAGCCCTTCGTCTGCGAGGATAGTGATGAGCTCCTTAATTTTGTGCGCTCCCGGAACCCGGGAATCCGTCTCTAGGGCCTGCCGCCTTCCAACATCCCCCCACCCAAACATATTTATTAACTTTAATCATTAACTAAATTAGGAAGAAAAACTAGGAGCAAATTAATTTGAAATTAAGTTCTTACCTGTCTGAAAAGAGGAACAATTTTTTTTGATATTAAGTACTTATCCAAAAAAGGAGGCAAATTTACTTTAAATATGGTACTTACCTAAAAGGAGGAACAAATATTATTTGAAATCAAGTACCTAATTACCTGTAAGGATTTGAAAAGAAATAACAAAATACGAGTAGTACCTACTTAAAACTTTTATTTTTTCAAATTTATTAAAATATTATTTTCTGATCATTGACCAAAAATTGACCAATTTTATGATAATATCAACTTCTACAGTTCGAAAGCCATAATTTATCCAAAGGTGTTGGATGTAATAATTTTGTAATGTCAGTTTTAACTCGGGATATTATATTTCTGGTAGGATTTAGTTGCTAAATGTTATTGTAAACAAAAGGAGCGTAATAGAAGCTGAAAATCATTTGTGAATAAACCCATTCCATTTTAAACTTATGAATATAAATATCTAGTGTAAATTTTATATTTAATTAGTTTGGACAATAAAAATATTTAAAACATTAATTTGGAGTTTTTTTAATCTACTTACCTAATTACATATTTTGCTGAAATTGCCTCACACAATGCGTTAATTTATCCCAACTAATCTTATTTTATTTGTTCATATGAAGATACTTTATGATGTGTCATTATAATTTAAAATAAAACAATAACTTTGTAAACACCACTTTTATTTTTTATACTTTATGCCGACCGGGTTTCGCTACAACTGTATCTTCTTCAGGACAGTATAATACTCTACTAAAATTAAGTTACATGTGTTATAGATAACTAATATACGATGTAAAACAAAATGGATTGGACTCAAGTGAAGGAGGAAGTAGGCATAAATGTAGAGTGCAGATGGAGAATTGGGAAGGCAAAGGGAATGTTCTTTGTTAGGGAACATCCTTAGAATTAGATTTTAATTTATTTGATTATTTTAATACGCACCAGATTTAAATGTCCGGGTTAAACCCTTTCACACACTTCCCAAATGATCATCTGGTCAATCCACGTTATGCAATTGCACTATATAAGTATTATAATTACAAAACAATACAAGAACAACATGTCAACCTACCAGAGACCATATGGGAAATAATTCACGGACTCCAGATATTTTCATATCAGAGGGTTCGGCTCTGTGGAATTCCTAATTGAACCTATAAATCCTACTGATCCCTCAATATAAATATTTAAAAAATCTTTTGTAATCCTACATGTATTTAAAATTACCGATTTTTGCATTTTTATATATAAATTCTTTGACAAATCTAATATGCCTAAATTTTGAATCAGAGACCTAGGTATAATGCCAGTAGCCGAAATAACAAATGGTAATATTTTTATAGTCCGAAAATGCCAAATTCTTTTAATCTCATTTCCTAAATCTGTGTATTTTCTAATTTTTTCAGAAACAGTTTTTTGAATATTACAGGAATTTGGAATAGCTACATCAATGATATAAGTTATTTTTTTAATTTTGTCATGTAAAACTATATCAGGTCTATTATAACTAATTTTTCTGTCTGTTAGTATAGTTTTATAATAATATATTTTATAAAATTCATTTTCTGAATGAATTTGGTTTTTTACGCACCAGATTTAAATGTCCGGGTTTAATTTTCCCCACAGGAAAAACTAAACCCTTTCACACACTTCCCAAATGATCATCTGGTCAATCCACGTTATGCAATTGCACTATATGTATTAAAATTACAAAACAATACAAGAACAACATGTCAACCTACCAGAGACCAGATGGGAAAATAATTCACCGACTCCAGATATTTTCATATCAGAGGGTTCGGCTCTGTGGAATTCCTAATTGAACCTATAAATCCTACTGATCCCTCAATATAAATATTTAAAAAATCTTTTGTAATCCTACATGTATTTAAAATTACCGATTTTTGCATTTTTATGTATAAATTCTTTGACAAATACGCCTAAATTTTGAATCAGAGACCTAGGTATAATGCCAGTAGCCGAAATAACAAATGGTAATATTTTTATATTCCGAGAATGCCAAATTCTTTTAATCTCATTTCCTAAATCTGTGTATTTTCTAATTTTTTCAGAAACAGTTTTTTGAATATTACAGGAATTTGGAATAGCTACATCAATGATATAAGTTATTTTTTTAATTTTGTCATGTAAAACTATATCAGGTCTATTATGACTAATTGTTCTGTCTGTTAGTATAGTTTTATCATAATATATTTTATAAAATTCGTTTTCTAAAAATGAATTTGGTTCATATTCATAATATGGTACTATATAACGGCAGTCAATCAAGTTATGTTTAATTACCAAACTTTGGTGGATTATTTTTAAAACCTGATTGTGCCTAAATGTATACTCGGACGGCGCTAATATAGAACATCCCGATATAATATGTTCTATAGTTTCCGGAAAAGCCAAACATTTTCTACATAAATCATCAATTTGATTTATATCTTTGATTATATGCTTCCTATAATTTTTAGTATTAATGACTCTATCTTGAATGGCAAGCATAAATCCTTCTATTTCTGCGCTCAACTCTCCAATACTCAACCATTTGTTTGACGAAAGTTTGTCAACATACGTTTGGTTGAGATAATTGAAGTGTTTTGCATGAATAATGTTATTTGACCAGGAATCTAATAATTCCTGGTTAGTATTTATAAGAATGTTGGCATTCTCGTCATATAAATTTAAAGGTGTAATGTTTCTATCTGCCTTACAAATTATTTTGTGCATTTCTGAGCTATTAGCTTTCCTATGGAAAAAATTTCTAAGCATTTCTACCTGATTGTGTTTCAAAGATGTTATTTTGACTACACCTCTACCTCCTAAATTTCTAGGTAAATTAATTCGTTCTATAGCTGAATTTGGATGATGGCAATTAAACTTTGTTAACGTAGTTCTAATTAATCGTTCTAAACTATCTAAATCTGTATTGGACCATTTAATTATGCCAAATGAGTACGTTAATAAAGGTATTGCCCAAGTATTTATTGCTTTTACTAAATTTTTAGCAGATAGATTGCATTTTAAAATTTTTCTGATCCTAGTTTGAAATTTAATCCTAATATCATTTTTAATACTAGTGTGATCTAATCTATTCGATTGCGGGTATCCTAAATATTTATAAACCTCATCCCCTTTCATACTTTTAATATTGAAATTTCTAAATATACCCTCGTCTCCATCTACAATTTTGCCTTTCTCTATATGGATCGTTTTACATTTATCTAAACCAAAAGTCATTTTAATATCATCTGAAAAGATTTTAACTACCTTAATCATTTTTTCTAAATTTGATTCAGAATTTGAAAATAATTTTATATCATCCATATATAATAGATGTGAAACTATACTACTCTCTCTTGTATTACCCTTAATTTTTATTCCAAACTTGCTTTTAATTAACATTTTAGACATAGGATTCAATGCTAAGCAAAACCAAAGAGGACTCAATGAGTCTCCTTGAAAAATCCCTCTTTTTAATTAATTATTATTAATTATTATTATTAATTACCTTATTATTATTATTATACTTGAGAAGTCCAGCCCATATGTAAGGGAACGTACCCATACTACGTGACCAATTTTTTGCAATTTTTAACCCCCCCCCCCCCCCCCCCCCGGTGACCAAAAACCTAAGCAATCCGCCGCTCATTTGTATGGAGCGTGACATTTTGAAGACCCCCCCCCCCCCCCCTAAACGTGTCACGTAGTATGGGAATGTTCCCTAACAATTCTAGTAGAGTATTATACTGCCCTGAACAAGCTACGGTTGTAGCGAAACCCGGTCGGCATAAAGAGTATAAAAAATCAATGTGGTGTTTACAAATTTATTGTTTTATTTTAAATTAATCTTATTTTAGTTTTATCCGGGATAAAATTAAATGAAACACTTATTGCAACAAAAATAATGCTTTATTTGTTCTAATATCATCAATATACATCCAAACAAGAATTTCATTAGAATTTTTTAAAATCCATAAATGTTTTAAAAACATTAAATGGTATACTGACTAGAAAACCAATACCTACCAACGCGTGAATTGAATGCCTAACAAACATTATTTTAATGGAAATGATTTGACAACTGCAGTCCTTAAAGATATTTCAATATAAATAAAAGATTAATTTCGTTTAGACAAATTATAACTAACTTTTTGATAAATTTAATAATAGTGTAAGATCCCGATATAAAACGACCACCACCGAGATGTTTATTTGATGAAACATATTTTATATTTAATTTAATATGTCAATAAATATATTGCATATGGGTTGCCTAACAAATTTTAGTCCAGGGTATGATTAATTAATAATTTAAATATATATATTTTTTAAACATTTCACCGGTTTGAGTGAATGTGTGCGACTGAGAGGTCCCAACCAACCATCCCATGCGATAGAAGAGGACACAGCATAGCAGCTGTTTGAAGTCCGTCCATAAAGAAAGAGAGTGCGCATGCTATTTGTTCTTGAAAATGAAAAGGATAGCGATAGACTCGTATACGCTGTGCATCATTTTGGAGTAGTTTATTATTAAAATAGAGGAATAGTTATTAAAAAAAAAAATTTAATCAATTAATTATTTATGTGTGTATATTTTGATACCACCATGTTCATAATGAAATAATCTTTGATTTTAATTCAATAATCAGACCGGTGCAAAATGCTAGTATCGATTTACCTGTTTATACCTACCTGTTTAAAAAAATATATTTTTTAAATTATTAATTAATCATACCCTGGACTAAAATTTGTAAGGCAACTCATATGCAATATATTTATTGACATATTAAATTAAATATAAAATACGTTTCATCAAATATGTAAACATCTCGGTGATGGTTGTTTTATATCGGGATCCTATACTATAATAATAGTTGATTCGAAACCCTAATATATAGTCTCAATATGACATAAAAATTGAATCTAAAATGTAAAATTATATTGATTGTAAATATTCTAACTCTTGGGATAGTAATTCTCATTATTTACATGGCACTATATCAGTCTTCTCGCAAATAAGAAGGTTAATACAATACTAAGTTTATTACCCTGGTTCATGTAAACATTTATAGAATTTAAGAGCAGCATTTACTTCACGTCAATCAATAGATAATTCATTTTAAATTACCTACCCAATACCTAGTGTAGGTAAGTCGATCGTCCAGTTGATTAGTCAGGCATCTCCAAATATTAAGTTTTGAGATAATAAGCAAAGCAATATTTGAATGCTCACCATAAATCAAATATTATTTACATGTGCCTGTGTTTTATATATTAAATACTAGCTGACCCGGTCATGCGTTGCTGTGGCTATTGAAACACAACACCATCTATTGGTTCATTACCCAACCTTTATAACCACCGCCATCTGTTAATTTGCATACAAATCAAATCCACACTGCCCGCCTGCCAGCCCGCTCTCTACCACATACAGACATTTTTCTTTATATTTCAACCAATTTACACAAAACCTTGACAAATTATATACCTAAACCTTCCTCATGAATCACTCTATCTATTGGTGAAAACCGCATGTAAATCTGTTCAGCAGTTTTTGAGTTTACCGCGAACAGACAGACAGACAGACGCAGCGGAGGACTTTAATATATAATATGTAGAGATGCTATATAAAAACTCCGGTAGGCATAACTGATCGATACAATAGTGTAACATTTTGAAACATCCATCATGTTTATGAGTAATCTGACTATTGTACCAGATAGAGGGTATACTTTTCAATTTTCAAATTTCGATTTTTCGGAGATCAACTGCCTAATCAACTGGACGATCCGTTGTATTTGAATTAGGGAATCAGATCAAGGAATAAAGTGATGCCTTTTATACTACTTAATCTAACGACAGATATAAGTACATCGATTAGTTGCAACACAAACAATCTGCTGAAATGGGACAGTCAACACAGAAGTGGCGTAATCCACAGAAATACTTGAAGTTATCAATTTGAAGGGGTTTTTCAGTGACATGTATCAAAAAGAAGTAGCTTTTTCAAAATATTCTTCACCACAAAAGTCCTATTTTAAAACATTAAGGTTAAACATCACGTACGTTATAATCTACGCATTCACAATAGCACCAATCAAATTATTATAGGTTTTTAATACTTTTTGCACGTTACGCTTTAAAATATTAAGGTGAATTAATTGTTTGCGCCCGTACATATTTAATATGAATACAAATAAATAGTTTTGTCCATAAACCAACTCACATCTTTCAAGAAAGGCTGACAAATACAATATTGGATTGAGTCTAACTAACTAACTAACCATCACGCCGTTTCTCCGCAGGGGTAGGCAGAGAGGACGAACCGCCAAACAACTCGGTCTTGGCACACACTCTTTGCCTCACTCACATTCATACATTCTCTTCTATTATTCTGACTTTTGACATGACCCGACTCAAGTATCTGATTCACTTGATCGTGCCATGTCTTCCTCGGGCGTCCCCGACTTTTTCTACCATTCACATTCGCGTCGTATATTCTTCTTACACTACTTCCTTCATTCATTGGATTGAGTCACCCATACAAAATTGGATTTGTCAGCCTTTCGTGTAAGATTTGGGTTTGTTTATGAACAATATGTAATTTATCTAGTTCATATTAAATGTGTACGGGTGCAAACAATTAATTCACCTTGATATTTTAAAGCATTACATGCAAAAAGTGTTAAAAACCTACAATAATTTATTTGGCGCCATCCGTGAATGCGTAGATTATAACGTATGTTACGTTTAACCTTAAACATGTTTATCTCAGCTTACATTCTTGGACTTACACCACTTCTGTCCCGGCCACCTCAAATATCTCTTTCTGTATAATTGTAGATACCCATCGGTCAGTAAGAATTTATTTTTTACTGAAAAATTTAACACAACTATTAAACAATAGTAATTAAAATAACAATATGCTCAAACCAGTCTATTCTCCAGAGGTGTGTTTATTAAAATTTGCATTTTTTGTTTTTGTTGCTTTGAGTGATGTTGAGAAAAATGGCAAATAATGCAATTTTAATAATTTATTCAATGTGAGAAAAACATTTTCATTTGTTTCATTATTGAGTTATTACCATTTTCAGACTGGTACAATAATAAACACAGAAAGCAGTTCCCAAACTTGAAATAAATACAAATTTATTGGAATTTTTCGTACTATGTATAAAGGAATGCAGCCAAGCGTGTTTTCAGAAAAAAATATTAAAGTCTGAATAAAATATTTCTGACGAGGAGACTCTTCCATACTTTAGCTGAAAATAACACAAAATTAATTCAACATGTAACTAGAAACTCTACTAGAAACCCAACCTCATGTTGTATTACTAATAAATTAACCAGCTCAAGTAAATAAAAAAGAATTTCTTGTTAACTTTTATTATTATAAAGTTTAGATTTATTCAGTGTTTAACAATTTGGATAAAGGCGATGTTCTTCTTATTTCTCAATCGGAATATATCTCTCTACTAACTCGGCAGCCTAAAACATGTTACATCGTATTCTCTCTACAATTCTATGAAAAAATAGGTTTCCAGTCCAGAATAAGTTACATATATACAAGTGGAAACAATACAAAATACAAGTCTCCAGGGACGGCTTGTAATACACTTATTACAATATAATTAAATTATGTACTCGTCTGTTTAATTGATTTTATAATGCCGCTGCATTATAAAGTGACAATTAGATGTGTGACATAAAGGCCAATTCGTACAGGCAAAGTCAAGGTAAATTCACAGTGCAATAAAAAATAGTCCAAAATATCAACAATTCCATTGATACAGTATAATTTATCCAGAGATCAATAACTCCTAATCGTAAGGTAGAATTATCGACAATGGAGTAGTGTATTCTGATACGGTGGCGGATTTACGCATAAAGTAGAATTCGGATATAATGACTTCGCTTATAACGGCTTACCGTTTTTAGCGACGACAATGTAAACTCAAGTTAGGTTTCATATTTCAGTACTAGGAAAACATATCTGTTTAGTATGACTCCGTTTTAAGCCACCAACTGCTTTAAGGGACCTATTTTAATGATAATTCATCTGGTTAGAACGACGTGCTGTGTTTTGTTTACAAAACCTATGCACCAATACCTCGCCGCCCCGCGCCTCGCCTACTCCCCGCGCCCGGCTACTCCCCGCGCGCTAGCACCTATCCTTATTAGCATGTGTAAATTTATTTATCATCTGTTATAACTAGATTAAAAGCTCGACACAATGAGTTCCGTGAAGCGAAAGTGTTTTTCAATTGAAGAAAAAAGAGCTATATTACATAGTTTAGAAGTCAGTGAATCAAATGTAACCCTCACGAAGGAGTTCGGTGTGTCTCATGTAAAAACAAGCTTAAATTATCCGGCCGTTTTGTGCATCGTCCGGTTAGTACAACAAAGTAAGGTCGGCCCCTTGAGGGTCGTTAAATCCGGATTCTACTGTATTTACAACAATTGCAGATCACTGGGAAAGTGGAAATGTCTTTGTCTCATTGAGACAAAGTTTAAAATCCTGCAAAGGTTAAAGGTGTCCTGCACTGTAAATATGCCACTGTTCATAGACCACTAACTTATATTTAATTCAAGAATTATTATTCCATTCACCGTAAAAATTGTATTTTAAGTGACGAGAGTAAAGAATATTATTTCTGCGATGAATAATTTTAAGCATAAATTTACAAATTTCTATTGAAAGCGTTATTTTGAACTTTGCAAAAGATCTTATTGTTTTGAAAATTGAATAAAAAGAAGTGAAAATAATTTTTAAGCAAAAAGAAAATTAATCAATCTGTTAACAAATATATACAATGTAAATACTATCTTATAATATGGTTAACAATTTTCAACCTCAATTACTTCACGGCATCGGTATATAATATTTGGTCGATGCTCCATGGAGTATAAAGCGCTTCAGTCGAGCAATTCTCTACATTTTGTGAGATAGATCTCCTGTCAGATTTGTGTGATTTTCCTTGGCTATTATTTGTTTTTTCTATGGGCCGATGTCAGAATTTCAGCTGTGAATTTAGGTTGTTTTAAACACGAATACCTGCAAGTATGCATGAATATTTATTCATTTAACAGCCAAAGATAATCACACAAATCTGAAAGGAGTTATCGCCCGAGATTTATCTTTATCTCACAAAAGATAGAGAGTCGATCGGCTGATAGAATTTATTCGTAAAAACTGCTTAACCATCACGTTAGTTACATGTAAATAAATATATAAAAGTATCTACTACATTCGAATGATCAGCAACTAGCTGTAATAATTATTTTAGTCTTTGGCCGTTGTGCAAATGCTTGTGTGCTTTTGGTGTGAAGCATAACAAAGCGTAAATTGAATGCAACGTATTTAATTTACGGTGGTTCTTAACCCGTTCACTGCTCACCGCATCATATGATGTACAAATTATCCATATCCGCTAGCAAAAGTTTATGCATTGAACACGGACTAAGAACCACAGCATTAGAATAATAACAATAAGAGAAGAGAGCATGAAAAGATGTTTTAAATTGCCAGCATTTTCTATTCAGTAAACTGAATATCTTTGTTAAAATCATCTCATTGCATTTCCAACAATATATCCTAATTTCTCCGCTGACTGATTGAGTATGTACGTCGTACACATACCAATAGAATTGACCATTCTCTATAACCACTTGAGCGATGGTTACCCAAATGTAGGTGATTTTTATGAATACAAATTCAAAGATTTTTGAAATTATTTTATAGAATCTAAAAATATGGGATAAACGGTTTAATCTAGATGGATTCATCGGCTTTAATCCTTAGTAAGCATTTCAAATGTTTCCGTATTAATATTTGGAGGTATGATATCATCGCAGGAAACCAATACTGCTGTAACCGCCACTACCTACGAAAATACTTTTGAGGATTTTGAGGTGCACATCAGTTAAAAAACGTATTGTTGACAAAACAACTAGTTTTTCCAACGTCGTATAGTTCTTATTTATCATCGTAGAGTCACGGGACCCAGATAGATCGACGCAGAACAAAAAACCTGCAAAACAGTGTTCATAAAGTATTTTCGTAGGCAGTGGCGGTTACAGCAGTATTGCTTTCTTGCAGACGATATTAATTAAATCGAATGGCCTGAAATGGTCCAAAAACTGAACACTCATCGCTCTAGTGGCTAAACTTAACTTGTCACATCTTCAATAATAATTTTATTATTGCTCAGATGTTTACAGATCAAACAATTCATCCGAATCAATCCGAATGAAAACCCATTCTACTCTATTATAGCTCTATCTTACATCCTAAACATTCAACAACTTTCTAAAATAGCTTTTCAAAGTCGCCATTCAATTTGTCCATTCCTCCCGCTAGCGATATCCAATTTCTAGCAATCATAGATAAACATAATCCAATGGCACAAATCATATGTTGTTATCACACCTTATCACTAACCAATTGAATACTTGGCACTAAAACTCCGTTATGCATTTCAAATGGTGATTACTGATTACTTATAAAAATTTCATAAAACCATATTTAAATGAAATAGTTTATAACCTTAAGTTTGGTAAAATGAAATCCTTTCTACTAAATAACCCGATGAGAGAAAAAATATGTCATCAGTTTTGAGGTTTTCATTTTATAGAATTCACAAATGGAGGGTTTCAAATGTTTGCTAGATTGTATCTACTGACCTATTCGAGTGCTTTCAGCAAAGGTCTCAAACATCTGTACTTAATACAAAATAAACTTAAAAGGTAAGTACAACATAAACGGTACAAATAAAAGAATATGAAATAATGAGGGACTAATATATAAAATAAATCTTGTAAAAGTGTTGGTTCTTCCCTGGTTAATTTAACAAATGAAATATTTCAAAAGGAATCATTTGTGTTTTTTCATTTGTTTGAACTCTTTATTTAATTTGTGAAACATCAAATTTTTTTAAATGACCTTTTGGTTAACTTTTTTTTAAAGCCGGCTATACTGACTAAAATACAAAATTTGATACTTTTTCATGTGAGCAATGTTTTATTGATTCATCATAAATTTCATGAAAAATATTTTCTATTTACAATTTTAATTACATAAATATTTTGACTATGTTTGCAAGCCACAAGGATACATTGAGCTTTGTTACTATGTAGTTCATCCGGTTTCAATTCATTAGACATTTAAATGTCTAGAAAAAGAAATTATCTCTATTAATAATAGTTCTCTTGGGTAGAAATGGGAACACTTTTATCTATGCACCATTCAACAAAATGTACATCATTTATTGAACAGTTTGTAATTCAATCTGCAATAACATAACATATTTACATTGTCAATGGGATATTTGATGCACCCTGGTTTAGGAAAACAATAAACATTCTCATCTTGAGATTACACTTGTAGTCTTAAGATCTATGGTGGATATTTAGTTAGAAAACAATTTTGAGTAAAGGTTTAATTGTACTTATATCACTTCTGTCTCAACAGCGTATATGTATTTATATTTAATTTTATTATCTAATGCAATTGCATTACTAATAAATGGGAAAACAATATATTCAAACTTCGTCAGCATTTTCCGAGGTATTAAATTTTTCACAAGTGATATGATTTCACCACATGTACTAATTATTAAAAAAAATCATGTTCTCTTATTTTAATAAATCTTATAATCTTAATATTTCATCATTGCACTGGTAATAGTTGTTATATATTTTTGTGTTAGAATATATATAAAATTGTAACATCATATTCTGTGACGAAATAGAAAGCAACTATCTAAATCACAAAAAGAAATTAAATTTCTATTATAAGAGTAATGCATAAGTTGTTAACCCAAATTACCAGCGCAAAGACGATTTAGAAATAATTTTTTAAAATTATAACTCGAGATTTTGCATCCAAGAAAATTGGCTCATGTTGCAAATAAATTAAACTGTCTAGCTTTTTAATTGAGTTATAAAATTAAAACAGCTATGTTAAAAGTATGCAATGAGTCTGAAAATGTACAAATTGATAATAAATATTGTGTATGCATAAAAACCATTGTTACTACAAAATATTGTAATAGATATTAAAGAAAATAATGAATGATACAAAAATAAAACTATTCGCACATGAAATATAAAAAGAAAAATGAAAATAAGTACCTTAAATTTCTACGAATTGTGAAAAGCTACCATAAAACAAAATTTGACACAGTTTTCGATTTAATATTACAGTCCGGGGTTGCAACATAAAAATGTTTCCCCTTTCTGAATTAACCAGAAGTTAACCAACTGACCACAGAAATGTTTACGAATAATTTGCAATTCCGTCAATAATAAAAGTAATGCAAGCAAAGTGATCTAAAGAACTCTACTTTACCGACTTTACAGAAAAAATAATAAGTTTATTATAGAGCTTTCCGAAATATCAAATTGCAGGTTAGATATTGCAAATATGTTAATACATGTAATGAAATTATGAGAGAATAACCACTGCAGTCAACCCCTCAGGGAGAAAGTGTTGGGACACAATGGGTTAACTTCCATATACTTATTTTTTCTTAATAGTTATGTACCTGCATAAAAAAAATCACCCCAACAGAAAGAACTTCAAAATCAGTTCATTAAGCATAATTCGTATATTTTATTGAAATTACATTTTATATCTTTTTCAGTCATACTTCCATAAGAATTGAAAAGCGTTGGAGGTAACTAACCTCAATTTTAAAATAAATTTTGCAGACTTCTTTATAAATCTTCACAGTTGATTATGAATTATTTTACTTACATATAGAGAATATGTCTTTAATTGTATAATGACAATATAATATTCTATTCAACCGGCTGGTGAATTGGAATGTCAAAATGAATACCGTTTGGTCAAAGGAGAATTCTGTTCAAAACTAATAATAATGATTTACTACCAATATTGATGAATTATATTTTTAAACATCAAAAGGCTTTCCCTTAGCCGAATTGTGGCATCCCAGGGACAGCACATACAAAATGATTATAACCTAATGTAGCAGGGAGCTTTTAACCTATTGAACGTTGGATGGTATTTCGTAAAATGTCCGCAAATTTCATAGAATTATTTTTTAAATAATTCAGAGTAGTTACAATAATCAAATAGTACCTAGGTCCTAGATTGATATTTGCGCAAGCGATTCTGACCATGTCCTTCATAGAGTTTCTTTATACATAAGGGTTAAAATCGCATTTAAAAAAAACAAAGATTTTTTTGATATTGATGAAATTTTCGTGATAGATGAAGGGTTAAAATAACAAATATTTATTGAAGTAACTAATACTGCTAAATATTTGCCGTTGTCAAAAACTTCATAAAAAATTTGAATAACATCATATTTACTGACATTTTTGTCTTTCAGTTCAAAATTTTGAAGTAAATAAAAAAGTCAAAAGTCCCGCTAAAGTTAGTGGAAGTTTGGAAACTACTTTCTTTATTACGAAAAACAAATTGAAGCTGAGAATGAACAGATTAGTTAGGTATTCGTTGCCATAAATATTTTCAATGATTTTTATTTTCTATTTTTATAAGTAGTCAAAGTAAAAAAAAATTGATCAGGGTCAAGATATACAAAACAGGCATCTTAAATGCATGCTCTTAATATGTACTCAACAATGACGGATTAACAAAATTTTAAAGATCGGAAAGTCAACAATCTGACTCGTACATTATCAATCCCTTGATGTTCCCTGGTGTGGAAAATATTGCAAAACAATGTAATTAATAATAATACTGCTTAATTTCATCTTAGAAATACACACCTACGCAATAACTGGAAAATTGTGCAAATTCTCAAAATCCACGCTTATGACACAATCAGACAACATAGTAGCAAACTTCAACACCCACGGGTAGTACCAAACTACCCCTACTTACAACTAACCCACCTAACAATGCTCTTACAGCCTCGCTGCAAACTGATTAAAATTGTTTTCATATAATGCAAACAATTGTTATGAACGAATCGTGGTCGTCAAACAAACACAAGGCATTCTTACAACCGTGCTGCAAAGTGATTTAATACTTGCAATCTTAATACAACAATTGGAATTGTAAGAAATGAATCACGCTTGTCAAACAACATAAGGCATTCTTACAGCTCCGCTGCAAAATGATTTAATACATTTGCATATCGTAATACAAACAATTGTTAGCTTAACGAATCACACTCGTCAAACATATAACAATGTATTCTTACAGGCCTGCTGCAAACTGATTGATTACGTTTGCACATCATGCTAGTCAAACAAGCGCAGCCCTGCTGCAAATTGATTAAAAAATTTTGCACATCGTAATACAAACAATTGTTAGCCTAACGAATCACACTCTTCAAACAGCAAGGCATTGTAACGGGTTAATCGATTGAAAGCTTTCACCGGAGATTATTAATATCACATCATCAAACAGGCCGGCAGATTCACGACGACTGTGTGTTGGGCGCGTTGCAGCACTTCTGCTTGATGTGGTCGTCCTCGTTCAGGTACTCGTTGTGATGCCTCAGCTGGTTGTTCTTGCACTTGAGGCCGGGGGCCTGGGGCGCCTTGAGCTTGTGGTTAGACAAAACGAGGCTGCCGGTGAGGGCCACGATGGCGCGGTCGAGCCACGTCACGGGATTCGGGTAGATGGAGCCACCCTCGTAGAAGCCGAGGTGGCCTCCGTGCGCCACTTCTACGAAGCACATTTTTTCTTGCGAGCCTGCGGATAAAATGAAATGGAGCGGTAAAAATTTGATTGCAGATAAACTGAAGAAATACATTCAACAAAAATTTTGATATAAACATCTTATTATGTAGGTACTTTAGGTATTGAAGTAAACATTAAAAAGTGTAATTCAGCTCTTAACATTATGACTAAAACAAGAATAAATTAATTAAGTTATACATACCCTGAATGGGTATAGGAACATTTGATTAATTAGTACAGATAACGGATCAGCATAATTGTAAGAATGAGAACTTTTCTGACGACTTCACAGAATAAAGGGTGATTTATCATAGACTTATTGAAGTATAAATCTGTAAAGTAAACACTAGCCAAACACGACAGAAAGATGGGATTGGTATAGAATAACTACCACAGTATCTCCGATAAAGAGACGGTCTTGGTACTCAATAGGATAAAACAAAAATTCATACTAAGATGAGTTAAATAATATATGTATTGTATCAAAATGGAAATACATCTTAATCCCTTGTTTGCCGCTCGTGCACCGGTGTGTCATGAGATTTTACACACGATTTTGACCCTTATGTATAAAGAAAGTGTATGAAGAACACGGTCAGAATCGCTTGCTCTATTATCGCCCTTTACCATAGCGAAACCTGCAATGCGCCTAGTCACTCCAAATAATTTATATTAATAATTTACCGGAGCGCGGGAATGTGCGCAGTTCTTGCGCATGCGCGGGAAAAATATGTTTATCTATGATTTTGACCCTTCTATGTACAAAATTTGTAAAGGACAGTGTCAGAATCGCTGGACACGAAGTGTCATTTCTGCCGCCGGGTGCCGCGTCGTAATTGGTGGTGCTTTTTGCTGGCCTACCCTGGCAAACAAGAGGTTTTAAGTAATCTCCAGACATTGGTCCGATTGGTTCATTTTATAAGCCGAATTATGCCACTTGATAAAACAATAATTAGTGGCTCCTGTAAAGATAAACTTTGGATGACTCACTTGCAAATTCTCTAATGGGGTCCAGCAGGTGGTCTGGAACCAGAGGGTCATCTCTGGCATTGATGAACACCATGGGGGTCTGGATATTCTCCAGGTAATTTATACTGGAACTCCAGTGGTACAGGTCTGTCACAGTTTTAAAGTTGAAGATTTTCCTGGAAATGTAAAAAAAAATTATAACCTAAAAATAGAAAAACGTGACCACACGACAAACGGAATTAATTAATATTGTAGAATTAACAGCTTAATTAACCTCTTAAAAGCCAGCATATATGGATACGTTTAAAAAAACATTTTTCTGAATATAATTAAACTAACTAACTAATTAACCATCACGTCCCCCAGAGAGTCTTAGAATTTGCTGAAATAATGGTAAAGAATTGCTGGACAATCAGGGAGTTCAATTCAACAAGTTGCCTCATTTGCTAATTCTAATCAATTTCAAGGATATTATTACGAAGTCCAAAAAAAAATTTGCAAATTTTATTTATTCATTTATTTTCTTTGTTTTACAGTTTTTTAGAGAAAAATGTGTCCTTACTGGAGTACCCCGTTCTAAGGACACATTGTACAAGTTTTCTTGTTTGAAATATAAGTAAATACTAGATGATTTATATATCCCATATGCTTTAATTTGGTGTGTGTGTTTTTTTCTTTCATTTCTGTTGTATATATATATATATATTTTTCTTTTTTTTCTACCACTTTATGTTTTCTTTAATGTTTTAATCCATGTTTTTTATATATATATATTATAAATTGTAGCGGAAACTTCGCTGGTTAATGCAATCATGTAATATGTTACTTTCTTATTAAAATATGTATAACTGTTTGTTTCCTAAATAAACTAAAATAAAAATAAAATAAAATACCTATTTTAAAATATTACAGAGGAAAATTATAAAGTTAAATCTAAAAGAAAAGTACAATACAAGAATTAATCTTTGTTAGGTTGTAAAATTGATGTGTATAATCCATATTTTTATGCTTCTTTTGAAGTCGGTTATTTTTCTAATGGTTTTCATTGCAAGAGGGAGTAAATTAAATAATTTTATAGAGAAGTATTACATATTTCTTTGTCCAAAAGTCGTTTTAGTTTTATTTTTTATTTTTTTTTTATTATAGCGACTACATAAAATTTTTTTACATACAAAATGCAATGTGAAATTAAGTATAAAATATTGTATTTCTTAGTCCTCCTCACTAGGGGGTCCTGCGCCGAGGCGGACTAAAGTTATTTAAATATAGTTCATTTGTCTTCTATGTCGTTTTTAGCGTCTTCGCTAGGGTTTTCTCATTGACCTCTTTAAGCCATATTTTTATTCTTGATTTGTATTCAATTGGATTTTTTATTAGTTTTATGTCTTGGGGAAGGATGTTATGGAGTTTTGTTGCAAAGTATGTATAGTTTCTTTGTCCAAATGTGGTTTTATAGCTTGGAATATTTTTTATATTTTTTGGAGTGTTATGCATACACGCTCTAGTAGAGGATTCATTACTTTTGAAGAGCTTCAATAATATATTTTTGGCATATATTTGTTGTACATTTGGTACGTCAAAGTTATTGAAAATTTCAATTGAAGGCGTTCTAATTGGTACTTTCAATATGGTCTTTATGATTCCTTTTTGATTTGTAGGTTGGTGGGATGTATGTTGTAATGTAGATCTTGTGAATAGGCCCGAGTTTGTCTGTGTAAAGTTATCCTGGTTTTTAAATGCGTACATTAGAATATCTTTTGAATATAATTGTTTCAGTGACATATACGAATGTAAGATAAAAGGCACTTTATTGTTGACCTATTTTCAATCGCTAATATTTCATTTTACACAACTTTACAGAAGACTGGATAAACTTCATTTTCATAGAAGTAATGAAAAACGATTTTTTTTTGTGTTAACCATATTTTTGTATTCTCAATTCATAAGTTTATTGAGATATCGGAGTGGTGTATTCAGAACATCGGAAAATACTGAATTAGAAATGAAAATAACACAAGTGATGTAGTAACAGATGTTTCGCATATTTCTGTAGGCGAAAGGAACGGCGGAAAGACTCAATACTTAGTGTACTCAGAGTCATATTTTCACCAAGATGTCAAGAGTCAGTCACAAGACTCTGAGAGCTTTTTAATATTCTCCACCCACCGAGGCCGAATAGAGTACAGCCTACAGATGTGGGCGCACGATGGATTTTGAAGTGTCACGTGATCAAAAGTCAGTGTCATCGAGCAACAACGGTTTGCAAATGGCGGCATTGTTGTTGATACTCGTTGTTAATGCTGATTTGTGTGTTATTTTGCCACAACCATATTAATTTGAGATTTAGTCCTTAGATGCTGACCAAATATTCATACACTAATTATTGACGTATTCCATTGTTCCTTTCGCAAACAGATTTAGGCAGGTTAATTATTGTTTAGTGTAGGAAATTATGGAAAAGACTAAGGAAAAGATTAAGGAACATAGTGTATACCTGGTGTATGCATCGTCCAGATCAGGCAACGTAGCGGCGGAGATGATGCTCTTCTCCGAGAGCTGGTAACGAGTCTTGATCTCCTCGGACAGCAGCACGTGCTTGTGGCGGGTGATCAGATTGCGGTAATTGTCCGTCATGATGTACAGGTAGACGCGCCTAAAGTTCTGCCAGTGGAGAAGAGACTTCAGTGCTCTACAAATAAATAATAAATTTTATTACAACATGCCTTAATAATTCCATGTCAAAACAGAACATTGCAGAAAAAGAATAAACAAACCTAACCCAGCATAACTTATTCTTTTACCATATTCTGTTTTGTTACTGATCTGTTTTATTTGGTTATCTTAAATAATAATTATGTAGTCAGAAACTAATATTGTGGAGATCTATCAGACTGGAATTAAAGAATAGATCAGAAGAGAAGAGTTGATAGGGAGGTTACATGACAGAACAGAATAGAGTGACAAACCAGCACCCTTTTGAAAATAGATATAAAGTAAAAAAATTATGAAAAAAAAAAAAAAATTGCCTGAAAAACCTAACCTACCCCAGGTAAAATTTTTGTTAATCACTTTTTATGACTTTATGTACCAATCTTCTAAAAGTGTGATTTGTCTGGTTATCGGTGGGAGAATCCTTATGGGAATAGATACTGCAGTAACAAATTATCAATTATGAAACTGTTTTGTGACACCCTTGGTCCTGACGACTTTGTTTTGCTCTCCGCCAATGATGGAGTAGGATTACAAATATGAGTTTTGAAATCCACATGTGGATGCTACCAGCCGCCGCTCGCAGCATTGTGAAAGTGAATTACCGTGTAACACATTCTCACATTCCAAGCTGTAGAAAACGTTTAAATACTGCATCTTTGAAGAATCCACCGTGAAATAGTACAAGGTTATTTAGTTTGCGACTTCTGCCGGGATGACTATCGTATTGCATGAGTCAAACAACTGCCGTACAGTTCACGAATCCGTTGTATACGAGTTATACTGTTTTAATATTATAGAGCTCATTATTGTGGCGGATTCTCCATGCCTCTCCCTCTCGCACCGCTCCTAAGATTCTTCGAAGTACCTTTCTTTCGAAGATGTCCAGCTGTTCCGCTGACTTTGCTGTCAGTGTTCCCGCCTCACATCCATAGGCCAAGACCGTTCTGATAATTGTTTTATACAAGGTTATTTTGGTTTTCCTATGGACGTTTCGGGATTTGAACACTGGCAGCAACGCGAAGTAAGTTTTGTTAGCGGCTGTAATGCGCTTTCTTACTTCTACTGGGTCTTCATTGTCCTGCGTTATGATGGAGCCCAGGTAGGTAAACTCTTCGACCACTTCGAAATTATAATTGTCTTTAAATTTCACTTTATCTTTTATTCTGCGGTGAGGGGTTCTGGTTTGCATCATGATTTTTGTTTTATTTTCATTGATTTGCAAACCCACCTCTCTTGCCGCAGTCTCCAAAGGGTCAAACACTTCTCTTACAGCCTGTAGGGATCTTCCGACAATGTTAAGGTCATCTGCGTAGCCAACTATTTGATTGCTTCTGTAGCAGATGTTTGAGTCGGTACTGATCTTTGTCTTCCTCACGACGTGCTCCAGTACAATATTGAAAAGGGTAGGTGCTAAGCCATCACCTTGTTTCAGCCCCTGGGAGACGTTAAAATCCTCCGTTGTTTCACCTCCTATCCTTACTCGACACCGTGAGCCGACCATTGTTGCTTTTACAAGCTTGACTATTTTGGGCGGTATTCCAAAATTTAGGAGTATTTCATATATTTTCTCCCCATCTATACTGTCGTACGCCTGTTTGAAGTCAACAAGTAGTTGATAAATGTCTATATCGAATTCCCAGCATTTTGTCAGGATTTGTCGAGTAGTGAAGAGTTGATCAGTGGTGGATCTCCCCCTCCTGAAACCTGCCTGATATTCTCCTAGTAAGTTTTCTGAGTAATATTCTAGTCTTTCTTTCAAAATCCTTGTGAAAATTTTATACGCTGTACAAAGTAACGATATTCCTCTGTGATTTTCACACTTCAATTTGTCTCCCTTTTTATGTATGGGGCATATTATGCTAGTTTTCCATTCTTCTGGTACTCTTTCGGCGGTTCATATTTTCACAATGAGATTGTGTAGCAGGTTCTTCAGTTGTTCGTTTCCATATTTATAGAGCTCTGCAGGGATATTATTTCCTCCCGGAGTTTTATTGTTTTTCAGTTTCTATAGGGCAGCCCTTATTTCTGCCATTGATGGCGCTCTCGTTGTTTCATCACTATTTAGCTCGTCCGGAATGAGAGTTGGTTCGACTGTCAGGTTGTTATTGGGATTTAGGAGCTGTTGGAAATATTCTTTCCACCTAGTCTTGATCTTTTCCTTATCTCCTATTATGTCTCCATTACTATCTCTGCACAGAGATGTGTTGGGTTTGAAGCCCTTTTTAAATACACACAGCCTTACTAAAAAACCCAGTGAAAATTTTATTCAATTGACAAACGGCCGCGGATATGAAAACATTACTAATTAAAAAATTGTTCATGGAAAAAAATACACTTGGTTTACACAGTCTGAGAGGGTAGTTTATCTCTGTTTTAGTAATGATGTTTGAACGAAATTTGGATTTTTTCCTAAGTATTTTGAATGTTGTATATATTTATTATTTTTGAAGGTGTCGTAAAAACAAATACCATTTATGAAAACTAGATAAAATTATCTTTTAGATTTGTGTAATTGAAATACGCTTAAGTTTTAAAAAACTGCCATATATTAAGATTCAAACGTGAAAAAAAATGGAATTTTTATTTTACCAAAACATATTTGACGAAAGTGTACAGAAATTTATAAAAAAACAAAATTTAAAAAATACAGACCTTTTATATAATGAATTTGGAACGAAACTGTCACCTCATTTTTTCCTCGTGCATACAATAAAATAGTAATAAAAAATTTCAAAGTTGTTTTTATTGCCAAAAAACTAACCTAAAAAATGATCCTAACTTTTATAACATATTTCTTGCATTTTTAAAGACGTTAATTATTTTGATACGTTTAGGAAAACATGTATTAGATATTAATATTTAAAAAAAACACCACTTTTATGAAATTCTCATAAAATAAAAACGTTTAAATGTAAATTTGTATTTTCATGTTTTATATAAAATACTTTTTGACATTGCAATTTTCAATGTATGATTATTTTTATTATAACTTCACTAAAACTTATTAAAAACCACAAAAACTCGGTAAATATATCAATTATACGAATATAATGGTGAATTAGTCATATTATTAGAAATTACGATCACATTTGAGTAAGTAATAATATTACACACACATCCGAGGAGTGATTTTTTTTTCGCGCTTTCAGCCCGAACGACGAATGCGCAGGCGCCCGCACCGCCACCTGGCGGTTATGAAGGAAAACACACAATTTAGTACTTACACTATGAAAAATTACATTGTTGCCAAACTTATAAAATACATTTTAAGAACAAAGCTTATTAGTAATGTTATCGTGTTTTAGTGTATTTTTGTTTTATTCATGTTGCTGCTGCAACGCGGGTTATCGGGCGTGCTGTGTTTTTTTTTTAGTAAGGCTGATAATATTTACAAGAATAATATTTAAATTTAATTCCAACTCTAGAATTATGTATGAACACATTTGTACCAATTTCCTATATTCTCACAATATTTTTTTCTCTGTCCATTTGCTCTATGTAAGAAAACCATCTCCGCTGACCCCTAAGAGTATGGATATTAGAGAGACGGCATGTAAAGTGTGCCCACCAGCCCAAAGCATGCCTTTTCAAAAATTTTACCGAACGGTTTTTAGACGGCTGACATTGGCTTTTACATCTCGGTCGCGCATAGAGCTCCCAGAAAAACGTTCATAAAACATAGAAAAATGGTCCACTGCGCCGTAAAATTGTGTAAAAGTAGTTCTATGAAGACCTTTAAGAAGAAAGACGGTCTTACCTTTCACATGTAAGTGTTTAAACATAGCTTAAATATACATTTTATAATTTTCGGCGTGTTCATTTCAACCGCCATCGCCATGGGCCCGATGTTAACACGGGAACTCCGACTGCCAATGGGCCGAATCAGTCAACTTAAAATTTTTTTAATGTTTTTATTAATCATAACGCACAAATATAAAGTTGAGATTTACCTACACATATCATAGGTATGTGTTTTTTATCATTTAGCTTATTCATTTTTAAACATTTTTACTTTGTCTTTTTTGCACTGTTATTTTTAGTTTTTTTTCCTACTTATTTAACACTCCTTTTACATATGTTTACAATGTTAATTCAAAGTATGTAATCACTGTATTGTTATGTAAAAGTCACATTGACATGCCCCCGTGGTCGAGGGGTAAAGCTCTTGACTAGCAATCCGGAGGTCGCGGGTTCAAATCCCGGTGCGCGCAGATAAATTTTATTCGATTGATCTGTGTTTTCAACATTTTATAATTAAAAATAATATAAGATATATTTCCGGCACGTTCCAGGTGGAACATACTCTCAGTATCCCCCTGGTGTAAGACCACCAATTAGAATTGAAATGTTGCTTGAAATGGCTTTAGCTGTGTTTGTTGACTAAATCTGAAAAGACGGGTACTTCCCCATCTTCCTCGTCCCCATCTTCTTCCCCTCCCCACATCTTCAGCCTCACAGCATACATGCCATAGTCTCTCTGGCTCCAGATGGAAGCAGTTTCGATTCTTGTGATTGAAAATTCACCTCAAGGATGCAGTATGAACATATGTATATATACATACAGACAATTAAATAATATAATAAGCACTTCGGCTTAGTAGTTGGGTTGCTAGATTGACCTTCATTATCTGTTTTCTGAAATAAAGTGTTGGTATGTTTTTCATGGGTGAAATTTAGGCCTTGCTCTTGGGTCCTAATAACTTTTTCCAGAAATTCCCACCGCGCTACCTTGCCGTCTTTGTCGATAATTATTTTGTTTGGATTCCTGTGTACATATATTCTTGTCTAACTTTATCATACGGTAAGCCTCTAAATTGTGGTAAAGGAGCTAGCTCGTTGATGACAGCGGAAGTTTCAGCAGGATCAAGAACCAGTTCTGTTAACCCGAAGGATCCGACCAACTGTATACGTAGTTGAAAGGAAATTCTCATGTGGGCCGACCCACTGTATTAGTAGTTTGGAGAATTCGTCATGTTCATCTCTAAATATTGAGATAATTTACTAGTAAATGTTCGTAGTAAAAGATTCATATTATAAAACCAAGTGTTTTGTACCATGTCCTTTAAAGAGAAAGACCTTTTTACTTACAGTTATTTTTTAAATTAATTTTTTCATCATAGCGAACCTTTCAAATTACGTCGAAGTTTTTTTGGACCGCATACAGTCTCGTCTTGCGCGTCGATGTGTTAGTGCGTGCCGGTACCGAGCAAGCGTGCTTACATTGATATCGTTTATTGCGGTGCACATTATTTCGCGAGGTCTTATCTTTTTATGGCTGATAATAAACTGATTGAGATGAGTTATGTCCTTTGTCGGCTTCATGAGATCCGTGTAGATATTTACGTGAAATTTGAAACCTACGATTTTATTTATGAACATTTATTATTTCGGTAACTTTAAAAATATCTCATTGCGGTGCATATTCTTTCGTGGCCCATGTTTTATTATATTAAATAATTTCAGACAAGTATATCAGTGTACAGTGGGTTTATAATTCTTAAAAATGGATAACGAAGATATCGAAAACTATGTGTTAGATTGCGATTCGGAGTTCTCCATGAGTGATGAAGAAGACTACATTCCAGAAAATTTGGAGAGTTCCGATGAATCAGAAAACGAAGATAATGAAATTAACAATTCTGGATTGGACGACCATTTATCCTCTGATACAAATTTTATGAATTTCTCGCCAGTATGGGAAAGTGCAATAAACTTCCAACCCGATGTACACAATTTCAACCAACAATCTGGTTTACGAGATTGTGAACTCAATCCGGAGAGTAGTGAAATTGACTTTTTTGAGCTTTTCCTAAATACAAATGTCGTGGGTTGCATTACAACCGAAACCAATAGATATTTTACCACTGTAAAGTCACAAAAAGTATTTGCTCCAAATTCAAGTTTACACAAATGGAAAGATGTTGATACAGAGGAGATGTACGTATTTATTGCCCTTACTATGCTTATGGCGAGAAGCAAAAAAGGGAAAATTCGTCAATATTGGACACTGGACAAGTTGATTTCATCCCCAATATTTGGAGAAACCATGTCAAGAGATCGCTATATGTCAATTCTGAGCATGCTCCATTTTTCAGATAACGAAAAACAAAAAAAGGGCGATACGACCTTCAAAATACGAAATTTTGTAGATATGGTATGCGGCCAATTTAAAAAGTACTTTTATCCGTTCGAGAATTTGTGTATTGACGAATCGCTGGTGCTATTCAAAGGAAGATTATCGATCAAACAATATCTTCCAGCAAAAAGACATAGATTTGGCGTAAAACTATTTGTTTTATGTGATTGCAAAACCGGTTTTGTTTTACAGTTTGTTATTTATTGTGGCGCCAAAACAAACATAGACATACCAAATATGGATGAAGGCATATCAAAGCAATTGTTGGTTTCTGGAAAAGTTGTGGTTTCGTTACTAGCCGATTATTTAGGAAAGGGACACACAGTATACACGGACAACTGGTACACGAGCCCTTTTTTATTTAGTTATTTACACAATAAATACACTAATGCGTGTGGCACTGTTAAAAAAACGCGAAAATGTTTACCATCATTTGGAGATGTAAAAAAAGGAGATGTGGAAAGGAAGAAATTTGGATGCCTACTTGCAATAAAATGGCACGATAAGAGGGATGTTCATATGCTCACTACATCACACAATGATTCAATGGTAGAAACAGGAAAAGTGAATTGGAAAACAAAGGATCCAATAATAAAACCCAATTGTGTTGTAAATTATAATAAGAATATGGGGGGTGTTGATAGGTCGGATATGTTGATAACATTTGTGCAATGTGTTCGTAAAACCGTTAAATGGTATAAAAAAATTGCGTTTCGGACAATCGATGTAGTTTTAATAAATGCCCACGCGATGTATAAATACACAACTAAAAAAGAAGTAAGCCTAACAGATTTTCATTTAGAAGTCATAAGGCAACTAATTCAAAAACATCACATTCCCGGCTCAACAAAAAGAGTTAATCGAGTTGGTGAATATCCGCTAAGGCTAACTGCCAGACATTTTCTGTCGGATGTTCCACAGTCTGCGAATTCGAAGAGAAAAACAGTTTACCGGGAGTGTTATGTTTGCAAACACTCAATGCGAAATCCAAAGCGTCGAGTTCAGACACGTTATTGGTGTTCACACTGCGAAATTGCGTTATGCCCCACTACCTGTTTTAAAATATATCATACTGTACAGAAGTTTTAATTATTAAAAGTGTCCGCCGCGCCTAACAATCTTATGGTGACCCTATCTAATATAGACATGGTGTCGCGTAAGTGTATGTGTGATCACCGGAAAAAAATGACTGCGTAGTAAGAAATCAATAATTGTAATCAATGTGTAAATAAACCTCCAGATAAATCTTGATAATGTGATTGCCAAAAGTATATTATTTATGTAAAAACAAAAAATTCTTCGATATTACAATGAATAAATAAACTGTGAGTGATTATAATTCGGGTGGCTGCATTTTTAAGGTAAATTTTCGTTTATATTTCACATAACACCTAATCAGAAACCAAAAACCTAATATTAGATTTATAAATATAACAATTCAACATTTAAGAATGCATTAAAACAAAATTTATAACTGAAAACTTGGTTTGTGCAGCTGTATGATTTTTTAAACAAAAACCCAAAATAAAAAACACAACAGAAATTCATGCCGTTCCAGGCAGCCAATTCAGTAAAATCCTTCTCGGTGCCTAAGGGTTAAAGGAGAAACACTGATAGTATCTCTCTTCACGTGTTACTTATTTTATTATGCTTTTATAACTTTTAAATTTTTATTAATGTCTTCTGTACTTATCCATCCTTTGTTCGAGCATTCTAATTTTTTTTATTATTTTGTTATCACTGTAACAGTTTTTATTAGATTATAATGAGCACTTCTTTCCTAAAACTCAAACACCAAATTACACCAAGAAAAAAAATCCACTGAATTTTACACTGCAAGTCTGTTGATTTTTTAAAATATGTTTAAAAAAACAATACTAACTAATATATATTTTTTTAATCTACATGAAATCAATCATAATCTTGTTTCATAATCTTTTTTTAAATTAAGTAAACGCTGAGGAAGTGAGCATTGCTCAGGAAATATGTCGGTTTTTTATAAACAATAAACGTGGTTAAAACTAGGAAAATTATTAATTATGAAAAAGAAATTCGTTAAGCAAATAATACGTAATGGGCTATTATATTTTGCGCTTAAAATAAGAAAAAAAAAGTGAGAAACGCTTTTTAATTAAAAAATAAATTAAATAATGAGCCCATTACCAGTTCGGCACTTCCTTCTAAAGCGCTCACCCTCCCCCCGCTCGGTGAGCGGTAACCCCGTCTGTATCCCCACTCCCCGCCGCCGAAAAATGGAGACAGCTACACTGGTTTTGGCGGTATAATAGGATTCGAAATGTTTATGCCGCTTCCTTAGAATCATAGTTCCATGGCTGACCCTTTCTGAACGTAGATTCACATGAGCGCTATACTCTCATAATATATGTATGTGGCCTTGGCCTATTTCACCATATAGAAACCCGAATAGAACAATTAAAACAAACATATTGAAAACAATAATGGACCTAATTTCGACTGTTATTCAAAGCAATATTCTTCTCCGGCTAAACAATGCATCAATTTCTTGAATAAACAGAATAATCTGAATGGCCTAGCCTAGTTTAACAATACCCATCATTACAATGGACATTTGACATGACAAGGATAAAATGAATTTATCAACCTTTACCAAACTCATTCTACAGAACACACAGGAGCTTTGCTTACACATATTTCAATACAAACATGGATCATATTGTATGTTTACGGAACTAGATCTAGGTCACCGATATTTGAGTTTGCGAGAGAATAGATCTAAAGCAAAAATTCATCATGTTTGACAGGTAATTCAATATTGAGTAAACATGTATCTTATAATTAGCCCTATATTGTTTTGCATTGATGAAACTTTGTTTAAAAAATAAATATTAAATACTGTTTATGGTTTTCGCGAAAAGTTTGCAGGACTCAATGTTATTTTAATACGAGTAGTTTTCGTGAAAAATCTTGTTTATTATTTTTATGGATATGTACCTAATTCACTCTTCAAAGGTGTTATTGAACTATGACTTAGTCATTTACGATTTTTAGTAAATATCCTTAAAAATATGCTAAAAAATCGCCGCCCCGGGAACCATTTATTGGATAACCAACACCTCTGCCATAGGTCACTCCAAGTGGTTCGCTACGTTTGGTTACTTAGCAGGGGTGCTCCGGTTCATGGGGAGAGATTCGTCTAGGTCTTGGCGGCGAATGCGTTCGCCCACCTACCGCGTGGCGGGCCGGATCGGGAGACTGGTTGAGGGAGACCTAACCTAGACCTCTCCAACCGGAATCTCGACCCATCGCCTTGCACGGCAGTGGGAGGGAGGATTGGACCTTTTTCCTTCCCAGAACATCCTTTCCTTCCTTTCTAAAATGACCCCCCACACAGCATGCCCAAAGATGACATAGGCCCTGAGGGATTTTTTTCATCAGGGCCTCCCGTGTGGAGCTGATGTAAGAAAAATGAATGCAAACTATTCAAATGAATGTTGTTGGTACCAAGTTAATGCTATCTGATCTAAAATATTATCCACTAGCTGACCTGGCCACGCGTTGCTGTGGCTAATAAAACACTTTATAAAATTGAACCTTTGTAACTACCGCCGTCTTTGAGTTTATCTCGAAGAGATAGACAGATGCCACGGAGGACTTTAATTTATAATACATAGAGATGGTGTGAAAGATTATAAGATTGACTTCGACGACCTATGTCAGCTTGTCTTTTCCTTGGCATATTAAAACAGTAAATAAAGTTCTCACGCTCTGACAAACTGATGATGAAGATTTTAAATGGTAACAGAATGACAGGTAACGTTTGACAGAAGACTGAAATATGACAATCAGAATTTTTTTTTTTTGCATTCCAATTCTAAATTACGTTGTGCTTCTGAAAGTAGGTAGAACAGTAGAACTGTTTATATGAGAAAATGAAATTGTTGTTTTTACTATCTTCCCCGCAATTTTTCCATATTATCTCACTGTTTAAAGCTTCCCTGGGCTACGACAAACATTTCAAAACCAAAATCACCTAAATCGGCCCAGCCGTACTCGAGTTTTAGCGAGACAAACGAACAGCAATTGATAAGAATAATAAGATAAGAAGATAGAATGGATATAGTAAGCTATCCGTAAAAGATAGATATATGCCTTTGCGGACTTTTTTGTAGATCTATAAAAGGGGAATATCCCACCATATATTGTTTTGTTATATCCCGAAAGCTATCAGCCTGCTTGACTTTTTCCGACACTTCTAACAATTATCGTTATGTTTCAACCAATTTACACAAATCCTTGACAAATTACATACCTAAACCTTCCCCTAGTTTTCGAGTTTATCATGAACAGACAGACAGACGGCGCGGGGGACTTTACTTTATAATATGTAGAGATAGAGATGTTTCAATCAATTTACACAAATCCTTTACAAATTACATACCTAAACTTTCCTCACGAAACACTCTATCTAATGGTGAAAACCGCATGAAAATCCGTTCAGTAGTTTTCGAGTTTCTCGCGAACAGACAGACAGACGGCGCTGGGGACTTTACTTTATAATATGTAGAGATTACACACACAAACACATATACATAATAAATTTTTAAAAATAAATATAATGTCAAAATTAAGCTGCTTTGATTTTAGTTCTTTTCAGGAAAATAATTACAATTCATAAGCAGTTGGATTAGAGGCGCTGTCACCGACAGACACAAAAGCATTATCTTATCAAAACACTATAATCTGTAAATCATGTGTGACGCATAAATAGATTCAATTATTATACTTCCTTGGCATTCCCCTAGTGTAAAGGTCACAAAAACTGTACAAATATTCTACGACAAATTCATACAGAGATCGAGATAATAATAAATTATGAAATTAGACACGCTGATTTTATTTGAGTTAAAATAACTGAATTTTTTCACAGCCTGATAACAGTGATAACGTTTTGTTGCTATGGAATAAAATTATTTGTAATTAAATTTTAATTGTGCAAACTAAAAAATGTTATCATCATCCATCGCAAAAGATGACACAATTATGTTTATTATAATACATATATAAGTATTTTATTCCATATAGTCCAATTTTTGAACAGAAAGACAAACACAGTTGAATTGAAAGATTTTGAAATATAAGAGATGTGCCATCTGCTGGCACATCTGTTATATTCTTGCTGTTTCATGATATTGTTAACCAATACTCTGCGCACCTTAAAAAAATCAAGTAAATGAACGAATTCTTTCCGTATTCAAACTATTTCCGTTAGATGGTAGTCAGCCGACGGTCGGGCGGCCATAATAGCATATCTCTTGTACTTCAATATCTTTGGTTGTACTTCTATTGCTACTATAATAATTAGCTGAAAATGCTGCTTGAGCAATAATGAAGAACTTTGCTAGGCAAAAGATTGAATCCGCCACGCCTGGATGGAAACCAACGCTTAAAACTGTAGTTGTGTGTATTAAGAAATAGAATTTTGACCCAATATTTCGAATACGGTAACCGGATAAAACAGAACATAATAAAAATAATAGGTTAGGTTAACTAAGTTGTTTGTTTGTTATTTTTTTTCAATGTTCTGTTTTGTCTTGAAACTGTCTAAAACACTTATAAAATTGTGCATAAAACTTAGCCTCTTCCGCACCAACTGCATCACCCTAATATTAATATTTGTATCTCCAGTGAAAAATTACAACTTGTAAAAAAGAGTGCCGCAAGTTTACAAATAAAGTCATACAATTATAGAATCAAGTATAAATACATAATCATAAAAGTTGGCTTTCTAGACTTACTCGATAGCATTGTATCCCTGGCAGATGGATATACCGCCGATAATGTGAGTGGGTTTGGTCTGGGTCTTGTCTCCGAGGTATTTGGTGATAAGGTTACCACCGAGGCTGAAGCCCACCAGGACCAGGCGGGTGGTGGGGTACCTCTCCACCAGGCTGTCGATCATGGAGCTGAAGTCTTCCGTGTGACCTGAAATATAACACTAATTAATTATACATTTATTTATATTGTGATAGCAAATACCTAGTCACAACTGTCTAGAGAAAATCAGACTACCGTAATAAAATTTTTGGTATGTGTTTTGATGCTGAAGCTAGTTAAGGAAGAGAACTGACTATAATAAGAAGAGGTATTTTGGGAAATACCTGAATGAATTTTCAAATCTTTTTTCCACAAACATTTCCGGGTTAGGAACGATTTGTCCATATTTGAAAAATTTTAATAACATTATTATAAGTGGAAAATGTTGCGTGTACTATTATGATGGAGGACGTAGCCAACTAAAGAATAGGCCACTTACATGGATTTCATAACGACTTGGAAAAAATCGTGTGGATAGATCTTTTTATTAAGATTATGAAAATGTTAGTAAATTTTTTTAGAAATGTACAGTTTTTTTTATTTTTTAATAAATAAATCTATTATTTGGGCTCATGACTTTTAATTTTCCTATTAATTTTGTAAAATTCCACACTGATTTTTTTATTTTTATATGTCATCACTTTGATTTCAGGCGATTTTTTGAATTTGACATTTAAGTTCACTAGATTTATTGTAATTCTCTGCGAACTTATCATTTGGTTACACGGACATATGAATATATCTGGACCTGCCCTAAGTGATAAAAACGTAATATTTCCCCCTCCCCATGGAACCGGCTATAAGCTCCGCCTTGGCGCCAGCTCGCTCCATGGGGAGGGGAGAGAATCTAAAATATGTGACGTCATCATTCTTGTTGTGACCAGCGCGAAAGTAACGTCTATACGTTTTACGAAATATCACGCCAAAAACGGCAGCTTGCGTTATACATTATAGGTACATATTATTTAGACATAGCGAATGTGGGCGGTTCTCCAGTGTTCGCGTCGCTGGTTACAGGGGTAAGTAAATTATGAAACATATGTAATAGTGTTTTAACTAAACACGGCAACAAAATATTGCTATGTGTATTGGGGCGAGTCTTTTTGCGGCGAGCATTTGGCCTTAGCAAATATGTTATTATCGTGGCAAGCAATTCGCGCTCCCATGTAAAAAGGTCTATTCATTCAAAGCAGATTTTGCTTTTAAGAACTAAATGGTGATATTGTAATGCGAGATGCCTATTTACTGTCAGATTGATTGTATAACGAATCACATCTTTCCCCTCTTCCCCCTTCATAGTTTGGTTTTACCCCCTCGTCTGTATCTTCTGGTCTATTGAATTCTGATGTCTATGTTTGGTTAGAATTTTTGACAGATGTTATGAAGAGAACCCCGTACATTTTAGATGTCGGTACGTGTTTTAGAGGTATAATGGTTATGGTGCTGATTTTAACAAAAATAAAATTTTATAATATTCTTATTATTATTATAATTTACAAATACAAGTACATAATTTACAAATACAATACATTGGATTTAGTAATATAGACGTTGTACATTAAAATGATTTATGATCAAAAATATGGATCAAGGAAAAAAATATTTATTTATATGTAATATTTTTGGTATGCCTCGTTATTCTCCTATGCCATTCGTGTGGAAAACGTTCTTTTTTTTAAATGATTTTCGGCTATGTAATTATCGTTTTTTCACACCTATAAAATTATGTCCCGTCTTTCCGGTTTATAAAAAATGATCTGATTTTTCAGATTGAAATTTTAAAAAAATCCTCAGGGTTTCAAAACTACGATTAAAAAAAAAAAAATACAGAATGTCTTAGAATATTTGCCTAAACCGGATTTTTTTTTTTTTAAATGTGATAAGTGGCCTATTAAACTCACAATATCTGGGTGGCAACCAGACGCATTTGTAAACTAGCCGGTCAAATATTTATCACAGCAAGTAGGTAAATGAAAAATTTATTTTTATGGTAAGTTCAGTAATTTTAAAGTCAAGGAGTCATACCCCTCTGCCAAGGATGTTCTCGCACTTAGGTCATCTATTAACGGGTGAATTAATGTGTGAATGTGATAATTGGATTTACAAATAAGAGATTGTTTACTATGACTGGTATGCAGCAAGCGCATTATGTCATACGACGTGAATGTGCAAACAGGATTTGAAATCATCAATGTGTTAAGAATTTAAAATTATAATTATGATAATGAAAATTAATGTGCACAGAAATTGGATATTCTTTCATAACTGAATAAGAGCCTTGGAGTTATCTGAACGGATTTACCGATAAGCTTATAGTCTACCAGGCCAATCCAACGACCGAAAAAATGCAACTTTTTAAGTGTGATGATAAAAAGGGAAACTTATGTAGGTAAGTATGACTTTACATTTTTTTAAATATGATTACCGTACAAGAGTCACAACTGCCCGGAGCTAGTGGGACTATGGATTCACCAATTTGGGGAGAGGAGGGAGATGGGAAAAAGGAAGGTTGAGAAGTACCTGGTTATTCAGACTATGTATATCAATAAACACAGCTAGAAAGCCATTTCAAGCAAAATTTCAATTCTGAATAGTGGACTTTCACCAGGGTGAAATTTAGAGTATCTAGCACTCTGGAACGAGGAACAAGTATTTTGTGGGTCCGGCACCAGGGAGCTTCAGCTCTGCCACTGAGGTTGTCTATTTTGTGTGTTTTCAGTTTTCACTGTATCAAAAATATCAGTAATTTATGTAAAATAACAATAAACTTGGACCCAATATCGATCCTTGAGGAGCTCCCGGGTTATTTTCAATTGGTCAAATACTGAAAACTTTTGTTGGGTACCTGTTTTCTTTTTATACATTGACAATATGCTTATTATGAAACATATTATTATGTACAAAAACATTTTTTTCTTCATTTTTACCAATTTTATTAATTGCGTATAAGTATTACCGTAGCTGAAGATGCGGCTAGCTGTGAGCTGCACGCTGCTGAGTGCCCCAATGTGGTTAAGCACGGCGCACCGGTAGCCGTGGTACTGCGAGTAATGCACGCATGTGCGTATGTAGACACTCTCCGAGGTGTTGCCGATGCCGGGGCAGATGGCCACTGTGATGTCATCTGCACAAAACAACAAAAATGTTTATATCAGTTCTTATTCAATTTGTTCGAGCAATTCAGCAGATTCTTGATTTAACAGGTTCTAAAACAAGGTCGGCTAAATCGGTTAATCTGGGAAATGATTTAACAGGAAAGTTTCAAAGACCTAAGAGACTAATTTTAACCTTACAATGCTGGCTGTTTCGATGCAATCTATCCCACCACAAGGGACATTTTGACAAGGGTGCATTTTAGTGAAGCTTCATGGATCACATAATATTATGCAACATCAGGATAGCCACCGATGGATCACATGTAGTCGAGTAACCGCTCAACTCAATACCTACTGATATAATTTTTTTAAGACATCAGGTACGTCTCCTGTATAGAATATAAGTGAAAGATTTTGATAAAAATAACTTTCGTTTGTATACAATAAATCAAAAAGAGGTTAGAAGAGAAATTCTCATTCTCCGCTGAAAAAGTTTCTGGCAGACAGTCTGATTGCAAATGGATGTATGTATTTCTGAGCACCTGCATTTTGTGTAATGCCTTCAAGATTTTGGATTATTTATTTTTACAGGTTACCTGCACACCTATACTATGAAGATTTTTTTAATAAATTTAGATTAAGCGGGAAATTAATTTAAACGGGACTTCTTTCACCATCTAACACAGTAAATCGAGGGTCGACTGTACACGTTTTATCTGTTCAAACAAGCCGTACGTTAACGAGTATTCTATGAGTCAATTCTGACTGGCTATATAATGAGCCACTCCCCAAGTATACTAGTTGCTAGCCTATACAAATATAATGCCAAATAGATAACAGACTTCAAAAATGACTCAGTGGTAACTTTGTTTACATTCATTTGTATCACCTGAAATAATAATTGATGTAAGAATTTTAACAAGTGGTAACACAACATTTATTTAAAAAAAAAATTACATTCCAAAATAACCATTTGTTCTTCTATAATTATGTATATTGACTAATGCTGCATTTTAGTATGTAATTCGAGAATGTTTAACATTCGGATAGTAGTAAAAATGGTTGAAACTATAAATTGTGTATTGGGTAACATGTTTATTTTAGCGGCTCTAAAAAGTGGTTATTATTATTAGCTTTGGCTCTGGTCCCGCAGATTGTGGGTTCACAAGCCACAAACCACATATTGTTAAATTAAAATGGCTTTTCAATGCAAACGATTTGGCAAAATTAAATTTTTTGTATATTTGCACTTTATTTCGTAACGTGTCAAAATAAAAAAAATGAAATAAAAGAAAGAATAACTCAAAACAATAAAAGATTGCCCTACAGACCAGCATTCAATACAGAAGCAATGCTGAAATTACAGTAGCTACGGGTATTAGTCAGGTTTGCATAGCTAAGAACATTCCAATCAACCAATTTCCCTTTTTCTTCTGCCTTGAAGTACCTACCTATTCCGATCTAGTAACAAAACATAACTAAATCCATTTCAAGTAATGTTTTTAACTTTAATGGTGATCTCTCACAAAGACGATAATGAATGCAGTTTCTAAACAAATAACTTAATTATCACCATGGGATATTCTCTATAATATAAATTACCTAATCTTTTACCAAGTTACCTATGCAAATTTGAAATTGAAATTTAACACTTTTTTTTTTAAATTTACGAGTGTCGCAACAGAATCTCAACTGCTCCCAACCGCCTTGAGCCAGTGAGACCATGGCAACCCCAATTGTGATATATTGGGAAGCTGAAGGTAGTGGGGAGGGGAAGGAGATGGGAAGATGAAGGTGGGGGAAGTACCTATTCAGATCGTTAAATGTACCTATGTTAAATGCATTTTAAATTAAAATAAGAAGAATATTATTTGGTACCTTCATGGGGTCCCCCGAGTGGCTCGTAGAGATCGTAGGTGAGGGTGGAGCGGTCGGGCAGAGTGAGGTAGACGCGCTGGCCAATGGGCCAGGGGCAGCGCACGCGGCCTATCACGCTGTGCAGGATAGTCTGCACGTGGCCACTGAAGCCCCATAGTCGGGTCGGAATATACCTGGAAAGGAACAAAATTCATTTATAACAACATTTTACATGAAAATTAAATAAGTACATTTACAAAAAAGAATACTGAAGAAAAGTACCTAATGAAAAATGAGGCAAAAAACTGGTGTCCGACCGAAACAGGACTTTCCACCAAAACAGAAACCGAATCTTCAGTGTCCATCTCAGTTTCGGCCGAATCAGAAAACTTATTTAGACATGTTAAAAATCGATTGTTTACTGTTATTTGGCTTATTTTTTACAATTATTCAGACAGTTAACACGTGTTAAATTAAATAAATAAAAAACAATAATTGAAGTACGTGAAAAAATAATACTGATTTTACTCCTATATTACTTCTATAAAACAAACAAAATTTATAAAAAATAACAAAACATGTTAATTACTTCATGGAACAAAAATATGTCAATAATCAACACTTTCATTTTAAAGGAAGGATTTTAATTTAACAAGTGTTAACTGTCTGAATAAGCGTAAAAAATAAGCCAAATAACAGTAAACAATCGAGTTGTCTGTCTGTTTCGGCAGAAAATCTGCCAAAACCGAAACTGATGCCGAAACTAGTTTTTTTTGCCGAAACTTGCCGAAACCGAACCTTCGGTCGGTCACTAAAAAAAACCTAAACTAACTTAACTGCTATTTCATTGTGATTCAATTAACTTATTATACTTGTTAATTTTATTTTAATTAGAAAGAGCTATTTTTCAATTTTTCCAAATAAAATAAAGTTTGGTAAGTGTAAAACCAAAGATATTGAAATATAAGAGATGTGCTATCCGCAGCTTTTACTGGGTGTGACTTTGTTTCCTGTTGTCGCCGATATTGGTAACCAATATTGGCGACAACCTTAAAAAAATCAACTAAATGAATGAATTCTTTCTGTATTCAAACTATAGTGACCAATACTACAGCACACCTTAAAAAAACAACTACTTTTCATGTTCAAACTATTCCCATTAGGAAGTAATCCGCTGACAGTTGGGCGGACACCATAGCATATCTATTGTATTTGAATATCCTTGGTAAAAACACTCTGAAAAGGTGTGTTAAAATGATTGATTTCCAACTTTTCGAAGGGAAAAACTTTTAATGTGTTATTACTCTAAGTATTTTTTTTATAACAAGTTTTTCACGTAAAACGTTGGAAATTAATAAATATTATTATTATTAATAAAACGTGAATAATAAGATGACCGTACAACTCAACAGTGTGTAACTTCATATCCTGCTTTAAAAAGTCATTAAAAGTGATAAATTTTTTTGGGTTACTTTAGTTTAAGTTAGGGGCTATTTTTCACATAACTTTTAATGACTTTTCAAAGGGGTGTTGAAATACCACTTTGTTGAGTTCTTGTGGAACCGAAGAATAAATATCCAGTCCTAATTTTCCAATATTATTTCTTTTAAATGCCACCTGTGAAACCAATGAGAAACAGTCAAACATAATGCTTCATTTCAAAGTTATGTGTGTAAAACAGTGGCAATGTGAAGAGGATGAAGAGACTCCAATTCACTTACGGTGCCAACGTCCTGCCCTGGTGGGAACTAGGCTCAGACACCTGAGGAGACACATTGCATAACCAGAAGACTTAGCCACATATCCAATGACAACTCTGGTGAACTTTATTAAAGGGACTGGGTTATTGTTAAAGGATTGAGGTAAAATGTGAGAAAGCACAATGGGCCTATGGCCTAAGTGCCCCCGGGAACTAATCGTAAACCATTGAATATTTTAGTGGCCTTGAAAAGGTATCTTCTCAATGGTTGTTAAAAAAAATCCTGATAAAAATTAAAGGTTTCGAAATATTTTTGTCACAATTTGTTCAAAAGGTAGGCACTTCTTTTCAGTATTTATGGACTACACACCACTGCCCTGGTAATTAAGACGAGATAATTTTACTTGGTTCTGCAACACTCAAACATGTCGTCTGACAATCGAAACTCTACTGCAGTACCTACCTACTGTTTATATCCACGATATATAAATTATTATGATAACAAGAATTGGTTCACAGAGTATATTTAATTATTCTTTAATCAACAGTCACACATTTCAAAACATACACAACTTGGGTGATCAATTTTGCAACAAACTTATCAAAATTTGGACTAACCATTCGGGGTCGTGCTTCGTGCTGTGTTTATTAATTATTTCGTAAGCATTTGATGTTGTACAAATTTCATAATAATATTGTAAAACAAAGCTACCGATGCATATTTAAATAATGTCAAATTGTACTCAGCATTATGCGTAAACAAAAGGATTTTCCTAACATTAAATAAGAGAAGTTGAAGTTGAAGTAAACATACAGTTGGAGCAAAAAGAAAAAATAGTAAATTTAAAATAGATTGTAAGAACCACATTCAAAATGAAGATGTTATTTTTTTTTATTTAGTTATGTGTTTTGATTTTTACATTTATAGAAGATACAACATATTCAATACAAATATAAAATAGATGTAGAATATTTTCGTAGTCTTCCTCACTAGGAGATCCATTTATTTTAAAGAAAGATAAACATTCCCGGGTTATGACAATATTTGAAAATCTCCTACCACCACCAAAGTGAGCGGAAAATGTTGCTTGTGTCGTGATGGAGGACTTAGCCAGCTGAGGAATCGAACACGCGACGCCTGGGTGGTCCTCAAAGCGATGCTAACTCAACCACTGACTGGATATGTTTTCAGCGACTTCTAAGGTACAACTTCATGGTTTGGGTAAGCTTATTTCAGAATCTTCTATGAAGGTATTTTAAGTATTACCTTATTAATTATTTATAATTATGGAGTCTCAGCAAGGTGATTGGACCAGATTGGACCGATGTTGTTGGCGAGATACAATGCGTGGGACTTGTATATCGTTCCAAAGGCAGCTGCAGTTCTAATTGAAATATATAAAATATTTTGGCTCTCTATGTCTACGTTGCTTCGATAATCATTTATAACAGAAATTATACCTTTAATATGACCCATACGTGCGTACACATCGATAGTTTCCGATTGTAAAGCATTGGCAATAGGTTCCAATGTGCCTGAGTACTTGGATATAATGGATAATGGAAACTGATTTAATAACAGCGCAATGTAACTGATAAGCACGTTTTCTTGATCAGGGTGGCCACAAAAAACGGATTTCAAAATTCCCTGATAATTCCAGGTTTTCCAGGGCAGTTTCTACATTTTTCCCGGATATGTTTAATTTGATATGAGGGGATATCGTTCGTTAGATAAATAATAAAGGGAATTCCGTCATCTACAGTATTTATTATTTCTTTGCATCACAATAATCTATTAAAAACAAAATACACTTGTTACAAATGTAAGATATTTCGCCTGAAGACTTTTTTCAAGCTTTTGAAACGATAGATAGAGATATAATCATTAAAAAACTATCTAAAAATGGAATAAAAGGAAAGGCATTTAGATATCAAACCAAAAAAGTGGGTCAGACAATCTCCGAACCAATGAAGATTACTTCGGGAGTACCACAAGGGTCTGTTCTCGGACCTATTCTTTTTATAATGTGCATTAATGATATGGTAAAAGTATGGCAGACGACACATTGGTATATATAGCAGGAGAATATTATGAACTCATAATGAATCATTTAAATGAAGACCTACATAATATATCAATATGGCTGAAGAAAAATAAACTAAAATTGAATGTAAACAAAACTAACATTGGAAAACGAGTAACGCAAACAAAAAAGACATATTGATAGACGGTGAAGTTTTGAAAAAGTATTTGAAATTAAATATTTGGGAGTAATAATTGACTCCAAATTGACTTTCGCTCAAAATACAAAACCATTTATTAAAAAAATTGCCAAAAAAAATTCGCTGTTGGGAAGAATAAGAAGATTCCTTGACATAGTCTCCAGTAAAAATGTGTACAACGCATTCATTGTACCACACATAAATTACTGTAGCTGCATTATATTCTTAGCCAACGACGGATTAATGAAACAAATGACAACTCTACAAAACAGATCTATGAGAACTATATTGAAGAAAAATAGGTACCTACACTTCAGTCAAGAAAATGTTGAAGGAGTTAAATATCTTGTCATTTAAACAAATTATTTACTTCAATACTATATTGTTAATCTACAAAATAATCAATGGCCATACGTCTATTGAATTCCTAAGAAAAATTGATAAAACTACAAAGCAACAACACGAGACGAGGAAAAGAAATGAAATGACTCCCCTTCAGGAAAAAAAACACAGAGTCAAAAGCCATTGATGTACGGAGCATTGAAGATATTTGGAGAATTACCAGAAGAAATAAAATTGGAAGAGAGCATAAAGGCATTTAAAATTAAATTGCGAAGATATGTGATTGATTTGGTATAGATGTGTTATTTTAAGTGTATGAGGATTGTATTAGGAGATAGATAACTATGTATCTATTTAAAATACCGATTCGTGCATCTTCAAGGGGGGCAGCCCCCCCCCCCCCCCCTGCCTGTACCTCGTTACACCCTTGGTATAGTGTATAGTTGACATTAGGCATGATATTTTACGAAATAATTAGAAAAAAATATTGTTTCAATAATCAGAAACTGTAACGAATAAACAATAATTTCGTTTTGCTTGCATTATGTGTAAAACGTTTTAATTTATTCGGTACAATAATAGTTATAAAGGTAGCGTACTATATTTTATATAATGCGTGTTAATCAAAACGCTACTTCGAAGCAATTCAATAGGTAATTAATTATTTAATCGCTTAAAGTGTGTTATGTGCAGTCTAGTGTAAAATAGCCCCAGCCTTTTAATTCAATGACTAAGACCGTAAAAACACAATAAAACCAATTATTTTCAACATTCACCGATATGGAATGTTCGAAATAACCATTTTCAATTAAAAATCATCATTTCCAGGAAACTATTAATTGACTAGCAGACCCGGACACACGTTGCTGTGGCTAACGAAACACATCGCCATTACCAAACCTTTATAACCAACGCAATCTGTTAATTTGCATATCTACATATTAAATCCACACCACCCGCTTGCCAGCCCGCTGCCCGCTGCCTGAATTGAATCTTTGAATTTCTCGGCTTTTCTCTATTATAATATGCATGTAGGTATTACATATATGTATAAACTTTCCTCTTGAATCACTCTATCTATTGGAGAAATCCGCATGAAAATCCGTTGTGTAGTTTAAAAGATCTAAGCGCACAGACAGCGGGAGTGACTTCATTTTATACTAGACTAATAATAATAATATAATAATATATCTTTATTGAATGAAATTTGCAAGATTATAACTAAAAAGTACATATTCAGTGTTAATGTTTACAGTGGTTTAAAATTATATAAGTACAAAAGAATATCAACAGAAAAAAATATAAATATGAACAGTAGATAAATGAAAAATAGAAAATAGTTATAAATTTTGGTTTTTCAGTAATCTGCCTCACTAGGCTAGCCTGTGTTGAGGCAGCAGACTAGACTAGATTGATTTCCAAAACTTTTTTAGTTAACCCCTCAAGCTAATTTGTTCGGTTTTCGGAACAACTTATACATATAGGTCACATAGAAATCGTCGTGTCTCACTTACTATTATAGTGAGAAATATGATATAAACGGTGTTAGAAAGAGAAAACCGCACGCTTTATATTCAAATCTAAAAGTTAACCACAAAATAAGTAAAATGAACCTTTATACACGAAACTAAAGTTTCGGATCGCAATTTGAAAAATAATTATGAAATTTTTTGAATTTTTATAAATTATTTTTACATGGACAACAAAAAAGGGAAACGACAAAAATGTTAATAATAGATACATTTGTCGAATAAAATGTGCATATATAATATGTTTCTTTTATCGTTTTTTTTATCGTTCAATAAAATGTTTTTTTATCGTTTTTAGTAATTTTACAAACAAAATTATTAAACTTAAAAAATTATATGTTCATTTCGATTTATAAAATTTGGATTCGTTTTTTATCACCTCTCAAAAAAAGTTTTTAGTTTCCGGAAATTTTAGAAATAATACATCTATTTGGATTTTATTGCAAAGCGGAAATATTTTGACCTTCTGACAAAATGTGATGGAGACCTGAGGGTTAAGTTATATTCTAAGGCGATAGGGAAATAAACCCGAGTGTGGTGAGGGTTACACACTACACGTGTCAATAAATGCCAGAGATAATAAATAACATGGATAGACAAGTCTTCAGTTAAATATTTATCATATTAGTTAGAAACAATGACATAATTAATACTTCGAATGTATACAGAAGATCCGTATGCAACCATGATTACCAGCACATATCGTCGCTCACCTTATAACACCGCGTATCTCATTTTGCACGGGTTATCAAGAGGAACAAAAAACCGGTTTATTATAAAAAAAGCACATCTTTGAAAAAAAGGGTCAACTTATATTTAGGATCAGTAGTTTGGAGAAGTATTTTTTTTCATTTAAAACATATGGTTGGGTATTTTAAACATTCGCGGTGTAACACACAAAAAGGCTGATATTGAGACATGCGTTGTTCTCATGCGAGAAATCTTATACATATATAAAAATCAATATTTGTTTGTGTGTTTGTTTGTTCGTATTTTATGCGCTGTTATACCGTTTATCCGATTGCGACGAAACTTTGGTGATATGTTGTGCGCAAGCCCGCGAATGTTATAAGCTATTTATAATGTGGTAAGTTCTGGCGTTATGAAATTTGTATAAAATAAAATGTGTGTATTTCATATATTTTAGAGACAAGGAGGAAAGGCAGGAGGGGGAGGGGAACGGAGGAGGTGGGTTCGCGGGAAGAGCGACGGGGGTGTGGGAAGGCGGGGGAGGTGGAAAGGGAGCGCGGGAGGGGAAGAGGACTCGGAAGGTGAACGGTAAAGGACATGCAGGTATAATGAATGCCGGGTACTAGTTAGTAAGTATATAATATTTTATTCAACTTTCTTCAAATAATAAAACAAATATAATTATAAGAGCATTAAAAAAATATTAAATTTTATTCTTATTACTAAACTAGCAGACCCGGCCACACGTTGCTGTGGCTAACGAAACACAACGCCATTACCCAATCTTTATAAAATCCACACCATCCACTTGCCAGTTGCCCGCTGCTTGAATTGAATATATGAATTTATGTCTTTTCTCTACTAGCTTGCAATGCAATACTGGATATTTGAAAAAGGAAAATCAAATACCTACTTACTCTAGGACATCTATTTTCCAATTTCTTCCGTAGAACTAATTTCAAAAGTGACTATTACGGCCCGCCAGCCGTTTTAAATCGCACAAAAATATGTTTTCTTTGAATTTATCGGCTTTTCTCTAATATAATTTACATGTATTATACATGTAAAGGAATACCTACCTAGGAATGCATAGGGATTCCTTCGTATTCGAATGATGAATTACTTTTCAAATGTCATTCATTGATGTGTTGTCATGGTGACATACAAACACATTATTATTGTTTTTGACGAGCTATGTAGCAGAGATTGAAGTAATCAAGATATCAGAAAAATAAGTGTTAAAGTGTTATAATGTTTTTAAGATCGACAAATAAACTTCAAATGTAGTTTCTTTGTTAACAGAGCAACACATGATTTGTTTTGTCATTACCAATAAAGAAGTACAACCAATAGAGAAATTGTCTAATATACATATAAACATTCCTCTTCAATCACTCTATCTATTGGTGAAAACCGTATGAAAATCCGTTGCGTAGTTTAAAAGATTAACGCGCACATACATTTTGAGAGACTTCATTTTATACTATGATAAAACTTTTGTATACACATTTACTGCTAAATAATCATTGATAAAGTACCAATTATTTTGTTACAAAACTTTGTATAAAAGGAAAGATGATTGGTTAGAAAATTGATTTAGTTTTATATATTTTTTTGGTTCATTGTTCAATGTACTTTATCAATAGGTACCTACTTACTCACTTCCAAGATCTTAAATACAAAAGATCTTAAAACTACTGCCTAATTATAGCAAACAAATCAGTTTCGAAGCGCGCGCCGGTCGAAACTCGTTTATTTGCCGAAACTAGCTGAAACCGAAACTTTGGTCGGTCATCAAACTACTGCCTAATTATAGCAAACAAATCAGTTTCGAAGCGCGCGCCGGCCGAAACTCGTTTATTTGCCGAAACTAGCTGAAACCGAAACTTTGGTCGGTCATCATGAATATTAATTAAATGCCCAAAGGAATACACAATATATTATAATGAAGTGATTAAATAAAGCGACAATTTTATAATATATCCTATCGTGTCGCCTGTGTTGTCATTAGATGAATATTACAAGGCTATAATGGTACGAGTAGCAGTGGTGTGGGAACAACGCCGGGTGTCGGTGTCACAGGCGTCGTCACCTTGGTTGGATAGCGATAGGGTTATAACTTGTCTCACAAATGGTAAGAACTTTGACACCTAAGCAAATGTTCTTAGGTGTCAAAGTCTTTACCATGGTAAGGCGAAGTTACAACCCTATCTAACCAAGGTGACGACATACCGCCGAAGATAATAAAATAAAATAGTCAAGTCAAAGATAATAAAATAGGAAAGTCAATCAATACCTTACGCAAGTGAAATATTTACGACACCGACAGTAGTTTTTTAATGGAAAACGTCGCATTTCAATGCATTTCTTACAATTTGGGAGGTGGGTATGGGTACCGCCCCCCCCCAACCATTTATTGGAAAAACAACAACTTCGCCATAGGTCACCCCAAGTGGTAAGTGGTTCGCTACGTTTGGTGACTTAGCAGGGGTGCCCGGGTTCATGGGTGAGGTTTGTCCGGGTCTTGGCGGCGGATGCGTCTGCCCAACAGCTGCATGACAGGCTGGATCGAGAGAGAGAGTGGTTAAGGGAGTCCCTTTGACTTCTCCAGCCGTACTCTCTCGGAACGTCGCATTCATACGTCCGTCACTCCTACATAAACACACTGTCACCCAGATTCCTACTCACCCCTAATAATACCCTTTTCCTTCCTAGAACTTCCCCTCGTTCCTTTCCTACAAATATCCACCACACAGCATCCCCAAAGATGACATGGGCCTAATTTGGAGCTAATGTAAAAAAAAAACTGCCATCCTCTTATACCTAATGCATTTGAATGGTGAAGGTTGAAAAGGTTGAATTAAATTAAAAACGGTTAAGATTTATATTAGAAATCTTAAATTGGAAAGAAATGTCAACCATTTGTCAAAGACAATATAAAGGGAAAAAAACATTTACATTTGATTTATTTACACTTAATAATGCATATACATGAAGCATGAAATTACAATGCAACTTTTTATTATTAGCATCACGTCTTACACACAATTATTGTAGATAAAACAAAGTAAACTTTTGAAAATAAGATTCAAGTGCGGCCGGGCAGAAAACGGAAGGGCATTCATGGCTAACTATGATAATTAACATTTAAATTTTTGAATATATATAATTTATGAGTAATGTAATAATATTCACCTACTTTAATTACATTTTATTCAACACAGCAAAAAACTTGATCTACTATCGAAAAATGATCTCATTTAAATAGTGACGTGATCAAACCTGATATATGACTATTCAGAAATTTTAGAGCCACTCATAGAAATGGTATCTACCTATTAAAAATGTAATAAATATAGTAGTTGTCAGACCATGCCAAATAGTTACAAGGATATTATTTTATTACTTATGCACTGCCATTTATTACAGAGTCAAAGATTTCTAAGATTGCGTTGTTTGAAAAAAAAAAACGTCAAATTTGAAACGTTATATTTCGTTGGTATAGTCCAGGGGTCGGAATAAGCGGCTCTTTGCATGGATGTTGTCCATGTCCTATACATATGTATATGCGGCTCTCTGGTACTTTTGTTATCCTGTTTCCATGACAATTTGGCTCTTCTCACTTGACAAACTGCCGATCCCTGGTATAATCCATACGATACCCGCACAACGCACTAAGCCACTCCCTACTATATAGCAAGTAAGTTAAGATGACACTATACTCTAAATTATATTCAGAATCTTAACGACGTAAGTAAGAAGCCGTGTATACAAATTGCAACTCGCGACCCGTGTATTGGACGGACCTACTGTCGAATTCGCCCCCAGGGATGGCGAACCGATGGCACGCGTGCCATTAATGGTAAGCGACACAATATTTTGGGCACGTCACTGATCAGTGATCACAAAATTTATTATGCACTACGAAAAAAAGTGTGAAGTGTATAGCAGGTGAACGAGCGAACCCGAGTGATCCCTACGCTACAGAATGTTCGGGTGAGGTGCGCGGGCTGCGATACGCGGGGTACGGTGCGGTGCGCGGGGTGGCGGAGGGAAGCGCGGCACTCACTCGTTTGTTTTCGTACCTTCAATCTACATGGCGAGTTTCTATTTCTAATGAATGACGTATCGTTTATTTATGCATAACATATCTAATAGTGAATTTCGTTGATATAATTGTATTTTTAAGTTTATTCGAGTTTTATCTATGATTTAAATGTTATTTAATATGGCTAGTTCAGCAAAAAAAAAACAAAAAGTGCAAGATAGTAAGAGGATCAGAGAATTTCAAACTTGGTGGACAGAGAAATATGCCAAGATTAGTAAAGGTGACAAAGCGGTGTGTGTTTTATGTTCTGGAACAGTTGAACAGTTCTGGTTGAGTCGCGGGAACGTACTTCAAGGATTTGTTGATTGCTTGGAAGAAATCAGACTGTTTCTGCAAAATGAGGGAAAAGTTGAAGAATACCCACATCTAACCTGCAACAACAGAAGTCACACTAATTTTACTTTAATTTAAATTACGCGTAAAATGCTAAATATTCCTATTTTTGTAGTAAAAAAAGAGTTTTTAATTAATAGTACGTATTTACTATTATTATTTTCCCAATAATCACGAAGTCAAAATTATTTGATGGCACGTCTTTGACCTCATTAAACATTTCTTTAGAAAAATGGCACGTTGATACCTAAAGGTTCGCCATCCCTGTACAAATGTATATTACATATATGCGGATCTCTGGTACTTTCGTTAACCTTGTTTTTGTGACAACTTGGCTCTTCTCACTTGACAAACTGCCGATCCCTGGTATAGTCCATACGATACCCGCACAACGCACTGAGCCACTCCCTACTTACAAGTAAGTTAAGACGACTCTATACTCTAAAATATATTTAGAATCTTAACGACGTAAGTAAGAAGCCATGTATACAAATTGCAACTTGCGACCCGTGTATTGGAGGACCTACTGTTGAATTTGCCCTATTAAAGAAAAGAAGAAAAATAATGTAAGTGAAGAAAGCGTGTAAACAAATATGCGCCCGCGGCACGACGTATTGGACGGACGTACAGTCGAATTCACCCTAGCAGGCCTGGAGATTCGACCTTTCCACCGGGTTCATTTTAATTAATTCTGAAGAACGTGTTGCTAATATTTAAGATGTTTCTAAATGAATACCTCCCGAAGTTATTAATTCATCCTTTAGAAAAATAAAATCTGGTGCTCAACGCTAACTTTAGTTGTACAACGTATTACAATTTTTTAAAGGTGCTGACGTTAAAAAAATGATGGCAACGTACTGTTTTTATTAATCTAAAATATAAATAACTCGCATCTCTTGTGAGGCATGGAAATAAAAATGATAATTCAATTACGAATTCGCCGAAATAATTTAAAATGCGAGCCTCGGGTAAACCCCCGATAAACATGGTTATGTCTCGCCTTATAAATACTTGAACATTGATGAGAAGGTTCGAATACACTTTTTTATTATTTTTCTTTATTCATTGCTTTGATGGTTACATAATTTGTGGATTTTTCGACCACCATGTTACAGTTATAATTTATAGTCGCAATTGATTTCATAGACTTTATTTTGCCCTTTTGACTACTTAATTATTTATTTACTAGCTGGGGGCGGTTTAGAGTGTTGTGTGGACGGTCTGTTGGAACTTACCAAATTGTGATGAGCCGACAAGCATAACTGGAACGCTGCTATGTTTGTCAACTTTACCGAAACAAAACTAAAACATTTCAAATGTCACAAAAAATATTCTAATCGATGCATTGTGACGATGACGAAAGTTTAAAAAAAGACAAAAAACAACCCAACCTAAGTCGGATAAAGAATTTTTTTCAATTTCAATTCAATTATACTCTTACTTCAATACCTTCACACTCAATGCCCGCGACACTATAAATAACGAATTAATAAAAAAAGTATTTAAAAAAATCCTATCTGCAAGCGTTTGTAAAGGTCATTTCATGAACATTCTCCAGCCCTAACGAGTCCTAAACTCTCCAGTCTTTCAAAATAATCATCAACTCTATTTTTGCCATTAATCTTTTCATAAATGTAAAATCGTGCAATGTCCAGTGTTTTAAATATAATGTCCTCCGCGTGCAAAGCCGTATCTTCTCCAAGCATAAACTTTCTAATTAAAGTGTGTTTATCGGAAGTGACCTGCCAGGTAAGTACCCATGTTTCTGTATCCATTTGTAAATAGTAAAATTAGATAGAACCTAAGAATTCTTAATAAATTGAACAGCGCCCTTGAGGTGATTTATCACAAAAACGGCACTCTACAAATTATCCAATTATTATTATTATTATTTACTTGCTCTACAAAAGTATAGATACTATCTTAAAAAATAACATAAATTTTTTCAGGAACTTAAAGTGTTCACGATAAATATGTTATATCGGTAAAAAATCGGTATGTGGGGGTTTAAACAATACATGCTGTCGGTGACGGAGATAACCATAGGGAACATAGAAACTAATGCTATCCATGATATTCGAGTTTTCTAAGCATCCACGTATCAGTCTGAAGAAATGTGTCAAATGGAAAACAATATGCACATCCCTTCTGAAACATAGATGGGTAATTCCGAGCAAACTCAAGAGAAAGTTGTGTGATAGAGCCACGGGTAGTAGCTGTACTCCCTTAGGTAAAGAAATCTCGGAAATTTCTTCTGAACCTTCTCCAACACGAGGGAATATATCTGCATTTATATAGTCCTGCTGATAAAAAAAAAATCAACATAAATAGACTTCGCACCGTCAACCATCCATCAACAGAAATGATTAATATATTTAGGCATACGGTTGATGGGTTCGTTATAACCTCTCCCTCTTTCTCATAACATTTATCTTATAACTTATAAACTTATAACCCATGAATATCACAGAAAGAAGGGGTACAACGGAGCTCCTAGTGGCAGAATCATACCCATCGCCGTGGAAACAAAAAGCGTACACACAAAAAGCGTTTCAATTATTCAAATTGAAAAAATATAAACAAGAACATAAATGAAGGGGCGCCAAGTGCCAAGGTCAGCAGCATTAGAGGCTACGGGCGGTCGTTTTAGCTTTATTAGCACATTATTATTGTTATCGACCAGCACTCGACACGCAAGAACCCGATTAGAATCCTCTAAATTTAAATAATCTCCTAATTTGAATAAATATACTTGTGAACACCCATTTTACATGACCGAATAAATGGCATGAAATGTTCAGAACAAAAACTATGTATTTATTTATTTTATAGAAATCTGTTCTACATAGTTTAGTTTATTATTTCTTCGCATCTGATGATCACAAAACTATTACACATATTACGTGGGGTGAAAAGATTCTAGTTGGTACCTATACCATAATCCATCCAAAGGCATTTGTAAAACTTCGATGAAGTCACAAGCAAGGCAGACTCATTTAAACAACTAATATCTGGTTGCTTATAGCTAGGGTTGCCATCCGTCCGGGCTTCCCCGGATTTGTGCTAGTTTAAAGGGCGTCCGGGGAGCGTTTGGGCGGGGTTTCATTTGATGTCCGGGTTTAAAAAAAAAATTTAAATCTTAAAATTTAAAGTCAAACGTATACGTTTGACCTGAGGAACGGTCGTTCTGAAACCGGTCGGCTTTAAACAAACATAAAAGTGGTTCGAACAAAGTAACATTGTTTCATTTATCTTTAATTAAAATTAAATTCAATTTCCATGAATACAGCTGCATTGATTTTTAAAAATTCCTTTTAAAAAGTGAAGATATTCTAAAAGCTATAGGAAAGAGTGATAAATACAAAAAACTGAAAAGTAAAAAAGGCGAGAGGCTGAGGAAAAAGCTCTAATAGCTAGATAATGTACTTATGAGTTCAATAATTTCTTTTCATTTTTGTAGTTTAAGTTACGATTCTTTTTATTACGTAAAAGAAATTTACAATATGGCTGTTGATTAAAACTTTAAGGTGATATAAATTAGTAAAGTTTTTGGTTATTTTATGCTTAAAAAAATTTATAATGTAACTTTCATTACAGTAAGCCTAAACTTTAAAAATGTTCAGTTTTGTTGCTTAAGATTTAAAAAAACTGAATCTAGTTCAAATTATTATTATGGCTGCTGATAAAAATTTAAAGATATAATTATTATTGAGTTAAAGAGTTACCTCAAACATTGTAAGACAGAATACTACAATGGTTTCAGTACTTTTAGAATTTTTGTTCAAAAATTGAATTGAATTTTGTTAGACTTAATATTTTAATAAGGTTTTGTTTTCATAACAGAGTATATTAATAATTTGTGTTTTATTTTACGAATAAAAAAAATCTAACTAATTATTAAAACAATTTGTAATAAACTGTAATAAGATTCTGTTTTGTTAGGTACATTTATAATGATGAAAAAAAATGACTAAATTTAAATTGAAAATAAATAAAAAGGTGATTTATGACATTTTCAACGGTTTTTTATTACACTGACTATGTTTAAAAAACCTGTTGACATGTCCGGGTTCTGGGCCCTAAAATCCGGGGTTTTCACGCGTCTTGTCATAGGTGCCAAATTCAAGAGATGGAAACCCTACTTATAGCAAATAAAGCTCTCAAATTCCTTTTTATTCCCTTAGGGATTTGAAAATCAATATACTCGTAACTATGGATTTTCATCACGCAAAGTCATATTCACCATGAGCTATGGGGCTTTGCATGACAAATAACGATTTCTTCTTCGTGTGCCCTATCAGGTGCCCCCGACGTTGGCGATCACTCTGGTAAATGTATCTCTATCTTGCGCTGCCCGTTGGGTATCTCCTCCACACTTCTAATACCGGTCCACTCTCGTACATTTCGCAGTCAAGACATGTGTATCTTAGTTTGACATTTAACTGTTAAAAAATAAGTTTCTTCAATGTTAAAAAAATGCTGCTGAAGTTACGCAGCTTTTTTAGTGGGTAGTTTCACAAACATTTGTTGCTAAGATATATTCTGTAGAGTAACTCTTAGATTCTGTACAAATTTATTGTACCACATAAAATGGGCTTTTCAAACGAAATCCCCGTAGCAAGTAGCAAAGCGGAAATATATTATATACAGGAAGCAGCGCCAAGGGAAAGATAAACTTAGATTGGTTGATGATTAGGAAAACAGCCCCTACACATTGGCCTTGTGAAAGCTCACCAAATACCCCCTGAAAGTGTGGGCGAACTCGTAATCGAAGTGCCACACAAAATAATGGTTTGCTATGTAATATTTAGTCTGACTAACTAACCGTATCCCGGAAGGGTGACCAGAAAGGATGGACTGTCTTGCTTAAACGCTCCTTTCTTTATTCAGATTCATGAATCGTCTCATACGTACCACACTTTAGTTATTCAGACTCATGATCCAAGAATTTGATTAAATTGGTCATAATAAAAAATGTCATATTCCTTACAACTTATAAAGCATGCTTTACCTCTCTTGATTCTGACTCACGAAGAAAATTCGTCCCCTAATTTACAGTAGGAAATTAATTACATTTTCAAGGGTGGAAAAGACGTGAGTAGCACTTAAAACGTTTTCTAGATCAGCAGTTATTACAGTGCGAAATCTTGCATTTTTTTCATAAAACGTTTTTTATATTACATACTTAACTCCCACAATAAATTTGGTTATTTTAACATTGGTCCCTGTTGTCTCTTAATTTGAGATGTGTTGGGTATCTCCAATAAGTTTAAGGTTCTATTGGTTACTAGTTTGTTTATTTGGTTATACTGAATATGTACAATGTTATATTAGACTGGACATCCTTACTAGGCTAGACACTAATAGTTCTGGTGCTCCTCTATCTTACTGTAACCTTCGGCCATCATAGTAACCGTTCGTGCCTAAGTCACGAACGGCGATAGACAGTACTTTTCTGACAATTAACTCAGCTGCCATCTGTTGGGATATGGCAGAAATTAGTATTACAAGCTAACCTATCGACATCTATTGAAATAAACTGAAACTACATGGATAAGAATATACTACAGTCTCGTATTTTATTCTCGAAGAGTGTTAAAAAGAAAACTTTATTTACATTAATTTCATCGGTCAATTACATAATCAGATTCCATGCAATTTCAATGTCTGCGTTTTGTGTGTAAAATATCCCAAAGGGGTATTTTTTCTAATAATATTACCACAACCACATATAAAAATCTAGGATGTGTGGTTTTTTCGTGAATTACGAGGGCGGTCCGCAAACCATAAAGCTTGTTTTGCGTTGGACGAAAGAGTCGATTCTGTGATTCTTGCAGAGCAGCGAGAAGATTTCCAAATCTTTTAAAATAGAGTAGTGTCGTTTTCTTTTTTTTACCGGCCGAATATTTTCAGTCGTCGTCTATCTCATTAATGTCCTCACCACTTTATCCCTGATGATTTACTTTCAATATGTTACGAAATATCTTATACAGGGTTTGTAACACTGTTAAATATTTATATTTTTGGTACCGACAATTCATGGTGGAATTGAAAATAAATTAAAAGTAAAAATATATTAAAACTTTTTCCATTCATTATTTTTGACCGTTACTGGTTTCAGCCAATTATGGCCATCTTCAGATTTTAAATATTTATACATTAGTTTAGGGATCAAATAATAATCATAATAATAATTGGATAATTTACACAGCGCCGTTTTTGTGAAAAATCACCTCAAGAGCGCTGTGCAATTTATTAGTCAAATAAAGGTCATTAGACAATAATACTACCGTATATCACAATAAGAGTTGAGCCGAACAAGTACTCAGACAGATTTGCTTGCGTACATCGTGTTTAAACTAGTTATTCGAATTATAACTAGTTTAAACACGATGATAAAATAATTAAATTATAAAATTAATTTATGAAATTACTACAACAAAACTTTTCGAATATTCAATTTCGATGATCATATACACTTAATTAAAAATTCCGAATAAAGACGTAAGCAAGATAGAATGCTGTTTCTCAGTGACGTTTGGCAAGGACATCAGTGTAAGAAGTATATAAATTTGCACCAATACATAGATTATGCGTTTGAATCAACTTTAATTGCGCGACCTTTTCAGGAAAAGTGCCCATGATTATGATATCTAAGAAAGTGGGGCTGTTAAACATAACTCTTAATTTGAGAGAAAAACACATTCGGTTCGCGGTAATAATCTTGTAATGTTGTCGCCACCTTCAAACTAAGACAATTATTGTTTCATAAATCGGCGGCCCCCACGCAAAGCAATGGTACTTCAGCTGGTAGCCAACTATAAGTTTTCATATTCGTAATCCTACCATAAATTCCTGAAGAAATGTATTATTCAAGAATACACAATGCTAATTAATTATAATATCAAATTATCATGAAATTTCATAACAAAGCAACGATAACGACAGCTTAACAGATGAATATTTTACGTAATTAAGATCCGTCGAATAACGTGGTATTGCGAACAGTTGCAAACTCAGGATGCAAACAATTTTCTAGCCTCTCATTATAATATAATGAAAAAAACAAAGTTTCTTATTAAGCACAAACATAAAATCATGCACAAAGGGTGCTCAGGGTAGCCTATTTCTTACAGTTAATAGAGAAAATTACAAGGAAAAAAATTTCGAAGTGGCACATTTAAATAGTCTACAGTAACTGTTATGGAAGGCATATAAAGTGTGTATAAGTGTGTCCTGGCTCCGATTTGAGGAAGGTAAAAAAGAAAAATAGTAAAAATGATTTGTTGCCCTACTTAGATTAGATATAAGTCACCCTTTAGAAAAAAAAATCACAGTGTGTCATATCTAGGGCAAAAGCTTATATAAGGTTCGGCAAGTTGATTTAGAGGTTTTTGCGAGAACTGTAATGTGGTGCAAGATAATAAATAATAATATATTATTTTTGAAAATGAAGGTGGTAACGGAGCGTGAATCAAAAATAACGAGTTGATTCAAATTCAAGAAAAATGTATTTCGAGAATTTGTGTAAAAGAATTGGATTGTGGCGGTGTACAGTGTAGATCAGACAAATTATGTAAATCGAGACAATTTTTAGTTGACTATTGAATCGTAACCTCGTGTGTAATGCCCAAGGGCGGATCCAGCTTTGGCGCCAGGGGGGGGGGGGGGGGGTCACATAGTCGTGGTCAAGTCACAAGAAGTTATAATTTAATTTTGATAATAATAGATACAAGTAAAAAGTAGGTCCACCTAGGTCCTGGACCCAGTCCAGGGGGGGGTCATGACCCCCCATGACCCCCCCCCCCCTGGATCCGCCCTTGGTAATGCCAAGGTTAAGGCCCAACTGGGCGTAAAATCAAATAAAATATCTGAGTATTAATTTGGTAGAAAAGAAAAAAAAAACAGATAAATAATACCTATATAATAGTGGGTTTATGGCTACCGTCGCGGCGTGAACCATTTATTGGAAAATCAACACCTCTGCCGTAGGTCACTCCAAGTGGTTCGCTAAGGTGACTTAACAGAGGTGCCCGGGTTCATGGGGCGAGGTTTGTCCTAGTCTTGGCGGCAGTTACATCTGCCCACCTACTGCATATCGGGTGGGAGAGACTGGTTGACTTTGACTTCTTTAACGCCTTGAACCGCAGTGGGAGAGATGGATTCACATGTCAGTCACTCCTGGACACGGTGACCCCAAGATTCCTACCTATCCCTGATGACTTTCTCCTCCCTTTACTAAAAATACCATAAACACAGCATCTCCACAGAAAACCCCTGTGTCCAGTTGGTGCGGTTCTGTGCTATTCACAAGACTTCTCAATCCGATTTTGTTGTAACCGGTCGATCCTTCCAAATTGTGTTCAGGTTATATCCAACCCGTTTAAATGGTTCAAGTTAACCGGTTTCAAATTAAACAATATACTAAAGTAATGCAGTAGGTGGGTATATTATCATTTCACAATTCGCTCTGATGAAAGGGGGGTTAGGCTTTGTAAGAACAGGTTGGATTGACGTAAAATAAGTTGGCCAGTTGACTTACAGTGATGATATAACAAAATTGATAAAGTAAATAAAATATTTATAAATGAAATAGCAATTTCACAGTTATAAACATCATTAAATCTAAAAATAAGTACATGCGCGTATTTCGGTACGCATTACACACAAAACCAAAAATAGACGCAAGTCGACGGATATAATTGGGAGTTTCAGTATAATCCTAGCATTTGTATGGCCATTAACCATTCAAGCCTTCGTTATATTCAGCTCGCCGTAGGATAATATAACGGCTCCAATTAATAATAACTTCTGTGACTTGCTGAATAAATAATTAACAAGGAAAGTTAACTTTCGCCTTCCATGTTCGGTATATTTGTAGCACAACACGCCATGCTGTTTTGTAACAAAATAGTAGTTAGCATTACCTACAGCAGAAAAGCCTTTTTTTTATACAATAACTTATTTTCTTCCCATTATTTGATGATGGGAAAAAAATAAGTTTAAACTTGCCAAACAGTTAGATTAAGCTTTATTATTACGAAAAGTGAGTACTACTAGTGTAATACTAGTGTCGGGGAGTCGAAAAAATATGCACATTTTACATTTTAATTTCGTCAAAATTAATTCACTTACGCAATGTGTGAACTGTACTAAGTTATATTCATATTTATATTACATTTCATAGACAATCAATGATGCCAATCATAGAAAAAATATTATTGCCATATAAAACAATAATTTATTCACGTTATGAAGTGAATGCATTATTGACAAGTTTGAACCGGTATTTATAATAGAAGAGCATGAAAAGAAAGGTATTAGAATAATTACACAAACTCGTTAGAAAAACCCTGCTTGCCATGCAAACCATTCAAAACCTGAGATGTATATCTTAATGATGATGACACGCAGCTTCCGCCCAACCCAACCCAGTAGTACCGGGAATAATTCGAATTAGGTAGATACTTTTGTTTATATTTTTGAAAAGAATTAATTTTGTAAGACTGATACTTCCGACAAATGTGATACTTACTTGATTGTCTATTAATTTTAAAAATACAGCAGTTCATACGCGGTAGAAGTGAAACCTTCAAAAAACTAAAGTAGACAAAAGAGTGGGGAGGCTACGAAGCACCTCACAAATAGGAGACCGATTATTCTGTCTTATTCTCTCGCAGGCTAAATCCTATAAATGTATGTGTTTGTATATTTTTTGTGTCGCTTTTTCGTTTCAAAACGCAACTAAAATCGCAACTGTGTAAAAGATCACATCAATAAAAATAAATTTATTTAGGAAAATATGTCTCACTGGCTCACTGGGTGCTCCACCCGTGCTCAGCCCCCCGTTCAAGAACCCAAACATTAATTATTTTTATAATTTATCAAAAATCTCATCAGCAAGTGCATAAAGCGAGATGGCTGACTGATTGGGAAATATTTGCGCGGATAGATATTTACAACTAAGTGAAAAGTGCAGAGCGAGTTAGAAACATTCAGACCGTGTCGCTGAACGACAGACGCGAACTTAAATTCTTTATAAACAGATTTTACTGGTAACACAAATCTTTTTTTTTAATGCGAATATCTCACAAGAGTCCCAACTGCTCCCGTCTGGTCCCGAAGGTAGTGTGGAGGAGAATGAGATGGAGAAGAGGGTATTGGGGAACTACCTGGCTATTCAGATCTGGTTACCAAATACGGCTAAAGCCATTTCAAACAACGTTTCCATTCTAAATGTAGGTCTTACACTAGGGTGATACTGAGAGCATCTTTCACTATATTTTATTTCAAACAAATAAATTGTGAAATAACATAAACAAATCAAATAAAATAAGTTTGCGCTCGCAGGGATTCGATTCCGCGACCATCGGATTGCTACTCGGGATCCTTATCCCTCGACCATGGAGGCCGTCGATGAAACATAATATAATACACGTATCAAATCAAACGGCTATAACTACACTAGAATATTATATTTGCTTAATTGTTGTCAAAATAGCTTTAATTTTTTTGCTATTTTCTAAAAAAATTATAGGTAGAAGGTAAATAAATAATAATTTATAATTAATTGCAATATTTTTAATTTAATACTATAACTACACTAGAATATTATATTTGCATAATTGTTGTCAAAATAGCTTTAACTTTTTTTGCTATTTAAAAAAAAATATATATGTAGAAGGTAAATAAATAATAATTAATTTTAATATTTTTTATTTAATACCCATCATTTTGGGGTAACTGCCGACCCCGCGCGGACGTAAGCTTTTTGGCGCGCCTAATTAAAGGTTAATTATGCATAGATTACTATTGGAATAAAGGAAGGTAGGTACCTACACCGGCCTAATATGTTTCTAAATAATTTTTATCTAAATAATTCATTAAATTGAAAATACTTAATTTTTTACAAAAAAAAAGTAATTTATTGCGCTTTTCAAACCAGCTGCCCTCCCTCCATACATGGGTTCTACTCCTCAAAATGCAAATAAGTGCCTATCAGCTTTTTAAGGCTCCGGTTGTATCCACCGTAAGTCCTTACATTTCATTTAGGAAAGTTTCACTTTCCTTTACCAACCCCACAAACTTTCCACTTGAGAAAATGCATAAATTATTCCTTAAGAGCCATTAACTAGCCGGCAGAGAATTTAAATTTCGTCGAACGATGATCTTGCTATGGTACCTTTGCAACGGGTACGGGGTGATCCCGATGAGAAAGATAAATTATTCTCCATACCAGCATTTTAACACAATAAGTCAATATCGATTTTATTTCATTCAAAATTTGCTTTGATAAATACCTACATTAAAAAATGCTCAAACTCGTGACGATAAAACTATTAAAATTATGTACTTTTTGTAATTATTTTGTTGATCATAAGTATTTATAAATTATTAATAATGTCTAAGCAAAATAAGAATGTTATTTTTTTTTAAATATAATTAGTTTGGAAAACCGTAAATAAATAGACAAACTGAAGAATTTTTGTCACAAAACAAGGGCACTATGATTTAAGTTTAGATATTGATATTTAAGTTTAGTTAACGGAAATCAATGAACAATACATAGATTTTTAAATGGACTAGACACACTTGATACAGGTAATTGAAGAATATACAAGAGTTACAAAGGAAGACAGAAAAATTCGTCACTGGTTAATAAAGTTGCTGAGAAAATATCCTTTTAGAGCCTTTGCCAATATTTTTTTGTTTGATTCTGGTAGTTTTAGGACATTAGGTAATGCGTTGTATTGCGTATGTGCGATGTATTGTAAGGAGTTAATTCCAAATTTAGTTGTGTGTGTAGATGACGATAGGTGTATTTGATTTTGTGATCGTGTTTTGTGCTGGTGTATATCGGAATTAAAGGCTGGTTTAGTGGTGACATTCGCCTGACATCGTGGATCTCTATTACATTTGAATTTCAAACAGTTTTGTATTGTAAATTTAAGCCAAGATTAGGCAACCATTTGGACCAGGAAACACGTCGACAAAGCAATTCTTGTGTTATTCTTTATTCTATAGTTATAAAGGTTTCATTCGGGTATATTCCATTGTTGGTATCATAAACCTATAAATTAATGCCCTGGAAGAAGGAGAACATCATGTCTGAAAAAACCTGAGTTATTGGCCAGTCTACTGTAGAGCTGTTCCGGGCCGCAGTACACAAAAGTCTGCATAGCCAACGTCCGTTGAACGGACAGGGCGCGAGAAAAATATAAATTAATAAAAATTTTATTAAACAAATAACAAGCTTAAGCCAATTACGCTCTGCGCATAAGCCATTCATGAGTTATTGGCCAGTCTACTGTAGAGCTGTTCAGGGCCGCAGTACACAAAAGTCCGCATACCCAACGTCCGTTGAACGGACAGGGCGCGAGAAAAATATAAATTAATAAAAATGTTATTAAACAAATAACAAGCTTAAGCCAATTACGCTCTGCGCATAAGCCATTCATGGTGACCGGCCAACTCAGAATGAAACCAACTCATAAGCACCTCAGAAAGGTCATTATGTGATGATAAAAAAAGTTTAAATAGGTTAAGTTAGGTTAGGGTTACCGGCTATTTTAAAAGTATTTTTTCATAGCTTTTAATGACCTTTCTGAGGTGTTTCTGAGTTGATTTCATTCTGAGTTGGCATGGAACCGCCATTCATATATTTCAGGATATCTTGAAAAATATTCATTTTAAGTTAGGTTTTTGAAGTGAAAAAAAAGTGAAAAATAGCCCCGCTGTGATTTGTATCTCGGATGAAACGGAAATGACGGTTACTGCACCTGCGACGCATCAACTGCGCTCATTGGCCGCTTTGATTATGATGTCAATTTTAAAGGCTCCTATTGGTTGAGATATGAAACAGAAATTACGATGGTCTGCGCTCATTGGTCGCTTTGATTATGACTAGAACATGCAATACCATTATATCGTTACCGCAATATCGCGAATTTCGCGCTGTTTTTCAGATTAGAAATGCGAATTTCGCGGTATTAAAAACGAGCCGTGACAGAGAAATCGAACAGTTTGATAAATTTATGTGTAGAAAGGTTAGATAAATCCGCTTCCACAACTAATTAGGCAGACGGTTGTCCCGAATCTGACTAGCACAGTTTTATAGGTATTGATGATGATATACAATATCGAACTTCTCATCACGAACCGGAGAAAATCATCTTGCAGTTTCGACATCGCCTTTTCTGTCTCTGAAAGATGAACTTAATAATAAGCTCAGGTTAGAATTTACGACTCCACACAGAAACATCAATCCCAATCCTACGTTAATTTGATGCAGAAAAAGGAGATGGCTTTATATGAAACTGGAGGAATAAGAAGTAAATATCTGCAGACTGTATATAACAATCTGCTAAGCATTCCGCCAACGAGTGTAGATGCTGAGAGAGCATTTTCGGCTGCCACATACATTTGTAAAAAAAATTAGAAGTTCTTTAAATGATGATACAATTAATATTTTATGCTTTTTACGTAAACATTTTCAAATAAAAAATAAAGATTAGGGTTGTGTGTGATTAATTAAAACTCATGGTAGTTTTATTTTAAACCCCATTTAACGATTTACTAACTCCGCAATATCGCAAATTTTGCGGTATTACATGTCCGATACCGCAATATCGCGGTATTGAATATATATTGCGGTATTGCATGCCCTAATTATGTCCTCACTTTCCAAGTATTGGTTGAGATTGTTTTGATAAGGTTTCGCTTCTACCGCGTGTAAGGGAACATACCCATACTACGTGACCAACTTTTTGCAATTTTTAACCCCCCCCCCGGTGACCAAAAACCTAAGCAACCCGCCGCTCATTTGTATGGAGCGTGACATTTTGAAGACCCCCCCCCCTAAACGTGTCACGTAGTATGGGTACGTTCCCTAAACTGCACCCGATTTTTTTTTTGGTAAAATGGGACAAAATTTTCGAGTGGGAATTAAAGATGTTTTTCAATAAAGTTAGTAGAATTATCATATACACATTTTATTGCGTCAAAACAAAAAACAAATGTACAAATCAAGAAAAAATAAATTGTTTTCCCGTCTGAAAGGTTTGGTTTTCTGACACATTCACGGTGCGACGTTTATAATATCTATTGCATAACATAACGGGTTTAGAAGAATGACCTTGTTCGACTAAAATACTTTAAAAAAATACCTGTGGGATAGAAACTAACTATACTACTCAGTAGCACAGTGGTTCTTCACTGATTTGTAAACACGAATTAAAAAATAAATAAATTTAAGGGAGCAATTTCTTCTAATTGACCATGATTAACACTTGAGATTTTTTTAACTTCATACGCCACGTTTTTTTTTTAAATTTCATCAATGTTAACGTTACTTTGCAGAATCATAAAACAATTAATTGCTCTAAATATTAAGTGACGTTATTTTTCGCATAGAACATTTTGTCAATAAAGGGTGTGGCTTTGGATTGAATTACGGAATCTGAACCCTCAGTGACAGAAGGTAGTGTATAAAAACGGAAACCTAGTAATAAGGAACTCCAGTCCATTTTTTAATTTTTTTTTTTATGAATTACCTTCCAACTTAAATAACTGCATATTTATTATTATTTTTAGAGTTAGTTTTAATAGTTAAAATAATTGTTAAAGTTTTAATTTTTCAAGACCCCCCGAAAACCACCGTACGTATGGTGAATCGTGTGACGTCATTACTCACCAAAAGTTTATTTTTATTTTCAACAGGTGTTGTCATTTTGTATGTCAGTTATATGGAAGGAGCTATGAAACTATTCAATAAGTAAAAACATTATTTAGGTGGAATTATTTATTTATTATATTTTTCAATATTATTTACGGGAGAATGGTATAAAAATTGTTTGAAATTATTATTTTTTTGGCTTAACGAATCAAAAACGGAAATCAAAGCATCGGTAGGCAACTAATAAGATACGGCGCCGGATCAGCTGTTCGACGTCCGCCATTGTGGAGGGTTGGCTGCAGCCACCACAAAATCGGTGTGGAAGTCGCATTACGATTTTTTGTACAGTTTAAAGTTTTTGAATATTATAAATAATAGAGATAAACTAATAGAGAAATCTCTATTGTTGATACTGAATTATTTAGGCCGAAATAATGTTTCAATAAACACAACTAAATCTCTATAGACAGTACGTAAATAAACGAATAATATGAAATGTTGTTATGTATAATACCGATGGCTTGTGTCATACATTTCAATACAATGACTGGAAAATTATGGTGAGCAGTAACGTCAGCACTAAACATTCAATAATACCAAATTGACAGTGTGTTTTAAAAAATGATTAAAAATTGACTTTTATAATTTTTTAAAAACTCTACGTTAAATATTATTTAATAAAACTTATATATTCAGAATCAGCGTTTATTGGTCTATTCTATATGAACATATTATTTTAAAACCATAATATTTTTCACTGGAGTTCCTTATTGCGCCATTAGAATACAATACATTGTGATTCAATGACGGACCAAGTATTATTGGTATTATTTAATGGCCAAACATTAATGCCAACCTTAGGTTGATACAGAAACCGTCGCAATAGGCGAGTTTAAGATCCGAAAAGCGGCATGCCTCCCCGCCCACGCCTTTCTCTGTCGCACGCATGTTTTGCGCATCTTTCCCTTTACGGTCATTGTAAAGTCAGTTACAGTAAATTCGTATGAATGGTATAGGAAAGTGACTGTATCTGCGCGCGAATGGTATCAAGTATCAAGTTCAGGTCGTCAGTCGTTCCATACTCCAAGCACCGTGACCGTTCTATACTCCATGCACCGTTTTTTTTTGAGGTAGCACCTATGTAGGTGTTTCTACTTACCGGTTTTCCTTTTATTACACCCACTGAAAGATCCGTAGTTCTCTCTCCCTTCTCTTATAAATGAAGCATGAAATAGAAAGAGGTGCTACAACGAGGTCTCAGCGGCAAGACTCTCTATAAAAACATATATAATGTATATTCGCGTTCATTCAGTATTCAACCAGCGACTTGCATAGTGGTCGGCAAACTGTGCTGATTAGCAATTCTCGCCAACAATGGCATGATAATATATTTTATGTCTATAAAAATCACGATCTAAGATATTTTGCAAATATTAGTAATACTTTAAGAGTGAATAGGCCATGATTAAACTACAAGATTTTATAAAAGAATTATTAAGGCTCCGTACTATTAAGGGGTTTTAAAAAAAGGAAGAAGATGGTTTGAAAGGAAGATATTATGTAAATAAGAATGTTAAAGGAAGCGCTTTAAGAATATTTACAATTAACTAGCAAGTACCGGGTATTCGTTGCAATGCCACCGAAAGAAATAAATTGTTTCTCCCTGCATGTCCTTTCCCTTGCGTCCCAGTTCCCGCCCTTGTTCCCTTCCCGCAACCTCATCCCCTCCAACGTAAATGTTTTGTTCAAACTTCATAACACCAGACTTCACCATTATAGAAACCTTCACGGACGTGCGCACAACAAATCACCAGTTTCATCGCAATCGTATGAATGGTATAGGAAATAATAAAAGAAAAACAAAGAAACATTTCATTTTTATAGAAGATAAGCGTAAGCGAAATATAAAGCACGACTTATTTGAAACAGAGAAAAAAATTCTCATCCAATGTATAATGTAGCATTTAAAGATACACTGTGAATTTTCCACAATACCTTTCTATAAAATATTAAATAAGAGAACAAAATATATTTTTTGATAATTTTCGGTGCGTAGTTTGCGGCTTTTTTTCGATCGAGGGAATTTCCTATAATTAATTTTTCGGTTCAACAAATGCATAGATATATTATCTTAAAAAAAAACATATAATATATTTTTAGAGTTTAAAAACTTAAGTGTTCAAGGGAAATATGTCATAAAATGGTAGAAATTCGAAATGCGGGGTTTAATATCGAGTAAAAAATAGTTAAAAAAACAAAATCAATCATAAAAATAAATTGTCTTCTACCTTCTAAATAGCTCAATTATCTAACTGAATATATTACTTACAGCTATTAAATATTCGACTGTGGGAGTAACGAACTCCATCCTTACGCAATATAAAACAAAACAAAAATTGCCTCAACTGTTTCGCAATTAAGGTATACCATAATATGGAGGTCTGTCCAAAACGACCTCAAGCCAAGCCGGGACACTGAAACAAACGGTCTCTTCTGATTTGTCACTGTTCTGCTTACCATCTTGCTTCTATCTTCTTAGGCTAGCTTTACACTCGTAAGTAAAATTTACGACTTAACCTAAGTTTTTGACAAGTTACTCACAGGAGCGTTTACATGGGTATTGCATCCGTCTTGTGGTAATTAATGCTCACGGAAGTTGTTCGGAAGTTCATTCTGTGTACTCATGCGACCGTTTACATCTGTAAATTTATTTGCGGTAGGGTGGCTTCCTGTCAACAACGATCCTGCTACTGTAAAATTTATGCGATTTTGTCAATAAAGGCTAAAAGGTCCAAATAAAGTGTTAAAATAGAATTTGGTTTTATTTAAACAATTCCCCACGCGCTTTTGTGCAATCAAAGGTGGAAATTAATGAAGTTCTTTTATTGTATCCGAATTGCAGTTACCTGACAGCAAACGACTTCGAATTCAAATACGTAATGTTAAAAACAGAAAAGTTGAGATTACAAAGGAAAGGATCTATAATTGAATAGAAGGTTGCTCATTTTCAGAAAACTTAAATAAGTGTGAAAAAAATCCTACGAAAACAACTATCTTTTAATTTTTGATATCTCGCAACGGCGCATCTTGGTACAATTTCTTGCGGCAAGTCTCTCAGCTTATCAAACTGATTTTATAAGCTGTGGAGCTCTGGCTGGAGGTTCGCGCGGACGCGATTAGACTTGTCAAAAACTCGCGAAAGAACAGCTTCTGTAACTTGCTATAAATTACGTTAAGTGACTTTTGGTGTCGTTTACATTGGTAATTTAGCCATAAATCGCTTATGTGAGTGATTTACGGGAAAAACTTACGGGTGTAAAGCAAGCCTTATAATAAAACCCATTTGATTAAGTATACCGGCCTGGCTTGGCGCAGTTATAGTCTCTACTTTACACGCGGTCGTTGTATGCCACATTCTGCGTTCGTTATTCGTTTGGTCCATGTATGACATGTGTGTAGTTAATTTATAATGCGACATGTCAAGTCTTTATTGATTCTCGGCCTCGTGGGGCAGAGGTAGCCGATTCATTGATACGATGATGTCACATTATTCAACCTCCGCATGGTGGAAATAATTATACAAAACTGGTGGTGTTCATCTTTTCATAATCATTAGAGGTATTAATTAAAAGTATTAAAAGTACCACAATATTATTTAATACTAGTGGCGGGAGGTCTGTAGAAAAATTATACCTAATTGTATATCAAGTAATTCTTTTATCTTATACATATTCTAGATATCCTGAAATAACCTGCGTATAGATCCTTACTAATATTTAATTTATGTATAGGATACTGACGTCATGGATCGACCCACGGTGCCCTTCTTGACAAAATCAAGGAGGATACTGTGCTTCGACTCTTGCTGACAGAAGAGCACTTATCCTAAAAATGGGAACACCTCAGCACAGGTTCGCCTAGTGAGGTGTTCACAAAACACTACTTTTAACCAATTTACGTACAGTTACGGATCAATAACATTTTTCATATTCTTTATTATACTGAAACTTATTATTTATGTACTTAAACCAATGTAATAATCTGTTAAGTGTATGTTTGCGAATATAAATAAATAAATTAATTAATTAATTTGAACAAAAATAACACACACTACGCAGCAAGGCTTGGCAATGTCTATAAATCTAATAATACCTGTATATCTTCTAAATAATTCCAGTCCAACAACAAAACATGTTTTTCGTGTCCTTCAATAGAATGTATTGTTAAGAACCTTCATCAGATAAATATCAACACACGTGTTTCAACGCACCAATTTAAAAAAAACCACAATATAAATAAAATATCTTTCAGCAGTGAGATAGTTCAGAGGAAATTTGAATAATAGGTATTTTACCAAACTGTTGTTGTCACGTCGCTTTTCATTTAAAAGCGCATTTCATAAAGTCGTTCTCGTCAAAAATATATATTCCCAACACAAAAATGTAACACCTCTTTTGCACAACATCATTACACACATCTAGGGAAAAAATTCTTCAATAGCCTACCCGAAAAGATAGAACAAAAAAAAGATGGAAAAAAGAGATGGTTTAAAACGGCCAAAAGACAGCCGTTTTAAACCATCTCTTTTTTCAGCCGGATTCCAATTAGAGACCAAAGTCAAGATTTTTCGCTTTACGCGATCGCTATTTTCATCTATATTTTCATATCTACGATTTCAGTTGGCACCACAGCAAACAGCATGGTTCATGTGTTGTTTGCAGTGATGACAATTGAAATCGTAGATATGAAAATAGAGATGAAAATAGCGATCGCGTAAAGCGAAAAATGTTGGCTTTGGTCTCTAATTGGAATGGGGCTGAAAAAAGAGATGGTTTAAAACGGCCAAAAGACAGTTTTAGTTTTCCGATACGTTCAGAAATATTCCATTCATTTGAATTTTATTGCAAGGCGGAAATATTCTGACAAAATTTGCCCGAGGCCTGAGGGATTAATTCTAATCCTAACCAGTAATCACCAATCATGGTTGACTAGGTCTATCATTCTTAAGTGATAATATTCAAACAATGTTTTATAATCATTAAAGCGGTTAATATAATTTAAAAAAATGGTGAAACTTCATTACACGGCATTATTTGCTTCCGAAAGAGGATATAGCAGATGTTTTGTAAAGGAAAACTTGCAATTATTTTCTATAAAATGTGTGTTTAAAACGATTTGACGGTAGCAAAATGGTTAATATGGGTATTTTGTGTGCAAATCTAGCAATAAAGCAAAAGAAAAAGCACATTTCCTAACAGCATTATCGATGCGCAAAGCTAACTCAAATCTGCGTTTATTATAAAACTAAAATGCATTCCGTCACCTTGCATAATTTACACTTTGATTTAGTTTTAATTAAAACCCTGGTAAATAATAACAGCAGGTTGTCTGATCCACTATTGTTTTAAAGTTACAAACGTAATAAAGTTGTGATTTCATAACATTATAATAGAATAATAACAGGCAACCTTTTGTGGAAGCTGGTGCCGAAAATTGACAATCTATATTTGCGTCGCGAGCAGAGTAACACCTCACGGTATGATATGATAAGTTTGATAAGGTATCATAATTGTTATATTTTACATATAAATATAAATGTAAAACCTATTTTATATTATCTACTTAAATTAAATTTCTTTAATAAAAAGATAATAACATCCAATCATAGATATCCTTTCAATGTGTCCAATGGAAAAAAAAAACAATAAAAAAATGACAATTGCGAATGTAAACATACATAAAGATGTAGGTATCATATTTAAATTAAGTACATGTCAAATTAGTCTCTGCATATTTTTTGTTTTTGAATATTAATTTAGATGTACGCAATTTATTTTCATACATCTAGTAAAAAAAATACAATATACAGATTTTTTTATTTTATAAAGAAAGACAAACATTCCCGGGTTACGAATAACCCAACAATGTTTGAAAATCTCCTACTACCATCACAGAAAACCGAAAATGTTGTGTTGTGATGGAGGACTTAGCCAGCCGAGGAATCGAACACGCGACGCCCGGGTGAGACACAAGCGCGATGCCCACTCAACCTCTGACCGGTCATACAGTTACATTTTTACAAATACAATTTAAGAAAAAAAGATAACTATACAATAATACATTTTAAGAAAAAAGATAACTATGGGACTAAAATAATATTGGTAAGTGTGTAATGCATACATCCTACGAAATGTGCTAAGACTTGAGGCTTCCTTTACGGCATTTGGCAGGCTGTTATAAAGTTTTTGCCCTTTGTAAAACGCGCTATTTTGTGTACACGAAAGTTTAGTTTTGGGAAGCCTAAAGTCTCCGCGCCTTCTCGTAGGATAATTGTAAACATTTTCTAGAAACATAATATTACTCTGCAGATAATTTGGGAGCATAATATTTTTGAGCTTCTATATCATTGTTAATGAATTATATATTATATATTGTTTTGTTGTCATCATATTTAAATTTTGTAACATAATTTTAACTCTAGTAAAAATGTTGCATTTTAAAATCATCCTCATCCCCCTATTTTGTATAACCTGTAGCTTATTATTTTGGGCTTCGTTACATAGGAATAAAACACTAGAACAAAAATTTAAATGCGGAGTTACAATAGAATTGTAAACAAGGCGCGTTGTCTTGAGATCCAGGTTATTTCTGATCCTTTTTAGAAATTCAACTTTTTCTATTCTAAGTGTTCGTCGAATTTTAATTTATCATCCAATATTACACCTAGATATTTAATACTGCTAACTCTTTCTATGTTTTCGTTATCAATTTTTAATATTGCCTACTCGTTTCCACCTAGGCTCTATCACAATTAAAAACTTTGTTTTCGTAACATTCAATTTTAGTTTGTTTTGGTGAAGCCAAAACGCTACATAATTTAAATCAATTTGTATTTTTTCAATGGCGTCCTGTAAATTTTTACTGGTTATATATAACAACGTATCATCAGCAAAAAGTTTAATGCTTTAACACTTTGATAATATCATTCATGTATATAATGAACAACAATGGTAGTTATTTCTGATATTTAAAATGGGACGTTGAATAAGTATGTTTATTATTTGTATTTCCATTCAATACAAATAAATACAAGGCAAATTTTAATTGCATTGTTTTCGAACATTTACTAAATGTGTCATATCGGTCCTCCATTTGATTAATCAGACATTTCCAAATGCTAAGTTTTAATATAGTGAGGAAAGCAATATTCGAATGCCTCGCCAAAAATCAAATATTACTTACAAGTGTCTGTGTTTTACACATTAAATATACTATAAAATAACACCGGGAGGCATAACGGTTCAGTAAATTAGTATGACCTTTTTAAATATTCTACAAGTGAATCAGAAAACGTCAACATTTTGTTTGATACAACCCAAGTTTGTCTGCATTATAATTGATTTGGTGGTGTTTATGAGTAATCTGAGTAATTAAAAGGGATGAAAAATATAAACAAAATTGATTAAATAGGTTACGTTAGGTTAGGTTATGGGCTATTTTCAATTATTTTTTTCATAACTTTTATTGATTTTTTAAAGAGGTGTTGAGTTGATTCCGAGTTGTTATGGAACCGTACCAGACAGAGGGTACACGTTTTTTTAACTGCATACTCAACTCAAATTTAGACTTTTCGGACATGTCTGACTAATCAACTGGACGATTGACATATAGAATAATTCATTTATTGAAAAAAATTCCGCCGAATTAGACCATTATTTTATTGACATTTAAGAATGTCCTCTTTGCGACTTCTTTTAATTTTTTCAGTGTAAGTTAAGTGAAAAATATTCGGTGGGTCGGACAAAATTCTCTCAAGCATCACAGATTGCCAAAAAAAACATTATGGAAAAAAATAACTACTGATCCCTAAATTTATGAATAAGCTGCCATATCTTTTATTTTTATTTATTGAAAGAATAGTAGTTAATACATATAATCAACAAACAAGTCCTGCTAAGCCAAATGAATTGGCTTGTCAATAGGACCTGTTGACAAGCCTGGTGCACCTGATGCACCTGGTGCTTATATTTTAGTAACATATACATTTTAAAATTTAAATCTTATATCTACAGATTCAACGTTTTTTCATATATATCATCAATATAAATATTTTTTTTCCGATAGCCAATTTTTCACCATATATTTAACCTTATTCATAGAATTACATTGCTTTATAGTGTCAGGTAATAAATTAAATATCTTCGGTGTGATGTATTCAAACGTTCTACGTCCGTACTTATTGAACTATTAACCCGTCGTTGCGCGTGAATGTAGTGCTGTATTTATGTTCTAATTTCTCTTTATGCTGCGGGGTAAATAAATATATGCTGAATTATAATTTTGTGCCATAGTATTGCCTTAACAGGTAAAATTTTTGGCACTCTGAAACAGCAACGGTCTATTATGTCTCTGTTTGAAAATATTAGGGACGACTAATAATTTTACAATTGCGTTTTGTACAACTTGGACTTGTTTCAGATAGGTTATAGTAGTATTTAACCATATAGTTAATCCATATCTTATAATGGATTCTGCCAGTGACATATAAATTATTTTAAGTCTTTCAATTGATAGGAAAAAATTTAATGTGTACATTCTGCCAGCAATTTTTTATTTATTTTTTTTTTATTTTTTATTTAGTAACTATATAATATTTTTTACATTTTTATATGAAACATGTTAGTTAGATGTATAAATAAAATATATTCGTAGTCCTCCTCACTAGGAGATCCTGTGCTGAGGGGGACTATGCTTTGGATAAGTTTTTCAGCGACTTCTATGGTTTAACTTTATTGATTGGATAAGGTTTTCCAGAAACTTCTATGATGTTTTAAGTATACTAGTAAGTTCATTTTCCGATAGATTCTTCAGCCAACATTTAATGTCCTTAATGTAGCTATTTTTTATTTTTATTTGTTTGATACTAAGTGGGAGTTTGTTATATAACTTTACTGCTAAAAATGCAGAACTTCTTTGACCAAATGAAGAGTTACACTTTGGTATATTAAGTATGTCTGTTTGTTTGGCTCTGGTTTTATGAGCGTGTGAGGTGTCTGCCTCTGAATCATTTTTGTGGTGATGAACTAGAATGTTTTTGGCATAGATTTTGTGTATGCTTGGAACATCAAACTGTTTAAAAATTTCTACTGTTGACGTCCTTATGGGGACCTTTAGAATGGTCTTTATAATGCAATTCTGAGTTATCTTAAGTTGTTTCAAGTGATTAGATGCTGCTGAGCCCCATCCTATTACTCCATATTCCAATCGAGAGTGGCATAAAGCATAATATACTCTCTTTAGATCCCTCATCGACAAGATGTTTCTTAATTTTTTGAAGAAGTAGATGAGTTTTGTTAGCTTTTTTGAGGTAAGATCAATGTGTGAATTCCACTGTAGATTTTCATCAATTTCAATCCCAAGATATTTAATACTTTTGGTTTGGGTTATAGACGGGCAGGAACATTGTGGAAAAGTATTTTGACATTCATGTAATTTGAGGGTATGCACATTCATTGGTTGTCCTCTTTTGTTTTTGGAGAAAGTTAGATATTTAGTTTTACTAACATTTAATGTAAGGGAGTTTACTTTTAGCCAGTTTTGAAGTACAGCCAGGCCATGTTCCGCCTCCTTGTAGGTTCTTGTCCAATCTTGTTCGTGGAATATAATAACAGTGTCATCTGCAAAGCTCATTATGTTTCCATTAATGGGAAGATTCATAAGGTCATTTATAAATATCAGAAATAGTATAGGTCCTAATACGCTTCCCTGGGGGACCCCGAATTTAATTGGAAGAGATTTGCTCTTTCTTTTACCAATTTGTACAATTTGTTCTCTTCCAGTTAAATAACTTCTAAGTAGGTTTAGAGTTGTTTCGGTTATTCCATTTTTTTTTTTAGTTTTAAGTAAAGTATTTCATGATCAATTGTATCGAAAGCTTTTTGAAGATCAATGAAAACAGCTAAGCATTTTTTGCCTTCATCCAGTTTTCTAATAATTGTATTAGTTACATTAGCTATAGCGTCACCAGTACCCAGGTTTTTTCTAAAACCATACTGCGTAGGTGATAATATTTTATTGGTATCCAAAAATGTAAGAACTTGTTTTTTTATTACTTTTTCCAATATTTTCGACAGAGGAGTTCTTCTTCTTTCGTATGGTGGGGGGTCAGAGGGGGACATCTAGGTCTGCGAGCCAGTCTAGGGCCTCAGGCGTTGCCCTGTGGACCTCATCAATCCCGCCGGGGAATGAATGGAGCGGGCATTCGTTGACCACATGTTCGGTGGTCTGCACCGCACCGCATTCACACGTCGCCGACTCTTTAAGGCCCCATCTATGCATCATATGAGCACAACGGCTATGGGAGCACCTTATCCTATTGATGGCAGTCCAGAGTTTGCGAGGCAATGAGAACCCAGGCTGTCTCTCAGTGGGGTCTTGCACGAGATGGGCGTTTTTGACGTTGGCTGATTGCCACTCAAGCTTCCACCTATCTTCTGGGGTTAGAGGTGTTCGAAGGAGTCTTTCTCCTTCCGTCCAGAAGGGTTTTCGAGACTTTAAGCGGCATGCCGGGTGAGAAACGACATCAGGGTAGTGTGCCAACCGCCGCACGCAAAGGTAGTGTCCGCCGCGCTATTCGCGATGTTACCGGCACGTATATTGTTACCGCGCGTGTAAGGTAGTGAGTGCTGTGAGTGAGGCGGCAACCAAATATTAAGAGGGCCTCCGACTACAAATAATTATGCCGCCACGTAAGGGGCCGAAGACCGAAAGGTCTCCCGGCCAAGGGGAAACATTAAATATCGGGGAACAATTGAAAATATTGTCCCTGAATATTGAGGGAACATCTCTCTCAAAGGTGGACTTTTTAGTAAAAACACAGAGGAGTTAAAATACTAATTGGTCGATAATTTGAAATATCGTCTTTGGGACCATTTTTATATAATGGTATGATCGTAGCAATTTTAAGACAAGCGGGAAAAACACCTTTAGATATTGATAGATTAACTAGGTATGTCAGTGGTTGAATTAACTCATTTTGTAGGTATTTAATTGATTTGCTTGATATCAGTTCATTTCCCGATGAGGTATTTGTGTTTAAGGAGGTTATAATATTTCTTATTTCATCACTTGTTATCTTGACTATATTGAGGCTGTTTTCATGATTTACATCATCATTCCTCATTGTTTTTTCGACAGAAGTAGAATTTTGTTTAATTTTATTTGCAAGGTTAGAGCCTATATTGCAAAAGTAGTTGTTTATAAAGTCAAGAAGTTTGTCTGGGTGTTTCGTAAAAGATGTGGGAATCTCATCAATGTTTAATTCTTTAATGTTTTTGTCTTTATGCGAGGCTTTAGTATTTGTAATTTCATTTATGATCTGCCAGAGTTTACGGGAATCATTATTGCATTCATCAATTTTGTTTTTATAGTATGTTTCTTTAGCATAACGAATTACATTTTTACATGTGTTACGATATCTTTTGTAGAATCGAAGTGTATGGACATCATAAGGGTTGATTTTTACTTTTCTGTGCAGTTCATCTCTTTTTCTGATCGAGTTTATAATATTCTGACTGATCCATGGTTTAATGTGAATATTTTTATGAGATACCTTTTTATCTGTGGTTTTGGTGTTAGATAGAATACTGTGCTGTATAATTTCTATAAAATAACTCCAAGCAGTATCAGTATCATCTTTTTCCAGAAGGGCGGTCCAGTCATTCGTTGTTAACTCCCTTTTGACATTTTCCCAATTTGTTTCAGACTTCGTTAGGAGTGATTTCGTATTTAGGTTTACATAAGAGTTATTTTTTGTTATAGATAGAATTATTGTGTAATGGTCTGTCAGTGTGGTAGTATAAATAATGGCTTGAGTTTTTTTATTAGTTTTACTAAAGATATGATCAATGCAAGTTTTGCTATCATTAAATACACGTGTAGGTTCCTCAATTAGGCTTTCATATCCATGGTATGCAAGTGTCTGCATGTAATCATATTTTTTTGGGTGGCCATTTTCAAGGATATCAATATTTATATCACCGATAATAAATACATCTTTAGTGTTTTTTAGTAAACTCAGTTCCAACGATAAGGAGTTTAGAAATGGCTCCAGATTTTTTGTAGATGGAGATCTGTAAATTGCAAGTATTGTTGTTTCATTGCCGATTGATATCCTTAGACAGTTCGCATTATTAATACCGATCTCTATGACATCAGCTTCAATATCTTCTTTAATATATACGATGACACCATCATTTTTGGTATTATTCATAATTGTAGAGTAAGGGACATATTTATCGATTTGTAGAGGATAGAACTTATCAGTTAACCAACATTCAGTAAGAATAATTATATCCCAGTTTAGATTTAAACTTTTTATCAATATTTGTAGTTCGTCAAAGTTTTTATTAATACTTCTAATGTTTTGATGCATTATGTTAAAATTATTTCTTATGGATGATAAGTTAGGTAAATTTGTTGTTATTGTGTTATCCATTTATGCCATCTAAATTAATAATGTTTTTATATTACTTACTAAATTATTTTCACCATATCATCAAGGTGCTTAATGTAGATTATTTTATCTTCAGGTTTTTTACGAATCATAACTTTACCATTTTTGTACCACACATATTGGTATTTTTTTTCTATGGCTAATTGTTTTGTTTTCCATAGTATTTCTTTATGATAAGGGCTTAGTTCTTCCCCGATGAAGATTTGAGAGGTCGACAGATCCTTAATTTCTTCATAGTTTATTTCTTTCTTTTTATCAAGGAGTGAATCTCTTTGTCTTTTCTCGGAAAAGGTGACAAGAAGTTTGGGTGGTGCTCCATTTCGTCTGTCAGGGACTCGGATGACTTCAGTAATATCTGTATGTTTTATAGTTATCCCAGCCGCTGCAGCAACCTTCCTTATGATTTCAATTGGTTGTTCTCTTATTTTTTGGGGAATCCCAGCTATTTCTAAAGAATTACATTTTGACAAGGTTTCAATATCTGCCAGTCTAATTTCAAGTTTTTTTATTGTATTATTTTTTTCATTCATATCTTTCTTAATATTTTCGAAATCAGTCTGTAATACTTGGTTTAAATTATTTGTAACATCAATTTTTTTTAGTATTTCATCATATTGAGCACTTATAAATTCAATGCTTTTTGTTGTTTCTGTGGTCTGAGATTCAATTTTGATAAAAATGTCCATCTTCAAGGTTTCAAATTTTTTATCTATATATTCGATAATTTTGTCCATGCTTATTTTTTCATCAGAAATTTGGTTTTTGCTTCGAGTGCTAGACATCACTAAAATCTTTGTTCAGAATTGCCCCTTACAAAAATTAATTCTTTCAACAATGTTTTGTTTATTGTTGTGACTTTATTGCATAGACAAAACTTGACATTTACACATAGCGGATTTGCACTTTTTCACAAATTTGAAAAATAAATTGTCTGTGACTTTTAATGACAATGATTTCTTGTTTTGTGAAATTTTTTTAATCAAGATATAAAGTTAATACATTCTCCCACTCAAATTATTACGCACTACCAAGTACACTGTATCACTAATTTATGAGTTTCAAATATGATTACACGTAAATTTGTTTAAATATAATTAACTTTGTTTTTAAATTAGGAGCTGTCAGAATCAGCTGTTTGTTTTAGTTATCCATAGATGTGTGATCTGAGTCTTTTACAGGTTTTTTTTTTAAATGTTGTCCCATTTAAAAAACAATCTACTGAAACACCAAGATACACGTATTCTGTAACTAATACTAAGCTTTCAAATTTACAATTAGTTGGGATATTTTTATGGATGCAATTAAAATTATGAGAAATAATATTAGCATTAAATTGAAATTTGGCATTAGGTGATCTTATATACATTACTTTGGTATTTTTAGCATTTATTAATAGTCCTGCGTCATGTGACCATTTACAAAGTTGATTAAAGTGAGTCAATTTGCATGAGTTCAATTGCAATTTTTAGATCTTTGTGTGATATGACCAATGCCGTATCATCTGCGAATACAAAATGTTTAACAAAAGAGAAAAGTTTTTTCATTATAGTTACATGAATTATATACATATAGTGTATGTCCCAATCGAAATGATCTGTGCGTTTTTACCATTCTTTACACATTACGAATTTCGCAGAGACCAACAGCGTACACAACATTACATAACAAAAAAAGATTACGAAATGTAAAAATATAAGTGGAATGTGTTATTTTAGGCGCAGCATTATATAAGTATTGTAATAAAGGTAACTGATACCTTATACTTATAACTATAACTTACGACATGTAGGTATAACTACTTCTTACGGCCCGCAATCATCAGTTCTGTGAGAAGCAGAAGGTTATCTAGTATATAAATTGACCAGTTGATTAGCCAGATATCTCTGAAAATTTGAAATTTGAGTTGAGTATGCAGTTATATGTAAGAGTGTACCTACCCTCTATCTTAGATTACTCATAAATACTACCAAATCAATTAAAATGCAGAAAAACTTGTAGTGAATGAAAAATGTTGATGCTTTCTGGGTCACCAGTAGGATATTTCAAAATGTCTCTCGGTATTATTTTATAGCATACTAGCTTTTGCCACGGCTTCGCTCGCATATTCGCCCCCCCCCCCATAACACAATTTCATAACGCCAGAGCTTACCAATATATACAGCCTATATTACTTGCAAATAATGTAGCTTTCTATTAGTGAAAGAACTTTTAAAGTCCATTCAGTATTTATTCCATACAAACTTTCTCCTTTATAATATTATTAATTAATAGGATTTAATATGTAAACACATACACGTGTAATTAATATTTGATCAATGGTGAGCATTCGAATTTTACTTTCTTCATTATCTCAAAACTTAGTATTTGAAGATGTCTGAATAATCAACCGGACAATCGATATATGTATATATATATACATACTATAACGGGTACCGGCATGCGTTGCTATGCCATTTAATAAAGAAATTGTTTCTCCCTGAGTGACCTTAAATAGAATCCTGATTTAATAATCATTGTTTTGCAAAATGTCATTCTCAAACACGCGAACTGTCAAACGTGCGATAGTCGTTAGGTTTTCTGAAATTATCAAATTTTCTTAATTTTTCTCTCCGTAAGAACCATCTTCGTACTTCAAGGAATATTCTAAAAAAGAATTAGCGAAATCAGTTCAGCTGCTCTCGAGATTTGCGCTTAGCAACACATTTAGCGATTCATTTTTATATATAAGAAGATACACAGATGGTATCTATTTTCGCGGGGAGAGGAAACTATACGAAGAAAAAAAATTGTGGCTGTATATTGCAGCTGAAAATTAAACTTTTTGAAACTGAAACTTTTTTTTTTTTTTTTAAGTTTTCTTCATACATTGAAGAATCGTTTGTTACATGAATTGAGGATTTTTCGACAACCATGCTAGGCAGTTAGGCACATGCCCGTGTTGTGGTGGTCGATTTTCGACTTCGCCACTGTTGTAATTATTATTGTAAAATGAAAATCGATTTCCGTAAAATGTTATGGCTATTCCATCAATATATTTTTTACAATGGATAAATGACTTCTAACAATGTTCGAACGTTTTTCCGCGCAATAATCATATGGTACGCTCAATTAAATTGAGCAGGTTTAAGTACTACGAACTAAATTAATTACCCTACAATCATTTTCCACATTTCCCCGACCATACAAGCTTGAATGATTTAATAGTTTAGAAGTGATAGTTGCGCTCACACGTATTTAAGAAAGATTAAGAAATAAGTATAATAGTCATGCCTAACTAAATTATACATATGTAGAGGATAGAACACGGGTTAGAGTTTTCAGGACCACGGATTACAATTTTGTAATAGAAAACCCTTTCGCAGGGGAGTAGGGAGCAAATCGAAAATGAAAAAAGGCGACAGGACAAATAATTTTCATTTTTTTTATCATCAGCTATGTTCGTCACGATAACTAAAAATCGCATTTCAGGATGACTTCCGCGTAATTTGAAAATGAAATCATTTTAATCATACGTAAGAGAGGACTCTCGACTAGTGATGTAACGAATGTCATTTTTGAGCATTCACGAATGCGAATATCTGATACCGACATTCGCGAATGCGAATATTGATTTTTTTGAAAAATGAAAACAGGATGCATCTAAAACGCAAGTGGCATCATCTTCCCATCAAAGTACCAAATCCGATATGAAACAGATATCGCTTCAAGAATGTGTCGATAAAACGAAACAGTGGGATAATAAATCTATGAAGTCACTGGCCGTTGATAATTTAATAAGTTTAGTAAAGACTTGCCATTTAGTTTCGTGGAAAGTGTTGGATTCGCAAGACTTATCTTATAAAGCATTTGTGTCCATCCTATAATTTAATGTCTCGTCTCTTTTTTCTGATGTTCATATTCGCAAAACAGTCGCTCGAACTTTGCGAATGCGAATGCGAATGCGAATGCGAATATGCAAAAATATGCGAATATTCACGAATGCGAATGCGAATATTCGTTACATCACTACTCTCGACATATCAAATGACAGTCTTTAACTTATGAAGTGCATGTAACCTATAATTAGTATAAAAAATAGTTTTTTCCATTCTTAATTGTTCCTATAAGTTGGATAGGAGAACATTATGGGTGTTACATAATATCGATTTAATTACCTCCGGCCATACTAAAACAATATCACTAATTCAAATTAATATAATACTTAGTTTTTACCACTTTTATTGTTTACAAAACCAACATGTTTCGTGAGCAACGCTCACTTCGTTAGGGTTTTTAATTTATACTCAATAAAAAAAACCCTGAAAAAGTGAGCGTTGCTCACGAAACATGTTGGTTTTGTAAACAATAAAAGTGGTAAAAACCAAGTATTTTATTAATTTGAATCAAAATGGTGCCACAAAATAAGTTTGCTGTGTTAGAAAAAATATTACTAATATTTTATTCAATTGATAAACGACCGTGTATGTGAAAACCTTGTTAATTAGAAACTGACAAAAAATAGTTTATTGAAAGATATAGGTAATATATAATGCTTATCCAGCCAAATTTGCCAGGGGTTATTTATCTGTCGTATACAGTATAGGTACACTGTTATTAAAAATAAGTCATCATCGGATTTCGGAATTTTTCCAACGTATTTTAAATATCCTGTAGTATATTTCTTATTTTTGAGGATGTCGCAATTACCATTTTAGAAACTAGATAAAATTACCTTTTAGATTTGTGTATTTGAAATATGCTTTACCCTTTAAAAATTCTTTCACCAGGGCGATACTGAGAGTATCTTCCCCTCTGGAACGTGCCGCAAATAAAGTAAACATTATTTTAATGAATAAATTGTGAAATAACACAACTTATTCAAATAAAATTTCCTTTCGCACGCCGGGATCTGAACCCGGTACCTCCAGATTGCTAGTCGAGAGCTTTACCCTTCGACCACGGAGGCCGTCGATGACTAGGTATAAATAATAATAAAAACGAGTGTGCTTTAGACCACATGACTGAAGTAAAACTTCACTAACTTATATCTCCCTCTCAACTTCCGTTCGCATCGCCTGACCTTTCGCCTCGCCCGATCACACTTTTCATGACGCTCTCGTCACGCATTTTCACCAGCTTACTCCCCAAGTTAAGCGTGCGTAACGGCCCGACCGTTCGCCTCGCCCGATCACACTTTTCATAACGCTTTCGTCAAGCATTCAACAGCTTACTCCACAAGTCAAGCGTGCGTAAAGAAGTTGTACTTCAATAATAATAATGGAGACTTTTCGTACTTTTACTAACTGGTTTCACATTTCACAACTTGTTACAGCTAGTAAGAAAGGCAAGTAGGTATAATATTGGATGTTATGAATGTTTATTTTTATAAAATAAAATATTAAAAAGAGAGACTTAACCGCAACCTGTAAATTTAAAATGATTTACACAATTCTATTTTTAAATAACAAAAAAGATTACTGGAGGTAAGGTCACGTTTAAAAAAGAATGGATAATAAAAATAATATTACCCAGAGAAGTTTTTAATAGACGCTTAACATACATAAAATTGCGGAAAGCATACAAATTAATTAAAAACATATGTTTAAAGTAATGTCTAAGTCCTTGGAAAGATTATTCAAATTATTATTATAAAGAATGTGAGTGTGACTTGAAATTATACTAAAATAATGCTAAAGCGTGGATCACACAGACCGAGTAGATGGGCGAGACAGTGCTCTCGGCCGAATATTCGGTACGAGGTATGCAAAGATATATCGGAAAACCGATAAATATCGATATATCGACTCCTAAAAATATCGATATTTATCGATATCGACTATTTGTAAAATGTGTAGAATAAAATATCTATGTATGTATACATGTATATATAATATCCTCAAACTGCTTCGACTCTCTTTCTCTGTCTGTACCTATATCTGTAGAGTTTTGTTGATCACTTGGTAATATTAGATACCTGGCAAAACTAAAAATATTTATTATTGTATGTAAATACCTATTTTAATTGTAAATCTCTAATTTTAAGTCACGGTTGCAAATATTTGTATGTCACCAGTTTTAAGTCAGTAGTAATAAGTCTTAGTTGTAAGTCACTAGCTACATATAAGTCTTAAATGTAGGTTCCTAGTTATAAGTTTGAATCCTAGTTGTAAGCCTATCGTATTCATTTTATTTTATTGTATGCTTATTATATGTACAGCGCCCTTGAGATGATTTTTCATGAAAACGGCGCTTTATAAATCAGCCAAATATTATTATTATTATACGCGGATATCGATATATCAATATCGAAAAACTCAATATATCGTATCGAAATATCGGTACCACAAATCTTTGGCTCACACGCAAATAAAAAGAAAAAACTGACGCTGACGACGAGCTTATTACGTTATATCTTTCTGCTCCTGTAAACACGTATACTCCTATAAAAAAAACATTCTTCAAACACGGCAAGAGATGCAAGGTGTATATCCCAAACTTTTCAAAGTGGAAATGAGTCATCTACCAAATGTGGCATCAAGTGTTCCTGCTGAACGTCTTTTTTCAAAGACAGGAGCCACTATAGCTCAAAGCAGAAAGCGGCTACAAGGAAGCAGACTGTCAAAGTTACTATTTTTAAGTTTGATAGCTGGTACAAAATACTGTTTTTTTTTTAAATTAAGAAAAAAAACACATTTCATGTACCTATCCAAATTTTGTGATTATTTTCATATATAATCGATAGACGTTGGATAAAACTACATTTGAATTCAATAAGCTTTTAAAAAAATAAGAAACATCGATATATCGGCCTACTAGACCGATATATCAATATCGACTTAATTCGATATATATCGATATTTTTAAAAACTTTGCATCCCTAGTGTAAACACACCGAGTTCTCGGCCCAGCGCTCGGCCGAGTAAAAGGACGAGACAAACTCGGACCCTGTTCTACTTACTGAGCCGAATGCACACCCCCGCACTGACTCACTGGTCCACTCGGCTGGTATAATCATACACTCGCTTCGTACTCGCCACTGTCGGTCGCATCACGCTGCCGTTTCGCGCGATTTTTGTGATTGTATTTTCATCAGGTTTTTGTGTGTGTGTTTGCTACCATGGCTGATTTGAAATGGGTCTTTGAGACGACGTTAAAATTCATTCATTTATATAAATCTCACCCATGTTTATGGGACTTTCAGTCTACAGACTATAGATTAAAACCAAAATGTGACGCGGCACACATTTCAATACTTCAAGAAATGGATATTACCGGATTTGTGATACAAGAAGTAAAAAATAAAATTCACTAAAAACAATGCTTGTGGCACCAAAATCAGGTCTCCTCAAAATCCATGGTCTCGTCCAAATGTAATTTTCCTTTTCCTTCAACATTTCCCTTAATTCTCGTGCTAGGAGCGGTATGAGAATTTTCGTATTTTTTTAAATTATCTTTTTGCGATCCATTGTCACGCTAGTCTGCAGCGGAGCAACTGAACTGACTGACTAACTCGGTACCAAATTAAAAATTACGTGTAAACAGGTGTTTACACGTAATTTAGTCCAACTGTCTCGGCCTACATTTTACTATCTCGCCACTCTACTCGGTCCTTGAGATCCAGGCATAACAAATTAGCAACGTTTTTCACTAACACGATCTTATCCTCCTGTATAATATTTATACCGCGATTATGAGTAATAATTATTACTATGTAAAATTAAAGCAACGCAAGTCCGACAATATAATAATGTATGTGTATTACAAGAGTATGTAACTTTACTTGGGTATTTTTCAAAGAATTTCAGTGGTTAAAATACCTAATTCATCATTCAAGGTTATTACGCAGTGCCCAGTGGGTTATCGAGGTTTTTTAGAAAACTCTTTGTTAAAAATAAAAATATATAATAATTTTTTTTCCATAAATTATAATACACAAGGATATATGTACATAAATATACTCTCGAAATATAACGTCCCCACTGTATCTAACCGGCGAACATACCTTGACCTCTTGACCTTGTATAAAATCTGTAATAACGTTATCGACTGTCCTAACTTTTAATAACATAAACTTTTAAAATAACACCCAGAACAATTAGGCTTAACAGGGAATAACCAGACAAAACCGAAAATACGTCGTTTTTAAATGAAATTTTAGACGTATTGACTCTTTTCCACAAAAATTATAAATTGATTTCGAAATACTACTATTTTATCTAGTAAAGCTATGTTTTAAATTCTGAAAAAATATGTTTATTTTTAGTACAATAAGGTTTTACCGTAGGTCGTTGGCAGATTTGTTAAATTTTCAAATAAAATTTTGTATTATACAACACATTTCAAATCATATAATCATGGGATAAAATAAATCAAAAAATTATCTGGGAAAGCTATGTTTCACAATTTGAGTTTTAGTTTAAATAAAATCATTTATAAAAATATCCGCACACATGTTTTGTGACGAAAATTCTTAAGTTTGTCTATTTATTTATGGTCTTACAAACTAATACATTTATTTATTTTATTACGATTTTTTTTACATTCTTATTTTGCTCAGACGTTATTGAAAAATTATAAATACTTATGATCAAAAAATAATTACAAAAAGTACATAATTTTAAAAGTTTTATCATCAAGCCTTTCAGCATTTTTGAACGTAGGCAAATTTTGAATGAAATAAAATCGGTACTGAGATATTATTTAAAAAAGCTGGTACGGAGAATAATAATACTTTCTCATTGGAACCGCCCTGTACGATCGTAAGAACATCTTTCGACGAAATATGAATTCTCGGCCGCTGGCTGGTTAATGGCCCTTAACGAGTTATTCCACATTAGCCGTATAAAATGTACAAATGCTGGTGTCAGAGATCCAATCAGAAGAACGTGCGTATTGTTCAATCAAAATGAAAATTTGAATGATTCCGGCAAATTTTTTAATACAGGCAGGAGGTATTTTTGGTAGAAAATATAAGGCTGTTTTCCTATGAAAACAATAACTTAGTCGTACAAAATGTACAAATGCTGGTGTCAGGTGCGAATTGTTCAATGAAAATCTGAATGATTCGACCGGTCAGTGGTTGAGTGGGCATCGCGTTTGGGTCCCATCCAGGCGTCCCGTGTTCAATTCCTCGACTGGCTAAGTCCTCCATCACGACTCAAGCAACATTTTCGGCTTACTGTGGTGGTAGTAGGATATTTTCAAATTTGTCGGGTTATTTGTAACCCGGGAATGTTTGTTTTTCTTTTAAAAATAAAAATTCCGATATACTTTTTGATACAGGCAGGAGGTATTTTTGGTACAAAATATAAGACTGTTTTCCTATGAAAAACAATAACTTAGACGTACTTCGTTCATACTTTAAAAAAAATTCTGTATGACAATGTGCATTTCTTAAATTTTTCCAAATGGATAATAATTTTCTTATATATTTTTATCCCTATTTAAAAATATTCGTAAATGTTTATTTATCTGCTGTTCATGTTAATCCGTAAGAAATAGTTCAGTGCATGCGATTTCTCTAGTTATTGTTTTAGTTAGATAATAATTGTATGTATCTGGGTATTTTCCTAACCACTAGTTTACACACCTGTAAAATTTTAATTTCCATTTTTTTGGGAAAAGCTAGGTTTACATAGAAGAGGCACATGTTCTTAAATTAAATTCAAAACCCTATTGATTTTAGATGAAACTGTGGCCTCCAAAATGCACACAAAATCTACGTCTGATGATGACGTTCGATGTATGGCAGCTGATAAGTTTCATATTTTCCGAGGAAATGCTTCGAAAAATTCACAATATTTTCTTAAATAGATGAATAAAATAACCTCAAAGTTTTAATAAATTATACACATTTCTTCCATGCCAAAATATTTCATGAAAATCATAAAAAAAACCTAGTCCTGCATTTCCCACCTTAATAGATTTAAATATCGAATATGCAAGTTTTTTGCAAGTAACCGTCGCTGACCATCTAAAAATACACTACTCAAAAAAATTAAGTGAGATTTAAAAAAAAAAAAAATTATTGCTAAATATTATTAAGGCTATCTGATTCATAAGCCGGCCTAACTGAAAAAAAATTTCAAGCCCGTGTACCAAAAAAATAGCAAAAAATTCGGATTGCATGAGAACAGTAGCTCCTAAAAAAGTTGAAAATTATAATCTTAAAGCACAAATTGCTTTTTTTAAAGTCTCAACACGACAATTTTTCACCGAAAATTTTTCACTGTCAAAAAGCACAGAAAAAAATGTTTTTTTTTTTAGCTCCCTTCATTTTTTTGAGAGGTGTAGTATCTGCCTAAATTGATAGTTAAAGTCAAGCCAACATTTTTGTTCTTTACTATCGAAACCAGATAAATTTTCGTGGACCCCCACATACAACTTGTGGACCCCCATTTCTTTATAACGCCAACGTAGGCCCCCGTTGAGTCTCCCATGGACCCCTGGGGGTCCACCTGGACCGCTTTGGGAATCACTGCACTGAGCGATCGACGCGTCCAGCGCCCGGAATTTCTAAGCCTTGGATTTGGAAATTTTCCCCCCTCATTCAAAAAATCATACTTCCGAATATTGATATAAAACAGATAAACTTTTAAATGTCGTTTAAAGTCAATGATTTTACCCATATTCCATAATTTGTCTTGTTTGTAGGTTTTATATAAATAAATAAAAAAAATCATTTAATTCACAAACGATTGAAATTTGTCTAATTTAAAAAAAAATCGTTATTACGGGATGTTCGTGAGCTTGTATTTACAATTCAATAAAAGTAAAAACAAGCTTTAAAATGATCGACTTCATGACTATTGACGACACACATGCCGGGTTGAAAAAGTACATTTTTGATAGTTGCAACTTTATCTGCACTTTCACAATTTATTTTTAATTCTAGGACTTTGAAATAACTTTAAATAAGCAGAGAATTCAAAAACGAACACAAGGATGTAAAACAAACACTTGCCGCATTTTTAAGATATTCAGATATTGAAGCAAATAACGACCCACTAAACGACTAGACTAAGCAAAGAGCAATTGATCATAGTCCAGTTCCTTATAAACAGATGCGTGATATTTCGTGAATAATGGTGAAATCATACGTCTGCTTGTTACTTACTGATGAAATCGGATCGCGGAAACTTTTGAAATAATTCCAATAAACGTTTTAAAATATTTCTTCAATTGGCCACATTTTGGCCAGCGAACACTCGAAAGTGTTTGCAAATTGGCCAAAATGTGGCCGAAAACACTCCAGTTGCTAAAAATAAAATAAAATTTCGCGTGCCAGCAATGTGTTTAAGTATAAATATGATTACGATACGTAATGTATAAATTACAGCAAAACGTAATTCGTGAAAAATGATTCTATAAAACAGCATTAAGTTTTGGAACTTTTTATGACGGAAACTCGCTGTTAAATTGATGACATCACTGAATGCTGCATATATTTTGCGTAAAATTCTATCATTATGTACAATTTATTTGAACTTATGTATTTTGTAGATACCTACATAGTTTTCCTCTATATTTCCTCTTCCCTCTTCTTGTTCACTCCTTCCTATCCTCAAAAATACCCTCCACACAGCATCCCCAAAGATGATACAGCCCCTGAGGGAAATCATTTTCCCTGAGAACTCCCATAATGTTAATGCAAAAAAAACAAAGATTTAACTTTTTGAAGGGAAAAAATATTTCACAAAAACGAGAGTGTAAAAATTAGATAAGTATTAAAATACTATAAGTATTAAAAAGGAATAATGGCATTGGAAAATTTTTGAAGGAATTCGATCGGGAAGAAAGATAATATAATTACTTCAGCCAGTGTTCGGCCGAGATATTAAATCTGTAATCCGGTTAAAGGCCAATTTGCTCATCGCCTGGAGACGTGGAGACTTGGAGGCGTGGAGAGCGGCACCCAGCACCCCAGCACAGCGGGTGGAAGTAGATGGCCACTCCTAATTTAATGATACTTAAAAGATAACGAAAGGAACAGTGTCGAGAACAATGGATGGTCTCCTTTGCCCCTTTGTACCTTAGCCTCAAACTATTGACCCCTAAAATTGACCTATTTGCGGTTTTCGTCTCAAGTTTGCAGAACTCCATATTCATTTTCATAATTATTAATAAATAAATGTTCGACTTTTAAAAATACTAAAATCTAGTTAGTTGTTATTACATTGCCCCATTTAGCCATGGCGTCAAAATATTGACTATTTTTTACATTAGCTCCACACAGGATGACCTGAGGACAATAAGTCCAGTCAGGGCCTATGTCATCTCGGGGGGTGCTGGAGGGCCTTTTTAGGAAAGGAAGTTCTGGGAAGGAAAAGGGTATGAGGGGTGGGTAGGTATCAGTGTGTCCAGGAGTATGAATGAGTATGAATCCATCCCTCCCACTGCAATGCAAAGCGATGTTCCGAGAGAGTACGGCTGGAGGAGTCAAAGGGACCCCCTTAACCGTTTTCTCCCAATCCGGCCTGCCATGCAGCTGATGGGCAGACGCAGCTGATGGGCAGACGCATCCGCCGACAAGACCAGGACAAACCCCTTTCCGTGAATCCGGGCACCCCTGCTAAATCACCAAACGTAGCGAACCACTTGGGATAACCTATGGCAGAGGTGTTGGTTATCCAATAATGATTTCCGGGGCGGCGCTACCCGTACTCGCCTCCCAAATTGCCTGGCAATTACCTATCAAACTTTTTTGTGTCCAATTTGTAAACTACAAATCACTTTAAATTAAATCAATTGTTTATCGATGCAAAAACTTTATACGGATGACAGTAACGTAGTTTACAAACAAAAGGGTAGTAATTAATTAGTATCGATTTTATGTGTCCGACCCGCTCTAGCTTTCGAAGGACGAGTCGACAGAACATAAAATATTGTAAAAAAAATGTAACTGACATCCTCATCAATATTTCATTCGAAATTGAATTAAAGTATTGAAATGTATGTACATGTGTATTCATCAATGTTCAACAGATATAAATCATTCAAGAAACATCAAGATATAATCATCACCGCAACAACCATATACCCAAACTCGTAATTCCAAATCAATAATATATTTAATGTACGCGTAGCACACCCACTACCATGTCGATTAGCGTCGCCATAAATAGACGTAAGAGCAAGAAGTTTAAGAATTTAGTGACTTAAAAGTCTTTTGTCTTTTCCCAGTACGCGTGGGTGGTAGGTAAACGAATTGAACCGCCGCCGCCAAGGGCGGTTCATTTTGTTAAATCAAACATCAGATTATTCATTGGACGACCGGAGCGACATTAGAACTTCAAATCTAATTGCGTCCGCACAAAAAACAAAGATGCAATGTTAATAGATAATTACACGCTTTGTGCAGACCTCCCACATTCACCCGCAAAGAAATACGAACTGCACGAGATGATAATACTTTTCATTAGACCAATGGAAACTTGAACACGCAACAAGTTATACAGAACAAAGCAAAGTGGTGTATACTGGGGAAAGGTTAGTATGCACGGGTTAATCAAATTCTAAATTTGATTAACCCGTGAAATTGTTTTTAACAGAGAATATACATAATTATAAAACCAGAAAAAAAACTAGAGTTAGATTGCCGCATATGAGAAAATCAGAGTCGCAGAACTGTCTAATGAATAAAGGATTAAAGATGTATGCCTGAAAATCTGAAGAATGATTTTTTTACATTAGTTCCACACAGGAGCACGGAGAAAAGTAAATCTTCTCAGGGCCAAACAGAACCACTAAAATAATTTAAAAAGTTTACGGATAAGTTTTACAATACGATCCACAGACAGCCACCAGCATCAGAAAAAATATACAATATAAATAATACATAAGTTTTTTTTTCGAAACAGGAAACAAAAAATAAGCTACCGATATCATATCTTTTGGTAGGTGTTAATAACGTCGTACAAATCTGAATCTGCGTGCACTAAATGCTTCTATCACATTAGAACTTCTTCCGTGACTCCGACTCTTGACAAGTCCCGCCATCATACCATGTCTTCCCGAAACATCCTCTACCTATTCTTCCATCTTCTTTTTACAGAGTTCTACAATTGGAATACAATACATTAAAATCTTCTGATACTGTCAAACTCATTCCAAAGGGTAAAATCTAATTGTGGAAAATGGCGAAAAATCGGCGGCAAGGAACAAATTAATTGTCTTGGAATAATCGTGTTACTTAGAAAGATCGAGTCACTGAGTGGTTTCAGTGAAGGTCAAACCCGTGTCGGTGAGCATAGATCTGCATCACGTGTAGCCGGTAAGTCACTGATGCATATCTGGAAATTATAAGTCATCACAAGATGACAGTAGCGAGTAGCGACTGTCAGTGTCAAAGAATAAATTATTATAGAACTAGCTGATCCGGCGAACTTCGTACCGCCTGAATCAATAACTGTTGTGTTAACTTATTAGCTGAATTAACTTCAGTTTTTTATTAAGTTAAAAATTACACAATGAAGTAATTATCGATGCGCAACTGTCTGTTTTGTTTTAGTCAGTATCAGAGATGGCGTTGTGTATGGATTTATATTTTTTGTTATTTTCACTGTGATTTTTACAATTGCGTTTTATTTTCCTTATACATGTGAGGGAGATTTATTATATTTATTGGATTTTTCCTTTGGAGGGGTGCAGACATACATACGTTCACCGTTTTTCTCATTTTCGACTATTGACGTTTAGTGTGTAAGAAAGAGGGGCAGCATTATATGTTTAATAACAAAAGCAAAACAATCAGCTCATTGACATTTGACTATTTGAATTTTTGGAATTCACTCACTATTTAATATTATATTTAACACCATATTGCTGAAGCTCTTTCAAAAGATGAGAATTCGTTCCATACAAAATGTACGAGGAAAATAATTTTATTCATAATTTTTTTCGTCAAGTTTTCCGATGTTTTAATAGCTATTCTGCTATTCGGGGCGGAGACAAATCCAACAAATCAAAGATCATAAAAATCGGTCCAGCCTTTCTTGAGTTAAAAATGGTGTAACTAACCCTTAGTTTTATATATTACTAGCTGGTCCCGGCATGCGTTGCTATGCCATTTAATAAGGAAATTGTTTCTCCCCGAGCGTCCTTTCCCATTCGTCCCATTCCCCTTCCGCCTCCCCTTCTTATTCTGCGTCCTCTTCCCCTCTCGCATTCCCACTCCGTCACCTCCACTTTCCCTCTCCCCACTCCACTCCCCCCCCCCTTCCCCCGTCCCGCGAACCCCCCTCCCCCTTCACACGTCCCCTTCCCCTCCCTCGTTCCCCTTCCACCTTCCCCGCCTTCCCTCTTCCCTTTCTCGCTCCCTCGTCCCGCCAACCCTCCTCCCGCGTTCCATATATTCAATCCCAGTACATTCAGTTTTTAAACAGCCCGCGTGCCACCTTTTACAATTTTTATTCAAATTTCCATTTTTCATGTATATTAAATTTGGTACCTAACATAGGTACCTATTTAAAATATCTAAAATTATTGATTCGATTCAAAATACCTACTTTAAATAAATTTTTCAACTTTTCAAAAATAGAACCATGATTGAACAATCATTCATTGTTTTGCAAAATGTCATTCTCTAACACGCGAACTGTCAAACGTGCGATGTTTTCTGTTATTATCTAATTTTCTGCGCAATTTTCTTAATTTTTCTCTCCGTAAGAACCATCCTCGAACTTCAAGGAATATTCTAAAAAAAGAATTAGCGAAATCGGTTCAGCCGCTCTCGAGATTTGCGCTTACCAACAAATTTAGCGATTCATTTTTATATTATAGATTAAGATATATCAATTCAAACGGTATCGGAATCCGTTCTAAAATATTTTAGAGTCGGCCGTGGTTAACGACAATTTCATCGAGTCTCAATTATTATTATTGTATTAATTGAATTTGTTAAGTATGGAAGCGAAATGACCAGAAACATTATTACAGGCAGCCATAATGGTACTGAATTATAAATTGGTTTTGGTTGTTTTCATATAAACGCTTCGATCGATATGATATTATAATATTAGTTCGTAATATGAGATTGTATTGCTTTTCGAAAACATTATTTTTTTCTAGCTAACAAGGCGTTCTTTTTTAATTAATTATTAATGAATACTTACGAATTTACGACACGACTACATAATATTATATTCTACCTATTTATATAAAGTAGAGTGACTGTGGCGGGAGGCTTTGATTTTCATAGAAACTAATAGTTTTATTCTAAGATTGATGAAGTTTTGCACATTTTTTGTTGTTTATTTTTGGGGTGTTATGCCGTGTTGTGCTACCTCCTACTTTAGCCAACGTTTCGGACATCGTTACAGTGTCCATCATCAGGGCAGATGTGTTGACTAAAGTAGGAGGCTAAAGTAGGAGGTAGCGCAACACGGCATAACACCCCAAAAAAAAACAACAAAAATACTTTTGGCCCTGAAAATCTAAAATCATATAAGTTTTGCACACTTTAAAACAGGAGGAAGGATCTCTACATGAGATTTCGAAAAATCACCACGTCCACTTTTACACCCCTTGAGGGGCCGGCATTCCCAATTACTTCTAATTTAAAACTTATTTTTCTTAAACACTGTGTTGGTTCTTAAAAAATTATACATTATTTTGGAAGATAATATTTGCTGAGCCGAAACGGTAATTACATGAAATTCCCTCGACAGAAAAAATCGCAAAGTACCTTTGCTCCTAAGATTATTAAAAACACATTTTGTTCTGTTATTTAATATGCTATAGGTATGAAAAAGTTCACAGTGCATCTTATAATGCTACTTAAGACATTTGTCGAAAAAAAATTGTTCTATTTTCAACGAATTGTGTTTAATTAAATATTTTCACAATTTAAGCTTAATTAAAATAGTTTTTTTTTAAGTATTAGTGCGCTCCCTCTAACATTCGTATTTATATATTTCCCTTTACTACGTTACCTTACAGTACAACCTTGATACTTCTTGATGAAATTTTGCACACTTGGCGTTCAAAATAAAATGGAAATTACTGTCTACGCCTGATTTCGAAAAACTCTAAAAAACTCTCTCGCGTAAAGCCCGGGACTGTTAGCTCAATATAAGTAATTCATTAAGAGCGTTTAACCAGCCAGAGGCCGAAAATCCACATTTCGTCGAAAGTTGTTCTTACGATCGTGCAGGGCGGTTACAATGAGAAAGATTATTCTCCGTACCAGCTTTTTAAAATTATAACTCAATATCGATTTTATTTCATTCCCAATTTGCTTTAATTTATACCTACATCAAAAAAATCTGAAATATATTAGTTTGTAAGTGCGCAAACAAATACACAAACGGACCAATTTTCGTCAAGAAACACATGTACGTACATATTTTTTAATGATTTTATTTAAACTAAAATTAAAATTCGAAAACATGCTATACCCAGATAATGTACTGATTTATTTTACTGCATGATTATATGATTTGAAATGGGTATGATATAATACAAAATCTTTTTTGAAAAATCAACAAATCTGCCAACGACCTATGGTATAACCTTATTATACTAAAAATCAACATTTTTTCTCAAAATTTAAAACATGCGAATGCTAACAATCTTTCGAAATTCATTTATATTTTTTGTGGAAAAGAGTCAATACGTCTAAAATCTGATTTAAAAATGACATATTTCTGGTTTTCTCTGTTCCTAACAATCAATCATGTCTACCAAGTACCTAATATTAGAAAACCGTAGTGATAATTAGAGAGAGTACCATAAACGTTGTTCAATAATAAAAATGAATTGATTGACAGCATTTTTGATGAGGGTTATTAAAACTGTATGTTTTAACTTTAATGCATTATCATGATAAATTAATTGAATATTTTTTAAGCATTCTTCGTTACATAAATTGAATTTTGATAAACACTCATCTAAATTAGTTCCGTAAGCGGGTTTGAAAATAATTCTGTAATTTGGATAATAAAGATTATTTCAACCGTCATATTGCTTATATTCATTAAAACGCTACATTAAACAAACAAACAAACCCAACACCCCGAGACTTTTAAGTAATTACTCTCCAAATAGAATAATTAAACAAGGGTTTTGTTCCTACATAATGATTAAACTTCACACTTTCTTTGCAATGTAGAACGCAATTAGAAATACTTATACAGAAGAAAAAGCTCGAAATGCGTTTTCTAGACATTTGTCTATCCGAGAGAATAGCGTAATCTTTGAATAATTACGGTAAATTTATTCAGTAGGCAATAGGTATGCGAGATTCCCCATTAGACGGTGAAAATGTTTATTATGGCTGTGAAATTCATGTTGTCTTTTTTTCGTCAAAGAAACTCTTTAGTTTTCTAAAGTAGCAAATTTTACATCGCGAATTATAATAATAGACAACAACGTTGTCAGCAGGATGACGAATAATGGCAGACAACACATCTTTATGCAATGGAGTTTCCTAAGTGTTAAGTTTTGCAGCTTTTTGAGGAGGTCATTTGTGACGAATGTTGTCATTCTGTTAAATTATGATAATCACCCCAACAAGTGGAGTTTTGCATTTTTTTCAGGCACTTTCCAAAGATGCGATCCATTAAAAAACATACATAAAATTATTTTCTCTTGCTTTTTTGCGGGTGTTGATTCATTCTCTAGCCTTTACATTATCACATTAGCGTATGGATTTCAAAAGGAAAATAACAATTTTTTTATATGTCATTTCTTTTGAGAAGTATTACTTTTTGTACGGCAAGAAAACAGAGTGTGCAATTCACCTCGGTAGAAGTGAAACCTTCAGAAAACTAAAGTAGACAAGAGTGGGGAGACTATGAAGCACCGCAAAATGAGGAGACCGATAAGTTATGAAGCACTACACAAAGAGGGGACCGATTATACTATCTCATTCTCTTGCAGGCTAAATCCTGTAGATGTATGTGTTTGTCTCTTTTTAGTGTCGCTAGTTTCACCGAGTTTCAAATCAAAGAAGTTTTCACTTCAAAAGTTATCAGAATAGCTTCTTGAATTCGTAAAGACATTTACTAATTGCCTTTAATTCATTTTAGTTCACGTCCATTGGCGAAGATTTATACTCGCCAAGGTGAGAGTGTGCAATTCACCTCGGTAGAAGTGAAACCTTCAGAAAACTGAAGTAGACAAGAGTGGGGTGACTATGAAGCACCGCAAAATGAGGAGACCGATAAGTTATGAAGCACTACACAAAGAGGGGACCGATTATACTATCTCATTCTCTTGCAGGCTAAATCCTGTAGATGTATGTGTTTGTCTCTTTTTAGTGTCGCTAGTTTCACCGAGTTTCAAATCAAAGAAGTTTTCACTTCAAAAGTTATCAGAATAGCTTCTTGAATTCGTAAAGACATTTACCAATTGCCTTTAATTCATTTTAATTCACGTCCATTGCCGAAGATTTATACTCGCCAAGGTGAAGGCCTTTTACACTATCAGGAAATATCAGATTTTTATAAGCAAACATTCCCGATAAGCATTGCAATATAATTTTTATAAAAATATACAAATAATATACAAGGGCATTCCTCGAGTAAAAGAATGTTATGTAACTAGAACGCATTGGTCTTGTTAGCGATTAATAGCTTGAATGTTTCACAAACCATGTTGTTACAAAATCTCTCTAAAGTTGTAATTATTATTCGTTTGGTTGTAAGTTACAACCAAACCAATTTGTAACCCATATTTATATTACATATTCTGCACATCATAAACAATAACAGAACCTGCATAATTTTAGCAGCAGAATATCGACGGTCGATATAATTACCTAATCTGATACCATAATGTATTTTGCGACTTAATACCTACCACATTTAAACAAACCCTTCATCAAAATAAATAATGTTTTAAATGATATTATTTAAAACGGTTTGATTTTTAAAAAACTTGCATCCATCCTCCGCATCTTTGCATTTATTTCAATAACTTTACTACAAGTAGAGAATTCATTTTTGTTAACGTTCCAGTATACCACCCACCATCTTAAAAAATAGTGACCTATTCAATTTTTTTGTAAGAGAAACTCTCTTTTTACAACTTTTGAAGGTTATTCCCATCAATATAATATATCGTTGAAGAAGAAGATAACAATAATAATCTAAACGAAAATACAAAAGAGAACAAGACACAGAAAAAGACAATGGTCGCAAATGGGACTCGAACCCAGACCTCTTGTCCAACCGGGACGTGCGCGTTAACCAATTTCGCTATTGCCACCTTCTGTCAAACGTCATATTTGGATATCTCATATTTTAAATTTTAGAATTAACAATATTATCTCTTATAATTAACAATATTGTGTCTTGTTCTCCTTCATATTTTCGTTTAGATTATTATTGTTATCTTCGTTTAGGTGGCAATAGAGAAATTGGTTAACGCACACGTCGCGGTTAGACGAGTGATCTCGGTTCGAGTCCTAGTTGCGACCATTATCTTCTTCTGTTTTTCTGCGTCTTGTTCTTTTTCATATTTTCGTTTAGATTATTATTATCTTCTTCTTCAATAATAGTGACCTAGTTTGGATAATTTAAAAGCACCATAATCCAATGATAGGTATTTAGATTTCTTTAGAAAATTGTCACTATAGAGACACTGTGACTATGACCACATCTACAAACTGCCACAGTATAATAATTTCAGCTAAATGCTGTTATTGTGTATGTAATTGCCTGACATCGTCTGATTGCCGGCCATTTATCTATCGTCAGACTTCGACCACCGTATATGTATATGATTACGTCTGTGATGTTGCAAAAATATAACAGACATAAAAATCATACTCCTTTAGAAACGCATGCATTATTATGAAGTTTCTCCAATTTATTATTAAGTATAGGATTGAGTTGACGTTCAAACGGCAGCTTAATAATAGAGCAACTCTCTCTCTTCACTTTTTAGCCAGTGTGCGTGCCCGATCAAAACACATTTTCAGGTTCGCGAATTGGGTAAAAAAAACAATCGCATGATTCTTCATTATTTATTACGTAGTTTGGATATATCCGATTGGCCATCAGCTTTTTGCTACGTGATGTGAAATTTAACACCGCTTTGATACGTAACAAGTTATATTGTATTGGACAAGGAGGAATTTCTAATGAAATCAATGGATGGATACGGTTGGTACATTCGACTAGAAAAATCAGAAACAAATTAATAATCGTGGAATACATTTCGAATTGATCGATTAATTTATTATTTGAGTTGATCGGTCAGTGGCTGAGTTAGCATCGCATATGGTTCCCATCCAGGTCGTAAGTTCAATTGGCATAGTGACGCAAGACTCGAAGAAATAACTTCAGCGGAGTGCAGAAAGTCAAACAAATAATTCATAACTGATAACAGAACATTCATGACAATTTAGTGTTTAGTCTACAAAAGTTACAGAGTGCATTCTACAGTCTACAAAAGGTGTCACACTTTCACATTACAATGCGATAGAGATAATAACAGCAGGCGGTAAAATTTGTGACACACGAGAGATATGCAATATACAAATTTGCGATAGCTCGGTCACGATCACAATTCAAGGAAAACTGGTTTTTTCGTGTATTGAATTCTGGTATTCTATTGTATTTAGCAAATGGGATATGTTCGAATTAATTTCCATGTGATTTTTGTTAAGCATGTAGAGATAAAGAAATATAATCATTTTGCGTTAATTTTAACCGAGTCGCCACCGCCGTCTAACCATATTTTTTCCCGGAATCGCACATTAAAAATACTGTTATCTTTGCCAAATAATTAACGAGTGCTTCTGACCCATATCTAATGTTTCATTTCATAACTAATCAGAATCAGTAATCAGAGTTCATTGTAAATGTAAACATCGTACATTTCGGAAAAAAAACAACTTGCCCAATATTTTTGCTAATGAGGTTTACATTATCTATTAGCAATTAGGCCCACCAGTAACTACTAATTTGAACAGTTTGAAATAATAAAGCCATAATCATTTAATGCAACGGAGTTTAGACTAAATAATATGTAACTGGCTAAACCTATGCTTTAGCCGTATTACGGGAAACAACTGAATCTAAGGCGAATGTGGCTTATTAGTCCAGTCAAGGAAGGAGGTGTAGAGTGCGTAAGCAGGAACCTACGCGATTCCTTCAGAAACTTGTTCAGAGTGCTTAGGGTGTGAACATACTAAAAGTCCTGACGTCTAGGTGGTGAGCTAGAGGGGGGGGGGGACTCGAAAATCGGGACCTTCTCCCCCCTATAGCTCACCACCTAGACGTCAGGACCTTTAGTATGTTCACACCCTAAGCACCCTGAACAAGCTTCTGAAGGAATGGCTTAGGTTCCTGCTCACGCACTCTACACCTCATTTTGACTGGACTATATGTCGTGTAAAGTTCGGGATCAGGCCGCTATAAATAAAATTCCTTACGTAGATGGAGATAAGCTTTAAATTCCCTTTTAACACCAGGCCCCTGTTCACGAAAAAAAACCTCGCCAAAAAACGTGTTTTATTTTATATTACTCCAGTCATAAATGTTTAATTTTTTACGATCATTTTCTAAAGAATTTAATTTTCTACATTATACCATAAAACCGTAACCGAAAAGGGATTCGTAAGTAGGAGATTTTGAACTTTAAAGCAGTTTTAATACTTTATTTTTTTCTGGGCTTATAAAAGGACTAATAAAAAAATTGTCGATTAGTTCAAAGGCAAATATGTGTTCTACTCGCCATATTTTATTTAAGAATCCAAAATATTCCGAAGCGATCTAATTTTCAAACTAAAAACACATGGTTTTGATCATTGCAGAAGAAGATAACACTAATAATATAAACGAAAATATGAAAGAGAACAAGACGCAGAAAAACTGAAGAAGATAATGGTCGCAACTGGGACTCGAACCCAGAACTTCTCGTCTCAGTCCAGTCAAGTTAAACATGAAAAGGGGGCTGTGCTTGCAAAAGGTCCAGTCATTCTGAATTTTTTATATGTTGTTAGGACCTAAACCAGTATTAAAAAAAAATGTTGCAACTTCGAAAGTGGTGCTGTGCGAGCGGCGGTGGACCCAAAAAACCAGGAAATTTTCGGATTTTTTTCATTTTTGCTCAATATCTCAGTGAAGGAAGGGTCTGACCGGTGTAGTCAGTATACATAATTTTGAAGTACACTAAATTTTCTATAATTTGAGACCAAAGCAAGCTATATACAGCCATTGGTTTCCAAGATACAGTTCTTCGAAAATAGGCCATTTTTTCCAAAAAGTGAATTTTTTTCGAAATGGTCACGTATTTTGTAAAATAATTTCTAAAATACGCATCCCACGTCAAATATCATATGAAACAAATTTGTAGTAAATTTAATTAGCTTTCATTTAATACTAGGTTGATGTCTGTAGACTTAACGGTTCTCTCAAAAATGGCAGATAACAAAAAACAGTAATAAGTGGGTTTTGGGGGAAATGCAAATAAACTGTTCTCACGTCTTCTTATGATTTTATTGTGCTGTGAAGTAAATCTATTATAGGATAAACGTGGTTTATAGGATATAATGGCTCTACAAGATCGGATGGATAAAAGTGAATAAGACATGTTCACAAAAGGATCCTTCACCATTCGCCGGTCTGACAAGTTTTGGTCTGGGTTGTAGTCAGACCTAACAATTGAGCAGAAGCTGATGCGATCCATGAAAACCTACGGTGGGTGGAACCAAGGAAGGGACTCCGACAGTGTTTTAGCAAGGTGGACAACAGGAATGGTGTTTATGTTGAACATTTGTGAAGAACTGGAAAGTTTTTGCAGCATCTCATGTCCTACTGGAGAGCAGCATGTGGAGATGAGACCTTCTCGAATCATCCGAGATGGTCTCATGTCTACAATTGCTCTCCACCCTCCATTTCCCACTGACAGTTTGATTTCTATCAGTAGTGGGTTACTGGCAGGTCCTAAAATTAATTGCCACATAGCCCAGAGAGTTGGAACAGAGGGGGTGATAAAAATTGTGGGGCAAATGTACGACAAGGTAGTAATAAAACGGAAAAATAAAGTTACCACGCTGGCATCGATCACCTCAACCGATAAACTACCGGACAAAAACAGAAGAGTGGCTGTGGATCCGCTCACAATTTTCCAGCGTGTGTATTGCAAAGCAATCTGAATAGGATTTACAGGATGACTTCAAGTATGAGTTGGCCCCGTTCCCGATGTCTCTGTTCAATGAACAAGGGATGCGTGCACAAAATTTACTTTGTACTCTGCCTTCACTCCTCTTTCCAGCCACACGCCGATAGATGCCAGCACTCACGTCATTTTGGACGGTGGCTACCTCTTGCACAAGGTCGTGTGGCAGCGGAAGAGCACGGTTCGAGCACTTTTGGCGCGTTATACCACCTACGTCCGAAACCACTTTGGGAAGAACGTCTCCATCGTTTTTCACGGCTACCCCGAAGATGTTACCAAAAAAACACCAAAACAGCGGAACGACTCCGGCGCTACGCAGCTCATTCCAGCTACGAATTGACGTTCGATGAATCCACAGTAATTCAAATTGCTCAAGAGCATGTATTGAGCAATGAGAACAATAAGAGACGCCTTAAAACTCTTCTCTGTGACGCCTTTCAGAAGGAGGGAGTAGAGGTGGCTGTTGCCGAAGAATATGCGGATCGAGAGATCGTCATGATGGCGCTTTCAAAAAAAGGAGTAGCCGATCGGGTCGTCGAGGTCAGACTCCACCCCACAAGCCGTGAGTGAAGCAGGCATCAAGTGCTTTGTGGCTCTATATGGGGGTGACATCGCGAGGGATACTTTGGATTTCCTGAGGTATAAGACGTTTGTCACTTCAACAAGCATAAACCTCGCCCGTTTGCCACCGACGGAAGATGCCGCAGGCCACCATGCAGCAAGGTGCTACCTCCAAGTGCAGAAGTGGCGGAGAGTCAACTTGAATACCACTGAATGGGGGGTGGAAGCTGTCTTCTCAAGGACTCACCCCCATCCCCACCACGATGGATCCCGCACCTCCTGCCCTTTTGCGAAAAATTTCATGTAAATGCAAGAAAGGATGATCTGGGAGCTGCTCGTGCAGAAAGGCTGGGCTCCACTGCTCAGTCCTCTGTCAGTCATGCGGTGGCAAATTGTGCATTAACGTCCCGGATGTGGAGCTGAAATGCTCGGACGATGAAGATGACCCAACTACAGACTGGGCGCCTCTCCCAGCGTCCATCACAGATATCGAGACACCTTCTTCGTGCGAGCCTAAACCCGGGCCATCTAAGATAAAAAGAAAGACATGATTTGGCAACCAAGACACAATACCTACATGATTTATATTAGTTTTATTTTTTGTGTACATGTAATTTGTCCTTATAGTAGGTACCATAATGTTTGTACAAGCATTTTAGTATGTAGGTATATAAAACAATGTTTGAAGGTGACGTAATTCCCGATAGATGTATTATTTTTAATTTTTTTCATCAAAAATGTGTTAACAATAACAAAAAAAAAATATAACTGTTTGATAAATAAAACCATAAAAAGACGTGAGAACAGTTTATTTGCATTTCCCCCCAATTATGTTTTTGGTTATCTGGCGTTCTTGAAAGAACCTTTAGGTCTATATATATCAATCTTATCTTAAATGAAAGCTAATTAAATTTACTACAACTTTATTTCATATAATATTTGATGTGGGATGCGTATTTTAGAAAATATTTTACAAAATAAGTGACCATTTCGAAAAAATGTCACTTTTTGGAAAAAATGGCCTATTTTCGAAGGACTGTATTTTGGAAACCAATGACTGTATATGGCTTGCTTTGGTCTCAAATTATAGAAAATTTAGTGTACTTCAAAATTATGTAGACTGACTACACCGGTCAGACCCTTCCTTCAGTGAGATATTGAGGAAAAATGAAAAAAATCCGAAAATTTCCTGGTTTTTTGGGTACACCGCCGCTCGCACAGCACTTTCGAAGTTGCAAAATTTTTTTTAATACTGGTTTAGGTCCTAACAACATATAAAAAATTCAGAATGACTGGACCTTTTGCAAGCGCGGATGTACATCTTGACTGGAGTATCTAACCGAGACATGCGCTTTTACTAATTCAGCCATTGCCATCTTCCAACAAACCGTCATAATTGTCAATCTCATATTTTCAAATTTTGCTTTGCTTAGTAGTGCATCATCTTGATGCAAACTATAGACGAGTTGAGATAATTAATAATATGCGTTCCAAACAACAATTATCTATGTATTAAAACAGACCAGCTAATCGTTAAATCATCACAAACAAGAATAATTATTTAATCATTGTAGATAATATTGAATAAGTATAATTATTGCTAAGACTGCTATATCACACTTGACCAGACCACACAGTGAAGCAGGCAATGTCTATGGAGCTTCATCGACAGTCATCCAGAGGAAGACCAAAGAACTAATGGATGACTCAATGCTCCAAAATATTACAGAGAAACGGCCTGGATGAAAGCGATACCCAGAACCGAAGGAGATGTAGCCCAAGAACGAGAAGAGCCGACCCCAACAGCCTACCTAGGCAATGAGTTGGGACAGTGCAAGGAACAAGACTGTTATATTTTCTTTTGAAGTTTCAATTGAAAGCTGCTGTGTTTTTTTTATTTAACACTAGCTGGTCCGGGCATGCGTTGCTATGCCATTTATTAAAGAATTTTTTTCTCCCTGAGTGTCCCTTCCCATTCGTCCCGTTTCCCTTCCGCCTCCCCTTCTTCTCTTGCGTCCTCTTCCCCTCTCGCGTTCCCACTCCGTCACCTCCCCCCTCCCAGGTCCCCCTCCCCCTCCCCCACAGCAAAAGCCGCTTCCTCGCGTGCCACTAATAGCAATTTTTTAATACAAATTTCATAATGCCAGAGCTCCCCGGAAGTTTTATAAAAACCTTGTCCTGACAATAACGAACACACAAAAAAAAGAATTATCCAATTTGGTGCAGTAGTTCGAAAGTTATGCGCTTAGCAACACATTCAGCGATTCATTTTTATATTATAGATTAATAAACACTTCACTTCAACCTGCACCATCTATCGGAATGCATCAACATCACAAATATAAAGCCCACTTTAGGTAACTTGCCGATTTTTTAAAAATATTTTAACTTTGAACATTGACTTCTTAGCCTAGGTCAGGGGTCGGAATTTGCGGCTCGCTCTTTGCATAGGCGTCTGCGGCTCTTCAGACATCAATTGCAATTTCACCTCTACTCAACCAGCCTTAAGAGAAGGAGCCGCCACACGAACTTTGACTCAGTGTTACCAACTCAGCTCATGGAACGTTTGATTTATTGAACGAGTCTTCTCAAGTATGAGAATGGTTTTGGAACTTTCGGAATACAAGGTTTAAAGTTAACTTATATAGAACTTGAATTTTAAGGAATCTAACCTATGCGCGAGTTTTGTTTATAGAAACATTTAGTTTGGGCAGAAGTGTGATATTACAGTAATAATTTAGACAACACAAAGCAAATCGTAATTATCGTTCCACCACATTTACCACAGTACAATTACAACACCCCCCGCCTCGTTATAAGGGGCCATCCATAAATTACGTCACACCTTAGGGGAGGGGGGTGGTGAGGAGTAGGGGGGGGGCTATGGCTCTGATATGGCTCTCTGATATATTTGTTATCCTGTTTTTTTTGACAAATTGACTCTTCACACTTCACAAACTGCCTACCCCTGGCCTAGGGCGAAGGTTACAGCGCCCCTTTCACGGAGATCGCCTAGTTTGGTGTGAAAAAGAATATTAGGAAAGTATGTACCTATCGTTAATCTACAATTTCCACCTGATATTGAAACGCTTAAAAACAAATAGCGTCTCACTTATCAGATTTGACGCACCGGTTCAGCGTTGGTGTAGTTAAATCGGCGTAATATTTATACTGCGTTTATAAGTACGGGGAATACTGATTCCGATATTTACTGTTCGGAGAAACCATCCCGAAACACTTCCAGAGAGACCTTTCTATCAGATAAGTGGGTGTATGGATTTTCTACATACCGCCATGTGGAATAAGTTGGAAGGCATCCAAGTCGACGCTGCGGAGGCAGTCGGCCCTAATCTATAGGGGTGATCTATTACGGGCGTCCACGTCCCACGGTCTCACGTCCCAAGACCTAATCCGTCCCTGACCTACAAGTACAGGACTAATACAAAACTATGAAACATTTAAAGATCTTTAATGTCACAATATTTTACTGTCCCTAGTCCCGAGTCCTATTTGAATTCGAATAATCTTCCATGTCCTACAAATTTTTTAATCATGTAAGTTATAAGTAGTTATAGGACTTATCATTGTTTGAAAAGGGAAACGTCTCAATTTTATGGGGTCAAGGTGTCCTGAGAAAAATAAAATTTAATTATAGTACCGTTAGTTGTCGATAATCAGAAATAGGGTATTACAAAACTAAGACAAAATGTTGTTTGAAGGTTTTGGGCGTACAAAAAAATAGTAAACTTTCTAAATAACAAGATATACAAGGCCAAGAGAACAATGTTTCTGCAAATAAAAGTACTTACCTACATATCAAAGTTTTTGCAAATTTTACTTAATTGGTTTTTCATTTAATGTATTGTATTTTTTATTTACGTGTTCAAGAAGATAAAATGCTGGGATAATAATAATAATAACGTAGTATTTATATAGCGCAATTTTGTGATATTTCACTTCAAGTGCGTATATATAATATTCAAATAGAGCAAATAATTATATTATGCTCCGCGGGTTTTTACTGCCAGGCCCTGCGGTCGGCTTTTGGTCCAGCATCTTTTCGTATCTAGAGAGATACCACATATTCACAAATTCGTAGCAGTTATACCTAGGGGGGAGAGGCTCCCGTCCGACCTGCTGACGGAAGTAGCGACATCTTGTGTCGATTTTTTTAATTCGAAACCGAATTATAACAGTAGCTTTGTGTAAAATTCCACGTACAGAGATGTTGTGAGTACGGCGTGGCGTCCGACATGCACTCGTAGCTGGGTTCTGAAATTTAACCACGCAGACGCTACGGTATTAAAACTGTTCGATCGATGCAACCTGCGCATCGCCACTAAAATCTTATGCATTTTCAGATAGCATTCCTATCAGTTATTAGTAATAATTATTGTGATTATTGCAGATAAGACAACATCCGCTTTATGTACTGTTTGTATTTTTCAAAAGTACCTGGCATGTAATACTAATCATAATCCTTGATGAGGACGACGGTTGGAAACGTTTTCAATACTTGAATGATTCTAACACCACGCAGTTTTTATCATAGATAAAGACAAACTAGGAAGATGTACCACGAACCATTTAATATTCGTATGAAATCGTTCGCACAAGTGTCGGAAACATCGTTCACCCGTACTACTGTTTTATACACACCAAACTCATAACTCACAACCATAACAACTTTCATTGGCTCCGCCCGAGGGCGTATACAATGGAGGGGGGATGTTAGGGGGTCACCCCAGCCTCAGAACTGCGTAGGAAAAAATATAATAGTATTTGAAGATTACACTCTGGAAAAAAAACAAGTATATTATTTGCAGTATTTGTTTTATGTGATGTAAATTTATTTATTTATTTATCTATAATAAAATATATTTACAATGGTTTTATTTGTATGCCTGCCTCACTAGGGTATACCTGTGTCGAGACAGGCGTACAGGTATATAAATGAATATAGTAGTTACAAGGATATTTCAGGTAAAATACATATTATGAATAGAATTAAAACAGAAGGGAAAAAAATTAAGAATTAAAATAATATGTTAATATGGTAAGTAGAGGTCTCTAAAAATTTCAACCCCCCTTCCCTATCCGTTCTCTCATGCCCCCCTCCCCCCCTTTCTGGATCGAACCCCCTCGTTAGAATGCTATAGCTACACCCTTAGCAAAATAATATAATTATTATTTGTTTCCTTGCATCTTTGTAATTAAATTTGTTTATTATACACATTCATTTATATGAGAAATACTTACATATGTATTTTGTTTAGAAAACCCCATCCCCCCTAAGAAACGGAGGGAGAGAAAGTTCTGGGAAGGAAAAATAATGAGGAGTAAAAAGTAACCTGGAGCCCTGGAGGTAAGTGTCCAGGAATGAAGGACGTATGAATCCAATCCTCCAACTGCATTTCGAGGCGATGAGTTGAGAGTCCGGCTGGAGAGGTCCTGATTAGATCTCCCGATCCGGCCCTCCACGCAGTAGGTGGGCAAACGCATTCGCCGCCAAGACCTATACAAACCTCACCCCATGAACTCGGGCACCCCTGGTAAATTGCCAAACGTTGCGAACCACTTGGGGTGACTTATCGCAGAGGTGTTGGTTATCTAATAAATGGTTCCCGGGGCGGCGGTACCCATACTCGCCTCCAATTAATGCTATAGCTACGCCTTTGGCTCCACCACTTTGAAAGATCGTGCAGTTCAGTCTTGCTCGACGGCATTCTGCACGGTTCCATGCCATTTTTTTTTCTTTTATCTACATTTGTTTCCACGTGAGCTTGTATAATTTTTTTTTCTCGAAACTGAACGTTGGGGGAGGGGGAGGGGGGGTAGAACTTCCCAGTGAAGACAATTCTGTAGAAGCTTTTTTTGTTTAATTAAATGAAGACAATATTAGCGAAACTCAATATTGTCTTCTGAAAACAGAAAACATCAGAAAAAGTTACGGTCACATTATCTAGTTCTTAGTAGAAGTATGATACAGTTAAATATAATCGAATTGGATAGGAAATAGGAACACATTAGCTCAGTTCTTAGAGCTGCGCCCCGGCAAGGCGAAGGTCCTACGTTCGGGTCCTAGATGTTACCGAATCTTCATCCGATTTTTCTGTTTTCAGATTTTCCATTAAGTTTCGCTAATATTGTCTTCATTTAATTGTATATTACAATTTGAGATAAAACTCAGAAGTTAAAAATAAAATAAAAAACCTCTTTTTGGTTATCAATTCAGAACTCCATCCCATTTCTTCTTTTGCCACGTTATCACGAGTTTCCGAGAGATTGCAAAATCTAAATTCGTATACCTATACGCATAATAATCATTTTCACTCAGCAATTTCTCACTCAAGGAACTTTCCTTCAATCACTCACATCTTGATTGCATCCCAATCATGCAATATAATGGGGTAGTGAAGGTCGAAATTCATCACTTCTAGGTAGACCTCTGACAGTGTTAGTGACCCCACGGCGAATATCATAAAGTGGCGCAGATATAGTGGTCATTGTTTGAGTATCTTCTGTCTTTTTATTTTCACACAAAACTTTGAGAAGGAAGTGGACCATCGTCGATGACGTATGCACAATCTCTCTCTGGGACTATTATAGTTCCTTTGTGTTGGAATGGGGAAGGGGGAGGGTTGAGGGGGACGGGGGAGGGAAACTCGGGTAGGGGGTTCGTGGGAGGGAGGGGAGGGGAACCCGGGAGGAGGGATGGGAACCTTGAAGGGGGGAGGAGAACTCGGGAGGGGAGTTCGCGGGACGGGGGAAGGGGGAAGAGTGGAGTGGGGAGAGGAAAGGTAGAGGAGGCGGAGTGGGAACGCGAGAGGGGAAGGGGACGCGGGAGAGGAAGGAGATGCGGAAGGAGAACGGGACCAACGGGAAAGGACACTCAGGGAGAAACAATTTCTTTATTAAATGGCATAGCAACGCATGCCGGGTAGCAGCTAGTAAATATATGTATATGATTTGAATATAGTAATAAAAAATATTGACTTTTGCTGTGTCCATCTAAAACTTTGGTTCATTGAACCACAGAACTCAAATTTGCAATACATTTTAAATGTCATTTTTAAAATTGGAACTGATTATAATATAATGTTTTAATCAGATTTCTTTAGTATTTTTTAGTATATAGATACTTGAAGTAGGTAATAATATAATATTTTTTTACCACAAAACTATCTGCGCTTTTTAGGCAACATACAATTATCAATCCTACAATTCAGATTATGTCAACGCTTCTACGTAGTATTTACAAAACGAATTGAATTAATGATTGTCTACTTGTAACTTAATTAAACGGGTTTAGACGTTAAAGAACGAACAAATAACGAACTAACTAGTTTTCTGATCAGTTGATTGACTGAGATAATGCGTTATTTGCAAGCTTAACTTTTTTTATTTTCAAAAATAGACAATACGCTGTAAAAAAAAACAATAATTTGTTTTCGCAATAGTTACGTATATTATAGGTGGGGTCCGGATTTACCGATTGCCCGCGGGTGTAAGTTCGCAGGTGCAAAACAATGTGTAACCGCTATGAATATTTTTGATTGTCATCTGAAAACTATATTATATAAATGATTTTTGCGACTAGCTCACAATGAAGCCATGTTTAAAAATGTGTGTGGTCATATAAAAAAGGAAACAGATGTTTTTTTAACGATAATAACTAATAATATTAATAGATTATGAAATACATAATACTTTCATGGAGAAAGCGGACATGCAAATTCACGATTTAACCAGAACTAAGGACGGGTTGTTTCACAGAATTTGAACAATTCATCAGATTTCAAAGTTAATATTTGAGTTCTGCGAATGTTCTATTCATGTTCTGTTATTATTTCAGTTATGTGAAATAACTGGTCAATAATGCTTTAATAACAGAACTTGAATAGACATTTAAAAAAGTTGAAAATTAACTATGAAATTTAATGAATTGTTCAAATTCTGTAAAACAAGCGGCCCTTATAATTCTACTAATATTATAAAGGCGAAAGTTTGTATGGATGTATGCATGTTTGTTACTCTTTCACGCAAAAACTACTGAATGGATTTTAATGAAACTTTACAATAATGTAACTCATACATCAGAATAACATATAGGCTATAGCTCAGAGCTGTGGCATTATGAAATTTGTATAAAAAAGATTGCAATAGGTGGCCCGATTAGTTAGATATCTATAAATAATTCTTTATTCGATTCAAATTATTAGAGGAGTACTTCAAATAAATGCGGGAGGGGGTGGTGGAGGGGGGGAGGTGGAGTTGGAGGAGGAAGGGGAGGGAGAGGTGGAGGGAGGGGAAGAGGGGGAGTGGGAACCCCCCTAATACCAGGCGAGCGAAGCCGCGGGAAAAAGCTAGCTTCATCATAAAACTAAGTCGCAAGTACCTGACCAAATCCAATTAGGTAATATTATTATAATCATTTACAATACAATATGGGGGCGTACATTAATTACGTGAGCTCAAAAGGGGGGGGGGGTCCAGCAAAATGTCACGTTTCTTGAAAAATTTAAATATTTTAATTTTCCACGACAACTCAAAAAGGGGGGATTTCAACCCCCATTTGAAAAATCATTAAAAGTGATGAAAAAAAATTAGCCCATAACCTAATCTAGTTTTTTATCATTTGTTAATTAGCTTTCAAAGGAGTGATGAGGTGACACATTGTTGAGTTGTCCGTTCACCATTTTTATCAGATTATGACGTGGGAAGGTGTATAATTTTTTATAGATTCCACGCAGACAGATTACACACCGCGAAAAGGCGGTTCCAATAGCTGAAAGTAATAAGTAATAATGAATAGTACCTAATAGATTACAGAGTACAAACGATAGCTAGACCTCCTCCGGGAAAGCTTAAACTTCGATCTAATACAAAGGCAATAAATAAACCATCACAGCTCTACCGAAACCAAAAAATCCACATTTTTTGTTATGTGATACCGGGTCCCATGCCAATTCAGAATGAAGCCATCTCAACACCTCTTTGAAAAGTCATTAAAAGCTATGAAATTTTTTTGAAGTGAAAACTTCTTTAGCACCGTTGTGATTTGAAATTCGATGAAACGGAAGCGAGCGGTTCCAATATAATACGATAAATCCACGGTCCCACGAAAGTCTCCTTTAGTCCAGTGGTATAAAGCGCCTGACTAATCTTAGCGGTCAGACATTCAGAAGACCAAGGATCGAATCCTTTAAATCCAAAAAAAAATTTTTTTTTTTAAATCAACATCCAACTTCAAACCACTCCAAAATGAACAGGCAAAGAAAACACAAAAGAAAGCGACATCTAGCGAGTCCGAAGATGAAAACACAAATACTTATAAGATGACCAAATGTATAGGAAAAGGTGCACTGGAATTCGACAACAAAAATATGGAAAAGATCATCCTTCATATTGACAAAAAAAAAGTGCTTCGTAGTCCCTCAACTCTCGTCTACTTTAGTTTTCTGAAGGCTTCACTTCTACCGCGTGTGAATTAACGTAACCTATTTAATCATTTTTTAATATATTTTTTCATCACTTTTCAAAGGAGGTGTTGAGTTGATTTCATTCTGAGGTTATCCGGTCACCGTGATACGCCCAAGAATCTTAGTTCCATCTGTCCGTGCAAGGGAAATTATGACATTGGATATTGGATTATTGGGGAATGTTGTGAGGCTGAATAAAGTGGGGGAGGCTACACAAAAAAACAAACAAAAAGTGCAACAAGAACTGAGTGGCCGAGCGCCGTCGCCCCGGTAACTGTTCACCTCTCAATCGGGGCCACGCGCCATCATCCGTGGCTGCATTATGCAGGCTTAATTCGGGACATTTCAGATTGTCGGGACAGAAGGCTCAATAATGGAGACAGTCCCGATATATCGGGACGGATGGTAACTGGTAACCCCATTCATCTGCCATCTCCCTATTATTATCTACGAAAGCACAAGAACTTTGCTACGCTCCTGCAGCTGAGAACTTCTAACCTCTCTTTCTATTACAAACATCGTTTATGAAAAAGGGGGGAGAGCTTACAACGGGTCTATGCGACTTCCCGATATGAAACGGCGCGACTCCCACACCAAAAGGGTTTCGTTTTAAAACACTACTGCAACAAAATTAACCTTTTAACGAGTAGCCTGTCGGGCCGAGGAAATAAAGCAGACACCCCCTTTTCATTGTTTATGAACGAGGACGCTTTATTTAGTTGACCTAAATATATAAAGAGGCTTGTGACCTATAATATAATATTCTTACTCGAAAAATCGGTCTGACCGAACGCCTACAACAAACAGCCTTTAGGTCAAACGATTCCATTCAAGACACGTTTCATCGGTATTTTTTCAATTCAGAAGAAACACATTAATAATGGTCGAAGATATTTAAAAAAAAAGAGATTGTTGAAAAAATTTTCCGTGCCTATATTATTTGTTATAGAAGGTGTTTGAGAAAGTGCTTTGAGCGTAAACTTGAATTGTATTTGTAAAATTGTCCTTAAGGTTAAACGTCACGCACGTAATAATCTACGCATTCATAGATGGCCCAAATTAAATTATTTTAGGTTTTTAATATTTTTGTACGTTACGCTTTAAAATATTGAGGTAAATTAATGGTTTGCGCCCGTACATATTTAATATGAATGTAAATAAATAGTTTTGTCTATAAACAAACCCAAATCTTTCAAGAGAGGCTGAAAAATTCAATTTTGTGTCGGTGATTCAATCCAATATTGTATTTTTCAGCCTTTCTTGAAATATTTGGGTGTGTTTTTGGACAAAACTATTTATTTATATTCATATTACATATGTGCCGGCGCAAACAAATAATTCACCTCAATATTTTATAGCAAAACGTGCAAAAAGTATTAAAAATATAAAATAATTTAATTGGCGCCATCTGTGAATGCGTAGATTATAACGTACGTGACGTTTAACCTTAATCCAATATTGTATTTGTCAGCCTTTCTTGAAAGATTTGAGTTTGTTTATGGAAAAAAACAATTTATTCATATTCAGGTAGAAGAAGTCGGGGACGCCCGAGGAAGACATGGCACGATCAAGTGAATCAGATACTTGAGTCGGGTCATGTCAAAAGTCAGAATAATAGAAGAGAATGTATGAGACGGTGTATGAATGTGAGTGAGGCAAAGAGTGTGTGCCAAGACCGAGTTGTTTGGCGGTCCGTCCTCTCTGCCTACCCCTGCGGGGAAACGGCGTGATGGTTAGTTAGTTAGTTAGTTGTACGGGCGCAAACAATTAATTCATCTGATAAGCCCCCATAGCTCAGTGGTCAGAGCATTCGACCGGCAATCGGAAGGACACGGGTTCAAGTCCCGTTGGCGGCAAGTATCTTTTCTCGGAAGATTTTTCAATGTAAATGAGTGTTTCAGGCTGACAATTATTGCTTGTAATAATTAATTCATCTTAATATCTGTAGGTACCCGGGAAGCGTACGGATGCAAGTATAAAAAGGTAAATGTTCAGGAGAACCAAAAAATCTTTTTTTCTGTAACTATGGTCTCATAACTTCTTCGGATATCCATTCTGATAGATAACAAAAAAAGTAATTATTAAATCAATTAGTTTTGTTTTAAAAACGAGCAAATAAATCAAAATATTGTATATGTAAAGCCTTCAAAAATATGTATTGTTTAAAAAAAAACGCTACAAAAAACACGGACTTGAGTCCTGCTTCAAAATGGAATATTTTGTTATGAAATGTGGTGTATTGTGAAAGGATCAATGTTTTAAAATGGTTTACTTCCATAGAAAGCATAGTAATATTAGAGGTAGAAGAAGGATGTAAATGGATTTGAGTCATAATACTCAAAATGCAACTAAATCTTAAAGATGCAAGTCCATGAATATCTTTCTGCTTCTAAGATAGATGTTGCAACAAAGGTAGTAGCATCCGTATACATTTTTGAAAAATCATATTTTTCTTCATGATAGGACTTGAATCTTGCTGCCATATAAATAGATAAACATGATAATTTACTTCAAGTCTGCATCAAATACTCATTTCTTCAAATTTTGGACTTCCATCCGTGTGCTTGTCGGGTACAGATATTAAAAAAAATAACTTGTAAAATTCTTTTTTTTTTAAATTTTTTAATTTTTTCCTAAAATAATTAATAAACACTCGAGCCATCTATGAGAGAGTAGATTGTGAGTTGTTTTGAGTTTACCTTGACGCCCTTTTGGGTTTTTATATGGAGTAAGTATTTACAGTATGTTAGATTCGTAATTTTGCCTTTTTAAACCCTCATAACATGGAACGTGAAGTCCGATTTTCACACTAACCTAACCCAACTCATCGAACATAACCCAAATTTATAAAATAATTCCATATCATACGTAAGTACCGATAAATAGGTACTTACCTAGGCAGATTTAAGTTCGAAGTTGGAACACACTCCATCACTAGACGACAAAGACCGGAACAACTTCAAGCAAGTAGGTGGTTCCGCGGGAATAATGATGAGGTTTGAGTAGGTACTCGTTCTGTAGTACCTACCTAAGTACCTATGAATAATAATATTTCAGGTAAGGAAATCTCTAACACTGTATGAATTATTCATGTGAAATCCGCAGAGTAACTACTGCAGAATGATACGTAGTATTATTTCACTGAAAAGTTTCAGAAAAATATTATGAAAGAATCTCCTATTATGTCTAGAATGAAAAGATACAGTACCTACCTATTACTTTTTTTCGTTACTTCAGAAAAAAATTTGCAGGTAACAATGGGTGTTTTGGTGATATGGTATTCAATTTAAAATTACATGTATTGTCATTGTTATCTATCATCAAGGAACGAGATCGTCGATCTGTCCAAAATATTAAAAAAAAAAATTAAAAGACGCGATGCCCAGACAAGGGTAAAAAGGTATAAAAGGTGTAGAATACGTGAAAAAAAACAAGTTAGAAAATACTTTTCACTGGTAGAAAAAAATCTCTAACAGTGAGCTCTGGCGTCGTGAAATTTGGGTAAATCACAAGCCGCCGGACTTTTCATAGGCACAGATTTTAGAAACTACGCTACGTTTTAACTTGAGAGGAATCGCCGAGAAATTTTAATAATAGGTATTTTACCAAACTGTTACAGTCACTGTCGCCCGAGTACCGATCACTAGATCGCCAGGGACACTGCACCTCAGTATGATAATACCTAAATAAAATCGTCAAAATTTTCTCAAAGAAAACTGGACCGTTTTTTAAGATTTTTTTATCAACTGTTTTAGGAGAAAATATTCTGTGTCTGTACGTTTTTTTTTAAACTAAAAACGTTGTCTAGTTTGTAATACTGAACATCTGTTAATGGCGTTCAAACCAGGCAATTCTAACAATTTTTGGAGGATCCTAACTCCTATAAGAAATAACTTATCAAATAAAGCAAAACGTACCGACACGCTAATTTTCGATATCTATATTAGGTATATTTAAAAAAAAAAACATTTGCACTAGAATCAAAATTCAGATTAGAGAATACGTTTCCTCTTAATTACTTCAAGAAACTACTAATTACGTTTGGATAGATGGTAAGAGATGCATTAAAATTCCATTTTTATTTAATCCGAGGTCAAAATATTCCGTATGAAACCATCCTTTTACCGCCATTTTTTTTTAATTCCCGGTTATTAAAAGCTAAGGATTTTATGTTCTAACATTAATCAGCGATTCTAAAATGTGTGCATCTCAGTAGTTGGCTCGCAGTGACACAAAGTTTGGTAATCCCTGCACTAAGCAATATTTTCTATTTCAAGAAAAGCCACATTGTAGCTTTATTTTATTACGCAATGCCGCGAATGTCCCAAAATATACTTATTATAAGAAACATTCTGAAGGCCAAACAAGATCTTCTAGAAACATAATATTATGAACATTCATTTTACTAACCAGGGAAATAGAGTGCTGACTTAAATAAATATTAACTAAACGTTTTATCGTGAATGAGAAGTAAGCAAGCTCATATTTATTTTAATAATAAAAGCCAGACACAAAAATCTGTAGATATACATTCGTGAAGGTAAGTGAATTATTATTGTAATAAATTTAGCGTAGGTGTATATAAACAAAAATTTACCCGAATTTCTACTGATTTTTTACATATCTCCCTTTTAAACAGGTTAAGTTTTAAAGCTCCTAAAAATGGTAACCGACGAGTTCATCGAAAATTAATTCATCGAAAGCAAATTCATCGAAAACGAGTTCATCGAAAATCAATCAATCGAAAGCAAATTCATCGAAAACGAGTTCATCGAAAATCAATTCATTGAAAATCAATTCATCGAATGATCAATTCATCGAATCGCCAATTCATCGAAAAACTTTTTTTTTGTAGATATTAGAGCTGTCAAAATTAAATAAGAAAGGTCATTAAGAGTGATGATAAAAAAATATTTAAAAATTGGTTAAATAGGTTAAGTTAGGTTAGGTTAGGTTAGTTTAGGTTGACCAATGCTTTTTTAACTTCTCGGTCCGCTCGGCATTTCTCTCAAATATCAACAAAATATATTTTTTCGATGAATTGGCGATTCGATTAATTGATCATTGAATTGGTTTTCGATGAACCCGTTTTCGATGAATTTACTTTCGATGAATTGATTTTCGATGAATTGATTTTCGATGAATTCGTTTTCGATGAACTCGTCGTGAACCCCTTAAAATATATGTTATTTTGCAGAAATTATCTAGACATTCCCCGTGCCGAAACGCAAATTACGAGTATATAAAATTCCCTCGATAGAAAAAAAATCGCAAAGTATGCTCCAAAAATTATTAAAAACAACGTTTGTTTCAGTTATTTTACAAGTTATATGTATGAAAAAATTCAGTGTTTCTTTAAATGCTGTTTAAGACGGTTCACGACGAGTTCATTGAAAACGAATTCATCGAAAATCAATTCATCGAAAATTAATTCATCGAAAGCAAATTCATCGAAAACGAGTTCATCGAAAACCAAGAAAAAAGAAGAAGATGGAGAGATGTGAAATTGGGAATGTTAGAGGAGCGCGCTAGTTTTGAAAGCGACAAAATCGATGCGAAATTGTGAACATGTTTAATAAAACACGACTCGTTTAAAATGGTAACCGACGAGTTCATCGAAAATCAATTCATCGAAAGCAAATTCATCGAAAACGAGTTCGTCGAAAATCAATTCATCGAAAATCAATTCATCGAATGATCAATTCATAGAATCGCCAATTCATCGAAAAACATTTTTTTTGTAGATATTAGAACTGTCAAAATTAAATACCCAAAAAGGTCTGTTTAACTGAGTTAAATGTGTTTAGCAACTGTCAGTTTCATAGTGACAATGTAAAATTTATAGGTTATCTCTTCGACTTCCGATTGTCTGATACTGCAAAAAAGGGATACCTAAGGAACGGTGACCAGACAACTCTTAATGAAACCAACTCATAAACAACTCAGAAAGGTCATTAAGAGTGATGATAAAAAAATATTTAAAAATTGGTTAAATAGGTTAAGTTAGGTAAGGTTAGGTTAGGTTAGTTTAGTTTAGGTTGATCAATGCTTTTTTAACTTCTCGGTCCGCTCGGCATTTCTCTCAAATATCAACAAAATATATTTTTTCGATGAATTGGCGATTCGATGAATTGATCATTCGATGAATTGGTTTTCGATGAATTGATTTTCGATGAATTGGTTTTCGATGAACTCGTTTTCGATGAATTTGCTTTCGATGAATTGATTTTCGATGAATTGATTTTCGATGAATTCGTTTTCGATGAACTCGTCGTGAACCATATTTCCGCTTGGGTGTATTGGGTGGTTGGACCTTTTAACGTTTGTTCCAAGGTTAAGATGGATAGAAATAAATGCTTAAATATACGGTTTTAGATAGTAGGTAGGTTACCCATTTAGTCTTTATAAATAAATAAGCAAAATGTTCGATTTTATACGGTGATATCATCGACCAATAATATTATATCGATCGAGTGATCTTTGCATTTGAAACGTTAGAAGAAATCGACACATTTCTTTAATATTATTTTACTAAATAGGTGCAGTTGTTTTTTCTGAAAAAGCATTTTCGAGGTAAACAGGATATTTTACAAAGTTTATTTTATTATTTATGCATTAAACCGCTTACTCGTTAATACGGAAAACTTTTTATCCAAACAGTTAGATTTAGCTTTATTATTACGAAAAGTGAGTATTTATGTCGGGGGAGACCAAAAAACATGCAAATAATATGCATTTAACATTTTAATTTCGTTAAAATTAATTCACTCGCGCGGTAACGCTATGTTTATTCATCGTTTTTATTTTAATATTTCATCAATGCTGCCAATCATAGAAAAAATATTTATTGTTTATGTATTGAACAGCTTACTCGTCAATACGGAATATTTTTTATGCAAACAGTTAGATTTAGCTTTATTATTACGAAAAGTGAGTACATATTTATGTCAGGGGAGATTAAAAAAACATGCAAAAAATATGCATTTAACTTTTTTTTAAATTAAGTAAATAATTGACTTACGCGATACGCCATTTTTACATTTGTCGTTTTTATTTATCATTTCATAGACAATCAATCGATGCTGCCAATCATAGAAAAAAATATTATTGCCATATAATAAAACAATAATTTATTCACGCTATGAAGTGAATGCATTATTGACAAGTTTGTACCTGTATTTATAACAGAATAATATGGAAAGAAAGGTAAATTAGAATAATTACACATACCCGTTAGACAAACCCTGTTTTGCCAAACAAACTAGTCAAAACATGGGATGTAAATCTAAATGATGATGACATGCAGCTTTTGCAGCTTGAACCTCAAATCATTAATATTAGGAAATTCGAAGTAGGTAGGTACTTTTTTGTTTTTATTTTCACGAGAATTTATTTAACATTGGTACTTCCGACAAATGTCATATTTGATTGTCTATTAGTTAAAAATAAAAAAGGAATATTCCGTATTATCCGTGTATCGAAAAAGCTCACATAAATAAGGAATAATAATTATAAGTGTATTTTATTGATTTTACTGTAAAACCTAAAAATACTTAAAAGTAAGGTACTTAAAACAACCAGGTAACTAGACCTAGCGATGAAAACTCAAATACATAGGTAGGTACATGAATGTTATGCGCTGTGTTTGATGTATCAAAATTTTACACAGTTTACACAAAATAAACTTAAATCAAAATAACAATTAACAATATTGTATGGTATACTCATAGCACATAGGTACGATTATTTAAAATTTAAATGAATGTAGGGTGTTAGGTGGGAGGGTGTACAACTATACAATAGGCTGGAGCGACATCGCGAAAATCAAACGTCAGTATTGTAACAGCTGAAAAAAGGGTTACATGAGAAACTCAGAATCAAATCAACGCAACACCTGTTTGAAGTCATTAAAGGATAACAAATAAAAATATTGAAAAATAGCTTACAACTTAATGCAACTTATTTCACCAATTTTAAAAATATTTTTTCATCACTTTTAATGACTTTTCAAAGGAGGTGTTGAGTTCTGAGTTGTCCGGTCACCGAAAAAAGTTGCCTTATGACATACACATTCTCACAAAAATACTTCCTCTACCCGTTGATTTAATAACGCGAAAATCATAAATTTAACCTTTTTTCACTGAAGCTGCGAATGAAAATGTTATGCTCTTCAATTTTTATAAATAAATTGCCATGAATTAATATAGTTTTTGAGGAGAAGAGATACGTAAAAATTTGCATCTGTAGGGTGTAACCGCATGTAGCAGAAAGACAATAACCAGCGAACCCGAGCATATTTAGATTACACAAAGTAGATGTCATGTTGCCGTCTACTTTGTGTAATCTAAATATGCTCGCTTTTTCTATTTATAAAAACATATTTTCAATCACACGCCGCCATTGAGACCTGTTTCGAGTGTTACCGTGCTGTTGAAACGACATGGATTGCTTATCACCTGGCCAGCTTGGCTATAACCGATTACTTAGGTGCGACGTGTGATGGACAAATATTTATATTTATTTATTTATTTATTGACGCTCTACTTTTATTTTTGATTGTTTTTAATTGAAAAAAATGTCATCGGACAGCAAACTACATTTTTTACTCCAACTATGTTCAGGAATCGCTGGTTAAAATCCTTCGGGTATGCGCTGTTACATTCGTATAGTATATATCGTATATAAGTATATATCGTCACCCCAGTTCTATCTTGTCTTGGTCAAAATCGAAGTTTTTCAGTTAGGTTTATGGCGTACCTGCTCTACCAAAGGCTCCGACCTATTTTATCGTCCCTGCACTAGTTCGTCTGTACAGAATTCCATGTCGTCGTATGTGCTGAAATCTGAGTGTTTCATCAGTTCTCTTTTACCGTATGTATTCTTAATTCCATCTAACCTATGTTAATAAAATATACAAAAAAGTTTTATTTCTATCTTATAGTCTCCCGTCTTAGCGTATGGTATATGTCTATGAACAAAGGTTTTCCTGTTATTTTTAATTATATATTTAATATAAAACGATTACCTACAGATATATTTAATTTCCATTTTGTTTCATCAGTTTCGTTGCAATGTTGACGACGTTAAATGTTTGTCGTTTCGTCAATTTTTATAAAACTTCAAAATCAAATTTAAAAAAAAAACAAAACAAAACAAGGGAAAGATAATTTTCTGATGGGTAAAATAACGATAAAAAATCTCAAGTTTTAATGGTACTTAAAATTGGGCTTGGAGTTCCAACTTTGATCAAAACCGATGTTTTGACCTACAAGATAGAACTGGGTTACGATAAATATGTGTATACATAGTAATAAAAGCAGGTCGGCGTGTGATAATATACGTTTATTGGTTAGATTTTTAGACGATAGCGGTAGGGTGTAAATGCAACACTCCCAAATCCTAAAAAAGTCCCATACAATTTTGCTCCGGCCTAGTGTACCTACACATTTGTGATGCAGAATGAATGAATTTTAACTGCTGTCATGTATGACGTAACTACCTAGGTACTAATCTATAGTTGAATTTTGAAGGTAGGTGTACTGCACACAAATTAACATCCATCCGGGGGTATGGTTTTAATAGAAGTTAATATTATGGTTTTAATTTTTAATACGAGGATATAGGTAGGTACCTACCGACCTAGTGTTGCATATTTATTTTAGTAATTTTTGTTCCATATTATAAGTATAAGTACCTAGATATTTTTTGTTTATATTTTTCACCTGTGTACCTACCTATCTTCTAATGGGATGTGTGGGGTTGCACTAAACTCCTCATATTTCGGAATAAAATAAATTATTATTATTAATTATTTAAAACCAATTATCATTATACTTAATTCTAAAATAGTGTTATACAGGTTTCATAGATATAAATAATAATAAAACCACAATAAAACCGAGAATTTTTCATCAAGTCATAATCAGGGCATACCCCGCTGCGCTGGTGGAACCTCTCCCACTTTTTCATCAACGAAGTGTAACGATGTACCTAGTACCTATCTACCTTCCTCGGTGTAGGTACTTATCTAACAGAAAAACGGAGCTTTCACTGGCAGAGCAGTTCTACAATTTGTAATAGTTGTTTATTAACACATTGCAGAATTTATAATTTATAAAAACATATTTTTCTTGATACGTTCCTATGTGTCACATCTCACATCGCATCGCCCAAAAATATCCCCCGTATCCAAAAAATGCCAAACTACTTTTGAAAAATTACTATTAGACAAAATTTAAATAAACTGTCATTGAATCAATCTGTAGAGTAATCGGAGATCGAATATCGATAGGAAAAAACTAATTCTGGATCACCTGCGTTGTTATGCAAACGCTGCAGCTCCAAGAACAATATTCTTCCGAGAAATGGATTTATTGAATGACTTCATCATCTCAAACAACCGTTCGATGACTAAGAACTGCTAATAACAGATTATAATAGCATTATTCACACATAACTTTAAAAAAAATAGAGAAAATAATAATAAACGCGTCTTTAGGTTAACAAAAATATTGTTGTTTACATTGATTGATAACTTTTACACATACCTATTGTCATCTGTCAGATTTACCTATATCATCTGTTAAAAGTTCACGCATTGTGTGAATTCAAGGAAAGAATTTAGGATACGCAGTTACACAGAATATAATGAATTATTTGTGCAACTTACGGTTCACCGAGCATGGGAGCGATGTTGAGAAGCGTTTCCAAAAAACCACCATCTTTGCACCATAATATCGGTTTTTGAGGCTGTGTGTTGACATTTAAGATTCGGAAGAGGATGCACAAGATCACAGCAACAACAGCTAGCAAAACTGTAGACATTTTAGCAGATTATCACTGGTGTTTATGTTTCAATTCAAAAAAATCACTCTTCAAGACGCGTGGTCGCCCGCGTCAAAAAACATAAATATCACAAAATAACAAAACACCTAAAAAAGATAAAACCACGGCGGGTACCGCTTCAGATCTTAGTTTTGATATTTCATATCCACACCCGACAATATAGGTTCACGTCGCACAGATGTTTTTATGTTCATTACAAAAAAAACACTCGACGAATTTGACGTTACCACCCGCCTTCTTCGACCGATACGTCATCCGGTTCTCGATTTTCAAATTCCGAACGTCGACTGAGTACCGAACTGAATCTGTGTCTGAGTTGGTCTGAGTCGACTCCTACCTAGTAGGTATCTACAATAGTGTGTAGTACTTACATAGAGGTACTACATCTACGCCTACAGTACTCAGTACTCAGCTCCTTGCCTTGCTCCTGGCGCTGTCAAAACGACACAAAAATAGTTCTAAATTCCATCACTAGGTTGCGTTACACGCGGAGGAAGCAAAGATGGCCATCTGTTTTTCATAATTCGCAATTCTTTTAACCAATGGTTTGAGTAATGGATATCATGAAATAAGCTTAAAAAGTTAAACAATAGATGGCAATGTTTAGTTAGTCAAAATAAATTAAGGTTAAACGTCCCGTACGTTATAATCTACGCATTCATAGACGGCGGCAATTAAATTATTTTAATTTTTTATACTTTTTGCATTATACGCTTAAAAATATTAAGGTAAAATAATTGTTTGCGCCCGTACATATTTAATTTGAATATAAATAAATCGTTTTGTCCGTGAACAAACCCAAATCTTTCAAGAAAGGCTGAAAAATTCAATTTTGTATCGGTGACTCAATCCATTATTGTATTATTCAGCATTTCTTGAAAGATTTCGGTCTGTTTATGGACAAAACTATTTATTTATATTCATATTAAATATGTACGGGCGCAAACAATTAATTTACCTTAATATTTTTAAGCGTAACGTGCAAAAAGTAATAAAAACCTAAAATTATTTAATCGGCGCCATCTGTGAATGCATAGATTACAACGTACGTGACGTTTAACCTTAATAGGTATTTTTTAAATTATATTTTAAGGTTTACAAACGTGCTTTGAATATTACACTTTTTTAACTGAAAAAAAAATCATTAATGTAAAGTAAATGGTTGTTTATCAGTTGTGTAAAATTTTAAAAACGCTAATATTATGTCGAATATTCGACTTGACATGAATGTATTGATAATGTGTTGTGAATGAAAACATACCTAAATTATACCTATATTTTTCTTTGAGTAACAATCTTAGAAATTATTATATAAATTTAGCCTAGGACCAGGTGTGCATCGGAATAAATATAACATTAATAAATAACTGCTAGCCCAAAGAAATAAATTAGAAATAATTCATTCTCATTTCGTAATGAGTTGCAATACATTTCTCCAGGAGTTCGTAATAATAATACCGACCAAATCGGGATATTATTAAGTACAACCTTTCACGTTATAATCTACGCATTCACAGACGACGTCAATTTAATTATTTCAGGTTAAAACGTTTTTTGCAAGTAAAAAATATGCACGTGCATATTCAATGTAAATATGAAAATGAATTAAAAAATCCAATTATGTATCGATGACATCCAATATTGCATTATTTACTAGTCTTTCTTGAAAGATTTGCGTTTGTTTATGGACAAAACTATTTTTCATATTCATATTACGTATGTACAGGCAGAAATAAATAATTCATCTCAATATTTTTAGCGTAACTCGTAAAATGCGTTTTTCCCTAAAGTAATTCAAATCACACCGTCTGGGAAAGAGTAGATTATAAATTCTTGTATCACCGCTTAGGGTAAAAAAGATTAAACGTCACATACGTTATAATCTCCGCATTCACAGATGGCGTCAATGAAAAATTTTAGGTTTTTAATACTTTTTGCATGTTATGCTTTCAAATATTAGGTGAATTAATTGGTTGCGCCCGTACATATTTAATTTTAATATAAATAAATAGTTTTGTCCTTAAACAAAAGCAAATCTTTCAAGAAAGACTGAAAAATACAATATTGGATTGAGTCACCGATACAAAATTGAATTTTTCAGCCTTTCTTGAAAGATTTGGGTTTTTTATGTACAAAACTATTTATTTTTATTCATATTACATATGTACGGGCGCAAACAATTAATTTACCTTAATATTTTAATGCATAACGTGCAAAAAGTATTATAAACCTAAAATTATTTAATTGGCGCCATCTGTGAATGCGTAGATTGTCCACAACTACACTCCCAACTCATAACGCACGTTCCCAGAAAAACCCCTATTTCGGAGGGTGACACGACAGTTGATCCATCGACAATTGGCCCCCCGAAATGATATTTTCTTATTCTTATTTCTTATATATAATATACAACATATAAAACAAAGTCGGGTTAGTTACACTATTTATAACTCGAGAACGGCTGGGCTGATTTTGATGATCTTTGATTTGTTGGATTTGTCTCCGCCCCGGATAGGATAATAACTATTAAAACATCACAAACGTTAACGAAATAAATAGTTATAAAGAAAATTATTTTCCCCATACATTTTGTATGGAACGAATTCTCCTATTTTGAAAGAACTGCAGCAATATTGTGAGGGGTATACCTAATATTGAACTGTGCATGAATTCCAAACATTCAAAAACGTCAAATGTCAATGCGTTGATTGTTGTGCATTTGTTTTTAATCATATAATGCTGCCCTTCTTTCTTACACACTCATTGTCAATAGTCGAAAATGAGACAAATGGTGAACGTATGTCTGCACACCTGGAAAGGAAAAATACAATAATTATAATAAATCTCTGAAATGGAACGCATTTTTTTACATAAGCTTCACACAGGAGGCCCTGAGGAAAATAATTTCTCTCAGGACCTATGTCATCTTAGGGGATGCTGTGTGGAGGAACTTTTTAAGGAATGGGAAGAATAGAAAGTTCTGGTAAGGAAAAAGGTATGAGGGGTGGGTAGGAATCTGGGGGTCAGTGTGTCCGGAGTGACGGACGTATGAATCCATCCCTCCAACTGTGGTGCAAGGCAAGAGAGTCCGGCTGGAAAGGTCAAAAGGCCTCCCTCAACCAGTCTCTCTCGATCCGGCCCGCCACGCAGCAGGTGGGCAGGCGCACCAACCGCCAAGACCCGGACATAAGTCACCTCATGAACCCGGGCACCCCTGCTAAATCACCAAACATAGCGAACCACTTGGGGTGATCTATGGCAGAGGTGTTGGTTATTCAATAAATGGTTTCCGGGGCGGCGGCACCCGTATCCGCCTCCCTAATTCCCGTAAGTAATTGTAAAAGTAAGAAAATCACAAAAATATAAATCCGTACACAACGCCATCTGTGATACTGACAAAAACAAAACACGGACAGTAGCGCATCCATAATTGCTTCACTGTGTAATTTTTAACTTAATAAAAAAACTTTATTTAATTCAACAGTTATTGATTCTGAGACGGTACGAAGTTCGTCGGGTCAGCTAGTTTACTATAAAATACAATTTTTTGTGCATTGTATACCAATTTCAAAGATAAAATCGACTTCAAAAATACCCTTAATAATAAATTGGTAAAGATATCAAATGAATTTATACACAATGTCGATTTTTTGTACCTATACACAGAGAAAAGATTTACATAGATGCATCGGGTCAACAAAACTATAAATACTTAGGAACAAATTTCTTTAATAAATTACTAGAAAATATAAGATCCCTTAAGGAGAGTTTCAAAAATTTCAAAACACAATTAAAAAAATATACTGAAAACCTTAACTAAAAAAAATAAAAAATAAATAATAATTAAAAAAATATATACATATACACACATATGTCTCTTATTCTTAATATAAACTAAATTTAAAAAAAAATCAAAATAACCTAACAAATAATTCTTCCTCCCGTACACACAAGCATTTGCTTATTATGGGAGAACATTTTTAAAAATATGTATATTTGTATTTAATAATTGTATTAAGTTTTTTTTTATATATACTTTCATTATATTTATGTATCTATTGTACGTACTGTAACAAAAAAATAAAAAAATTTCAAAATCAAAAAAAAAAAAAAAAATCCTCTCTACAGATTCCTTCGGGCAACTTAGTTATGTTTTGTGTACCGTATTTTCCCTAAACCGACTGCTCATTGTATATACATAAGTATGCCGGGGGTCAATTGTCGGCGGATCAACGGTCATGAAACCATTTCGGAGGGTGCCTATCATGGACATATGAATTTCATATGTCTATGGTGCCTACACAAAATAAATTATCGTGAATTAATGGAACTTGTCATGAACGGTGTCGGCAAATCCGCAAAAACTCGCAAAAATGCCAGTTACCATTTGCTTCCAGGAATTTTTATTATGGTTTTCCTTATGTGATAATAATGATATTGTTGTAAGTAATTTTCATTATAATTTATGGGTTATAATGCCGATGATAGTACCTACGTAATTAATGTTGTAAATAATCAGATAAGTATATAAAAAGCTGCGAGAATATAAAGAAATACGTTGTCTGAATCTGAAACAACAAAACTCTCGAGTGGTAAGATCTAGCGCCATGAAATTTATTTTTCATCAGTATGAAATTTTTAGACAATTTTTTTCCAGTTACATATTAGAGTAATTTCCATCACGAGTCATAGAGCTTTGAAATGTCAATTTACGTAACTTCAAACAAAATATGTAACATTACAGTTGTGTCCTGAATTCGGAGCTTGATCAAACCAATCAGTGACCAGATCTGAAGACCCGGTAGGTGCATCCCAACCTTCCCCTTCGTCTATTCCTCTCCTTTCGCCCAGCTCCAAGGGCGGATTTAGTGATCACGTGCCCCCCCCCCCCCCCCCAGACGGTATTTTTGTGTACTGTGGAGATTATCACAGTACAGAAAACTGTCTTTATTAAACACTTAATTTATCTATTGTTTTGACGTTTTCATAAACCTTCCTATGCATACTTGAACTTGTAGAAATAAACTTGAAGTATGATACTTCCGCCCCTTCTGCCCGCCCAGAAAAAATCCTAACAGTAATTGTTGATTTTTTTGCGCGTACGCCCCTTGTCCCCCCCCCCCCCCCCCCCCCCGCCCACAGAAAACAATCCTAACTGTAATTGTAGATTTTTTTCCGTCCGCTCCTTGTGCCCCCCCCCCCCCAAAAAAAATCCTAACAGTAATTGTAGGTTTTTTGCCCGTCCGCCTCTTGTGCCCCCCCCCCAAAAAAATCCTAACAGTAATTGTTGATTTTTTTGCCCGTCCGCCCATTGTGCCCCCCCCCCCCAGAAAATTATCCTGGATCCGCCCCTGCCCAGCTCTACAACATTCTCCAATCTTTCGGCAGAAAATCTACCGAAAGCGAAAGCGAAACTTTTTTAGACATGTTAAAAATCGATTGTTTACTGGTATTTTTCTTATTTTTTACACTTATTCAGAGAGTTAACACGAGTTAAATTAAATAAATTTAAAAAAAAATAATTGAAGTACCTATGTGAAAAAATATTATTTTTTATATTACTTCTATAAATCAAACAAAATTTATAAAAAATAACAAAACATGTTCACTACTTCTTGGAACTTCGGATGACTTTCGGTGAGTTTCGTGGCTCGTATGTCACCCGCCATCATCAGCAAAATACTCAATTAATGAGGTCCTTAGATTGAGTCGTGAGATTTTGTTTGTTTTATAGAAGTACCTAATATAAAAAAATATCATTTTTCCACACACTTACTTCAATCATTTTTATTTATTTAATTTAACGTGTTAACTGTTTGAAAAAGAGTAAAAAATAAGCCAAATAACAGTAAACAATCGATTTTTAACATGTCTAAAAAAGTTTCGGTTTCGGTTTCGGCCGAAACTGAGACAGACACCGAAGATTCGGTTTCGGTTTCGGTGGAAAGTCCCGTTTCGGTCGGACACTAAAATTATCACTTTACAGCAATAGGTTTTCTTCAAAAATGGGTGCCTAGGTAGTACCTACCTATGAGGTTTTGTTATTTTTTTATACCGAAAACTTATCGGAATAAACCACGATTAAACTATGATATAACTTTGTCAAACACGGCGACGTGACCGACGTGTTGCTTTTTACATATTTTTTACAGAACACGTTTTCGTTATTATTTGATGTTTTATAATTAATTCAAAATTACATCCACAAATAAATTATGTATTGTGAATTTATTAAAAACTGGTATAATTTCTCACTTGACCTAGTACATTTTTCTCTTTTACGCAATATGGAGAGAGGTCAAATTCACTTTTTTTTATGAGTAGGTAGGTAGTAGGTACCTTCTTCGTCATTTTAATATAAATTGTTTTTATTAGTAAACGCAATGCGTACCTATGTATTTTTTTAACGAAATATTCAATGAATTTCGTATATAAATTTAATTAAAAATGTTGGTTGCTTGCGGAACATTAATATAAGACGGGATCATACATATTACTTATATAATATGTCCTAAATACCTAATAAGTAATGGTATGATTAAATATTCACAGTAAAATTAATGTCCGGGTAAAATAAATGCGAAACGGGAATATCCAGAAAATTAAGGAAAACTTGCAAATTAATTGCGGTTCACCAAACACACTAATTTCCGGATCTTGAGATCCGGGTTATCTTTTCTTCGGTTAAATACAAACTCTAAAGCTTTATACCTCATGGTGGAAATAACATTGCGAGCTGATAATAGTTGTATGGAGCTATAACTTCTACAAACAAAAAAACTATTCAAATTTCATTGTGCCAGAACCCAACTTTAGAGAGTTTTAGCCGCAACAGTCAAGCGAATTTCTGCTTTATAACCAAGATTATGTTCTCACAGATGTCTACTATTGTTTGTTGGATATGTAGGATATTGAATTTGTAATCAACCCAAGAGTAATAATATAATAATTGTTTTGTTTTCATATTTGAGGTTAAAAAAGATTGTATAATACCGCAATTTTCAATTTTCAATAGCGAGAATAATAATGATTACTTTAGGTGCAAATGTTTCCAACCATTTTGGGCACACTTTCCAAGTATAGGAATTTTTCTTCAGCACTCCCCCCTTCCATTTTACTTGGTCGAAGGACAAACCAATTATTGCCGTTGATTATAATCGTTCGGAAAGTCATTATTCCAGTAGATCTCAACAAAAAGCGTGGAATTATCTTTGTATATTGTTTATAATAAAGTAACTGCGCAAAGTATGCATAGCGCTCACCAAATCATATAAGGGAACGTACCCATACTACGTGACCTGTTCGGGGGGGAGGGGGGTCTTCAAAATACCACGCTTGGTACAAATGAGCAGCGGGTAGCTTAGGTTTTAGGTTACCGTGGGGGGCGGGTTAAAAATTGCAAAAAAATTGGTCACGTAGTATGGGTACGTTCCATAAAATCGCCTCCCAAAGCATTTTTTATTCTTTACCGCCCCTTAAAATCGCAAAGTAATGGGCGATGTTGTGGGGCGATCAAAAATAAAAAAGCACCCACTGATGGGCGATATTGTTCATGTACGAGTATCATAATTATCATCATCATCATTACATAGTATAAAATGAAGTCGCTCAAAATGTATGTGCGCATAGATCTTTTAAACTACGCAATGGATTTTCATGCGGTTTTCACCAATAGATAGAGTGATTCAAGAGGAAGGTTTATATGTATAATACATGCTTATTATAGTAGAGAAAAGCCGAGAAATTCAAATATTCAATTCAGGCAGCGGGCAGCGGGCAGCTGGCAAGCGGGTGGTGTAAAGGTTGCGTAATGGCGTTGTGTTTCGTTAGCCACAGCAACGTGTGGCCGGGTCTGCTAGTATACTATAAGAAGGGGTCGGCAACCTGCAGCCCGAGGAACTAAATTTGGCTGTTTGGCTGTTTGGCTTTTAGTGTGTGTAAATTTCGATAATATAGCTACACTAAATGTAGGTTTTAAACAGGTCGGATCAAAAGTGAAAGATAAAATAATAAATTCGGGAATTTAAGACTCTGGTAGTAGATGGCCTGGTGGGTACAACGCCCGACAAGCAACCGGAGGGATCGTGTTCGATATTTACTTCACATTCCAATTTAAACCTTTTTCAAAAACAAGTTACCCTGAGTGAAAAGGTCTGTATTATAAATATGAGGGTTTATGACTTTAAAAAAATACATAATGCGACAAATATTTATTAAAAGGGTCGTTGTTTTTCCATTAGGCTGTGTAACTTTGTGGATGGGGTCATAAAATTATATTTGACCATACGTTATTACAGACCGACAGATATTTATTGTTTGGCGGATATGGATGTATGTGGTACCTACCCTTTGTTCTCCTGATATTGATAGTTTCACTGAAGATATTTAGCACAAACATATACCTCCAAAAAATATTATCGTCATCGATACGGTAATCGACTCATGTACCTACTACTGAGAAACCACTGCTTTTATATAATAAGTAGGTATGTTAGCGTAGAAGTGCCAACAATGTTGAATATTTTGATAAACGAATAGGACAGGTAAACCAATAGGCAGAGGTAACGTTTTAGAACGTAGGTAAAATTTCTTTCATGCATAGATTCGAAATAAACATTGATTTTTCAAAATAGCATTTTAATATTAAACATAAAAAATCTTATCAAAACTCTTACAACAATTTTACACTTTTATACGAAATACGAAATTTGGAAAACATGTTCCTTTTGTTTGAGGATTTTTTTAAGGGAACTATCACTTCACTTTTTTTATCGCGTTTATACCGGTTCATACAATAAAAAAAAACAACAAATCTGGCATATTGCAATTTTTTTTTGTACATGTTTTTGAATTTCTTGGATCACCCAAACACGCATGCATTTGATACGTTTTAAGATTTTCACGACCAAAAGTATTTTCGTTATTTGTTTTGGGGGTGTTATGCCGTGTTGCGCTACCTCCTTCTTTAGCCAATATTTCGGACAGCGTTGCAGTGTCCATCAACAGGATCTGCACTGGTGATGGACACTGCAACGCTGTCTGAAACGTTGGCTAAAGAAGTAGGTAGCGCAACAAGGTATAACACCACAAAAACAAATGAAACAAATGAACGAAAACGCATGCATTTATTTTAAAAAAAAACGTCACCTTTGTGAATTTTTACAAATACAATATATTATTATCCAAAAACAAAATTAGTATAACAGAAACACTGAAATATGAATTATTAAAAAACAAATTAAGTCCGTGAAATTGGATAATGACATATTGTACCCTTAATGTACCTAATTAATTAATTAATTGATTTACCCTAATGTACCTAATTAATTAATTAATATTTAATATTTAAAAAAATATATATTGTTATTGTCCTTATACAACGTGTCCGTAAAGTCGTAGTACAAGCGGGAAACTGGTGAATCTGCATCATGTAGAGAACCCAAAAAACTTATTTTTTTCGATCTGAGCATTTCGATTTTAATATAATTTTTTTTCTATTTTTCCATTTTTTCGGCAACTAAAGGGTTAAAAAAAAATTTGAGCCCGGTTTACCCTTCGATGCATTTTATAAGACATTTCACAGCTGAAATCATCCCCCTAGTGAAAATTTTTTTCAAATTTAACCAAAAAAATTTCAACTTCGAACAAAGCTCAGATCAAAATAGTTATATCACAAATCGACTCCGAATGTGATGTAGATTTCCCAGTTTCCCGCTTGAACTACGAGTTTCCGGACACCGTGTATAACTATTTTTTGTCAAAATTGTGTACCTATCTAAGATATTTATTTCATAAGTTCTTTGATAATTGTTTACACAATTCATTAGAACATTATTATTATTTTTTTGCATGTAAAATACTCCTCCCATAAACACGAGCTCCTAGAGCTCAACTTATGGAGTAGTAGAATAAATCATGAAATCTTGAAATAAATAAATTAATAAAAAAATAAAAATAAAATGTACAGGGCCCGCAGATACTTTAATAGTACACAGTTGCTAACCCTGTAAAAATAAATCGCAAGTGCGCCACCTCTGGTCTGGAGCCCCAAAATACCCAAAAAAACCTCGATTCTGTGCAGAAACGGGCGGTCCGTTTGATAGATTCTCCTAAGGGAACGTACCCATACTACGTGACCCACTTTTTGCAATTTTTAACCCCTCCCCCGGTGACTAAAAACTTAAGCCCCCCGCTGCTCATTATAACCAAGCGTGGTATTTTGAAGACCCCCGCCTCCTGAACGGGTCACGTAGTATGGGTACGTTCCCTAACTTAACAAAAGAATTGCAATCTTTAGAGCACAGGTGGGAATGCTGTCCTTGTTCTACCAGTAATACAGTGGAAGATGCTCGGAGGAAAGAAAATCGCTCATGGCCTCCTGTGAGGAGTTTATGTAAAAAAAACATTTAGTAACATGAAATGATTGTAAAGTATGATTATTTAACCAAAACTAACGAATAGTATCACCAATAAGTCTTAAAGGTATTGAATTTGGTAATGTGTTAGTTGCCTGAACATTTTAAAGAAATTTTCACTTTCGACATAAACTGATTTTGCCGCGAATTGCTAATTCTTCACTTTGGCTATTTTAATAAATTTATGGCTTATTTATGCATTCTGATCTGATGTTTGTGGCTAGAAGTATCCTTCCGAGGCTTGAGGGGTTAAGTTATTCCGTTCTCTCGTTTGATTGTTGAATGTTGATTGTAAATGCGAATGTAAAAGTTGGAATGTTTTAAGATTTTAGCGACCTTAGTCTTAGTCTTAGCACGTTGATGTTTTTTTTGGTGTTGGACCTTGCTGCACTTCCTCCTTCTCATTGGGTCAACGATTCGGATAGTAACTACCATTCATATTATTTATATAAGCATAGATAATAGAAAAAAATGAGATGGGCCATGAACCTTTATTAATATGAAACCGTGCCTACAAAAAGCATGGCCACCATCGTTCATCCATACTACTGCAATTTTTTTATTGAAATTTTTTTAACATAAAATAATGAAAAGTATATAAAAAAGCTTAACACAATAAATGTATGAACAAAATATCCCACAAAGGCAATGTCTGTGCGTGGGTATTACAATGTTAATGGTTAAAGTGAAGATTTTAAGTAGGTATATGTAAATTAGGGATTTAAAAAGAGTAACTGAATAAATGCAATTAAAATCTACTACATAATAACAGTCTGCACTGTTATTATCACGGTTGTGATAGTTTTATAAGAATGAATGTTACAAGTGCAATTAAAAAACAAAAAAAATTGCCAACAATATAATATATCTACTCGAAAAGCTGTCAATGATAGATATAATTAACGGCTTTGTTAAAATTTAAAAGAAAAAATATCTGTTTCAGTGTTTTTTGGCCAAGTTTTGGTATATTTTTTATAAGATTGAAGATTTTGACACGTGGTCTCTTTAAAGGGGGTACATATTGGAGAGGACCTCACCGCTTTCCCAACAGTGTTATAAAGAAACATATGGTTTCCTCCTTCACCGCACACATCAAGACTATTTTTTTTTGAACGAAGCTACATTTATTTGAATGACTCTATACCCTCCAATGTCCATGCATACGGGGTTAGTAAGCAGTATGCAAGTACTTACATTAACATTATACAAAAGATAAATAGAAGTAGCAGCCCGTGGAATAATTCTTCTTAAAGGTTGTAAATAGTAAATTATACAAAAAAAAAATGAAACAATACAACTTTGTATAAACCACTTATATAATGCGTAAATCCGACCGGTTTCGGAACAAGTAACAAGTAATAAGTAAATTATACATTTTTGGAGCTATAAAACTAACATGCATTTGGGACAATCTAGTTTTGCAGTGGGGTACAGCATACTCACAGGCGCCACGCCTTTGGCTGGTACGATTTGAATTTTTTTTAAAGTTGTTTGGACGCATGTAAATAAATTTAAGACATTGAAAACTATAGGTCTGTCTAAGATCTAAAATATCGGTTTCCAAACAATTGTTTAGATGGATAAGATTTGGTTTTCTTGTACATAATCTTAATAATTAATTTTTGGGCAATTTCTAAAGGTTTGGCACGATTATTGTAAGTTCCTCCTCAACCAATTATTCCGTAGGAAAGAGATGAATATACTAGTACGTCATAAACTAGTTTTAGGGTTTTTATATTTACTATGTTACACATTCTTTTAAAAATATAATTTATGTACCTATCTGAGTTCGTTAACAGTTCTTTTCTATATGGATGGTCCATTTAAGTTGACAATCTATGGTTACAATATTTGCATCTACGCATAGCGGCGCCCCTCTTTTGTTTTTATCAACACATTAAATGCTTTTTTTAAAATAATTTCTTTGAGTCCCCCACTTTAACTTTGGTTATTAAAAAAGTTTAAAAAAAAGTAATTCTTTTGTATTTTAAGTACCGGGTTCATACCTCCCTCCTTCTTGAATTCATGATATAATTTTTAATAGAAATACACTTAAGATGATAATATTGTGTAATAAAAAATAAAAATTTTCTCCTTATCCAATTTAATGTAGATCTGAATGTAATTGAATCTTTCGGTTTAATATACATCCACTTCCCCGAACTACCGAAATATCTGAATTTCCGCACACGTGATAAAAATGATTACAATACATACAATAACAATAAGTAACCAATATTAAAGTTTACTTTGCTTTATTAGTACGCGATTAGCGTGTTTTTTTTTGTCTTTTTAGACCATATTTTTTTAACCTGCCCACGCCTTCAATATGCCATCTCAACGCCCTCAAATTTTCTATGGGTCTTCTACTGCCCCCCCTGAAAGTCTCAAATGCCCACAAGGTGGCGTTATGAGAACCCATGACGTACACTATAATCGCGTTCAAAATCAACTTAGGATATGTTCAAAAACTAACTGGGCGTTTTAAAATCAAATTCCAATCAATTAAAATCAGCGTTCTAAAATCAAATGTCAATCAATTAAAATCAACGTTTTAAAATCATATAATAAACACAAAATATTTGAATACAAAAGAAAAAGCAGGTTAATATAATTATTGCACACTATAGGATCCATAGGATTAAGCCTGCGAGAGAATGAGAAAGTATAATTGGTCTCCTCTTTGTGCGGTGCTTCGTGTCTCCCCATTCCCGTCTACTTTAGTTTTCTGAAGGTTTCACTTCTACCGCGTATGAATTGCACTATCTCAAATTATCATTATCTCCCTCCCCCCTCCCTTTGATTGGCTATATGAGGAGGAAGGGTAAATTGAAACAAAGTCTCGAAAACAATCCTCACAATCACCTTTACAATTTACATTTCATGTTCTGTTATATTCCTGTTTATTTGCAACTATCTCTCAGACCAATTATTATTTATTACTCATTTATCAATTACTCATTTTAAGTTAGTAACTCAATTTCCTTGGCAATGTTCTCAAAGGAGTAGGGCTAGTATTATAACACTTCTATTCGCGATCTATGCTAATATTGCAAATATTTAGATTTATACAAAATAGCAATATCGAAATATTTATTTCCTCCCGAACACCTTGATGCCAAATGCCACCAGTGGCGTAGAGCAGATATATTTAATTAAAACTATTAATAACGCAATGCATGTTTTATCATTATAAATATTTTTTTAGTGAGCAACCATGTCGTCTGTTTTGTGTATAATTCGAGAATATTGTTGCTATTTTTGATCATTATTTGGTGGTCTGAATCTTTTTTAATGAAATGTTGCTATCGAGTTTATTTAATTCAATATAAAATAAAAAATAAATGTTTATTTCAGTATGTGGGGAGAAAAGTACAATACCACACATTCCATAAGGGTTATAATACATAATATACAAAATACTTGAAGAGAAAAACTAAATAAGAAAAGCAGGTAAATATGATTATAAATGCATGAAACAAAGGTGATAAGATATAAGATATAATAAAAGATATCAGAAAATAAGAAGATAGTAATAATTATTGGCTTTTAGAATTCTCTGACCACATTAGGAGCGAGTATTTTTCTCCAGTGTGCATCAATGCTGGATGATGGACTGAGGCGGGCTTCCATGACTAGGATATTACCAGAGCTGCATATCCTTTCCCTCATTCCTGCCACCCTGGATCTAATAAACTTCTATATATTACGTAGGTTTATGAGATGATTCTCACCAATCGTTTTTTAAAACACTTTATCTGTAACTTGGGAGGAGGGGATGGGAATCATTTGTTGGATTACCAACTCCTCTGCCATAGTCACCCCAAGGGGTTCCCTAAGTTTAGTTTAGGGGTTCGCTAACTTAGCAGGGACGCCCGGGTTCATGGGGAGAGGTTTTTCGTGCTGCGTGGCAGGCCGGATCGGAAGAGACTGGTTGGTTGAGGGAGACCTTTTGACCTTTCTAGCAGGACTCTCTCGGAGGAATAGATTCATACGTCCCTCACTGACTCCCAGATTCCTAGCCACCCCTCATATCCTTTTCCTTCCCACAACTTTCTCTCCTGACCCTCCACACAATATTCCCAAAGATGGAAAAAAGAGGGAAATTATTTTCCTTAGGGCTTTCTGTGTTGAGCTAATGTAAAAAAAAGCGTAGATGTCAGGCACATGATTAAAATCGCGGAATCGGGAACAAGTGTTTATAGACACCTACACAAAGTATATTAAATATACTCTGTTAAAGTGTGTATAAATTTTATAAGTTTTAAATTTGGCTCCAAAGTAAGTAATAATAATAATTTTTATTTTAGTAATTTGTGCATTTAAGTTTACAAATTTCTGATTAAATATAATATTTCATATTCACTATATTTTTTCAAGTTTTATGTAGCTCCTCATATTCACTATATTTTTTCATGTTTTATGTAGTAAGTTAGTAAGTAAGTTTTAAGTTTTCCATGTAGCTTAACTGTAATAATTTTTTAAAATACTTTTTTTCTATTTAACTAGAGTTTTCCATGAAGTCAAATAACAAGTCAATTAACACAACCTCTGGATTACTAGAGTCTTACCCCTCCACCACGGAGACCGTGTATGCGAGCAATGTATTCGTATAACATTTGCCAATATGCGACACGTATTAAAATAATAACCACCTCTTAATCTGACTCTACAGCATTAGAAATGTAATGTCACCCATTGTTTTGCATAAAATAGCATTACCTACTTACATAATTATTTAAATATCACAAGTGTTAAAAATAAATAAATTTCGCATGGGGCGCCACTGTCAGTATATCCCCTTCCATGCGTTGCAAAGAGGCCAAGAAATGTAAAAAGACCGCGTTGGCCAGTTCTCACCACACTGTCCACTTTGAATTCGTTCCGTAAAGTTCAATCAAATATTCAGGTGAGTTTTTCATATTTAATTTACACCAATAAATCCATTTTAATTTTTCTATTAACACGATCAATAAAATAAAATTAAAGCCGTGTCAACGCTCGATCATTACTCTATCATTAATCCTAACAGCCTCCGAGGTCAATCATGGATGTAATTTGATAAAATCACACTTTTAATCGATTTTAGAATTGTTTTTAGCCGTTTTTATAGCTTTTATAATATTACTGTTGTATAATTCGTTGATAGTCTTGTTAAAGTTTAATATATTTTTTATTATAGTCGACCGACGCGCGACGTAGGTAGATAGTTTTAATTTGATATAGTTGAAAATAATAATAACATCAGTGTTAAATTTTGATTCAAACATTTTTTTTAGAGACATGCAGTTATTTTAAAATTTTAGCCCCTAAGGCCTCGGACATGTTCTGTCAGAAGGTCAAATTTTTTGCGCTTTGTAATAAAGTTCAATAAATGAAATACTGCTTAACATACCCGAAAAATAAAAAATATTTTTGAAATGTGACAAAGTACACTTAAAATTTTTATTATTAGACATAAATTTTTTTAAGAATAAAAAAAACGAGTGTGCTTTAGAGTCTTTAGACCACACGACTGAAGTAAAACTACTTATATCTCCCTCTCAACTTCCGTTCGCCTCGCCCGATCACACTTCATAACGCTCTCATCACGCATTCACCTACTTATTCCCCAAGCCAAGCGTGCGTAAAGGCCCGACCGTTCGCCTCGCCCGATCACACTTTTCGTAACGCTCTCGTCACGCATTCACCAGCTTACTCCCCAAGTCAAGCGTGCGTAAAGAAGTTTTACTTCAAAAATTCAATACTAAAAAATGGCTGACCTTTGTTTTTTTAACTAACATTACTGATAACGAAATAAAAATAAAACAACCGCACATTTTATTAGACAAATGTATCATAAACGTTATTGTCACCTCACTTTTTTGTGGTTTCTTATAAAAATAATTAATACAAAATTCTCAATTTCCAAAAAAAATTTCAAATGGTTGTCGGAAACTTTGGTTATATGTAGGTTGTACATTTTAACTCTTATATATTAGATTTGAATACAAAGTGTCGTGTTTTCTCTTTCTAAAACTGTTTAGATCATATTTCTCACCACGATAGTAAGGGAGACACAATGATTTCTACGAGACCTATACGAGCTATTCCCAAAAGCGAACAAATCAGCCTGAAGGATTAAGATAGTTGGAAGATGAATTTTATTATACGATTGATAAATATTATAGTGGGTTTACTAGACCCTAGCTTTGGTTGAACCGATTCTATTTAACGTAGTACCATTTAGTAGCTCCGGTTTGGTTTAAAGTTTGGCGTAATCACATTCGTGCTTTTAGTTAAAAGTTGTAAGTAATTAAGTAAGGTGCAGTCCCTACTGAACTATTCTAGAAAATTAGCGAAACGTATAAAGAACGATTTTAGTAAAACCTTACAGTATAAAATATTACACCAGTGGGTACCGATTTAATTATGCAAAGGGTTTTATTTACTTACTCTGTGGGTTTCACCCTGTTACCATTTCTCTACAATAATAGAGTGAAATTCTGCAAATACATAACTGTTAAGGGCGTAACCAGCCAGCGGCCGAAAGTCCACATTTCGTCGAAGGTTATTCTTACGATCGTACAGGATGGTTCCAATGAGAATGGATCAATTATTATCTATACCAGCTTTTTAATATTATCTATAACTCAACATCGATTTTATTTCATTCCAAATTTGCTTTAATTTATACCTGCATCCAAAAATGCTGAAAGGCGTGATGATAAAACTATTAAAATTATGCACTTTTTGTAACTATTTTTTGATCATAAGAATTTATCATTTTTCAATAATGACAAAGCAAAATAAGAATGTAAAAAAATCTGAAATATATTAGTTTCTAAGTGCGCAAATAAATCCACAAACGGACCAATTTTCGTCAAGAAACACATGGACGTATATATTTAATGATTTTATTTAAACTAAAATTAAAAATCTGAAACATGCATTTCCCAGATAATGTATTGATTAATTTTACTGCATGATTATATGATTTGAAATGGGTGTTGTATAATACAAAAACATTTTTGAAAATTTAACAAATCTGCCAACGACCTATGGTGTAACCTTATTATACTAAAAATAAACATTTTTTTTCTCAAAATTTAAACCATGCGTTTACTAGATAAAAGAACAATCTTTCGAAATCAATTTATAATTTTTTGTGGAAAAGAGTCAATACGTCTAAAATCTGATTTAAAAATGACATATTTCTGATTTTCTCTGGTTATGCCCTCTTAATAATGTGAATCTCTCATACAAATGCATTACTTATAATAAAAAACTTATTATTATTATACCTATCACTTGCCTGCATAATACAAAGGTAGGTACTTACTCAATAAGGCCTACTAAATAAATTACCTAAATAGTTTTCTGGGATTTATAGTTATTCTGATTGGCAAAAAGAAAGCAAAATTAATAAACGTAAATAAACACTAGAGCGTAAAATTTATTTATATTTTCAACCCACGAAAAAAGCTTGAAGGTGGGTAATTACAAGGGTTATTTTTTGTTTTTGTAGAGGTGAAGGGCTATTTTTAAATCCAAAAGAGCTCGTTTTGCTGAACCTACAGACTTACAACATTGTTAAAAGAAGTTCTTTCGTTCGTTTTTGATATCTTAATTTTTTTTCTGTTGTAATTGAGAACTGAGAAGCAACAATAATAATTATCTTTACCCACCTATTACAATAATTTCGCAGTTGAAACTACCAGCCAAGGTAGAAGTTGCATTTGAAATGTTGACATAGTTTAATTGCAGTGAAAATTAACATTTTTATTCAGGTTTATATTGCCGATTGCTCATCACGTACTTACCTTCAAGATTTAAAAGTGTGGTAATAATAGATTTTACCTTGCACTAGAATTTCAAAAAAGGCAAAACCGAATAGTTACCCGTTTAGCTACTGGTTCTTTTTTAAAGCGAGTTTACTAGTTGAAGAAGATTATGACATTAACAATTCAAAAGACATATAAATAATAAAGGTAACGGTCACAACTCACAACTGATTGAACTCATAATTTGTCTCCCAGGGACAACACTCACAATTATTAAGCTTCTAGGACCTAGTTAGTTATATTCGATTATTTTTAAGTTTATTCAAAGTTCAACAAAGGATTATTTACTAGTATTAAGGGGTGGTCTATAACTTAAACCACATTCACAACACAACCCTTTGACATATTTATTAGGCTTCTGAACTTTTTGCTTTGACCCATAGCAACACTTGTGGCATTATTTGCTTTTCATTCCCTATCTGAAAAGGGCCAAAGGGTGCGGTTTTCTAGAAGAATTTATTAGATTGTTTTCTAGATTTTGCTCATTCTTCATTTTTAGATGCCTTGTAGATACTATTTTTTTCCTACATAAAATCTGATAAATCTTTAGTTAGCATAACAAATGTTCTTTGACTGAATTATGAAACCATTCTAGCGTGGGTATTAGGTCACCTAAGCTAACCTCTGACCTTCTCTTGTTACATCCCATACATCCTTTATATGTAAGTGGGGGTGACGCACAAGTGTGCTTTTGGGATTCCAGCCTGTTTCAACTCCCTGTAAAAAATTAGATTATATATAAGATAATATTATATTCGCTGATTCTTAAAGGTTAAATATTTAATTAATCTCAAAAATGTCTACTCAAAAATGGTATTTTCAAATTCATAAAGAATAAGTCTGCTTTTAAAAAATATTTTAGTTGAAAAAATTACAGTTTTTTCAACTTCGTTGAGTTCTAAACTGCCGGAGGCAAATCTAAAGATCTCCAAAATACTTTACAAAGGTCACCGAGAGATCTGAAAATATGCTTAATATTATAAAAAAATATTATCTAATACGCAAACATACAATTAGGTGCCACTGACTTGTGATAAATCTGAGATTTTTTTCTCTATTATCGCATCGATTCAAGTAGATATATATTTATGCATGGAAATGGGACAAGGCTGGCTGAACTTTCTTGCGTGACAAAACAGCTTTTTCTACTCGTCAATGAGTTTTTGGCTGTTTGATGTGATCATGCATCCACATAGACAAGATTTCTTTTAGCAGTAATAGTATTTATGAAGGTTGACACGAGATGGCGATGCTAGAGTTAGTTGCAGGCAGTCAATGACATAATAAACACGAAACATCTACGGGTTGTAGCGAATGGTTGTAATGTTAGCCAACTACAGTAAAGGTTAAGCTCTTTGAGAATCATTTTGACCTTATAGCTGTGGCATCTCTCTTACATCTATAGTTTAAAACATGCATTTAAAACATCTGAACAGGCTTTGTGAGATTTCATCATTATAGATTGATATGAGGTCTAGGTAGGTAACCTCCATACTTATGTACATATATAACATATTCAATCAAAAGTTCAGGGTTCTCGAATGTACCCTTACATAATTTAGATACCCATAAGGTTGTTAATTACTACCCGTCAATTAAATGCTAATAAAGATTGATTACCATAGATTTTATCCGCCAATCAATATTCCCAAGGTCGGTGGAGCCGAGAGCCTTTAGTTATATGATTATTATCCAACACTCTACCCCCGGGGATATAATGGCTTTTTTCCGATTGTCGTACTTTTCCAGAACAAAAATATTAAGATTTTGTTTTTTTGGTACCAAGGTGAAAGATCCAACTTAAATGTGACCCAAAAAATCGTAGATGGCTGAAATATTATTTGATTTGATCAGAGAAATTCAAAGTTATAAAAGTTCCTGTGTGCGAATATATTAACCAAGTAAAATCGAACACTACTTACTTCCAATAATAGTGAACATAATATGTCCACTTTTGCATTGGACCGACGCGACGATATAGTCATTTTCCTCCCGTTTCCATCTTATGTATATTCGAAAAAAGCGAGTAGTTAAGTACGTATTTGAAAAGTTAATAGCCGAGTAGTCCTTAGCGTTTCATAATTGCAGTTTTGTACTAATAATGGCTCACGACCCATCTCTCGTGTTTCTTTTGTATATAGGCTCTATGATCGAGAGAGTATCGAACTCAGCCCGCCAAACTGCTAGCCAAGCGCCCTACCCACCGGACCACCTCTTTGTTTAGTATGAACTATGTATGTGTTAATGGACTGAGCTTCGTCCTTAAATTTATTTGTTACGTTCCGGTTCCGATGCAAGATGACGACCTTTTTGAATGCTACCTTTTTTATCTCGCCAGAGTTTTAGTTGGTTCGTACTAGGAGCTGTCAAATCGGAATAATCAGTATTATGGTACCCAGAGGCCTGAAGAATGTTTAAACAATGCATTGCCATTGAGATGGCGATATTCTTTGGACAAATTGTACAATTACTTATTTGAAAAAAAAAATAAGGAGAAAAGGGTTTATAGGTATTTAATTACCTACTTACAAATCTTATGATTTGAGAGGAAATTTTGGTATTGATTTATTAAATAAGAGAAAATTAGAAGATAAATGCAAGGTGCATTGTATCGTTGTAACCTATTTGAAATTCGCATTTTAGACCTTCCCTTGCTTTAGCAGAATGTCCTCCGCTCTGTGCTTCCTGATGATCGCCGCCCTGGCCGCCCTGGCCGTGCCCGCCCTGGGCTACTCCACTGGCGCGCCCGAGGACGCCTGCGTGGACATGGTCCCCCAGCACCAAACCCCCGCGCAGACCTCAGCGGCGCCCTACATTCTGGCCACCAGCCGCAAGGCCATCCGCGGCGGGGACGAGGTCACGCTCACAGTGTCCGGCAAGGGGGCTGCTGACAAGATCCGAGGCTTCATGGTGCAGGCTCGTCAGGGCAGCAACATCGTCGGCTCCTTCAAGGTCGACGCCAAGGACAACTTCGTGCAGCTGATGAACTGCGGCAGCGGAAAGGGGGTAAGTTTCAACTAGATATGATATATTTTCTTGGTTCTATAACAAAACAGAAAGGTGAGAAAACAGAACATCGAAGAAAAGTGACGAAAAATAACAAATCCTCCTCGAACCAACATTCGTAACCTGACCTTTAACCTACTCTTCAACATAATTAGCAATTAGCTATCGCTTCGTGTTTCTGCATGCTATATTGGATAACCAACACCTCTGCCATAGGTCACCCCAAGTGGTTCGCTACGTTGGTGATTTGACAGGGGTGCCCGAGTTCATGGGGTGAGGTTTGTCTAGGTCTTGGAGGCGGATGACCAGGATACACTGAACCCCAGTTCCTACCCACCCCTTCCTTCCCAGAACTCTCCTCTCCTTCCTTTCCCTAAAAAAAATCCTCCACACAGTATCCTCAAAGATGACATCGGTAAATAATTTTCCTCAGGGCCTCCTGTGTGGAGCTCAAATAAAAAAAATATATATGTATATATGAATATCGTTGAGAAATTGTCACATCCGCTGTAGCCTCTATTTCAGCTATCGGGTTTTTATGAGTACGAATGAAAAGTTACATAATTTATTTAAATATCAGCGGAACACGTATATGCGAATTTTAACACATTTTTTTGCACTTCTTAATTTTTAAGGACCAATGTACGCAAGGGCGGATTCAGGATCTTTTTCTGACGGGCAAAAAAATCAATACTTACTGTTAGGATTTTTTTCATGGGGGGGGGGGGGGGACAAGGGGAGGACGGGCAAAAAATCTACAATTACTGTTAGAAATACATACTTCAAGTTTGTTTCTACAAGTTCAAGTATGTATATGAAGGTTTATGAAAGTGTCAAAACAATAGAAAAATTAAATGTTTAATAAAGACAGTTTTCTGTAATGTGATGGAATCTCCACAGTACACAAAAATGCCGTGCCCCCGTGCCCCCCCCCCCCCCCCCACCCTAAATCCACCCTTGAATGTACGAGTATGAATCAATGTAGAATCGGGTTGAATCGATGAGCGTAACCTTAGTAAGTAAAGTAAAACCCACGTTATACTTTTAAGACATATTAAAATAATTGCACCTTTGGAAAACTTTGTTAGGATTTTTTTCTAAGATCAGTGAGGTAACTGTAATATGTAATAACACTTTTGACAATATCATATAATTTAGCTTACAGACGTTGACAATATGGGTAAAATATACTGCCCTTAGGATTAAGCAGAAAGACCAACAAATCAATGGTACATGCAGTACCGGATTATCCCTAAGGCAGAGTAGGCAACTGCCTAGGGGCCCCGCATCGGCTGGGGGCCCCGCATCGGCTAGGGGCCCCGCGTCTTGAGAAAAAATGACTTGCTTCAATTAGTGAGCAACGAAGTTTCGGAAAAAGTCAGCTTTCAAGATGTTTTAATTTTTTTAGGAACATTTACAGGTTAATAACATTAGGTACACGCATTAAAGAAAACAACAAATTATAATAACTAGGTTATAACCCAATAAATAACTAATATTCTCATCATGCACAAATAATAAATAAAAAGTCTATAATTAAAACAAATATATAAACATAGTTGCATTTTATTTTTCTTTCCTTCTATTTGTTGCAACATTACTTAATATCTGAAGTGTGAAGGTGCCGTGTGTGGTTTATATTGGCATTTGTTTTGTTTTATTTTTTGCTTTTATTTCTATAAATATAAATGTTGTACAAGCGTCAGTATGCACTACCTATCTGCTTGCTAAAATTATTTGGGAAAGGTTGTCTGGTTGTCTTGTTCACTTTAGTGAAAAGACGGCTCATTGTAATGTTTTTTTTTAATAATATGTATTTTTGTTTCTATGTATGTGCCCTTTTATGTGCAATAAATGGTTATTGTATTGTATACGTTTTTTTATTGAATGGGGTGATGGCATACCCTTCGTAATGTAGTAAAAGAACAGATTAATTATGAATAAAATTACGTTTTGGTAGAAAAAATATAATTTTGGAAGTTAGAAAAGGGTAAAGTGCAGTGGCGGACTAGGCCTGTCAGAAGCCCGGGGCGGCAAAGTTGAATGAATCCCCCCCCCCCCTCCGTAAGTGAAGTTGTCGTAATTTCACAAGTTTTTTATTCAGTTCACTCTGGGGGGCCTCCAAACTCCTACATGTTCCCTTGATCAAATCCTAAACAAGGCTAAGGACGCTGCAAATTTTTTTGTTTGTTTTATTCATTTTCTGAAAGATGCATTTGTTAATAATGCTCTCACCATTTGAGGAAATTAGTAAAATTGATGGAGATACAGCATTTTATATGAAACCGTTTTAAACATTTTGTATGTTGAATTATCCTCAGCAAAACTTGGAAAGCGTTTTTCTCGAAACTACAACCTCGTTGACAACATATTAGAAAAACTATATATCCGATTTGCATGCACTAAGTCTTAAACAATTAGAAAATCAGTCACTATGGCACCACTTCGGGATTTTTTTATAAAGGTCTATTTTTTATGAACAATGAAAATTTTCCATAAAAATCGAAAATAAAATTCGCTGGTCCGCCATTTTTTTATTTTTTTTAGATATCAAAATTCCCCTATGCCATAGACAGTAGATTTTCGAACGATTAAGACTTGATGCATGCAAATCGAATGTGTAGTGTTTTTAATATCTTGTCAACCAGGTTGAAAAACGTGTTAAAAAAGTTTGGAGAAAAACGCATTCAAAGTTTTGCTGAAGGATAATTCAACATACAAACTGTTTCAAATGGTTTCACATAAAATGCTGTATCTTCGTCAATTTTTCGAATTTCTTTGAAAAAATTGGTGGGTGCATTTTTAACAAATGCATCTTTCAGAAAATGAAATAAATACAAAAGTATTTTGTGTCCTGGTGCCTTAAGGGGGGGGGGGGTAAGGTTTTAAAGGCGAAATAAAGGCATATTGTCATGATTTTTTTTGAGATATGCATATTGTTGGTTTAATTTATTTCATACACACTTTATAGTATAACATCTGAAGTATCTTTGAAAATAATTTCAATTAAAAATATCAATAAATAAGTCCGTGTGAGCGAATCTCCGGAGGCGCCTTGAAAAATGTTGTCAATCGGTGAACTCCATAACTCATCACCGGATCATTTGAAACAAAAAAATCGAAATACGTTTAAAAGGTAATATGTTTTCCTAGGTAGTCAGAGGGAGTTTTGTCGATTTTTTTTGGCAGCATTTTGAAGTGAAAAACGAGATTTTTGCTAAAAATTTTCGGTGAATTTGTTATTGTAAAATGGTTAAAAAAAACTCTCTCTGACTACCTGTTGATTTATGTGTAGAAATAGTGTACAAAATTTCAACAGCATCGGTCAAGTCAAGTCAAGATTTTGAGTTATGTTCACGAACTCAGATTGCGAAAAAACCTATTTAAAATTTTTTATACTCGAAATATACTTGAATCGATGAGGGCCAGTCGCTTGAAACACTGCATCTTCGTTAGTTTTGCTTCGATTTACTTGAAATTTTGACACAATACTCTCGACATGTTGTAAATTCAGAAAAATAAAGTTTTAAACCCCCCCCCCTTAAAGCCTTGTTAAGGATTTTATCAAGGAGGCGTTTGGAGGCCCCTTCAATCCCCCCCCCCTCCCCCTAGTCCGCCATTGGTAAAGGGGCCCCGAGACGTGGACTGCCTAGGGGCCCCGACATGGTTAATCCGGCCCTGGGTACATGCAAAGTAAGCGTCTTATTGTATGTTTAATTATTTTGTTAACCTCGAATAGTAGACATAAATAACGTAAACATCTGCTCGTTTACTAAGGGGTCATAAGAAAATTATTGTAAGTAACTGGCTTCGGTTTCTAAATCACTAGATAATATTAACAAAATAGTCTACTATTTTTTGTCATATTTCCGAGATTATTTTTTAGCTCTTAGAAAGAGGGATTTTTCGTAACTGACAATCATTTCAATCTACGAATACATGTGTATTAGATTGATTGATTGATAACGATGAATAATCGACGGACAGCCAGCTAGCGTGTAATTCGGAATATCGCAATGCTGAGGCAATGGACTTCTTGTATTCACGATTGAATATCTATGAATATAATGTAGATTACAGTGTTAGTGTTTGTTGCATGTGAATGCAAAGCCGGAATGACCTAGTGAAACAAACTTTGAAAGTGAGCAACGTATCCGTAGAATAAGTTATTCGTTCTGTGACCCCTTACAATGCATCTCATTGGAAAAAGGAGTTGATTTTCTTTTAACAATTAATGCAGACAAATTAATTTACCTCATTATTTATTATATTATGTCGGGTTATTCAACCTCGTATTCTTACATATTAAATGATTTCCTCAAACGCATAATTATTTTGCATTTTGCATAAACGTTTAATTAACCACCGCCATTTAATTACAGATATGTCACAAATCATAAAGCTTGGACAGAATACTCGGAAACATTACAAAAATATTTCGCAAATGATTTCACTGGTACGTAGTTGTGATCAATTATTTGTACAAGTGAAATCGATTAACGTTCGGAATATTTAACGCATTTTATTCTGCAATTTTTAATTATTGTAATAATATGACATATAAATATAATTATTATAAGCAATAATTATCAGCCTGAAACACTCATCCACATTGAAAAAATCTTCCGAGAAAAAATACATGACGCCAACGGGACTTGAACCCGTGCCCTTCTGATTGCCGGTCAGCTGCTCTCCCAATTGAGCTATGGCGGCTTATCTTATACCCGCCAAATGATTCAATATATACTAGTGTTTCATTCAACAATTACTGCTTAGTATATTTTTTCCAGCTGAAAACAACCAACTTTATTTTTGCGACAGAGACACTGTTAGTGTTAAATCCGTCGCTAGGTGGCGTCGAGACAAATTATGTCTTCATTTATTGGGGAAATACTTAAACTTGTCAAATATTAATTATTATTTTTTAATTGTTAAACTAACGTTTAAGACAAGATTTTTATGTATAGCACAAAGGGTAACAATTATTATAAGCAATAATTATCAGCCTGAAACACTCATCCACATTGAAAAAATCTTTGACGCCACCTAGCGACGGATTTAACACTAACAGTGCCTGTCGCAAAAATAAAGTTGGTTGTTTTCAGGTGGAAAAAATATAATAAGCAGAAATTGTTGAATGAAACACTAGTATATATTGAATCATTTGGCAGGTATAAGATAAGCCGCCATAGCTCAATTGGGAGAGCAGCTGACCGGCAATCAGAAGGGCACGGGTTCAAGTCCCGTTGGCGTCTCGGAAGATTTTTACCCTTTGTTAAAAATCTATTTTACCAAAAATTGTTACTAAAGATTGTTACCCTTTGTGCTATGCATAAAAATCTTGTCTTAAACGTTAGTTTAACAATTAAAAAATAATAATATAAATATAAGGTAATAATAGGTGTATAATGGGGGTTAGTGGCATTGCACACCCTACCTAAATGTTTTATTATATTTCGCAAACACATACATCAATCTTCCATCAATGGAAGATAAAAAAAAAACATCTGGTGAAAATGCTGTCCTTGTTCAACCATATTTCAGTGGAATATGTTCCGAGGAACTAGCTTCGTTGATTTGTACACGCTTGAAGTTTGTCACGTGAGAACGGATTGTTTCTCCGACTCGTTCTTGAGTTCAACGTCTCGGTTCTGGAACTATTTGCCAGCCTCGGTGTTTCCTCCCTCGTACAACATGAGTCTCTTCAAGGCTCATGTTCACTCCATCTGTCCTCCTTTACAAACCATCCCCAAAGATGGCATAGGCCATCAATTTGGGAGGCGGATATAAGTACCGCCGCGGCCGCCCCGAGAACCATTTATTGGAGAAAACACCTCTGCCATAGTTCACCCCGAGCGGTTCGCTAAGTTTTTTGACCTCTCCAGCAAGATCCTCACAGAAGCGTAATTTCCGTTTCATATCTGAAAAATTGGAGCCTTTCAAAGTGACATCATAATCAATGAGCGCATTTGATGCGTCGCAGGTTCAGTAATCGTCATTTCCGTTTCATCCAAAATCCAAATCATCCAGCGGGGCTATAGAAGTTTCACTTCAAAAACAAATTGAAACTGCATTACAAGAATTGGTTGAAAGCCCGGTCGGTGTTGGTTGTCATTATATTTTCAACTTGAATTATGCTAAGCTTTGATTGCTTAGTGAAGAGATCTGTAGGTAGGCACTACAAATCTCTATAGAATATAGTTCCATTAAAAAAAAAACATGTATTGGCGAGGTAGCTTTTTTGTCAAGTTTTTCTTACATAGCATTAACGTTAATTGTGAAAACTTTGTTTGAAAAGTAAAGCGTGATCTGTTTTTTAATCAAAATGCAGCAGAATTATATCGCTCCATTTAATCAATCGACAGTGCTTTATTTCCCATTGCATAAGTCGTGATTATATCATTTAAACTTGATACAAGCTCGTAAGAGTTAAGTCCATTTAAGGCGATGGAGAGAGAAACACGTTTAACATGTCCTCTTGAGCGGTATTATTATAACTTGAATTGTGTTAACCATAACCATGTGTCTTTCAGCAACAGATTATTTAAACATATATATATATATATGTGTACAAACTTTTAAGCAAGTATTTTATTCAGTATTTATCGAAGTACCTACTGTGAATACCGGCCCGTGGTGAAATAACAGAACTTGATAGAACTTCACAGAACTTGATTTTTTGTAACTGTCAATAACCCTGTTAGCACACATGAGAACAATTTATTTTTATTTTTTATTAACTCTATGGAATGATGATAATGATGATGCAATAAATTACGATAATAAGAGAAAAATGTCAATACACTAATCTTGTTTTTATATTACAAGTTACATTCTATATTTTTGGCACACGTTTTGCAATTTTTCAAAATCGTTGATCGGAGGGGTGACCGGCCAACTCAGAATGAAACCAACTTAGAACCGCCTCAGAAAGGTCATAAAGAGTGATGATAAAAAAATATATAAAAATTGGTGAAATAGGTTATGTTAGGTTAGGATTAACGGCTATTTTAAAAATAATTTTTCATAGCTTTTAATGACTTTTCAAAGAGGTGTTGAGTTGACTTCATTCTGAGTTGGCATGAAACCGATCGGAGGGGTCTCTTTCGAGACAGTGTTGGGAATTAGGTATTGATTTTTTGACCCCCGGTAGGAATTTCGGAAAGCCGAGTTAAAACCGTTGAAATTGCTAAAATAGTCAAAACTTTGGTAATTTTGAACAGCTATATCTCAAACACCATTAAGTTCAAGGTTTTTGTTGTTTTTTTATTTAAAATTATAAAAATTGCGGTTTTTCGGTTTTTTTACAAAGATTTGGAGGTCGGCCGAGGTCGAAAACTTTTTTTTTTACATTAGGCCTCCGTCAGGTACAACATACCAAAAATTCACAACTACTCCTTTAAATGCTTAAATTTACTGTATTATTTCGCATTTTTTGTGTTTGTTTTTGGGGTTTACCAACTTACTTTTGTATTTTTACATATGGTTATAAACCGTTGTTGGACGATTGTTACTTATTCTTTGTTACTCTTTCGCAATGTTTTTAAATATTAACTCTTTTCAGTTTTGTACATTATAAATAAAATAAAATAAAATTTATGAATACATATTTAGGTTCACCCAGATTACATATTGCATAGTATTTCGGTGCTCCAAATGCTTTCCATTTATGCTAATTGACAATAATATTAACGTATGAAATAAATGCAATCCATTAATCATAATAGGTAAATTTATTATAACATCTACCATATTATTACTCACATATTTATAGTTATGAATATATATACGAAAACTGGTTCGGTTATACTCGTAGACTCCATGGCGTAACAGTTGTTTTCGTTCTCGTCAATAGCGCAGCTTACCTAATATTCAAACAAAAATAATATATTTTTGGACATCGCTGGCAACGGTTAATATGCACTTTAAAAAAAACCTTTTGATTCACCTTAATTACATTAAAAGGCAACTATTTGCATTGGGGGAAGTGGAAAATATTTCATTCTAAATTTCGATTACGTAAAATTAAAATTAGCTTTCGTCTTGTGAGATTGTACGCCATTTGCAATTAGCTCATTCGCTGTCACTTTGGTATGTTGGTATTCCTGATACACTTGAATGTATAACGAACGGCTAGAAGATTTTGAAGGTACTGGGCACTTTCTTTTGAATCACAAACCATGTTACACAAACCTAGCGTAGCCGCTAAACTACTTGAAAACTGGGGTGTTTTTCTTGCCTTGACGCGAGTAGGCGTTTTTTTTTTTTTTTTAAGTATATTTATTCAGTTTTTTTTTTAAATTTTACAATATTAATCTTTAAAATCTTACAAAACTGATCAATCAGTTTGATTGTAAGAAATAAAGGGGCACTTTCTTTTGTATTTGTATGTATAAAATGACATTTGAAAATAATGTTTGAAAATGGACGGTTTCGTTTCACGGAATGAAAGCTAATTTTAATTTTCAGTAATCGAAATTTAGAATGAAATATTTTCCACTTCCCCCAATGCAAATAGTTGTCTTTTAATGTAATTAAGGTGAATCAAAAGATTTTTTCAAAAAAAAGTGCGTATTAACCATTGCCAGCGATCTCAAAAATTTACCAAATTTTCGTTAAAAGAGTCATAAACTCCATGCTACAAATCGATCACCTAAAATATGTTTTTTTCACAGGCGAAAAGTAGATACTCGTAAGTTGGAATCGGGTGAATCTACGTCACATAGAGAAAACATAATTTGTGTGCAGTTGACACGCGGTAGATGTGAAACCTCCAGGAAACTAAAGTAGACAAAAGTGGGGAGGCTACGAAGCACCTCACAAAGAGGAGACCGATTATTCTATCTAATTCTCCTGCAGGCTAAATCCTGTAGATGTATGTGTTTGTCTCTTTTTAGTGTCGCTTTTCGTTTTATCGATTTCCAAATCACAACGCTGCTAAAGGATTTTTCATTTAAAAAAAAAATTGATCGCTCAATTTGGGAGGTGAGTGTGGGTACCGCTCCCCGGAAACCATTTTTTGGAAAGCCAAAACCCCGGTCATAATAGGTCACCCCAAGTGGTTCGCTACGTTTGATGACTTAACGAAGGTGCCCGGGTTCATGAAGTTTGTCTAGGTCAGGGTTTCCCAACCAGTGGTCCGCAAGAGGCTAGAAGATGGTCCGCGATGGTCCGCCGGTCAATAAGCGCGCGGGCGGTCCCTGGTCGAGAAGTCTGAATAAAAAAAATTGGGACAATATTCAGTTTATCATTATTGTACCTTGTGGTCAGTGGCCATTATGGTATTCCGTTTCGCCCCATCCTACCCCAGTTCTATCCCCTCCGTTGTGGTAAATATTCTGCTAGAACCCGTCCTACCCTATGCCATTATGTCCCTCCCGTTGTGCTATCCGTCCCGGGTGCCACCCATGCTAGCCTACGCCACTGACCACAAGCAGTGGCTTAGGCCAGCATGGGTGGCACCTGGCAAGTGGTCCCGGGTCAGAAAAAGGTTGGGAACCACTGGTCTAGGTGAATGCGTTTGCCCACCTGTTGCGGGCCCGATCAGAGGAGAAAGGTTTGAGGGAGACCTTGCCTAGACCTGACCAGCCGCACTTTCTCGATTAATCACCTTGTATCGCAGTGGGAGGGGTGGAATCACACATCCGTCACTCCTGGACACATTGTCCTACCTACCCCTCTTACCCTTTTCCTTCCCAATACTTCATTTCCCTAAAAAGACCCTCAAAGATGAAAGAACCTCCGGAGGGAGCTATTGTAAAAAAAATATATTTTTTATACTTTTTTCGGCAATTAGCTAAAGAGCAAAAAAAAACATCTTTTAGAGCCGAGTCCATTTGGACGTGTTTTAAAAGACATTTCAACTGATATCCCCCTTCCGACCGATTTTTTTTTTTAAATTTGAACTAATAAATTCCAACTTCGGAATCGATGTACTCGAAAACGAAAGCTCAAATAAAAAAAGTTAAACCGTAAAATCGACTTAAAATTATTACAATAGCAACGTAGATACACCAGTTAAAGTTAAGTAGATACACCAGTTAAAGTTACGTAGACACACCAGTTAAAGTTACGTAGATACATACACCAGTTTCGGCTTGTAATAGGTAATAGTTTCCGGACACCATGAGGATTATCCGCGTACAATACAACGTGGTTAGACACTTATATTCGGCCAAGATAATTTCTTGTTTTTGAAATTGAATGTTTCAAACTAATATTGGTTTCCAACTTATTGACATCGATTCTCAACCGGCTGTTGCATACCAGCCATTTTAATAGCAGGCCTGGCCTTGATTTACGAACTGAACCTTATAAGTGTTAATAATGACACTAGAATAATTGATGTCGAAAATGTATTCAGTAAAGACTTATAGAATATTGGTTGGATTATAATGATAAGTATATCTACCCACTGAACACCAATTCACAATGCACGAAACTACTAAAAAGCTTATGAATGTTCGGTGCTGAGATTTTTTGGTTTGCGGTTGGTATAATAATATTAGTAGATCTAGAAAGATACCTCCTATAACGCTCATATTCCATTGAAAACCATGGATTATCGAGTGTTGTTGCAATACTAAATAATGCAAAATGAAGTAATTTTTGCTTGAAAATTAGATCGCTTTTAGAAGCTTTAATTAAATATCGTTAGTTGAGCAAATATTTGTCATTGAAATAATCGGGTATTTTTTTGATAAGTGTTTTTATAAGCCCAGAAAAAAATAAAGTGTCAGGCCTATAAAAACGCCTTTCAGGTTCAAAATCTTCTAGTTACAAACCCCCTTTTCGGTTATGGTTTTATTATATAATGTAGGAAATTAAATTCTTTAGAAAATGATCTTTAAACATTTAAATATTTGTGCCTGAACTTAAAATAAAATTAAACACGTTTTTTTTACTATCTACATAAGAGAACGTACCCATACTACGTGACCAATTTTTTGCAATTTTTAACCCCCCCCCCCCCCCCCGGTGACCAAAAACCTAAGCAACCCGCCGCTCATTTGTATGGAGCGTGACATTTTGAAGACCCCCCCCCCTAAACGTGTCACGTAGTATGGGTACGTTCCCTAAGGAGTGATATTTTTAGCGGCCTGATCCCAATTTTTACACAACGTGGTGCATCGTCTTGCTTGTTTTAATTGAAATTATAAGTTAGATTAACACATCCTCCATTCTGTGTATCTAACATCATCTCACAGAGGTTTTTAGTAGGTAGCCCCTAAAATAGTTGGACACACTCACTTGTGCAACTTTTTCAAAATATATTCAAACTCAGGATGACGAAAATTGCATATCGCCAAAGACTCCTTTGTCAACGACACAGCCATGTACCTACCTACCATGTTCCAGTGTTATTTACCTTTCACTTTCGGATAACGTTCAAATAATTTAGTTCTACGTATTCATTGTGGGTAATTATAGGATGCAATTCTACAAACCAAGGTCTATGACCAAGTTACGAATCTACAACGGATTGCTTTGAGATAGGTATTGATTGGTATGAGGTACAAGCACGAAACTTGGAACTGTATTCCGGCCATAATTATTATAATAGATTATTTGCACCTAATGATATGTACGCAGTTTATTTGAGTTCAAAGACCTTTAACGAAACTGAAAAAATGGTGGAATTTTATTTACTTTTAAAGTTAGTACCAATACTGTATAAATGTGATGTAGTTATACAGGATGTTAAGTGACGTACCTACTTCACTTATTTTTTAACCATTGATTCCTGACTGATTGGAATAAAATTTTTTATGAAATTTTTGTTTCTGTTGTTTGTTTGTTTTTGTTTTTAATTTCACGAAATCATCCCTGGTTATTCAGTCGAGTAACCGCTCAATCCCTCACCCTGATCCTAACCTAAAAGGTTTTTTAATGTTTTTTGTTGAAAAAATAATAATAAGGTCACTGGACTCAACCTCAGGAATCACTGGAAGTAAGTCAGGCATGTTTATAATCACATCTATTTATCATTGAAGAAGAAGTTAACAATAACAATCTAAACGAAAATATGAAAGAGAACAAGACACAGGAAAAAGACAATGGTCGTAACTGGGACTCGAACCCTGACCTCTCGTCTAACCGGGACGTGCGCTTTAACCAATTTCGCTATTCCTCCCTTCTGTCAAGCCGTCATAATAGTCAATTTCAAATTTTAAAATTAACAATATTATCTTCAACTAATTATTTATTACGGCTTGACAGAAGGGAGCAATAGCGAAATTGGTTAACGCGCCGTCCCGGTTAGACGAGAGGTCTGAGTTCGAGTCCCAGTTGCGACCATTGTCTTTTTTCTATTTTCTGTGTCTTGTTCTCTTTCATATTTTCGTTTAGATTATTATTATTATCTTCTTCTTCAATAATATATTACGTTGATGGGAATAACCTTCAAAAGTTATAAAAGAGAGTTATTCTTATAAAAAAATCAATATTTATTTATCACTGTGTATAATTCGAGAGAGATCTTTATGAAATGTTTGTGCATCTTAAGAGTAGATGAATTTTCATACAATGTTCACTTTCAAGTAAGCTGTCTGGCGATAATATATTGTATTAATATTTTTTAAAAACACACAGCTCAATAAAGACTTACAGACACATCACACATTCTGGGGAGGAGGCTCTAAAATGATATGAAAAAAGTATGAATGATATGAATAGAGAGATCACCACCAGCATGAGCGTTGAAAATGCTAAGTAATTAACACACACACTCATACTGAAATAGGCCAAGTCTAAAAACGCTTGCTACGTTATAGCGCAGTCTGACAGCACTTTAAAGCTGTTGTGAGAAATGACGAACATTAATTTAATTTAATAACATCGTACCAAAAGTCAGTAAAAACCCGATTATTGAACTGTTTAGTGATTGTGGCATATAAATAAAAAAGCTGTCGTAATAAAATGCTAAATAAATTAAATTATTAGAGAATGATCAAACAACTTTTTGATTACTAAAACTGAGGTACAAATATTAATGACAGAAATATTGAGTTTTATTTGTAATTTTGTATGGTTATTTTATTTGTTTGAAAACAACGTAATTATTGTATTATTCCACATCCGCATTTTTTTCCTGATCTTGCATCTTTATACAATGTTTATCTTTTCCATTCTCTATTCAAAAATTTCTTCCTTCTCCCTTTAAAAATGATGCGGATCTTCAAATCTTCTTCGACAACTTTTCATCCTCCAAAAAATCCTCCCAATTTCTTCAGAGGAATAAAAAACAAGCAATATTAAACAATCCAAAACAATATAGGTACACCCATAAACTTACCTAATGTCGTTTACTTCATTATTTTATTTATTTTATAAAAAAAACAATTTTGAATACAAATATGAAAAGTATCGAATCAACCAAATATTTATCTATACTTACTTCAAAGTCTAGAAACCAGGTGATTTCAAATTTTATTTTTATTTGCACGACCATACATGAGTTTTCCTGGGATTATAAAACCATTAATGTTATCAATGCTTCATTTTTTCTTTAATTTTGTTGCCATGTAATCATAAATGTTCTGATTTATTTGAATAACCGGTTCTTTTGGAGTAGAAACTTAAAATTGAGAGAATTCTGCGAACTGGTCCTTGAGTTAACCACGACACTGTTGTATTTCTTACGCCTTATTGATTATATGTTTCGTTTCTGACGGTTGTAGCTGAACCATTATAATATAATTAAACGGTTATATTAAAATCGTTTAATTAAAAATCACTAAGTCTTACTTGTTCGGTTCAAATTGGAATTTATTGTAAGTACCTAATACTGTAGATTTCTTTGAAAAAACTGTGTAAAAAAAACCAACAAACCAAATTACAGTTGAGTAGATTGTAATGTAATCCAAGGCTGTTATTTCTTTCGTTAGACGTTTTTACAAGAAGTAGACAAATAAATGCAAGTTCAAAAAGATAATGCAAGGTTTTCTTTGTAAAATAAACAAATAATTACGGTTGGAAACATTGTAGCGGTTAATTAAATAAATTCGCAAACATTGTCAGTATTTGCAAACAATAGTGGTACCTACCTTCTCAAGGTTTTCAATAACTGGATGCAATAGTTATTATCTCTTTTATAAATCTACTAGCAGACCCGGCCACTGTGGCTAACGAAACACAACGCCGTTACCCAACATTTATAAAATCCACACCACCCGCTTGCCAGCTGCCTGAATTGAATATTTGAATTTCTCGGCTTTTCTCTACTAAAATAAGCATGTATTATTCATATAAACCTTACTCTTGAATCACTCTATCTATTGGTGAAAACCGCATGAAAATCCGTTGCGTAGTTTAAAAGATCTATGCGCACATACATTTTGAGCGACTTCATTTCATACTATGTAAGGGAACGTACCCATACTACGTGACACGTTTAGGGGGGGGGGGTTTTCAAAATGTCACGCTCCATACAAATGAGCGGCGGGTTGCTTAGGTTTTTGGTCACCGGGGGGGGGGATTAAAAATTGCAAAAAATTGGTCACGTAGTATGGGTACGTTCCCTAATGATAGCATTAACTCTTAGCTACAGTTTAACAGTAAAATGAAAAACCCACCAACCAAAATTTGTTGGTGAATATATTTCGTGTTATTCATTAATCATAAATGTGTAAAAAATTCGGGTGAAGTAAAAATCTCTTTTCCTGAAAAATTATGTTCAATTAAGACCATTAGACGTGTAAACCTGTTAACCCAACAAGCCCCTGCAAAGTATCTGGTTTTTATGAAACTTTGAAGTGCTCTTTTCCAGTAGAGTGGTTATTAGTTAATAGCGCTAATTATTTAATAATTACCTGTTATAAATTACATTTTCAAAAAAGTTAAATTTAAAATTACCAAACAAATATCGTTAAAAAGAACTGATCGTTAGGCAAAGAGTGTTGGATACTTAACGTGGGGTTTGATGGAAGAAGTATGTAATAGATAGGTACCTGCATAAAATTCCTAAAAAAATGACAATTTTTGCTTAGGTACCTACCTAAGTGAATAGTATTTTCTGGTAAACACTTTATGATCACAATACACCACATCACTTTGGTACCACAATATCAGATATCATCATCATAGAGTTAGTTTAACAAAAATAAGAGAAAACCTCGAAGAATTACTTTCCCACTAAATAAATTATTTCATGCAACGCAACGTTTTGATTCTGTTAGCTTTTTACACAGAAATTCTCAGGCGGACTAGAGCACATAGAGAACTTCTCACATTAATAAAAATCAGGAAAATTTCATATCTGGGTCATCATATACTTCGAGGGGAGAAGTATCACTTGCTCCATTTAATATTGAAAGGCAAGATCGCCGAGGGCCTGGTAGGTGACAAATGACCTGGCTGCAAAATATACGAGAGTGGACCGGCATTAGAAGTGTGGAGGAGCTATTCCGGGCAGCGCAAGACAGAGAGACATTTTCAAGAGTGATCGCCAATGTCGGGGGATCTGATAGGGCACACAAAGAAGAAGCTTTTTACTAGTGCGATTTGGAAAGCGTATTTCACTCTACAACGAGACCAAAGACACAGAATTATTATTTATTTATTTCACAAGTAATTGTACAGGTAGATAATTTTAAAAAATGTCAGTCTATTTAGCACACTTTTATTTGTACAGCTACCGCTTTGCATTGGAGGTCAAGATCGCCATATACACGAGAAATAATGCTTAAATCAACTGAAATCCAACCTTCCTCAGATGTGAGGTAAATTAAAACAAGTTATATTTGGACAGTCCTTCACCCCAAAACAGCCGTGAACACTTGAAGGTCGTCAAGGTCTATTACCTCCAAATATTATGGGTGTGAATATTGATTGATTGTCAAATAAGAGCGACCCAACTCCAAGGTTCGACCATTCGCGTCCCATGGCAAAACCTATCACATGCATGAGCAGTTTTCAGAGATTTTTTACTGAAAGTATTTAATACGAAAGAATGGTTTTTCGGATCTATTCCCACTACATTATATGTACCTAAATATAATTCATTCATCAACTCGATAATGTTAAAATAATTAAATTTTATTATAATATCTCGGGAAATCCCGGTGAGGATATCATTATCCCAATTTGTAACCAGCAATAAATAATATTGAAAAGTATTAAAATATTTTATTGATTTTATACGAACAATCTCTTTTGTTCCGCGACCGGTTAGTGGCTGAGTTAGCATCGCGTTTCGGTCCCACCCAGGGGTCGTGAGTTCAATTTTGCAGAATGGTCCTTCATCACGATACAAGCAACATTTCGGTGGTAGTAGGATACTTTCAAATATTGTAAGGTTATTCTTAAATCGGTAATGTTTATCTTTTTTTTAAAATTAAATCTTAATAATATATATAAAATTTTAATATATTTAGGTATAATGTGTGTAGGCAGAGAGGTACTAGTTGCACATGGTGAATTTTCTTGCTATTTTGGCGACTTTCCTAAACAAGCGAATGTTTTTTTTTTAAATATTTATATCAGAAATCTTATTATTCTTTAAATGCAAAGTTTTTTAATGTAATCTAAGACAACTGTATATAAACCACTACACAACTGTGTTTTGGCAAACACTCTTTGCTTCCTTCAGGTTCATACATACTCTCCTTTTAGTTGCAAGAGGAAGATTAAATTGTTATTGATCTTCAATATCTACATAACTTCTTATTCCATACACTTGAGCAAATCATTTAAAACAAAATAAAGTTAGTATTTTATATCGTGGAGTAATTACTACGACTTGGTAACTCCGAAATCAGCGTTTTTGAGTTACACACAAGAGTATCTCTATTTCCTCATCTATGAATAATGAACACTACTCGACCTACAAATAGAAAAGTCGTAACGCAATAGAATCGTCAAGTTATTTGAATATGTTTTTTATTAGCGTCTCCAAAAAACGTTATCGTTCAATTCGATAATTAGATAACTCTAGAGTTACCTAAATACGTAAGTGTTTTTCCATGATTCAATTAGGCAACTAGACTTAGCTAGTTGTAGCATTGAAAATTGTGAAGTTGCTTAAGTTGCTTTCGTTGCATTTTTGTAGGTAACAACTAGATAAGTCATTCAATTTTTGTAAACAAATTCATAAAAAATGATTAGCCATTCTCTCATATAAAAAAAGATTTATTTTTAAACAAGTTTTGCTAATTCTAATTATTATTACGCATGACAGCTGTTTCGCCTTTGGAAGACATTATCAAACAGTATATATAGTAGGTATACTATCAAAATTCTATAACTATTTTTTTTAACATTGTTTTTATTTCTTGCTAGAGCAATCCCGATGAGTTAAAGAACTCATTTCAGGACAGGAGGAACATACAAATCATGGGTGCGAGGGAATAGTTAAAATTTTACATATGAATTTAGATATTAAAAATATAAGTTTCACATACAATGTAGACGAAAAATAAAAGACAGGTTGAGTAGAACAAACAACAATAGAAAACAATTAAAGAAAAAAGGAACAAGGTTATACAGATATGGATGATTACAACTAAATGGAAAAGAAAAGAAGAGAAAAGAAACAAGACAATTGAACATGACTAGAAAATTACAAAGTTTCATTCTTAAACATACTTAAAAAATATTATTTTAAAGCATTACTCTGTTTTTTTATTTTATTTTTTTATTGGATTCCCTTGTACATATCTGGTAGCGAATTATATAGTGTATAGACAACACGGTTTAGAGATTTTATCCCATATTTTGTAGTGTGTGTTTGACGTATGCGGATTTATTGCTATTTATCTTTTGGTTTCAAAATTTTCACTTCTTTCCTGTTTTATTCTGTTTCCAATTTCTTTGTCGTTATCTCGAAATATGGAATGCATCGCTTCTCACTACCCCTGCAAACATTCTGGAATAAAATATTATTATTATGAAAGAAAAACTTAAAATTAAAATGTAATTCTACGAATTAAACTTGATAACAATAAAATGACTAATGATTTATGCGATGTGCTGAAAATTAAAGACTTCTATATTTAGCATTTTGTTTTAACTTAGCTATGAAGCTTGGTGACCTATCTAAAAAAGACCAAGGTATGAGAATTATGTTCAAAAGTCAAAGTGGGCCTGTGGGTATAAATTAATTAGCGCAGAGGCCAAAAGTTTTAATGTAATTATTATTTGCAAGAACAAGCCGCGACCGGTTATTTAAAAGATGATGTGAATATTACACAACGGAAAACTTTATTATTCGCTACGCACGCATTTATGTTAATTTTCCAATCTCCTTAAGATCAGATTTTTTAGTGCAGGTACCCCTACATTTAAATTTAAAAAACTTATAATTTAATAGCTTGCTACAGGATAAAAATTAAGATAAATATACCAATACCTATTGAAAATTATGCCAAGTTGAAATAATATTAATATGCATTGATTTACGTAAGTTTTGCATTCGTGTGTTTTTAATTAGTTTGTAAATAGTTATTGATGCATTTCTTTAGTTACCAGTCTAATGAGGGTTAAAGATCATTTTTTGGTTTTGTTTTTTTATTCATCGCCTCATAATATCGTATCATAGCTCTATATAAGATAATAACAGGTGATGCATACGTATAGGTCGGTACTGTGAAGGGAACAGAGACAAATAGAAGCTGGACACTCTCAAACTAAAACTCAAAAATAACATAGATGAATAAAATATTTTTTTTATCATTGAAATACCTAATAAAAAAGTTATTCCAAAAAAACATTTTTAAAAAACTATTACAGGGCGCTAATCTTAAAAAAAAACTATTACAACAATGCGAAAACTGTGAAAATATTTATAAAACACGACTTGTTTAAAATGGAGCAAAAACCACTTGGCATATGTTTAAAGTAGCTTTAAAGATACACTGTGAATTTTGTTCATAAACTGTTACAACAATGTATGATTTTAATCCTTAACCTATTTTCCTGTTTCTTTCCAGAACTCTGTCACCCACAAGAAGCACGATGAGAAGGACGACAAGAGGAGCTTCAAGGTGACCTGGGTCGCCCCCAAAGATCTTAAGAACGACATTGAATTCAGGTGAGATTATCACACTATCACTATAGATTACAGATTTCTTCAGACAGTTCGATTTGTCCGAAAATATTTGTTAGGTTTGAAAGTATAAATAGATGGGCCATTGTTTCTATAATCTCTGGTTTGAAACGAAGTAATCCAGTTTTCCTGCATGGCTGCCGCTTGTTTTTTTATATATATATATATCTAGGTATAGATTTACAATCTTATCTACGCAGGCGGCTAAAAAAGATATTTTTCCTAATGTGAATACCGCCCAAGCGTCCCATTTAAGGAGAGTCTGTCTACTGAGACAATAGTATCCTCGTTTGGGATAGATTAATTTGAACATCTTTAAATAAAAAAAGTAAAATAGCTTTTAATAAATAGGTAATAATAGATAATTTGTAGAGCGCCGTTTTTGTGAAAAAATCACCTCAAGGGCGCTTTGTTAAAAGATTGGGTAGTGTAGGTACTAGCAGTTTAACAATTTAGTTTTATTCTTGATTTATTTTCGGTATTTTTAACAAAAATTCATTTTTTTTCTTCTTATTCGTTTATTACAGCTGTTTTTGAGAATTTTTCGACCACCATACTAGCTACATTTTGTGGTGGCCGATTCATAGAGAAATAAATAAACTCAGTTTTGTGCCCATTTAGTTTTAAAAATGTAATTTATTATAGCTAACTAATAAAACTACTACCAAAAGTGTTACCGACCAAAATGGGAAACCAGAATCCTTGGACACTTTATTATTCATAATATCATTAGGTATGTAAATAAAATTTTGTAAGGAAAAAGAAGTAATGACCTTTTTAATGGTATTTTAATGAAAATGAATTATATTATTTAAAGAGTTACTAACAACATAAATTTAGTTTTTAATCTCAAAAAATTACCGAGTTGTGAGCTTTCAAAGTGAACTTGGGTAAATCATATACAATGGTGTCTCGTGACGTCATATGAGGCAAGATTCAGTACAATTAAATTTTCAAAAATATCCATAATTTGGTGGCTTAACTTGGTGTTTTCCAAAATTTCAAAAAGCTATGTCCCCAGCGGCCTAATTTAAAATGCCGTTAAGGACAATAAATCCAAAAATGAGTTTAATATGTAATTTTTCTCTGTTATTTTTCTCTTTCTATCTGCGTCGTCGAAATATTTCTAGGAAAATAAATGCTTTTTTTACGACGTGCATTTTAAAAGATTTTTTTCTGAAAAATAAATTAAATACTGTTATTATTTTTTTAAATTTAAATGTTAAGTGTTAGAAAAATTCATTGTATAATAAAATTAGTATTTATTAGTCTACAAAAACAAGAGAAAATAAAAATAAAGCTTTCATTTCGCTCCCCAAACAATTAACATTTTGACCCAAATTTCCATGATCGATGTGATGCATTTATAAAAATCATAAAATTTCGTTGTAGGAGGTAGGAGTAGACCTCTTCAGCAAAAGGTACAATAGCTTGCAAAAGTAAACTATATCACACATTTCAAATATAGAATAAGTAAAAATAATTGTTTGATAAAACATAATTGTTTGTAGGTTCCAAGATTCGTAGAAAATGCATCCAACAAGGTTAGCTCTTTTTTAGGCCTTTTTCAAAAAAGAACTCGTCAGGCCGCTATCGAAATTTCGAACGCGTGACGTAGCTTGAAGTCCCGAAACAAATGATATTTTTTTTAACTTGTATTGCAGTTAATTATTAATTTCCCAGTGGAACCTGGACTTCAAGCTACATCACGAATTTTTAGCCAATCACTGCTTTACCCTCTCGATGGGCTAACCCCGTTAAACGCATTTTCTACCAACCTTGGGTAGGTTCCTGTCTACTTAGGGAACGTACCCATACTACGTGACCAACTTTTTGCAATTTTTAACCCCCCCCCCCCCCCCCCCGGTGACCAAAAACCTAAGCAACCCGCCGCTCATTTGTATGGAGCGTGACATTTTGAAGACCCCCCCCCCCCCCCCCCTAAACGTGTCACGTAGTATGGGTACGTTCCCTTACCTACATACTCTCTTCTTTGAATTTAATTTGAAGGTAATTTTCTTTACACATATCCATCGGTTTCAATTTAGAAAAGTGTACGCTTTTACGGACGCACGTACTCGCAAAAGAAATTACATCCTATCAGTATGTAATAATTCATGAAATTTATTATTTTCAGGGCCACCATCGCTCTCAATGGCGGAACTTTCTGGGTTGCAGTTCCCTCCGAGAAGGTGAAGATTCACTAAACTGTAGCAATGTACAAATAAATGGTGACCAGGGCCAAAAAGTGGCTTGACAAAATTTTATAATTAAATAGTCCAAATTTTATTTATGGAAAAACCAAAACATATATTATATCTCTATTCCGAAAATATTTATCCAAAAAGTATTATGGTTAATTTGGTTTTATTTTACTAAAGAAGCCACTCTAATGTTGCCAAAATAAAATAATAGGTATATTTTATCTTAACATTTATTGAATGTAATATTATGTATTTATAATGACGATTTTTCTTCACTGAAAATAATTGTACACAGATAACAGATTATAATAAATTTAATATGTATAGGACAATAAATATTTTCTTTTATTAAATCCTGAAAATCACCCTAATTTGTAGTGAAATATTTTTATATTTCAGTTGTGTATTATATCTGCGATAAAATTTTGGTAAAATGCGAATTAAATTTGGGGCTATCCATAAATTACGTCATACCTTAAGGGGGGGGGGGGGAAGTAGAGAAGTGAGACATTGAGTGACAAAGGGTATGGTGGGGGGGGGGGGATCATCAGCTCTGTGACGTAACATGTAAAAAAATTAACTACTGTTTTGATTAGTTTTAGATGTAAAATTGAAAAATATGTAACGTCACACCAGGGCGTGACGACGTGTGACAGGGAAGGGAGGGACGGGGGGGGGGGGGGGTGAAAAAATCCTGAAATTCGGGTGACGTAATTTATGGATGGCCTCTTGCCCGGTATATAACGTCTTTGCCTTTATCAAAAACATTTAACATTTAATAATCGATTCTCGGCCTATTCAGAGTTTGATCAAATGTCTGCTAAAATTGTTAATATGGAAATTAGTGACAAAAAGGTAGCACGCGACTTTTTGGAAAATATTTGTTTTTGTTTTGTAAAGGTCTTTGGACGTTGCAATATTATAAAAATTTGTTGTTTGCATGCTTCGGGACGAAGTTAGCATTCAATAATATTGGCATTTCATATTGTCACTTTCATGTCATGACAGAATGTTTACCGAAGTGGTTTGCTAAGTTTTGGGAGGCGGGTGTGGATTTCCCGAATATCCAACATCTCTGCCATATGTCACCCCAAGTGGTTCGCTATGTTTGGTGACTTAGCGGGGGTGCCCGGGTTCATGTGGTGAGGTTTGTTTAGGTCTTGGAGGCGGTTACGTCTGCCACTGCGTGCCGGATCGAGAGGCTGGTTGAGATCGAGAGACTAATGACCTTTTCCGGACTCTCTCCTCCAGTATCCCCTAAAATGACAAGAAAATAATTCCCTCAGGGCCTCCTGAGTGAAAGCAATGAATGTAAAAAAAAGAAAGAAATGGTTTTCGGAAAAAAAAACATATTTTTTTATCAACCCTGACAGTTCAATCAACCTTTGGCGAAATAAAGCGCTTAGGGAACGTACCCATACTACGTGACACGTTTAGGGGGGGGGGGGGGGGGTCTTCAAAATGTCACGCTCCATACAAATGAGCGGCGGGTTGCTTAGGTTTTTGGTCACCGGGGGGGGGGGGGGGGGTTAAAAATTACAAAAAGTTGGTCACGTAGTATGGGTACGTTCCCTTACAGCGAAATACGAAATAATTAAATACAGTTATACAGGATGTCCGGGGGCAAAGTGCACAAACTTCAGGAGGCGCTTCTACATGATGGTAGAAGTAAAAAAGATAAATAGCTTTTCGAAATTTCAATGTTTTTTACCCCATACAAAAATATTTATCCAGTAGAATATTATTTTTTCCATCAACTTGTCAAAAGAATTCATATTCATTACTCTTTCATAGATGGCGCGCGTATAACAATTTTTATTTCAGCATAACTAACTTCTTGTAAAAAGCGTTTTTCCGTAAAATCATTATACGCGCGCCACCTATGAAAGAGTAGAATATGAAATTTTGTTTCGAAAAAAATCATTTATCTTCTTTACATGTAGAATCGGCTCCATGACAATTTAGAAACATGTAATTTCAACAACTCTTTGAAAAGTTATTAAAAGTGATGAAAAAAAATATATTAAAAAATAGCCCATAACCTAATCTAACGTAACCTATTTTTTCGCTTCTCTCCCGCAACCAACCGGGGCCGAAGGTAGACCCCAAAATCCCTATCCTTCTTCTATCTACTTAAATACATGAAATATATTTTTAGTATTTTAGGTATTCCTGGGCAAAGGATTAATACATAATGTGCCATTTAAATAAAAAAGTGAAAAAATCATTGATCGCAGGAAAAAATATTTTGTCAAATATAGGTAATATTCCCTGCTCAATAAATGGACCAATAAAAAAAAAGAAAAAGGAATTTTTATGGTTCAAATACAAAAAATATATATTTCACGGGGTCGTCGGATGTCCAACTTGGCTACGAACGTTATGTTTGGCATCTTGGACTGTCGAGAGTTAAAGGAGTTGAAGTTGTTGAGTTGTCTGGTCACCGTAGAATCACCTTCCGTAACTGCTCCTGAGGCGATATACGAAAAGTTATGCGAACCCCTCTCTGCTGTAAACAGGAGAGGGGGTCATTTTAATTACGGAGCTGCCTAAACGGGCGGATGACAGCTGCCAAGTGAACAGATTCAGTACAAAGAAATGGCATTTCTTGGCAGTTCTCTAATTCATCTGATCCCTTCTCCTACCACAGGAAGAAATATATGATAGCGTCGTGCGACGGTATAAAACATAAGCGCTCGTGGTTCAACAGATATCTACTCGCGCTTTTATCTTTGCGTGTGGCACCTATATTACACCACGGTCACCCTGTGTAATAAGAAGTTTTTGGAATTCTTTCGTTAATATCGAAAATTTTATACAACATTGCTGTTTTGAATATAAGATACCTACATACTTAAATATTTATCTTTGAAATGTTTGGTGAATAGACAAGCTTATTCTGCTCATTCAATCAAACTTTTGCTGTCAGTGTTGTCCTGAATATTGTAATTTTTCACAAGAGTACTAAAGTCACGAGGCCAGCGCTGGCTTGGTATTGGCCTCGTATAAACAGTTTTTCAAGCCAAGCCAGCGCTGGCTAAAATAGAGCACGAGTCTATTTTTAAAAACAGTGACCTCCGCCCGCGTGCCCCGCAGCCCCCGTGCCAGCGTTGCACCACGTGTAGACGCATCGCGCCAGTCACTGGCGCATATCCGTGGAGTGTATACACGTTTATTTTTGCTAGTAATGCATCTCCCATCAGAGTGTCTTGACGCTGAATTGAGCCTTCTATAAGTGAAAGTAACTCGTCAAAGTTTTCAGTCGTAACTCGTAAGGCCAACCTGTACTCAGAAGGATCTTCTAATCTTAGTTGCTGTAGCAACAAAGCAGAGGCTCCAGTTTTAGGCTCTATCGGTTATCCATTTTCTTGTCCAAAGTCGTTTTTTCTTTACGATTTCTTCCTCTATTATATTAATTATCTCTTCTAATAATGGTGCAGAGATATTTTTTAACCATTTTTTTTTCAACAGCCGGATTTGTCCCGAATTCATTTTTGTATCGAACGTGTGCTCACCACAAGAAAAATCCAGAAATGACTGGCCTCGTCTTAACAACACGGGCCGGGCCAGCGCTGGCTTGTCTGTACGACTGGCGGCAGAGCACTGGCTTCGTGTAAACTTAGCTAAACTGCTCATTCTCTCGGGTGAATGTTCACTTGAAAAAATGGCTGACCTCTAAACAATATTTATTTATATTAATAATGATTGTTAATATACACAATCAATAAAAAGAAATCTCAGTCTCCCTTCATTTTCCTGCTTGAAAATGAGTTTTTTCACTCTTCTGAAAATTTTACAAAAATTTCACATATGATGTATTTACGTACCCAGTGACGCGAGTGAAAAGCCGAGAAAATAAAAAAACTTTTACCTTTCTTAAAGTTTACTTATTTGGGGCTAATTTTTTGAATTCCGATGTGTCCCAATTAAGCGGAATCGACTTACTGTCCATGAAGAGGTGTTTTTAATATATCAAACATAATTTTCAATATTATATTCGTCTTTCGAGATATTTACTAAATTTTACCCGTCCCCAATAGAGTTATCAATTCTCATGTTTGAATCAGGAAGAACCATCATTATAGTTTTAATAATGTAAATATAAAAATAATATTTGAATATGCAAACAGTGGCGGTCCATCCCTCAGGTCAATTGGTCAAAAACTTCCCAAAATTATAAGATGATAGTAAAACATAATATTATGGAAATCAAAACAACTGGTATTATTCTAATGTTTTTGAAATCCACCGCGAGATAGCAGGCAGCAGCAAACGACATCTAACTTCTTAAATGGAAGCATTCTTTCAGGCACTATGATTGGCTGTCAAATTTATCAAATGTCCCGATATCATGTTTTCTGTCTCTTTACACGCCATACAATAAACGAGATGGCACTATGTCGCATAGTAAAATGGTTTTCGGATTCTGAAGACAGTTTGGGTCATTGCCGTGAGGGAGAGAGAACAATTAATATTAAGCGTCTGAAAGAGATGATTTGATAAACGTAGGTTGATTTTGCATATTGCTTGTCTCATGAAATAATTTACTATATTAAATGCAATTTTTCTCTCAAACTCGTGAGGTACCTATAAATGAATATTATCGTATTTAATTTGATATTGTATCATAATATCAATTTTTTTTTAAATGACCTTCCACTTTTGGACTCCTAGAGCCACCTCTGTATGCAATCATGTTTTAATTAAGGAGTAAGCAGAGGTTAGAGGACCACACATTAAGTTCCATCGAATGACCTTCACACCTCCATCCAAACCTTCGTTACAAAAATTGTCCACGACAGTATTTTGCGTGGCCATCATTAAGGTTAAACGTCACATACGTTATAATCTACGCATTCACAGATGGCGCCAATTAAATTATTTTGGGTTTTTAATACTTTTTGCACGTTTTGCTTTAAAACATTGAGGTGAATTAATTGTTTGCGCTCGTGCATACTTAACCCGGCGATTGCCGCTCGTGCTCCGGTGTGTCATGAGATTTTACACGCGATTTTGACCCTTATGTATAAAGAAAGTGTATGAAGAACACGGTCAGAATCGCTTGCTCTATTATCGCCCTTTACCATAGCGAAACCTGCAATGCAACTAGTCACTCCAAATAATTTATATTTAATTTTAGGCGAGTGCGGGGATGTGCGCAGTTCTTGCGCATGCGCGGGAAAAATTCCTTTATCTACGATTTTGACCCTTCTGTGTACAAAATTTGTAAAGGACAGTGTTAGAATCGCTGGACACGAAATGTCATTTCTGCCGCCGGGTGCCGCGTCATAATTTATGCGTCTTACTCGACTAAAACATCGTAAAACCTATCAATTTACATAATTAACGCAAGTAATGTTGTTTTGGTAGATAGTTTATTGTTCTAGGAACGTGTTCAGTCAATAAAATATACAATAGCTCAAAATTAATCCACAAAACATTCATTTCAAAATTCAAAAGTGGTGCTTTTTGCTGGCCTTCCCTGGCTGCCCAGGGGTTAATATGAATATAAATAAATAGTTTTGTCCATAAACAAACCCAAATATTTCAAGAAAGGCTGAAAAATACAATATTGGATTGAGTCACCGATAAAAAATTAAATTTTTCAGCCTCTCTCGAAAGATTTCGGTTTTGGTTATGGACAAAACTATTTATTTATATTCATATTAAGTATGCACGGGCGCAAACAATTAATTCACCTCAATGTTTTAAGGCAAAACATGCAAAAAGTATTAAAAACCCAAAATAATTTAATTGGCGCCATCTGTGAATGCGTAGATTATAACATACGTGACCAGGGGCGTAGCTACCGCTGTATCAGCCGTATCAATGATACGGGGCCCCCGGGCTACAGAGGACTTTTGTTTCTTTTGTGAGAAATCTTTATCCTTCATTTGGGGCCCCCAACTACTTTTGATACAGGGCCCCTCCAAGGCACGCTACTCCACTGTAGGTGACATTTAACCTTAAATGAGAAAAAAACAGTAATAAACAATGATAAAAATGTATCTTGCTTTATTTTCAATAATAATCCAATATTCTAAACAAAATGTGAAAAACAAAATATAATAAGATACAAAAGATAGAATTTCTTTTACAAAAAATGACAATAAATAGAAATAAATTATTGAGAGTTGCCATGTACTATTAATACCCAACTATGGTATCTAAACTAAACTATTTACAAATGGCATTTAATAATACTGTATTTCCAGTAAAAACTTGTTTTCTACTACATAATAATAATTATGTACCTAATTAATTAAATAAATACCTACTGGGATTGTATATTTACAACAATATTTCAGTATACGTTCAATAAACAATCTACATAAATAATAAATATAAGTGCACATCAATATTATTTGGTAATTTGTTGGAACTTTACTTGTGTACTTTGTACCATGGTTTTTGTCTGAACCGTTTCATCTACAAAGACTAATGTCTGTTATAATAACTAAATTATTATTATTAGTGATGAAAAAAATAAGATGATAAATTGAAATTATAAGGCACAGAATTGATAAAAAGTTAGATATTGTTGTACATAATTTTTATATAATAAATAATATGAAATAAGTTTTTATACGGCTTCAGTCAGTTTTGAAGCAGTTGAACATTGAACCTTTGTCATGCGGCTGTGATAGATCAACAAAATAAAGGATTTTAAATATCATTAAGTCCCACAAAAAAGTGCTGCATGAAACCTACTACTATTTCAGTAAATACTTGAAAACCTCTCAGTTGTTAAAATACTGAGCTCAACATTTTTATACTGACTAACCGTGACCAAACGAAAATGACCCACTTTAAGAGAGATAACGATTGAATACATAATGCAGTTTCAGGTCGTGACTTTATATGTATTTTAAATATTTCCCAGAACAAAAAGTTTGGCATGCATTTTTACACCTGAGATGATTTATTGTTTTACAAACATAAATTTGTATCGAAATTTAAAAACAGTTTGTACCAAATTAACAGTTTTCAGTGTGATTAATTATTGATTATTTCTCTTATTATGTCCTTTCCCATCTTCCCAGTGAATAAACTGTCCGCTGTCGCGCACCCTCCTGTAGAGGGAGATATATTTTCCGGCTGCGGTGGTTCTAGGAACAATGAACTTTTCACAGAAGGTGGTTCTACACGCGGCTGCCTCAGACATCTTGCCGCAGTTCACTTCCCGCAAGAATGCCAACACGAAGGTGTAACAGTTGTATGATTCCTCTTTGTAGTTGTTTGGGGTCCAATATGGCTGCTTGCAAATCTAAAAAAATAAATATATTATTCAATAATACAAAACAAATCATTACTTTAACCTTTACATCGATGACACTTTCAATGCAATTTATTCCATTAAATGGTGCATTTTGGCACAATATATGTGTGTTTTAGTGAAACTTCAAGGTCATATCACATAAGCGACATCCGTGGACAATTTCAGTATATTTCTCATTATTCATTGCGGTGCGGAAAACTCTTCAGAAGTATTTACACATCTAGAACTAAGAAAGAATTTATTTTATCTATAAATTCTTTTTCACCACTGCAAAACAGCAAAAGAACTCTCAGGTGATATTACCCAACATTTAACTTAAAATGTATAATATCAGAGATTATATATGTTTGTTTCAGTACAGTTCAGGTGTGGCTGATAATAATGGCCACTTGGCTTCAGGTAAGGTCTGTAAAACATAAATGTCCTTTATTAAATGACCCTCATTCATTTAACTCTTTTGCTGAATTTAAAGCTTAGTTTCTTGTTACCAAGAGTTTAATTTTCCCCTCGCTTTACATATAATACTTGTGATAATACAAAAAAAATCAGAGTGTGCAATTCACATGCGGTAGAAGTGAAACCTTTAGAAAACTAAAGAAGGCAAGAGTGGGAGGCTACTAAGCACCGCCCAAAGAGAAGACCGATAGGCTACTAAGCACCGCACAAAGAGAAGACCGATAGGCTACTAAGCACCGCACAAAGAGAAGACCGATAGGCTACTAAGCACCGCACAAAGAGAAGACCGATAGGCTACGAAGCACCGCACAAAGAGGAGACTGATAATGCTATCTCATTCTCCTCGCAGGCTTAATCCTATAGATGTACATGTTTGTCTCTTTCTAGTGTCGCTATTTTTCATTTCATTGAGTTGCAAGTTTTCACTTCAAAAACACGCTAGGCCATTTGTAATTAATGGCAAACTGACTGCAACGAGAAAACGTCTACCGAGGAACATCAACGTGGCTTTAGCTAGTAGTGGGGCCTTGTTGGGAGAGCATGATGGTTAGGTTAGAGGGCCCGCTATAGGGAGTGGAGGGCCATTGTAATGTTTGCTGCTAACCGAGCTATCGTTACTTGAGGAAAACAGAACAGTAGTTATAAACGAAGGATAGATGTGTATTTAAATATTTGGCTTACTAACCAGCTCAAGAGTTTCATCCCAGTGGTCTGCCCAAGAGGCGGGAAGCTGTCCGATGAGGAGGCACTGGCCCCAATTCTCCCCTTTCCTCTGGAGTCCTTTTTTATCAAATTCAATAACTTTACATGTTGAAGTCGTCACGCCAATGTGTAGATCCTTAGAGTTGAAGTATTCACTGAAATCATCAAATTAATGTTATTTGTATTTTAATGCTAAATTAATAACTTCAGTTAGGCACTTGCCGAATTATGTCTTCCTTCTCCACACATTTCCTACCAGCATTCTCTAAATGGGGCTGTAATAGTACCAAAGACTTCATTCAAATAAAATTGTTTTTAGTAGTATGTAATGTCAAATAGCAGTTATACCTGCATTATATTAATGTCAGAAAGTCAAATCGCAAGTGCGCCCCACCGTAAATTTGGCAGCCACTTCTGATATGGAGCCCCAAAATACTTGAAAAGGGGAGTTTTTGAAGTCACGTGTGACTATACAGAAACAAGCGCTCTGTCTCTTAACAGACGGATCACTTGGATCACAGGCGTCAGGTGGAAACGCTGCCTTGTTGTACCGGTATTTCAATGGAAAATTTTGTGAGGAATTAGTATAATTGATCCCTTCCGCGCATTTCTCACATGAGAAAGGGGTTATTTCTACGACTCATTCTTGAGTTTAACAGCTTGGCTGAAGAACAACTTGCGTTTGAAGAATTGAGTCTCTTCAAGACCCATGATCACTCCTTTCTCTCCTCAAAAAGATCCTCACCACATCATCCCCAAAGATGATAATATAGACCCCCCGAGAGAAATTATGGTAAATTTTGGATCGAAGTGTCCATGGTTATTACAATTAATTTTTAGAAAATAACTTTAGATTCGCCTTAATCACTATAAAAGGAAACTTTTTGCATCACGGGCGGTGGAAAATAATGCATTTTAAAATAATGATTCGGCAACAATCCGGCGGCCATTGCGTCACTGTTATGTTGGTATCCCTGATAATATTAGCGAAAAGCTAAATACGACTGTAGCCGACTTCGTGGGATACATGAAAAGGCCCGGAATTATGAAAACACAACAGACAATGCATTTAGTCCACCTCACGGATAATACGGAACTTTAGAGGTTAAACTACGAAAGCTGCATGTCATCATAATTTAAAAAAACATCCCAGGTTTTGAAAAGGTTGTTTGGCAAAGCAGGGTTTGTGTAGTGGGCTTGTGTATATTATCTTTATTTTAAAAAACATCCCAGGTTTTGAATGGTTTGTTTGGCAAAGCAAGGTTTGTGTAGCGGGCTTGTGTATATTATCTTTATTTCAAAAACATCCCAGGTTTTGAATGGTTTGTCTGGCAAAGCAGGGTTTGTGTAGCGGGCTTGTGTATATTATTTTTATTTTAAAAAACATCCCAGGATTTGAATGGTTTGTCTCCATTCCAGTGCCTCAGCTAGACTCTGAAGTGATTCTGATTAGAGGTTCGTTTACATTATATTATTAATTCTGTTTTTCATTATTACGCGCCTTATCATGTATCCCATGAAGTCGGCAACAGTCGTATCTAGCTCTTGTTTGTATCAGGGATACCAACATAAAAGTGACGCAATGGCCACCGGATTGTTGCCGTATCGGTTCGCGAAGTGAAATTTTATTTTATGCAATTGAAAATTAAAAACATTATTTTCCGCCGCCCGTGATGCAAAAGTTTCCTTTTACAGTGATTAAGGCAAATCTAAAGTTTTTTTCTAAAAATTACTCATAATAACCATGGACACTTCGATCCAAAAATTACCGAAATTATTTACCTAATAAAGTTGGGTAAATGTATAAATTATTGTTGATGATGATTTCTTTTATTTTTTTACTGCCATAATAATGGTTTTTGTAATAAAAATTAGAAATTGAACCCATGAACCTTGACACCACATACAATTACAACAAGTAAAGATGAAGTCTAAAAAGAACTTTTGCTAACTTACTTTAAAAAATCACCTGTGGTGGGTTTGATTAATACCGCACAAGAATTCTGTGATGCCTTGACAAATGGGAAAGGTACTCTGAAAGAAGAAAAAAAAGTTAAAAAGAGAAGATCTTTTTGAAAACATGCAGATTTTATAAGTTCATCAAAACAGAAAAATTATTTCGACGGTGAAAATGAATATTATTTTTTTTAAATTAGGCAATTTAAAAGGTATGTTTACACTACCTGAAAGGTAAAAGCCCAAAGTTTGCCAAAGATAAATCAGCCTTACAAACAGGACAACTTTCAGGAAGTTCTTTACAAAATACTTTTGGTCCACAGTGCTGGAAGCATATTATTCCGGGCTCCATGATTACTGAAAAGAGAAAAACTGCATAAATCAGGAGATTACCATAAAAACAGCATAAATCTTAATGCACTTTTCATTAACGATGCGTGAGACCGGATGAGCCGCAAAATGTAAAATAGCTGGCATTCATGAAAAAGAAAAAAGTGCATTTTCCCACTCATTCGTGCTGGCGGAACATTCCGAATACAATGGCGACTAGCGACATCTAACCTTTTTCAATACAGCTACGAGCCTCGAATATTATCATTTCATTATTTTTTGACATTCTGACAGGCCCCGGCCCCCGATACATTATAACCTAGATCTTTGCTCTTCTATTGTTCTAAAGTGGAGCAAAACCTCGAATGTGGAACTGTTCTTATCGAATTTCAAATGGAGGTGGTCGATTATCCGAATGATGGTTTCGCCACTTTAAAACAATGCAAAATTTATTCCAATCGGGAGTACGAGACTAAAACCAAAACAAAACGTTATCAACAATAATAACAATACCTAGGTCCACTATAAAATATCAAGTACTTTCCTAAACTTTTTTAAACTTTCGATTATTTCAGTTCACCCTATTATAAAATTAAATTTTAACGTGATAACTACGAAAGTAGAATGAAAGAATATTATATATTTTAAAATTTATATAATGCATAATACGAGTATAATTCGTAACGCCCTAATATTATGAATTATTACCTGGCCTTACAAAAATAAATGGTAAATATCGGTTCGGACTGGCCACGCTTATTACGAATAATTTTTAGAAAAAAACTTTAGATTCGCCTTAATTACTATAAAAGGAAACTTTTTGGCTTTGGGGCGGCGGAAAATAATGCATTTTAATTTTCAATTGCATAAAACCAAAATTCGCTTCGCGACTGACACAGCGAAAATCCGCGGCCGTACATGTCACTGTGATGTTGGTATCCTTGATAAATTGACAAGAGCTAATACGACTGTAGCTGACTTCGTGGGATAAGGCGCGTAATTATGAAATTTGTCTAGCGGCAGGGTTGCCAACCGTACGAGGTTCCTCGTACAAATACGAGATTTGTGGCCTTCCGTACGAGGTACGAGGACACTATCAACCTCGTACAATTATGTACGAGATTTTGATAATAACTACGGCTGTAAGAAACCCGCTAACTGTGGAAACAGTGAACGGCACACTTCTTGCTGCAGAAAGCGCAAAAGGTTAAACTCGTACTGGAAACTGCGTCAATTTTGAACCCACAAAAGAAATGTACAGCCGCATGACAACAGACAAAATATACGGCAGAAAAAACGATGAGAGTGAGGATGTTCCTAACATAATATTTGAAGGAGATGTAAATTATGTTACCATTTACATTTAATTTTTTGTGATCTAGAGTATTAAAAAGGATTTTTTTTAAATAAAACCCAAAGGGATGTTTTATTTAGTAGGAAACATGCAATAGTTTATTCATTGAGTAAAAGGTCCTAAATCCAGTAGTTGTAATAAATGTACGAGGTTTGAAAATCAAAGTACGAGATTTTTAGCGCATCCGTACGAGGGAATTTTTTTTATGCTTGGCAACCCTGTCTAGCGGGCTTGTTTGTGTAACATGGTTTGTGATGCAAAAGAAAGTGCCCCTTTATAACGCCTACTCGCGTCAAGGCAAGAAAAACATCCCAGTTTTCAAGTGGCTTAGCGGCTACGCTAGGTTTGTGTAACATGGTTTGTGATTCGCGGTATTTCATGTAGGTATCCCACGAAGTCAGCTACAGTCCATAACAGTGACAGCAAGTGACAGCTACGGCCGCGGATTTTCGCTGCGTCGGTTCGCGAAGTGAATTTTGGTTTTATGCAATTGAAAATTAAAATGCATTATTTTCCGCCGCCCCAAAGCCAAAAAGTTTCCTTTTATAGTAATTAAGGCGAATCTAAAGTTTTTTTCTAAAAATTGTTCGTAATAAGCGTGGCCAGTCCGAACCGATAATTACCAAATAAATAATCCCCTCCTATTTGTCCAACATTTTTACTTGTTTTTCATAACAAAAAAACTTTTGACAATAGCGCGAATAAAAACAAACTTGTAAGAATCAAATTACCTGTCAATATCATCGACAAAACACTTGAATTATGTACAAAGTTGTATCGTTTGGCATTTTAATTACTATAGAAGTAATTATATAAGTTTTTCTTGCACTTATCACATAATTTAAAAAGTTTTCACGGCTTCATTTCAAAATGCTTCGAATTCTTTTGTTTTGACAAGATTTGATGACGCATGCGCAGACGACAGACACCCGTGCGCAGGTGCGGCCGATGTTCGTTCGACGAACTGTTCGAAAAGAAACAAGAAACCGCCCGGTGCCAGCCGCTGCCAGCCAGGTAAAGGTAAATACCGCCGCAAACAGCCTAAACTTTTCACCGTTTGATTGCATTCCAATCTTGCGCTGATAAATCTCAACTTCTGCTATTCAACAGGGAAACAGGATACATTCGTTCAGCACACAGATCAAATAAAACACATCCACATATTTTTTTAATGAAATACCTATAATTATTAATATTATATAAAAACATGCATCACCTTTATTATTAAGTCATCGTCATCAGATTCATACGTAAGTAGGTAGGTACCCATATTGCTGATGTAAGGCCTTAGCAGTAGTTGACGAATACATATATGAAAAAAGTGTGTTTCCTTTTGTTTTTGTAACCTACCAGCAAGCAGATCCAGGCAAATTATTTTAAAGAGCCACGTTTGAATGTATTAGTGCACACCGATAGTGGTTCATACATTATAATGTAGTTTGGAACAATTCAATTCAATTTCAAGAAAACAGATTTAAGAATTATCTCTAATCGACTGAACCCCGATGGAAACACTAAATTGCAATGAGTCTCTTCAACTTCTTTATATCGCTAATATCATCTGGCTAATTATATAGAAATACACACCTAAAAAATGAACCAAAAAAAACTCCTATCTGGTAGGTATTCCAGCGTTTTTATTCGTCAAATGAAAGAAAATGATAACTCAGAAAAAAAATTGGAATCTCAAGAGACCATGATAGTTTATTTCCTATAAACAAGGGTCAAAATTGAAATACCTACATAAATGCTTCAAATCTTATATTACTTAGTTCTATCGAAGACCCCCCAACTCCCAACGCCATAGAACAAAATCACTATGGACTTAGGCAAAATCAAACAGGATGACTAAATCAATTCCTAAAATAATGCACCTAAATGAAACTGTAGAAAACAGAGGTTAAGAAATTATTGAACTTTTCTCAAATTACTTCTGCTCTGTTCGAAATACAAACGATATGTCAAATCAATATGATTGTAAATAGTGATCTCATGCAACCAATTATTCGCTCAGTCATGTTTAAATGTCAAGAGACGAAATATTCAACACTATGAAATCACTAAATTCAAACATAGGTCCAGGCCCAGATGTCATACCACCAAGGCTGTAGCTGCAGCCTGCAAATGGGGGGAGAGGGGGACTTGGAAAATTAATAAAAATGTTTCTTGGGACTTCTACTCACCACATCTTACGAGTATTATTTACATAACATTGATAAAAGAGGTGGTGCAAATTATATTGTTGTGTATCCACGAATGTAATCAACGAGTAGGTACATACCATTATCTTTTTTTCCTACGCAATACAGAGGCCGATGGGGGAGCGGGTTTCAACCCCACATGTATACGCCCTTGCATACCACCGTTATTTATATCCAACTGTGCTAAATCTCTTATTTATCCATTTATATAAAATTTTGCAAATCCCTCAAAGGTTTTCCGGATCTTTGGAAAATAGCACGTAGGTATCACTCCAATCTTTAAATCTGGGAATAAAAGCAATATTCCTAATTATCGCCCAATTAGAATAGGTATGTACTTGAATTTGGGAGGCGGGTAATCATTTATCGGATAACCAACACCCCTGCCATAGGGAACCCCAAGTGGTTCGAGACGTTAGGTGACTTAGCAGGGGTGCCCGTGTTCATGGGGTGAGGTTTGTCCAGGTCTTGGCAGCGAATGAGTTTGCCCGCCTTCTGCGTGGTGGGCCGGATCGGGAGACTAGTTAAGCGAAACCTAACATAGACCTCTCGTTCTAGACCTCTCGACCCATCCGCCTTGCGCTGCAGTGGGAGAGATCGTCATACGTCCGTCACTCCTAGACACATTGACCCCCAGATACCCACCCCTAATACCTTTTTCCTTCCCAGAACTTACTCTCCTTCCTTTTACTAAAAAAGACCCTCCACACAGCATACCCAAAGATGACATAGGCCCTAAGGGAATCTTTTTCCTCCGGGCCTCCTGTGCGGAGCTAATGTAAAAAAAACTCTTATGTTTTGAGAAAATTCTTGAATACCCAATCTGTAAAAGCATTTTCACACATTTTTAACACTTTTTGTGCTCTCTTCAGCTTGTACCCATTTGTTTGTAAAATATCAATATCACAAATTTAATCGGATATTTAGATTTTTTAAGTAATTTTTTTGACAAAAAAATATAAATATTCCTTCTTGGAATATTTGTATTTTGGCTTCCACTTGGTGACCGATTCCAGGCGGTTCAAGATGGTCAGCAGGAGGCCGAGGCGCTCGACTGCTGGCTTGTGATGGAAATTACATTGCGAGCTGAAAAGAGTGGCATCGATGGACCTAGAAATTCCAAACGGAAAAGATACTACATAAGCACACAAGGGCGGATTTATGTGTACTGTGGAGATTCCATCATAGTACATACTTATAAGCTAAAACTGTCTTTATTAAACATTTAATTTTTCTATTGTTTTGACACTTTCATAAACATTCCTATACATACTTGAATTTGAACACCTAACAATTGTTGATTTTTTTGCCCGTCCGCCCTTTGTGCCCGCCCAGAAAAAAATCCTAACAGTAATTGTTGATTTTTTTGCCTGTCCGCCCCTTGTGCCCCCACAGAAAAAATCCTACAGTAATAATTGTTGAGTTTTTTGGCGGCCGCCCCTTGTGCCCCCCCCCCCCAGAAAAAAATCTTGGATCCGCCCTTCTAAGTACGTAGTTTCATGATGTCAGAACTCACCGTTGGAAAGTTTTTGCTGCTTCAGTACATTTGATTCACTGAGGAAATAACAATATTTCCGTTACATAATTTCTGACTACGGTCACGAATATGCTTATATAATATACCCGGAAAATATTTAAAAAAATAACAAAGTTGAACCTTTCGATCGGAATGACTTATAACACTATAACAATATTTGATGCTGTTTCGACTTTCAACCTTTCTCAAAGCAACAAACCAATTAGCGATGACCCACTGCCATATTCAACTTGTACACCTACACTAAAGGATTGAAAATTTAATATAAACAATAAAAAATCCTTTTGCACACCTACGAACGTACGTTATAGTTTTAGAAACGGAACTGATGTACCTAATATAAAATAAACGTGTTGTGAAAATTATCAAAGTAAGTAATTACAAAATTAATCTTTTCAAACGATAAAGATACATCAAACTTATTCACAAAACCTCCATTGGGAATACAACGAACACCTCTAACCTAGTAACCTAGGTTTCCGAGGGAGGTGCCAAAATAAAATCCAGCCAAAATAAAATTGAGCGATTACTTCAAAACACCATAATAATATTACCTTACTAATATTATTACGGCGAAAGACCGACAAAAAACTATTGGCTGTCATAAAATGTTAGGTGGGTGAATAAAAAGATCGATGATGTGAAGAATGGTAAGGCAATCGTTATTTATTTTTAAGGTTTTACGCCCTGTTGCGCCACCTCCGGTTGCGTTTCGGACAGCGTTACAGTGTCTATCATCGGGGCAGATGTGTTCTGCCATAATGATGGACACTGTAATGCCGTCCGAAACGTTGACTAAAGAAGGAGGTAGCGCAATATGGCATAACACCCCAAAAATAAATAACGATAATATTTTTGGCCGTGAAAATCTAAAACCACGGGCAGTTAGTTTCGACAATCTTGCTACCGAACACTCTAAAGGAGATAGTCGTGTAATTCTCACATGGTTGTACAAATTTTTTAACCAGTGTTTAGAGGAGGGTTACACTTCGTTAGATTGGAGAAGGGCTGTGATCATTCCGTTATTCAAAGGTAAAGGGCCACATATGGGAATTATAGGTCTAGCCTGCTAAGTTCAGTTCTATTAAGTAAGTATGGTAGAATATTGATTGGAAGGGCAAGAATATGGAAACAAAGAATAAACTATGGGACGTGCAAGGCGTTTTTGTAAGTGGAAGGTGGAAGGGATTTTCTCATTGCGTAAAAAACAGAAACTTTTCTGTGCCTTTGTAGACCGAGTTGACAGCTAAATCTATGGAGTGAGTACAAATTCCATACAGGCAATTGGGTCTCTGAATGAGGGAAGCGTTGCCTGTATTAGGAACGGTGCAGAAATTAGAGAACGGTGGTTTTACGGGGTGGTGTGACATCACATAAGTCGTTAAGCAAGGCTGCTTAATGTCACCGTTCACCGTTGGCATTCAATCTGTACATGGATAATTGTATCATTGTATGCAAGATAGAGGTGGGATTGGGCACGAAATTGAGTAATCTAAAGTATGTTGCCCGTTGTATGCACATGATGCAGTACTGATTTCTAACGGGATGGAAGATCTACAGTCTCTCGTATCTAGGATGAACGAAGTATGTACTTATGAAGAATGAGTTTATGATTAATGAAAGAAAGTCTAAAGTAATTCTGTTTGAAAGAAAGATAATACGCAAACAGTGTGTAATATACATATGAATGATGAATACTTGGAGCAGATAGTTGAGTTTTTTGTACATGAGAAGTATGTTTACGGGAGTTGGGAAGGCTGATAGAGATATTGAAAGAAGAAAGAAGGTACGAGTATACGAGTAGTGAGCGTGTTTGGCGCTAATAAAAAACTGTCCGAAGAAGCTAAGCTAGCAGCCCACAATAAAGTGCTGGTACCCAGTGGCGTAGCTAGGGGGGGGGAGGGTGGCGGGGGGGAGGCAACCGATGGGGGGGTGACACCCGACCGTGGAGTTTTCAGTGTTGTTGTAGCTGAGAATGATTTTTTTTTCCAAAATTTCAACTTTTTGTATGAAGATCTTTCAGTACCTATGTGGATGCGGCGCATCCCTTGACTGAAAGAATCCTGAAAATCTTGTTTGCTAAAAGTTCAAATTAAAAAAAAAAATTTTTTTTTCAGCTACAACAATGTCAATAACGTCATATTCTTCAATCTTATCGCTCTAGCTCGCTGAAAACTCACGGACCGCCGCTGTTAGCCATCCAGGACGGACCAATTTTCTACACATTTGACTAGGTAGTAATGTTTTTATTTTTTATTAAGTCGAAATTCGGGGTGGGGGGGGGGGGGGGGGGGGTGACACCACGTTATCCACCCCGGGTGCCACCCATGCTAGCTACGCCAATGCTGATACCTACTTACCCTGATGTACGGAAGTGAGGCACGAAACCGGCAGAGGAAGGATGAAAGTAGATTGAATGCGTAGAAATGAGATCCCTGAGGCGTATGTGTAGTAAAACTATGTTTCATCTTGTGAGAAATGTGGACATCCGCAAATAATGCAAGGCTGATGTACATAATGAGTAAGATTAAGAAATGTGTGACGCAAATGTAAATGATAGAAGAAGTCGGGGACGCCTGAGGAAAACAAGGCACGATCAAGTGAATCAGATACTTGAGTCGGGCCATGTCAAGGGTCAGAATAATATAAAAGTATATATATATGATTTAAGACCGAATTGTTTGGCGGTCCGTAGTTAGAAAGTTAAGTAGGTACTAGCGTAGGTAACCCAGATTGCTCTAAACTCTACAAATACATATAGAAAATAAATAAATCCAGTATGTACCTAGCCTATTGATCAAAAAAATATTGATATTTAATGTTGCCAGTAGGTATTGTGTTAATATTGTCTCTGTGTGGTAAGTGGTAACATCAAAGCCCTTTGAACTTGTACGCATACAGTTTTGTTTCGTGTATAAGTACCGTTACAAAGTTTATAATTCCTAATCTGGGGTGTTATTCATTCCGTGAACTTTTCCCGAACTAAGCGCGGGAACGAACAAGCAGTCATTTGTGTTGTTTTAAAACACCATTTCGATAGGAACCGTAGAAAGGGGAAACGATTATTTTAAGGAGGATTAATGTTCCCACTTCGGAATTCTCGTGACCCCGGAAAACACGTACATAATTCAATAAATACTATTATCTGGTCCAATGAGGGATGATTCGGGCATTATCATTTGACATATTTATTCACGAGTTGTGAATCACAACCCATTAGGCCGGATCTACGCTGAAAGGAAAATTTTGTAGGCAGAATTTAAATTATTTTGTAGTGTATTATTTATTTACTTGGTACAATAATTTACATTTTAGAACATAATTTGCTAATGTGGGCCTCACTGAGTAGCTCCCATTTTATAATAAAATATTCAATAAGATGAAGTAATAAATTTGATAAAATATATAAACTCAGTAAAGAAAAAAAAATCAGCATGTGTTGTGAGTTACGATTTAGTAAAATGATGTGTGTTTTATAATGGTATTATGTATTACGGGTTAATAATTACTGGTTGTAATTATTACTGGCAATTGTTAGATATTCAAGAATATCTCCTTAAAGGGACTAACTAACTAACTAACCATCACACCGTTTCTCTGCAGGGGTAGGCAGAGAGGACGGACCGCCAAACAACTCGGTTTTGGCACACACTCTTTGCCTCACTCACATTCATACATCGTCTCATACATTCTCTTCTAGTATTCTGACTTTTAACATGGCCCGACTCAAGTATCTGATTCACTTGATCGTGCCATGTCTTCCTCGAGCGTCCCCGACTTTTTCTACCATTCACATTCGCGTCGTATATTCTTTGTCTCCTTAAAGAGATTTTTCGAAATTCGAATTAGTTTAAAAGTTATAGCCATTTTAGTGTCGTGGCAATTCGACCGGTTTATATGGAATCCAACTAGAATCTAAAAAAAATTAAACCCGTTTTTCTCGAAACTACTTTTTTCGAAACGTTCGTCATAAAATCTCAAGTTCTAATTAACCGATTTTCTTGAAGTTGGCATGAATTTTCTTTATATATCCCTCGGTGGTAGGAACCAACAAAAAATCAAAATTTTTAATGTACGACTTATGTATTTTTTAAAATTCTGAGACGTCAAAAAATAACTGAAAACATAATTTTTTTGAGTAACCGCCATTTTGTGATAAAAATGTTTTCTTTTTATTCCTACCATAATTACATTTGGACTGATAAAAAGATTCTACCTTTTTTATTTTTCAGAAGATGACTAGAAGGGTGGAAATCATGACAAGTGGGACACCTTTTTTTCCCTTCTACTTTAACAGCGTATAACTTCGTGAAATAAATACCTATATTTTTTTGGATTTATTTGTGAATTCTTAAAATACAAATAAATAAATTATAAAGAATGTTTAGTTAAAATATTGATGGTTTTTTTTATCGACCGTCAAAAAACGCCCGAAATTCGGGCTTCTAAACTAGAATACCGCCTACTCGTAAAGAGCAATGAAGGTCTCACTAGCGAAAGCCCAACACGCTAGGGAATTACTTAACCAGGAAAAAAGACACACTGATAATATTCTAAAGATTATTACTGGCAAGGGGGACAAAACTTCCTCTCCAAATAACGATAAGCCCACGACAAGTCCGGTCTTGTCAGTGGATGAAATTAAAGAACCCGTGAGTTACTCGTGGGAAACCGGACCATCTCAGTCCACCACAGCTCCGGTCACCGAGAAGAATTTCTCATTCATTGTCTCTGGGAAATCACCTATTGCTAGTGAAATGGAGTAAAATGGAGAGGCATGTTGACTCCAGGACTTAATGGGACTCCAGTACTTCGTGGGACTCCAGGACTTCGTGATTATTATCGGTCGGCGACTTTGCCTACATATGATCCGACTTGCAGAAACCCGACATATTGGGTTCTGCAAATCGGATCAGATAGAGGGTCTCCGAGTGCCTGGTAGGAGACAAATTATATTTGGGAGTAAAATGGAGAGGCATGTGCGTATCAATAAAATACAATATTTGGTTAATATTTACATGAAATGTATAGAAAGAAGCCACCAGTGTTGTAATTTATATAAAAGTATTCTCCTTTTTATTAAATTTCTAAGATTTGTTTTATTTGTAAGATCATTTTATGTGCGTTTGTTTGGTTGGAAAGGGCGATAAGGACCCCCTGAGCTACCTCCAGTTAGTAGCCCTAGGGCTGAGCCGAGCCGCCTAATGGTTAATGGTTAATTTATTTTATTTTGATACAGTAAGACTAAATACATAAGAGTGCAATGCTAAACCTCTAGTAAGGCTGCAATACGATTGTGTCTGCAGCAGACATTATTATTTGTTTACTGAACAAGATCAGTCGGTAGCTAATTCTTATTTCTAGGATCAAATGTTGAAGCGAGGGAGTAATTATATATATATTCCGATAATCTAAAAAGATATTTAATTTAATTTATTGAGGGACTAGAATTCCAATAATCCATGCGCTTGATAGCTGCAAGACGAGTTGTTATCTAGCCTCCTACATAGTTTTAAGCAAATTCTAAAGTAAAATCCATGCTAATTTGTACATCGCTCTTGAGGCGATTTTTCGCAAAAACAGCGCTATATAAGTTGTCCAAATGTATTATTATTATTATTAATCTTTTCTGTTATAAATTTTTTGTAATATTGCTGTTTTGTTCTTTAATCCATCTTTTAATTTTGAATCTGAATTTAGTTTTCTTTTCCTCATTTTTTTACATAAAGTGAAAGATTGTTGAACGCTTTCATTGCCTGGTATTTATGGCGTCTTTGTCCAAAGCTTGTGTTTACCATCAGAGTTTTTATGTTTTCTTTGTACTCTTGTCTAACTGGTCTGTTAGTGATTGTTTGCGTTTGTTGAAATTTGTTTTTTTGTTCAAAAATTTAGTTTAGTAGTGTTTTAACGTATCATTGGCGTACACATCTAGTATGTCAAATATGTTCAATGTTTGGTCAGTACCAGTTTATTGCTCCTCCCCAAACAATGATTCCATATTCTATTACGGATTGACAAAGTACAAAATACTATTTAATTTGTTTTAGTTTATATTTGTTTACATATGTTTCTTATGTTTGTGAAAATGTGTGTTGTTTTAAGGAGTTTATTTGTGATGTGTTTGATATGATGTGTCCATCTGAGGTTATGGTCAATTATGATTCCTAGATATTTTATTTGGTCTCTTTTTTATATATAATGGTAGCAAATATTACTAAATTACTTTCTTGTCTAAGTTAACCATTTTGATTTTATATTGTCAGAGGTGCAGATCGATTGATGTTGTATTACATGATTTTTCAAAAACATGAAAACATGTAAAAATGTAAGATATCTACAAATGATATCATACTAATCGGACTAAAAGGGCAATTATTCTAAAATCATTATTTCATCATTACTTTACTTTACATTTAATACTTTATGATATTGGGCTAGTTAATGAGGTTACACCTTTAATTTACTTCTAAGTACGGAATGATGTTTACAACAAATGAGTAAATTAAACAGATTATTATAATGCATGTTAATTTCACCACCTTCATTTTTGTACTTCTACTCTTCATTTTATCAATGTCGCTAGTGGATTTATATACATTTATATAGCTACTGATGATCTGTGCTATTAAGAAAACGGTCATCAAAAATTAACCAAACTCTGATGACCGGGGACCTTTAAAAAGTCAAAATAGCGCTGATCGTCGATTTGTGATGATTTCAAGTAATGTGACGGCCGGCCATTAAGGTGAATCAAAATTTCCTGTGAAATCATCGGATTAAAAAAAAATTACTTAAACCGGTTATTTTATCCAACATTTTTTTAAATTTCAAATAAGGAATTATGCAATTTGTCCAAAGGATCGTGATTGCAAATGCGAACAAAAGAGATCAAATATACATTGAAAAAAAAAGAATCTCTACAGAATTATTAAAACGGCCACCATTTTGAAACAAAAACGTAACGTGCAAACGTTACAGACAAAAGCAATGAAAAACTTTATAGACAGAAGCAAAGGACTTTGCTCCGCGTTGATAATTTTATTATTATTGTTGAGGCAACATAATCCCCTTACTATTTATTAAACATGGTTCGGAATAGTGAAAAACTTGACTTATTACCATAGCTTTAAACATGGCCTTAAACAGGGATTAAGGCCGACTTTTAACTACATAAACCGGCACGTACAAGAATGTAATAGTTAAGACGGATTCAGTTTAATGAAGGCAAACAATTTTAAACAGCCCTTGAGCAAAAGCCAGAAAATTTGCAAGTTTCAACTCGGATTTTGCAGATTACACGTGTCGGTATGATAGAGGTAATTAATCTCGTATTCTGACGGCTCGGTTGGTCGGTTGGCGGGAGTCACGTGAACCGTGACCCCGGTGTCGGAGCCTCTGCCATGGTGGGATCACAAACGCATTTAGCATACATACTTACTATGAACTACTTTGTTGAATTTGGTAGTTACGACGATTTGGAAAAGTCTGCCGTGCCATTACGTCATGTCCCGTGCTGTCGGCTACCGTACCTACATTCTACTAATACACTTCCGTAGATGATCGAAATGCAGAAGAAGCAGCAGAAAGTAAAAAAAAAACATATCTATTTAATTTTATTTTATACTCGTATATTCTAGTTAGTGTAATTTCGGTTCTTTCAATAAATTATGGGATCATTAAAGGTCGTGATGTAATAATAATGTCAGTAGGTATTAAGGTCTCTGCCCACTACACCGTTCCATACCATGACCGTATTATGAACGTATCAGCCACGAAATAAACACGCTACGCCCTACTATGCCCACTAGAACGTGCTAACACCGTATTATACCCGTACGTAACGGGTATAGTGACCGTATGATACCCGTATACACGGCGGTTAGTGTCCGTACCATCCCCGTTCAATAGGTACCCGTGTACGGTGCCTGTTCTATCGGTGCCCGTTATATCATTTCGCCTGTGTTTTCGTGTCGGACTGACGCGTCAGGAGAAGCATAGTGTCATATCATTAAAATACCTGGATATAAACACGAAAAATGAACACAAATCATGAACTGACGGAGTGGCAACGCCATTCATAGAGCGGACCTGCACCTGCAAAATATTGTCATCGAGAATTCGCCGTCAGTCCGGTCATGGAACGCGACGGTGTTGGTCGGTGACGGAACGGGCTAGTGGGCAGCGTTTCATACTGATCGATACAAAGAATATTTTTTTGCATGCGCCGCTACGGTTACGGTCATGGTATGGAACGGTGTAGTGGGCAGAGACCTTTAGGAATCCTCGCAGTGAAAAAGAGATAGGTTTAAGTAGGTAATGGGAATCTTAGCAGTGAAAAAGAGCTAAGTTTAAGTAGGTAATGGATATCTTCGCATTGTAAAAAAGCTAAGTTTAAGTAGGTAATGGGAATCTTCGCAGTGAAAAAAAGCTAAGTTTAAGTAGGTAATGGGAATCTTCGCAGTGACAAAGAGATAGGTTTAAGTAGGTAATGCGAATCTTCGCGGTGAAAAAGAGCTAAGTTTAAGTAGGTAATGAGAATCTTCGCAGTGAAAAGGAGCCAAGTTTAAGTAGGTAATGGGAATCTTTGCAGTGAAAAAGTCCTAAGTTTAAATAGGTAATGAAAAAGAGCTAAGCGAACTGAAACTTGAATATTGAGCCTTGAACTTTGAACTGTGATCTTGATCCTAACAATATTGTCCATACAATCTAAATATGCGTTTATATCAAGCGTACATGCCAATCTGCTGCAGTTTATGAGTGTATTGTGGTGAACTTTGTAAATGTAAAAGCCTTTAAATTTAAACGGACGAAAATGAATAATTTTTAGGAATGCCGACAAATCAAAGTGACCTCGTAGCCATCTTCGACATTCAAAAATTCAAAAATTAAAGCAATACAAAGGTATTTTTAACAGTAGGTACTACCTACGGGAAAATCATTTTAAATAGAACACGTTTGAATTTTGATGAATTTTGAATGCATTTGTGCATACAATCAAAATATTCAAAAAAGTTTTTCGAACTTGTTTGAATCACCCGCTCGAAGTCCCCTCTTACCCCGCAAATGACTCATCACTTCCGTTTGAATTTAGGCTCGCGATTCAATTCGACGTTGTTCTTGATTTTTTGTTTCATTCTTCAGCTTCTAACAAAAACTTTAGTAGGTACATACCTACTTCTTTGATATTTAAAAATAAGAGTATACCACTGATATTTCTTCTGTGGGAGCTCTCAGCGGCAGGACTACGCTGATTTTTTCATCACTGACTTCCTAGTAGCAAATAATTCGAGCCTCACGGAAAATAAACACGGGAGTATCTATGAAGGAAGGTAGGTGGCACTACGTGGTCGGAAAATATATACCGTTATGGGTAAAATGGCGATTTCGTGGCCCAACAGTCGGCAGGCACGCATCACGTGAACCAGGTCACGACTCCATGACTTCTGACTGACTGTGCCTGGGTCTGGGTCTGTGATTGTGTCTGTGCTGTGTCTGTGCTGTGTCGGTGTGAGTCTGTTTGTGTTTGTGTGACTGTGTGTGTACCATCCGCATTCTGTCCCTGCATGTAGTATGCAGTTAAGATGTCGCTTCGGTGACTTTTAGCGTGTTAATTGATGTAAAACAGAGGACAGTTCGAACAATGGTACTAATTGCTTGTAGAATAAGGAAATAGGATAGCGGTATATATTATCATTTTTCGGGAAAGTGTTTTATCATCTGGATTTTCTATTTTCAATATAATATTTTACTGAAAAAGCGAATTGTTGTTTGTAAGAAAGAAAAAAAGCCGGTAGAAATCAAGTTCGATGATGAGGTCCATATATTTTTTTTCAAAAACGTAACTGTAAGTGGCGTTACAGTCACGTAAACGTGCAAATGGGTAGAGCTCATCATCGGACAAACGGGTAAAGCTAAACTAGATTCAAAGCACATATATGTAGGTACGATGTTATGATTATAATAATAATAACACTTCTTCAAAATTGGCATAACATCTCTTAGTGAATAATCACGTTCCACTTAAAAACAAGCCTAAACCATTACATCATATCGTACTAATATTATAAAGGCGAAAGTTTGTATGGATGTATGTATGTTTGTTACTCTTTCACGCAAAACTACTGAATGGATTTTAAAAATTCTTTCACCAATAGAAAGCTACATTATTTGCGAGTACCTACTATTGGCTATATATACATATTGTTAAGCTCTGGCGTTATGAAATTATTTATTGAATGAAATAAAAGAATAACTTTGTTTTTTAACCGCGATTTATTTAATTTTTATAATACCGACCGGTTTCGCTTTAGTCAAGCATCTTCAGGGTATAAAACTAAACTGATGGGTATAAAATTAAACTGTCAATCAGTTTAATTTTATACCCTGAATATGCTTGACTAAAGCGAAACCGGTCGGTATTATATAAATTAAATAAATCGTGGTTAAAAAACAAAGTTATTGTTTTATTTCATTCAATATGTCAAACCACAAAGTGACTGCTTTCTATCAAAACAAAAATTATTTATTATACGTTTATTGTCCAGACGAAAAGCAAAGCGTTGCTAAGTAATTTTTTGACGTGCGCTCTCATTTTGTCATTTTGTTGTTTGGTTACTACGGAGATCCCTTTTGTTACGTTTTAATAAGTGGCACGCGAGCTGTTTGAAAAATGAATGTAACGCTAGTATATTAAAATAAACTCTAGTACGGCAAAAGCTAGTATATTAATGTAATCCATTCAGTGATATGTAATAATGTAATCCTGAATATAACATGATGCCATCTACATACTTCCAGTGGAAACTGGTTGTTTGGAAAACGTATTAATAATAACACCCATAATAATTCTACTGAATTTACTGCGTTATTAGATTGGATCATTATTAATGCATCCATATTGCGCAGTGGCGTGCGGCCACTGTAGATACGCCTTCCATGTAGATTTGAATGGAAACCAATGCCATCACCGACTTACCAACTTACCTTTAGATCTAGCCCATTTAGCACTTACTCTTTCTCTCTTACCTACCTTTTTTGATCGAAATGAAAATTTCATAATGATGGTGGTTAAGTATGCTCATCCAATATCCACAAATTAAAAACACTAAAGTGGGTTCCTAGGCTAGTTTTTTTCCTCTATTTTAATTAAACCCACACCAAGAACCTACTTTACAAAAAAAAAAAATATATATATGTATATATTTTATTTATTAGTTTTTATATACATATACATGTAATATAATCATGAGTAATTACATTTTCAGGTTACAATCGGATTAAACTCATATCATTAAATACTAACATGCAACAATGATTAGAAACAGTATAAACATATATATGTATATAATATATAACCTTTACGAGAGTGTAACTACTCGTGTGTAAAGGGAAGAGAAAAAAAATATTTTTTTTAAATTAAAAAAATTTAAATAAAAAATTATAACACATACATTATATGTACGTACTTACATAAATCAAATGTAATAAAAAAATAAAATAATATAAAATATATATTGTTAGTTAAAGGTTAATGCGGTTCTAAGTGGCTAAATTACTTAAGATTTTATTGTTTAATTTATTTTTGAATTTATTGTAGTCAGATTCTAATCTCAGCTCTATTGCTAGTTGATTAAACCACACCACTCCATTGTACGTGTAGTAGTGTTATGCAAAACTGGTATGCATTAATGGCGTACATAAGCGACCCACTGTGTTTTGCCTATTGCTCTCAACGCGTACCATGGCGTGGTGCGACTTCGTATTTGTATATTACTCCGTCGTGCTCGAAAAATCGCGCGTGTTTTAAAGACCTGTTTATCCACTTATATTTTAATGTACTATTATGATGATGCACTTCTAAGTAAAGAAAAATTGTATACTTTGGTTTAAAAATTAGATCGCTTAGAAATATTTTAGGTGCTTGAATTTATTGTGAGTAGAACACATTATTTGCCTTTGAATAATCGTTTTTTTTTATTAGTCTTTTGTACTTTAAAGTTCAAAATCTTCTACTTACAAACGCCATTTCGTTTGCACTTTTATTATATAAAGTGGAAAATTAAATTCTTCAGCAAATGATCGTTGAACATTTAAATATTTGTGCCTGAACTTCTCAAAATAAAATAAAACATCCCTTTTGGCTGTGTTTTTGTCTTGAATAAATCAAAACGGGCGGCTTGTGTTAAATGGGAATTAAAACCGTATCGTTATGTACATAACCACTGGAGCGATAGCGCAATTTAAAACTTTTTTCACCGTTTGCTCGAGATGTTTTGGTAATCATTTTGAAAATATCATACCTCCGAATTTTAATACGGAGACATACAAACTGATTACAGTTCTATATAGTCAATGAATTCACCTATCTTTTGTCGATTATCACACTTTAGTAAGATTTATAAAAAAAATATTATAAAATCGTAAACTTGTACTTAATTACTCACAAATAAGGGAAAATTTGTCAAAATTGGCAGCAAAGCAATCCGAAGTATTTTAAATAGTGCCATTTTGTGGCAAAAAGCACTCCAGTGGGAGTGTTATTGTTAGCGGCCTAATCCCGAATATTACACGACGTGGTGATAGTGCTGTACTGTATTTGTAGAAGTAGAAGGGACGTCGGAGATTTTTACAAACTATTTCGAACCAATTTGAACCACTATCAGTGTGCACAAATACATTTAAAGGTGCGCTCTTCATAAATGATTTTTCTGTTCTTACACCAACCTAACATAATAAGTGCATGTCGGTAAAGTTTTCCAGTAACAACTTTATATAATGTGAGTTTTTTCAAAGTTTAAAAAATAATGATTTATTTATGTACGTTAGTCCCTGCGTCATATCTACGTGAAAGTAGGTAGGTACTGGTACGTTACTTTACTTTACAGCTTGGCAGTTGGCACACCTGCTCACAGAAGATAATAAATATAATAAACACACTTTGCCCGTAAAATAAAATCTGATTCACGTATTCGGCCATAAAAGGTTATTTTAAATGGTTTGTACGGTAAACAAATATTTTTATTTTAATTTATGTTTTTAATCCCAGCAATATTTACGTAAACTCTCAGGTCGGTCGTACTCTCCGTTGAAATACGAAAGATATATTTTTAATTTTATAATAATTAAAACATGTATATAATTTAAAATATCTAACGGATTGGAAATATGTTCCATTGATTCTTTCTTCCCGGGAACCATTTATTGGATTACCAACACATCTGCACTAAATGGTTCGCTACGTTTGGTGACTTATTAGGGTCGCCTGGGTTCATGGAGTGAGGTTTGTCCGGACCTTGGCGGCGAGTGCGGCGAGCCAAGTACGTGCCAGGACAGGTTGGGAGACATTGGTTGAGGGAGACCTTTTGACCTCTCCACCAGGACTCTTTCGGAACATCGCCTTGCCCCGCATTGGGACGGATGATTCATACGTCCGTGACTCCTGGACACAATGATCCGACAAAAATCTTACCCACCCCTCATGTTTTTCTTTCCCATAACTCCTCTCCTTTCTATCATAAAAAGATATTCTACACACCTTCCCAAAAGATGACATAGACCCTGATGGGAATTCTGTATGGAGCTAATGTAAAAAAAATTATAGTTAGATGTACAACAAGTCGATTCTAAATACGTATTTAAAGCTAAAAATAAATCAAAACGCTCCTGACAACATTCGTCCCCAATTCCAGTATTGTGGAGAGATTCACGACTAGTGAGATTGTGAGATATCATCTGGATAAAAATCATGTACAGATCTTTACACTTCAAATCGAACCTGTTGTCACGAGGCAAAAAAAAACAAAATTTCAAACATATTACCACGAACTTACGTAGTTTTCTATATGTATAGAAATCAAAATATGCTAGCCTGGGTGTGTATATTTGAGTATTCGAGATGTCTATGTATTACTATATTAAGCATAGGAAATGTTTGAAACTTTCAAAATACCTTCTTTGTTAAGGTTTTTCGAAATGTTTAAACCTTTCAAAATACCTTCTTTGTGAAGGTTTTTCTTTGTGAAGGTTTTTCTTTGTGAAGGTTTTTCCCCGTGAAGGTTTTTGGATTATTACAACCACATGACAATACATATGATTATTTTAATCGTTACAAAAACTCTTGCAAAACTGTCCAAAATGTCAAACTTTGAGAATGACATTTTGCAAATCTATGATTGTTAAATCAAAATTAAATTTTCGAAACTCTTTACATTAATGAATTTATTTGAAGTACTCGCCTAATACTTTGAAATGTAGATATTTTATATAGGTACCTATATTTTGTTCCAAATTTGATTGATTGTTCTTATAATATACAAAAACGAATAGGTATTTGTAAAATATGAAACATTGAATTAAAAAAATGTGATAGGTAGCACGCGAGCTGTTTGAAAACTGAATGTACTGGGACTAAATATATATGGAACGCGAGAGGGCGTTAGCGGTACGGGGGAGCGGGGAAGGGGGAAGGGGAACGAGGAAGGGGAAGAGGACGCGGGAGAGGAACGGGGACGCACGGGAAAGGACATGTAGGGAGAAAAAATATTTCTTTGAATGTGGCATCGCAACCAGCTAGTTATATATAAAAATGAATGTTTCTCTGTTTTTTCCATACACGTTCCTATTTTTTTTTTTTTTACAGTGAATACCGCACAAGAATCTCAACTGCTCCCGTCTGGAGCCAGTGAGACTATGGCATCCCCAATTGGGGTATGTTGTGAGGCTGAAGGTAGTGGGGAGGGGAAGGAAGTGGGGAAGAGGAAGGTTGGAAAGTACCTGGCTATTCAGATCTGGTCACCAAACACGGCTAAAGCCATTTTCAAGCAACGTTTCAATTCTGAATGGTGGTCTTACACCACGGCGATACTAATAGTATCTTCCACTCTGGAACATGCCGCAAATATACTATATATTATTTTTAATGAATTAATTGTGAAATAACACAAATTAATCAAATATAATTTATTTGCGCATGCCGGGTTCGAACCCGCGACCTCCGGATTATGAGTCAAGAGTCTTACCCACTGGACTATGGAGGTTCTATACTATTCACCCGATTGCTATGGTGATTTGTTGAGCGCACACCCGCGAAGGTTTCTATATACTCGTATAATGGTGAGATCTGACGCTATGAAATTATTTCCTATAGCATTCATCCGATTGCCCTTGGTGATTTTTGGTGTATGGGTCGAGGGAGGGGCAGATGGAAGGATTGCAAAGGAGACATAGTGGCAGTAGGGGATAGCAGAGGCAAAATTTTGAGAATCCATGTTTCTCACACGGACAACAGTATGCGGCCTCCTCACTAACCGGAAATCATTCTGATTTATTGTACGCACCAGACGTAATAACAAAAAATATTGAGTATCCAAAAGCACTTTTAAATATAATTAAAACAACTGGCTACAATCCTTTTGACTTTTAATTTATAATTTTGTCGAATTGAAGTCGATTTTATATTTAAATCTTTATTATTTCTCTTTTTTTTTTCTTTTACTATTCACAAGTTATAATTTACAACTGAAAAATGTCCTCTACAATACGTGTGGAGGACAATATATTGTACCTTTGTAAATAAAAACATAACTTCCATAATAAAAATGTGTCACAATTTTTTAATTTTATATTAAACCTTGCGCGGACCCCCTGACGTTGTTCAGGGACCCTCAATTCAATTTTAATTTTCCACGGACCCCCTGAATGATACTGGGACCACTTTGGGAACCACTAAGTTAGACGGTGAGTACAGAGTACTGTAAAAAAATAATGTTCATTTTGTATTCGAATACAGTCAACCATATATATTTTGGTAAGTGTATCTGCCCTTTAATCATTGAAAATGGAGGATACTTCATTTCCTGGAGCCCCAACGTAGTCAGGAATATATTTAAATGGAGCGGAAGATAGCCGTAGAAAATCAACGGGAAATACTCGACAAAGTGGAGTGGAGTTCATGAGCGACTGTCTGCCGAATCTAATAATTGCAATTTGAATTTCAGATTTCATCGCGTACTATTTTCTAGGCGGCTTCATCAAAAATTAATATTTTCACAATTCGATGCACGGATATTGAAAGCTCTCGGCGTAATAAAATTATCGCGAAAATTCGAATATTCAAGTGGTTTTTAACGGTTGAGATCATCAAAAATAAATTCTGAAAATACTACCAAGAAATCTGTGTATACACTTTTTTTAAGAATGACAAACATTATTTGAAAAAAAAAACGTTTTACGAATAACCTGAAAATGTTTTAAAATCATTTATCTTATCTATCTGATTTATGGTGAGCATTCGAATATTATTTTTATCATAATCTCAAAATCTTGTATTTGGATCGGATTATTTATATAATAAAATACCTAGTTTAAATTTCAGTTAGTAAAAATTTTCCTGCTTCTTACAGCTATCCCGGAATAGTACAAGTATGAATGAAAATCTATTTTTCCCTTATGGAATCTTCTACCATTTACGGCATTATAGGATGGGGCGGTGCGATACATGCCGTCGGTGTCTGCGATGAAGTCTTTACAAATAACTCTATAGCACACTATTAAAATTATGCATAATAGAATTAAAATATTTTCTATTGATTTCTTACACAAAGAAACTAAAATATTTAATATCTGTAAATTATTTTATTTATTTAATTTTTTTTCGAAAACTTTGAAAATAGAATTAGCAAATAGGCTAATAATGTATTTACACCCCGTTGCATAACAGTTTTGAAGATACTTTTATATTTAATTTTCTACCAAAAACAAATTCAAATGACAAATAAAATATCACATCATATAAAATAACTAAAATTATGGCTGAATGATTTAGATTTTAAAACCCTTTACTTGAAAACTCTTTGTAAACCTCCATGTTTCACTTCACACTACAACACTACCATAACTTCAAAGCTAACATTTTATACTTACTTGAAACTTTATTTAAAAAAATTAAACTTTAAAAATTTTTAAATCTTTTATGGTTGGTTTTTAACTAACTAACTAACTAACTAACCATCACGCCGTTTCCCCGCAGGGGTAGGCAGAGAGGACGGACCGCCAAACAACTCGGTCTTGGCACACACTCTTTGCCTCACTCACATTCATACATCGTCTCATACATTCTCTTCTATTATTCTGACTTTTGACATGACCCGACTCGAGTATCTGATTCACTTGATCGTGTCATGTCTTCCTCGGGCGTCCCCGACTTCTTCTACCATTCACATTCGCGTCGTATATTCTTCTTATACTACTTCCTTCGTTCATTCGCTCTACATGCCCAAACCATCTGAGGGTCCCTTTCTTAATCTTACTCATTATGCTTAAATCAGCCTTACATTCTTTGCGGATATCCACATTTCTCAATCGATCATACATTGTTTTACTACACATACGTCTCAGGGATCTCATTTCAACAGCATTCAGTTTACTTTCATCCTTCCTCTGCCAGTTCCATGCCTCACTGCCATACATCAGGGTAGGTACCAGCACTCCATTGTGGACTGCTAGCTTCGCTTTTTTTGACAGTTTTTTATTAGCGCCAACGGCATTCAGTCCACCATTAATGGAGTTACCGGCATTCACCCTTCTTTCAATATCTCTTTCAGCCTTCCCATTTGACTATAATATTTATATTTTCAAGATGCTAAATAGCTCTTAATGGGAAAAAATGCTTTGCGGTGACTAAAATATTCCAACTGAAAAGGACCGCTCCATTTGAGAGCTTCGGTTTTAGAAAACAGATTTCTTGATCATAAAAACTTTTTTTAATCTATCACACCCTCAGTATTCATTATATAAAAATATTCATACTTTTATCCATTCTTTATCCAATTATTATTTGGATTCCCATGTTGCTCGATAACCAATTTTCCGTTTTCCTGGAAATCGTATTTCCGAGAATATATTTTTATCTTTATTTAATGAAATACTTTATTGGCAGAATGCTGGCGGGAGTTGCTATTCTAAAAATATTTATTCCTTGTCGGATATTTGTACATTCTCATATCAACAATGCAAGCATGCGAAAAAACTGCTTCTTACGGATCTCTCAGAGGTTTTAGGGTGGTTTTATTAATTCTAACAACTGCCTACTCGTTTTCCCGACAACCCAAGGACCGGGGATGTCTCCTTTCCCGAAAGGTTCACCCTTATCTTCTGCCACGGAGTAGATTAAAGTAAAAGGTCATTTTTCCCAATTATTCGCCGCCTCAAACTGAAAAATATTTTATTTACAGAACAGTCTTATGTAATTAAAAAGGGGTTCCTTTCGAGAAATTGTAAAATATGAAACACTGTAGAGCTTGTCTCATTTTTGCCAGAAAAATTACATTTCGAAGCTCCATAGCTCGTTGTGGATTGATGTAGCGAGTTGAAACTTTGTGTTGGCAGAGAAATTCCAGACGGGGTGAGTTAACTGCGCGGGGCCAGTGAAACTGTGGAAGCCATAAAAGAAACAAGATGCTTTGTGGGTTTGCTTCGTTACAAAAGTCTGACCACTCTTTTCTTAAATTTCATATGCAGAACTGTGTTTCACCATTTTACATTATAAATATACTCGCTTGTACCTAGATTGCATGCAGTTGGCAATACTTTCTCAAAAATAGTAGATGTGTTCAACTGCATGGAGTAAAGTTTAAAAAAGCTATAATATTATACTTCATAAATAAAAATACTAACGTTACCGTATATAATTTTCCCAAAGGTTTTATTTTATAATTTTTGTACCTAAATTTAACTTCTAGGTTACTGTTCCACTAATTTCTTATTGTAATGTTTTGAAAAGACACTTAGTTTTTGTTGATATCAAAAGATGTCGTTATTTTTTTTTTTTTTACATGAGGCGCTGAGGAAAATAATTTTCCTCAGGGCCTATGTCATCTTTGGGAATGCTGTGTGGAGGGTTTTTTTAGGAAAAGGAAGGAGAGGAGAGTTCTGGGAAGGAAAAGGGTTTAAGGGGTGGGTAGGAATCTGGGGTTCAGTGTGTCTTAGTCATCCGCCTCCAAGACCTAGACAAATCTCACCCCATGAACCCGGGCACCCCTGCTAAATCACCAAACGTAGCGAACCACTTGGAGGAGGTTATTTATTATTATTATTATTTTTTATTTAAGTTTTTATTCCAGCAGGACTGGGAGGGTAGTGCAATCCCAGTATGTCATATTACATAAAAAATGAAAATAAAATTCGAACATAAATAATAATAATAAAAATTAATCACAAAATTAAAAACAAAATAAAATTAAACAAAAATAAAACAGAAATAAAAATTTAAAAAAGAAATATTGTTTTTTTTTATCGTCCATCATTATCCACCATTTACCCGCCCTGGTATAAGTAACAGATGGTTACTCCTTCAAGGCTCTCGCAAGGAAGGAATTTTTTTGAATGAACGAATCTACATTTAATTTGGAACGAATCTAGATCTCCAGGGTCCCTGCATACGTTTTTAGTAAGCAGTATGCAAGTGCTTAGCGGGAAATCAAGATACAATAAGTGTTAGTATAACTATAGTCGGTGGTGCCTTAAAGAAAATTAAATGGGAGATTGGGGGGAATGCCCGACGACCCTAAGGAATTCAGCGTCGAGAAGCAGGAGGCAGGGCGAAGGAGAGCCGAGGTCAATAGATATCGTTAGGCTTAGAGCTTCTTTCAAGTTCCGACAGATGCCGCCTGAGGTATCCGGCCGGCAACGACCGCAGGGATCAGTCAACGCTCGCCAGCCAGTGAGACAATTAGTAGCCAGTTAAGATTGGTCATGTGATCCATAAGTATAATACATTGTAAATACGTAAAAACAATAATAAACCTGACTGTGACAAGGACCTATCTATTCTTGAAGAGCCCAAAAACAACATTTGTGTTTGCCCGTGGATAAGACAAACATTACACTTATTGTTTTTTGTGATATTTCACCCACCATGCTAGGGATGACCCTGTGTTATGGCGGGTGATTTAGATATATCACATGTATATAAAATCCCGCGAGGGCGTATAAAATAAATAAATAATATTACGTAAAAGAAGTAATTTACATTAAACTTATTTTAATGTATCCACGCCGGATTTTGAACACGCGACATCTGGGTAAAGGAGCGCTACCACGGAAGTCGTTTACATGAGATTACAGGCAATTCCATTTAGCCTTGGGGTGTACCAGACTAATGGATGTAATTTGTAATCAACCACAAATAATCTTGCACACGGACGTTGAGTTACACAACAATTAAATACAAACACTATAGACTTATTACCTATGTTGTTTCTACAAGCAAACTAATGCTGAGGTAGTTTAAGAAATAGGAGCTCTGACTGTTTAACTCAATTGCACGGTGGAAATGCAGGGTAACATAATATGTGCAGGTTTTCCTGTATCTGGTTGGTGTCTAGAATTTAGAAGTGCCAAGGGATTAGGTTTTACGTAAACAAGAGATCTTTTAATCGTCCGCTAACCGGGAGATTATTTTATATTGATTGGAAGGGCCGGAATAAAACAATTATTTTGTATTTTAAGTACCGGGTTGCTATCTCCTTCCTTCTTAATGGAATCTTTCAGTTCATTTTCATCCTTCCCGAACTACCGAAATATGTGATTTTTCGCACACGTGATAAAAATGATTACAATACATACAATAACAAAAATTAACCAATATTAAAGTATACTTTGCTTTATTAATACGTGATTAGCGTATTTTATTAGACCTTTTTTTCTGACCACGTCTTCGCTGAGCCATCTTTTCATATTTTCTCTGAGTCTTCTACTGCCCCTCCCCCCAGAAAGTCTCAAACGCCCACAAGGGGGCGTTTCAGACCTTCAGCGGGGTGGTAGAATAAAAATTGATGTTAACCCCTCAGGCCTATTTTGTCGGAAGGTCAATATATTTCCGCTTTGCAATAAATTCCAAAATGGAATATTTCTGAACGTATTCGATGACTAAAAACTGTTTTTGAAAGGGGATGAAATAAGCTTTGGGGTCGTTCATTAATCACGTGATGTTTTTTAGCAACTTTTTAACCCCCTCCCCCTGGTGATATGTGGTGAGGTTTTAAACTACCCCCCCCCCTACCCAAAATCACGTGTATTTTTTAGAACAAAGTATATTCAAATTTTCAGAATATTATCTTTAAATACATGTATAAAATTTTGGAAAATTAAGCAAATTTCCAGAGAGACATTAAGGTTGCAGGTTGTTTTTGGTTTAGAAATCGTGCGTTCAACGAAAAATAAATAATAATATCTTTATCCAATGAAATTGGCAACATTATAACCAAAAAGTACATGTTCAATGTAGTTTACAAATAGATTACATCAGTACAAAAAATGTACAAATAGAAGGTAATGTAAGAACGGTTACATAGAAGTACGAGTAGCATAATTGTACAATATTTTTAGTTGTGCATAGCCTGCCTCACTAGGTGAACCTGTATTGAGGCAGAATTTTTTTTAAATTGTTTCTCGCAATTTTATCTATGGTTTTTTATAGATGTATAATGTAGGTTTCTATACAGCAAAAACTTAATTTAAGTTTACATTATAGTTTGCACATACACAAAACAAAAACGGAAAGTTTATTGCTACAATAACAAATGTCAGTGACAGGGCGTTTGGGTGAGGGCACCAGTATAGGCTCGATCATTAGAATACATCCATATTGTAACATATTTTTTAAACTCTTTCTGTGTTTGACTCAGTTTGATATTTTCTGGGAGAATACACGTGATATCTCATTATATAACCCCCCCCCCCCCCCCCCCCTCCTTGTGATATTTCGTGATTTTTTTTCCGAACCCCCCCCCCCCCCCCTTTCGAGCTTTCGAGGCTCACGTGATTAATGGACGACCTCTTTACAATTTTATTATTCGACAAAAACATATAATTTTCGAATTATATATTTTTTTTACAAAAGTTTTAAAAATGGCTCACTCTACATTTTTCTAACTAAAATTAGTCACACCGAGAAAAAATAAAAACACACAAATTTCAGTCAGAAACTTTGGTTTCACAAGAAGTGCATTTTAATTATTTTGTCGTTAACTTTTAGATTTGAATATAAAGTGTGGTGATTTCTCTTTTCAAAACCGTTATTTCTAACCATGATTATTTAATACCCGTCGTTTCTATGTAACCTGTATGAGTTGTTCCAAAAAGCGAACAAATGTGATTGCTGCAGAAGATTTTAGTATAATACCGTCCTGACAAAGCTATGGTTTGTAGCAAAACATAAAAATAAAAGCGGTGGTCACAAACTTGTTTTATTTTAAAAAGTAGTGTTATTTATATTTCATTTTTAATGTTCAGATACGTGTATTTTTATAATGAATGTGTAAGGTTCATATAATACTGGAAAAACATATCTGAATACTCCACTGCCTAAGATAAATACTCAACCAGGGCAATAATCCAAAATATATCTGCTAGTCATTCCCAGTTCGAATGAGTACGTCTTTTGGACAGAGGAATTAATTATTAAATTTCACGCTACGAAACTCTACCAAATCCAAAGAAAACAAAAACTAATAAAACAAAAAAATATATATTTTAACTAAAGTAAACGAGAACAGAGTGATAATCATCTTGGTAACATTATTTATATATGTATTAGGAATTAACGCCGATTAATTAAAAAGGACATATTGAAGTGGCAGCATAAAGTACAAATAGTTAGCTATTAAAAATACAAATACGAAGAAAAAGAAAACCTCGTATATAAGATATTTTGAACTAAAAAAATAAGTACGTAAAGTAGGTAACAAAAATAATTTTTAAATTCCAGAAGTAAACATTGATGAAGAATATAAACATTCATAGTATATTTGATTATAATCCAACTGAGAAGCGCTGACAAACAGTTTTAATTAAATAATGTTTATATGTTGGTAATCTTTCAATATTTATCACATCGTCAACAACATATTTATTACCACGTATATGCAAGCGATTTATTATAAAATATAATTCAGCATTAGATCCTGTATTGTTACGATGGTAAGATAATTTGTGACGAACTGGTCTACTCGGTACATGTAAACATATTAACGAAAGAAGTTCAAGGGAGTTCAACAAGTTATTAACAATTAATGAAGGCAATGTAAAGAAAAATGGATACAAAAAAATATCTAAAAATCCCAGTGAGGAGAACTGTGAAAACTATGATATTATTATTTAATGTGCAAATTGTCTACGCTACCCCCGATATAAATGTATCTTATCGATAATATTGTACAGAATCTACAGTTTATCGATGTAATAGTATATAAGACAGATCTTTACCAAATTTAGCATAGTTAATCTTTAGGAAGTTGCGCAGTACGTGGTGACCCCATCCACCCGCTCGGTCACTCCCCCACCCGCAGATAAAAGTTATTTCATTGAACCATCTGTTCTACATTTTGCTCAGTTGCAGTCGAGGACCCTATTGGAAAATATACCCACCCCACTCGAGCGAATTCACCCGAATATTTCAACCCCTCCTTTGGACTGGACCAAATTTTGCATTCGCATCATTATTCTTGGGGCACTGCGCAAAATTGACTCTCGGGTAATTTTCTAATATTCCCTTATTTTAATTTACCCTGGGTATCTTCATAACATAAAGAACACATTAAATGCGATGTGGGCGTGTTCTTGATCCAGGTATAACAAATTAAACCTTAAATGTCTCTTGCCATGTCCCAAAAATTAAAAACCATGTTTCAGGGATGAAAAAACCAAGTTTCAGGGATGAAAAAACCATGTTTCAGGGATGATAATACCATGTTTCAGGGATGAAAAAATCATGTTTCAGGAATGAAAAAACCATGTTTCAGGGATGAAAAAACCATGTTTCAGGGATGAAAAAACCATATTTCAGGAATGAAAAAACCATGTTTCAGGGATGAAAAAACCATGTTTCAGGGATGAAAAAAACAAGTTTCAGGGATGAAAATACCATGTTTGAGGGATGAAAAAAACCATGTTTCAGGGATGAAAAAACCATGTTTCAGGGATGAAAAAAACAAGTTTCAGGGATGAAAATACCATGTTTGAGGGATGAAAAAACCATGTTTCAGGGATGAAAATACCATGTTTCAGGGATGAAAAAACCATGTTTCAGGGATGAAAAAACCATGTTTCAGGGATGAAAAAACCATGTTTCAGGGATGAAAAAAACATGTTTCAGGGATGAAAAAAACATGTTTCAGGGATGAAAATACCATGTTTCAGGGATAAAAATACCATGTTTCAGGGATGAAAATACCATGTTTCAGGGATGAAAAAAACATGTTTCAGGGATGAAAATACCATGTTTCAGGGATGAAAATACCATGTTTCAGGGATGAAAAAAACATGTTTCAGGGATGAAAAAAACATGTTTCAGGGATGAAAAAAACATGTTTCAGGGATGAAAATACCATGCAAAAATCTGTGTTTCATAAGCTTTTTATCGCGAATATAAATAAGAAAATAACGGTACCTTAGTAAAGAATCGATTTTATTAAAAACGATCATTTTGTAATTTTCCGTTAAATAATAGGAATATAATTATGTTTTTGAAAAAAAAACACCGTACAAAATTTTTTTTTGTGAAAGAATTTTTACTTTAAATAGAGTTTGTCCATGAATCATTTTTTTATAAATAAGTTCTTTCAGGTCGATGACATGAGGGAGAAAACATTCCCCCACAAGTCAGATAGTTTTTTTTTCACATTTTACAGTTGCTAGTGTAAGTGTGGGTACCTAATTAAAGTTTTTATTATATATTAATATTACTTATTGATAAAGTTAAAATAGACAAAGAGATATTGAAACCCCGCGCTTAAGTTCAATATCCATTTTTTCGGATTTCAGGATTTCCCCAAACCACAAAAGCTAAAAAAATGCATCTCACTCGACCGGTAAAAGCCATGTCTTGTTCGACATGGATTTTTGGAAAAACCATGGAGGTAGAAATGTCCCAAAGTCCATGAAAACACGAAAAAAAACCGTATAAATGGCAACACTGCCTTAAATTTCCAATGCAAAACTATTTTACGAGCATTGTTATATTCTAATTGGATGGCAATATATACGATGTCGGACAAGTGGAAGAGAGACGGCGTGAGCTAAATGGATTAGAACCAAAAAGAATTAAGTCAATGTCGACATTAATTTAAAATATATCGACCACCACAACACCGGCATGTGCCTACATAACATGGTCGTCGAAAAATCTTCAAATTAATGTAATTACAAAAAAATGAATAGAGAAAAATGAAGAAAAAAATCCAATGTGGAAAGCATTTTTAAAAATTATATTACACATTATGCAAAACATAATAATTAAATTTAGGAGCATGTATGTTGAAGTCGCCATTATGTTTGCCCGGACGACAGTAATACACATATTGTCTGTTCTATAGATATATTAATACTATTATAACTCTTTACATAACGCAGAAACATTCTTAAATATTTTTATCGATTATCTCTTTCTTGTCGCCTTTATTCAACATTCATTCACATAAACTATTAAAAGAGCAGGTACAGCATAATTTTTTAAGGCATATACATTATAAATTGTAAAATCCAATTTGTTATCATGTTTAAAACTTAAATTACACGATTGTCACAGCGAAGTTTTGGTGTTATTTTATTATTATTTAAAATCAAAAGTTAGACAGCTCTGATCTAGTGAGTATGTTAAAAAATTATTGCGTTCCCAATAAATAATACAACATGAGACTGCACGTTCCATTTTATGTAGTTTCTTCTGGCACTAATTTTAAGTACAATTCTTATTAACAGAGATTGTGTCGTGCGTCGTGTGGGAAATGAAACTTATTCTGTTGGTATATTTAATTTTAGTAACGGTGCTTCCTTTAATAGCAAATACACATGCACATTTGCATATGTCCGAAATGTTGGCTAAAGAAGGAAGAAGCGTTACCCGCCATAATAACCTAAAACTTCATCACGATAATACTTTTGGCCGTGAAAATCTCAAATCGTGTGAAATGGCATTATGTTTGGTTAGTGTAGTTTGCCCTTGGCAGTTCGGAACATTCTGAAAGCCGGGCAGAACCGCAAGTTATAAAGATAAACCATTAAATTTAATCGGTTTAGAATTATCGATCAGCACCACCCAGCGTAGCTACAATAATATCAAATCAAACCAAACAACTACATATACATTTTAGATATTAGAAGATTTGCACCCACATTATTATATACAATATTATTGAAGTTGTATCTAATTTAACCCGTCTGGTTGTTTAGGAATAAATACATCCCAAAACACGTAATCGCCATTTTATAAGACCAAAAACGTCCCGAGCGACTTTACATTTTAAAAGCTATATATCTCTCTTCCCCTCGTGCAAATATGTGTATTTTTCTTTTAATCAGAAAGAGCATGAAATAATGCTTCTTATTGTCTTTTAAATGTGGAAGCTATCTTGCATAGATATTTTACAATCTCGATCCAACTTGACGGTTTCTGATTTTTCGTGCGAAACTGAGGCTTCCGGATTGTGAGGTGTAAATATATTAAACCAAGCAGACGGGTTAAACTATGGTAGAAAATCTATTAAAGTACTTTCGAACAATGAGCTTTAGAAAAATGAAAGTTGAACAGCATGTTCTGTCTGAAATTATTAGTTTTTTTTACATTAGCTCCACATAGGAGGCCCTGAGGGAAATAATTTCCATATATCATCTTAGGGGATGTTGTATGGAGGGTTTTTTAGGGAAAGGAAAGAGAGGAGTTCTGAGAAGGAAACAATATAATTTGGGAGGCGGGAATGGGTACCGCCGCCCCGGGAACCTTTATTGGATAACCAACACCTCTGCCATAGGTCACCCCAAGTGGTTCGCTACGTTTGGTGATTTAGCATTGAGGGGTGCCCGGGTTCATGGGGTGAGGTTTGTTTAGGTCTTGAAGGCGGATGACCAAGACAAACTGAACCCCAGATTCCCACCCACCCCTTAAACCCCTTTCCTTCCCAGAACTCTCCCCTCCTTCCTTTCCTTAAAAAATCCCCTCCACACAGCATCCCCAAAGATGACGTAGGCCCTGAGGGAAATTATTTTCCTCAGGGCCTCCTGTGTGGAGCTCATGTAAAAAAAAAAAGTACGAGGAGTGGGCAGGAATTTGGGGGTCAGTGTGTCCAGGAGTGATGGATGTATGAATCCATTCCTCCAACTGCGGTGCAAGGCGATGTGGTCAAAAGACCTCCCAAAACCAGTCGAGATCTGGCCCGCCACGCAGCAGATGGGCAGGACGCATCGCGCCACGCACGCGTCAACGCGCATCGGACGCCAAGACCTGGAAAAACCTCACCCCATTAACCCGGGCACCCCTGTTAGATCAGGAGGATCATTGTTTCTTCCGTACTTTTGAATTACTATTAAATTTTTTTTTTTTTACATTAACTCCACACAGGAGGCCCTGAGGAAAATAATTTCCCTCAGGGCCTATGTCATCTGGGATGCTGTGTGGAGGGTCTTTTTGAGGAGAGGAAGGAATGAACATTGGTCTTGAAGAGACCCATGTTGTAGGAAGGAGGAAACACAGAGGCCGGCAAATCATTCCACAGCCGAGCTGTTGAACACAAGAACGAGTCGAAGAAACGACCCGTTCTCATGTGACAAATGTCAACTGTGTACAAATGTTGGGCACGCGTTTGGCGTGTTTCCCGACTATGCACCGGTGCCGAAGGGATCAATGATGCTAGTTCCTCGGAGCATCTTCCATTGTAATACCGGTAGAACAAGGATAGCATTCCCACCCGACGCCTGTGCTCTAAAGATTGCAATCCGTCTGTTAAGATGGGAGAATCAATCAAACGGACCGCCCGTTTCTGCACAGAGTAAAGGTATTTTTCAGGTATTTTGGAGCTCCAGACCAGAGGTGGCTGCCAAATTCAACCGTGGGGCGCACTTGAGATTTGTACAGGGTTAGCAGTTGTGTACTATTAAAGTATCTGCGGGCCCTGTACAGTACGCCCAGTTTTTGCGAGGCTAACTTTACTCTGGCTTCGATGGAGCCCCCATACCTGAGCTGGTCACTTAGGGTTACACCAAGCATATCAATGGAGGGCCTGTTCGGAAGATTGCTTCCGTTGAAAGAGACTAGATTTTCATTGCGATCCCTTTTAAACGTAATCAGACAAGATTGGGTCTTTGAAACATTAAATTCAACGAGATTATTTTTACCCCAAGAGAAAACACTCTCGAGGTAACCGTCCATTCTTTGCTTCAAAGCCTTACGAGCTGTTGGAGTTTGTGAGCCCTTTGGGGGCTTGTCAAACAAAAAGCTATCATGAACTGTACTGTCATCCGCGTAACAGTGAATTGGTGCACATGACAAAAGGTCGTTGATGTGCAACAAAAACAGAGTTGGAGACAGAACCGATCCCTGCGGGACGCCAGCATTTATCGAGTGAGAGGAAGAGGTGAAACCATCGACTACCGTCTGAATCGACCTCTCCCTCAAGAAGTCAGCAATCCACGTACACAAGGATGCGGGAAGTCCGTAAGAATGCAGTTTGTTGACAAGTCCTCGGTGCCAAACCCGGTCAAAGGCCTTGGATATGTCCAGTGCAACCGTTTGGGTCTCACCGAAACGTTCCAGGCATCGCCCCCAAATATGCGTCACATACGCGAGAAGATCACCGCACGAGTGGTTCCGCCAGAATCTGTATTGACGGTCGTTAATAATTTTGTTCTTCTCGAGGTATGTGAGCAGTTTGTCGTTGATCACACGTTCCATCACCTTAGACAGAACTGATGTGATCGCTATGGGGCGGTAGTTGGCCGGGTTGGAGCGGTCACCCTTCTTTGGAATAGGATGGATAACCGCTTTTTTCCAACCAGAGGGCACAGAGCCAGTCTTCAGGGACAGTTTAAAAAGCTTCGTCAAAATTGGAGCTATTTCTGCAGCGCACCTTTGCAGTACCAGGGGTCCTAGCATGGTCGATCGATATAACCCTATATCAATACGATATCGGTATAATCCGTCATTTATGGTCAGTTATCAATATGTGCTAGCACGCTCAACAATTGATAAGGGATATTCCGGCCGACGATTGACAAAAGCCCACCAAATCGTATGCATTCTTGTATGGATAAAACCCCAATATTAATACGAAATGTAATAAATCCGTTGTCTATGGTCAGTTAGCGATATTTGCGAGCACAGTGAACATACAATTCCGACAGTCGGTTGACAAAAGACGCCGTTTTTACCGTGGCTTCCGGAGTGACAGATAAGCTGTCAATGTACAGATTTTTAAAAATAATGTCGTTTGTTACGCAAAATAACTGGCTAATTAATGAGTAGAGGTGAACTAAAAAAACTCTTAGAATTTAAAGAAATCGTATACGAGACCCATAGACTCAGTTAATTCATTTAAAAGGCGATCAATTAATTGCTTTCAATTTCGAGAAACGAAATTTGTTAAAATGTCGTTTAGTCTCAAACAGTATCAACATGCGAAACGTCAATATTTATTTGAGTTCGTATTTCAATTCGAAATTGTCAATTTATTGGTATTTTTCATTTGTACGTAGGAGCACATTTCAAATTAAGAAACGAAAATTCATTCAAAAGATCCCCAGTGTTGCCATCGTATGTCGATTCCTTATTTATTTCCCTTCGACGTCGGTCTGCCTATCGATGGTGCAAGCGTGCTAGGGCAATCGGTTCGTTATCGATACGAGATTGTAAATCACTCTGTCGTTTATTTAACTGGCGATATATCTTATCGATACGAGATTGTAAATCACTCTGTCGTTTATTTAACTGGCGATATATCTACACAACTTTATTAATAATGACATTCTTTCTGCATAATTACTGGTTTATTAATGAACGGAGGCAGATTATCGAAGATTGTAGGATTGAATTAAATCGGAATTCAGACGTTTTCGTTTGACAGTTTCGTACATACGAATATATCTCGTATTACGGCAAATGATCTCATTGTCCAATTAACTCCTTTTTTATTGTCAAAAAATACATGCGGACTTCCAAAGTATATTAAAGTGTGTGTATTTAATATTATTATGAAATCTCAGCAAAAATCTCGATGTAAATGGATCTTTAAATGTTCAAAAGAGAAGATTATTAGTTAGTTGTCATATTATTCCATTAATGGATTACGATATTTTTGACGGGTATTATAGACCGGGAGCCTGGCTATACAAACCCACGTCGTCGAGTACACTGGTGAAACTACTTTGTAGTGATAATGGACATTTAGTAAGCCTTACACAAGCTAGTCTGCCGGTGCACCTCTTGGCAGGTTCCACGCAGTCATGAAAATAGTGAGCGATTTTTGAAGTAAAACTTCTTTACGCACGATCGACATGGGGATGGGGATGGGGATGGGGATGGGGATGGGGATGGGGATGGGGATGGGGATGGGGATGGGGATGGGGATGGGGATGGGGATGGGGATGGGGATGGGGATGGGGATGGGGATGGGGATGGGGATGGGGATGGGGATGGGGATGGGGATGGGGATGGGGATGGGGATGGGGATGGGGATGGGGATGGGGATGGGGATGGGGATGGGGATGGGGATGGGGATGGGGATGGGGATGGGGATGGGGATGGGGATGGGGATGGGGATGGGGATGGGGATGGGGATGGGGATGGGGATGGGGATGGGGATGGGGATGGGGATGGGGATGGGGATGGGGATGGGGATGGGGATGGGGATGGGGATGGGGATGGGGATGGGGATGGGGATGGGGATGGGGATGGGGATGGGGATGGGGATGGGGATGGGGATGGGGATGGGGATGGGGATGGGGATGGGGATGGGGATGGGGATGGGGATGGGGATGGGGATGGGGATGGGGATGGGGATGGGGATGGGGATGGGGATGGGGATGGGGATGGGGATGGGGATGGGGATGGGGATGGGGATGGGGATGGGGATGGGGATGGGGATGGGGATGGGGATGGGGATGGGGATGGGGATGGGGATGGGGATGGGGATGGGGATGGGGATGGGGATGGGGATGGGGATGGGGATGGGGATGGGGATGGGGATGGGGATGGGGATGGGGATGGGGATGGGGATGGGGATGGGGATGGGGATGGGGATGGGGATGGGGATGGGGATGGGGATGGGGATGGGGATGGGGATGGGGATGGGGATGGGGATGGGGATGGGGATGGGGATGGGGATGGGGATGGGGATGGGGATGGGGATGGGGATGGGGATGGGGATGGGGATGGGGATGGGGATGGGGATGGGGATGGGGATGGGGATGGGGATGGGGATGGGGATGGGGATGGGGATGGGGATGGGGATGGGGATGGGGATGGGGATGGGGATGGGGATGGGGATGGGGATGGGGATGGGGATGGGGATGGGGATGGGGATGGGGATGGGGATGGGGATGGGGATGGGGATGGGGATGGGGATGGGGATGGGGATGGGGATGGGGATGGGGATGGGGATGGGGATGGGGATGGGGATGGGGATGGGGATGGGGATGGGGATGGGGATGGGGATGGGGATGGGGATGGGGATGGGGATGGGGATGGGGATGGGGATGGGGATGGGGATGGGGATGGGGATGGGGATGGGGATGGGGATGGGGATGGGGATGGGGATGGGGATGGGGATGGGGATGGGGATGGGGATGGGGATGGGGATGGGGATGGGGATGGGGATGGGGATGGGGATGGGGATGGGGATGGGGATGGGGATGGGGATGGGGATGGGGATGGGGATGGGGATGGGGATGGGGATGGGGATGGGGATGGGGATGGGGATGGGGATGGGGATGGGGATGGGGATGGGGATGGGGATGGGGATGGGGATGGGGATGGGGATGGGGATGGGGATGGGGATGGGGATGGGGATGGGGATGGGGATGGGGATGGGGATGGGGATGGGGATGGGGATGGGGATGGGGATGGGGATGGGGATGGGGATGGGGATGGGGATGGGGATGGGGATGGGGATGGGGATGGGGATGGGGATGGGGATGGGGATGGGGATGGGGATGGGGATGGGGATGGGGATGGGGATGGGGATGGGGATGGGGATGGGGATGGGGATGGGGATGGGGAGGCATGCGTTGCAAGGCTCCTGTAACCTCGCGGTCAACTGTAATGGTTCCATGCTATATAACATTATATACAACGGGTACCCGGCATAAGTTAGTGAAGTTTTACTTCAGTCGTGTGGTCTAAACTAAGGCACACTCATTTTTTTTTTCGAAAAAATTGCGTCATCGGGTACACGAACGGGAATGGTTTCATATGACAAAGGTCGATTGATGAAGAAATAGATGAGAAAATTAGGAGGTCTGCCAAATTGGGATAGAAATTAGTAAATTTTAAGTCATCGAGTACACGAATGAAACCAAGGAATAACTGTAGTCTAGATTCTAAACCATCCCATTGAAGAATTTCACTAGTTCCATGACTGCGCGGAATCTGCCAAGAGGCGCGGCACACCAGCTTTTTTAAGGCTTACTAAATGTCCATTATCACTACAAAAGTAGTTTCATCCTTGTACTCGAAGGTTTGTGACGTAAGATTTATGTACCGGCTCTCGGTCTATAACTGCGATACCATAGACATTGTGACAGCTACGTAGAAAGTACCTCAAGTGTTGCCAGCGTATAACAATTTCTTTTTGATTACCTTACATTGCCCATCAATATCGGTTCGGTACAAAATCGTCGGTTGTTATGCCATATCGATTCGATATTGTAAAGATAACGATTTCAGTGTGCTAGGACCCCAGGGCAGGTATTCCGTCAGGCCCACTAGCTTTATTAACATCAAGCCCTCGTAAAACATGGAGTACTTCCCGATGCCGGATCCTCAGCTTTTTCATACGAAAACCGCAGTGAGGAACCGACGTCAGGACAGCACCTTGGTCATCGAGGGTTGAGTTATCCGCAAACATTTTACCTAGTAAGTTAGCCTTTTCGGTGGCGGTGTTTGCTAGTGAGCCGTCAGGTCTGGTAAGAGGTGGCAGACTGGATTTGCAGAAATTGCGACCTATTGAGCCCGCAAGCGACCAGAATTGCCTGCTGCCATGCGGGCATGCAGTCAGCTTTCTGCTGATCTGCTGGTTGAGCTCGAATTTTGACCTATTTATGATTCTCTTGGTTTCCTTTGCCATTTTGTTGTAAGCTGTTCTGTCTTCGGATGTTCTAGATGTGTTGTAGGCTCGGTAAGCCGCGTTTTTTCGTCGCACTGCTTCAGCGCATTGTCGACTGAACCACGGCTTTGAGCCTACACCAGTTTCCTTAACAGTAGATTGGATGAAGCCATCCATCGCGGATGTGATGACCTCACCAATTTCCTGGGCACATCTTGAGGGATCCGAAGTCCGAAAACAGACAGCTGACCACGGGAAAGCATTAAAATGTGCCCGCAGACCGAACCAATCTGCTGACCTATAGTGCCACACTTTTCTCTTCAGCCTCTCGTTTGGTGGTCTGAAGTTTACAGGGATTGATGTCGTCACCAGGCAGTGGTCGGACGATCCTAAAGGCGCTGTGACTTCAATACTGTCACCGTTTGGCACAGTAGTTAAAAATAGGTCTAACAGATTGGAACGGTGAGTCTGGACATCAGGAACCCTTGTAGGCTCCTGAATCATTTGCTCCAATCCGTAGCAAAGGGCGAAGGATTCCGCTTGGCGTCCAGCCGAGTCTGTTGATCCTGAGAACTTCAACCAAGGTTCGTTATGAACATTGAAGTCCCCCAGGACCACAAACTCTGCCATAGGGTAGCGGGGCAAGAGGTCATCAATAGTGTCGCTTAAATGTTTGAAGAGCTCGGACGTGTCTGATTCGCTAAGGTTCGGTGAGCGGTATAATCTTACCGTACTGGCAATTTATAAAAGGAGTGTGTTTAATTAATTGTGTTGTTAAGATAACTTAGATAACTAACAATCTTAATCATATTAGGCATGATGGGCCGCCACACATTTCTGTCACACACCCCTTGCTTTTTTTACATTCGCATATCAGCCTTCCACATACCATTGTTATTCCGAAATTTGATAACACCCGAATCATAAATTTGAAGCAGTTGATCGTGTCAGGTCTTCCTTGGGCGTCCCTGAATTCTTCTAACATCTAAAATATATATTTTTCAACTTAATTCCTAAACCAATCAATGTTTTTGTTATAGTTTCTTTGGCATACGTCACCCCAAATAATAGTTATTTCTGCCATTAAGTTTTTCTGTTTCATTTCTTTGTAAAAACTAGTTTTTTCACACTTTCCTTTGACACTCTTCTTTTGGGAGAGTTAGATTGAGATTTGTGTACGCGTGTGTGTGGCCCTTCTATATTGTGCTTTGTGTACAGTAGGGTGGGTCAAAGCATTATTTCACAGAGCTATGATAAGTCAGGGCTCTCAAAAAACATTTCTCAAAACTCAAACTCTCTAAAACAAAAACAGGGAATTCAAAAAATATGTACCTACTGATGACGCAAAATTATAATTACAAAAATATGTATTAGTTCATACTACTTTTGACAATGTACCAGAGGCCAAAGTTTTCAAAGTCATCTATCTTATCACTTAGTATCTGTAGCTACAACCAGGCCCTCTAGCACGGTCGATCGATAAGGATTGATAACTTTCGGTAACTTCTCTTTGTTCCTTAGCATGACTGCAGATCGCCAACGAATAATTAACAATTCACATTGACTAAAATCGGGGTGTTAGACAAATCTAATTGTTTATTAAGTAAATTGGTTTTATTTATTTTTAATGACTTTTAAATATTTTAAAATATTTCCATTACCCCCACCCACGTTCACCCCTCCCTCTTAGACACCTCCCTCATCGCCCCCACCTAAGTTGATATTCTGTCTCCCTCTTCTAATTTTACTTATAAATACCATGTTTTTCTGTATTATGTTCAATATATTTTTATTCACCCCTGAGGAAGGTTCCGTACGAACCGAAACCGGTTGGATTAAAACATAATAAAGTGGAATTGAAACAAAGTTATTTAATTGTGTTTATTATAATTATGTATTCCCACAAAGTGTTTGCTACATATCAAGAATCAATATTATTTTTTTAAATCTACAAAGCGTTTGAGTAATATGTGGCTGTTCAAAATTCATGACATAACATTCCTTATAAAGTAAATGAGTTGGATATTAATTAATTTTTTTCTTGAACATATCTTTATAAATCAGTTTTAGTGCAATATTAAGTGGTTCTACTATATAAGTCTTTTGACAGGATCCCCAGCATACTATATTATAAGAAAGAATTGACTGGATTATTGCAAAATAAACCGTTCTCAATTTTTCTTTGTCTATTATGTGTCTAAGTTCTTTAAAGATATGGGTAAGTCTCCTAGTATTATCTCCTAGTATATCTCCTAGTATATCTCCTAGTATATCTCCTAGTATAACATATTGACAAGATCATTCCATCTCAAAAATTTATCTATTTTTACACCAAGGTATATTTGATGATTTCTTTTATTTTTTGTACCCTCAAAATCTTCACTGGTGACACCAACTGAAAAGTTAAGGGTGTCAAGTTGCACGCTACTTTTAAACTCCTGAGAGACAGACATCTAAAAATAAACCTTTGTGTATTGACGGTCCACCCTGGTGAACAACGTACAACCCCTTTTGGGCTTTCTATTTATATATTTATACAGCACAGTGGGCTTTTCCGATGAGAAGTTTACGACTCACCGCATCCTTCTTTGATCTTGTTTATCTTAATAAAGATACATTGAAAATGACATAGGCACAGGCAGCCTCCTAACTTCATACCCTAAATATCGGAACAATATTCCGACTTTCTAAAGAAAGTTCTACCAGGAAAAAATGATTACGTTAACTCAATTTCATGGTGATTCTAGAAATTTAAAAAATATATACATACATAATATATACACACATTTTTTCAGTACGTAAGATAGGCCCAAATATTTACATACATTTTTATATTTTTTGTATTATGTGATTTTCTTACAAGATTCCCAGCTGCTCCCATCTGCAGCCAGTAAGAATGGTAGTGGGGAGGGGAAGGAGATAAAGAAAAGTAAGGTGAGGAAGTACTTGGCTATTCAGATCTGGTCACCAAACATGGCTAAAGCCATTTCAAGCAACGTTTCAATTCTGAATGGAGTGCTTACATTAGGGCGGTACTGAGAGTATCTTCCACTCTGTAAAGTGCCGCAAATATCTTCTTATATATAAAAATCAATATTTGTTTATTTGTTTGTTTGTTTGTTCGTATGTTATGCGCTGCCATACCGTTCATCCGATTGCGATGAAACTTGGGTGATTTGTTGTGCGCACACCCACGAAGGTTATAGGCTATTTATAATGGTAAGCTCTGGTGTTATAAAATTTGTATAAATTGAGTGTATTATATATATTTTAGCGGCAGGGAGGGAAGGCACGAGGGGGGGGGGGGGTAACGAAGGAGGTGGGGGTAGCGGGAAGGATGACAAGGGAGGGGAAGGCGTGGTCTTTAATTTTTGAGCTTGGATTTTTGAATGTTAGAGGAGAGCGCTAACATTTACAGCGACAAAATCGATGCGAAAATTGTGAAAATGTTTAATAAAACAAGACTCGTTTAAAATAGAGCAAAAATCTCGCGGGCATTATCTTAAACAGCATTTAAAGAAACACTGTGAATTTTTCATACATATAAATTGTAAAATAACTGAAACAAACGTGTTAATAATAATTTTTGGAGCATACTTTGCGATTTTTTTCTATCGAGGGAATTTTATATAATTTGGCAAAGTCTAGATTTTATCTTCAAGAATAACATATATTTTTTAAAGAGCTTTAAAAGTTACAGTGTTTAAGGGAAATATGTAATAAATCGGTACAAATCCGGGTTGCGGGCCCTTAAGCTTTGAGCTTTAAGCTTTAAGCTTTGAACTTTGATAAAACTATAAATAAACCTGCGGAGCGGCCGGTTTTTAACTGCTAGTACCATATTTTATTTTTAAATGAATTAATTTTGAAAAAACACAAATTAATCAAATAAAATTTATTTGCGCACGCCGGGATTCGATCCCGCGACATTCAGATTGTGAGTCAAGAGCCTTACCCCTCTACCATGGCGGCCGTCATTGATCCCTCGGCCATCGGCTGGCAAAATTTAAAATGAGTCATCTAATTTTACTTTTGTTCCCAAATGTTCCAATAGAAGAAAGTAAAACAATTATTAATAAATTGTTAAATTCTTCGAATTTGCCGAAAGACTTAATTAATGATTTAATTTTACTATTCGATGTTATTTTTAAACAGAATTACTTTCAATTCAATAATACAATATTTAAACAAAAAGATGGCTTAGCGATGGGTACGAGCCCTTTGATTGCAGATATTTTTGTTAATAATATAGAGAATAAGATTTTTAATAGCGGTGCGCTTTTACTTAAAAACGTTTATTTTTGGAAAAGATATGTCGATGATATAATATGTATTTGGTTAGGTACAGAAAGGCAACTGAACATGTTCTTGAATTTTTATAAATTTCATAAAAAAAATCAATTCACACTAGAAATAGGAAAGAGAAGAGTTTAAATAGCTTAGATTTAAATTTAACATTAATAGTTAATAAAATAGATTTCAATATTTTCCGTAAAGATACCTACACCGATATTGTCATAGATAATTCATCAAATCATCCTTATTCTCAAAAACTAGCGGCCTTTCACTCTATGATAGATTAATTACGATTCCTTTGTCTGTTCCGAATCACACTTTGGAATTAAATATTATTAAACAAATAGCAGTTAATAATGGTTATTCTGCTAAATTAATAGATCAACTAATAAATAAAAAGAATAAACAGAAATTCTTAAAACTATGTATTTACCTTTTTTCTAAACAAATAAATAATCAATGGCGTAGAATTCTATTTGTTAATAATAATATTTCAAAAATAATTAGTAAAAACATTCCCGGTACTATACAACCAGCATTTTATACAAATAATAAATTTTAAAAGTTCATCCTTAACAACAAAGATAGCGAAATTAAAACAAAAAATCGGGCGTTTATAAACTAAATTTTAAAGGCTGTAATTACTTTTATATAGGTAGAACAAATAGAAACTTTGAAGTAAGGGTTAAAGAACATCTCAGGGCATTAAATGGCAATAGCGAATCTGAGTTCGCAGATCATATAATAAAAAATTATCATAATTTTGACAAAAACCATGGACTTAAAATATTACGTACGTGTTATAAGGCATCACAGATAAATAATTTAGAGATTTTAGAAATTAGGAAAAATGTAAATAATAAAGCAGACATAATTAATAAGCAACAATTTTTTATAAACCCTTTTTTGAACCTTTTCCCACTTAACCGGTCTTTCCCTGCTAATGACTTTGAAATCCCAATTGTCCCCTCAATCTTACCCCTTCCCCTTCCTCCTACCCCTTCGTCCCATATGTGATCTATGTTTAATTTTTAAGTTTAGTATACATTTGATCCTGATGATGTGAACATCGTTCACGAAACATGTAGATTGTGTACAAATAAAAGTGATGTAAACAAAGTTATTTGTCTTTTCATTAAAATAAATGATGTCATCACAAAGTCAAAACCTTTCCGAAGAAGTTTTCTTAGAAAAAAAAATTACATTATTAATTGAAAAAATTATATATTTGAAACAATTTGGAGTTGGAAATAAGAGGTATTTTTCTCAGGCTCTACGGGAACAACTCAACTGAATCTTTGTATTTGTGATTTGATTTTGATTATACTATCTGCTATCAGCCTTACCATTTTATATGGATTGAGCCAGAATAAATGAAAACTTCCATCATTAATACATTTATATTCGACAATTAACGCCGTTTTCTCTGGCTACCAAATCAAGAGAATCTTTGAATTTATTAAAATGGTGATGGGTTGAACACGATTGAACATGAACATTGAAAATGTTGAAAAATTGAACATGACTTCCAGTTTTATCATCTATGAATATGTGCTTTAGGGGTCGAATATTAAAGGCCATCTGAGGCTCTGTGGGGCGAAATCCATTAAAATTATTGATTCGTGGTAAGAATTAATTAATTCATTTATAGTAAATATGAAAAACATTTGGGAGCAAAATGCAAGCCAGCGTAGGACATTTTGGCTCGGTTTCTCAGATATAAATAATGTCTAAATTTAAACGTTCATCAAAGATGAACTTGAAGCGCTAAAGGAAGCAGAATACTCCGTGTGTAGCAAACTTCAGCCTCTACAGTTTTTAGTAACGACCAACGTATGCAAAATCTTCTCTGAAATATCGTTGGACTGCAACATCTGTGTGCAAACTTATTCCTTACAAAATGAGGTTGTCAAAAATTGTAGAGCGTTCAAACACTCCTTTTGTGAAAACAGATTACCTGGTTCCCCTTTAAAAATATAAATTGGAAGGCAGAGAACGTAATCAGTCATGCACGATATACAAAAATTCAGCCTTACTAAGAAAAAACATATAGAAACCGTTAAACCATTTAGTTTTAATCGAATAAAGACTGTACATTTTCTTTGACGAATTATTTACTAATATTTTTTTTTCTTTAATTTACTGCGATGGAACTAGCAACATTGCTTTTTAGTATACTTTCTAATACTGGCGCATACGCCGTGCGCATGATTTTCCCCAAAAAATGTCGTTTCCCGGTAAAGTTTCTGTTTGTGATTGTTGTATGATTCAGATCATGTTTTTGTTAATAATTTCTACCCTAATGACCAATTCACTGTTATAATTAAATATATTTACAACTTATTTGTATTATTTTTCATCAGTTATAGTAAAGTAATCATACAACAATTTCATCTTGTAAATTGAACTTTCATGTTATGGTAGAAAATAGGTTATACCAATATTCAATTTTATGTATAAACTTCATAAGAATTTCATGGATAATTTTTTTTTATAACATAAATGTCTAAAATATGTTTGGTTAACTTAAATGAAGGAAATCAATGTTTTGAGATGTGCAAGCAATGCGTTGAAAATTTTAGCTTTTTGTAGTTATTTTTTTGAGAATTAAAAGCAAACTACAATTTTATTAATTTTATTGTATGAACGAGGTAAAAGTGAAGAAACGATTTTCTTGCAAATGCCTTTAATATAAGTACGAGTAGACTGTGTTTTTTTATTTTAAATTTGCTAAAGTGGTATTTGTTTCTACAAATAAAAAAAAAACATTTATATTTTCTTTAAAAAAATTCCGAAATTCGATGATAAATTATTATTCAAAATGGTGTACACAGCACATAAACAATCCTGCTTGCCTGGATAAGCAAGCTGGATATAAGTACACTTCTTTCCAAAAATTATTTTTGGTCAGTTTCCATATTAGTAAGGTTTTTACATAGACGGTTGTTTATCAATTGTATAAAATATTCACGACGTTTTTTAGTAAGGCTGATAGCAGATAGTATCAATTCCATTTCAGTTTTCCGAATGACTAATCAACGCAACCCGACGCGCAATTATGAATAGTGCTTTAATAAGTAAAGTGAAGTGATATAATACGGTCTGGTATCTGTATTGTGTATAGGATATATAACACGTGCACAGGCTTCTAAATAATTCTAGACTGAATAATTTATCAAGATGTTCGACTGAGAATACCTTACCTCAGGTGAATACAGTAGGGCATGAAACCCCTCCAGGGGTTGAGGGAATTGTATGAAAGTTGAAGAATTCATAGACACGTGAATTAGGGCTATATAACGTATTACGTTGTCTCTCAAAAGCACGTAAAAGTCCGTGACGTGAGGAAAAGTTTGTGTATGGTTTACGTTTGTGCTTTAGAACAGAGAATTGCTTTTTCGTCGGATAAAATTGCTACGAAGAAATTGTATTCTTATCTAGTATTTTTATATTTATATCTAACTAGCTGGTTCCCAGCATGCGTTGCAATGCCATATTCTAAGAAATAAATTGTTTCTCCCTGTATGTCCTTTCCCGTTCGTCCCCGTTCCCCTCCCGCATCCCCTCCCGCATCCCATTCCCCTCCCGGGTTCCCCTTCCACCTTCCCCTACCCTCTCCCCTACCCTCTCCCCTCTCCCGCTCCCCCATCTCGCCAACACCCCTATATATTCAGTCCCAGTACATTTAGTTTTCGAACAGCTCGCGTGCCACCTATTACAATTTTTTTATTCAAATTTTAATTTTTCATATATTACAAATATTCATTTTCGTATATTATAAGAACAATCAATCTAATTTGGTACCTAACATAGAATAGGTACCTATTTAAAATATCTATAATTTAAAAAATCCATAGACAGATACGTTCTAAGATTTTCACGGCCAAAAGTATTTACGTTATTTGTTTTTGGGGTGTTATGTCCTCCTTCTACACTGTTCGAAACCAACGTTGATCTGCCAAACCAAACCAACCGGATCTGCCCTGATGACGGACACTGCAACGCTGTCCGAAACGTTGGCTAAAGAAGGAGATAGCGCAACACGGCATAACACCCCAAAAACAAATAACGAAAATCCGTAGACAGTTCTTTTGTTACCAAAAAAACACCTGCCTGCTAAATTCACATTCATCAAACGTGCGAACTGTCCAACGTGCAAAGTTAAAATAGTCGTTAAGTTTTCTGAAATTATACAATTTTCTTAATTTTTCTTTTCGTAAGAACCTTCTACAAAGTATTAGAAAACTAAAAAAAAAGATTAATGAAATTGGCAAAGTCGTACTGAAGTTATGGCGTAACCAAAGGAAATAGGGATTCATTTTTATATATATAAAATATATAGATAGTATCTATTAGAGTGTTTGACAACATATTATTCTTTGTTTTCTCAAGGCAAATAGTTAAAAAACGTGTCAGTATCTGCTTTAAGAATACCAATCAATAATATTTTTATCTGGATTTTCATGAAATGTAAGCATGTTTCAATATCTGTATGTTTTTCGTAAATTAAATATATGTTTGGTGATTTAATTCAATTCGAAATGAAAACGGAGGTAGGTACCTTTAAATTTAAAAAAAAAATAAAGCGAAGACGAAAATCCAATATTAAACTAGTTTTCAGCAAAATAAATTCAAATAAATAATTTTAACTAAAATATAAAGTTAATACGAAGGTGTGTAGATAATATTATTTGGATAATGTTATGATATAAATATTATACAACACGCTAATTCACGGCCTCCGCAATTAATTAAATTAAGTGTTAATTTATATTTTTAATTATTTTTTACACTACGATAGACTGATAGCTGATCCTGTGAATTTTTCGGGTACGAGTCAGAATATATACTTTAATTTTATGCCCTAATTCTTTTTAAACGTAAAAAAAATTGAATCCTAGGTTGGGATTTACATTAAAATCGTTTAAATTTGTCTTCACTCCAACAACTCTCATCTCGTTTTCATTTTCGTTGTAAATTTTTTAAAGAATTTAACTCGCAAATTAAATAAATTTAATATAGCAGGTCATAAGCACATCGTAATAAGGGTAACAGATTGAAATGCCGCAAACTTGACTGAACTTAATACAGTTTACGAGCCCCTTCAAGTTCAAAGGTAGGTTGTCGTTATATTACCATAGAATGCTTCTCGTACGAGCTTTGAGCAGTGGAGTCTCGTGGCTAGGCAAGCATTCACTTGATTTTTAGAGCATAGAAAAACAAACAAACAACACGTTAAAACACGTCGATTTAAATATATAATACTAGCGAGTTCCCAGCGAGCTTTGCTATGCCACTTAATAAAGAAATTGTTTCTCCCTGCGTGTCCTTTCCCATTCGTCCTGTTTTCCTTCCGCCTCTCTTTCCTCTCCCGCACCCCCTTTCCCCGTCCCTCGAACCCCGCTCCCGAGTTCCCCTATCGCATTTATACATTTTGTCCCGGTACATTCTGTTTTCAAACAGCTCGCGTGCCACCTATTAATTTTTTATACAAATTTCATACTACCAGAGCTCATCAGTATATAAAGAAACCATAGCAGGCACGCACACATCAAATCCCCAAATTTTCATCGCAATCGGATGAATGGTTTAGCAACGCATAGACATCTCTTAAACATACTCATATTTTTTTTTTATTTTTTTTATTATTTAATAAATGTTTACATGATAGGTACATTGTTGGTATTTTTTGACTACCACACTAGGCTATTGCCCGTGTTGTGGTAAAATGTAAGCATATTTTGATTTTTATATTTATACGATTATTCTATGCAGTTATGAAATATAAATAGTGTGAAGTAAATAAAAAATAATCATTACTTTGTGCCACTATTTCAATCTCCAGGATAAAAACTTAATTTTTATTGTGAATACCGCACAAGAGTCCTAACTGATCCCAACCGTCTGGAACCAGTGGGACTATGGTATCCCCAATTGCATACCTATGTTGAGAGGCTGAAGGTGGTGGGTAGAGGACCGAGAAGGGAGAGAGGAAGGTGGGGGTAGGCACTTTAGATCTGGTCACCAAATACGGCTAAAGCCATGTCAAGCAACGTTTCAATCCTGAATGGTGGTCTTTCGCTGGGGCTATACTGAAAGTATCTTCCACTCTGGAACTTACCGCAAATGTACTACGTATTATTTTTAATGAACTTATTGTGAAAATCCACCAATTAATTTAATATAATTTACTGCGCACGCCGGGATTTGAAACCGCGACCTTCAGATTCATAGTTAAGAGCTTTACCCTTCAACAACGGAGGCCTTCTTTCTATTTATGATTAAAACGAGAAATTATTTAATAGACTAAATTATTATTTTGGTATAGGTCGATTGTAAACGTTCTAATTATTTTCGACCGGTCAGTGGTTGAGTGGGCATCGCATTTGGGTTCCACCCAGGCGTTCCGTGTTTGATTCCTCGGTTGGCTAAGTCCTCTATCACGACTCAAACAAAATTTTCGGCTTACTGTGAAAGTGGTAGGAGATTTTCAAATATTGTCGGGTTATTATCTATATAATCTATTAATCCAATATTATTAAGTATATAATCTATCAGCGGTATCCCTAAATAGTACTATTAATATTATGTTTTTTTAATTATATAAAGAGTAGGTAAAAAGCTAGGTAGGTGAAGATAAATATAGTTTTCCAGCTCTCTTTTTTTTTAAATATTGCATACTTGCCTAAAAATATTACATGTATTCTAATACAACCCTTATCCTCATTTATTTATTATTATTTTTTTATGTGAAAACAAGAGTTCCAACTGCTCCCGTCTGGAGCCAGTGAGACCATGGCATCCCGAATTGGGGTATGTTGTGAGGCTGAAATTAGGGGGGAGGGGAAGAAGACGGGGAGGGGGAAGGTGGAGAAGTACCTGGCTATTCACATCTGGTCACAAAGCCATTTCAAGCAATGTTTCAATTCTGAATGATCGTCTTACACCAGGGCAATACTGAGAGTATTTTCGACTCTGAACGTGGAGCAATTATACTTTATATTATTTTAAATGAATAAAATTTAAACGGAGGCCGTCGACATACGATATATTTATAAAAAATGGAGTACGTGTGATGTTGAACTATTACCGACTGCTACTCGAACATCCTACCCACACGGCTATCAACCATCTCAATTTAACTATTTGTTATTACATAATTATTACTTATTACTGTCACTTAAGTTATTCGTTGTAATCATCTTAGTTATTATACTCGTATACCTCCTCAGTTCGTTCTGAAATAAATAAGACCTTTATCATATTTTTTAACGCGTCTGACGCATCCATACTCATTATTTTTCACATTCACGTGATATCGCGTATCTCCTTCGAATGACGTTAAAAACGGCACAAAAACCTATTGTTTACGTTGTTATTCTAACGTATCTATTTCCTATTGTGTTGGATTGTCAGTAAAAATAGCAAAAACACAGAGGTGCATCCCATGCGTTGAAAATGATATTTTTTTGTTGCCATGTTTTTTGAATGCCGGGGACTAGTGTGGTTTCCCCGGTTCGGGTCGGATATCAAAGTGTTAAGTTATAGGGATATATAAAGGGTGTCAAGGGACTTACTTGACTTACTTCCAGTGATTCCTGACAATATTTGTAGCATAAAATGTGAATAAAATTTTGCCGGTGCCATTTTTGATGGCTATTTTTTTAATTTTTTTTTTAACTTAATGAGTAAAACCTCAAATTGTAGCATTTAATTAAATGAAGACAATATAAGCGAAGAAACGAAGAAATTAAGACAATATAAGCGGTTATTTTTTCATCTGAAAACATAAAAAAATCAGTAGATATTGGACAGGTAGGGTCGGGATGAGGGATTGGGCGTTTACTCGGCTGATTGACCAGTGATGACCCGTGAAAGATTTTTTTTTATTTGGTTATGAAGAAAAAAAAAATTTCATTCACGCTTTTAATTCATTTTCATTCACTGGTTAAAGCAAGTCAGGTAAGTTCCTTAATACCCTGTGTATGTCGCCCACCAGAACACAGGTATGTGACTAGCTGATGGTCAAATAATTCTCAATATGTGAACTGTATAAACAATTATGACCTCACCGTGGTGGTTGAGATAAACAATCCTCCACGCCGATGTTTAACGATGACCACGTAGTGATGTAGTTGGTCCTTGACGCCCTGCAGGTGGAGGCTGGACGGTGCGAGGCCGGAGAATAAGTCGGTCTCAAACGGCGTCGGTGCGCAGCTTCTTCAACAACCATTAATATAAATTCATGATGATAGAGAAAGGGGCCTTTGTGGCCCCGAGCTCTGTATGCCAATATTTCAAAAAGTCAAAAAAGTCGGTGCGCAGCGAGGTCCGGCTTCGGCCGAACCTAGAGATGGGTTAGTTCTGCATTTTCGGGAGGTCTCCGAGACTTTAAAAGTACTTGAGTTCTGAATGGCTTGGACCGAGACACACGGGTTCGACCGTAGCCGGACATCGGAGCCGTAGCCCGCAAAAGATCCCGATTCGTGAGTGGCTCGGACCTAGACGCACGAGTTCGACCGGAGCCGGCGAACCCGGGTCCTGCTCCCGACTCGCGAGTGGCTCGAACCGTCCAGTCTCCACTCAGGAGTAGTCGATTTGAAAAAGGAGTAGCAGTAAAATCCGTTTCCCGCGAAGAACCCGAGTTCAAGAGCCAACTCCAGCTGAACCTACACATCGCTAGTGAGTACCTACTAGTGGATCAGGGCCGGAGAATGGATAGTGGATCTCGAAAGGCGGAAGGCTCACACTCGAACATTTTTAAAATTAGAACAGTTTTTTTATTTACATAATTAATGGAACTTAATTGATTTATCGTATATTGATTTTAGGTAGTATCTAATTATCTAACAAACAGTTATATAAATAACGGTTTGTTTCCCAAACACAATAAAATAAAATAAAAATGATTGAAATGAACTTTGTACTTTTAATTTAAATTTAAATTATTAAATTAAATTAATTAAAAAAATAAAATTAATTTAATTGCAGTAATTTAAATTTAAATTTTAATATTATATATTTTTTTATTTCAATTTCAATTTTAATTTTAATTTTAATTTTAATTTTAATTTTAATTTTAATTTTAATTTTAATTTTAATTTTAATTTTAATTTTAATTTTAATTTTAATTTTAATTTTAATTTTAATTTTAATTTTAATTTTAATTTTAATTTTAATTTTAATTTTAATTTTAATTTTAATTTTAATTTTAATTTTAATTTTAATTTTAATTTTAATTTTAATTTTAATTTTAATTTTAATTTTAATTTTAATTTTAATTTTAATTTTAATTTTAATTTTAATTTTAATTTTAATTTTAATTTTAATTTTAATTTTAATTTTAATTTTAATTTTAATTTTAATTTTAATTTTAATTTTAATTTTAATTTTAATTTTAATTTTAATTTTAATTTTAATTTTAATTTTAATTTTAATTTTAATTTTAATTTTAATTTTAATTTTAATTTTAATTTTAATTTTAATTTTAATTTTAATTTTAATTTTAATTTTAATTTTAATTTTAATTTTAATTTTAATTTTAATTTTAATTTTAATTTTTGGCATTTGGTGAGCAGACGCATCCGCCGCCAAGATCCGGACAAACCGGACCCCATGAACCCGGGCACCCCTGCTAAGTCACCAAACGTAGCGAACCACTTGGGGTGACGTATGGCAAAGGTGTTGATTATCCAACGAATGGATCCCGGGGCGGCGGTACCCATACCTGACTCCCAAATTGAAATTAAAATTTTAAAATATTGCTTTTCTTGTATACTGCTTTTGCAGAGTAAAATATTTTGCTTACGAAGCTTCTTTCGGATTTAGTTTTATTGTAATGGCTGATTAAGTTCTTTAAAGTACGATTGGAAAACACTTAAAACATTTTTGAAAACCTTTTATGCTAATGATTTTGATATTTTTTGTATGCCTCTACTGAAGTATAAAGCTGTACTAATTAAACAATTTAGCACTACATATTTTAACAAGGTCACTGTATACAGGTTTTTTCTGTCTTTCTCTGTTTGTTTTTTCTTCACTGCTTTTATTAACTTTGTATTCATATGTATTGTTTTTCTTTTGGTTTATTTATAATTAATATGTATTATTCTTCTTTCAGTAATATGTATTATTTTTATTTTGGTTTATTTACAAGTAATCTTATAATTTAACATTTCTTTCTTCTTTCTATATTGAAAAAAAAACATGTACGTAAAGGACACTTCTGCATAATTATAAATAAATAAATTAGTAAATAATTAAATTGTGCATACATTATAAATAATTAAATATTTTTGCCTGAGCTTCAGTAAGTAAGATAAAGTTTTTTGGCGATGATTTTATGATTTGTGTCGCAAATCGGTCATCTGTAAATTAAATTTACGCCTATCAAAATGTTTCTGTCATTTGACTGTCCTAGAACGGGAGACCTTCCTAGTTGGACAGTCAAAGCTTCTTTGTTCTGATGTATTCTTTATAACAAAAACAAACTAATTCAATATTATTAGTATTCAATTAATAAAAGCAGTTTATTTATAACATTATATTAACTATGAACCATTATCAGTATGAAACCGCACACAAGTTTCGAAAACTTAAATAAAGAAATCTTCTGTAAATTGCCGCGCCCCGCTTTTGTTTCTACCTGCACACCAAACGTAAGTTCAATTGGCTCCGCCTGCCGCTTTCATAGCTCGTGCGGTTTGGTTATGGCTGTCCGACCACCGGCACGCTTCCATGCCGTATCTCCTTCTGTTTCTTTTATCTATGATGAAGAAGCAAGTGCTATACAGTTGAAATACAAGAAAATAAGAATATCCAATCAAAGAAACATCCAGTTCGAGCGCTGCTGTTGGGATTTGAACTAAATCTAAATAATTTATGCATTTGGGAACATGTCGAGGGATTTCGACGCAACATACAATTCATAACCCTGCTGAGTAATGACGGCATCTGTGCTTGAGTAGTTACGCTACGAATTTGGATGTTGCAGGCTTGAATCCTGGCATGCGCAAATAAATTTTATTGTTTTTTTTAATATTATTTCACAATTTATTAATTAAAATAATACGTACCAACGGTAGATACTTTCAGTATGGCCCTGGTGTAAGACCACCATTCAGAATCAAAACCTTGCATGGGATGGCTTTAGGCGGCATCATCTTCTCCTCCATCTCCTTCCCCTCCCCACTACCTTCTCACTGGATCCAAAAGGCACTCTATTAATATTAAAAATGTTTTTATCTTCCACTATCATGTGCTACGTCTATATATATATATTAATTTTAATTATATATATATATATATATATATATATATAAAATCAATATACATTTCTATGTATGTGAGTTGTCTAGTTTATGCATTGCTATATTAAGCACGGGAAATGTTTGAAAGTTTCAAAATTCTTTCCACCCTCACAAAGGTTTTTAGATTATTACAACCACATGACATCACGTTTGAAAAGCTTTTTTTATCATTACAAAAACTCTTACGAAGGTGTCAAAAATGTCAAAATTTGGGATTGAAATTTTGCAAATACATAATCAATTGTTAAATCAAAATTCAATTTTCAAATAAACTCTTTAAATTAATGAATTTAATCGAAGTACTCTCCTATGGTACTAACTAAAATAGAATACTTTGAATCTAATAAAAAATTACATTTATTTTTAAATAGGTATGTTAGGTACCCAGTTTGATTGATTGTTCTTGTAATATACAAAAATGAATGTTTGTAATGTATGAAAAATGATTTTTGTTAAAAAAAATTGCAATAGGTGACACGTACGCTGTTAGAAAATCTGAATGTACCGGGACTGAATATATTGAACGCTGGAGAGGGAAGGGGATCGCGGAGGGGGGAAGGCGGGAAACGTGAAGGGGGAACGCGTGAGGGGAAGGGGACATGGGAGGGGAGAGGGAGGCGGTAGGGGAAGCAATTTTTCAGCTCGTTCAGTCATTTCCATCATCCGTTACGAGCTCTAAAACATCAATTTAAAACTTCCAACATATTAAAGACGCCATATTGACTCTGTGCTAAAATAAAATGAAATAGAACACATACATTACAATTTTCACATACAAGTTATTGAAAGAACACAAAATATTTTTTTACGCTCTCTAAGTTTTAAAATGAGGACTTCTGAAAGAGGAAAGTGACGTCGGCATTTTATCGTTAACTTTTATCTTTTTCATTTTCGTACAAGCCGTGTGTAATGGAAAATTTTGACATGAAAACTTTAGGACTACTATATGCACACCGAAATGATCTGAAATTCTCAGACAGAATAGGTATTTTCACTGACTCGATATTATTTCTGTTTAATATTTAAAATGGTGCATAACCTTCTTTACATATAAAAATGAACGTTTCTTATTTGTCCCGTGTGTTTTCCTATTCCATTCATCCGATTGCGATGAAACTTTGGTTATGTGCTGTGCTCACCCCGCGAAAGTTTTCTGTACTGTGGTGAGGTGAGCTCCGGCGTTGTGAAATTATTTCCTATACCGTTCACCCAATCGCGATCAAACTTTGGTAATTTATTGTGCGCACGCCCGCGAAGGTTTCTATATATAAAAGTGAGCTCTGGCGTTATGAAAATTTGGATTATACAACATACGCAATTTTACAATAGTTGTTCGAAAATGTGTTTATTTCATTGAGTTTAGGAGCAGGGAGGGAAGGCGGGTGGGAAAAGGGAACGGGTTAGGGGAGAGGGTTTATCATCTATATGTAACAAGGAACTACAGTGAAAAATATTATAGCTTTAAAAAAAATATGTTCATATAGACTATAGACCAACAAACGCTGATTCTGAATATATAAGTTTCACTTAATAATATTAATCGCAGAGGTTTTAAAAAATTATTAAAAAGTCCATTTTTAATCGGGTCGTAAAAACACGCCGTCAAGTTGGTAGTATTGAAATGTTTAGTGGTGACGTCACTGTTTGTCGTATCGCGACGTCACCGTAAAGTCATTGTGTAGGAATGTAGGTATGACGTAAGCCATCGTATTAATTTATTATTTTATTTACATACTGTTTATAGAGATTTAGTTGTTGTGTTTATTGAAACATTATTTAGGCCTAAATAATGTTTAAAAAATAAAGGTATCTCTTATTACTTTATCTGTATTATTGAAAACTAGCTGGTTCCCGGCATGCGTTGCTATGCCATTTAATAAATAAATTATTTCTCCCTGCGTGTCCTTTCCAATTCGTCCCGTTCCCCTTCCACCTCCCCTTCCTCTCCCGCGTTCCCTTTCCCCTCTCGCGTTCTCACTCCGCCTCCTCCACCTTCTCTCTCCCCACTCCACTCCCCGCCTTCCCCCGTCCCGCGAACCTCCCTCCTGAATTCTCGTCCCCCTTCCCGCATTCCATACATTCAGTCCTGGTATATTCAGTTTTCAAACATCTCGCGTGCCACATATTACAATTTTTTTATACAAATTTGGTAATACCAGAACTCACCAGTAGTTTTATACAAACCTTGTCCTAACAATAACGAACACAACAAAAAAAGAATTATCCAATTTGGTGCAGTCGTTCGGAAGTAATGCGCGTACATACATTTCGGCGATTCATTTTTATTTATATCGATAGATAGATATTCAAAAACTGCTGCACAAAAAACAGTAATGCTACTTCTAGGGAGAATACTTCGAACAACGAAATTCAAAATGGCGATCAGCTGATTGTCCGATCCTATAGTAACTTTTCAGGAGTGATGACGTCACACGATTCACCATACCTACGGTGGTTTTCGGGGATCTTGAAAAATTAAAACTGTATCAATTATTTTAACTACTAAAACTAACTCTAAAAATAAAATTAAAAAATGCAGTTATTTAAGTTAGAAGGTCATTATTCACAAAAAAAATAAAAAAATGGGCTGGAGTTCTCTATTGGTCGATGGTTCTAATATAAACTTACATTTTTACATTTTAATATCTGACGTCTTTATTACACGCATACATTTTACATTTATAGGTATTTAAATTAAATATGCTTAACCTAGGTACATTTTTTATTTCACTGGGAACTAAGCTGTGCATTTGAATGCTTTTATATAGTTTCAAAACAATTGTGTTTTTTATATGTTCATCTTTTTCTTATAATATTTTATTTTCGCGGAAATCTTTATTGTAATGTCTCTAATAATTTGCTAGTAAATTACCTACTTTAATTTTTTTTTGATAAAAATTAAAATAAAAAATATTATTTTTTATTAGAAAAATTCTCTTTTTATAACTTTTGAAGGTTATTCCCATTAATGTAATATATCATTGAAGAAGAAGATAACAGTAATAATCTAAACGAAAATATGAAAGAGAACAAGACACAGAAAAATAGAAAAAGATAATGGTCGCAACTCGAACCCAGAACCTTCCGTATTTCAATTTTTTTAATTAACAATATTATCTTCAACAATTTTTTCCATACTATAGGCAACTACCCTTTTTATTGGAAACAATCATTCAAAGAATTGGTTTGTCACCTAGGTAGCGTCACGGATAAATATATCTGATTTGATTTATATGACCTTTTTATAAAAGTCTAAATGAATATTCAATTTTTATAAGAAAAACTCACTTTTTTATAACTTTTGAAGGTTATTCCCATTAATGTAATACAGGGTGTTAAGGGACGTACTTGACTTACTTTAACCAGTGATTCCTGACATTATATGGAGTAAAAAATGTAAATAAAATTTTGGTCTCCGGTGACATTTTTGATGTTTTTTTTTTTTTTTCTACAAATACATAAAAAAATTGTAGTTGTTGAACAGTTGGAGGCGGTGTAAGGGGTTCGTCGGACACTCGGCTGAGTGACCAGTGACGACATGCGAAAGAATTTTTTTTTGTTTGATTTTGAAGAAAAAATTTTTGAAAAAAAAAAGTCGTGAAAAAAAGTCACCGGAGACCAAAATTTTATTTACATTTTTTACTTCAAATAATGTCAGGAATCACTGGTTAAAGTAAGTCAAGTACGTCCCTTAACACCCTGTATACATATCATTGAAGAAGATAATAATAATCTAAACGAAAATATGAAAGAGGACAAGACACAGATAAATTATCTTTTTCTTTTTTTCTGTGCCTTTTTCTCTTTCATATTTTCGTTTAAATTATTATTGTTATCTTCTTCTTCAATAGAAAATTATTTGTTTAATTGATAGCATTGTTAAGCTTTCGGGTTCCATTCCGTAATACTAGATATCGGGTTATTAACGAAGGGTTTTAGTTATGCCTGTTTTAGTCAGTGGACATCATCGATTTAACACACACTCCCTTACTAATTAACATTTTACACAACTGATAATCAACTACTATTAATCAATTACCATACAATGATGGTTTTTAATCGGTTGCGTACAGTTTAAAGCACATTTTAGTAGGGTAATTAATAAATAAAATATTGTTGCACGGCCAGTTCATTTATTTATTAAAAAATAACAACAAGAGGTGTATAAAAGGAGGGCAGTCATATTTTATTAATTATATTAACTATTCGCATGTAAAAGTTTAAATAAAACGTCAATAAATAAATAAACAACTTATGTACTTACTTACGAACTTGACTTATTGAATTCCTTCAGATATTTACTGTGACTTTTATATTCTTTTATATCTTTCCTGTTCTATTTATATTATTTCATACTAATTTCTTTAATACTATGTTGATTTATGTTTTTGATATTATTTTTAGTGTCCGACCGAAACCGGACTTTCCGAAACAATCTTCGGTGTCTGTCTCTTCGAAACAATCTTAGACATGTTAAAAATAGTTTACTGTTATTTGGCTTATTTTTTACACTTATTCAGACAGTTAACACGTGTTAAATTAAATAAATAAAAAATAAAACAACAATTGAAGTATGTGAAAAAATAATTTTATTTTTATTTTAGATACTTCTATAAAACAAATTTTATAAAAAATAACAAAACACGTTTAACTACTTCTTGGAACAAAAATTTAATCAATAAATCAACACTTACATTGTAAAGGAAGGACCTCATTAATTGAGTATTTTAATTTTTATTGCGTTTACAATAACAATTTTTTTAAACATGTTCAGTCCTCCATTAACTCTATTAATGGAGGACTGAACGCCGTTGGCGCCAACAAAAACCTGTCCAAAGAAGTGAAGTTAGCCGTCCATAATGGAGTGCTGGTACCTACCCTGATGAATGGCAGTGAGGCATGGAACTGGCAGAGGAAGGATGAAAGTAGACCGAATGCTGTAGAAATGAGATCCCTGAGGCGTATGTGTGGTAAAACCATGTACGATCGTGTGAGAAATGTGGAGATCCGCGAAGAATGCAAGGCTGATGTAAGCGTGATGAGTAAGATTAAGAAAGGGACGCTCAGATGGTTTGGGCATGTAGAGCGAATGAACGAGGAAAGGAGTGTAAGGAGAATATAATATGACGCAAATGTGAATGGAATGAGAAATCGGGGAAGCCCGAGGAAGACATGGCACGACCAAGTGAATCAGATACTTGAGTCGGGCCATGTGAAGAGTCGGAATAATAGAAGAGCATGTATGAGACGATGTATGAATGTGAATGAGGCAAGGAGTGTATACCAAGATCGAGTTGTCTGGCGGTCCGTCCTCTCTGCCTACCCCTGCGGGGAAACGGCGTGATGGTTAGTTAGTTAGTTAAATAAAATAAAAAACAATAATCGAAGTATGTAAAAAAATATATTTATTTTTTTGATATTACTGCTATGAAACAAATCAAAATTAACAAACATATTAACTACTTCTTAGAACAAACATTTGTCAATAATCAACACTTAAAGGAAGGACGTCATTAATTGAGCATTTTGCTGATGATGGCGGGTGACATACGAGCCACGAACTCATCCGAAGTCAGCCGAACGAGAAGTTCCTAGAAGTAGTTGACATTTTTTGTTATTTTTTTATAAATTTAGTTTGTTTTATAGAAGTAATATTAAAATATATTATTTTTTCACATACTACGATTATTGTTTTTATTTTATTTTATTTATTTAATTGAACACGTGTTAACTGTCTGAATAAGTGTAAAAAATCAGCCAAATAACAGTAAACATTCGATTTTTTTAAATGTTTCAGTTTCGGTTGATGCCAAAACTGGATTTTTTGCCGAAACTTGCCGAAACCGAAACCGTCAGTCACTAATTATTTTGTAATCCTTTATGTTCTCTGCTTCTGTTTGTTATTGCTCTATATCAACCATACTCAACGGGCCGCATGCGGCCCGCCAAGCTTTTGTGTGCGGCCCTAAACACTTTACCATCAGGAACTTAATTTAAAAAAAAAAAACTGTCATTCTAAATTTCGTATATCTTGAGATTCGTTTCGACTTTGACGCACAGATAGTGACACCCGAAAAGGATTGTCATTATGGTCCACATGATCTGGTACAAGAGTAAAATACGACACGTTGTTTAGATTTTCACAGCCAAAAGATTTTTTTGTTATTTGTTTTTGGGGTGTTATGCCGTGTTGCGCTACCACCCTCTTTAGCCAACGTTTCGGACAGCATCACAGTGTCCATCATCAGGGCAGATGTGTAAGAGTGTTGCTATTTACACACGCTAGATTTATTCCCAAAAAACAAATATTTGACACAAACGCGCGCAAATAATTTATAAATAAAAGTGCCATTTCCAGAAACAACCGCATCAATTATAATACAGAAAAACTGGTTAATGTCACTGGTTCGTCAGGTACCTACTAATTTTAACAGCATTTCTTGCTGTCGTATAAAGTACTGCTTCGTTATAATTTAAATACGCATAATGACGTGATTTTTCACAAAAAACGGCGCTCTACAAATTATACAATTATTATTATTATTAATGGCGGGAGTGTCTTCAAAATGTAATCGAAAAATGTTCGACGAAAAGAGAGTGCTTCAAGACAAATAATGGGAAGAAGAATATTTCTTTGTTGGGGGGAGGGGGGGGGGGTGTTCCAGAGTGGAAGATACTCTCAGTATCGCCCTGGTGTAAGACCACCATTCAGAATTGAAACGTTGCTTGAAATGGCATTTGCCGTGTTTGGTGACCAGATCTGAATAGCCAGGTACTTCTCCACCTTCCTCTTCCCTATCTCCTTCCCCTCCCCACTACCTTCAGCCTCACAACATTCCCCAATTGGGGATGCCATACTCTCACTGGCTTCAGACGGGAGCAGTTGGGACTCTTGTGCGGTATTCATATTAAAAAAAAGATATGGGTAGTCCCACAAAGCTGCGACAGATCAGCTTGTCTGTAGGTTCTACCATTTAATATTATTAAATAACACACATTAGCTTGTTACAATATTAATACCTAATATAAGATTTAGGATAAATAAATGTGTTGTTCATTTATCAACCACTTTTTTATCAGTTTATGGCAGGATTCCTCATTATTTTTTAAATTAATTTTTTGATTCAAAATGTTATAAATCAAAGGTATCATATATTCGAGTGTTCTGCTACCATACTTATTTGATATTCGTGGTATTTTTAGGCCTTTGTTTTCGGAAAATCTTGTTGTGTGACTATGCACCAATAACTGTTTATACGTGCTTTCTCCCGAATTATCCATAATTATAATGTACCAGATGTGATGAATGCTAACCTTCAACCTACGAGAAGCCCACAAGGAAAAAAAATTTTTCTCCTCAATACTATGTAGAGAATTCGGTACATTCGGCGACATCTGTCCGAGCAGTTCGGAACTATTACAGAGATCTGTATAAAGACTGAAGCGAGGGAAGCCCCGTATCATAATTGTCTCGAGAACAAAGAAAGTTTAAATCTTACCAATATCCCTTTGTGTACAGCGATTAATAATAATCTGAACCAATCAGAGAAAATAGAGGCGTGTATAGGGTTAGTGGACTTTGATCAGATTGAGTGGCCTTGAATAAATTCTCACAGGAACGTAGGGTGAACGAACTGTATAATAAACAAACCTTTAGACAAAGAGTTGAAGGATTATTAACCCCGGATCGTGTTTACATAAGGCGAGATCGAAAACTGGAGGTTTTGGGCGCCAAAAGTTTCAAATGGAAACAAAAAAATCTTAGACGGGAATGTTGAAAATAAATATCACCGATAAGGGCACGGAAAACGTAACATGAATGGTCCCAGGGGACGATTTAATTAAAACCGACCTGGAATGATCGCAAAAAACGGGTGGAATCTCGGAAAATTTCAAAACTGAAGATAATAGCCTAGGAAAGGGGGAAAACCCTATTTATATGGTGATGGAACGGTGAAACGAAGTAATTAGAACCAAATATCTCAAGAGAAAACTAATTGGAACTACTTGAATAGGTACCGATATAAGGAATTACTCTGTTCTGACAGCACCATTCACAACAAACAGGAGATTGAGAAAATTATATCTAAGACCGCAGTACATTTTGGTCACTCTACAATTAAAGCAAATCGCAGGAAAAGATGCTTAACGTAGTCTGACGAAAGGAAAAATGGAAAATATACATAAAACAGTGGAAAATTATTGTTATCAATTCTAAATGAAGCGGAGATATTATAAAGACGATTTTTAGAAGAAAATTTAATAAAAAAGATGGTGGTTTCGTTGGGGGCATAGTTGTGTGCTAGTTGCAATCTCAAAGGAAATACAATTAGTATTGTTAAGTGTCTGGGGTCAAGTAACAATACCGGACAAATTACGGATGATTTTATTCAACAGAAATGGTCGTTTTATGTCATTTGTGCCGTTGAAAGGATCACATAATTGAGCTTGACTACTGACAAAGTGGGCGCAGGAAATGGTTGTCGACCACACATGTATTTTGTTTTCAAAAACAATGAAGATCCGAACATGCCTTTTATTTACACAAGGCCCATTATCGAATAAAAAGGGCAATAAAAATTAACGTTGCTCTAACGTAATGTTTACAATATAGAATTCCCATAAAACTTTATTACAAACACATTAACAATGACTTATTACCAAAGTACATAAAAATTTTAAATAAATACATGTCAATGAGAAAATTTATGTGATTTCCTACGTGAGAGAGATGTTAGGCTGGTTTCGGTCTAAAACATGAGATAGGAGATTATCAGAGATTTGACAAAAGGTCGTATACGGAGGAACCGAATTTGGTTTTTTTTCTATGAAGGTCTGGGTGATCAGAAGTCATTTTCCTACGAAAAGAGAGCTTTAAGAAGTCTTTAAAACGCCATGGTTTGATAAAGAACGGGGAGTTCATTAGGAGTTCGTTGAGAGTTTTGTTGAGAGTCCGTTGGCAGTTGGGATACAGACCGGGGTCCAGGAACAAACGTATAACTCTTTATTAAAAGTTGAAATTTCTACAAGTGTTTGCAAAGGAGTAAATTCGGTATATAATCTCCCTTTAAATTGAGGAATAAAAAATCCGAAAAAGTGCTTAAAAATAATACTTGAAAGTTCGGGTGTTTTGTTTTATATTGAAAGTGTTTAAAATCAGTAAATAGGAATTTAATAATATTCGTGTTTCTTTTACAACATATAGTTATTGACTTTCTAATATTTAACAAAAATACAGTGTCTTAAAATAAATACAGTTTACCGGATAAAAGAAAACATATAACGCGATTATTTTTAAAACTTACTAAAGGTGATATAATAATTAAAGTATAATTCTACTTTAAATTACTTAACATCGGTGAAATAAATAACAATAACGAATTTCTCGAGTGATGGTTTTGCGACAGTGTTTCCATAATAATATGCCTTAAAATTTCATTGTGAATTAAATAACGAATTATAATAAACAGTAGTGATAATAATCCGAACACTTAGAGAACGTACGTATCTACGGTTATTAATTCTAAAGTGATATTAAAATATTGAGAATAAATAATAATTTACCTTATTCCGGGTTTTAAAATTAAAACATCTGAATTGCAATTTGATAAATCATTTTTCGAATCGAATGAAATAAAAACGAGGTTAATACGAGGTTGAGAAACTAAGTGAAATACCGAAGTGAATCTTAAATAGACAGATATTTGAAGAGTTTTTCCCGTCATCAGAGTCATTTCTCAAAAAGGCCGATAGGAAACCGTTAGCTAGGAAACAAAAAAAAGGAAGCCTTGATCACAATGTCGTTGTCATAAAATTCCCGACTTGAAAAATTGTAATCGATCGAGGCTGGTAAGATTTAACCAATTATTAATTATTTTCAGAGACAGAGAACGGGCGGCATCACCAAAAATCAATCGGAGTTTTAAAGTTTTGTCACTAACACACTGATAACAATTCCCACTTGCTCGAAAGTAGGTCAAATAGGAAATACCTGCATTAGAAATACGCTAATTTATTATAGCTCATATAAAACGAATCGAGGCGCGTAGAACGTAATGAATGACTATTGAGGAATCCCCTTATTCTATATTTCGTATGCGGAAGTAATCTTGCGTCTTAAAATCAGGTCAAACATGAAATACCTATTTAAAAATTAGGTCATACAAGTACTTGTTTTAGTTAGGTAGGTCTATTGTCTATTTAAGAGCGCATAAGGATATGGCGACATAAGATATCAGTTTGATTCGTAACCGAAATACCTATATTTCTCAAAACTAGGCCAAGAAAATTATACCTTAGTTGAAACTAGGTCATCCAGATACCTCTTAGGTTAGCAAAGTACCTACTTAAACGACCAATTTTTGGGTAAAAACTAGGACAAATAAAATATAAGAGTGTTAGTTAAACAATGAATCGTGTTTCAAAAGGACAATGACTGTAGAAATAAAACGAAAAGAAACGCATCACTAAATCAATTTTGGTATCCTAGCGTACTTGTAAAACAAATACCCATTAGCTTCCTTTCACCAGCATGATTAGGGTATGTTTATATGACCTTCGATTGTGCATAAAAAATTTCGATTGGAGTTCAATGTCATCCATTGACACAGTCACCTAGATCCCATCAATAGATAAACAAAACAAAGCATAAATGCCAAGGGACAAGTTTATCAATTATAGCTTACGACGAAATCTGCATTCAATATGTGATAGCAACATTGACGTTAAATTAATTCAATTCTAAACAACTTGATTATACTAGAGCGATCGCCAATAGGTAGCATTGTTACAGCATGCAAAAATTTCGCAAAGTAAAGTACCGCGACTAGCTTCAAACTCAAAAGAGCTCATCATTATTATTCAGGAGGTCATTGATTCAATGACAACATGATTTATCTCATTTTATAAATTTCTCTTATAGGAAGTAGGTATCCAGGAATCCATAATCATCCGCAATCCTAAATACCTAACACACGAGGAACTAGTGACCTCATTTAAAAAACACTGGTGTTCAAATACTCATACAGTCCTAAATCCGAATTTGCACACGTATCTAGATTTCAAGGCTGCTGTATGCAATTATGTGCCGATCGGAAGGGTAGTGAGAACTTAGTCCGAGAGGAAAAATTTAAATCCTGTGACGGTATTGTCGAGATGGGGGCATGCGGGAAGAGGTAGGGACGTATGCGGATAATACGCAGGCGCGGCATTTAAAACTACAGGTTATTTGCATACCGTAAGCTCTTGTCAAACCTGAAAGCAAACATAAGGCTCATAAGGTGCGTTTTATGTCAGCTAGTCAGAGGTGGGGGAGCGTATTGCTAATGGCTAGTCACGTGGGAGTATGAATTCGCCTAAAACAGCTGCGTGCCACATTCAACGGATAGAGACATGATAAGGGAAGACATGAAATACCCCTTCTAGACTCAGTAGAGTTAAATTCAATCCGGAGGAGACGGAAGTCGGAGTAAGACAGAAAAACGGCATGAAGACTAGGTATTCCCCCTGCTGGCGTAAAGGGCCCCTTTCATAGCATGAGACGCCCGTTGAAGAGGGTAAAACTCGGATCTAAGGACAAGCCTAGCAAACGTACTGGGGAGAATCCGGTTTGTAATTGTTGTTCATCGGTTTTCACTTGGTTAGCGGAGGAGCCGACTTTTCAGCAAACATATTTTCCCCCCCCTTCCCATGTCCATCCATTCCTACTTTTCAACAATTTTGCGAATACTAACCATGAATACAAAACACTATGTTAGGGGAAGTTGCAGACAAGGACTTGGAGTGATAAAACTGGACCTTCAAATACGACCATCCTACAACGGTAAGGTAAACTTCTCTACCTAAATGTTGAATTTATTAACTGTTGTTTTATGTTATCGACGCATCAGCGGTGATAGGAAGGATTAAATAAACAAACAAAATTCCTACGGAAATCAAGCAGACACGAGGTTTAAGGGTGAGGCTAGTTTATCAAACTCGGTTTAATATACTAAAATAATAATAACTAAATAGATCGGAAAATTCTCACACTTTCTCTAAAAGAATCTAGGGGTTACCACACGTAATACATTATCTTCTCTACATATGTGTGCATATTAAGTATGCAAACAGATGTAAATTCTAAAACAAAAAAATACACAACGAAGAATATAGAAATAATGTGAACAAAAAATCTTAAATCTTGTTTACTGCGAGAAAATCGCAGGGATTTGAGAAAATAGGGTAGGTTCAGCTAGATTATAAAGTATAGGGGTTAGAAAAATCACGAGCCTGAGGTAGAAACAAACCGGAAAGAGGGTTAAGTCAGGCCATCATACCTAGGGGTGTGATCAGTAGGACATAAGGGTAGAATTATGAACGTAGCTACGAGATTTGAACTACGAGGTAGAAGCTTAGAAAAGTTAATCAATTAGGTAGGGTTCATCACAATTGGTGTCAAAAGCCAGGAGTGGCGGAACATTACACAGAGAAGCTCTATAATTGGAAGTAGGCCCTCAGGCCCATACAGTAATTTTAAGTTGTTTCTTTGTTTGTAAATGCTAGGTTTAACTTTTTTTTAATTATAGCAGTTTGTAAATTTTGAATGTATTTAATATTAATTATGCTCGAGTGACCCCAAATTCGAATTCCATATCTAAGTATGGATTCGACCATAGAATGATATATAAGTTTGAGAGTGCATCGAGGCAACACAAATTTCAATTTATAAAAATTACTCTCCAAGCATCGGAGCTGGTTACAAATTTTGATCACTTGTTTATCCCATTTAAAGTTATTATCTACAATTATTGTTTTATTGACTACGAAAAGGCATTTGACAGGGTAAAACATGCTGACCTAATGAAAATGCTTGCAAATTGTAACGTTGACACCAAAGACCAGAATTTCATTAAAAACCTGTATTGGTTCCAAACAGCAGAAATAAGACATGGGAATGAAAGATCTAATGCAATTGCCATTTAGCGTGGAGTACGACAAGGCTGTATCCTGTCGCCACTATTGTTTAATCTCTATTCTAACTATGTCTTTAAAAGAGCCCTAAGTAATACTGAGAAGGGTCTGAAGATCAACGAAGTTGCCATTAATAACATAAGATACGCAGATGATACTGTATTACTAGCTGACTGTATCGATGACCTCCAAGACCTATTAAATCTTGTTAATAATGCTGGTGAGCAACTGGGCCTAACAATCAACGTCAATAAAACTAAATGGATGACATTTGGACGACTAGATCACTCTGAATCAGTGATACAGTTAAATGGTTGCAATGTCGAAAAGGTGGAAAGATTTAGATACCTCGGCAGTATTCTCACGGAGACTCTTGACCCAGATGTGGAGGTTAGATGCAAAATTGAAGCAGCAAGAACTGCATTCATTAAAATGAAATCCCTCTTCTGCAATGACAATATCAGCTTAAAACTAAGGCAGAGAATGCTAAAATGTTATGTGTGGTCGGTCTTGCTCTATGGATGTGAAACATGGACCTTGAAAGTAAATACCATGAACAGGTTAGAGGCTTTTGAAATGTGGCTTCACCGGAGAATGCTCAAGGTCCCATGGACCGACATGATCACCAACACAGAAATTCTCAGGCGGGCTAGAGCAGATAGAGAACTGCGTACATTAATAAAAATCAGGAAAATTTCATATCTGGGTCATATACTTCAAGGCGAGAAGTATCACTTGCTTCATTTGATATTGAAAGGAAAAATAGAGGGTCGCCGAGGGCCTGGTAGGAGAAAAATGTCTTGGCTGCGTAATATACGAGAGTGGACCGGCATTAGAAATACAGCGCAAGACAGAGAGACATTCTCAAGAGTGATTGCCAACGTCGGGGGGACCTGATACGGCACACAAAGAAGAAGATCTACAATTATGCCAAGGAAAGTATATTCATTTATAATCGAATTACTATTATTGTCAAACATATTATGTATAATTCCAATCTGTTAACTTCATGGGACACCCCTAGCATGGCGGGTTAAATAATACTAAAAAATGTACCTTTTTTTCGGTGAATAAACGAATAAAAAATAAAAATAATGTTATCTTTCAGTCGATTATAAAAGTCTTTTTAAGAAAAATATATTATTGATTTTGCGCTCCACGATAACGATTTTGCGATAAAATGAAATGTTCCTTAAAATTAGGTAGTTTAGGTATTTTGAATTGAATATGCTATGAGTGCATTCAGAACATTCAGGGAAATCCTTCTAATAATAAATTGATAATACCTTCCTACACTCACAGGCAATGGGCAATCTTCGCCAAAGCGAACAAACTGTTCCCACGTGGATTATTTTTTATTTATTTTTAAACTGAATGTTACTTCATCAACTACCTTTTCTCCACTAAATCCTTTTACAAATCATTCCATAAATCCCTGGCTCCAGGCAGTAAGACTACCTTTGACACATAAAATAAATCGATGTCCATGCGTGCTAGTCTAACTAAACCTATTCGTAGTACAAGTTATTATTGCCGTTCTTTGACCCCGAGCGTTCGTTTTATAAATATGTACGTAAATGTAATTCATTTCCATAAAAAAAGAAAACCGAACAAGGCGCAATCGATGAATTTCCACTTTACTTAAATAGTTATGAGCGATTCCGTTTTAACGACGCTATAAAAATGATGTCATTCGTAAACATGGCTAGCAACCACCTACTTTTGTTTTTTTAAGGTTGCGGTTTCATTAAAGGTTAGATGGGATGACTTGAAGCATGCGACATGAACTTTTCCAGAAAGATTTACGACAAAATGTAGAGTTTTATCAAAATTTATTGAAAAAAATTCTAAATATTACACGCAGAAATTTTCCAAGCGATAAATTTAGGATTCATTGCCCAATTTTAGGACACTTTCACGATAAAAAACAGTGACACGAAAAAAACCCTTCGTTTATTTTAAAAGGCTTTTAGGGTGTAATACTATAATGTCGGTTGTGTACTATGTTCATAGCTGAAAAGGGCTCATAGCTCATATACTTAGCGGTCAAATGGAATGTGTTTAATTTGAAATATATCCTACGTTATTGTTTGTGGTAACATTGAAAGTGCCAACTAATGTTTCGCAAACAAAAAGCTTTTGCTTCCCTTGACCGGGAGTAGCCTGTAGCCTCCAGCGCAGGATGTGTGTATAAAAGTTAGCTAGGTATGTGTTACTACTGCTGGAAGGTATTAGGAGAGGTGCGCCGCAGCAAACATCGGTAAACCCTCGGGGAGCGAGTCATGGCCCGTGTTGTTTACTAGTCTCCATGGCTACTACCACTGCCTGTGCGAGCGGCTAGCCGTGTCATCTCTACAACGATAACGTTTGTATTTACAAACACGCGAAAACACAGCTAAAATGCACCCTATAATCAGAACTACCACACAAATTGTACTAATGTACATTCAAACGAAACCGAACCCTTTTACCAAGTGGGTTTTTGCTTGCTGAAATTTTTCTTTGTGAAGAAATGGACGGAAAACCGCAGACCTAGTCTACGTTGAATGACGTGAAAATAGAACATTTATAAAGGAACAAATCAAATCTATTAAAAATGAATAAGCGTCGTACTAATAATGTGACTTTTTTATAATGTGGTTGTATTTTGCTTGTTTACTATGAAAATGCATTCTATTAGTTTAGTTTCCCGTATCAGTCCTGGCGAGTTTTCCACCCTCAAACCGCCCTCGGAACGGATCCCCGTCAGTATGTTTCTGGCCGTAACGGAGACAGGACCTATCCTTCCGCGTCCCGAAGGCCCGTACAGGAAGAGGCTCGCGTTGTGATGATTGGCCGCGAATCCGTGAGAGTGGGGGCACGTTGCAAGATTTGAATTTTTAAAAAGGACGCCGTGAATACAAGAGTGGCATTTTCTGAACACGTGAGTTATTTTTTGAAAATTTTCATTCAGAAGTTTTTTCATGAGCTTCTTAGTTTCATAATTAAAAAGTAGTAGGTACCTAGTTACAATGGAACATACTTAACTTTGCAGACAATGGTGTATTTTCTTATTTTACCACTTGCAAAGATAAGTGTATTAACCTAATGCAACTTTATCAAGTCTCAAAACTTTTTTATTTTTAAATTTAACACTATATTAAATTTAAAATATGGAACAAGCAATATGGCGTCTATTCTCAGTTACAACATGAATGTGATTTCAAAGCTCAATATCTCACGATGGAAATGATATTTCAAGCTGAAAATACTCCAAACAGAAAAAGCTGGGCATATTTTATGACTCCAGATACCCATTCAAGAGTTTTGATGCTTTAAAAAATGAAAAATAAAAAAATTTCCTTGATAAAAACCTTTAATTTTATTTTAAGGCTGATTTTAATCAAAGGAATGTGAATTATTTAGTATATTAATATCAAGATTAAATTGATATAATAATATTCATAAGCTTACATCTATCTACATTTGGCATTATTAAATTGTATTTCTCTCGACCTTCTTTTTAATTTCCCCTAGCCACGCTAGACTAGATCTAGGGTAGAGGTGGCCTAGCCGAAAGGGGGGATTCCTATGATAACATTTACTACATCACTTATACACTTTAATGGCACTAATCAAAGAAAATTTGCATAATATTAACTTAATATTTGACGCCGTACTATCACAGGGGTCGGTAGAGTGAATAAAGTCGTATAAATCTGAATGTTTTAACCGTAAAATGCCAAATTAACTGAAGTTGTTCTTTAATGCGTTTCTTCGGTAGATTCATAATAATACTCGTACACCCTCCTTATTTAAATTGTTTTCATATAGGAGATTGGCGACCTGTATGGCAGATAGGCTTTTTGAAAAAGTACCGATATTTTTAATTCAATACATATATATGTTTAGCCGATATATCGATACAAAATATCCAATATCGAAAATTGTATCAAAAACGATATTTTTTTATTTATGTAACTAAAGTCACTAGAATTTCAACCGTATAGGAACGAACGGAAAAAAGTAACTGTATTGGGTCATGATATCTGACGGTTGAAATTTTAATTATTAATAGCTTACAAATCTATTGTTTTTGCATTAGTATTTGTGATCACTAATACTATCTCATATGTGTAGGTACATACATAGAAATGTATGCTATTTTTTGCCATTTTTTTCTAAGCCACTCCTATGTGTTGGTTCCCAATTGTATATGATTATTGACTATACCTTGTTCCAAACACGAAGTCCTTTTTGACAGATTAATACGCCAATAGAATGTTACTGAGACGCATACAAAATTTGTATGCGTCTCAGTTTACATATAAGTTGAAAACAGCTTTTTAGTTTTTGATATTTTTGTAATTATTAGATACCTAATAAAAATGAATACGGATAAAAATACCTTCATTTTTAATGAGATTTTTGTGCAATAAAATAATTCATACTGCATATAAAAATTACTATTGTTAATATTGAGCTGAATACACTATTATTTTAAAAACGCAAAATCTTTTGAAAATTTGACCGATATATCGATATTTTTTCCTCGATATATCGACGTCGATATTGATATTTTTATCGACGTCGATATCGTTTTTTTTTTCACTTTCGACATCCCTAATGGCTGAGCGATTAAGGTGATTCTTAAAAGAATTCGGAATCTACTCTTTCATAGATGGCGCGAGTTTAATTATTTTATGGAAAAATACTTTTTAGAAGTTATGCTTTCTTTAAAATATTAAGATGAATCAACTGCTTGCGTCCGTCCATATACAGTATGAATATGAATATGTATATAGTTTTGTCCATAAACAAACTTCACATCTTTCAAGAAAGGCTAACAATTCTTTTTCCTTTGTAAACAAATAAGTCAACTCAACTGCTTAACGATTCTGCATTGGGAATCGACATCTTCAATGTTACTTATAGAAAGTTCAGTAACTATCTTTTGACATACGTCACAACATAATGAAACTGCCCCCCCATGAACTTTTTTTAAATTTTCTTCTTTTAAATTTTGTAATCTTCTCCGTAATAATTTGGTGTACGTACGTATTGTTTTATGTACGTAACTGTTATATGGAAAACCTGAAAAAAAAATAAGACCAACAAATCTTTTATCTTGTACCCATACCAACCTCCTAAATTTACAATTTTGGAGGCGGGTATGGGTACCGCCGCCCCGGGAACCATTTATTGGGTAACCAACACCTCTGCCATAGGTCACCCCAAGTGGTTCTCTACTTTGGTGACTTAGCAGGGGTGCCCGAGTTTATGGGGTGAAGTCTGTCCAGGTCTTGGCGGCGGATCAAGAGAGACTGGTTGGGGGAGGCCTTTTGACCTTTCCAGCTGGGCTCTCTTTTGACCCATCGCCTTGCACCGCAGTTGGAGGGACGGTTTCATACGTTTGTCACTCCTGGACACACTGACCACCAGATTCTTACCCACCCCTCTTACCTTTTTTTTCCTTCCCAGAACTTCCTATCCTTTCCTTCCTTAAAACGACCCTTCACACAGCATCCCCTAAGATGTCATAGACCCTGAGGGAAATTATTTTCCCCAGGGCCTCCATTGTGGAGCTAATGTACAAAAAACAATTGCAATATTGGATTGAATCACCAATACAATATTGAATTTGTTAGTCTTTCTTGATTGAGTTTGTTTATGGAAACTATTTATTCATATTCACATAACTTGTAAAAAGTATTTTTCGTAAAATAATTAAACTCGCGCCATCTATGAAAGAGTAGATTATGAATTATTTTAAGAATCATCTTAAGATTCCTGTGTCCGGAATCAGAGGTTGCGGGTACGAAACTCGGCGGTTGCTAATAGCGCCGTTAACACCCACACTTCGGAGCGACCGAGTCCCGCGCCACTTCAGGCCGCGCAGAAAAGTCTCACAGTAAACTGCGCTGTAAACCTATCGGTCCTTACTTTTCTGCGCGGCGGCCTGAAGTGGCGCGGGACTCGGTCGCTCCGAAGTGTGCATGTAAACGGCGCTAATATTTAATAATTATTTAATTTCTGTGGGTTATTTCGCACACAAATAATACGTACCAGTGGCGGTCCGTGAGTTTTCAGTGAGCTAGAGTGCTAAGATTGAAAAATACGACGTTATTGAAGTTATTGTAGTTTGGGAGGCGGGAATGGGTACCGCCGCCCCGGGAACCTTTATTGGATAACCAACATCTCTGCCATAGGTCACCTCAAGTGGTTCGCTACGTTTGGTGATTTAGCAGGGGTGCCCGGGTTCATGGGGTGAGGTTTGTCTAGGTCTTGGAGGCGGATGACCAGGACATACTGAACCCCAGATTCCTACCCACCCCTTAAACCCTTTTACTTCTCTTCCTTTTACTGCCTCTCCTTTCTTTTCTTAAAAAAAAAAAACTCCACACAGCATCCTCAAAGATGACATAGGCCCTGAGGGAAATTATTTTCCTTAGGGCCTCCTGTGTGGAGCTCATGTAAAAAAAATATATATTGTAGAAGAAAATGATTTTTTTTTCAAAATTTCAACTCTATGAATCAAGATTTTCAGGATTCTTTCAGTTTGGGGATCTGCCGCAAAAAAATAAATTCATTTTCATCTACAACAACATCAGTAACATCGTATATTTCATTCTTAGCACTCCAGCTCACTGAAAACTCACGGACCGCCACTGGTACTTACCAACCTTCATCTTCCCTGTCTCCTTTCTCATCCCCCTTTCCCATTTTAGAGTCCCACTGACTCCGGGCAGATGGCACTCTATGCACATTAAAAATGTATTTAGGTGCCATTAACATGTGCTACATACAATATAAAGGCGCGCCTGCTTCTGTCCATAAAAACATTTAGACAGGACCCCAATATTTTTATTTTCCGTGGCCGATATCGAAAACAAAAAACTTTTAGGCCCCGACTCAAACAATTTGTCGCTGAAGCCCCGATTATATAAATACAGTACATTTGCGGCATGCCTCAGATTGATAGGTAGGTACCCAAAATATCGTTCTGTTCCCTCACCATTCGAAATCTAAACGTTGCTTGAAATGGCTTTAGCCGTGTTTAGTGCCCATTCTCTTCTAAACATTTCCTCCCCTTCCCACTCTATTCAGTTAAAAAATATACCCCACTTGGTCAATTTGTCATCAGTGGTAACTTCACTGGTTGATGCAACATTACATTGTGAACATTCAATGAACCCCACACAGGAAGCACTGCGGAAAATAATTACCCTCAGGGCCTATGTCATCTTTGGGGATGCTGTATGGAGAGTCTTTATACGGAAAGGAAGTAGAGGAAGTTCTGTAAAGGAAAAGGTATAAGGAATCTAGGGATCGGTGTGTTCAGAAGTGACGGATGTACGAATCTATTGCTCCCGCTGAGATGCAAGACCAGCTACAGAGATTATAAGGTTTCCGCAAACCGGTCTCTTCTATTTCAGCCCACCATGCAGCTGATGGGCAAGCACATCCGCCGCCAAGACCTGAACACGCCTCACCCGATAAACCCGCCCCCCCAATAAGTCACCAAACGTAGCGAACCACTTGGGGTGAACTATAGCAGAGGTGTCTTTCCGGGGCGGCGGGGATTTGGGAGGCGGGTATGTGTCATACCTGCCTCCCAAATTGAGAATATATGCTATTTTTTTTTTTTATATGAATACCGCACAAGAGTCCCTACCGCTCCCGTCTGGAGCGAGTGAGACTATGGCATCCCCAATTGGGGTATGTTGTGAGGCTGAAGGTAGTGGGGAGGAGAAGGAGATGGGTAAGAGGAAGGAGGGGAAGTACCTGGCTATTCAGAGCTGGTCACCAAACACGGCTAAAGCCATTTCAAGCAGCGTTTCAATTCTGAATGGTGGTCTTAAACCAGGGCGAAACTGAGAGTATCTTCCACTCTGCAACGTGTCGCAAATGTACTCATATTATTTTAAATGAATAAATTGTGAAATAACACAAATTAATCAAATAAAATTTATTTGCCACACTGGGATTCGATACCGCGACCTTCGTATTGCGAGTCAAGAGCCTTACCCTTATTCTTATAATATAATAGTCGGGTTATAGTCAATTATAAAATATACTCGTATATATATACCTACCTATACAATTTAAGATATTTATTATGTATGTTATACAATAAAGGTTATGCTTTCCAGAAAATGTGCGTGTTATTTTGCTATAAATTATAATGTTAAAATATTGAACTCGGAAAAATAGCGTTGAATGCGATATTTTTTATTATTTTAGTGTTCCGGGATCGGGTATAGGTTATTGATAAAACAAGGCTTGACTTTCGCTTCACAAACGCACATCCCAAAGAAATCGATAGAAGAATGGGTTTTGTAAATCATGTTTAATGGATGTCACCGTATTCAACAAGTATTCACCGTAACATGCATATTATGAGACAGGTATAGTCACGTAAATAACTACACGGAATCGATTTAACAGCTTTCAGAATAAAAAAAGTATGAGATTTATACGAATTAGGGATGAAATTGTGAACCTTGGAATGAAAATTATAATATGCTTTTAAGGAAATTGGGGATGAGAGGTATAAGCGTATGGGGTTTAGTTTGCTATGCGGGTCTAGTCTTGAAGTAATAGCTATAAAAAAAAACCCGTCAGAAGTTACTGCATTTTTACACGATATAAAAGATTTTTTATTGCGTTGGTACTGTTTTACTACCTGGCTTTTGAAGTGGTAAGTTTCAACATTTTTTCATAAAAAAAATTTCTCATTGATCATTTTTCAAATTGTGGAAAACATATAACAGGATAACAATGTTCTATACCGATTTTAAATAAGTCTGATGTCACCAATAGTGATGTAAAGAATATTCGCATATTTTTGCGCATTCGCATTCGCAAAGTTCGAGCGAATGTTTTGCGAATATGAACATCACAATAAATAGACGAGACTTTAAATTATAGGATGAACAATTCTTCATAAGATAAATCTTACAAATCCAACACTTTCCACGAAATTAAATGGCAAGTCTTTCAAGGCAACCATTTCACTTATTGAATTATCAACGGTCAATGACTTCTTAGATGTATTATCCCACTGTTTCCTTTTATCGACACATTCTTGAATCGATATCTATTTCATATCGGATTTGGTACTTTGATGGGAAGATGATGCCCAAAGATATTGAAATATAAATGATGCCACTTCAAGTGTTTTAGATGCGTCCTGTTTTTGTTTTTCACACTTTTCTATTTCGGAAAACTTTGTTTTATGCATTACCTTCAAATGATTTCTCACAGTCGTTGTAGTTCTTCTTTTTCTAGAATATTCCTATTATTTACACAACTTGCATTTAGCTCGTTCTGCGTCGCAAGGTGTAAAATAAGTCCAAATTTCACTAGAATTTGATTTACTCATGTTAATCACTAATCAATCTCACTCTAACCTTAAAATTCGCTTTTTTTTTTTTTTTTACATGAGCTCCACACAGGAGGCCCTGAGGAACATAATTTCCCTCAGGGCCTATGTCATCTTTATGCTCACCTATGATGCTGTGTGGAGGGTTTTTTTAAGGAAAGGAAGGAGAGGAGAGTTCTGGGAAGGAAAAGGGTTTAAAGGGTGGGTAGGAATCTTGGGTTCAGTATGTCCTGGTCATCCGCCTCCAAGACCTAGACAAACCTCACCCCATGAACCCGGGAACCCCTGCTAAATCACCAAACGTAGCGAACCACTTGGTTCTTGTTCTTGTTTACGAGCAGACGACAAATGAAATAAAAAAAACGACTCGGCTTTTTTCGGATCAACTCGGAAATTCTCGGAACAAGATGCAAACGTGAGCCGCTAAGCCATACATAATTGGCGCCAAATTAAAAAAAAAAAACTCAATATTCGCATTCGCATTTGCATTCGCGAATGTCGGTAGCAGATATTCGCATTCGCATGCGCATTCGCGAATGATCAAAAAATGACATTCGTTACATCACTAGTCACCAACTAACAAATTAACCCTGGAATTCCAGGGGTTAAATGCCAACCGCACACCATACTAAGGCTCTCCCTAATTTCGAAATAACTTACTTGTTTTTTGGAAAGTGATATTTTTGTAAATTTATCATCTTACTAGAAAATGCGTTTATATATTTAAAAAAAATATGTATCTATCTTAGGGAACGTACCCATACTACGTGACACTTTTAGAGGGGGGGGTCTTCAAAATACCACGCTTGGTACAAATGAGCGGCGGGTTGCTTAGGTTTTTAGTCACGGGAGGGGGGGGGGGGGGGGGGGTTAAAAATTGCAAAAAGTTGGTCACGCAGTATGGGTACGTTCCTTTATGTGGTTTCCCCAGGAAAGCTATTTATATTCAGAGATATGTTTTTTTTGTCTCCAATGTTATAAAAAATATTATATAATGAAAATATATGAAAATATTGTCGATTTATTTTATTTTTAAGGACACTAGGACAAGCTTGTGTTGAGGTTAACAATAATTATACAAGTTAACAAAATAACACAAAATTATACAGATATTGAAAGAACAATATTGTTGTATTTCTTACAGATTGAGATTATGGGTGCCTAGTAAACTGATGGAGCTGGGTAGTACATTAATGTAGACTTTTAGGGTGACCATAGTTTTGAGATCTGATTTAAAATAAAATAAAGTTTTTTGTTTTTGTTTTTAAGGATTAAGTTGTAAATAATAAATATATGTATATAATTTAACATGCTACAGATTTGGCAGGAGGAAGATGACAAAAACGGTTTAAATAAAAATAATATTAATTTAGTTTATTATTATAAACATACTCACTTAGCTAATAATTTAGAAAGGCCAAAGTAGAGAAAATCAATTGGCAATCCTCGAATAACACAAATAATTTAAGATTCTTTTATTGGATTGTTATTATATTTTCGAGCGGAAAATAATGAAAGCTTTTTAAGCATTATCTTTGTATAAAGCAAATTGTTATCTTTTGAAAGAGCTGAAGCAATATTATGATAAATATATTATTGAATTCCAACAATTCAAACACGTCAAATGTCAATGCGCTGATTGTTTTGCTTTTGTTCTTACATATAACGCTGCCTCTCTTTCTTACACACTAAATGTCAACAGTCGAAAATGAGACAAACGGTGAACGTATGTCTGCAACCCTCCAAAGGAAAAATACAATCTATACTTCTTACTTATATTATAAACGCGAAAGTTTGTATGGACGTATGTGTGTTTTTTAATCTTTCACGCAAAAACTACTGAATGGATTTTAATGAAACTTTACAATAATACAGCTTGTGTATCAGAATAACACATAGGCTGTACATAATGGTAAGCTCTGGCGTTATAAAATTTGTATAAATAAAAATGTGTGTATTTCACATATTTTAGCGGCAGAGAGGAAAGGCAGTAGGAAGGTGAACGGGGGAGATGGGGTTCGCGGAGAGGGAAGAGATGAGGGTGGGGGAAGGCGAGAAAGGTGGAAGGGAACGGGGACGCGTGGGAAAGGACATGCAGGGAGAATCAATTTATTTATTTAAATGGCGTTGCAACGCATGCCGGGGATCCGCTAATTTATAATAAAAATAAGTATGAGGATTTTTTTATAAATAAATACAGTACTTACTTTGACTTTTGAAAATCGGAATTATGTATTATAGCATGGAATTTTGAGACGCGCTTTTTTTCATATTTATTTTATTTTTATGTTGATAAATAAATTTGTTCTATTTTAAATTTGTCGCCAAAACGACCTGTTCGTTTTTATTCGTGAATTCGGCGGCGTTAGCGTCACACCGGGCAACGCTGGTGACAGTCGTCTTACCAGCCAGTGGCGGTTTCCATGTCATAATGACATCGTAGCAAATTGGAACCGTGTCGAAATGTGCGGTTTTTTCAAATCATAGTGAAATATACTCTCAGTATCACCCTGGTGTAAGGCCACCATTCAGAATTCAAACGTTGCTTGATATGACTTTAGCCGTGTTTGGTCACCAGATCTGAATAGCCTCTCCCTATCTCCTTCCTCTCCCCACTACCTTCAGCCTCACAACATACCCCAATTGGGGATGCAATAGTCTCACTGGCTCCAGACGGGAGCAGTTGGAACTCTTGTGCGGTATTCATATAAAAAATTATGAATAAAAAAATTTAAATACACATTTTTACTACCTTCACAAATTTTTAACGGTATTCATTTTTTGGTAATTTTAACTGTATTTATTCGTTATTAAAAAACCCGATTAGTAAAATAAAATTGAGTGTGATGCGTTGCAAAGTGACCTAGATAGGCTTTGCAAGTACATATTGTAAAGATAACTGTTTATATATCAATGTTTCCAAATGTCATACTATAACATTCACCAGAAATAAACATGTTATTAAGTTCTCTTATTCACTCAATAATGAACCTGTCATCTCGAAAACGGAATGTAAAGATCTTGGTGTTAACCTTGATAGCAAACTTATATTTAATAAGCACATCGACTCAATCGTTCACGGGTCATATAAAATGCTTGGTTTTGTTCTTCGCATAAGTAAAGTGTTCAATAACCCGCGTAAAGTAGAAAATAATGTTATGTTTTGCATTAGTCAGAAGTACACTGGAATATGCTTCGCCAATTTGGAACCTGCAATACAAAGTATACATAGATAGCATAGAACATATTCAAAACAAATTTATAAAATATTTTACCTTCAAATTCAACAATAACTTGAAATTCACATTTCATACTTTGCAACAAAGGCGAGCAATAGCTGATTTGACATTTATACACAAAATTTTAAATAATAACATTGACTGTGCCGAACTTATTTCCCTAGTTAATTTTAACATACCTTTAAGACGTACACGCCATACAGAACTTTTCCACCTGCTTAATTACAAGACAAATGCAGCATTTAATTCGCCAATTAATCGTGCTCTTCATATGTTCAATATTATTGGTCTAAATTCTAACATCGACATTTTTTCCGATTTACTGCCTAAATTTAAAAAGAGCATCATGTCTATAATATAATTTGTTCAATGCGCATACATACATACATACATACACACACACTCACACACACCCTTTCTCACTACATACATCACCCGGTAATTACTTAATACCATAGACTTCTAAATTTAATAGACGAGAACATGCCGATGAGGGGAAAAATCAACTATGGCGGTACGAAGAGGGGGATGATGACTGTGATTCGTTAAAAAATCAATTCGACAGTATAAAGGCATCTCGTATTATAATATCACCTTTTAGTTCTTAAAAGTAAAATCTGCTTTTGAATGAATAGACCTTTTTACGTGGGAGCGCGAATTGCTCACCACGTTATTAACATATTTGCGTTAAGTTAATTAAGTCCAGATAAGGCAAAGTAAAGTTCGCATCTTTTCACATACGAATATTTTGTTTCCGTATTTAGTTAAGACACTTTTACAAATGTTTCATAATTTACTTACCCCCTGTAACCAGCGACGAGCACACTGGATAACCGCCCACATTCGTTATTTATTTATTTTATTTATTTATTTGTTATGGAAAATCAACAGATATTTTACACTTATAATAATAACATTAATAATATACATAATATCCAATGAGAGACTTTCACATAATTAAAATTATAATTAAAAGTAAAACAAAAAAGTAAGGGTCCTGTACCCATAAGAACTTAACAAAAATATAACCCTGAAAATTATTTTAAAAAAAAAAAAGATATAAAAACACAATATAAACTGTAATAATCTGCTTACAAAATTTCAAACATGAAGTAGGAGTCAGAAATCTGTTCTCACTTCACAACACCAATAATAATAATATGTAAATTGTACATACCTACAACTCAAGAGTGAATACAATAGTAAGTCGAATGACAAGTATGCAACTGGAAAGGATTCAAAGCAATAACATGGTAACTTGCAATACGGTCAAAAAATTATTTAATGTTGGCTATGACATACTTTTTTAAGGTACTTTAATTACATGAGAATATGTCTATATCATAAAAATTCTTATCAAAGACATTACATGTTCTGAATATAAAAGCATTTTGTCTGAGATTAGTAGAACATTTTTGAAGATGAAAAAGTGATTTTTCTCTGGTTCTAACGGAGGGGACTCTAAAATTAATCTCAGCCAAAAGGGACGCACAATCAATAAAACCATTAATAATTTTATGACGATATATTATATCTGCGGAGTCTCTTCTAATTTTTAATGATTTAAGTCCATAAGGGTCCTGCAAACTGTTAATGTTATGATAACCAATATTAAACTTGAAATTTAAATGATTGACAAATTTTCTTTGGATGGCTTCAATGCGTTTAATATAAATATTATATTGAGGATTCCATATTTGAGTAGTGAATTCAAGATGACTGCGAACATATGAAAAATACAATATTTTAATTGTTTGGATGTTCTTGAATTCTTTTCCAATACGGAATAAGAATCTTAACATTCTAAGGGCTATGATCGATCGACATATTTTAGGGTGTAATGTATAGCACAAGCTAGCATTTTTGCCGTGTTTTTTTTTTTTTTTTACATGAGCTCCACACGCTAGGCCCCGAGGAAAATAATTTCCCTCAGGGCCTATTTCATCTTTGAGGATGCTGTGTGGAGGTTTTTTTTTAGGAAAAGGAAGGAGAGGAGAGTTCTGGGAAGGAAAAGGGTTTAAGGGGTGGGTAGGAATCTGGGGTTCAGTATGTCCTGGTCATCCGCCTCCAAGACCTAGACAAATCTCACCCCATGAACCCGGTTATAACCCATGTTATTTCGTAAAATGCACGATGCGAGCTCGTCGCTGGTCTGGACAAGAATGATGACGTCACATTTTTTAGATTCAGGCGAGGCTCTCGCAAGCCCAGCCGGTTCCAAGGAACCGGTACGGGGAGGGGGAAATAATACGTTTTTATCACTTAGGGCAGGTCTATATAAATTTATATATCTATACTTAAGACTCATATCATACACACTACAATGAAATACATAAAAGGTACCTACCATGTAATATACTTATTAATTGTACATTTTTTTAAAATGTTTCTGTTAATAAATAAAATAAAATGTATTTTAAATAGGTCATTCGTCTCAGGTATCCAAAGATCCGCATTTGGCTCGCAAGTCGCAGTTTGTGTCCACTGCTATAGACCACGGACGCTCTAATCTTAATTTAACCACACATTGATTATAAATTACAAATTAAATATGCTGAAGACATTACTGTAACCCTTTCTTGTACAGTGTGCCCCAGAGGAATCCGTTTTGTAAACTCGTGGCTTATATGTTATGTAAATATATCTTGCAAACCTTACCTTAATACGAGAGCCTGTAAATTTGATTAATAATTAATACAGAGCAGAACCCCTCCAAGACTTACAAGACGGAAAACTACTTCTTGGTGAGATATAATTGATAGGATAATAATTAATTGCTCATTTGGCCGATGAGGAATAAAGGCCGAGTGGTTTTCCATTTCACTGAACCGCCCGATGGAGGTATTATGTAAATAGGAAGTTATTCACGAGCTTCGCCTTTCCACGGCCCGTATACCTTCTACGGTTCTACGTACTGAATGTTTACGTTTCCTTTCGATGTATTTGTTTATTTTGTAGATAAGAAAAATATATGGGGATCAATGACGTTGCCTCTTTGGTATTTTTATAAACGAAAAGGTTTTTTTAATAAATTAAAACTCATTTGCGGAAACTTACTTGGGAATAACTAGGCTGCAAAAATAAGCGTTTGTAGTGCTTATGTACATAGATAGAAAGGGAGGCGTCTACTAATATCTATAGGAATTCCAAAAACTGAACAAATCGGACTAATATCTTTGAATATCTACAGCTCAAACTGCTGACTAATATCTATAAGAACCAAAGTGCGTACTAATATCTACAGTTCAAACTGCTGACTAATATCTCTGAGAACCAAAGTGCGGACGAATATCTACAGCACTGGCAGAGGTTGGATTTGCAATTATGTATAGCATATTGGAATAACGTAATATTGCGTATGCAGTTTAAAAAACTTAATTTATGTATGTATATGTATGTAAAAATCCTTAATATCGGACTATTGGACACATTTAGCTGATTATTAAGGATTTGAGTTTTTGTTTTAACAGCTTTCTTTATTTCGAGTGCTTCTAAATTATTTAGTATGTTACCATGACCATTTCTATGTCAGTTAGGTTAGGTTAGTTAAGGTTAGGTTAGGTTGTGGTGCCGTGTATTTCGAAATAAATATCTTTGTATTATGATCTCCATGTTTGTTCAATAAATTATTGTCCTCGTAAACAGCAAAATACGTAATATTATGCAAAAACTTCATGTACGTACTTTAAACGTTTAAGCCTTTACGTAATTAGTAATTACGTAATTGAAGTAATTTATGCTTTTCCGTGCAACCTCTTGCTCAGCTGCTCTCTGTAGATATTAGCCCAACCTACGCTCCATAGATATTAGTCACCACTGGGACCGTCATAGATATACGTCCGACCTTAGCTCTGTAGATATTAGTCCACACTCTGAAGTTCGTAGATATTAGTCCAACATATGAGCTGTAGATATTCGTCCGACATACAGGCTGTAGATATTAGTATCTGGAGTCTACACAGATTTTGAAATTTGAAAGTGATCTGTGGAAGAAACGAGGAAGCTCGAAGAAGACATGGTACAAAGTGATTCAAATACTTAAATCAAGGAGTCGGAATATCTGGAGAGCAAGTAAAATACGTAGATGTCGATCGTCCATACGATTAGTCAGACATCTCCGAAAAACTAAATATGAGTTGAATATGCAGATAAGCGTCGATGACACAGAGCGAGTTTACAAGCTACTATCTGGGAAATTCACTATCTGTTAGTAAACTCGCTCAGTGTCATCGTGTTACTTGCTAACTAGCAGATTGTTGACAATCTACGAAAAAAGTTGAAAGGTCGTCAACTTTACTCGCTACACGCTTGCTCGTGATTGGTTTATTTATGTTTTTTAAGATGGCTGCCAATAAACAGCTGATTTCGACTGTCAAACATCACAGAATTAGTTCTCGCATGCGTCGTTATTCTTGTTACTGGCGCTAGCAGCGAGTGGACAGTTTTGTGTGTCATCATGACAATCTCACTCGCAGATTTACCCGCTTTTACACTTAGTAGATAGTAGCTTGTAAACTCGCTCTGTGTCATCAAGCCTTTATATCGTACATATAATATAATCTATCTGGTACGATACTCAGATTACTCATAAAAACCCTCAAAGGAATTGTATATAATGCAGAACAACTTACAGTGAATTAAACAAAATTTTGATGTTTTTTGGGTCACTAGTAGGATTTCACAGTGTTGTCCTAATGTACCGGATAGTTATGCCTCCCGGTGTTATTTTATAGCATATTTATATCTCAAAACTTCGTATTTGGAGATATCTGACTGATCAACTGGATTATGTACAATATGTAGGTACAGAGTGTGAGTAATATACCCGACACTTGATCCCCGACAGTTGGCCCCTTTGAAATTATAATAACTATAAAATTATAATTTTTGAGCATTATTTACCAATTTCAAACCTCAAAATAAATTGGTATGGATATCAAACGAATTTATTTACTTTGTCGATTTTTAATATTTATACGCTAGTAATTTTTCTTTATAAAATCATTAATTCGCTTTTTGACAGCCCTGCATTATTGCATTTTCTTTCAACAGATATTTTCAATAGCACCGAAAGAAATGGCAAAAAAACTTTCATACAATTGTGTATTGTTTATTTAAATAACATGTTGAAATTGTATACTTGTTATGTAATCCATTTTTATGTAAAAAAATATTTGATTCTGATGTATTTATTTGTAACGTAAATAGTGTAAGTGGGTATTTTCCCTAAACTCACTGCATATTATATATAAGATGCCGGGGGGCCAACTGTCGGGGGACCAACCGTCATGGAATCGATGCATTGTATGATATTGAAAGGAGCGGGGATTGTGTGCCAAATGTACGGTATAACAACGAGACGGTTTGTTAGTGAGAGCGATCTATTGTAATAATTCTTCACAGTACACACAGTAAACAGTGTATACACACCGGTGCCAATTGGATTAATGATTATGCTCCTTACTCCTGAGTACCCTCTATAGAAATAACTATAGAACAAACACGCCATTCCTACTAGAAAATGAAGGGAACATTGTTAAAATGAAGATTGTCCCCTCTTCTCCCCATTTTCTCCAAGCAAATTAAAAATGATTTTTTTAAATTCTATATCATTGAAAGTTTACAAACCAACTAAGACCGTACTGAAACTGGAAAATTAAAAGGTATTTGTTTAAAATCTTCTTTTCATTTTTGAAAAATTTATCATAGCGTCAAATTTTAATTTTGTGTATGAATTACTTCATACGGGAGGGTAGCGTCAAATTTAGTTAACGTAAAGAAGTTCGGGTTCTTAATTAAAATTTAGATAAGCTGCAGTGTGACGTAATCGGGTTGCATAAACTTTGTAATAGTTTAGCTAAGCCGGTAACTCAATTTTGATAACTTTTATTTTTAAACCTGATTATAAACAAGTTTGGAAACAAGAACAACAAAATAGGAACTACAATTTAACCTGAACTTAAAATAAAAATGTGTTTGGTCACTTTAAAACTTACCGTTAAAATTATTTAATAAAATATGAAAAAATCGCTGTTTTTACAGAATATGTTTTAGTGAAAATTTTAAATCATGAAGTATTGATACCAAAACTACAAATTCTGGTTCATTTTGAAAATTAGAACTGGCCCCCTAGCATGGTCGATCGATATAGGTTTTGTCGAAAATGTCGGTAACTTGCGATCGCTCCCGAGCACGACTGCTGGCCGCTAACGAATAAACAACAGTTTACGTCAAATATATTAGGAACCCTTAGTCATTGCGAACTATTGTTTGTTCGTTAGCGGTCTACAGTCGTGCTCGGGAGCCATCGCAAGTTACCGACATTTTCGATAAAACCTATATCAATCGACCATGCTAGGACCCCTGATTATGTCAAAAATTCAGAGAAGCGATTAGCTACCTACCTAAAATATATTTTTTAACAGATAATTATTTTAATTGTCATCTTTAAAATTAGAACTGACTTGTCAAGAATTCAGACTATCCCGTGATTTTTCATTTTCAGTTTTATAATAATGCTAGATATTCAATAAAAACGAGCAATATTATTCTAAATTCACGTTTTTCTGTTCTAGTAGTGTATTAATTGAAGCGCAAAAATGTTATGTTTTACTTTATTATATAAATATATATATTATCGGAATTAGCCGTACATTGAATCTAGAGCCACAAAAATATCCTTTACACGAGTAGAAATGAAATTCAAGGTATTTTATTTAAAATTTCTCTAAATAATAAAAATCCAAAAATAAAAGGTAATGTTACGTAAGTTCCTTGTTTTTACATATCATTAGATTTACAGACTCTGAGAAGCGTATACGAGTATTTTGTACTTTGCCATTTTCCATTACATAGCAACATATGGTATAGCGGGATGGGGTGGTTGTGCTGAATCCATTATTAGACCAATTATTATAGTTCAAAAATTAATTCTGCGAATTATATTTAAATGTCAACCTACCCATCCCCAAAATGAAATCTTTACCAAAATCAGGGTCTCAAATATTCGACAGCTATTTACTAAGACAAGCATTTGTGTCTATACGAAAAAATAACCTACTAGTGGCTCCACAATATCAAGAACACACTCTTTTTTCATGAAACCTGGGTTGCGTGGTCCCAAAAACTAACACCTCATTCGCTCAACAACAATTCTGGTTCATCGCTCCTAGAATATATAATGCTTTGGGTACTGACATAAAAACTAATTCTAAATCACTTTAGCACGTGTACAACATTGAATATTTGAAAGGGGACGAGCGTACTTCAAAGAATACATGAGTTCTTAACACTACATTTTAATTATTATTTTTTGTATTTCAAAATTTTTATTTCCATTTTTTTTCTATTTTTCTTTGAAATATTTTTTTTCTCTTAATTTTTCACGTACTTTTATTTATGTTTTAATTTATATATTTGTATAGAACACATGAGTTCTTAATACAAAATTTTCATTATTATTTTCTGTATTTCAAAATTTGAATTCGAATTTTTAATTCTATTTTTCTTTAAAATATGATTTTTTTTCTTTATTTTTCACTTACTTTTACGTATTTCTTAATTTTTAGTTTGGTATTAGCAGTTAAAAACCCGCTCTGGTTGGAAAAGTTTCATCGCAATCGGATGAACGGATTGGCAATGCATAATTTCATGATGCCATAGCTCACTATTTTATACTGAAACCATCGCGGACATGCGCACATCAAACCCCTAAAGTTTCATCGCAATCGGATGAGTGGTTTAGCAACACATAGCGGACATACACACATATAAACACAGAAACAAACATATTTTCATTTATATATATTTATAGATTTTTGAATTTCAAAATATTAATTTAAATTTTATTTTTCTTTCACATATGATTTTTTTTTCTTTATTTTTCACTTACTTTTATGTTTTTCTTAATTTTTATTTAGTACTAGCAATTAAAAACTGCTAGTTTTTCTGTTAGGCCCTGCGGCTTTAAGTTCCCCTCCCCGCTCCCGAGTTCCCCCTCACTACCCCCATTCCACCATCCCGCTCTCCATCCCTACTCCTCCCCACAAATCCCAAAATTTTAATCGCAATTGGATGAACGGTTTAGCAATGCATAATTTCATGATGCCAGAGCTCACCACTGTATACAGAAACCATCGCGGGCATGCGCACATCAAATGTCAGTTCCTGTCAATCGCCGTGACAGAAGGACGTACTTACCGTAGCGCGATGACCTGTAACGAGTGTAATGTTATAATAAACGAGTGTCTCGCATTTATGCAAAATAAAGCGGACACTCTAGATGAAGTGTCGATAACACAACTGTGCACTTCCGCCTTCACCGAGGAGGAGATAAAGTTGGCCAAGAACATCTTATTCGACAAGCTTCCGGACAAGCGTACCCTACGTAAAGGAGACGGCAGGGTCAACCGCGATCTTCAAGACATCCTGAAGGCCCTGAAAGAGACAGACCCTGACAAATTACCGGTGTTCGTCGCAAGACAGTTACATAAACTGCCGCCTGTTAACTTTGACAGTGTTGACATTTCACGATTACTAAAAGACTTCAACGCCATGAAATCTGAAATACGGCAAATTAAAAACGAATTGAGTGAATCATCGAGCACAAACACAGCCGAAATAATGCAAGAACTTAGCTCACTTCGAGATCAAATTAAGGATATGAATATGCGTAACGAGAACAAGATGAAGACACAAATAAATCAGCCAAAACAAAACGGCGACCAACATGTGGGTAATCCTATAATAAACAATAACACAAGGCCGGCATCATACGTAGACGCATGTAAAAGTAATCCGAACGAGCCAACAAACACTATCAGCACTCCGGACAATACGCACAAGAACAATGTACGAGGAACCCACACAATCTCACCTACTACCGATACGGTGAACGTCGACGTAAACCAGCAGCGGGGTTCCACGCAGGGGTCGCAACCAGTGACCACCGACCAGAGCGGCTTCAAAATCGTGCATAAGAAACGCATTCACAATATGAGAGGCAAAGCGCAATCAATTGCATTAAAATCTGCAGATATAATCGCATCAGTATACGTATCGAGGTTTGCGACTAATACGACGGAGCACGACGTAACTTCTTACCTAAAAAGTAACGGCTTGGATGGGTTCAAAGTAGAATTAATAAAGCCTTTCCACGAAACTCCATTTAACTCTTTTAAACTTGTGGTAAAAGCAAATGAAGTAAAAAAATACCTAGTGGAAGAATTATGGCCGGAGGGAATTGTTTTCCGAAGATTCAAAGAATCACGCACACAGAACAATAACCAAAATGCATAATAACAATTTAAAGATCATATCGGTGAATTGCAGATCCGTCCGCAGTTCAGAAAAATTCATTTATGATCTGTGCGATACACATGATATTGTTCTAATTCAAGAAACGTGGCTACTCCCGTCGGATTTAGAGTTCTTATCCCATATACATCCAGATTACAATAGCTTGGGAACTTCTGCAATTGATATATCGATGGGCCCGTTAGTCGGCCGGCCACACGGAGGAGTGGGTGTATTATATAGGCAATGTCTCAGGGCTGCCACGATCCCGTTGAATAATTGCCGCATGGCGGGCATTGAATTAGGCCTAAATTCCGAAAATTTATGCATTTTCACCGTGTACATGCCAACTTGCACAACAGATCACTTCGAAGAGTACGTTAACTGTCTTGCGGCCTTGCAAGCAATTATTGACGAAAAAGATTACACCAACTCCGTAATCATCGGAGATTTCAATGCACATCCGGACTCACTCTTCGGAAATGAACTGAAATCTTTCTGTCAAGAATATGATCTTACATGCGCTGATACCGTAATATTACCAGAAACCTCTTACACGTATATCAGTGACGCGCATCACACCACCAGGTGGTTAGACCACTGTTTAGTGACAAAAAATATCTTCAAACAGATTTCAGATATGAAAATACACTACGACGTGGACTGGACCGATCACAGGCCTCTCGAATTGACCTTACAAACAGAAGGAATACCGAAAACCGAAATTTATGCATGTATAGAAACCGACCGTGCAACTTGGAATCCCAAAAACGAACGCGATATCCATAGTTATACTCGAACCTCACAAGTTTTTCTACAAAAAATTAAACAAGGTCTTACGCGGTACGAGAGAAGTGACAACCCTGCTCGAGCTAACATTAAGACACTGTATACACGTATTATAGAGGCCCTGCGAAGCGCCGCGATTGCCGTATTTAACAATCGTAAACGAAGATTGCAACGACGTAAACAAATCTGTGGATGGAATGATTTTGTCGCACAAAAATACATAGAATCAAGACGTGCAATGATGATATGGATTGAAAATGGCAGGCCTCATGAGGGCTCAATTGCGGATGAACGAAAATTAAAGCGTGCTGCGTTCAAACTAGCACTGAAAAAATGCCAAAACGACTGTGAGCAAATTCAAATGGACAAAATAGCAGGAGATTTACATAGTCGTGATTTCAAACAGTTTTGGCTGAAGACAAATAAACACTGCAACGTGAAATGTAAAATTCCGTGCAACATAAATGGAGAAACAAACACTAAAGCAATTGCTAACATTTTTGCAGATCACTTCTCCATCTCTACTCCGACCTCACCGAACACTGCAAGCATACCACCACCTAGTCCTATCCTAAATGAAGACAGTGGTCTTTTGATCACAGCAGACATGGTCAACACCGCCTTGAGATACATGAAAGCTGGAAAATCAGCTGGTCACGACGGATTGAGTATCGAACACATCAAACACGCTGGAGGACCAATTCTTCAACTGCTGGCGAGTCTGTTTACCGACATCTTAAAGAATGGATACCTACCAACTGACATGACAAGAACAATAATAACTCCCATTCTCAAATCAAAATCGTTGGACTCTACCTCCCAGGGTAGCTACAGACCGATTTCAATTGCCACCACCATCGCACGAGTATTCGAACGTCTACTACTAAACCAGATCGGTCCCATCTTGGAAACTAAGGACAACCAAATGGGCTTCAAAAAGCAAACGTCTACCGATACTGCTATATTTACTGTGAAAAGAACCCTGGAATACTACAGGAATAAAAAGACCACCACGTACGCATGTTTTCTAGATCTGAGCAAGGCCTTCGACAGGGTTTCTCACCCTCTACTATGGGGTAAACTAAGGGAAAGAGGCATATCACCGGCGGTGATACATATCCTCGACTCGTGGCATAGACAGCAGGAAAACTTAGTAAGGTGGAAAGATGGACTCTCCGAACCTTTCCTCCTGAAGAGCGGCGTTAGACAGGGAGGATGCATGTCCCCGATATTGTTCAACCTGTACATGGACGAACTCACCGACAGGCTAAACAATGCAGGGGTAGGCTGCCAAATTGGAGGACAGTTCCTGAACAACATCAGTTATGCGGACGACATGGTATTGATGGCACCATCCATAAGGGGCCTACGTATTCTTTTAAAGATCTGCGAAGAGTTTGCTGAAGAAACAAACATGCAATACAACCCCACTAAAACGGCTCTACTGGTCGTAAGATATGGACAAGGACCAAAAAATATTCCTCCAGCTACCCTGAATGGTGTGAACCTGCAGGTGACTGAAGGAACTAAATACCTTGGACACATAATCACCAGTAATCTGATGGACGATGACGACATCGATAGGCAAAGAAGAGCTCTCAGTGTAAAAGCTAACATGCTCAGTAGAAGATTCCGCCTTTGCAGTACTGCTGTAAAAAGGACGCTCTTCCTTTCCTTCTGCGCAACACTGTATACGTGTGAACTCTGGGCAAACTACAAGAAGAGTAGTATAGAAAGACTTCGGGTTCAGTATAACAACGCCTTCCGCATAATGTTTGGTCTCCCCAGATATTGCAGCGCTTCCCGGATGTTCACGGAGGGGCGAGTTCCTGGCTTTGCAGCCCTTATTAGATCCAGGGTGGCAGGAATTAGGGAAAGGATAACCAGCTCTGGAAACATCCTCGTCATGGAAGCCCGCCTCAGTCCATCATCCAGTATTGATGCACACTGGAGAAAAATACTGGCTCCTTACGTGCTCACAGAATCCTGAAAGCTTAATATTATTATTTCATTTGTTTTTCCTTTTACTACTATTAGCTTATTATCTTTTTTTTGTTTCGTGTACATTCATATCCACCTTCTTTTTCTTTTTTTTCTTTTCAAATACTTTGTACATGTATGTGTATAATTACCCTTATGGAATGTGTGGGATTGCACTCTCCTCCCCACATACTGGAATAAACACTTATTTATTTATTTATTTATTTATTTATTTAAATCCCCAAAGTTTCGACGCAATCGGATGAATGGTTTAGCAACGCATAGCGGACATACATACATACATACAAACCCAGAAACAAACATGTTTTGATTTTTTATATAATATATGCTTCAATAGAATAGTTTTTTTTAGTTCCTGTTTAAAATATTAAATTTATGACTTCCACAACAGGGGCATTAGCGAAGTGTAGTAGTCGAAAAAACACAAAAATCTGTAACAAATAAAATATTATGAAAAAAACAAAAAATACATGTGAGTATGTGTGTGTGTGTGATGGTGTGTGTGTGTGTGTGAGAGAGGGAGGGAGAGGTCGTGTGTGTGTGTGTCGTATGACGGTGATTGCCGTGACTCCTCAGAAAATAAAAAAAAACCTCGTTTCTTATTCGTAGAAGATTGAGAATGACTGCGAATTTCCAGACCAAATTGAAATAAAATCATTTAATGAGAGCGAATGAAAATTTGAATACAATCCCCGCAAAATAGGTCACGATTCACGATGAAGCTTGTTTTTTTTCTACGTCAACAAATTCTGATCGTATTTACATAATCTTAACAGAAAATATGTGGAAATGTCTACTGAAGCAGAATAATTTCTTTAACGATGAGCTCTGCATTGTGAAATTTGCACAGATATTTATTTATGAATGTCTGGACCATTTTCTTTTTGCAAAGTTATATCCAACATGAGTAATAAGAATATTCATTTAAAAACAAAAAATAGTTACGTTACTTTATTTTGAATTCCATTTTCGTTATTTTTTTTTATTTAAAATTTTTGTGTTTTTTACATACGAGTATATCAATAAATAGATATCAAGATTTATAAACAAAAATTTTAAGAAAACAAAAAAACTACTTCAAAAAATGCACTAAAAAGTGAAAAAATAATTTCGTATTCTTCTACAACTTAATAATCAACTTAATTTTTCTACTCATCAATATGTAGGTACGATTGTTATTTTTGGAGTCGGTATCAGCTAAGGTAGGTTTGTAACTAGATACATAGTTATAGGTGAGATGTGCTTGTGTCGCACGCGCGACTTGACGAGGTGAGAGGCGAGAGCGGGCCGCGGCGGGAGGGGAGCTGTCAAGTGAACACGCCGGGCCGGGTACCTTGGCTGACACCTTCTCCAAAAATAACAATCGTACCTACATATTGATGAGTAGAAAAAGTAAGTTGATTATTAAGTTGTAGAAGAATACGAAATTATTTTTTTACTTTTTAGTGCATTTTTGGAAGTCGTTTTTTTGTTTTGTTAAAATTTTTGTTTATTTTTTTAATTTTTGATGAATCTGAAGTACACTAACTAATTCGATTAAGATTCGGCCGAGTATCATTAATTTGCTCTTAGGAATTGGAGAGTTCCGTTACTTTGTCATGGATCCTAAGAATAGTTTTAACTTTTATCCTAGTTCTTATATAAAATTTTTGTTTATTTTTTTAATTTTTGATGAATCTGAAGTACTCTAACTAATTCGATTAAGATTCGGCCGAGTATCGTTAATTTGCTCTTAGGAATTGGAGAGTTCCGTTACTTTGTCATGGATCCCATTTTTTTTTTTTTTTTAACTTTTATATAATTATTTATAAGAACCTAACCAAACTCTCGTCAAGCTAACCTTGAAGTACATCCTTTCCAATAAAAAAATAATCATTGAAATCGGTGATATATTGAGTTATTCGTCCATTTGTCGCGCATAATCGGTGATGATATTGAGTTATTATATCGCGTAATCGGTGATGATATTGAGTTATTCGTCCATTTGTTTGAAGCAAATTTAAGACTTATATGATTTTCTCATGGATTCCATTGTCAGAACTGGGCCAAATTAAAAAAATATATTTTCGTTATTTTTTAGATTTAACGGGAGGTTGTTGAAATAATTTATACCTAAGCAACTATTGCTCCAAATCGCCTCCCACGGATCGCCATTCACAACCTCCCTCAAGATATTTCGGCAGATGAAATCATAAGTGCCGTTCATCATCAATCTTCCAATGATACCGGTCTGTCTTTACAAAATTTAAAAGAGAACATGTCCTTTTCTCATAAATCTGGCCCTCGCACTGGAAGCTGCATCCATATTTTTAGAGTCCCGTCATCTGTGCGTCACTCTCTAATATCTCGCACCAAACTTGCTATAGACTGGCAGCTTCACCGCGTGAGAGACTGGGTAGATAGCTTGAAATGTGACCATTGTCAACTATATGGCCACACAGCTTCCAAGTGCCAAGCAGACTCACCCACCTGTCCCCACTGCGCCAAAGTTGGCCACAACCGTGATGCCTGCCCCAAAAAGGAAAAATCTCCAGTATGTGCCACCTGCACCTTCTTCAGAAACCGGCTTCCCACAAAACTGGAGCTCAAGACTGCCCCGCCCGCCAAGCTGCTGAAAGACGTGAACTTTCTCGGATAAATTTTTTAGGTTGAACTTGAATAATCGTTCTGAGAAAAATTCCTTCTCAATGTATTATCAAAACGTTCGTGGCCTAAATACGAAACTGAACACTATTCGCTGTAACGTCAGTGTATGTAATTACGACTTTATATTTTTAACCGAAACATGGCTATCTGAAAATATCTCATCTGCTGAACTTGGATTTTTCGACTACAACGTTTTCCGCAGTGACCGTTCTACTTCTTCTGTTAAGTGTAAAGGTGGTGGAGTGATGATATGCGTAAACAAAAAATACCCCTGCCATATTATAGAAACATTTACCAATGTTTCTGATCAATTGTTCCTGTGTGTTCTACTTGGTACCAAAAAGCTTGTACTTGGTTGTGTTTACATTCCTCCCTCCTCTTCGGTAGAAGTCTATAAGTCGCATACTGCTTCAATTGAACATGTGTCTAGAAACGCTGATTCCCTATTTATTTGTGGCGATTATAATTTACCTAAAATATTGTGGCTGAATGACGATCAAGGTGTCAAAACTCCTTCTAGTAATCTTTCTCGAATGATGGCATTCCAGAAATCTTGCTAAAAGAATGTAAATATACACTATCTAACCCAATTTGTATGTTGTACAACTTGTCACTTTCATCTGGAACATTTGCTGACTCATGGAAAATTTCATATATTCGACCCATTTTTAAGTCCGGAAACAAGTCGAATATTGGAAATTACAGACCGATATCAATTATATCTAATATTCCAAAAATATTTGAGTCAATAATTACAAAGAAAATTATTCCTGTTTTCAAAAGTGTTCTAATTGAGGAACAGCATGGATTTAGATCGGCGAAATCTACAACAACAAATTTACTTTCCTTTACAAGTACCATTGTGAAAGCCTTAGAAGATAACACTCAGGTTGATGTTCTATACACTGACTTCTCCAAAGCCTTCGATAAAGTTAATCACCGTATTCTCATGGCCAAACTTTATGCTATAGGCATTAGAAACCCTTTGTTATCATTCTTTCACTCTTACTTGACAGATAGAAAACAAAGGGTTAAAATAAATAACTTTGAATCCTTTAACATTGATGTAACTTCCGGCGTTCCCCAAGGAGCCCATTTGGCCCCGCTTCTTTTTAACCTTTTTATTAATGATATCACAAAAGTTTTTTCTCACACACGTTTCTGGCTATTTGCTGATGATAATAAGATTCTTAAGATTATTAAATCCCACCTTGACTGTTTACTATTTCAACTTGATATTGATTCATTTAACGATTGGTGCAAAATTAACTGCATGGAACTTAATGTTGATAAATGCAAAATTTTGTCCTTTTATAGAACCAAAAAACCTATTCAGTTTGATTATAAACTAAATAGTGTTTGTCTATCTACTGTCACATCTATCAAGGACCTTGGGGTCACTCTAGACTGCAAACTTTCTTTCCGTGATCACATAAATAATATCGTAAATAAATCACTTAAACTACTCGGCTTCATTCATAGAATTACCTTTGACTTCAAACATATAAGTACACTTAAAACTCTTTACTGTTCGCTGGTTCGCCCTCACCTTGAATATGCTAGTGTCATTTGGTCTCCTTTCTACGCTGTCCACATTTGTCACATCGAATCCGTACAACATCGTTTCCTAAGAGGAATTGCTTGGAGGTTGGGTCTTGAAAGAGGCAAGTACTCATATGATGAAATTGGACACATTTTAAACATGCCTTCTTTAGAAAAACGTAGAAAGGACTCTGATCTAATTTGCATATTTAAAATTATCAACAGTATTACAGATACACCTGCATTGTTACAACTCATCCAGTTTAACATCCCTTCCCGTAGGCTTCGAAATAATGAATTGCTGTTCCTCAATCAACATTTTACTAATTACTGATACCATTCTCCCTTATCCAGAATGTCGAGACTTGTCAACGCAAGTCAAAGCATTGATTTTTTTGGTGTAAAACTAAATGACTTTCGGCAGTCGTTACGCAATATTTAAATGCTTCTTCATGCTTTGACTTGTAGTGTCTCTATATGTACTTTTTATATTTTATATTGTCATTGCTATTAATTTTTATGTGCTCTCCCTTCACTGTCATCTCTGTTTTATTTTATTTTTTATTCGTGTTATTATTATGTTTTTAATGGACTGTTGTCCGTAAATTAATAAATAAATAAATAAATAAATAAATAAATAAATAAATAAATAAATAAATAAATAAATAAATAAATACCTAGATACAGATAGGTATTTCGAATGCGCTTGGTATTAAATTTTGGGATTTTAATATTATTCTAATATCTTGCTGATATATTGAAATGTAAGTTATTTTGCTGCATTTATTTAAAAGTTTGTAGTATTGAATATATTTTTTAATATATTTTGTCTGTTGTAGGTACATTGAACATTGAATAGATTTTTTCAGTAGAAAATGTAGATGTTTTTTTCAGAATAACCTTAATTATCAATCTTTAAACTATTTTGAGAGGATTTAAAATAATTTCATACGTTCCTCCCGAGCCATTTAAAAATGATAATTTCTTTCCAATGAAATGTTCTTTATAATTCTGATCGTATTTACAAAATCTGAATAGAAAGTACGTGGAAATGACTACCGACGCAGAACAATCTCTTTAACGATGAGCTAGCATTTTGAAATTTGCACAGATATTTATGTATGGATTATTTTCTTTTTGCAAAGTTCTATCCAACCTGTGTTATGGAGCTTTGAAATATTCATTTATACTATATTCAAATATGCATCATACAAAGAAAAAGTCGCACTATCCATACTTTGCATTTCGTTAATATTTCAAAAAGATATTTTGTTTTCAAAAAAAAAATGTTGAAACTCGGGAATACAGGGTTAAAACAGCACACATCAATCTATCCAATGAAAAAATTGCGTATATTTACATTATTCGGGACGCGAATAAAATAACGCGACCCCCCCTGCTTCTTCTTGCTTCGGGCAACCCCACTCTCCCCTAATGTTTGTTATATTGAATTCCATCCGATCCAAATCTTGCTCAGTTGCACTCTAAGCCCTGAGGAAAATATACTCACCCTCCACCCTCCACCCCACCCCGTAGATTACTCTCATCCTGTCCGAACCAATTTTTGTTTACCTACATGTTTTTCTAAAAGGCCTACGGAAAAACAAAGGCTTACAAGTGTATGTTTTTACGCGTTTAAGATCAGTTTTGATTATTTTTGGAACATGGTGAATTTTTCTTTGAAAGTCTCAATCAGAATCACTTAAACGATCAAAATAATATCTAACATTAGAATAAATAATTATGAATACTTATTTTACTTATTTGTAGTTTTCTATTTTATATTAGTAATTTGGTAGGCATGTAAAGTAGGTTTATAGACAAAAATATTTCAAATTTTATTCTGGATATTTTGTTCATATTAAAATCCAACTTTTATTATACATATTCGTAGCATAAAAATATCATTACTTGAATGAAAGTATTTTTTAAACTTTTTTTTATGCACGAAATTAAAATATATTACAATATGATATTTAAATATATTTCAAGCACAAAAATCTTAAAGTTAATTTTAGCTAGTTTATAATTGTTCACGACATCTTCAAAAATAAGTATATGAACATTTAAAATACGATTTATTTATTTATTTATTGGATAGCTCACTTGTGTGTGATAATAATTAGAAACGTGTGTGTAAACATTACATAAGGTGGCAAAGATATACTTTTTTTTAATATTTAAAATGTTACAAATAAAACATCAATATTTGCGGCAGACATACTTTCTTAATTACTTTTTAAAATTAATCACATTTTCATTCGGGATTTTTTTACAAAGTTGAACGGCCTGGTACATAGAGATTTCTGGGTGCTTGATTTCTTCCTTGTTGGCAATCTAATTTGCTTTGAATCTCTAATCCCGTATCCGTGTATCTCGTGATTATATTTTTTTTTGAGTTTCTTTGACATCATCCCCATGTTAACTTTATATGTAAAAATAAGTACATTCATATATATGATTTGCTTCACCATCATACAATTTAGATCCTTTAAGGGGGTATTCTAGTCTAGAAGCCCGAATTTCGGGCGTTTTTGACGGTCGATAAAAAAAAAAACATTAATACTTTAACAACATTTTTTTTTTAAATTTATTTATTTATACTTTAAGAATTATGTATATGTATATTTCACGTAGTTTCACGCTGTTGAAGTAGAGGGGGGGAAAGGGTGTCCATCTTGTCACGATTTCCACCCTTCTGGTCGTCTGAAAAATAAAAAAGGTAGATTCTTTATTAGTAAATGTCATTATGATAGGAACCAGGAAAAATTAAAAAAAAAATTATTGCTAAATGGCGGCTACTCAAAAAAGTGGATGTTTTTCAGTAATTTATTTTTATTTTTCCGAATTTTAAAAAATAGTAAAAATTTAAAAATGTGATTTTTTGATGATTCCTACTATGAAGGAATATATAAAAAAAAGATCATGCTAAATTTCAAGAAAATCGGTCCATTAGAACTTGAGATTTTTTAACAAACGTCTCGAAAACAGTAGTTTCGAGAAAAACGCGTTTAAAGTTTTGTTCTATTTAGATACTAGTTAGATTCCATATAAATCGGTCGAATTGCCACGACACTAAAATGGCTATAACTTAAAAATAATTTGAAATTCGAAAAATCCTTCAAAGGAGATATTCTTGAATATCTAAACTAACGAAATATGAAAAAAAAATCTAGACTAGAATACCTCTTATCTGTGTATACCTATATGTTAAGCTTGAGTATTATTCGCATTGCTTTATTTTGCAGCATTTGCAATTTTTCATTTTCTCTTCATTACGGAGGAAAATAATGAGAAATTTTAAGTTTATACAACAAATAAACTACCCTCTTCAGCTATATGAACAATGTTTTTAAACCTTTTATGGCAATTAAACGTCAGTATAGACTATTTTAGTTTATTAGTTAGATTTTTTACATACAAGGTTGTTTTTAATTGTATAAACGTATGTTAGTAAGGCCGTAGCTCTTAACATTTGATTTGAAATCGTCGTATAGCTGCTAAGTGAAATGCTGCAGTGCTTTACAGTCTCCACATTAAATGGGGCAATGTTAGTGAAGTAGCAAGACTAACACATGACTAGTCCTTTCGTACACGAAGATAATTACATGCGTCTCGAGTTTCATGTGCGTAACATACGCACCGCTCGTGAGTACCCGCCATACTATTTTGCTAGTGTTCGTACAGGTGCTACGCGCCGACTACGGGGTTGACGTTGCCAACAGCGCGTTGCGCCACAGCGCAACAACGGTGGCGCGTTACGCTAGTTGCATGTCTACTACTTTCCGTTTGATGTTTGACAGAAATGGCGACTGAACTGTAATGGAATTTTAATGTTTCTGTAAAGAATTATACTTGTAGTCATCGTCTCGTGCAGTTCTCTGGAGGCAACAGACACCCTACATTTAATATTTATTTCGATATATGAATGAAGGCAAAATCTTCTATTATATCGTTTTAATTCTTATAATAAAGATAAACGAGAACATTGTCTTCATCGCTAGAATTACTTGACATCGTACTGACTCCACAGCTGCACATGAAAAATGGTTAATTTCAGTGTATTGACGAATACGCCGGCGTGGTCTAGCGGTAAGGCTCTTGACTCGCAATCCGAAGGTCGTGGGATCGATTCCCGGCGTAGAAAAATAAATTTATTTGTTTGATTTGTGTTATTTCAGAATTAATTAATTTTAAATTATATATAGTATATTTGCGACACGTTCCAGAGTGAGTTACAGAGAAAGATACTCTCAGTATCACCCAAGTGTAAGACCACCATTCAAAATTTAAAATTGCTTGAAATGGCTTTAGCCGTGTTTGGTGATCAGATCTGAATAGCCAGGTACCAACCCACCTTCCTCTTTCCCATCTCCTTTCCCTCTCCACCACCTTCAGCCTAACAACATACCCCAATTGGGGATGCCGTAGTCTCACTTGCTCCAGACGGGAGCAATTGGGACTCTTGTGCGGTATTCATGTAAAAAAAAGGATTTCGGGTAGCACCGTGTACGGAAACCAGTATTAAAACCGTTCGGACCAATAAGCTTGTTTTAACAATAATATAACATTACCAGACATATGTATGACGTGTGAGGCGTGCGTGACTTATTAAGGAGTAGTATATCTGTAGGCCACTTGCGGTTGCGTCACAATCACGTAGTTTGTAAGTATCTCCATATACGAAGGGCCATATAGTTTCAATATCTTCGAATGGCATGAGGTTGAACACAGATGGGTTGGGCTGACGATGCTTGCGTAGGTGTCTTCAAGACTCCTTAATAAATCTCCGCACAACTTATTCAAGACACAAGTCAAAATCAATTATAATTAAAACTTGTTTTTCCTCTAGAGAGCTAAAAATTATTACCTACCCATTGCAAAATTAACTGAGCCCAACATTCAAAAAATGTTTTGTGTTGAATTTTTGTGAAGTTTGTATTATTGACGATGTCAATACAAAAAAGGCATGTACCCATCTTTAATGGCCAGCGGCCTTTTCCCGCCCATCTCTCTCCATACTACATGACAGGCAATTTGAATTTCCACGCATAATGGAAATATATCGGGTAACACAAAAACGTGCTTAAATTATATACTTTCGATATTATTTCAGAACCTCCTGCGTAAAATGCCAAGCTAGTATTGTTTCCATTCAGAGTGGCTGACATCCCGATCAAATTCAATAATTTATTTTTGTGTGTGTGTGTTTTTTTAATGCAACATGGAAAGAAGTTTGGTACTTTTGGACGAAATAAAAACATTATTGAAACAGAACAAGACGCAAATATATTTTACCACTCGACCATTGACGCCCGATTAAATTACATCATTTTTTATTCGATGATTAAATATTGTATTGTTGGTTACCATAAAAAATTATTCCAGTAAATTAAATGATGTATACTTTTTTCCATGATGTTAATACTAGTGATTAGTACCATAGATAACACAACCAAGGGAGATGGACCATGAAACTGCAAATGGTATATCATAAGCACAGCAATCCCCGACTATATTTCTACGTGGTTTCTATCTACATGTAAAACGCACAACGTTCAAGAGTCCGTGCAGATTATCTTCTGCCCAAACCAAACTAATCGCACAAAATATTAATTTTTGCAGCAAAGCCTTCGAAAAAAAATTCTGTTTTTACTAACTAATGCATATATCCACTCCGTTTCTTAGATGTACACAAAGAGCTAATATATTTATAATTAATTCTTCAATATTCACAAATTCACTTTGTGGCGTCATTTTTAATTATAGGAAAACCAATCACTTGGATATACCTGTCTCACTGGGATATACCTGTGGGAGACGCATCGTAAAACCCATTAGCGTATTATACCCAGTGGCGTAGCTAGCATGGGTGGCACCCGGGGCGGATAACGTGCTGTCACCCCCCCCCCCCTAATTTCGACTTCAGGGGGGGGAGGTGGCTAAAGAAGTTCAGAATTAGGCTATTTTCATCAGGCACAAAATTCTCCCCGTTTTCTGACATTCCACGGGTAGCCATAGAACTACGAAAATAAAAATACCTCCGTATTCAATATTTTTGTGACAATATCCTTCGTAATTTTTTTTTCCACGGTCGGGTGTCACCTCCCGTCGGGTGTAGTGTCACCCCCCCGTCGGGTGGCACCCGCGCCCCCCCCACCCCCCTCCCCCTCGCTACGCTACTGTATATACCACTTATTTAAACAAAATTATCAATACAAAAACATTGGTTTCTTCATCAGGATAAAATAAAAATATCAAAAGACAAACAAGCATGAACAAATATAGTTTTTGTAATATATTTATATATATTTTTTTATAATATTACTTTTTATATTATAATAATATAATATAAAAAGTAATATTATATAATATACGTATTTTTTATTATTTCTTAGTTTTTTGTCTTTAGAAACTTATTTGTCTATACTTGTTTTATTAATTTTAATTTTATCCTGGTGAAGAAACCATTGGTTTTGAAACATGTTGATAATTTTTCATTAAATAAGTGATGCATACAAAGTAATTTATTTTCATATAATTAAAATATTTTTAATTCATTAAAATAATATTTTAAAAAACTAATTTCCATTTTAGTTTGAAAGTGCGAAATGGAAACCCGACGCTTGTTGGTGCTATTTTAGTCCTGCCTGAAAGCGACACTGTTTATGAATCATCGCAATATCCTTATTTTTTTACGGGTCATAATTTTAAAATGTTGTTGACCACCGGACAAATCTATCCAATGTCGAATGACCTTCTTCAGAGATGAAAATCTCTAACGTCTTTCTCCCCTCGGCCTTTTAACCCTTTTTCAAGAACGTAGAACTTGTGGCTACGAATCATGGCATGTGTCCAAAAAGCCTGCCAATGTTGTTATCTTTATAGAATTTTGATGATCCATTTGCTTATTGAGCTATTTTAGCAAATGTTCGCTTGTGATTCGTGCTGTCCATGATATTTTCAACAATCTCCTGAACAGTGACATATCTAATGTTGGACATTGTTCATTCCACTTATGTACTTTCAATGTCTAAGTCTCGCATGCTTACAAAAAGATTTTCATTGTATTATTAAATCATTCGTTCGCGACCTCAGAGTTTAGTTCAGCGCAAGAAGAAAGTCTGGATAAAAGCCTTTCTGGACATTTACACTCTTTCCCTTATCTCGTTTCCGGGATCCGAGTTCACGTTTAGCCAAGCGCCACTTACGTGACCTTTTCCACCGGAACCCCATTTATTAACAGTGACTAACTGGCTGACGTCAGTCTGTTTAACTTTAACTGATGGACACTCTATTTGTTTTCGTAACATGAGGACCAAAACATTTTCTTATAACAAGATGTTCTTTTATTGTATCTCATAAAGTATTTCATTATGCCAGCGAAGTTATTTTGTATAAATAAAACAACTCAGCATCGCATCCTTAAGCAAGGGATCAATAAGCGCCGTCAATATTTCAATTACATCCCGTATTTCTCCTTCAACAGCCTTAAGATGCTACTCCAGATAATAATCCCACATTTCCAACGAAACGAAACGTACGAGCACGTGTTTGGCCTTTTTCATAATATAAAGTCAGCATTTTCGCGGAAGGACTCTTTATGATTGTAACTAACGCGTAATTAAATTATTCAAAAGATATGGCTACGTTTTATTTATTTACTCGACACGGCGTGATTCAACATTACATAACTGCGTCGTGTGCCGAGTGGTGGTTGGTTAGCTCCCTTTACTTTTGATCTTAAAGTTAAGGATCCAATCCCTTCCAAAATATATTAAATAACTTGCTTCAATATCACCAGTCTTTGACGGGGAGTACTGTGTATGTGTGTGTGTGTAATCCCACTTTATAAATATAATAAACGTACCTACGCGGGTTACGGGGAAAAACACTCAATGTGACAGACAAAGTTAACCCTTAGAAAACATTTCACAAATTCCCTTCGTATGATAAAATGGTCAAATTTCATGTTTTCCAATAACAGGTTAGCAGAGAACATGAGGGTTGTTTCACAGAACAAATGCTACTATACACAACACGGCTTAGTCCTTTATTATTGCCTTTAAGCTTCGTTTATACCCGTTTAGGTATATGTTTTTGATGGAACAATTTTACAACCGAAAAACAGAATTATTTTCTGGAAATGTGTAATACAACATTTGAATTAAACATTTCAGTTTATTTTGCTGTTTTATTCAATTCGAATTCTTGACTAAAGGAAAAATTGGCAGATGCTTAAAATAAATTATTGTGTCGAATGCTTATTGTCACCCTCCATCTATACAAAGGTGGTGCTTTTCTCAAACAATCAATCTATAGCTCAATTATTACTTCACGATAGTTTATCCCGAAATAAAACTCAGAGAATGGCTGAATTTTGTAATTATTAATAAATAATTGGTCGACCAAAGTTTCTTCTAGCTAAATATTGTGAAAACATTTTTGTTAATATAAATGGGACAAACATATTAAAAAAACCTGTAAAAGACTCAGATCAATTGAATGAACACATAAATTTTTTTCCTATCAATTGAAACACTTAAAATAATTTATATGTCACTGGCAGAATCTATTATAAGATATGGATTAACAATATGGGGAATTACTACTATAACCAATCTGAAACAAGTCCAAGTTGTACAAAACGCAATTGTAAAAATATTGGTGTGTATTATAAATCGCGCAACGACGTGATAATAGTTCCGAAATTTAATAATAATTACGGACAGAGAACGTTTGAATACATCACACCGAAGTTATTTAATTTATTACCTGATACTATAAAGCAATGTAATTCTATGAATAAGGTTAAATATATGGTGAAAAATTGATACGTATGAAAAAATGTTAAATTTGTAGATATAATATGTAAATTACAACGTTTAAAATATTTATGCAACTTAACTATAAGCACTTGTTGCCAAGCCAATTTAATTGGCTTAGCAGGACTTGTTTGTTAATGTTTACGTATTAACTATACTTTCAATAAAAAAATTAATAAAAAAATTCACTCTTAAAATAAAATGCTTTTCCTGAGAATTTAAACATATTTATTTATTAATTTTGATTCATTAGTTTACATTTTACAGTGTAATTGAATAATGGTATAATTGATAATATTATAAATGAATAATGCCTTACTTACCCGTGCTGAGGCCTCCATTTTATAATTTAAAAAAATTAATAAGACGAAGTACATAATACATTTTGATAAAATATATGAAATTGGTAATGAAAAAAATAAACATTAAAATCGGCGTATGAGTTGCGTGTTTCTGAATTATGTGTTTTTAAATAGTTTTCAGTATGCGTTACGTATATATGTTATATTCTTTTATGTTACAAAATTTTGTTCATAATTGTAAAATAAATTCAAATCTATGTAAACTTGACTGCTCTGTACTCACCGTCAAAACTAATATAAAATACTTTGGTATAATTAATAATTCAGATATCTACGCTTCATACGTCATTCATTACACATCTACTGGCAATGTTGTAGGTAGATTGAAAACAAGCTTATAGGTCCGAGTGGTTTTAAGATAAAAACATAAAATGGAAATTACAGATCAATGCAATAATTTGGAGGGTGGGTGTGGGTATCGCCGCCCCGGGAACCATTTAAGAGATTACAAACACCGTCGTGGGTTAACTCAAGTGGTTAGCTAGCAGGAGTACCCCGTTTCATAGGGTGAAGTTTGTCCGGATCTCGGCACGGATACAACTCTCCAGCGGGACACTTTCGAAACATCGCCTTGCACCGCAGATGATTCATACGTCCGTCACTCCTGGATACACTGACCCTCAGATTCCTACCCATCTCTCATACCTTTTTCCTTCCCAGAACTTCCTCTCCTTTTTTCCTAAAATGACCCTCCCCAAAGGTGACGCAGACCCGGATAGGAATTATTTTCCTCGGGGCCGCCTATGTGGAGCTAAATTTAAAAAAAGAAAGGTTAAGAAAATTATTTTACATTTTTCTTAGGATACTAAACATTAAATTTTAAAAGATCCATTTATTTTTCCATAATTCTATCTATATTGCAACATGGAATTGTTGGTTGGGGTGGTATCTACATTCAAAACTTCAAGAAATGGTCAGAGAGAAGTTTGGTTTAGAAACTGTCCAAAAAATATTATTAAAAATAATTTTTAATAAGCTTTATGATTACCCCACAATTAGATTATTTAAACAATTTAAAATCCCTTCACTGCAAATTATAACTATTTATTATTTAGGCTTACTTTGAAGGTCTAGTGTACAAACTGACATCAATCGCTAAATGAAATTGTAGGTTTGTATAAAAAAACCAATGGCCCCCTAGCACGGTCGGTCGATAAAGATTGATAGGATAACTTTCAGTAACTTTTCATCGTTCCCTAGCATGACTGCAGATCGCCAACAAATAAATAACAGTTCACAATGACTAAGTGTTCTTAATATATTCAATGTCAACTGTTGTTTGTACGTTAGCGATCTGCAATTGTCCTAGAGAACAATGAGAAGTTACCTAAAGTTATCCTATCAATCCTTATCGATCGACCGTGCTTGGAGGCCGGGGTACCTAGCATGGTTGATCGGCAAAGAATTTACCGATATCTAGTATCGTTAACTTGTCATCGTTCTAGAGCACGAATGCAGATCACCAACGAACAAAAAAACAGTTCTCGTCAAATAAATTAGGAACACTTAGTCGTTGTGAATTATTGTTTGTACATTAGCGGCCTACAGTCGTGCTCGGGAGTGATGATAAGTTACTGACATTTTCGGTAAAACCTATATCGATCGACCATCCAAGATACGCTGGTCACTCTTATTTACATACGAGATAGATACACAACTGAAGTACCCAACGTCGCACGGCCTTTACGCAGAATTTTTCGAAATACAGTGTACACGGTAATTTTCCTCTTATTTTGAACTCCAAGTGTGCAAAATTTCATCAAAAAAATACTACTTTAAGGGTTGGGAAAAGGGTATGGGGGTGGTTTTTCGAAATCTCATGTAACAGTGATCTTTTTCTCGTTTTGAAGGTCAAGTGTGCAAAATTTTATCAACTTTGGAATAAAGCTGTAGATATGTGTACAAAATAAATCAACACATGCCGCCACAAATCGCCAAACAGACAATCAACTTTATATATTAGATTTGAGTTACTTACATGTTTTTTTGTTGTTGTTTGTTTTTGGGGTGTTATGCCGTGTTATGCTATCTCCTCCTTTAGCCAACGATTCGGACAGCGTTGCAGTGTCCATCATCAGGGCAGATGTGTAAACGTTAGTGGTAAAATTTGTGCTTAAATACTTCGAAGCAATACCGTGTTGCCAGCTCCACTCCACTGCGAGCTGGAATTACAGTAAACTTGAAGATGGTTTTCTGCATTTAGCTTTGGTGTAGCCGTCAATTACCGGATACCAAGAACTATTGAGCTTAGCTCCGTCATCTCTATTAATGTTAATAGGATTTTTATGAATTTCAATTGCCTCTGTAACTAGGCGTGCTCTATAAGACACTGTAACGCTGTCCGAAACGTTGGCTAAAGGACGAGGTAGCGTAACACGGCATAACACCCCAAAAACAAACAACAAAAATACTTTTGGCCGTGAAAATCTAAAATCATATCTTGAGTTACATGGTTTAACTAATTGCCCGTTAATATTAGGTTAGAAACCAATTATTTATAATTCAAAAGTAGGTACCATTTAAAAAAGTATTTTATTATTAATTCTCAATCTACTTCATAGTATATTTCAGTATTTTTCACCTCGGTCATACCTAGCGTAACCTTTTTTTCTATTTTGTCTTTCACATCTGTTATTTTTCTACTAATTTTTTCGTTCTCTTGTTCTTTCTGAAAACTTTATATTAAAACTTAATATCCAAAGTTTTTCCGCATTTTTACACGATCAAAAACGGGTAACACGAGGTAAACATAATAATGTTTAAAAAACTTTATATCTTATTATATCTTATATCTTACATTTGAGAAAAAAAACATTTAAAAAAAAGGCATCAAAATTTAACATAATTTTAATTATTATTTTGACTCTGTCTTGATCAGTGACGTCAACGGACTCCCGGACCCCTGCAAGACTTGTACATGCCTGTCTACCCTTCAAAAGTATCCAATTAAAAATTAGATGTTTATATTTTGTAAAAAATATATTGTTCCAGTGAATATTTTGACGTCATCCAATGTTCTTAAACACGTCAAAGGCATTTTTAAGACCGTGAAAACATTTTGTTAAATTGTTAATTACTGTGAAATGGGAAGCATTTTTTTTAATATTCTTGAAAGCATCGGCTGAGAGCCGTTATCACTATTTGGTTGAATAGCATAAAGAAAAAAGAAACAACGAACAAAGGCAGAAAAAACACAAAACGTCAAATGACCAAACGCCAAAATTCAAAACCACACCGAAGCACGAACACTTTATTTTAATATTAATATTAACAGAGTTTAACTTATCATGTAAAGTGAAAACACAACCGTAGGGATGTAACGATGTGTATGGGATGTAACTTGGTTTTTCCGATCCGATGAAGCCAGTGCTAACACCACAACTGTCTTAAATGTTCAGCTTATAACGTAATTTCTGTCATGGGTTGTGGGATCTATGAAGTATACATTTAACTGACAAAAGATAAACCAAAAACTCGCCATCCTCTTACTATTTCAATTGTTCAATAAGAAAAAGATTTCGAAGAAGAACTATCAACTGAAAGACAAAATAAACAGTTTCAGTATAAATTATTTAAAGATGCTTAGTGGAGAAAATTTTATAGTTTACCTAGTAATGAAAAAAATCGCCTTGACTTCGAGATAACATAAATAAAAATGTTTGCCCCGAGTGAAAATATCAAAAAATATTTTTCGGAGAAATATTTTCATGGTTTTAAGTAGAGATGCCACGAGAACACATTATAAGGTATTCGGCCTATTCGGCTATTTTTTTTACTATTCGGTATTCAGCCGAATGTTGCAAACCATTCGGCCGTATGCCCAATAACATCATCATCATCATCATCTGTGGCTCTACAACCCAGGTCGGGTCTTGGCCTCCAGCAGAGCCTGCCTCCATGACTGTCGGTGTTGTGCTGCGTTGCGCCAGTTTCGGATGCCGATGGTGCTTGCATCCTTCACCACTCCATCCAGCCATCGAAGCTTTGGTCTTCCAACTCTTCTCCGACCCCCAGGTGCACCATCCATAATTCGCTTTGGAATATCTCCTTCGCTCATTCTCTGGATATGTCCAGCCCACCTGAGTCTTCCAGTTTTGATTTCCTTGGAGATATTAGGGTCCTCGTAAAGATCGTATAGCTCCTGGTTGTATCTGATACGCCATTCTCCATTATCACAGACTGGGCCGTAAATCCTTCGCAGCACCTTCCTTTCAAAACTTTCTAGGGCTCCTTCATCACCCTTACTGATTGTCCAGCATTCCGAACCATACATAAGAACAGGTCGTATAAGGGTCTTGTAAAGCAGGACTTTAGTTCTTCTGGTAAGGTGGCGAGATTTCATATGCTTCTGTAGCCCAAAGTAGTATCGATTTGCAGCTACTATTCTTCTTTTGATTTCGCTGGATACATTGTTGTCATTTGTCACCATAGTACCGAGATATACAAACTCGTTGACAGTTTCAAATGTATAATTATCTATCTGTATACTTGGTGGTTTCTGGCGTCCATGTACGGGCATATATTTTGTCTTCCCCTCGTTGATGACCAATCCCATGTTCCTTGCCGACGTAGCTAAGCTTTTAAACGCCGATTTTAGTTCATATTCTGAGCGTGCGATGATATCTATATCGTCAGCCTAAGCAAGGAGCTGAACAGACTTGTTAAAAATATGGCCTGTGGTTTGTATACCTGCATTTCGGATGGCCTTTTCCAGCGCTAAATTGAATAAAATGCAGGCAAGTGCATCTCCTTGTCTGAGTCCATTGAAGGTCTTTAGGGTGTCTGACAGATCCTGTTGTATTCTGACTCGGCACTCAACATTAGACATTGTGAGCCTTACTAAGTTTACCAGTTTTCTTGGGATATTAAATTCATCCAAGGCTCTGTACAGTCTTTCTCTATTTACCGTGTCATAGGCAGCCTTAAAATCTATGAAGAGATGGTATGTATCAACATTAAATTTTATTGTTTTTCCAGTATCTGTCTCAGTGAAAAGATTTGATCAGTTGTAGATTTTCCCTTACGGAACCCAGTTTGATATTGGCCAATTATGCCATCCGAATATTTCATAAGCCTACCACACAGTACATTTGATAGGATCTTGTATGAGATATTCAGCAGCGTTATGCCCCTATAGTTAGAGCAGTTCATAGGGTCTCCTTTCTTGTGAAGGGGGCAAATTATTCCACAGTTCCATTCACTTGGCAGAGTCTCAGAGCACCAGATGGATTTAATGATATTATATATATGGACTTGAAGGTTCTCTCCACCATATTTGAATAACTCTGCAGAGATGTTGTCAGTTCCAGGTGATTTATTGTTATGTAGACTTTTAATGGCACCCACTACTTCTTCTAATGTTGGTGGCGGCTCGACATTGTCATCATCATTAGTACCACCATCAGTGATGTTTCCATCCCTTGTCAAATTTTCACCCACACTCTCATCTACACTTCCGTTTAGCAGAGCATCAAAATATTCCACCCATCTATTCAGAATTCTTGACTTTTCATTCAAAATATTTCCCTCGCTGTCGTAGCACATTGTAATTCTGGGCTTGTATTCTTTTCTTTGATGGTTTACCTTCTGATAGAAAAGTCGACTTCTGTTTTGGGCCTTGGCCAGTTCCACTTCCTTGATTTGGTTCTCGAGAAATACTCGTTTCTTCCTTCTGTGCAGTTTTTTCTCATGCTTTCTTAGTTCTCTGTATTCCATCTCTGCTTGCGTGTACGATGTTGCTGTTGCATTCTTAGGTATGCGTCATTCTTCACATTGGTTGCTTGTTGGCATTCTGCATCGAACCATAATTCTCTTGGTTGTGTTTGCCTGCTTCCCAGAACTTCGTCAGCTGCATTGGTAATCACAGACTTAACACCATCCCAGTATGAGTTAATATCATGCTATGTATGCCCAATAACAAATAATGAAAAAAAAACGCTTATAAATATTTATTGTCTTCGCCAAAATTTCATAATATTTCCAAATAGGTGATGTTTTATTAAAATGGTGCCATGTCGTAAAGCTTTTCGCGAACAAACATTGATATTTTTTAATAAGTATACACTATAAATATCACAATTTGATGTAACAATAAAAAAATAACGCGTGTTGTGACACGACCTACTCGCAAATTAAACAAATAGGCCCACGGTGTAGTTACTGCACTTTGCTGCACTTCAATGATGCAGGTCGGAACCTGTCACCCGCGAAATGTACTATAATATTCAGTACCGAATATTTGGCGCTTCGACCGAGAGCCTAACCGAATATTCGGTATTCAGCAATATCAAATTCGTGGCATCTCTAGTTTTAAGCCCCATCTACTTAAACGAAGTTTTTAATTTTTGATGAGATTGAAAGATATATTTTTCGTTCATATTGTTGAAGTAGAATATGTTTTTTTCGGCAAGTCAATTATTTGAATAAATATTTTCAAGACTTGAAGAGGCCTATCTAAATTAGTTTTGTTTTTTGGTACATCCGTTTGAGCATGATATTGATAATTATTATTTGTACGGGTTCGAAATAAATAAAAATAACATTTAACTAATAAAACTAAAATATTTTGCAAAGAAATTTTAATTCAAAATTAAAAGAATTTCTTTGTTTTAACAACTTTTAATGTCTATAAAACCGGCATGTTTCGAGAGCGATGCTCTCTTCCTAAAGCAGGGTACTCACCCTGTAACCGTGTAACCTGTAACGTATCTGATACTGTATCAAGTGAGTACGTAAGCACGAGTCTACTGCGAGCCGCTCGCGCGTGGAGCGCAGTGTGCTCGCAGAGACCCTCCGACGGCGGTATCACTGCGAGCACAAAAGCGGCTCGCAGTGTGCATGTGACAACGACACGGCCGCTTGTGTAGTGAGTACGTAGGTGCGAGCTTCAAGCGAACGTTTTCATCATGGAGTGGACAGATGAATAAAATTCAATTGTTCTTGAAATGTCCACTGATCTCTTGAGACTTCATATCCATTATTAAATTATTAGAACGATTTCTATTTTTGTATATTTCACTTTGCCAGAACCGACGTGGGCTTTTATATTTTTCGAAGATATTGTACATGAATATGAACGCAGCACCAGCCACCATTTGAAACATGTTGTCGGCGTGATATCGTCACGAGCACTGCGGATCCGGGAGGTCGTAGCTTAATACGCGGTTACCATGGACGAGCCGTACCCTCTTGCAGATTGATACAGTATCAGATACATTACGTGCTACACTCTAGGGGAGTACCCTGCTTAATGGTTTGAAAATGTCAGTTTTATAGACATTAAAAGAGGTTAAAACAAATCAATTCTTTTAATTTTGAATTAAAATGGTGCCACAAAATAAATTTACTGTATTTGCAGAAGTGAAAGCAATTTTAGTTTTTTTGTAACTAATCTGTCAATCGATTTGACCAATGTATTAAAATTATTTATAGCACAACTGGGTATTGAATTAATGCTGCCAGCTGCCACTGTTCCATTTATAAAAATGTTATTATTTTTACTGTTAGAAAATAGTATTACTGTATCAAGCATTTTATGGGCTTTTCCGCGTTTTAAATGGGTTTTATTAAAATGCAGTGTGCTTAGTTGTTTTTACAGCAAAACAAAGTTGTTTAATGCAACAAAAACCCTGCAAAAGAACGGGAATAAAATTTCCAAACAACACCTGGCCACAATTTAGTTATTTTAAACCACGTTCATATATACAGGGTCATCGAAAAATAATGCCAACATAAAAAAAAAATATTGCACCGAAACACTTTATGTTAAACGTGTAATTCTGTCACTGAACGCTAGCTGGAGAATGTAAGTTTTGTTTTGGAGGTGGCGTGACCTTGCTATGCGCACAATAGATGCGCAGTAGCCAAGGTCGGCAGCGGGCGAGCCAACGACTGCCGCCGTTCAGTACGAAGTACGATGGTAGAGGAGCCCCCATTGCCTGACCTCCAAGAAGTCCTGACCTCACCCCTTTGGATTTTTTTTTGTGAGGGTACATTAAAAACATTGTGCATGCAGAAAAGATTCGGGATTTGGATCTCCTGCGGGAGTGAATTTCTGCCGCTATCTTTGGATAATCTGCCCTGATGATGGACACTGCAACGCTGTCCGAAACGTTGGCTAAAGAATTAGGTAGCGCAACACGGCATAACACCCCAAAAACAAATAACGAAAATACTTTTGGCCGTGAAAATCTTAAAACGTATCTCATTAAAAAAATTGTTTAATAGGTTAAGTTAGGTTAGGGTTACCGGCTATTTTAAAATAATTTTTACATAGCTTTTTATGACCTTTCTGGAGTATTACTGAATTGGCATGGAATTGGCATGTTGTTTTAAATGTTGGCATTATTTTTCGATGAACCTGTACATATGTGGGTAATTGTGGTTAGTCGGTTCTCGACACTATGCGGCCGGAGACTGGTCAGGCTGGAGGTCTAGCGTGGCCGGTCGATAAAATCCTGCATCAATACGATATTAACCAAATCCGTCATCTATGGTCAGTTATCAATATTTGCGAGCACGGTCAACAATTGTTAACACATTTTACGACCGGCGATTGATAAATATTAGCGCGGCCTCCATAGTTTCAGATAAGTTTCCATTGTGTTAATATAAACATTTTTTTTAAAATTATTGTTGTTCGCTAACTCGTTAGCTAATAACTGGCTCATTTAATGAACGAATTGAATCAACAAAGCTCTTAGAAATGAAAGAGGTCGTATACGCAATACATAGACGTAAATAATGCATCTAAGACAAGACGCAATCAATTTATTCCGTTCGATCTCTGACAAACGAAAATTGTTGAAATATTAATAAAGACCTCATTAATTAATTAACTCACGTTTAGTATCAAAAAGTAAATGTGGACTGCCAATGCATATTTAGGTTAGTATTTTAATTCAACTTTGCCAATCTATTAATATTTTTATATAATTGCTTGTCTAATATGGTGTCTGACATTTTGTGGTTTCAATTCATAGAAAATGCCTTCAGTGTTGTCAGCTTATATCGATTTCTTATTTATTCCTTCTCAATATCGGTTCGGCTGTCAACTGTGAAAGCGTGTTAGGGACATCGATATAAATTTATCGAAATTTATGCTTATCGATCCGATATTGTAAAGGGTGACCGACCAACTCAGAATGAAACCAAATCAGAACTACCTCAGAAAGGCCATTAAGAGTGATGATAAAAAATATTTAAAAATTGGTTAAATAGGTTAAGTTTGGTTAGGGTTACCGGCTATTTTAAAATTATTTTTTCATAGCTTTTAACGACCTTTCTGAGGTGGTTCTGAATTGGTTTCATTCTGAGTTGGCATGGAACCATCGTAAAGTCATCGATTTCACCGTGCCAGAGCTCCTCGAAGGGGCAGAACTCTAGCAGGTTTAATGTTTGTCATAATAGCTCAGAGAAAAGAGCAAACGTCCGCTAATATATAATATAGTTTTCTAATCTCAGTCGCAACTATTAACTTTTTTCCTCACCTTAGACCTAATTGTTCTAAATATTAACTACGGATTCTCGACACGAGAGCATTTGATGATTTTATGTTTCATGATTGACGATTGATCAAATAACCGGACTTAAATACGTTCGAATGCTGACGGGCCGAAAATCGACGGTTAACATGTCCGTTACAATATTTTATGTGGCCAAAAGATGGTTAATTTGATGTCAAGTGTGACGAGGGTTCGAAAAACTGGGCTCGATGCGTACGAACAGATAATTTTATTTTTAAATGTTTTTGTCCTAAAAACAAGTGTTCCGGTCTTACGAAAATTAACCAAAAATTAGTGTCCGACCGTATAAGGAATTTTCGGTATCTGTCTCAGTTTCGGCCGAAACCGAAACCGAAATTTTTTTTAGTAATGTTAAAAAACAAACAAAAATTAACAAAACATGTTAACTACTTCTTGGAACCAACATTTGTCAATAAACAACAGTTACATTATACAGGAATTACCTCGAGTACTTTAATTTTAATTGCGTTCACAATCACAACATTTTTATTACACGTGTTAAATAAAATAAAAGAACCATAATTGAAGTGTGAAAAAATAATTATTTATTTTATAAATATCTGTAAAACAAACAAATATGTTAACTAATCAACACTTACATTATAAAGGAAGGACCTCATTAATTGAGTATTTTAACCGGCTGATGCGAACTCAGCTGATGATGGCGGGTGACATACGAGCCACGAACTCACGAAGTCAGCCGACGACGTGCGATAATTCACGAACGCTTGTTCGGTGCAGCCGAAGGTTCGGTAGATTGTCTGCCGAAACGGAAACTGATGCCGAAACTCGATTTTTTTGCCGAATCTTACCGAAACCGAACCTTCGGTCGGTCACTATCAAAGATCAATAAAAAAATATTATTTTTAAAAAATAAAGTAAGTTTAGAAGAAATGCTATGTTCGGTTAAGTTAGGTCAAAGGGTAAAGTAAATTCACATTTTATTTTTATTTTTTTTATTTGATTTTTTTTATTTATCTTAAAAAATGGAACATGTTATAATGTTACTTTTCCTCCATTAAAAGCATTTGCTTGTGGATGGAGGAGCTTGTGGATACATTTTAAATATGTACAATTTATACAGTCAGGTGTTTCACATAATATATGCACAGATTCACAGTTAATATACTGTTAATATACCGTTAAAACACAGTTTAATCATATCGCAATCAAGATCCTTTAACTAAAAGATAAAATCATCCACATGTATTCAGTAATAAGTAAAATAGGTATAATTTTTAGTGTGACATTCATGTGGTGATGAGGGAAGCAGCAATTTTCCCGTTGGTGATTTCTCTAAAATGCTTTTTGATGGAGTTCAACAATTGTACTTTGTCATTAATGCTTCTGATTTCTACTGGAAGGTTATTAAAGAAGTATTTTCCTTGGTGTGTATAATGGTGTTGGGCAAAAGACGTGTTCATTTTGGGGCATACAAATACATGTGTAAGTCTTTTACGATTTTCAGTTATGAATGAGAATTTATCTTTTTCTTTTATAATTAGTATGATTGAATTTTTCGCAAATAAGTTTTTAAATGTTGTTTTGAATTCTTCGAATATGCGTTCAGTGGGGAAGTCTGGGGGTTTTTTTAGTATAATTTTTATAATGAGTCTTTGAACAATTTCTATGGGGGTCAAACTAGTTTTGTAAGCTGCTCCCCAACTGATAATGGCGTACTGAAGAATAGACTGTACTAGTGCGTAGTATATTGAGTATAGATTTTTCGTTGATAAGAAGTTTCTAATTCGTAAGAATATATAAAATTAATTTCCTAATTCTTTTTATTGTATGTCCGATGTGATCTTTCCAGCTTAAAGCTTGTAAAGGTGTAAAGCATCGGTCGTGGATAAAACAGAAACTTAGTTGGTTTTTATTTTAAATTACAAAGTAGAATAAGTTCACATTAGCATACAAACGTGTAAAATAAAACATCGGTGACACATTAAACTCGGTAGAAGTAATGTTAGACCGGAGTGGTATGAAGTAGGAAATCGACCTACCGTCTGCCGACTCTACCCTGTGAAATACCGCGGTCATTCCCCCTTGATGAAGTTTCGTGCCACCTTACCTTCGCCCATCCCTTATATTTTCATTTACTTTATATTTATGTGACAGCCCTATAAAAAAAATCCATTACCCTTATACACGGCATTAAAATTCTACGCGGTGGTTTAAAAAAATACTTAATAATATCGTAATTGCCCGAGGCGAGATTTATCTAAGGATTTAAACAGATACTTAAACAATTATTGCAATTAGCATTACAGGTGAATAAACGTTTTAATTTAAAGTGTAGTTTTTTTTTAACCTCAATATAACCTAGTTTTAATTTTTGGCGTCAAAACGAAACCAAATCAAGGCAGATGATTTAATATTGCCATGGCGCACAATCGACCAAATGATTTTTTTTTCTTGTGCTTTAGTTGAATTTATATTACGCAACTAGTCGCATGCATGTTCCAAATAATTGCATGACACCAAAAAGTTGGTGTAAATTGCGCAAATTTAGCGTCGTGCAACCTTAACATCGATGCAATGCACCAATGTTGCTGTACACAACTCTAAGTTAAAAGCACACACAAGTCCTCTCAGTCGAAATGGTTTCACGACACTAGTTGCATCAGAGTTCTACTTTTTTAATGTGAATAACTCACAAGAGTCTCAGCTGCTCCCGTCTAGAGTAATTAGGATAGTAATTGGGGTATGTTGTGAGGCTGAAGGTAGTGGGGAGGGGAAGAAGATGAGGAAGGTGGGGAAGTACCTGGCCATTCAGATCTGGTCACCAAACACGGCTAAAGCCATTTCAAGTAATGGTTGGGCTTACACCAGGGCGATACTGAGAGTATTTTCCACTCTGTGTCGCATACTATATATTATTTAAAATGAATTAATTGTGAAATAACACAAATTAATCAAATAAAATTTGTTTGCCCATGCCGGGATTCGATCCCGCGACCTTCGGACTGCGAGTCAAAAGCCTTACCCCTAGACCACACTAAGTGATTAGTTGTATTCTACTATCGGTGCCGTATTTTCGTGCTAGTGCAATTCTAATTTTGTGGCATACAACTAATGCAATACATCATGGAAATATATTTTACACGTGAAACTAGCAGTGCAACTAGTGTCATGAAACAACTTGTGCGCAACCAGTTGCGTAATGTAAATTCGGATTTAATTATTAGATTGACATACCAGGTAGATATACGCATGTGACAAAAATAACTTCACATGCTGATGTTTATTTAATTGACATTAATTAAATAGTTAAGTAACTAATGCTTCCCTGGCTTAATTTTTAATATTTTTATGTGCTTTGTTTGCTTGTATAAAAATAGTACACTAGCGCAGTAATTAATTATTGAGTATGTCTTTGGGGTGATATTCAGTACACTGTGGTGTCTTTGTGGTGATATTTAGTATTAAAGTAGTGCATTTGATTTAGTATATGGTACAATATTAAGAAAAAATCCAGTTGTGCCTTCTATACAAATTTGAATGGAAACAAATTTTCATTTAGCCCATTAATTAGCTCAAAGCTCTGTCTCACTTACACTCGCCGGAAATTGTATACCTTCATCCCATTTGAATTTGGTAAACACAGTTTTGTATTGAAAATTTAATCCTCGATTAGGCAAATATTTTGACAACGAGGCGAGCCACAAGGCATTTCTTCTATATATGAGTGTATAATATAATGCCTTTAATATTTAATTTACTCAGCTGAGACGTGGGTACTAACTAAGAAGAATGAGCGTGCACTGGACGTTTTGAAAGGAAAATTTTGAGGCGTATCTTCGGACCGGTTCTAGAAAATGGATTTTGGCGTAGACGTTACAACAATGAGCGCTATACTCTGTTTAAGGAGCTAAACAAAATTTATAAAACTGTGAAGACTTCGGTGGCTGGGTCATGTGGATGACCCAATGACCGAGTATCAACACCAAAGTCACTGCTGAACTCAAGACCGATACAGCGAAGGAGCCTGGGAAGGCCTACATTAAGATGGAGCAACAACGTCCTCAAAGACATATCTACTTTGGAGCTTCTAAACTGGAGAGAGCTGGCACAAAACCGAGATGAGTGGAGGAAGACTCTTGAAGACCCACCAGGGGTTGTAGAGCCAAGAGTGACTGACGATGATAATGTGATATTTCCTTCGACCAAGTATACCCGATATTTCACAAAAATGCTGCTCTTAGAATTGAGGTGGGTTTTTTGGAATATCAGAGAGGGCTATCGATTATTAAGTGTTTTATTTAATATCTTCATTACCAAAAACATGTTAACGGTAATTTTATTCTATCTAGATTTTTATTTTTCACGATAAGGCTTAAATTCCCGTTCCAGCCACCTGTTTTGATTTATTCAAGAAGTTTACATATTAGGAAAGTATTTAAACGTTTTTACGATCATTTTTTAAAGAATTTAATTTTCCACATTATTCAATAAAACCACAACCGAAAGGGAGTTTTTTTAAGTAGGAGATTTAATGAAATTTAATGCAGTTTTTATAAGTCTTTTTTTTCTGGGATTACAAAAAGACTTATTCAAAAAATACTCGATTATTTCAAAGGTAAATATTATCGCAGTAATTAATTAAAGTGTCTAAAATATTTCTAAGCGATCTAATTTTCAAACCAAAAACACGATTTTGGATTACTTAGTAGTGCATCACCTTAAAGTAAGTCACAAATATAGATACTCTACTTTTTTTACATTACCTATATAATGGCGCCTATATCATCATTGGGGATGCTGTGTGGAGGGTCTTTTCAGGGATAGGAAAGACAGGAAGTTTTGGAAAGGAATAAGGTATGAGGGGTAGATAGAAATCTGGGGGTAAGTGTGTCCAGATGAATCACTCCCTCTGTAGAGGTCAAAGGTCTCCCTCGACCAGTCTCTCCCGATCCTCCACGCCACGCATTCGACACCAAGACCTAGACAAGACCTCATCCCATGAACCCGGGCACCCCTGCTAAGTCAGCAAACGTAGCAAACTTGGGATGACATATGGCAGGGGTATTGGTTATCCAATAAATGGTTTTCGGGCAGCGGTACCCAGACCCACCAACCAAATTTAGTTTAACTAAGGTTACTTTACATTTTAATCACAATTTCTCTAATAATTGCGAAAAAATGCCTAATTCATCAAATGGGCATTATATTATGCACTTATGCAGAATTTAGTTCCAAGAACATGCTTCAAAACTCTAGTTATGAACTAATATCGACCTGACTAGTAGTAGCACTTAAACTAATATATATATACTTTATCATTGCATTGACTATTATGATATCTACTGCCGTAATATATAAGCACGTTACAAAATTAATTAAATTGATTCAACTGGTTGTTTTTCCTTTATGTTCTACAATATTCTTACCCATTTATAACAAACTAGCAGACCCGGACACACGTTGCTGTGGCTAACGAAACACAACGCCATTACCCAACCTTTAAAAAATCCACACCACCCGCTTGCCAGCTGCCCGCTGCCCGCTGCCTGCTGCCTGAATTGAATATTTGAATTTCTCGGCTTTTCTCTACTATAATAAGCATGTATTATACATCTAAACCTTCCCCTTGAATCACTCTATCTATTGATGAAAACCGCATGAAAATCTGTTTTGTAGTTTAAAAGATCTATGCGCACATACATTTTGAGCGACTTCATTTTATACTATGTAATAATGCAATTCGAGCGATCGCCACTAATTATACAATGCTTGCAATGCAACACTGGATATTTGAAAAGGGAAAATCAAATACCTACTTACTCTAGGACATCTATTTTCCAATTTCTTCCGTAGAACGAATTTCAAAAGTGACTATAGTACGGCCCGCCATAAATCGCACAAAAATATGTTTTCTTTGAATTTCTCGGCTTTTCTCTAATATAATTACATGTATTATACATATAAACATTTCTATTCAATCATTCTATCTATTGGTGAAAACCGCATGAAAATCCGTTGCGTAGTTTAAAAGATTAAGGCGCACATACATTTTGAGCGACTTCATTTTATACTATGTAATGATGATGATGATGATAATGAAGTTTATAAACAAGTTCTGCTGGGTAATTATTACTACGTATGACAGCTGTTTAGCCTTCCGAAAGCAATATAAAAGTCTAGTGAAGCAACTTACAGACCATTAATATTACATCTATTTATATTGCTTCCAGATACTTCCAGTTAATTCAGAATGCAAAACCTTGATAGAGTGAAGTATTGTGTCCCTTTTACAACAACATTTCTAAAGTCTCCTTCAGCCATATCTTCTGTGCTCAGGTCCGGACCTAGAGGCCCAGGAGCTCAGGAGGCCCAGGAGCTCTAGGACAGTGAAATCTTAAACTAATACTTTACTTACTTATCTATAATCTCCGTAGCCCAGTGGGTAAGACTCTTGACTCACAATCCGGAGGTCGCGGGTTCAAACCCGGCATGCGCAAATAAATTTTATTTGATTAATTTGTGTTATTTCACAATTAATTCATTAAAAATAATATATAGTCTATTTGCGGCATGTTCCAGAGTGGAAGATACTATCAGTATCGCCCTGGTGTAAGACCACCATTCAGAGTTGAAAAGTTGCTTGAAAATGGCTTTAGTCGTGTTTGGTGACCAGATCTGAATAGCCAGGTACTTCCCAACCTTCCTCTTCCCCATCTCCTTCCCCTCCCCACTACCTTCAGTCTTACAACATACCCCAATTGGGGATGCCATAGTCTCACTGCTCCAGACGGGAGCAGTTGAGATTCTTGTGCAGTATTCACTGTAAAAAAAAAAAAAATTGATACCTTACTTTTTATGTTTTTGTAATTTGAAATTTAAAAGAATGTAATACGTATATGTGTATATCCGTACATGTGCGTATATATTTTATTTTTCCACTTTACTTCTGGTGTTTTTTCGATTTTTTTTGTTTGTTTAATAAATAATTATTTTTTATTTTTTTTTACATAGCTATAAAACTGGCACACTGTATTTTACAATTTTTTGTGAGTACTATCACTTTACTTATCTTAATTTTACTTGTTTTTTTTTTATTAATGTATAATATTATTTCTCCTTCCTACATCTGATGTTTTTCAATTTCCATCATTATTATTATATATTTATATTTTTTCTACTTTCATTGTTTTTTATCTTATCTTATCTGTATCTTTTATGTATCACACCGTATTAGACAGTATAGGTATATAGACTATGTTTAGATTGTTTATCTAGTTCCTATCTCTTTAATATTAGGCAAAAAAAGTTAATAATTTTTATTGACTTTTTATTTATTATTTGGGCATGATGTGAACATATGTTATTGGGTTGTAACCTAATAATTATAATTTATTGTTTTGTTTAATGCAAGTTATGTTATTAATCTGTAAATGTTCCTAATAAAATAAAATAAAATAAAAATAAAATAAAATCGATAACTTTATAATATCGTATCGATAGGCGTACTGAATGAATTTATATCGATGTCCCGAGCACGGTTTCACCGTTGATAACCGAACCGATATTGACGGTGAGTAAATACGAAATCGATATACGCTGGAGGTATTTACTACGACTTGACACTCTGAAATGTCAAACGCCAAAAATTACCTAAAAATATTAATAAATTCGCAATGTTGAATTGGAATGCTAACCTAAATATGCATTGACTGTCCGCATTTATGTTTTTGACACTAAACGGGGGTTAATTAGTTAAAGAGGTATTTAGTCATATTTAAACCATTTTCGTTTCTCAAAGTTAGAACGCATAATAAATTGTCGTTTTTCAGTTAAATTATTTAAGTCCATGGATCGCATTTACGACTTCTTACAATTCTATGAACATCATTAGTTGAACTGAGTTCATTAATTTGCCGGTAATTTTGCATAACGAACGAAATTATCCAAAAAAATTCTTATATTTATAGTTAACCGAAACTTATCTGATAGTATGGAGGCAGGGCTAAAATTTATCAATCGTCGATCGGAAAAAATCTTTGTTGACCATGTTCGCAAAGATTTATTGGGCTAAAATTTATGAATCGCCAATCGAAATAACTCTTTGTTGATCGTGATCGCAAAGATTTATTGGGCTAAAATTTATGAATCGTCGATCGGAATACTCTTTGTTGACCGTGATCGCAAAGATTGATTAGGCTAAAATTCATTAATCGTCGCGTCGATCGGAATAACTCTTTGTTCACCGTGATCGCAAAGATTGATTAGGCTAAAGTTCGTTAATCGTCGCGTCGATCGGAATAATTCTTTGTTCACCGTGATCGCAAAGATTGATTGTGCTAAAATTTATGTATCGATGATCGAAATAATCTTTGTTGACCGTGATCGCAAAGATTAATTGGGCTAAAATTTATGAATCGTCGATCGAAATACTCTTTCTTGACCGTGATCGCAAAGATTTATTAGGCTAAAATTCATGAATCGTCGATCGGAATAACTCTTTGTGGACCGTGATCGCAAAGATTGATTGTGCTAAAATTTATGGACCTTCGATCGCAATAATCTTTGTTGACCGTGATCGCCGAGATTGATTGTGCTAAAATTTATGGATCGTCGATCGGAATAATCTTTGTTGACCGTAATCGCAAAGATTAATTGGGCTAAAATTTACGGATCGTCGATCGGAATAAATCTTTGTTGAACTTGATCGCCAAGATTGATTAGGCTAAAATTTATGGATCGTCGATCGGAATAAATCTTTGTTGAACTTGATCGCCAAGATTGATTAGGCTAAAATTTATGGATCGTCGATCGGAATAACTCTTTCTTGACCGTACTCGCAACAACTGACCATAGATGACGGATTTAGTCAATATCGTATTGAAACAAATTTACAGGGTTTAATCGACTAATTAGGCCCTAGGCACTTACAGAGTCAGCCCCCCCCTAGAAGGGGGGAGGGGGTGGTTTGTAAATTAATAAGTGTAATAACATACTATGTTCACGTTCACGTGTAGATACCTACTTGTCTATCCGATAACCGCCACATGATTAAATTAAATAATAATACTAGGTCCTTACATATTATGAAATTGGCGTTTTGCCGTACTGGCAACTTTGATCTCAAATACCTTCTCTTTGGTTAGGAATTCCAAATTAAAATTTATACAGCTATTTACTCATGTATGTTAGTGATAAAACTGTTTTAATCCACTTGAAGCAAATTGGGAAGGTGAAAAAAAAATGAAAGGTGGGTACTACCTCACGAATTGAGTGAAGCAAATCAACAAACGCGCGTTGACCGCTAGACCACACACTGCACTACAGACGGCTACCAAATAAGAGGAGCTTCAATTGGAATGTCTAAGACATCCACCGTACTCTCCGGACCTTGCCCCAACAGATTACCATTTTTGGATAACTTCTTGCAATGGAAAAAATGCAACTTCGATAGCTCAGTCCAAACCGCCTTCAAAGATTTTATTGATTCCCGTCCGATTGGTTTTTTTAGTAAAGGGATCAATGAACTACCTATGAGATGGCAAAAGTGCATAGATAGCAATGGTACATACTTTGATTAAATAAATATATTTTATTTAAAAAAATCGACTTTATGTTCCTCCCATATAAAACGCCAATTTCATATGTAAGGACCTAATATTATAGAATGCATAAAAGAAAACTTGAAATTAAATTGGAGTTACACAAAATAAACTCGATAACAATAAAAAGTGGTTCTGTACTATTTTAAATATCGTGCCCCATTTCAGTAGTGAAGTATTTAAATACAAAAAGAGTTTCTCCGTGTGCAATGTACATGGGCAAATGTAATTATTCCTTGTCTGAGTGTAATTAGTGCGGCCTACCTGCGGTCGCTAGTGCGGCTCCTTTACACCGTACGTGAAAAATTCACAGGCAACACAAAGCTTTATGTGGTGAATATTAAAAGCTCCGTACTCTGTAGTTCTGTACCCCTCCACGGGGAAAAGGCTCGGCCTCCGCTGCAAGCACTCAGCGCGCGCTACACGCCAGTTCAGTTTTTCCGCTATAAAATGAATTCGTGGTTTCCTAGTTCGGTATCCGCGGACCAGGTGGTACGGCCACCATGAATCAATACTCAGTCATACCTGTGGACAGAGTTCTACATACAGCGGCCTAACTGACTGCCTACCCTACCTGGTTCAACTTCTGCAACCCCGGTACCGAAGTTTGAACGCAGCACGGGTAGATTAGGCCAGAGTTGCCGAGTTGCCAGAGTTTTTGCAACAGTTTCCAGTGTTGCCCGCAGGTGCCCGAAGTTGGCCGCTGAAACCTTGTGAATTATCACGGAGTGGCGACTTCATTAGCGCGTTGTTTTTCCTGCGTACGTATGGCCGCGGAGGGAGTCCCTCGGTCCCTCGCCCAATACAACTTTGTAATATTCTGTGGCCATAGTTAGCATTAATGTGCCCATTCCGCCGGATGAACTTTTACAATTATTTTTTCGCAGAGTGCGTCCCAAAAGCAATAAAGAGAAAAACCTCTGCCAATTTTCATTATTCCATCATCAGGGGATGATATGGAGCGGGTTATCTATGTATGTAAAAATCAAAATGTGTTTGGGGATTGTGTATTGTGTTTCGCCTATATAAATATTTGAAACTTTCAAAATACATTTTTAAACCCCCGCAAAGGTTTCTGGATTATTACAAACACATGACAATACATCTGAAAAGTTTTATTCGTCACAAAAATTCTTGCAAACTGTCAAAAATTTGAGAATGACATTTTTCAAAACTCTTAACATTAATTAATTAATTGGAAGTACTTACATAATATTTTGAATCAAATCAAGATTTATTGATTTTTTAAATAGTTAGGTACCAAATTTGATTAATTGTTCTTATAATATTTGATTGTTCTTGTAAAAAAAAACTCCGAAAGTGAAAATAAGCTTTGAACAAAGGCACTATAAATATAATGCTATAAAAGCATTCAACAGTCTTACGTTTGCAAATAAAATAGAAGAAAACAAAAATAAATTCATACTCAAAATTTAAAAAATGGATTAAAGAACCAAAAAGACAATATTATCAAAATCTCATAACATAATAAGAATAAAACACATACACCTAACACACAAAACCAATATAAAACACATCATTAAATAATTAATTTTACCTTGATTATAAATTTTTATTTTTAGTTTAATTTTAGCTTACTTTTTTTTATGCAGCATTATTTTTATATTATTTTTAATGTATTATGTGTAAATTTTTGTTTTGTAAAATGGAGGCCTCAGCACAGGTGAGCTACCCAGTGAGGCCGACATTGCTGAATTGTATTTGAAATGTATGATATTATGTCAAATAAATAATATACAAAAATGAATACTTGTAATACATGAAAAATTAAAATTTTAATTTAAAAAATTGTAATATGTGGCATGCGAGCTGTTTGAAAACGAAAACAAAAATGAAAACTGAATGTACTGGGACTGAATATATGGAACGCGGGAGGGGGATTGGCGGGACGGGGAGCGGGAGAGGGGAGTGGGAAGGCCATGAAGGTGGAAGGGGTACGCGGGAGGGGAATGGGAACGCACGGGAAAGGACATGCAGGAGGAAACAATTTATTTCTCTAATTATGGCATTGCAACGCTAAATAATATCATTATTTATTGTAATTGAAAGATTCTTCAGATAAATTTTACTTAGAAATTCTTCCTTATTCAGATACCTACTTTGACTTCATTTTACAGTTACAGTTTTAAACTCTATATTTTATAATCATTTTACAGTTTTAAACTCTAAAACTTTCTTATATGTAATGTAGAAAATATGTTAAAAATAATATTATGGCGTCTTGTCGTATGTTTTGACAGTAAAATAGACACTTAAAAAGATTAAAATGACGGCGGGAGCTTAAAAACATTGTATTGTCCTATAAATTAAGACTATACAAGTGCGGAAAGTCAAAGACGTGCCAAATTTCATAAAATTTATTCAGTCGGACATAAAAGCAGATTTTCTGAATTACACTTAGTTCAGATTAAAGAATGAAGCCTAAACAATTATTCATCTCGAGAGACCTGAAAATTGTTAACAAACCAAATTTCTTTAGAACACCTTTAGATTATAATTTGATCGTAGAGCCAATGTTTAAGAATTGTGTAGTTTTTAGAGCAAATTGAAAGTTTATTAATTAATTTAGTTTGAAAAATAATCAAAATTACCTGGAGGAGTTATCTGATCTCTCAAAGGAGTTTTCCTACAAACATTAGTTCCCTGGGAAAGTCCCAACTGATTCCCAACAAGAGAACTTGTAGCAGATCCGACAGAATTACCCGGGAACTGAAAAACTCCCCCTCGAAGATGATTTATTGTGGCGAAATCTCTATTTTAACGATCACGAGTTGGTTCATTCTTGCTATATTGGAAATTCCCTTCTCATCCATTTGTACCATGTTCGTCTCGCAGTATTTTCCTACTCGGTTCCCCCTACTCCCATTAGCTTTCTTACATATTCACACACCCGTTCTCCGATCACGAAATATTAGTTTGAGAAAATTTCTGATTAAAACTTGGAACCGGAGTTACTTAGGAAACAAGAGTTGGGATAAAATAATAATTTTCGATTTCGGAGGCATAAATCCATATTCATGAACATATTGGGGCGGCTTCGCTAAATTTTATTAATTTCATAACTTTCTGTTCAACTCTTACGAGTTGCGAAAATTCAGTTAGTAAAAAAATAATATAAAATATATGTATATAAATACATACCTCATTTTATATTGGAAAAACAACTCGTCATTTTGAAATCAGAATCAAAGAACATTTAAGGTGTCTTAATAATAAATTTTCTGAGTTCGCTAACCATATCATTGAAAATAACCATAGTTTTGAAAAAAAAAATACAGGGATAAATATTCTTCATATTAATCATAAAGGAAAACGTTTAGATAACTTAGAAGCCTTGGAAATTAAAAAATCTCTTAAAAATAATGAAACAATTATCAACAACCAAAAAATATTGTCTTATAGCCCAATCATGGATTTGTTCCCCTACCCACCCACTCTACATTAATACCTACCCACCCAATCTAGAAACTAGCAACGGCTCCACACCTACCATAATAAAACATTGTTCGAAACTGTCAAATTATTGTTAGCTTTCCCTGAAGAAGGAACGTTTGTTCCGAAACCGATCGGATTTACGCATTATATAAGTGGTTTATACAAAGTTGTATTGTTTCATTTTTCTAAAATAGATGTATCTATAAAGCGTTTATTTTTTTTATTTTTTCACTCTTATCATCGGAAAATTTAATGTTATTTAATTATGTAACTGCAGGGGCATTTTGCACAAGTAATTGTAACTTTTTCTATCGATGTTGTTATTCAATCGATTAAAAAACGAATTAGAAAGTGTCATATACAATTAAAGAAGACAATACTAATAAATCTAAACGAAACATGAAACTGAACAAGAAACAGAAAAAAAGTATGCAATTCACACGCGGTAGAAGTGAAACCTTCAGAAAACTAAAGTAGACAAGGATGGGGAGGCTACGAAGCGCCGCACAGAGAAAAGATCGATTATTCTATCTCTTTTTCTCTCAGGCTAAATACTGTAGATGTATGTGTTTGTCTCTTTTTAGTGTCGCTTTTACGTTTCATCACAACGGTGCTAAAGCAGTTTTCACTTCAAAAGGTAACGGTCGCAACTGGGAATCGATCAAGAGTCTTGTCTTATTCTGTTTCATGTTTCGTAGAGATTTTTTTTTAAAGAAAGACAAACATTCTCAGGTTACGAATAACCCGACAATATTTGAAAATCTCCTACAACCATTACAGTATGCGGAAAAATGTTGCTTGTGTTGTGATGGAGGACTTAGCCAGCCGAGGAATCGAACACGGGACGCCTGTGTGGGACCCAAACACGATGCCAACTCAGCCACTGACCTCGTATGTATTAGTATTAGCGTCTTCTTCAATGATTGTCATTGATAATAATTGCAATAAAATTGAAAAGCGTCATATTATAGTTACGTAATTTCGTAAATTAATCGAAAAGACGCATACCTTAATAATTTAGTAATTAAATGATCATATTATAATATGTAGAAAATATCTTAAACAAAGATTTAAAATATAAGAAAAATAAATATTGAAGGAAGTACGGATTTTATATATGTATTACATATTTGACTGAATTAGACCTGGCAACTAGCATAATGATACGAATAATGTAGTTTTACAATGAATATACGAAACATTATGAATTATTGCTATTTCATTAATTGCCTCAAAGCAAAATTTGCAAAAACCGCTAATTAGTTCACAAACATAAAAAAAAATCAAAAGCATTTTAATTATTATTTTTAATTGTTAAACTAACGTTTAAGACAAGATTTTTATGCATAGCACAAAGGGTAACAATTATTATAATCAATAATTATCAGCCTGAAACACTTATCCACATTGAAAAATCTTCCGAGAAAAGATACATGACGCCAACGGGGCTTGAACCCGTGCCCTTCTGATTGCCGGTCAGCTGCTCTCCCAATTGAGCTATGGCGGCTTATCTTATACCCGCCAAATGATTCAATATATACTAGTGTTTCATTCAACACGTAATAAAGTAAAGTTGGTTGTTTTCAGGTGGAAAAAATATAATAAGCAGTAATTGTTAATTGACAATCACCGGGACAAAGTAACCGCGACAGGCAATGACGTCATATATAATATATAGACGCGTGTTAGAAAACTATTCACAACTACCAGTTACAATAATAATCATACCATCCATCTCGCCATACCCGGAGATACTTACAATAGTACTTACACCTGCCAGCCGACGTTCCTCACACTAGTTGTTAACGTAAATGGCGCCATCTTTTGGCATTGCTTTAATTCGGTTTTATTATCAAAGTCGATTTATAATAAACTACTATGAGTATTAGGGACGGGAAGGAATCTGGGGGTCATTGTGTCCAGGAGTGACGGACGTATGAATCCATCCATCACACTACGGTGCGTGTTCCGAAGGGTGTTCGGCTCGAGAAGTCAAAGGGACTCCCTTAACCATTATCTCCTATTCGGCCTGCGATGCACCTGGTGGGCAGACGCGTCCGCCGCCAAGACCCGGACAAACCTCACCCCATGAACCTGGGCACCCCTGCTAAGTCAACAAACGATTTTGCGTACTCGTAGTCGGATTCAGAGTTGTACTCGTAGTCGGATTCTTAAATGTCAACCGTATAGACGTTAGCATAATAATAACGTTAGATTATGCAGATTACATTCTCATAATACCTATGTTTCCATATTTTAATTCAGAGTTAAACACCATGCAAAATTTTCAGTGTAATTTTTGAAGTGTTTTTTTTTTTCAAATTATTTAAAGTCATGAAGTTATTGATGAATCAAATTAATCTTTTCTATAGTTCTGTCTACCCAATTTTTTTCACGGATTATGTTGCCTATGTTAAATCTGTCTGTCAATGTATTTTATGCCTTATTGTAGTTACTTGAAATGTTATTCTTCTGTATCTATTTTCTGTATTGTGGTTTCTCGGTATATATTATTCAATTGACTTGATGACAAACTGCTTTGGCAGTTTAGCGGGTGCTTAAAATGAAGAAAAAAAGTAAAAATTAAAAATCGGTAACATGTTTTTGCTTAAGATCTTTTGTGTTTTTGAATGGAGCGGTTTTAATTAAACATTTGTTCTTTATATATTTGTAAATTTTCCTTGTATAGCAAAATAGTATTTAATTTTATTATTAAGATTTGTTTAGTTGTTGTCCATAGATACCGTCTCGATTAGCGTTTGTTAGAGAGTTTGTCCGGCCAGAGCACAGGCCCTGAGGTTCAGACCCGCCGCATGCATCGTATATTACTACTAAACTTGTGAGTGAACATAGCAAAGCCATTACCAAGTGCACTACAAACTACTAATACATTAGAATGTTCGTACAATGTATCGGGTCGATGCAAAAGTTGGTAGTGCAGGTACTTACTACTTCCTAACCATCTTCTTTTACTTCTCCTTCCCCACCCGCTCCCCATTCCCCTTCAGCCTAACAACGTACCCTAAATTGGGGATGCCATAGATCCACTGGCTCCTTTGGGATTCACAAATGTTAAAAAAAATAATCATATTAAATTTTTCAGTATAAAAAGGTTGTCTTAGTTGTTGGGGTACCTACTTTTTACCTATTTTTAATGTTTTTTTACATTAGTTCCACCCAGGAGGCCCTGAGGAAAATAATTCCCCTCAGGGCATATGTCATCTTTGGGATTGCTGTGTAGAGGGACTTTTTAGGAAAGGAAGGAAGTTCTGGAAAGGAAAAAGGTGTGAGAAGTGGGTAGGAATTTGGAGGTCAGTGCAGTGGCGTAGCTAGCATGGGTGGCACCCGGGGCGGATGTAACCCCCGGGGCGTAATGTCACCCCCCCCCCCCCTCTATTAAAGTTAACTTGAGAAATTCAAAAAGCTAATTTCGACTTCATAAAATTGGAGAGATTTTCAGAGAATAGAGAATATAGGCTAGAGAAGGGGTGAAGAGAGGGGGTGACTAGAGAATTCCGGGCACTCCACGGGGAGCCATAGAGTTACGAAAATATAAATATAATTCGCGTGTTCATGTATACGCAATATCTTTGTGACGTGTATGCAATATCTTAGTCGAGTGACACCCCCCCCCCCCCCCCCCCCCCCCCGTCGCTACTCCACTGGGTCAATGTGTCCAGGAGTGACGGACGAATCTATCCCCCCACTGCAGTGCAAGGCGAAGTTTCGAGGGAGTCCTGCTGGAGAGGTCAAAAGATCTTCCTTAACTTGATGAGCTCTCCCGTTCCGGCCTGCCACGCATTTGGTGAAGAGACGCATCCGCCACCAAGATCTTAAAAAACCTTACCCCATGAACCCGAGCACCCCTGCTAAGTCACCAAATGTAGCGAACCACTTGGGGTGGCCTATGGCAGAGTTGTTGGTTATCTCGACGACCTCCGTAGTCCAGTGGGTAAGACTCTTGACTCACAATCCGGAAGTCGCGGGTTCGAACCCGGCATGCGAAATAAATTTTATTTGATTAATTTGTGTTATTTCACAATTAATTCATTTAAAATAATATATAGTATATTTGCGGCATGTTCCAGAGTGGAAGATACTATCAGTATCGCCCTGGTGTAAGACCACCATTCAGAATTGAAACGTTGCTTGAAAATGGCTTTAGCCGTGTTTGGTGACCAAATCTGAATAGCCAGGTACTTCCCAACCTTCCTCTTCCCCACCTCCTTCCCCTCCCCACTACCTTCAGCCTCACAACATACCCCAATTTGGGGATGCCATAGTCTCACTGGCTCCAGACGGGAGCAGTTGAGATTCTTGTGCGGTATTCACTGTAAAAAAAAAAAAATAAAAATAAAAATAAATAAAAAATAAAAAAATATCTAATAAATGGTTTCCGGGACGGCGGTACCCAAACTCGCCCCCCAAATTGAATCCGTAATGTGAATGCCGCACAAGAGTCTTGACTGTTCCCAACAGTCTGGAGCCAGTGAGACTACGGCACCCTCAATTGGGGTATATTATGAGGCTGAAGGTAGTGGGGAGGGGAAGGAGATGAGAAAGAAAAAGGTGGGGTAGTACCTGGTTATTCTGGTCTGGTCACCGAATACGGCTAAAACCATTCCAAGCAACGTTTCAATTCTCAATGATGGTCTTACACCAGGGCGATACTGAGATCATCTTCTTTTCTGGAACAAATTATGAAATAACACAAATTAATCTAATAAAATTTTCTTGACCACGCCGGGGTTTGAACCCGCAACCTCCGGTACCAGTCGAGAGCCTTACCCTAGACGGCCTAGACTACGGAGGATGTCAATGTCGTCCTACATACAAGTATCTCACATTCTACATATTATCAATTAAAGTCCTCCGCCGCGTCTATCTGTCTGCGATAAACTCAAAAACTAAACGGATTTTCATGCGGTTTTCACCAATAGATAGAATGATTCCAGGAGCGTAGCTACCGCCGTATCAGCCGTATCAATGATTCGGGGCCCCCGGACTACAGAGGCCCCTAACGTGTGTAAGCAAAAAAGAGTAAAATGTTATCCACAATGTCACTTAATCTCGTGCTTCTCGGGAAAAAAAACATACAAAAAAACTGTCATACGTGCCTATAGAGTTTTCACTTCAGAAATGACAAAAGTCAAAAAAGCAATCTCTTTTTTTCCCGGGTTAAGCGTGCGCCCAAAAGTTGGCAACATCCTACATCGGTTATTGCGGGATTCCGAATCCATCAATAACCGATGTACAATGACAAACCACGGAGAGCAATATTTATGCGTTTTATTTCATTCCGGTTCGAACGTTATTTATTACATTGTAATACAATAAAATCTTGTTCTTCTAATTAGTTATTGGTTAATTAGTTTGATTTGTGAAAAGAATGAGTGAAAGTAAAAGCGATTATCCCAGTGGAGCTATGAAAAGAAAAGGTCAACAGAAAAGGGAGGAGGTAATAAAAAAAATGTTCCAAAATTTCTTCATTTTTTCAGCAATCAGATTCTGTGAGTGCAATGGTAAGTACTAGCTATTTATCTACCAGTAGCGAAGGGTGAGTTTTGATTTTTGAAAGAACAATGGTAACCTTCAAATACATGAAAATACCTGACCCTTCCAGTTACAACCGCAACAGCTGAAAGAAGTTTTTCAAAATTAAAACTGATAAATTTACCTAAGGACTTCGATGGGACAGGAACGGCTATCAGACTTGTCACTATTGTCTATAGAGGCAGAAAAACTGAAATCGTCTTCAGCTATAAATGATTTAATAAATCAATTTGCTGAAAAAAAGGCAAGAAAAGTGTATATTTAATTTGAATTGTGTGTCGAGCTCAATTTCTAGGAGGAAGTGATAACTTATAATCAATAAATATTTATTTTAATTTAATGCAGGCATTTTTGTTTTTTTTTGTGCGAAATCTGTACCATTCATTTGGGCCCCCCAACTAATTTTGATACAGGGCCCCTCCAAGGCACGCTACGCCACTGAATGATTCATGAGGAAGGTTTAGTTATATAATTTGTAAACGTTTTGTAGAATGAGAATTTTGAGAATGTCTGTATGTGGTGGACGAGCGGGCTGGCAAGCGGGCGGTGCGGATTTGATTTGTGTGCAAATTAACAGATGGCGGGGCGAGTTAAGCGGTTGGGTAACCATCCAGTAGATGGCGCTGCGTTTTGTTAGCCACAGCAACGCGTGAGCGGGTCAGCAAACCGAGCGTATTTTTTGTTTGAGTATTATTCTGTTAATCCGAAGAGTGCTTTTAAGTTAGTTTTTTTTTTTTTTTTACATTAACTCCACACAGGAGGCCCTGAGGAAAATAATTTCCCTCAGGGCCTATGTCATCTGGGATGCTGTGTGGAGGGTCTTTTTGAGGAGAGGAAGGAATGAACATTGGTCTTGAAGCGACCCATGTTGTAGGAAGGAGGAAACACAGAGGCCGGCAAATCATTCCACAGCCGAGCTGTTGAACACAAGAACGAGTCGAAGAAACGACCCGTTCTCATGTGACAAATGTCAACTGTGTACAAATGTTGGGCACGCGTTTGGCGTAATTTGGCGTAATTTTGGCTTATTTTTAAAGTAAGAATTTTCCCTTTAGTGCCTCTAAAGTTAAAACGCCATCGGAACGCCAGCCAGGTAGTGCTCCATCATGCTAACATTACGAAAATTCTTGTTTGAGGGTTATTCCGCATTCGCCTTTTCATCCTTCCTCCACTAGATATCACATTCTCCGCTCTAAATATAACATTCTTCTTTAGTAAAGACGCTGCTCTTCAGAATTGGCCTTAGAAATTCTTCATAGCCAACCATCAGTTTTTTTCCAGAAGGAAATTGAAAAAACGTGACTCCTTGGATATTGAGAATTAATCGTAAAGGACGTAGTAGAATATACGGTGTGTTTCAGGACGAATTTACTCGACAAACTTTAATCACTGATCCCTGTCTTTATTTGGAATAAAAAAAATTATAAACTAAATTTAATGCGGTAAATTTTTGTTGGTTTGTAATTTTTTTGTTTAATTGTCACTCGGTCGAATAACCATCCAACCCAGGGGTGTAGCTACCGCCGTATCAGCCGTATCAATGATACGGCCCCCGGGCTACAGAGGCCGTTTGTTTCTTTTGTGAGAAATCTTTATCCTTCATTTGGGCCCCCCAACTAATTTTGATACAGGGTCCCTCCAAGGCAAGCTACTCCACTGATCCAACCCCTAGCCCCGACCTCAAATGTCCAAAACTAGATTTTTACTCCAATTAAGGCGCTCTATCGCCGCTCAAATAGAAGAAGATGGAGTAATATGTAATTACGAATATTGGAGAGAGTGCGCTAATATTTGAAACGGTAAAATTGAAACGAAAATTCTGAAAATGTTTAATAAAACACGACTCGTTTAAAATAGAGCAAAAATCTTTTGGGGCTGTCTAAAACAGCATTTAAAAAAAACATTGTCAATTTATTCATACATACAACTTGAAAAATAACTTAAACAGACGTGAAAATAATAATTTTCGGAGCATACTTTGCGATTTTTTTTCCATCGAGGGAATTTCATACAATTTACGTTTCGGCGTGGGGAATGTATAAATATTATCTTAAAAAATAACATGATTTTTTTAAGAGCTTAAAAACTTCAAATGTTTGGGGGATATGTAAGAAATCGTTAGAAATTCAAGTAGCGGCTTAAGTTCAGGAATAGCTTATTAAAGTGTCTCGGGTACGTCCTGATACCTGATACAGCCTGTATATCACGGATAAGTTGACATCTAGTTTATTTGCGACACATTTCAGTGGGTGACCAGATCTGAATAGCCACAACTTACTTCCCAACGTTCCTTTTCCATTCTCCACTCGCTCCAGTCTCATATTGTAATACGCCATAATCGGACTGGCTCCGAACAGTTAGGAACAGTTCGGACTCTAATGCGGTGTTCACGTAAAACAAAAATTTAAATCTCTATAAATCGATTTGTTCAGTTGATTAGTCAGACATCTTTGAAAAATCGAAATTTAAATTAAGTATGCAGTTATGTTTAATTTTTTATCTATCTGGTACAACACTCAAATTACTCATAAGCACCACCAAATCATCATCATTACATAGTATAAAATGAAGTCGCTCAAAATGTATGTGCGCGTTAATCTTTTAAACTACGCAACGGATTTTCATACGGTTTTCACCAATAGATAGAGTGATTGAAGAGAAATGTTTATATGTATAATACATGTAAATTATATTAGAGAAAAGGCGATAAATTCAAAGAAAACATATTTTTGTGCGATTTAAAACGGCTGGCTGTCACTTTTGAAATTCGTTCTAGGGAAGAAATTGGAAAATAGATGTCCTAGAGTAAGTAGGTATTTGATTTTCCCTTTTCAAATATCCAGTGTTGCATTGCAAGCATTGTATAATTAGTGGCGATCGCTAACTATATTATTATATAAATAAAAAATAATAATATAGTTGATTCAAGAGGAAGGTTTATATCTATAATACATGGTTATTATAGTAGAGAAAAGCCGAGAAATTCAAATATTCAATTCAGGCAGCGGGCAGCGGGCAGCTGGCAAGCGGTTGGTGTGGATTTTATAAAGGTTGGGTAATGTGGCGTTGTGTTTCGTTAGCCACAGCAACGTGTGGCCGGATCTGCTATTCAATTTTTTTTTTCCATTATTTCTGGCTTTCACCCTTCAAGGGTGTTCTAGGCCATCATTTATAATTACAGAAAAAGGAAAGGAGAATTTATATATTAATTTTATTTAAATGTGCAAATTTCAGAATTTTATGGAAGATTGGAGTAGAGTTCAGACTTAGAAGAGATGAGATGTTGAATGGAGGAGAGGCAATTTTTGATAACGCTTGATAGAAGAGAGGATATTTATTTAGAGAGGGACAATCAAAAAATATGTGATCTAAAGTTCCCACATCTAGACCACAGAACGTACAATCTGGGGAGTCAAGCACATGAATTTTATAAAGGTGAGAAGGAACGGAACAATGTCCGATTCTCATACGAATAAGTAAGGAAATTTCTTTTTTGGAAAAATGGGGGAATTTTTGAAACCACGGTTTTGATGGGATAGTCCTTTGTATTGAGGCGTAGCGGGCACCCTTGGATTGACTAGCAATGTTCCAATACTCTGTCCAAACATTGTGGGATCTATCTTTGATGATGGAAAAAATATCAGACAGGGGAATATGATTTACGAGGGTAACGGTAGGGTTAGACGCTCCTTGTTTTGCCAAGGAATCAGCAATATCATTACCCACTATGCCAACATGTCCAGGAATCCAAATCAGAGTGACAGTTTTTCCAGAGCTTTGAATGGAGGTTATCAATACTCGAATAAGACATACAAAGTGATCATCAGGATGAAGAAGAGGACTTGTTTTAAGTTTTTGGAGGGAACTGAGAGAGTCAGAGAGGACAAGAGAATGTTCAAAATTATTTTTTATTATATATTTGAGAGATTCAATAATCGCAATGCACTCGGCAGAAAATATTGAAAATTGGTTTGAAATTGAATAAAATATTCTTTCATTAGAATTATTGTGGTAAACGTTAATACCAATACCACAGTTAGGAGAGTCTGGAGATTTGGAGCCATCAGTAAATAAAAGAGAAGAGTTGGGCCATTTAGAAGAAATAATGTCATTGAACATATTATTGACAGTACGGGCTGGGAGATTGGAATGACTTTTAAGGATGCCGATCCCTTCTAATATCGTTGGGGATAGGGTGACGTGACTATATTTTAATTTGTACAAAGGAAGAAGATCATTTTTGATAATTTGAAGCTCTGAGAGAGAGCGAAAATTTTTACAGATGGCAGGGAGAGGTTTAGTTCGAGCTCTGACTGTAGATGAATGTGTTGAGTCGTTGAACAACGAGACTCTGGGAATAATCTGATGACTTTTAGAATTTAAACATTTAAGAACAAATTTGTCAGCAAATAATTGACGCCTTAAATAAAGAGGAGGATCAGAACATTCTACTTGAAGGGAATTGATGGGCGACGATTGCATCGCGCCAGTTATTATTCGCAATGACTTAGATTGAATTTTGTCTAATTTACTGAGTGCATTTTTGGATGCAGTACTAAAAAGTGGGCAGGCATAGTCGAGATGACTTCGAATAAGTGCATTGTAGAGCAACTTAATGCAGATAGGATGAGCACCCCACCAAACGCCAGTCAATGATCTGATAATATTTAAATTTTTTTCACATTTAGTAACTATATTATTAATGTGGGAAGACCATTTAAGTTTCCTATCAAATGTTACTCCCAAAAATTTAACTTCGGAAGCATTGGGGATTGGAGAGTTTTTAAATAAAATTTGAACAGGGGGGTTATTATGACGATTTGAGAAGGTAACACACTGACTCTTTTGTACTGAAAGTTCAAGACCATTTAAAGTAAGCCATGTGCAAAGGGCATCCATGGCTTCATTAAGATATTTGACGGCGGATGGAATGATTTTGGATGATAAGAAGAAAGCTATGTCATCTGCGAACTCAACAACTTTTACTTGAGGGGGAATGGTGACATGCATATCGTGTGTGTATATATTATACAGTAAGGGGGATAATACATCGCCTTGGGGTAAACCCTTCCAAATTGACCTACTCTGAGGAGTAACATCTGGTAGCTCAATGAAAATTTTCCTATCGAGAAAAAGATTAATAATAGATTGGACAAACATGAGGGGTAAGCCAAGGCCTAAAAGTTTTTTTTTAAGAATTGGGATGGAAACATTGTCAAAGGCGCCTTCTATGTCTATAAAGACTGCAAGACATACTTCTTTGTTAGAAATGGATAAATTAATATCAGTGCTGATGATGGCAAGGTTATCTTGTGTAGATTTCTTTTTCCTAAATCCAAATTGGGATGGAGAGAGAAGATGATTACTCTCGACAAAAAATTCTAAGCGGTTTTTAATTAATTTTTCATAAATTTTACTAAGGGTGGATGAAAGAGCAATTGGCCTATAGTTGGATCCAGAATTGGGTGATTTGTTTAATTTTAGAATTGGGATGATTATTTGAGAACTCCAGTCATCAGGTATTATGCCAGTCTGGAAGATTTTATTTAAGATGCATAAAAAGTGATTTAGAACATTATCATTACTATTTTTGATAATGCTATAAGGTATACCATCTCTGCCTGGAGATGAGTCCTTGACTGTTGATAAACAATTTTTTAATTCAATTAAAGTGAATGGAGAGTCAAGCCAATGATCAGACATAGGAGTGTTGTGGATTGGAGTTATTTCATCTAAGTTAGGTACAGAAGGGGGGGCAATTTTGTCCAAGAACTCGTCTATCCATTTAGAATGAGAAGCTCGAGGAGATGTTGGACTGAAGGAGGATCGAAATCTTCGAATCATAGACCAAACTTCCGAAATTGGAGTGTTCGGAGATACTGAACTGCAGAAGTTGTACCACCCGGATTTTTTTTTTGACCTCAATACCCTTTTGGCATTGGCTTCGGCATTTTTGTATATGAGATAGTTCTCCATAGTCATATTGTGACGATAGGAAAGAGATTTAGCTTTCCGAATTCTCACTACTTTGGAACATTCCTCATCCCACCAGGGAGTTGGAGGGAGTTTTTTGAGAGATTTGGTTTTAGGGGGAGGATTTGATTTATTGATTGCAGTTACGAGTATTGATTTGAAGTTATCGTAGTCATCTTTGACAGATAATGTATCGGTATAGGATAAATTTTGTATAAACTTATCCATATGTGAGTTAAATTCGTCCCATTTGGTGTGTTTTGTTTTAATCTTTGTCGAAATATGGGACTTGTCTGAATGGAAAGAAGTTTTATAAGTGATGGTGATCGGGAAATGATCACTGGAGCAAGGGTCGGGGGACACCACCCACGAGGAGAGAGGTGCCAGATTAATAGAGCATATGGAGAGATCCACTGCACTGGGGTTTGTGTTGGGGCGAGAGATTCTAGTAGGAGATCCGTCATTCAAAAGAAAAAGGTTGGATTCATCTAGGAAATCCATCACACTTCGACCGTCTCGATCACAGAAAGCAGAACCCCAGACGGGGGAATGGGCATTAAAATCACCCAATAAAAAGAAAGGAGGGCTTAGTTGACGGACAATTTGCAACCACGCTTGTTTATTGAAGTGCGATGTTGGGGGAAGATAGATAGAAACAAAGGAAGTGTCCTTTATTTTAGCTGCAACCATTTGAAAGTCAGCATTGGGGGGTTTGATATTATTTATTGGGAAAAATGGAAGGGATTTTTTAATAAATAGGGCAGCACCACCGCCCGTACCTTCCGGGCGATCATCGCGGAGACAGGAGTACCCTCCCACATTAAAGTGGGTGGATGGAGTAAACCATGTCTCCGAGACAGCAGCCACAGAAACAAGGTTTGAATTTAATAGGTTAAGAAGGTTTGATTTGTTAGAAATAGCACTGCGGCTATTCCACTGAAGAATTCTGACATCTTGAAGAGCCATTTTGAATAAATGATTTTAATGTGGAAATAATAGAAGCAGCGTTGGACGGTAGATTAGTTTGAGAAGAAATTAGGTCAATTAGAAGCATAATAAGAGTTTGAATAAATGAAGAATTATCTTGGGAGAGGTGTTCAGAAAGCTTTTGATAGTTTGTTGAGGATGAATTATAATTGTTTGCGCACCCATTTGTGCGTGTGAAAGAGGAGAACCATTGGGATTTAAGAGAAGTGAGTTGTGTTGTTGCTGATCGTATCCACGAGTCTGTTTAGAGATAGGGTTTTTGTATGTGAATTTTGTTGAACGGGAAGATGTTGAGGAGGAGGCGAGAGGGTTGGATGAAGAGTTACTGGATAAAACCTCGGAAAATGATTTTTTGACAGGCGGGAATAATTTAGAAGCCTGCAGAAAAGACAAGTTCTCAGAGGCCATAGAAATTTTTATATTTTTTTGGCGAGATTGTTCGGGGCAAGAAGAGTTAATGGCGGAATGAGCGCCTAAGCAGTTAAAACATTTAGGTGAAGAGAGAGAAGAACATTGGTCAGCCGAGTGGTTTTCTCCACATTTGAAACATCTGGGAGGGGATCTGCATGCAGCTTTGGTATGACCAAAACGGCAGCAGTTGTAACATTGAGTGGTGGGATAAGTGTACATTTCAACTGGTAAGGAGTTGAAAAATAAATAAATATGGGAGGGAAGAGATTGTCCTTCGAATGTGATGACGACAGATTGGGAGGGCTTCCAGGAAACGATGCCCTCAGAGGTGTCCTTATAATTTAGCCTCCTGGCTTTTATGGGATTGCCGATATGTTGGGGGGATGAAAGTGAGGACAGGATTTCTGGAATGGACAGATCGGTCGAGATACCCCTGACCAGGCCCATTCGAGTGACATTGAAAGTTGGGATGTACGCCTTGAATTTAGAATTTGATGAAATAAATATATTTTTGATAAAGTTGTTGGCGGCTGAACCTGACAGGAATTCAACAGAGATTCGGAAGCGACCCTCGGCTTTAACACCTCCAGGTTTAATCGAAAGGTTCTTGTTATTTGAAAGAAATTTACCAAATTCAAGAGGATGGATGGTTTTACCTTGTTCAGTTTTTTGCGCATATACAATGTAGGGGCCACGGGAATGAGTAGAGTAAAAGATTGTTGGAGGAGGTTGAGGAAGAGCTGGAGGGGACTGAGAAGACAAAGGCGAATCATGTTTTTTTGGGGAAAGGGGACTAAATTTTCTTTTCTTAATTGAGGTTAGGATGACAGATTCATTGTCTGAAATGTTTGAATGTTCTGAAAAGTCTATTTTATCTGAAATATCTCCATCTGGAGGGTCAGGAGGGGGATCTGGGGGCTTTGTAAGGGGTACAGGAGGGAAATCCTCCTCCATTGTTCAAAAAATTACAGCTAATATAAAAAGTGACAGAAGTAAAAAAATTATATAAATATCTGAAAATGAGCAGCAAGAAGTGACTCCTGGAAGATCAGGGGGGAGAAGATTCCAACACACTAAACTTTTTACAGCCAAAACACAATAAAAAGATTGGTTTAAGAATATTTTTTGAAAGAGCAAAACAAAAGAACTGATGACAGCCAAATGTTATTGTTGCGAGTCCTGCTATTCAATTATAATACAGAAAACTTGTAATGAATTAAACAAAATGTTGAAGTTTTCTGGGTCACTGGTAGGATATTTGAAAATATCATAATATACAGGACCTTTATGCCTCCCGGTGTTATTTCCTCCGCGTTAAATTATATTTCATTTATTATTCGAATATTTTATTTTATTACGGTACGGAATGTATGGAATTACAGTTTGGGGAATTTCCTATAAAACAAATGTAAATCATGTTCAAGCATTAGTTTAATTATTCGCTCATACAAGTTTATAAGAACAAAGGCATAATGTTCCGTACTTTTACCGGAATCTCAAAATTCACTCAGTGAGAGTTATTCTGTCTTATAAAATTATATTTCAGCATACATAAATAGACTGGACCATACTTACAATTAATACTCGTTTTACGTTAAATGAAGGACTAATCGTACATAGCATTTAAACAAATATGGACGAAGAACGCTGGACTACATGATACCTAATTGCTTAAATATATTACCTGCCGAAATTTAAAAAATGTATAAATAATGTAAAAACAAATATTACGTTGAAAAATTGGCTCGCCGAAAGAAATAGTTTGTATTAGATTCAAACACATAAAAATTCTAACTGCAGAGTTAAATAAAATAAGTTATATTTTTTTAACTTAGGCAGTTTATTGGGATTTTTCTTTTTTTCCGTAATATTTTTTTTCCTGTCATATTGTATAACTTTTTTTTAAAATAAATAAATAAAAAAATATATATATACATATATTTTTTTTAAATACATAAAAATATAAGCTGCACATGTCACTAGGGCATTCCTATATCGAGTTGTGCTATATTATTGCTTTTCTCATTATCTCAAAACTTAGTATTTGGAGATGTCTGACTAATCAACTGGACGAACGAAATATGATGATGAAATCTGGATGATTGATTTAAATTTTCGATATTAATATAACTTGATAGATGGAGCTTATGTTTCAGTCTCAAAATGATCAATGAATTTGAGATAATCCGATAAAATTTAATTAGTCACCCCTTGATGTCACCCCTCTCGGTGTCACCCCTCGCGGCGTGAGTGGGGTCACCCCACGGCACGCGACACTGCCTCGTCTCGGAAATCCAACGAAGCCTTTATCATGTAGTGCTAATCATGAATATCATTACTCTTCATTTGCATCTAGGTACCGCCGAAAGTTTATCTAGTCCCGGTGGTCCGAATACGTGAGGAGTGTGGAGTGCGGAGTACGGAGTGAGTGAGTACTCCACACTCGAAGTGCTGTATCTTCGTATGCAGTGCAAACTCAAATCAGTGGCGTACCGAAAAAAGGAACCCGACTCCTTCAACATTCATATTATGTTTAAAAAATGATCATTCAACATACTGATTTCGGTTGTTGGTGAATGAGAAAGTAAGTAATGTGATTTTTTTATTAATATATAATATTATTAAAGTTCACTGAATTTTTAATATTCAACATTGAAACAACTTACCACATTAGACATTTGGGATGGGTATGGGTACCGCCGCCCCGGGAACCATTTATTGGATAACCATCACCTCTGCCATAGGTCATCCCAAGTGGTTCGCTACGTTTGGTGACTTAGCAGGGGTGCCCGGGTTCATGGGATGAGGTTTGTCCGGGTCTTGGCGGTGGATGTGTCTGCCCACCAGCTGCATGGCAGGCCTGATCGAGAGAGAATGGTTGAGGGAGTCCCTTTGGCTTCTCCAGTCGTATTCTCGGAATATCACCTTGCACCGCATTGAGATGGATTCATACGTGTATTACTCCACGATACACTGACCCCCAGATTCCTAACCACCCCTCATACTCTTTTCCTTCCCAGAACTTCCTCTCCTTCCTTTCCTATAAATACCCTCCACACAGCATCCCCAAAGATGACATAGGCCCTGAAGAGATTTTTTTCGTCGGGGCCTCCTGTATGGAGCTAATAAAAAAAAATCAGACAAACGATAAAGAAAGAACCAAAATTATATTATGAATTAATAATTCCTTTTGTTTAAATGCTTGACAGACGCTTAATATATATTAGATTGAATATTGTGCATTTTTATTGTTATTGTCACACTATTTTTTTTTGCAATAGCTCAAGGAAGGCCCAGCCAAAAAATAATTTCCGTATGGAGTGTGGAATTGCTGTATGGAGATTGTGATTGCTATGTGGAAGGAAAAGAAATAGAGGAAGTTCTGAGAAGGAAAAGGGTATGAGAGGTGAGTAGGAATCTAGGTGTCAGTGGGTCGAAGAATACCTCTCACAACGGTGCAAGGCGATGGATCGAGAGGGGTCTGCTGGAGAGGCCAAATGGTCTCCTAAATCAGTCCTGATCTGGCCCGCCACCCAATAAGTAGGCAGACGCATCCGCCGCTATTACCTAGACAAACCTCATCCCATGAACACCTATGTCACCTAACGTAAAGATCCACTTACGGTGACCTACGAAAAAGGTGTCGATCATCCAATGAATGGTTGCCGGGGCAGCGTTATTCCCACCCGCCACTTAAATTGAAACTTATTATTATTTATACAATCGTGTCACGGTGTTTGTGATCGCACTCCTCCGAAACGACTCTACCGAATTTTATGATTTATTTATGTATTTTTGGTAGGTATGAAAATAGGTCGTAAAGTATATTTCATACCGCTAGGTGATTAGGGTGTCCCTATCTATAATTTTTGTATTTTTTTGGCATCTAAAAATACCTATAACACCAAATTTTCACCCTCTTACCCCCACCCTCCCATTTTTTAATCGTGATTTTAGTATTTTCGTATGAACAAATTTGACCATCGCGTCGTTAGTATTTCGAAAAGAACGAAATTGTTTATGTTGTTGAATGACAGATGGTGCTACGTTCGCCTCATCTAACTTTCATATACACATAGAAATAATTTATATGACAGAACAACGTTTGCCGAGTCAGCTAGTATTACGTTTTTATTATTTTATAAAAACATGTTATTTAAAGTTCTGTTAGGGATACTTTACGTGCGAAAGCTATTTCGTCCTCTAAAAGCATTGCAATGGCGTAACCACTAAGTAAATGAATTATTTATAATAATGTAGATATTCTTGTTCATGCGGGCCTTCTGACGTCCAACTTTGAACACGAATCGTTTGAAATTTTTTGGGATCAAATTTATCCACAAGCATTTTCTTAAAAGCAAAACTGCTTTTTAATGAATAGACCTTTTTACATGGGAGCGCGAATTGCCCGCTACGTTATTATCATATTTACGTAGTCGAAATCGGCAAAAGATAGTTCGCCCTTTTTCACACGGGAATATTTTGTTGCCGTGTTTAGTTGAGACACTTTTACAAATGTTTCATAATTTACTTACCCCTGTAACTCACTGGAGAAACGCCCACATTCGCTACGTTCACATATATTAGGGCATAATGTATAGCACAAGCTCTCACTCTCATTTGTTCGTAAAATGTGTGATGTGACCAGCGTGCTCCTCAGGACAAGAATGATGACGTCACATTTTTCAGATTCAATCGACGCTCTCGTAAGCCCGGCTGGCTCCAAGGCGGAGCTATAGCCGGCTCCATGGGGAGGGGGAAATAATACGTTTTTATCACTTAGGGCAGGTCCAGATATATTCATATGTCCATGCTGGTTAGTCATTTTTACTTCCAGTTTATAAGAAGTTTTGATGTCCAGTGACTTTTTTTAAATTAAAAAAAAAATAATCAAAAATTACCACCGGAACTATTCCAGCAGCACAGTACAGACGAGACGGAGCGCGTATCACTCGATGCTCTGTGTTGTATCCAGTGGCAACATGTGATAGATTTAAAAAAAAATAATGTCATCAAAATGACATCTACATTTTTTACTCAAGAATTGCTGGTTAGTCTGTCGGGTACGTCCTGATACCCCCTGTAGGTATATTCCAATATAAAATAAGTTTTAATGTCCGATGACATTTTTTTCAATTCCAAAAAATAATCAAAAATTAGCATCGAAGTTGTATTCCAGCAGCACCGTATCGTCTGTACGGAGGACTTTTTTTATTTTTAAATATTTTCATCAAAAGGACATCTACATTTTTTACTCGAGAATTGCCCATTATTCTGTCGGATACGTCCTGATACATCCTGTAGGTATAGAAATTGGGAGGTAGGTACCGATTTTTTACTAAAAAAATCATCTCAAGAAGCAAAAAAGCGTAAACGTGTCGTAAAAAATAAAATAATATATATTATGGAGATAATAATTGTCAGTTTTGGAGTCATAAATTCATATTCATGGACATATCCGAAGGGCTCCTTGCAAAAATTTAATAATTTCACAACTTGAGCTACTATCTCATGCAAAAATACATCGTGCTTCATTCCAGTTTGAGAAGAAGTTTGAGAATGCAGTAAAGGAGTAAGGAGTGGAGTGCGCCGCATGCGGAAGTATTGCATATTTATTATTCATACGGGTGTTCTGGGCGGTCGGTACGTCACTGTGCAGACCACAGCTTCCCAACATTTTTTGAGACGCGACCCACTTTTACATTATTTCAATCCAAGTGACAAGCTTTCATTTTTATCCGTTAATACACGTGAAAAGATAAATATTCAAGGGTTAACATGTGATTAAAATAAATCGTAAACAGATTTTTTTAAATATATAACGTCAAATACTAGTATTAAAAACAGGTTTTTTAAGGACACGCCAATCTTAAGACTGTTGGTATCGTACATGCCATGGAAACATGCGTGCCACTTTAACATCTTAACGATTGCGAGAATTTTTTTTACTGAATAGACAATACACGTTAGATCTTCAAATAGAAGTGCCTTTCGTGATTTGAAGATTTGAATGTAAACCGATGTAGCCACTGCACGATGTGGAAACATGGACATTTAGAACCAGCGAAGGAAAGCGGATAGGCGCCTTAAAATTCTCAAGATTTAATGGACAATCAGACTCACAAAGCCATTCTGGAAGAGCTAGGCATCCACAATAGGCTTTCAACTACCTGAGGACACCTATGTACTTGGAGAAACTCGCAGTCAATGTAAAGTAAAAGGCAAATGAAGCAAAGGAAGGCCACCATTGTGCTGGAGTGACCAAATATCACTGGCGTCTGGTACGTCGGTGTCCGCAGTTCTGCAAGCAGCGAAGGACTGCGAGGAGTGGAGGAAACTGTTGTGGAGGAACCAGGAAATTGAAGTAGAGGTCACGATCCTCAGCAACGAGAAACCGGCTTAAGAAGACACTGCCTGACATTATATATACCATTACATTTGATTTTGAATTCTTGGAGACCGAATTTCTGAATTTGAAATTTAAAGCCCGAATGGCCAGACTTTTGGATCACGAAACACGCCTATTTTACAATTCTTGTATGCTTCTTTATTATTTGGTTGCACGTGTTTAAAATCCCGATACACAGCGATAATATAATTACGTTGCTGCAAGCTGAATTAAAAAGATTCAATAAAAGAAAGAAATACAAGAAAACTCAGATTACGAATAATTTGACGAACAATTGACAATATTTGAGTTCCTCCATAATAATTGTGAGCGTAAAAAATGAAACTTGTTCACTTATGGATTGAACTCGTCCGCTAAACAGTCTACTACTCACTGATCACCTGCTGGAGCCTTGAATCACTGGTAAAGCACCCCTGTCGAGTGGTATTATTTATGGGTGAATCGATGTTAGTTGGTCCCCATGTTAGTTTGTCAAAAAAAAATGAGTGGGTTATATTCGATAACAACAAAAAATTACCACCTAACTACCTACTGTTAAAAATAATAATTTCGATGGTCTGCCTCTGTCTATGTGAAAATCGGATTCAATGAACTCTAAAATTTTGACTTTCAAAATTGGAATCAGAAAAACGATAAATTCTTAAAAAATATATTTTAATGAATTATTCAATAATTCTATACCTAAATGTGTAATTCTTGTTGTTTAAATTTTTTTAAAACGTCGTAATTTTAAGATTACTAACAGTGTTCATTCAACTTTCAATTATAGTATCCCGTGAATTTTCACGGATCTGCGCTAGTAATAAATAAAGCTCCAAGACGCGCCGATTAAAAAATAAAATTCAATCCTAGCATTTTTTTAATAACTGGTAGCGCCAGGTGGCCCAGAAAACGCTTCGCAAACAAAACCAACAGTTTGAGAGCCCGTGGTGTAGTAAATTACTTGTATTTATAGAGCCACTCGCTCCCTTTGCATTGATACTCTCTGAAACGACCGTTCAAATATTATAGATGAACCCCATTGTGTAATTAAATCCATTTCAGAGTTAGTCGAAAGTCCGCCACGTTGCAATACATAATATATTATTCGGCCACGAAATTCGCTGCACGTCTGGCCTTTTTTGTGCAGTGTTACAGTGAATTATTACGTAGCTCTAACGGCTCATGCAAATTAGTCTCCGCCGAGGTACGGGTACAGTAGGTACACAGTGGGTGTAGTACAGTGTGTACTATACAGTAGAAACCAGTGGCGGTTCGTGCTGTGAGGCAGGGGAGGCCTCCCTAAAAAAATAGAGAAGAAAGGGGAAAAAAGATACATGAACCCAAACATGCAAAATATAATAAAAAAATTATTTGGACGTTACCAATTTATTAAGTTTTTTTTACAATAATGAAGAAAATAATTCCCCTCAGGGCCTATATCGTCTTTGGGAGAGTCTTTTTTAGGAAAGGAAGGAGAGGATGTTCTGGGAAAGAAAAATATATGAGGGGTGGGTAGAAATCTGGGGGTCAGTGTGTCCAGGAGTGACGGACGAATGATTCCATTCCTCTCACTGCGGTGATGTTCCGAGAGAACCCTGCTAGAGAAGTCAAAAGGTCTTAGCGTTATAAACAGTCTTTATAAATTCATATATGACAGTGATAAGAATATTTGTCATTTTCCAATAAAATAACGACAAATTGAAATTTAGAATCATAATACAAAAATACACAACAATACCTATACCTGAATTCTGATAAAGTGCATCTCATTACATAAATCTACAAAAAGTGTAATGAAATTTTTCGAATGTTTACTTTTAAATTTTAATGGATATCAATAATATCTTTCAGGAAGTGATTTTATTCAAATTCCAACTCAATTATTCAGTAGAGACATCCGCCACCAAGACCCGGACAAACCTCACCCCATGAAACCGGGTACCCCTGCTAGTCAGCAAACGTGGCGAACCATTTGGTCACTTATCCAATAAATGGTTCCCGGGGCGGCAGTTCCCATACCCGCCTCCCAAATTGTCAACAATCCAATTAAAATATTACCCACTTAAATTCGTAAACATAATTGTCTGTCACAAGTTTTTTTTTTTTTTTTACATTAACTCCACACAGGAGGCCCTGAGGAAAATAATTTCCCTCAGGGCCTATGTCATCTGGGATGCTGTGTGGAGGGTCTTTTTGAGGAGAGGAAGGAATGAACATTGGTCTTGAAGAGACCCATGTTGTAGGAAGGAGGAAACACAGAGGCCGGCAAATCATTCCACAGCCGAGCTGTTGAACATAAGAACGAGTCGAAGAAACGACCCGTTCTCATGTGACTAATGTCAACTGTGTACAAATGTTGGGCACGCGTTTGGCGTGTTTCCCGACTATGCACCGGTGCCGAAGGGATCAATGATGCTAGTTCCTCGGAGCATCTTCCATTGTAATACCGGTAGAACAAGGATAGCATTCCCACCCGACGCCTGTGCTCTAAAGATTGCAATCCGTCTGTTAAGAAGGGAGAATCTATCAAACGGACCGCCCGTTTCTGCACAGAGTCGAGGGTATTTTTCAGATATTTTGGAGCTCCAGACCAGAGGTGGCTGCCAAATTCAACCGTGGGGCGCACTTGCGATTTGTACAGGGTTAGCAGTTGTGTACTTTTAAAGTATCTGCGGGCCCTGTACAGTACGCCCAGTTTTTGAAACAAGTGTTGGATGTCCTCATTCTTTCAATTTTTATTAATTTTCGTATTTCACTAGATCTGGTTGCCTTTATTTTATGTTACTCGTCACATCAGTACAACGCAGCCAGTCACACGCGGATTTCCGCTCGCCGCGCCGACCTACTGCAGTACAAACATTGCGCTAGGGAGGCAGAGATAGGGCCTGCCTCCGAGAGTCGCTGAATTCATGTGGGCGGAGGGGAGTGCGGAAGTCACATGGAATCGAAATGAATGATAGCCGTTGCACGGTCGCGTGTTGTTCAGTTTGAGGCGCGCCTCAAAACCGACTTTCGAAGTAGAACCGATAATTTACGACGAGCTCTAGCGGCCAAGATTTGTTTGGTTTTGTCATTATTTGTGATAGTACACGGCAGTAGGTACCTACGGAGCAAGGCTATCTGAATTAATTTGGTACGGCGAATTTTCAACTGACGGTCTTATGTTTACAGATTATTATTAGTATCAGATTGACGTAAGTATTAGTGCCATGGTTTTTTTAGGTTATGAATAATAGGTAGGTGTATGTACACATAAATTGTTAGCGCCTCCCCACTCTTCATCCCGCAAACCGTCACTGGTAGAAACAGTACAATGTGTACGAGGTCCCGGGACAGATACTAATCGAGTTCAGTGTCCGCGCCTCCTTTATTACTTTTCGGGCTTTTGTTTACGTCCCAACTCCAGAATACCATTTCTCCTTCAATATTTTGAAGTAGAAATTCTCTCTCCGTGTTTTGAAAGCTATTTATGAGAACTATTTGTTTGGTTTCTCTTCAATTTCTACAAAAATTACCAAAAACATTATACCTAGATTTTTGAAAAAACAAAATTAAGTCGTTTTTGGTAATGCGATAATCTAAGTAAAATTCAGAATTTAAAAAAATAATATTCAAGCAGGGTTTATTTAAAAAAACTATGATTTATATATTTATTTATAAAATACATATTACATATATTAGACAATTAATTAGATTAGATTTATTAAATCACCATACTAGGCGGCTGCCTGTTTCATGGTGATCAATTAAAGATAGTATCTTTTTAGTGAAGTCTAGTGTAAACACATGGTATTAGTATGTAAATTGGTAAAGTTATAGTAAAAAATAGAAAAGAGAAAAAGAAGTGCGTAAAATAAACATGTAAATAAAATAAACCTGTAAACATATGGTACTGGTATGTAGTGATGTTGAAAATTGTTAAAGTTATAATAAAGAATAGAAAAGAGAAAAAGAAGTGCATAAGGATAAGATTATGGAAATATACATATCAATATTAAAAATTTTATATGTGTGCGTGCGTACGTGCATGTGTATATAGGTGCACACATCCATATACACATAAACATACACACACACACTCACCCTCACACCCTCACACACACACACATATGCCAAGATAATATGTTATTATGTCAACATTCTAATAAATACATTAACAAGTTAATACATTTTAATAAATAAGTAGGTTATACGCTAAAACGTTAATATTTAATAGGTTCGTTAACGTGAACTTCGTTATATTAATACCGTAATACTTTAATACGTTAATACGTCACAACGTTAATTGCGATTGCGTTAATGCATTAATAAGTTAATACATGAATGCATTTAGTTGATGCATTCAGATATTATTTAGTTAATATTAAAATAAAGTAATTATATATAACTATTAATATTTTAATACATTAAAGTATTAATAAGTTAATACGTTAATGGATTAAATAATTAATAAGTTAATTCATTAAAGTATTAATAATTTAATACATTAAAGTATTAATAATTAAATATGTTAAAGGATTAAAGAATCAATAAGTTAATACATTAATGCATTAATCAGATGTTTGTACTCTCATTACCCAAGAACTATTTTTAATCTACACATTTTCTAACCAGTCTTGGCCCATAAACAATATTTTTGGAGAGCAAAGGACAAATGTTTTGGCGTTAAATCAAATAAATTAATTTCTCGGTTAAAAACAAGCCCTTACGAAATACAACTTGTCTTTCGGCTTTTCAAACTAAAGAAATTATTTGAAATGACGGTACAAATTTATGATAGCGTGCGTTTTGTAGAATTTTCCGAGACAGATAATAACAAACGTAAATAAAATGGAAATTGTGTATTTAGTGGGTTAAATAATGTGACAGAAATCCGATTTGATTTGAAGTGAGTGCTTTTTATCCACAATAACACAGGCATTTTGAGGTTTATTATTTCAAAGTAGCAAAACAAAATTAATTGACCCTTAATATTTTAATGACGCTAAATTCGTAAACATAATTGTCTGTCACGAGTGTGGCATGTCCTCATTGAAACAATTTTTATTAACTTAAAAATATTTGAGACTAGCGAGTTCCCAGCATGCGTTGCAATGTCACTAATAAAGAAATTGTTTCTCCCTGCGCGTCTTTTCCCATTCGTCCCGTTCCCCTTCCACTTCCCCTTCCTCTCTCCTCTCCCGCGATCCCCTCCCCTCTCCCGTGTTCAAAATATTCAGTCCCGGTACATTCAGAGATTTTTTTTACAAATTTTCCATATATTACAAACATTCATTTTCGTATATTATACAAACACTCAATCCAATTTGGTGCCTAAAATAGGTCGCTACTAAATTCGTCCCTACTATAAGTCCCTAATATAATTTTTATTAGATTCAAAGTATTCGATTTTGGTTAGTACCTACAATAGGTGAGTACTTCGATTCAATTCATTAGTTTAGAGTTTATTCGAAAATTGAACAATCGATGGCTTGCAAAATGTCGTTCTCAAATTGTGACATTTTTGACAGTTTCGTAAGTTTTTTGTAATGATTAAAAAAACTTTTCAGATGTATTGTCATGTGATTGTAATAATCCAGAATCCTTCGCGAGGGTGGAAAGAAGGTATTTTGAAAGTTTTAAACATTTTCCATATATAGCAATACATTCCATTTCCTTAATATAGCAATACATAGGCAACTCACGTATACAGAAACATATATAGATTTTCATATATAGGTATATAGATTAAATCTCTGGAATCCCAAGTATAGCAATACATATAGCGGGTAAAGTTCGGTTTATGGGCGAAATTCCTAAAAAATAAAACTAGTTATTTTTATACTAATTTGGGGTCGGGGAATCCGAATCTGAAAGAATTAGGCGGCGGCAAGCAATATTAACTGAATTACACGACTTTAAAATTTTTTATACACATACAGGAAAATAGCCATTTTGGAAGCATTTTGATTCCTAGAAAATCAAACTAGTTATTTTATACTAACTATGGGCCGAGGAATCCGAATCTGAAAGAATTAGGCGGCGGCAAGCAATATTAACTGAATTACACGACTTTAAAATTTTCTATGCACACACACATGAAAATAATCATTTCGGAAGTATTTTGACACACGTAGTACAAAGATCATAGAAAAACAAGATAACATAGATGTTTTTACCACACAAAATTAAGTGTTGCCATTAAGCAGTAATATTAATAAGGTAAAATAACATGTTTATATTTTAAGTACTTATTTTTTATAAATTATAAATTTTACTCACTTTTGTATCACAAACCATGTTACATAAACCCGGCGTAGCTGCTAAACTACTTGAAAACAGGGATGTTTTTTTGCCGTGACGCGAGCAGGCGGTATAAAGGGGCACAAACCATGTTACACAAACCTAGCGTAGCCGTTAAACTACTCGAAAACAGGGATGTTTTTTTGCCGTGACGCGAGCAGGCGGTATAAAGGGGCACAAACCATGCTACACAAACCTAGCGTAGCCGCTAAACTACTCGAAAACAGGGATGTTTTTTTGCCGTGACGCGAGCAGGCACAAAGCAGGTACAAAGGGGCACAAACCATGTTACACAAACCTAGCGTAGCCGCTAAACTACTTGAAAACAGGGATGTTTTTTTGCCGTGACGCGAGCAGGCGGTATAAAGGGGCATAAACCATGTTACACAAACCTAGCGTTAGGTTAGGTTAGGTTACGGATTTTTAAGACTACGAATTTTCATACTTTTGGTTTAAGAATACGGCCGTTGAGATAGTCGTAATTCATCAGGTTAATGTGTTATGTGAGGAATTATCGTGTCGGAAATTATTGATATAGGGATAAATATTTTTGAGAGCTGGTAACACTGCCGGCACATGTTTTTGTATATTCCTTGTTTTTCTATGATCTTTGTACCGCTTTGTACTACTTGTGTCAAAATACTTCCGAAATGATTATTTTCATGTGTGTGTGTATAGAAAATTTTAAAGTCGTGTAATTCAGTTAATATTGCTTGCCGCCGCCTAATTCTTTCAGATTCGGATTCCCCGGCCCATAGTTAGTATAAAAATAACTAGTTTTATTTTTTAGGAATTTCGCCCATAAACCGAACTTTTTCCCATATAGCAATACATAGGCAACTCACGTACATATAAACATATGGGTGAAATGCAGATCCCGCCAATGTGGGGGATTTTAATAAAATTGCGCTTTCTAGATGAGAAAAGTGTGGAAAAGTTGAATAAAAAAGAAATTAAGGTGCGCTTGGCAAAATTGAGGGAGATACAGCCGTTTAAAGAATGAATAAATTGACACTTCGTGAACTTAAACTACGCCATTTTGTTACTATTATGTTGGTATCTCAGACTTGCTATTCGAAGGTTGATACGATTGTAGCCAAACTTCGTGTGATATATAATAAGGCGCGTAATTATGAAAAACAGAATTAATAATGGTCACAAACCATGTTACACAAACCTGGCGTAGCCGCGAAACTACTTGAAAACTGGGATGATTTTCTTGCGTTGACGCGAGTAGGCGTTATAAAGGGGCACAAACCATGTTACATAAACGATGTTACACAAACCTAGCGTAGCCGCTAAACTATTTGAAAACTGGGATGTTTTTCTTGCGTTGACGCGAGTAGGCGTTATAAAGGGGCACAAACCATGTTTAGCGTAGTCTTAGGTTAGGTTACTTTAATTTGGAAGGTGATAAACAGTTTAAAAAATCGTTTAAAAAAAGTCCGCTAGAAAAATTTCATAATTACACGTCTCATCTATCACATGAAGTCGGCTACAATCGTATCAACCGCTTCTATAGTCGGCTATATCATCAATGATGTTGGCGCAAGCGATTCTGACCTTGTTTTCATACAAATTCTGTACATAGAAGGGTCAAAATCGCAGACAAACTTTTTTATTTCGAAATATTTTTTTCGCGCATGCGCAAAAGCTGCGCGCAAATGAGCGTGTCCGGCCGATTACAGGTTAATAGCAAGTCTGAGATACCAACATAATAGTAACAAAATGGCGTAGTTTAAGTTCACGAAGTGTCATTTTATTCATTCTTTAAACGGCTGTATCTCCCTCAATTTTGCCAAGCACACCTTAATTTCTTTTTTATTCAACTTTTCCACACTTTTCTCACCTAGAAAGTGCATTTTTATTAAAATCCCCCACATTGGCGGGATCTGCATTCCTCCCAAACATATATAGATTTTTATACATAGGTATATGGATTAAATCACTGGAATCCCAGGTATAGCAATACATAGCAACTGACGTACATATAAACATATATAGATTTTTATATATAGGTAATAGATTAAATCTCTGGAATCCGAAGTATAGCAATACATAGGTAACTCACGTACATATAAACATATATAGATTTTTATATATAGGTATATAGATTAAATCTTTGGAATCCCAAGTATAGCAATACATAGGCAACTCACGTACATATAAACATATATTGATTTTTATATATAGGTATATAGATTAAATCTCTGGAATCCCAAGTATAGTAATACATAGGCAACTCACGTACATATAAACATTTATAGATTTTTAAACATAGGTATATAGATTAAATCTCTGGAATCCCAAGTATAGCAAGACATATAGCAATACATAGGCAACTCACGTACATATAAACATATATAGATTTTTATATATAGGTATACAGATTAAATCTCTGGAATCCCAAGTATATCAATACATATAGCAATACACAGGCAACTCACGTACATATAAACATATATAGATTTTTATATATAGGTATATAGATTAAATCTCTAGAATCCCAAGTATATATGTCACAGGATTGAGAAAGTGCAAAACCGATTTCTACGATAGCTTGATTTTCGGAGCTATCGTCCTCATCTGAACCCCGAGGAGTCAGCCGCGTTCTTCAGGATATCGTCCTTGGAAAGTCGAAGAAATTTGGCAGACGTACTATTCTTACAAAAATAGCTACCTCTACGATAGATTGCCCGGAATTACTAGAAAGAATTCAACTAAGAGTGCCCATCAGACAAACCAGACAAAACCACGCATTAAACATTCCTCAATGCAACACTAACTCTAAACAAAATACAATATTCATTCATCGCGCTTCACACACCTTTAACATTTCATACAGTGAATTCGACTTATTTAACACAGTACCTAGCGTTTTCAAAACTAAAATAAATAAATAACGTTTACACATACATACCATTATTTACACAGAAAGGATCCATCCCTTTCCACTCCCTTCCACCATCCCATCCACATAACATAATTTAACTATTTTTCTTTATACCTACTCACTAAATAATTAATATACTTCAGCGAAAACCTATTATTGGTTAAATTTCTCTACATATTTCATCAAACATTATTAATAATTGTAACTGTTGGTTTTCTTAATAATTTTTTTTTTTTACATGAGCTCCACACAGGAGGCGCTGAGGAAAATAATTTTCCTCAGGGCCTATGTCATCTTTGGGGATGCTGTGTGGAGGGTTTTTTAGGAAAGGGAAGGAGAGGAGAGTTCTGGGAAGGAAAAGGGTTTAAGGGGTGGGTAGAAATCTGGGGTTCAGTGTGTCTTGGTCATCCGCCTCTAAGACCTAGACAAACCTCACCCCATGAACCCGGGCACCCCTGCTAAATCACCAAACGTAGCGAACCACTTGGGGTGACCTATGGCAGAGGTGTTGGTTATCCAATAAAGGTTCCCGGGGCGGCGGTACCCATTCCCGCCTCCCAAATTGATAAAAAATAAAATAAAATAAAAATAAAATTTACCCTATTTTCAGAGAAAAGGTAATTAGAGGAAAAAAACCTTGATTAAGACGTAAGAAGATTATTAATAAAGGCCAAATTGATTTTAGGCCAAAAAAATGGGCTATTCCGAGTAGTATTATGAATGAAGTCAGTTAAACCATTAGCTTTCAAATATTTATAATTGCGGGATTCGAAGATCATAAAAATATATTACAACGATTAGAAATGTGTAGACTCAAATCAGCTGTACTTTGGCAAATCTCAAGTACGCGAGAGTGCGCCAAAGTGATATTAAATTTATATTTTTTAGGTAACAACATTTAAAACAACAAATTTTTTGTGAGTATTCATGTCCTTAAAAACTTTCAACTAAATTGAAAAAAACAATTCTAAGAAATTTATCTTTCTGAAAAAGTTCTTCATCTCTCAATCTACTACTGAAAAAGTAGATATTATATCTTTTTAACAAATTATGACACAACTGAAAAGAAATGACTTTCTGTTTTAACTAGACCGTTTGACATCTCGTCTGTCTGTAAATTTGAATGTACGTTCTGTTTCCTGTTCAATATGGTTGAAGTTTTAATGGTTCAGTGAAGATTCTTGTTGTACCTACTTTCGTATTCACATTTTTTCAATATTATGGTATCTACCTAGTACCTACCTGCACGAAGAAAGTTTGCTAACAGTTTAATTGTATACATTGTTTTGAAATTTTATATAATATGTTATTTATTACGTATGTGGGTAAGACCAATGACTAATTATTGTTTTGATTTATTAAATAAAAGAAAATTAGAAACGTACTTTTTGAACTTGAGATCTGCTTTGGGGCCATTCATTTATTACGTAAGACGAATTTTGCTAGTTTTCGACCCCCTCCCCCCCTATTATAAGAAAAAATAAGAATAGGCCGACCCCCCCCCCCCCTCTGTTTAATATTTATTGGGTAAGAATCTAAATGAAAAAATGAATACACGTATGGTTTGTTTTAATGTTTGTTTGCGAGGGTCCGTTGCCATGGAAATGTAAATAGTTTACCTATACGCATCCGAGCGAACCTCGGCACTCGCGCGGTTGCCCGCGCTTTTTCAAAGTATAATTTTAACTTTGTGCATTTTTGTGATCTTACGTAAGAACTATCGAGACTCCCTCCCACCCCCCTGTAAGAAAAAATAAGACACGGTCGACCCCTCTCCCCCCTAAATCGTCTTACGTAATAAATGAATGGCCCCTTTTCATAGAACCACTATAATTCGTTGATAGCATTTGAAATATTACCCAGGAATTACACAATTATTAGACCATAATGATTTTAAGTGATACTTTCAAACCCCACCAACTTAATCCTTATGTAATAAATACAAATACTTAACCCTAACATTATAATAAATTACAAATACCCCTCGTAAGCATAATGCGAAAACGTAATTTCATTACATTATATACTTCTATTGGTGCCATAATTATACCGAATCTACCCTTTGCTTAATCCGAAAGTAAGTACTAATTTCAAATTTCATTTCGTAAAACAAGAAAATTACTAATTTCATTTTGTTGAACAAGAAACCTTAAAATAAACGCCGAGCGAAAATAGCACCGGAAACGTCGGGTAATAAAAAGTTTCGTGTCATTTAACGTGATTTTAGTAACGTTGAATAAATAGGTTTAATATTGATTGAATAAAATCAGCGTGACGTTTAAGCTGACAGGTGCTTAGCGTGAGGTATTTAGCCTGAAGTAAGTCACGCACGGGGATGTTAAAATAATCCCTTGTTCACCGGAATGAAGCCTAAACTGACTAGAAATATCTCTCTTATTTGAAAGCTTCAACGAAATCGAATAACTCTTGAATTTCAAGCTTCCGGAATGAAAATAATGTCTTCTCACATTTCAAAGTTTGACGCTGAGAACGGGTTTTTCCTTCCGCTTTCTCTCCGGTTTATATTTCTGCTTGTTTTTATAAAATTTATTTGGTTGCTTGTCAACATTCCTTCATTTCAGATGGTTTTGGGCATATTTTATATAAAAGACAGACTAATTGGTACCACAGAACATGAGTTATGACTCGACAATCATGATTATAAAATTTTTATATTAAAATACCATATTTTACTAATATTTCAAAGATTTCTGGAAAGAAAGGTTTTTTAATTCCGCCTTTTTCCTTGTCTTTTGTTTTTTATTTGTTTTTAATAAAAATATATAAGACGAGGGTCGTCAACATTCCTTTGTCTCAAAGTTAGCAATTAGTGCGAGATTCTTTTTTGCGAACTTATAAAAAGATAACGATGTATAATTGAATCCACATAATACGGTTCTTGGTTCTACAATGATATTCACTTCTACAAATTTTGGAAACATATTGGTTATGTACTTGTTATGTTTCCTCTGTTCGTCTATGACGCGGAAGACACCTTTGATATTAATTATTATGTGGAACTATAAATAGACCTATAGACGAATCCCCGAAAAACCCTAGGCGGATAGGGTAACTCTAATTTAGAAGTTCTTTATCGTTTACTAAATATTGATTAAAATTGTATTACATTTAAAAAAAAACTCCAAATCTTGGTCACATTATGATTGGCAATACAAATACGAGTATGTTTAGAATTTAATTAAGAATTGCTTCCATAGAGTCTGAAAAATTACGATTTATTTCTCGTTTTATTTGTGCCATAGATGGTTCTAGAGCTAGATGGTAAACATAGAATGGTACGAGGCTAAAAGTAAACCAACAAAAACCACAAAAGCACTAACATCCACTGCCACATTCCCCGCTTCCTTTGAATCAACATTTTTTTTAAACTTTTCTAAGATTACTTCTTAACATTAAAAGTTCTTATTTACAAAGTGTGGATGCCGACGTTTATTTTTTAACTAATAACACTTTTGTAGGGTTTTTAAAAGACCTACAAACTTTATTTACAGACACATCTTTACATAGTGTAACTTCTTTGAAATGGGTAAAAGTTGATATCAACTGTGATATCCCAACTCGATCCGTCCGACTTCCAGGAAATTAAATTGTTTGTAAGTTTATATTATCAAGCTAAGACCAAAGTTTACAAGTACCAGTGGTGGACTGATGGGCATTTTGAATTAAGTTTTTTCATACCGATTCCTACACGGAAACTATATTGCGGCCTGTTTGAAAAATCTTTGCTTTCCGCGTCGCTATTTTCATACTTCCTCACTTTCCTCTTCCCCTTCCTCTTCCCCTTCCCACGACCTTCAGCTTCATAACCTACCCCAATTGGGGATGCCATCGTTTCACTAGCTCCAGGCGGGAGCAGTTGGGACTTCTTGTGCGGTATTATCTTAAAAAAAATACTTACGATTTCATTGATTTTTGCAGTTAGAGAAGAAATAATATTTTATACCCCATTGAGAAGATACTAAATCGCCGAAAAATACAAACACCTTCAACGTAACCTTGGATAACATGAAACCGAAACCGAATCTTCCGTAACTGTCTCAAACTGGCTGAAACCGAAACCGAAAACGAAGCTTTTTTAGACATGTTAAAAATCTATTATTTACTGTAATTTGGCTAATTTTTATACTTATACAGACAGTTAACACGTGTTAAATGAAATAAAAAAAAAACAATAATTGAGGTGCGTGAAAAAAAAATTATATTACTTCTATAAAAGAAACAAAAATTAACAAACATGTTAACTACTTCTTGAAAAAAAAATTGTCAATAATCAACACTTACATTATAAAGAAAGGACCTGATTACTTGAGTATTTTGATTTTTATTGCGTTTACAATCACAGATTTTTTTACACGTGTTAAATGAAACACAAAACAATGACTGAAGTAAGTAGGTGAAAAAATAATTATTTATTTTTTTGATATAACTGCTATGAAATAAACAAAAATTATATTTATATTTATAATTCACGAACGCAGAATTTCGGTGCGGCCGAAGGTTCGGCAGATTTTCTGCCGAAACCGAACCTTCGGTCGGTCACTAATCACAGTATTTTTTAACGAATAGATATTTTAAATATATAGAACGAAGTAAACATACTTCCACATCATGGAGTTAAGTGCCAGACACAATGACAGACGTTACAGACAGACAGTTACAATGACAGACGACAGATGTCAAAAAATAATGTCCGCCATCTCAAACTGTACGAAAATCAGTACCAAAATAGAACAAGTCCCCTTTTCATCCAGAGTCCATATAAAAAAATTATTATTATTGGGTTAGAACCCAATAACCTTCTGACGTCAATACCAGTAACCAATGTTCACTTTATGCAAGGACGTAGCTGTAACATTCAAATGGGGGGGTTCAAACTCAAGGGGGTGTGGTTGTTCGATCAGGCAGGGGAGAAAGGGGGGAGGGGGTTGGAAAATTTATTAGAAAGTTTTTTGAGACCTCTACTCAAAACAACTTAATATTTACATCACGTTGATAAAAGGGAAGATGCAAATAATATTGGTGTATTTTCCAGTAATGTAATCTACGAGTTATATTATTTTTTTCCTACGCAATACTAAGGCTGAAAGAGGAACGGGGGGGGGGATGAACCCCCTAAACCTCCCTTTATAAACCCGCTTGACGTCATGCAAACATATTAAAATAAACAACACAATGTGTCAATAAATTGTTAAAATATAATCATATTTACACACAAAATACATCTAATAAGTACACTAATGAACACAGAAGTGACACTAAATTAATATACAAGTCTCTAAATGTTTTACCTGTCAGAGAATTATTGCTTTATAATATTATAAGTCAACATGTTATATTGTCCGATTCCTTGTACAGGGAAAGAGTTTACCATAAACATAATACAAGATTCACTCAAAATGGAGGATTGGTGGTTCCGAAATGTACCAATAAATACGGTGAAAGGACCCTAAACTATATTGTACCCAAAATATTTGATAACCTACCAATGACAATCAAAAATAATAACGTTTTAATGGTAAAGTCAAATATAATCTAAGGAAATGGCTATTAGATAGGGATGATTTATATTGATGCCCTACCGAAGTCCTTGTATTCTTTATTGAAACTAACATTCGAAGGAATTGGTAAATTCATTACAAATTTTGTAATACCCCATGTATATGAAACTTTTAATTTACTTGTGATTATATTTCATTTGTTCATACTAAATCCATTTGTACTTTTTTTATTACATAAGGCTTATAGTGCTACTTACATGTATATACTATTTCCGTAATTTAAATAATCTATTTAATTGATATTTAGCATCAAAATTATTAAATTATATGTATACAATGTTTGAAAATGTACCAATGTTGTCATTATGTACCTGCTGATAAACTACATAAGTAGTTTAGCGGGTTTAAATGTAAATAAATAAAAAAAATAAAATTAAATTAAAAAAAATAAAAATTTACTTATGTACAGTGTGCCAGTCGGGTGGATAGGAGAAATAATAATAATAATTTTACATATGTACAGTGTGCCAGTCGGGTGGATAGGAGAAAAAATAATAATAATTTTACATATGTACAGTGTGCCAGTCGGGTGGATAGGAGAAAAAAACAGAAAATTGCAAGTACAAATTATCGTGAAACAATGAAAATAATTTTAGTGAATAATTTTATAAAAGAAAAAAAAATACTTGTCACGGTTTCATGGTTTCACGGTTTCAACAATGGTGCGTAGCTTGTCAGTCGATCTTCATAGATTCTACCTTTTATATACTATTGCTACTAGAAGGAAGGGCAAATAATTATGGGTTTTGCGTGTCGGTAGACTATTTAATAGTCCGGCCCTGTGGAGTGGCGGAATAAGTATTTCCTTACTAAACCTATGTCAATCGTTTCCGTCACCTGGTTACTCAATTAATCGGCTGGCGACAGCAGATCAGGCTCCTTGGACGTCCAAAGTTGGACTAAATCCCTTTGACTGAAACAATTATTTAATTTGCCCATAACACTGGATCGTTACTTAAGCTTCAATTAAATTACCGCCTTGCACCCTTTCCATCTCCACCCCCTCATTTTGTCACCCCTCCACCCAACTCCTTCTAACTTCTAACGAGCTAAATATTACAGTGGTCGCTCGTCATGAGAGTAGAGTGGAGAATATGTGTAGTAACTATGTGGGTGTTGATACTGTTTATGTGATCATCATAATTATTTAAGTAGGGTCGGGTACATTGCTTTGATATACAAAAGGACACCTGGAATTAGGGGTGTACCGTAACTTTAGCATCTATTTTCGCGAGTTTTCCAGAGCAAATATAATTCGTTTTGTTTTGAAGAGGTTTATTTCACATATACCTACATTTGTTACATAATTTTTATTGGAGTAAAACTTCTTTACGCACGCTTGACTTGGGGAGTAAGCTGGCGAATGGGTGACGAGAGCGTTACGAAAAGCGAGGCGAATGGTAGTTGAGAGGGAGTATGCTTCGTATATTATGTCAGTTCGTATACTGTAGGGGCAAGAGTACATTACATCTCCCAAGTACATTTCTTCGAGGCAAAATCGGGGAACCGGCTAAAGGACGCGGACTTCGAGCATCGTCTGCGGTTGGGCCGATAGCTATACGCATTCTCATTGGGACTGCCCGGTGGTCTATGGAATACTTTCTCTGGCTTTTTTTAAAAATATATTTTATTTTATTTCCGCTACTATAGTAATTACTTACATTATAATATAATCATATAACTGTTTTTTCCTCATTACTTATTTTATTCACAGAAGGTTTCTTCGACTGGTCATAGCCGTTATTTTTATTTTTCTTTTTCTTTTACTAACACTATTATCTCTTTTTGATGTTACCTATTTCAGAAGAATTATTCCACGGGCTGCTACTTCTATTTATCTTTTGTATAATGTTAATGTAAGTACTTGCATACTGCTTACTAACCCCGTATGCATGGACATTGGAGGGTCTAGAGTCGTTCAAATAAATGTAGCTTCGTTCAAAAAAAAGTAGAGTCTTGACGTGTGCGGTGAAGGAGGAAACCATATGTTTCCTTATAACGCCGTTGGGAAAGTGGTGGGTCCCCTCCAATGTAGGGGCAAGAGAGAGAGGTGCGAGCACACATTTTCTTTCTCTCATAGGCAGTTACGTTACACAGTGCAGGCATATTGTCTGTATCACACTCTAGGAGCAAGAGAGAGCAGTGCGCGTGCACATTTTCTTTCTCTCTTCCTATCATTTAGATAGATGGAGCACTCTGGAGCAGAAGTTTTACTTCAGTTGTGTGGTCTAAAGCACACTCGTTTTTTTTATCTGCTACGGGTTTCGAAACATCCATGCCATACTCGAAGGCCGGCGTGGTCGAGGGGTAAGACTCTTGACTAGTAATACAAAGGTCGCGGGATCGAATTCCAGCGATTTGTGTTATTTCATAATTAATTGATTTAAAATAATATACAATATGTTTGGGGCAACTTCCAGAGTGAAAGATACCCTCATTATCACCATGGTGTAAGACCACCATTCAGAATTGAAACGTTGCTTGAAATGGCTTTAGCCGTGTTTGGTATGACCGTGACCAGATATGAATAGCCAGGTAGGTACTTCCCCATCTTCCTCCTCCCCATCTCCTTCCCCTCGCCACTAACTTCAGCAACACAACATACCGAATTTACAATTTGGGAGGCGGGATTGGGTACCGCCGCCCCGGGAACCTTTATTGTATAACCAACACCTCTGCCATGGGTCACCCCAAGTGATTCGCTACGTTTGGTGATTTAGCAGGGGTGCCCGGGTTCATGGGGTGAGGTTAGTCTAGGTATTGGAGGCGGATGACCAGGACACACTGAATCCCAGATTCCTACCCACCCCTTAAACCCTTTTCCTTCTCAGAACTCTCCTCTCCTTCCTTTCCCCCAAAACCCCTCCACACAGCATCCCCAAAGATGACATAGGCTAAAGATGATCTGTGCGGAGCTCATGTAAAAAAAAAAAAAAAAATACCCGAATTAGGGATGCCATAGTGTCACTGGCTCCAGACGGGAGCAGCTGGGACTCTTGTGAGGTATTCATATAAAATAAAATAAAAGTGAAATAAAACTCTTCAAAACAAAATGTCTAGAAATTGTTGCACAGTTAATGCCCAACAAATATAATTCAATGAAATTTACCAAAATATGTTTGTAGATTAATTAAATTTTCCAAGTTTTCGAGCAATCGACATATAAATGGGTTGAGGTTATCATTGTGCCCATTATTCCTATATTGTTCTGAATAAAACCAATCTAAAATATTTCTTTGGGGTTGATTGCATGACCTCATCAAATCCTGCGTGTACATTTGCAAGCATACGCTGAGCCACGAATTATGGGAAAGGATCGAACGAAGCGCAAACGCCGTTTTGCGTCTCGTTTCGCAAATGTATATAAGTATTATGTATATGCAGCATTATATACTAATTTCGGTTTTCTGTGCGTCCTTGTCAAATTTGATTCAGTGATCTCAAATTAAGTACTGGAAAGATACTTCACACATAATATAATATTTTAATTGTCTTTTTCAAATTGGAATTTCATTATTCCGTGATTTATCACGAGTCTGCCCTAGTTACTTTAAGGCGCCGCATCCGCGCTCAAAAAGAAGAAGATGGAGAGATATGTAGTTAAGTAATTACGAATGTTAGAGGAGCGCGCTAATATTTATAGCGATAAAATCGATGCGAAAATTGTGAAAATGTTTAATAAAACACGACTCGTTTAAAATAGAGTGAAAATCTCGTATAAGACGTCTTGAGTATCATTTAAAGAAACATTGTGAATTTTTTCACAACTATAACTTGTAAAATAAAAGAAACGAACGTGTTTATAATAATTTTCGGAGCATACTTTGCGATTTTTTTCTGTAGAGGGAATTTCATATAATTTGCGTTTCGGCGTGGAACACGTCTATATATATTATTATCTTCAAAAATAACATAAGTTTATTTCTTAAGAGCTTAAAAACTTCAAATGTTTAAGGGAGATATGAAAGAAATCGATAGAAATTCGGGTAGCGTTGGCTTAAGAATTTTTATTTTTTTTGTCATTTTGTCCAATAGTATTTCAAATACCTCTTGGATTTAGTACATCTACTAAGAAATTGACAGATTCTTCTATACATCAATTTTATCTGATACTTTTAATTTAGAATTAAAGTTTTTTGATTAATGAATAGAACAAACGTTTGATACGTTTTTAGATTTTCACGGCCAAAAGTATTTTCGTTATTTGTTTTTGGGGTGTTACGCCGTGTTGCGCTACCTCCTTCTTTAGCCAACGTTTCGGAGAGCGTTGCAGTGTCCATCATAAGGGCATATCCAGCAGATCCGGTAGATATGTTGATACACATCTACCGGATCTGCATGATCTTGTCACTTACATGTAATTCAATCAACCAAAATTGAGAGTAAAATTGTAGGTTTGTAAAGAAAACACAAATAAAAAAAATAAAAAAACTGATTCTTATGTGTTCAAGAACAAAAGCAAAACCATAAGCGCGTCCACGTTTGACTGAAACGTTGGCTAAAGAAGGAGGTAGCGCAACACGACATAACACCCCAAAAACAGATAACGAGAAAGAACAAACGTTTGTTCAATGTGTATTGCAATAATTTGCGTCTACAATATTTATAAAAACCTAACCGCCTCTGTGCTTGGCCAATAAGTAATAATAAATATCTACGGATAATGGATCTAATAAATATAAAAAAAACAGCAACCAAACCATTTTTGTCTTGTAAAATAAAAGTAAAGGCCCTGAAGTAAATAATTTTCCTCAGGGCCTCCTGTGTGAAGCTCATGTAAAAAAAATCCGTTGTCTGTACTGTCCGTTAGTCCTTCGTGAAATCTGGTTCAATGAACTCAAATTTGCTTTGAATGTAAGTGTCATGTTCAAAATCTTAACTGCTGTATGAATAATTCAGACAAGCAATACGTACCTACTCGTACAAAATATTTGAACAAAAAATATTTTAATTATCGGTTAAAAATTGGAATTGTAATCTCCCGTTATTTTTCACGCTATTTTTCTGTGTTTGGTTCTCTTTCATATTTTCGTTTAGATTATTAGTGTTATCTTCTTCTTCAATGATATAGTGTATTTTATTTATTTATAAAATTATTTATTTATTTATTTAATTATAATCTATTACAAAAAAAATGGTAAGTAACACATTATTCCCAATGAGTTGAGAAAAAAACTCATAACGGGAAGGACAGACCCATTTTACATAGATATTACACGTTAAAAAATACAACATATTGAAAAAAAAATGCATTGTCAAGAATAGAGATTTTAGACATCCATGCACATAAAACATTAAAAAAAAAAAAGAACCAATGAAGGCGAGCGAATATTCACTGGTTTAAAAACGTTTTCAGGAAATATTCGTTACATCCATTTAATATATTTTATATCTAGTATTCCACATTTTTAAACCATTTATGACTACATATTATTAACCTATGTACTAGAATTTGTATTTCACAAACGTCGAGCAGAACCCTCGAAAATTTTTAAGAGCTTTAGCTACCGTCGCAATATAATTCATTGAACACTACTAAACTATTAAATTTCAACAATTACAATTACAAACTTCATCATTCAATCATTAATGGACCAGTTAGGCAAGCGTACAAATAAAACATCAAAACTCCGACGATAAACAGGTAAACACAAGCTTTGGACAAAGACTGTACGAATACCAGGCAATAAAAAGCATTCAACAATCTTTCACTCCATACAAAAAATCAGGCAAAAAAAATTCAGATACACAATTAAAAGCTGAAAATGCAATATTACGAATAATTTATAACGTAAAAATATTGTACACGTATACGTAATAGACAATACTATTACAGAACACACTTGATTATGGTATTCAACCGTACGAGTAATATATGTATGCCGAATTATTTTTTCATTACCGCCCTTGTGTGATTTATTTTATTTTATAAAAGTTTCATGTCACTAAAAATTATTATTTCATATTTTATTAAATCGTTTTATTACATTATCGAATAATGTTATTAAATATGTGTATATGTATATCCTATTATAAATTAGTATTTGTAATATTATAAATGTGAAAGTTTGTATGGATGTATGCAAGGGCGGATCCAGGATATTTTTCTGGGGGGGCACAAGGGGCAGACCGGCAAAAAAATCTACAATTACCGTGAGGATTTTTTTCTGGGGGGGGGACAAGGGGCGGACGGGCAAAAAATCAACAATTACTGTTAGGATTTTTTTCTGGGGGGGGACAAGGGGCGGACGGGCAAAAAATCAACAATTACTGTTAGGATTTTTTTTCTGGGGTGGGGGACAAGGGGCGGACGGGCAAAAAATCAACAATTACTGTTAGGATTTTTTTTCTTTTTCTGGGGGGGACAAGGGGCGGACGGGCAAAAAAAATTAACAATTACTGTGAGGATTTTTTTCCTGAGGGGGGCACAAGGGGCGGACGGGCAAAAAAATCAACAATTACTGTTAGGATTTTTTTCTGGGGGAGGGGACAAGGGGCGGACGGGCAAAAAAATCAACAATTACTGTTAGGTTTTTTTCCTGAGGGGGACACAAGGGGCGGACGGGCAAAAAAATCAACAATTACTGTTAGGATTTTTTTCTGGGGGCGGGGGGGGGGGGCACAAGGGGAGGACGCGCAAAAACATCAACAATTACTGTTAGAAATAAACTTAAAGTATCATACTTCAAGTTTATTTCTACAAGTTCAAGTATGTATAGGAAAGTTTATGAAAGTGGCAAAACAATCAAAAAATTAAATTTGAGGCTTTTTTTCTGGGCGGGCACGAGGGGCGGAAGGGCTAAAAAATCAACAATTACTGTTAGAAATAAACTTGAAGTATCATACTTCAAGTTTAGGAAGTATGTATAGGAAGGTTTATGAAAGTGTTAAAAATTAAATGTTTAATAAATACAGTTTTAGCTTCTAAGCATGTACTGTGATGGAATCTCCGCAGTACAGAAAATACACCCCCCCCCCCCCTTTGCCTTCTTCTTCATTGGCGCTACAGCCCATTTCGAGCCTTGGCCTCCTTCAAAATAAGCCTCCACCGCCCTCTGTCCTCGGCCGTCGTCTTCCAATCTGCAACATATAGTAATCCTCTTGCATCCTTCCTGACATCATCCTGCCATCTCAGTCTAGGTCTGCCCGCCTTTCGTTTACCTCCCGGGTGTCCTGTCAGAACCTTCTTCGGTACCCCCCCCCTTTGCCAACCCCCCTAAATCCGCCCTTGGATGTATGGATACTCTTCACGCAAAAAATACTGAATGCACTTTAAAAATTATTTCAATAACAGAAAGCTTCATTATTTGCGAGTAATATGGGCTCTATATATTGGTAAGCTCTGGCGTTTTGAAATTATTTATTATACGTTTATTGTCCAGACGAAAAGCAAAGCGTTCCTTGGTAACTATAAGTATTTATTTGACGAGCGCTATCATTTCGTAATTTGTTTTGGTTTCTATGGAGATCTATTAAAATTATACTAATCTGTACTTTATATTATAAATGCGACACTGCGTTTGTTTGATTGTTACGATTTAATAGATGGAACGCGAGCTGTTTGAAAAATGAATGTGTGGCGAGCCAACCTACCTACCTGCGCTGCGAGAAGTACTTACCTACCTGCGCTGAAGTATTCGGCATATCGTCGTACCTTACGGAAAGTACCGGAGAATTCAAATTCCCTGTACATTATTCTTTTAAAACAGCAAGCCAAAACAACGTACGCTCAGGGGTCCGGGACATCATCGTAAAGCCCCCAGAGGTTGGCGCCTACGCTCTCTTAAAGAGCGAACTAACAAGGCGTCTCAGCTCTACCAGGAGCAGAAAACAAGGCGACTCCTGGAGCACGAGGAGCGGGGAGACCGAAAACCTTCCCAGTTCCTCCGTCATCTACGCACCCTCGCGGGCAGCGCTGTGCCCGATGAGGTGCTGAAGACCTTATGGATGGGCAGACTCCCTCGGAGCATGCAGGTTGTTCTGGCCACACAGCAGGAAGCCTCGCTGGACAAGGTGGCGAACCTCGCGGACGCAATCGATGACTACGCTGGCAGACCAGGTATTAATGCAGTTGCCGGAGAAAATATTGAAGACGGTCTGGTTACCAAGATAGAGAAGATGATGAGGCCACTCCAGGAAGAACTGACTACCCTACGACAAGAAATATCGGCGTTGCGCTCCAAAGAACGACAATCCAGGAGTACCAGCCCTCGTTGGCGAGACCATCGCTCTCGCAGCAGTTCCAGGGGTCGGCAACCTGAAGACACGTGCTGGTACCACTGGAACTTTGGGACCAAGGCGCGTTCATGCAGGAAACCCTGCAACTTCGAGAAGGGAAACGCCCCGGGCTCACACTGATGGCGACCAGCACCAGCAGCCCGATCAAGTATGTCGCCTTTTCGTCACCGACCGGGTAACGCGTACCCAGTTTCTTGTAGACACTGGCGCGGACCTCTGTGTTTTTCTACGGCGTTTGGTTCAAGGTCGTCCAGCCAAGCCAGCTTACGAACTGGCGGCCGCAAATGGCAGCACCATCGCAACTTACGGCAGCCTGACGCTCGAACTTGACTTAGGTCTGCGACGCGATTTCACTTGGAGCTTCGTCATTGCTGACGTATCCAAGCCCATCATTGGAGCGGACTTCCTGGCAAAATTTGAGCTGCTGGTAGATATCCGCAACCGACGACTGCTGGACCAAGTGACTAACCTGACAACCACAGGCAAGCGAAGTAGCAACAATATTGCTTCTATCAAAACTGTCACAGGTACGTCCCGTTTCCACAAAATTTTACAACAGTACCCTGATATCACGCGCCCTGATGGAGCCGTGAAAGAAGTTCGCCATGCTACCCTTCATCACATCCGAACTACTCCAGGCCCTCCAGTTGCCGAACGACCCCGCCGCCTCACTCCTGATAAACTTAAACGGGCCAAAAAGGAGTTTGAGACCATGATCCGTTTAGGAATCGCCCGGCCTCCCGAGAGCTGCTGGGCATCGCCACTACACATGGTCCCAAAGAAGGATGACCAATGGCGACCATGTGGTGATTATCGCGGGCTGGACGCCAGAACCATTCCTGACCGATATCCTGTACGCCACATTCAGGACTTCGCTCAGGCACTGAGAGGCACCAAGATTTTCTCAACCATAGACCTTGTACGGGCTTATAATCAGATTCCGGTGGCTCCTGACGACATTCCAAAGACGGCCATATCTACTCCGTTCGGACTCTTCGAGTTTCCAGTAATGTCTTTCGGCCTCCGTAATGCATCTCAGACCTTCCAATGTTTCATCGATGAGATCACCAGAGGGCTGGATTATTGCTACGCCTACATCGACGACATCCTCATCGCCTCGTCAACAGAAGAGGAGCACATGACCCACCTCAAAACCTTGTTCCAGCGTCTTCAGGATTATGGTGTGGTCATCAACCTTGGCAAATGCCACTTTTGTTTGCACTACACCCCTGCCAGAAAAAGTCGATGCTATTAGAAGTTACAATCGGCCAGAAACTGTAAAAGATCTCCGCCGGTTCCTCGGAGCCCTCAACTTTTATAGGGGGTTCCTGCCCAAAGCTGCAGATACACAAGCCCCACTCAATGATTTCCTCCAAGGAAATCAGAAAGGCAAGCAACCAATACTTTGGACCAAAGAGACCATGGAAGCCTTTGATAAGTGCAAGGAAGCTCTTGCTCAGGCAACCCTGCTCGCTCACCCCAAGTGCGAAGCTCTACTCTCCATAGTCAGCGACGCGTCTGACACCGCAGCTGGTGCCGCGCTCCAGCAGCTCATCGAAGGTCACTGGGAGCCGTTGGGGTTCTTCTCCAAGAAATTCAGTTCAGCGGAGCGAAAATACGGCGCTTATGACAGAGAGCTCCTGAACAGCAAGCCAAAACAAATGGTCCCGTTATTTTTACTTCTGTCACGCTCCGGTATTCCGATATTATTGTTAATTTTACTGCTTAGTAAAAAACTATGAACAGTTAAATCTAGTGTTTTTCTTTACACGTTTACGTAGCACGTCTGATTGCTACAAATGTAACGGTTATGGAGGGGGTTGGTAAGGGGGGGGGGGGGGGTGGGGGGTGGAATGGGGATAGGGAAGGTGGAGGAGGCAGAGTGAGAACCCCCCCCTAATACTATGCTAGCGAAGCCGGGGGCAAATATATAATATGTGGAGGTTTAATTCCTATTAGTCAATAAATAAAACACTTTTGTTGCTAAGTTTTTTTTAATAAAGAAACGATATTTATTTTTATTTATAACTCTTTCCTTTGAATGATTTCTTCTAACTAACTAACTGATATTTTACAATCAAATCCTACTAGTCCTACTATCCTTCCTATTTATAATATTATAAAGGCGAAAGTTTGGATGGATGTATGTTTGTTACTCTTTCACGCGAAAACTACTGAATGGATTTTAATGAAACTTTACAATAATATAGCTCATACATCAGAATAGGCTATAGGCTATAGGCTATAGCTTAGAGATCTGGCATTATGAAGTTTATATGCAAAAATTGCAACAGGTGGCACGCGAGCTGTTTGAAATGTAACGGATATGGAGGGGGGGTGAGGGGGTATTTGTGGGGGGATGTGGTGGGGGGAGAGGGAGAGGGAGCGGTGGAGAGGAAGAGGGGGGGGATTGGAGTGGGTATAGGGAAGGTGGAGGAGGCGCAATGGGTACCCCCCTAATACTACGCGAGCGAAGCCGGGGGCAAAAGCTAGTAATAGAATAATATAACAAATGATGGTTGCATTCCAAATGACACTATAGGATTCAAATTTAAAGGGAATGCATTTCCTTTGCATATATTTTAACATTATAATGACCTGAGAAGTAGTATTATAAGCACTACTACAAATACTTGTAAGACTTTATATTTTATGCTTTTTTCCAACACCTACTGGCAAAAATTTCATTTTTAAATTTACATATGTATATATAACAAGTTACAAAGTAATCAAGGACGTATATAATGAGAAAGGGAGGTGGGTGGTTTAGGAGTTAACCTCCCCCCCCCCCCTCTTCCATCAGTATAGCGTATGAAAGAAGATAATAAGACCCCTACGGGTAAATCTACATCGACATTTCCTAAAAATGGAATAATATTACATACACCATATATTTCACATCACACATAACCCAGTAATAGGCCACTTGCGTCACATTTAAAAAAAATATCCGGTTTAGGCAATTATTCTAAGACATTCTTTATTTTATTTATTTTTAATCGTATTTTTGAAACCCTGGTGATTTTTTGAAAATTTCAATCCGAATAATCAGACCATTTTTTATAAAGCGGAAAGACGGGGCATAATTTTATAGGTGCGAAAAAAGGATAATTACATAGCCAAAAATCATTTTTGAAAAAAAAGAACGTTTTCCACAAGAAAGGGCACAGGAGAATAACGAGGCATACCAAAGACATTACATCTCATAAATATTTTTTCCTTGATCTATCTTATTGATCATAAATCATTATAATGTACAACGTCTATATTACTAAATTCAATTTTTTATACTTGTACTTGAAAATTATAATAATAATAAGAATATTATAAAGTAAGATTTTGTTAAAATCAGCACCATAACAATTACACCTCTAAAACACGTACCGACATCTAAAATGAACGGGGTTCTCTTCATAACATCTGTCAAAAAGTTAAACCAAATGATAAGTTCGCAGAGAACAAACAATAAATCTAGTGACGTTAAATGTCAAATTCAAAAATTCGCCTGAATTGAAAGTGATGCCATATAAAAATTAAAAAATCAGTGTGGAATTTTACAAAATTAATAGGAACATTTTCGGAAACGGGACATTTTCATGTACTGACGTCGCGAGCCCATATTTTATTTATTTAAAAATAAAAATAAAACTGTACATTTATAAAAAAAATTACTAACATATTCGTAATCTTAGTTAAAAGATCTACAATTATTATAATCAATAATTGTCAGCCTGAAACACTAATTTTACATTGAAAAATCTTCCGAGAAAAGATACTTGCCGCCAACGGGACTTGAACCCGTGTCCTTCTGATTGCCGGTCGGATGCTCTGACCACTGAGCTATGGCGGCTTATCTAATACCCGCCAAATAATTCAATATATACTGGTGTTAACAAAATGAAAAATTTCTTAAAAATAGGGAGTAAAAATATTTATAATCTTTGAAACTAATTAAAATACCAGAATTTTAGTCATAAGGTTTGTATTTGATTCGCAGGTTGATTCTCAGCCTACTCTAATTTATACGACTTTGTCTTGGTTTTCGGAAGCGCTCACAACAGTTTCCGTATTTACCAGATCTTGCTGTTATATTTATAGGAACAAATTGGAGTGAGGGCTTTGAGATGAGTTCATGGAAACAAGAGGGAAAGTACAAAAATGTTCGGGAATTGCCGGTCTGGAATAGAGTCTAAAGTCAAAAGTATACAAAATGGAAAAGTTAAATATACAAGTACATACCTACTTCTACTTCTGAACGCCAAGCAGGAACGAGGAACATTATATATTTGCTGCTAGGTTGGAGGATGTCTGAAGGTAATTGAAACTGAAACAGGGCTTGTTTTGCATCTGCACTGTTCTATTTATGTAAGCTTGTTAACATAGTAAATGCAATTATAATTTAGCAAGTGAATCGTGGTACAACCGCTTGAACAGTCTGAGTCTAGTAGATAACTATTATTTTAATTAAGAAGGTGGTTCAGGCAATTTTCAGTGTCTTCATTTTTTTTAAATGAATTATGGCGTTGACAGCTGAGATTACTTTCCAGGTGAAAAAGTTGTGCAAATTTCATGATAAGCGAGATTTAAGTTTTAGACGTTTTGTGCAATCAAATGCTAATTTTAATTTTGTAATTATAGAGGATCTACCGTCCTACAAGAAAATGATCGAATTATTGTTTCAGATAATCCATCAAAAAAAGCTAATATTATTTGCAAACCTATTTTAATGAATCACTTTCAGTGATTAAAAGTTAACAGGAATTTTACACTAGTATAATATATATATCTATATCTTTATAAATAAAAATGAATTGCCGAAATGTATGTACGCGCAGAACTTCCGAACGACTGCATCAAATTGGATAATTCTTTTTTTTTGTGTTCGTTATTGTCAGGACAAGGTTTGTATAAAATTACTGATGAGCTCTGGCATTGTGAAATTTGTTTTAAAAAATTGCAATAGATGGCACGCGAGCTGTTTGAAAACTGAATGTACCGGGACTGAATGTGGGAAGGGGGAGGGGAACACGGGTAAGAGGTTCGCGGGAGGGGGGGGAGGATAATCCGGGAGGGGGGGAGGGAACCTGGGAGAGGGGGAGGGGAACTCGGGAGGGGGGTTCGCGGGACGGGGGAAGGGGGAGTGGAGTGGGGAGAGGGAAGGTGGAGGAGGTGGAGTGGGAACGCGAGAAGGGAAGGGGACGTGGGAGAGGAAGGGGATGCGGAAAGGGAACGGTACGAATGGGAAAGGACACGCAGGGAGAAAAAAAATCTTTATTAAATGGCATAGCAACGCATGCCGGGTACCAGCTAGTAACATAATAAAAATATGTAAGCATGCTGAGAAGATTCTCCAATATTTATAAAAGGATTTGTTGTATGTCAGTCCAACTCCGCACAAGAGTCGCAACTGCTCCCAACCGACTGGAGCCGGTGAAACAACGGCATCCCCAATTGGGGTATGTTGTGAAATTAAAGGTGGAAAAGAGGAAAATGAGATTGATGGGGAAGTACCTGGCTATTCGGATCTGGTCACCAAACACAGCTAAAAGCCATTTCAAGCAACGTTTCAATTCTGAATGATGATCTTATACCAGCGTGATACACTTCCACTCTGGAACGTGCTGGTGCATATTCAAAGAAATACATTGTTTCTCCCTGATTCACCTCCCGCGTCCCCTTCCTAGCTAGCTTTATAAATTACAGCCTATATGTTATCCTGATGTACGAGCTATATTATTGTAAAGTTTCATTAAAATCCATTTTGCAGTTTTCGCGTGAAAGAGTAACAAACGCACATACATCCATACAAACTTTCGCGTTTATAATATTTAACATATATTATTTTATATAATTGAATTGTGAAATAACATAATTCTATCAAATAAAATTTACTAGCACAAGCCGGGATTTGAACCCACCCATTGCTAGTCGAGAGCCCACGACCACGGAGGTTGGAGTTGGAAAGATTGATAGGAACCTTATGTTTTGTTGATTTTCATCTTTCTCAAAATCGGGGTGCACCTGCCTAAATATATTGCTTTATAAAAATATTTATTTCTTGAGGGTTAGTATCATGAATTAACTAAGGGCTAGCTAGAATAGGAAAACGAATAGGTTATTTACTGCCTTATGGAGGCTAAAAGATTTCATCCGCCATGTAATATAGTTATTATCTATTATAAGCATTCCACGCTACCGAATTTAGTAGACAGGGTACAGACATCATAACAAGTCAATACTAGTGTCTGACCGAAACAGGACTTTCTACCGAAAACGAATCTTCGGTATCTGTCTTAGTTTCGGCCGAAACCGAAACTTGTTTAGACATGTTAAAATCATGGTTTAGTGTAATTTGATCTATTCAGACAGTTAACACGTGTTAAATGAAATAAAAAAACAATAATCGAGGTATGTGCAAAATATTTCTCGGCTACAAATTCTACCGAGAACTCTGTCTCGATTCTCGGCGAAAAATCGCCTAGATTCTCGGCCATAACGGAGACCGTTGTAAGTAGTACGGTATAGGATAATGGGATTCAAAACTACCGCGCGCGTCCACATTCGTCACTTGGTGTCAGTGCGTGAGAGAGCTGTCGATTGTGATTGGTCGGCTGGCAGAGGTTTAGTCGGTGAGGCGGGTTTTACTTACAGCTGCTGCCGCCTATGCGCAGCGCCGTTTGTTCATTTCACTACTTTTGAAACAGACATTGGTAAAAACGCAGGAAAATTGCTTTTTATGTGCTACAACATCATGTTGTTCAAATTTCTACCGATTTCTCACATATCTCCCTTAAACATTTGAAGTTTTTAAGCTCTTAAAAAAACATTTGTTATTTTTGAAGATAAAGTCTAGACGCATTCCACGCCAAAACGCAAATTATTTACAATTCCCTCGAAGAAAAAAATCGCAAAGTATGCTCCGAAAATTATTTTAAACACGTTTATTTCAGTTATTTTACAATGTAGTTGTGAAAAAATTCACAATGTTTTTTTAAATGATACTTAAGATACCTTCCATGATATTTTAAACGAGTCGTGTTTTATTAAATATTTTCGCATCGATTTTATCGCTTTAAATATTAGCGCGCTCCTCTAACATTCGTAATTACATATCTCTCCATCTTCGTTATTTGTTTTTGGGGTGATATGCCTTTCATCGGCATCTCGCAAACGGACTTGCCCCTGGCTAGCATAAATACCACTTTTTAATGAACTTTCTATTCCGTTCCACGGCGATGACGCCACTGCTTGTCACTATTATTTTGTACTGGAGAAAGTTAGTGGTGCTGGCGACACGGTATCGCTTCGAAGTAAATAAGCACATACTTCACGACTAAAAATTACACATCTACCGGATCTGCCCTGATGATGGACACTGCAACGATGTCCGAAACGTTGGCTAAAGAAGGAGGTAGCGCAACACGGCATAATACCCCAAAAACAAATAACGAAAATGCTTTTGGCCGTGAAAATCTTAAAACTTATCTCTCCATCTTCTTCTTTTTAGCGCGGATGCGGCGCCTTAAAACAAATTATTATTACATTCTTAATAATACTACATTATGCAAAAATAGCGAATTTTAATTTTTTTTTCACAAATATTCTATTTTTGGTCTTGGCTCTCGGCCTCGGCCGAGATTTTAATGTATTCTCGGTCTCGGCCGAGAACGAAAAACCTGTCTCGGTCGACCCTTACAAATAACAAAATAAAAAGTAGAAAATAAAATATTCTTTCATCTTAAGGACAAAATAATTTTGGAGGCGGGAATGGGTACCGCCGCCCGGGGAAACTTTATTGGATAACCAACACCTCTGCCATAGGTCACCCCGCGTGGTTCGCTACGTTTGCTGATTTAGCAGGGGTGCCCGGGTTCATTGAGGATTGTCTAGGTCTTGAAGGTGAATGACTAGGACACACTGAACCCCAGATTCCTACCCACCCCTTTTTCTCCCAGAACTCTCCTCTCCTTACTTCCCCTAAAAAAAACCCTCCACACAGCATCCCCAAAGATGATATAGGCCCCCCAGGGAAATTTTTTTTTTTTTTACATGATCTCTACACAGGAGGCCTTGAGGAAAATAATTTCCCTCAGGGCCTATGTCATCTTTAATGATGCTGTGTGGAGGGTTTTTTTTTTAAGGAAAAGGGAAGGAGAGGAGAGTTCTGGGAAGGAAAAGGGTTTAAGGGGTGGGTAGGAATCTGGGGTTCAGTATGTCCCGGTCATCTGCCTCCAAGACCAAAACCTCACCCCCTTTTATTTTCCTCAGGGCATATCATGAACTAAATCATTTCAATAGCAAAATAAAAATTACCTATTTCGAAATAATGTTAAGTATAAAACACCTCCAATTTCACAACAAATAAACCAAACTACCGCAAAGTTCGTGGAGCGAACACAAACAAGTGAATCAAGTCCTGACACGACTACGAGCGCGGACGCAGCAAAATGACACTTCGTAGCTCGCAGTTCAGTGCATCGAACATGTCCGATCGCAGAACGAAACCTCCCAAATTCAGTTTCGGTTTCGGCCATAGTTTCGGCCGGAACCGAAACTAAGCCGTAACTCGATTTTTGGCCGAAACTCGGCCGAAACCGAAACCGAAAGTTCGGTCGGACACTATAGTTTTTAATTGCAATTATTCAGTTACTATGTTTTATACTTAATTTATATGTACCTAAATTTATTAATTTATTTATACTTAAAAGCTTCACTTTAACCATAGAAATAAAAATAAAAATCAATATTATACCTACCCACGCACAGGTAATGTCTTTGTGGGATTTTTTTGTTCATACGTTTATGTATTAAGCTTTTTAATATACCTACTTTTCATTATTCGGCAGTTTTTCTGCCGAAACCGAAACTGATGCCGAAACTTGATTTTTTGCCGAAACTTGCCGAAACCGAAAACGAATCTTCGGTCCGTCACTAGTCCATACCCACTAATTGGATGTTTACCATTAAATACCTACTTAACGTATCTCTCTCTCTCTCTCTCTTACACCATTTTTATTCTGTGCTTTTTTTAACCAAACCCTATTTATGAAAGACTTTATTCGCATCTCAAATTTATACAAATTGGGCTCCATTTATGCTCTTGGATTTGAAGTACAGAATTGAGCTCTTGAATGCTGAATCATTTTTTGTTCAGGTAGAAAACTTTCCGCCCGCGAGTAATGGATGAAAATAGTTTCCGGCAGACCGTTCCGGACTTATTTGATGAGTTTGCCGTAATATATCATAACGGAGGTCTACGCCATACACCGCCGCGTCGGTATGGAGAACTCCCCTTCCATACGCCACTAGCTACGGGCTACGGGCTACGGGCTACGAGAGACGAGGTACTAACTACTACGCCTAGCCCGTATTCCGTAGTACTGGTACTGGATCCACGTCCATAAGCTAAGTTTGCAGAACTGGCGTAGCGTATAAATGGGTAAACACCGTCTGGCTCGGATGGTGAATTTAAATTGGATGAGAGAACCTGCTATGGTCAGTTTCCGGACTTTGGACTGCTGCGGGAGGCTTTCAATTTTAATTAGTCGGTGCCGCGCAGCCCAATTGGAGGGATTCCGCGCTGTATATTATTCAAATCCCAAGTCAGCGGCATGTGAAAATCTCACTCACTCTGCAGAAACATTTGTAATAAAGTAATAACCCTAATTAGCGTGTTTGTCGAACAATACGATGAAGGTCCCTTTGTACTTGTTAGTTTGCGTAGGAATATTGTAAATACAGAAAGCAGAAACATTTAGGTGCTTATGTAATATGTACAGGGTTTAGTTGAGTGCTGTACCGAAGAAAAACATGAAAGTGTGTTTATAAATTATTTATTTTTCTTTTCCTGGTATTCTCTCGTCTTGTATTAAATAAGCAGTAAAAAATAATACAGAGATACATTTTATTTAAATAATGTCAACAAAGGCAGGTACGACTGTGTACATACAGGCAGTGACATGCAGTCCAGAGAGGATGAAAAGCTGTGCCTACCCTCAATGACCTTATATACTATAACATACAGGTGAGGGAGGTACTTGACTTACTTTAACCACTGATTCCTGGAATTTATCGGAGTAAAAAATGTAAATGAAATTTTGGTCTCCGGTGACATTTTTGACGTTTTATTTTATTTTTCTACAAAAACATAAAAAAAATAGTAGTTGAACAGATGGGGGTGGGTATGTAGTGGGGCGCATACTCGGCTGAGTGATCAGTGGCGAGACATGTAAAAATATTTATTTGATTGATTTTGAAGAAAAAAAAATTTAAAAAAAAAAGTCACCCAAAACCGGAGACCAAAATTTTATTTACATTTTTTACTCCATATAATGTCATAAATCACTGGTAAAAGTAAGTCAAGTATGTCCCTTAACATCCTGCGTAGAAGCCTGGTAGAAATCTCATTTTTTTTAGTTAAAGTCAAGGGAAGTGTATTGTCTTCGATTTCGTAGTTTTAGTATTCAATAGCCACGCGTCGTATAAGGTCGTGTCCTACCAGTAAGTAAATTGCATTAAAAAAGCGCCAATACGCCCTCGTGTGAGACGAAAAAATGTTTTCATTAAACGGCAAATACTAGTAAAAGCATAACATGTCATTCGTAAATACACGCAAATTATTTTTTTTTTTTTTAATTATTTATATTTGATAATATGTTTTACGTGGTATTTACATGATAATTTTACATCTCTGTTTTTTACTACCCTTCCATTGAAAGCATTTGCTTGTGTATTTATGTTATAAAATATACAATTATTTCGATTGTTTGCTGAAGATTTTTAGCGTCATTAGAAAAAGTGAGATATCAAACGTAGCAACAATTAAGTATAAGAAGGTCAACCTAAGACGTCTCATAGAGCATTCCGTATTCGTTTTACTGTAAGCGAATAAGCGTATCTTGGCATCTCAGTCACACCCGCGACGCAGATTCTACGATATATATACAAATACAAACATTCATTGAATGTCTGTCTTTATCTTCCATGAATTCAAATTAATAATTTTCTGAAATCATAAGAATTTTCCTTTCTTGCCACATTCTTCAACGTCATTGACTACCCTAAGGAAAAAAACCACAAGAAGAAATGAAATGATGGTAGAAAAAATTAGAAAAAGAACAAACGCTAAAGTTATTCGAATATTAAGATAAATAATTTCAAGAATCTACGGAAGATAATAAAATGGCATTTTCCAAATATTTAATCCATACCCGAACCTAAAAACAAAACTTCCCACAGCCTACCTGTGCAATGCACGCCACTGTGTACAGGATGCAGGTAATATGGGATCATTTGTGAAATGTAAATTCATTTAGCTTTGTAAATATATACTTCGTGAGAAAACGGATTCTTAAATAATTTAGCATTTCTTAAAGCTCTCATTACCTGCGCGTAACTTTGGAATTTTCTTTTCACTAATGCATAACACTCCTTGCTTTGCCTCGTAAAAGCACAATCTAGATATAATGTTAGCTGTTAAAACTGTTTAAGCAACAGTTTTACGTGGGTAAGAATTTGAACAATTCTTTGTGTTGCAAACAAACCCGCTATATATCAGAAAGTATTTTTAAAAAAATTATGTTAAATAATTGCTTTCTTCTTGTTACGAAAAATGTTATAACGTGAAAACATTAACAGCGGTCTGTCAATTTTTCACGTTTTACAACTTGCTTTAAAAGCTCCATAAAACTTTGTAACGAGAGTTTTAAACTAAATCATGAAACACGCTATATGATTTGTACTCAAATATAGGTCAGCCTTTCCCTCAAGCATATTATATCTCAGCAGAGGTAACATGTTTTACCTATTACGACATAAAATTTTATGAATAAGGTTCCGCGAGCGGAGTTCTTACAGTCACCGCGCCGTGCGACATTCCTCGCTCCCCGCTGACCAGAAGGCGTGGGGAGGGCTGAGGTATTATATATTAAAATATTGACAGGCGGTTGGTAAGGGTTGATGGAGCCTCCACCGGCCCTCCGAGCCTCCCGACTCCCAGGGGCGGATGTCGGCAAATAATACCTTTTGAAAGATGATATTAAAAGTTTCCTCTAAGTGAATTGCAAGTATTCCCTGGAAAATTGGATTCATTAAATTGAAAAGCGTAACACGTAACATTACCGCAACTAAATCCAATTTAATATTTTAAATTGATGTTGGGCGGATGGCCATTAATATGAAAGCGCTGCGAGAGATTTTCGCCAGTTCTGTTTTATTAGCACCGAGTCTAGAGTCCTACATATATAGAAGTATAATATTCCTACCACGGCGGCGCGCAATACTTCCCACATTGGTAGTTTAATAATTTGAGAAATTAAATTGTGTGCGTATTTAATCGAGTTTCGTGTGAAACGCTGCGGTCTGTCACTGAGTTTTGGTAAATATTGCACAGGCAGGATATTGACACTCAAACAGGCGCGTTCCTGTGTGACGAATTGCACTTTTACCTTCATCAAGAGTCAAGAGTGATTATTTGATTTGTCAATGACAGAACCAGTAGAAGGCATTTTTAGAATGATACAATTTATTTATTTATTTTATTTTATCACACAAGTTTTACTCCTTAGTTAAAAATTAAGGGTGTTTGAACTACTGGACACTTAGATCCAGCGAAACAAAATGGATAGACGCCCTCAAAATGTGGTGCTGGAGAAAATTTCTCACGATTCCATGTGTCCTTCCTGGAAGAGCTAAACATCCACATTAGGCGTTCAACTATCTGCCTAGAACGTATTTTAAAATACTTTGGACACATTGCTCGTCAAACTGAGGACTCTGACTTTCTCCGAGAAACTAATAGTCAGTGGCAAAGTGTTTAGCAGAAGAAGTAGAGGAACGTCACCGCAGCGCTGGAGTGACCAAGAATCATTGGCGTCTGATGCGTCGGTGTCCGCAGCTCTCCGCGCAAAGTGGAGAGAAGCCTTGTCCATCTGGAAATTGGAGTAGGGGTCACGATGAGGAACCGACTTGAGAAGAAGTTTGAACTCCAGTCGCGCTTGACGTGATCACAGACAGAGAATCGGCGATCAACGGTGATCAATATTTGAAGAAGAAAACTTTTTAAAAACATAAAAGAAGCTTTTTAGCAATTTGTGATAATGTCAAAATGTGACGGGAGTTCGAAAAACTAGGCCTCACTTTAAAATTATAGGTGATTAGTTGTGGGATAGAGTAAGTTTGAATTTAATTGGATTCTTTAGATAATTTAAATAAATTATATGTTACTAATTGTTAGACTGTCAGACAATTTGAATGTAGATTTAGTTTCACAGTATTTGTGCATATTTGGGTAATTTAAATAATTCTTCTTGACTAATTGGTAGGCTGTAACTTAAGATAGATTAAGTTTGGATTTAATGTCTTTGCGTTTCTTTGAGTCATTTATCTTATTTTAGAGCGCCCTAGAGCAAATTCACAAAAAACTATATGATTTATCCATTTATCATTACGATAACTCCTACGAAGCCTAGAAATGGCACTTTTTCGCTTATTTTCCCAGGGGAAAATCACAGTATTTGCGGTATGAAATTGTCAGAAATATGGGCGCATTAGTGCCGGGCCCGTTGCCTGGGGTCTACCCCGCTGGACCCTGCGTCTCCCGTGCCCGTGCCCTGCCAGGAAAGTGCCAGGGCCCCGCGGCCCCCGCCCGGAGCCTCGACGCCTGCTATCCACTCTCACGCCTCTGCCTCTGGGATAAATAAATTAGAGAGTAATTTCAACCCTTGGCGTTAGATGTTCAGAGGAAGCAGCAAGGGATTGCTTGCGATTTTTATTTATGTAATGAGACGATGTACGAATATGAACGAAATTCAAGCAAACCAGGAGTGTGTCGAGACAGAGTTTTGTGGCAGTTTATCCAGGTATATCGTATATTTATACTATTTATTTAATTTCTACGGATACCGTACAGAGTTGTCGTTCTATGTCAATTTTTTCATAATTATTTTGTACTTTAATTTAAGCAACCGCGTTGTCGCAATAAATGACATAATCATTTTTTAAACCTCAATAGCGTCGCACAGACGGGCCGCAAAACACACGTTAGCCCCTACGTTTATGTGTGTGCTCAAATGACAGGAAAAATAATTTGAAATATCTCAATCCGAGATAAAAACTGAGTTTTTCGGAAAAATATGATAATGAAATAATTTATTTTTTTAAGAAAGAGTTACAAAATCTATTATTCAATGCATTCCTTGTTTTTTAAAAAATGAAAAATTTGAATACTCGCTGGCACACAAAAAACAATTTTTAAAAAGTTTCGAAAAACGTGTAATGTGTTGCGTTACGTTATACATCACGGAAAAAGTTATTAAATATTTTTTTAAGAAAAATACGTATTTTTTTAATTACAGTCAAATTCGTATAGTCAATGTCATAGATATTATTATACGAGTATAAGTATTAAATTAATCATAGCAGATAAGCGATAAAGTGGATATCAAAACACAGCCATGTACCTTTGCAAAAAATTTTAACAAACAACTAAAAAATCAATTTTTTCAACAACCAATACAAATTCATGGTGAAAGAGAAGGGGGCCTTTTTGGCGCGGAGCTCTGTATGCCAATATTTCAAAAAGTCAAAAGATATCAAAATAATTTTATAATAAATCTATATTTGACATTTGTTATTCTTTTGTTTGAATTTTGATAGATCTAAATCTTTGACAGGTCAAATCTGAATAATGATTTTTAAAGATTACTAACGGTGTTCTTTCGAACGGTAAATTTCTAAAAGTCTCTAATAATGTTCCTGAGGCAAATATTTCCATAGAAATACTTTATATAATATCTATTTATATCTTGTAAAAATACGTTTTCATCATATTTTACTTACGCGAAGACTTTATGAAGGAACTCTGATCCCAGGGGTGGCCAAAGAACATTCGTATGGGGCGGGGTGGGTATTCAGCAGACTGCTAGCAACAACTTTATAATATTATCTCCTTTAGAAATAAAAAAGGCACTAATATGGAAATGGATAGCCTCATTCCGACGAGAGGTATTTTAGTGTCGTACAGTTATTGCCGCCATGGGAATCTGTCAGGAGAGTGCACAGTGTGCACACTGCGCGCAGCAACTAAAAGCAGCATTAGGTAAGTTCTTGCATAGATAATACATAGAAAGGAATATATTATGGCGTATAATTTGGGAGGCGAGTATGGGCACCGCCGCCCGGTTTATTGGATAACCAACATCCCTGCCATAGGTCACCCCAAGTGTTTCGCTACTTTTAGTGCCTTAACAGGATTCCCGGGTTCGTGGGGTGAGGTTTGTCTAGAGTCTAGATCTTGGCGGCGGATTCGTTTTCCCACCTGCCTGGTAGGCAGAATCGGGAAAAACTGGTTGAGGGAGACCTATTTACATCTCCAGCCGAACTCTATCGACCCATCGAATCGCTTTGTACCGCAGTGGGATGGATAGATTCATACTCCTTGATGCCCCTAGATTCCTACCTACACCTCATACTTTTTTCCTTCCCAGAACTTCGTTTTATAGCATCCATGAAATTCAAATTTATAATTTGGGATGCGGGTATGGGTACCGCCGCCTCGGGAACCATTTATTTAATAACCAACACTTCTGCCATAGGTCACCCCAAGAGGTTCGCTACGTTTGGTGACTTAGCAGGGGTGCCCGGATTAATGGGGGTCAGGTTTGTCCGGATCTTGGCGGCGGATGCGTCTGCTCACCAATTGCGTGGCAGGCCGGATCGAGAGAGACTGGTTGAAGGAGATCTTTTGACCTCTTCAGCGGGACTCTCAGCAGGATTTAGACCACAATGGAAGGGATGAATTCATTTGTCCGTCACTTCTGGACACACTGACCCCCAGATTCCTATCCACCCCTCATACCGTTTTTCTTCCCAGAACTTCCTCTCCTTCCTTTCCCCAAAAAGACCCTTCACACAGCATCCTCTGAGGGAAATTGTTTTCCTCAGGGCCTACAGTGTGGAGCTAATTTAAAAAAATAAATGTGCGATTTGAAGTATTATGAGTGAACTATTTTGGCGACACTTCTACTTTTGTAGATTCTTTAGACGAAATGTCTAGATGAACGCAACTCCTATCAATATTCGTCGTGACCTTTTAATTATCCAATCGACTGTCAAAATATAAAACGAGATGCCATATTGTTCGAAACATACAACGTAATTTCGATTGTTGGTGCATGGGTAAATAATTCTTGTGAAATATTCCTACGTAATGCATTGATATTACCTCAATGATGTAATGCGTAAAATTATTCAAATTCAACGAAATTTTAATGCTCAAAATTGGAACTACTTATCATATCAGAAAAGCGAAACAGTTAAGTACCAAAACTTTTTTTAAATAATAATTTTTAAGGTCCGGTGCACATACTTTTGCGGCTCGTTCGTATCGACGATATTATACGTATTCTTTGAAGAATATCCTTTTCTTAAGCAGTGCTACATTTTTGTTCGATTACTATGATTATGTAACATGCCTTGTATTTTTATAATTTCATCATTATTATTTGATACAATAACTTGTATTTTAAAACATTATTTGATAATCTTGGCCTCACTAAGTGCCTTACGCGTGGTGAGGCCCCCATTTCACAATACAAAATTCAATGATATGAAGTAATAAATTTGGTATGAAGTAATAAATTTTAATAAAATAGAAATAGGCGGTAATGAAATAAAAATCCGCAAATATTATGAGATACGATTTTATATAATGATTTGTGTTTTATAATGAAATTGTATATTACGTATAAGTATATGTTTTAATATTTCATGTTATGAAATTATTGTAATATTACTTTTTTGTTTTTTAATCCATCTTTTAATTTGGATCTGATTTTTTTTTTGATTCCCTCATTTTTGTATCAAGTAAAAGATTGTTGAATGCTTTTATTGCCTGGTATCTTTGGTGTCTTTGCCCAAAGCTTGTGTTTACCGTCAGAGTTTTGTATGTTTTTTCTTTGTCTAACTGGTCCATTGGTGATAGTTTGTGTTTGTTAAATTATTTTGTTTGTTCAAAAATGTAGTTTAGTATGCTTTTATGTATAATTGGACTATACCTAATACGTTAAACATGTTGAATACGTAGTCTGTTTCAGTCAGTCTATATTTTTTAAGTATTACCTTTAAGATGGTTTTCGGTAGGCGTGGGCGTTATTTAACGTAACTAGATACAATAACTAGTTACACGGTATGTAACGGAAATAACTAGTTTCGATAAAATTGCAAGTAGTTATTTTTGTAAATGCGTTATTTCTGTGTTGGGTGTGATGTGAGTAACTGATTGCAGAGTAGTTTCGCCGCGTTTCGCGTTTCGCATAGTTGCGTTTACCGGCCGGACGAGCGTGCAAGATTTTGAATCGAACATTTTCGAGTAAGCGGGAGTGGGTTCCGTTTCTGGGAAGCAAGCGACCATTTTTTGAATTTAAAGTAAAATAATTCAGTTTGTTTTAGTTCGTCGTTGTACTTGTGTATAATATTGAGTACTTTCGCTAAATTTTCGATCGCACTGTCAACGCTTATTACGAACAATTTTTAGAAAAAAACCTTTAGATTCACCTTAATTACTATAAAAGGAAACTTTTTGCATTTGGGGTGACGGAAAATAATGCATTTTATATTTCAATTGCGTAAAGTGAAATTTTATCATTTTAAATTTTATCAAATTTTATCAAAATTAATCATAAATACATTTAATGCAGTCAGTCCTAAGCCTGAATAAAGTATGAAGGGAAGTTAATTTCATATACGTTGATTTCACTGTATAGCTACAAACACTTAGATACTAGAGAGTGCTTTAATTTATTTTCGTTTCGTGTGTAACTTTATAGTTGGTGGGGGTATACAGTTTCGTGTGTAACTGAAGCTGAATGAAAATAACTAGTTACAAAAATAATCTGTTTTGAAACAGGTTACGCCGACCAAGAAACTAGTTTCGTTACGTTTCTTGAACCCGGCGTAACGACCCACGTCTAGTTTTCGGTGCAATTTCCATATGACCGAGAAGTTTGTTGCTACTCCCCAACAAGGATTTCGTATTCTATTATGGATCAACAAAATGCAAAAAATATTGTTTTCATTTGTTATATTTTATATATGTTTCTTATTGTGTATTGCCTAGATGAGTTATTTAGTCTGTTTTTTCTAGAAAAGGGCAATCGCACATGTTGGTGTTTGTTCATTCCTATTTAGGCTTTCTGAGCTATAGATGACGTAATTTATACAATTTGCTAACATTCGATAGGTAAATTTCTTCTTTTTAAACTTTAAAAGGAAGAAATTAGGTTTAAAGGCAAAAATATTTTTTAATAAATACTTTCAGCTTCACGAATCCTATAATTATAATAACTGGTTATTTTTCACGGGTGTGTGCTAGTCCAATTCTAATTTTTAGCGAAACTGGTCTTTGTAGTCTGAGCGCGCTTGTAGCAAAAGCGCCGGGCACCCATTCCTTTTTGAAAAAGTTTCGGCTTCGAGTATTTTTAGTCCTCATTTGGATGCGCTCCGATGGCTATGAATGTTATTTTGAGTCATAAGGTTGCAAGTTAGATTCCCACGCCGAAGTGCAAAGAAAAATTAACATATTTTTTCTGTGTATAAATATGGGCGCTGTCGGGTAAAATACTACACAGTATTTTTGTTATTTCTTTCTATTTCGCTCAGAGGTCGTGGGTCTAAACCAGCGCATCTCAAAACCAAATTATTGGAAAAAAAATGTGTTGGCCCCTCGTTTCAGAGTGGAAGACACTTTCAGTGGTGACTTCAATTATAATATAAATAATATTAGGATGATTTGTATAGCGCCGTTATTGTAAAAAATTACCTCAAGGGCGCTGTAAAAAATTATAATGTGTTTCTACAATCTTTCTTCTAACTATAGACTACTCAAAACATTATAATAGTAATAATAATAATCTTAACAGACGGATTGCAATCTTTAGAGCACAGGCGTCGGGTGGGAATGCTATCCTTATTCTACCGGTATTACAATGGAAGATGCTCCGAGGAACTAGCATCTTTGATCCCTTCGGCACCGATGCATAGTCGGGAAACACGCCAAACGCGTGCCCAACATTTGTACGCAGTTGACATTTGTCACATGAGAACAGGTCGTTTCTTCGACTCGTTCTTGTGTTCAACAGCTCGGCTGTGGAATGATTTTCCGGCCTCTGTGTTTCCTCCTTCCTACAACATGGGTCTCTTCAAGACCAATGTTCATTCCTTCCTCTCCTCAAAAAGACCCTCCACACAGCATCCTAGATGACATAGGCCCTGAGGGAAATTATTTTCCTGTGTGGAGTTAATGTAAAAAAAAAAAATAATAACGTATGGCTAAAAGATTGCATCCACCGGTTCATCAATACAAAACTACATGTACAATAGGGTGAGTTACGACTGTATGGGGAAAAAAATCTTGTTTTGATTTGTCTAATAGTGATAAAAGGTGTTAAATGGAAATATAAAATCACATAATATTTTTAATAATATTTGGAAAGCATCTTCTTCCTCCGGATTGACTTTGAAATTTAATATATGTATTAGAGAAAAACCTTGTTAAATCTTTAAAAAATATTAGATAAACCATTAAAATGAACTATCTTCTTATATATAAAAATCAATATTTGTTTGTTTGGTTGTTTGTTTGTTGCCATACCGTTCATCCGATTGCGATGAAACTTAGGTGATTTGTTGTGCGCACACCCGGGAAGGTTATAGGCTATTTATAATGGTAAGCTCTGGCGTTGTGAAATTTGTACAAATGAAAATGGGTGTATCTATATTTTAAAAAATCAAAATTTTTATATATAGAGGGAATATTTTGTTTTATTTATTAAAAAAATATATTAATATTATTCAAATTATCTCGAGGTGGTGTATTCAAATAGTAGCAAAATCCTTCTTACTCTCAAATTTCGGCATTATTTTGAGAGACTCAATCTTGTCACTTTTTGTAAATGATTTCGTAAAAATATTTGCTATGGAAAATTACAAAAAATATGATTTAAAGGATTCAAAGTAACTTTTATACACACTAGAAAAAACCCCTTATAATGAAAATTTTCAAATCTTTGAAGTGAATCCGGATGAAGATCTTATCAGAAATTTTAAAAATTTTAAACTCGTCGTTTTGAACCCATTTCGCACCCTTTTATCGCTCTTAGAATTTAAAAATAACATTTTTTAAATGACCCACCTTAATGTACAATGCATTTGACTAACGAACGTGATGCTGCATAAAAATGTACATGTATTGTATTATTTATACTCTGTACAGGTAGAAAAATATACAGGACCATACTTACCTGGGAGGTCACTATTAACACTGTTTATTGTTTATTTAGTGAAATTTAGATACAGTTTGCACGCAAAGCACATAATTGGAACACATGTCATGTTTATGTTTAATAACTAAATCAAAATAGTCAGACATGATTTTGTACTGTTTCACAACCACAGTGGTGTTGTGTTGTTGGTTTATATTATTTGGTTAGATTCCTGCTACATGCAAAAACTGGTTGGCGCTGCAGTCATTTCGATGTTATTTAATCATGAAACATGTCGAAACTCACAAAATTGGCTTTGCGGCTATCATAAATAAATAAAAGTACTTACCAACCCTCTTTGTCACCTCTCTCATTCCATACCTTCATTTTTCCACAAACTGTCATAGTTCATGGCCGTTTATTTTTATTTTTTAAATAAATACCGCACAAGAGTTCCAACTGCTCCCAACCGCCTGGAGCCAGTGAGACTGTGAAACTGCGGCATCCCCTATTGGAGCATGTTGTGTGGCTGAAGGTAACGGAGAGGGGAAGGAGATGAGGAAGAGAAAGGTGGAAAAGTACTTCGCCATTCAGATCTGGTCATTCTGGTCATTTTAAGCAACGTTACTGATGGTCTTTCACAAGGGCAATACCGAGAGTAACCTTTACTCTGTAACATGCCGCCAATATACCTTATATAATTTTAAATGAAAATTGTGAAATAACACAAATCAATCAAATGAAATTACTTACTCGGGTTCGACCACGGAGAATTATTCTAAATTCGAATTGGAATTCTAACGCGGAAAGTTCCATGTAAAAATACTAAATTCTGGAAACCTGTTATATATATTATATATTATATTAATATTATTTATTTTAAATACGTACATTTTTGCTTGCCAGCAATCGTACAACGTACCGAGTACAGAATACATTGAAAGATTGATTTCTTGGAAACCTATTTTTACAATAATCGGTTTCCATCACTTCTAGTACTTAACACAACATCCCCTTTTCTTTCATCGTGTCTTCAGTCTAAGTTCCTCCCATCCCCGACGTGCCAACTCGTAAATGCTTTATACTCAATTAATTCCGGTACGATTAGCGCGGCCCGAGTACGCATCGGACGCGACCCTTATCATTATTATTCCTGCGATTGGACCAGACTACTTGTGTCCATTATTTATACTCGAAGCGGACTCTTTGAAAATAAACATTGCTTTTTTCACAACGAAAACAAACATTTATCACTTATCATTAGTCATTTGGCGATCCACGTAATTATTTATAAGCATACTAGCGGTACTCGGCTTGCGTTGCAATCAGTACCGGATTATCCCTAAGGCAGAGTAGGCAACTGCCTACTCTGCCTTAGGGAGAAAAACTGAATTGCTTCAATTAGTGAGCAACGAAGTTTCGGAAAAAGTCAGCTTTCAAGATGTTTTAATTAGGCACATTTACAGGTAAATAACATTAGGTACACGCAAAACAACAAATTATAATAATAAGGTTATAACCCAATAAATAACTGATGTTCACATCATGCACAAATAATACATAAAAAGTCTATAATTAAAACAAATATATAAACATAGTTGTATTTTACTTTTCTTTCCTTCTATTTGTTGCAACTTTACTTAGTATCTGAAGGGATTGAAGGTGCCGTGTGTGGTTTATATTGGCATTTGTATTGTTTTATGTCTAATGTTTAAAATATAAATGTTGTACAAGCTTCAGTATGCACTACCTATCTACTTGTTAAAATTCTTTGGGAAAGGTTGTCTCTGGAAGAGATCACTTCAGTGACAAGACGGCTCATTGTAATGTGTTTTTTTTTAAATCTAAAAAATGGTTGCAATGCCACTCAAAGATGGAAAGTGTTTGGGTTTTAATGTGGTGAACGTATGTCTTGCGGTATGAAAGAGACGTGCGTGTATGAGTGAGACAGCGTGAGTAAGTAGTATAAATAATTGGCCTTGAATATTCCTAGATCTGGCAAAAGCGTTTGACACAATTCATCATCAAAACCTATTTGATACACTAAAAATCATCGGAATCACGGGAATAGAACTCAAATTAATTGAAAGCTCTATGGGAAATCGCACACAGTATACCTCTATAGAAAAAACACGTAGTGACAAGGAACAAGTATCCTACGGAGTACCCCAAGGCAGCGTACTTGGTCCAATCCTATTCCTTATATATATTAATGACCTGTGTCACCTCCAAATAGACGGGGAAATTATAAGTTTTGCTGATGACACTGTGTTACTCTTTAAGGCCAAAGACTGGAAAATATTAACCCCAAAAGCAGAACTTGGCTTAAATATTACTAAAAAATGGCTCGACTCTAACTTATTAACTTTAAATATAGATAAAACAAAATTCATAACTTTCAGCATAAATTCGAGAGGCCAACCCTCCAATAACATCCACCTTAAAATACATTCCTGTCAATCAACCATTGATATATCAACACAAACCCCATGCGATTGTCCCCCAATTACACAAACGGAAAATATTAAATATCTTGGTATATACTTCGACCGTTATATAAAATGGGATAAACATATAGATTCGGTAATAGGAAAACTAAACAAGTTGATTTATTTTTTGGTGTTATTTTATAGTTTACTAGAGAGTTTCCGGCATGCGTTGCTATGCCACTTAATAAAGAAATTGTTTCTCCCTGCGTATCCTTTCCCATTCATCTCGTTCCCCTTCTACTCCCGCGTCCCGTCCCCTTCCACTCCGCCTCCTCCACCTTCCCTCACCCCACTCTTGCCCCATCCCGTGAACCCCCCTCCCGAGTGTCCCTCCCCCCTCCGAGGTTCCCCTCCCCTCTCCCAGGTTCCCCTCCCCCCCTTCACCCTCACGTATTCCATACATTCAGTCCCAGTATATTCAGTTTTCACCAATTGCAAATTTCATAATGCTATAGCTCACCAGTAGTTTTATACAAACTAATACTTGACAATAATAAACACACAAAAAAAGAATTACAACGCATGCCGGGTACCGGCTAGTGTAATATAAACGAGAAGCCGCACGTCTTTTTCTAGAAAATATTGGAAAGATTGTAATAAACTTTATTATGTATAGTAATTTAGTAGATTAGAACATAGTTCCACATCCCGGAGTCGAGGCGAGGGGAGATTTTGCCGGTTCAATCAATTGAAAATAGCTGATTCGTGTTTTTGGTTCAATTGCTGATTCCAACCTCAAGCTATTACTTCACTGTAAATCACAGAATTCGCAAAAATGTGCAGGAAGTCGATAATGTAAGAAAAAATTATGATCAGTAAAAAATTTTACGCCATACTTTAAAATCAAGATTTTTCTGTTAACTTTGTTTAAAACTGTTTGTTATTTTGTACTAATAAAATTACTCTATTCGAAATATTTTCAATAGTTTTAAAGTGATAGTTTTTTTTTAACATTAGCTCCGGAAAATAATTTCCCTCAGGGTTTGTGTCATCTTTGGGGATGCTGTGTGGAGGGTCTTTTTAGGAAAGGAAGGAGAGGAAGTTCTGGGAAGGAAAAGGGTAGTATAAGTGGGTAGGAATCTGAGGGTCAGTGCATCCAGGATTGAGGGACGTATGAATTTATCCCTCTCAATGCGGTGCAAGAAGATGTTTCGAGAGAGTACGTCTGGAGAGGTCAAAGGGACTCCCTCAATCTTTCTTTCCCGATCTGGCCTGCCATATAGCTAAAACTCACCCCATGAACCCGGGCATCCCTGGTAAGTCACCAAACGTAGCGAACCACTTGTTGGTTCCAATAAATGGTTATCGGGACGGCGGAACCCATACGCGCCTCCCAAATGGATAGATAATAGAAACATTAAATTAATAAGAATAATAGAGACATTAATTTTTCAGAATAATGGACGTTTTCAAATTGAGTTGATATTTTAAAATGTCTCGGACATACTTCTAAAAAGATTTAATTATTAAAAAGACAAAACCATAAACATAATTAATGTTTAAGCAAGTTAAGTAAGAGAATTATAAACATGGCAAAACTCTAAGCATAAAACCATTTTACAGCTTGAAATTAAAACATAACGCCGTAAGCCGTAAGCCGAGAAACGCCCGCGGGACCGGCGCATAAATTAAAATGAAACACCTTATGTATTTATCCAAACCTGGTTTTTACATTTTAAACATACATATTTAAATAAACCTGGCATATTTTATATTACATATTTATTCAAAACTCCCCCTTTGAGGAACACCGCGTCGCGACGCCGACGCGCGACGCCCCTGATTAAGTTTTTTACGTAAATTCTCGAAGTAAAGGTTCCGAGAAACAATAACAATGAATAAATTAGCCTGTATTAATTTCAAACTTTGTTTCCACCGGGTGTTTTAATCCTAAGCCTTCTGAATATTGAAAAAACGTGTATTTTAGTAGATACCTACCATCACATCAGTACAACTTCTAACATTGACTGTATTTTTTCATTTCCTATAATGATTGTGCAAATTGTGTTAAATTTTGTGTATTTTGACAAATATTTTACAAAGTTGACTACGTCTTTAACTTTACTCGCGATATATAATTATATATCGCGAGTAAAGGTAAAGACGTAGTCAACTTTGTAAAATATTTGTCCAAATACACAAAATTTAACACAATTTATTTAATTTATATATATATATATATATATATATATATATATATATATATATATATATATTTGGGGGAGGGAATGGGTACCGCCGCCCCGGGAACCTTTATTGGATAACCAACACCTCTGCCATAGGTCACCCCAAGTGGTTCGCTACGTTTGGTGATTTAGCAGGGGTGCCCGGGTTCATGGGATGAGGTGTGTTTAGGTCTGATGACTAGGACACACTGAACCCCAGATTCCTACCCACCCCTTAAGCCCTTTTCCTTCCCAGAACCCTCCTCTCCTTCCTTTCCCTAAAAAAACCCTCCACACAGCATCCCCAAGGATGACACAGGCCCTCAGGGAGGTTTTTTTCCTCAGGGCCTCCTGTGTGGAGCTCAAGTAAAAAAAAAAAAAAATTAAGACGGGTTACTAACAAAAACTTTATTTTGCTTATATCCGCAGCTTACCAGAATACGCGTCACAAGTTTGGAACCCCCAATACAAATCATATGGGAAAATCTAGAACGTGTTCAAAATCGTTTTTCTACGATACTTAGATTTCCGCAGCTACCGCCCACAAGTCACCAAAATTCATCCGCCTACTTCAATATACTATCATTAGAAGTTCGAAGAAGCTCGGCCGATGTACTCTTTCTTCAAAAAAATAGCCAGATCCGTCGTTTGCTCAAATTGCCCAGAGCTCAGATACGAGTACAGATACAAGTTCCTAACAGACGAACCAGATTCTTAGCCTCCCTCGGTGCATCACTAATTCTAAACAGAACTCTTTCATCTATCGTGCATCCAACACTTTCAACACACACTATACAAAGTTTGACATGTTTAACTCTACACCACACTCCTTAAAATCACACAGACACTCTCTCGATACTCTACAATAACAATAACTACAGATACCCTCTAATGCAACCACCACTCTATGAACTTCTTTTTTTTTCTCTTTTAATTTTTTGTCACGCATATTTTTATTACTATACCTCAACTTAACCGACCCCCCCCCCCCCATCCTACCCCTTTCCTATTCCCAACTAAATAACTCGTCTCTTGGAATGTAATTTTTCATTCGTAAATATCTCTGGAATCTACTTGCATACGAGTACAATACCCATGTGGAAACCTGTAAATGGTTCAATTATTGTGACTCGATTACTATTATGCTCTGTTGGTCTCCCAAATAAAATAAAATAAAACTTCCAATGTCTGAGGTCCTATCATGGGCCATTGATAAGGATTGATAGGATAACTTTCGGTAACTTCTCGTCGTTCTCTAGGATATCTGTAGATCGCTAACGTACAAACAATAGTTTTGACGTCGAACATATTAAGAACACTTAGTCATTTTGAACGGTTAGGTACTTATTCGTTAGCGACCTGCAATCATGCTAGGGAACTATGAGAAGTTACTGAAAGTTATCCTATCAATCCTTATCGATCAACCGTGCTGGGGGCCAGGAGTCGTTAAAAATATACATGTTCAGTCATGTAATAAATTTTATATGATAAATCACGTACACAGCTGGTAAGCGAACGTTTATGTGTTATATGGACGTGTAACAACTTCGCTCTTTTAAATACGGGTTTCCAGAAATCTGTATTCATTAGATTCCTCAGAAACTGCAACACTATTCATTATTCTGAGCTGTTCATGGATTTCAGGATCGTTATTGCTGACTCGTTTCAGTATTCCTAACCAAACTGCAGACAATTTCAGAATATCAGATATTTCAGGACTTGGGCGTTAGTAAAGTTTATGAATTATTAGTTGATCATTGATTATAAAACCTACATGAATTAGACGAATGCTATTTATACCACTGTTACTCACGAAAAATATGTTCGACAAACTTATATTATTTATGTATCTCTGCGTCATACGAAATTGTTTAATTTATTTATGTGAGAATCAAGAACGTCGGCAGCATTTATTTACAAATAACATTATTGGCATAATAATATTGTTGTACCTGTTATTGAATGTAACATTATCAAAGTCACTAACTTTTTTTTTAAGAAAGACTAATATTCCCGGGGTACGAATAACCTAACAATGTTTGAAAATCTCCTACTACCACCACAGTAAGTGGAAAATTGCCAACTCAGTCACTGACTGAATATAAAAATGTTGTTGTAAAGTTATCATTTAATTGATATTTTATTCTATATTTATAATATACACAAACGGACAGATGATTAACATTTTTAAATAATGCAAGTGTGCCGTTCACACGCAGTAGAAGTGAAACCTTCAGAAAACTAAAGTAGACAAGAGTGGGGAGGTTTATACGAAGCACCGCATAAAGAGGAGACCGATTATTCTATATCATTCTCTCGCAGGCTAAATCCTATAGATGTATCTGTTTGTCTATTTTTAGTGTCGCTTTTTCGTTTCATCGAGTTTAAATCACAACGGTGCTAAAGAAGTTTTCACTTCAGTAAGAAGATGATTAACGTTAAGAAAATGAAGAAAAACAATATATTATAATAAAACTAATATAAAACTTTATTCCACTTAATTTTATTCGACCGTAACCGGTTTCAGCTCGTTAGAGCCATCTTCAGACTGGTATAAAAATTAAAAAGATTTTACTAAACAATGGGTTAAAATCCCTTATATTGGCGAAATATCAACTAAAATATCCAGATAAACTAATAATGATAAATGTAAAACAACTTTTTATAATGTGAATTCTCTATGGAGAATTTTAATTAATAATAAAAATAAAAGAGAAAAACTTGAAAACTCAGGCGTTTACCAAGTGAATTGCGCCAACTGCCCATCGTATTACGTACGTCAAACTGGGAGGTCAGTCAAAACCCGAATTAAAGAACACTTTACAAACTGGGTGAATGACAAAGGAGAATTGTCGAATGTAGCATCACACTTATTAGAAAATAAACACTAGTTTGATAAAGACAGAGATGTTAAAGTTCTCCATATTTGCAATAAAGGTCATAAACTGGATAGACTAGAATCTTTAGAAATTATCCGCTTAACTAAAAAAATAGAATCTAACTTTGTAATGAATAAGCAATTAGAATCATTTGCTAAGTGAATGGTATTTATCTTGTGAGAGTGGATTGTTATGTTTTGTGTAAAAAAATGATTGGCGAAGGACCTTGATTTTGTGTTACTATCACTGCTTAAAAATGATAAAAATACATGTTGCATAGAAAGGAGAGGACTCACCGGAAAAGGATAAAAACTTGTAGGCTGGCAATGCACCTGTATGATTCCTTTCCCATTCAAGAGGCACAAAACAGTAATAGTCGTGAGGTTCGTTTATTTTATAATACACGGCGGAGTTGTTTTGATAGCGGATTAACCGAGAGCGGTAGCACAAAATGGCTATATGCGGCGGGAGTTTATTGCAGACTGATTAAGATTGTGGGTAAGATTGGCGTGTAGGCAATTGGGAATAGGTAGGACAAAGGACTTGCAACAATAATTAATACCAATCACAAGCAGTGACAGTATGTATGTATGCTATGTAGGTATGTGTATGTAGGTATGTGTATGGGCGTAACCACTAAGTCTCCGCTTTTGTATCCATTGTAATTTTCATAATAATTTCGAAATTAAAATAGGTATTTAGTTTAGACCATTCCAATTCAATGTAAACATGTACCCCTTCATAAAGTAACTTTGTAAAGATAAAGCAATTAGATTCATTTGCTAAGTCCCCGCTTTTGAATCTAGTGTAATTTTCTTAATAATTTCGATATTAAAATATGTAATTAGTTTAGACCATTCCAACTCTAATGTAAACATGTATCCCTTCAAAAAGCAATAAAAAATACCATACTTCATAAATATAATAACGATTTGTCAATAAAATTAGGTCATTAGTAACTCATATTACTTGTAAAGTTTTTCCCTAATCATCATTGAAGTGAGCTGCAAACCAAATGTAATTAGCTTACTGAAATTACCAAAATATTTAGAAATTCGATAGTCTAAAACGACTTAGCAACAAGTATAATTATTATAATTAATTAAAATCCTTGTAGACCACCCCTCTCCCCCTCCCAATATGTTGTGTATATAAACCGTAGACTAAGAAATATTTGTACCAGTCTGAAGATGGCTTTGACGAGCTGAAACCGGTTACGGTCGAATAAAATCAAGTGGAATAAAGTTTTATATTCGTTTTATTATAATACTAGCAGACCCGGCCACACATTGCTGTGGCTAACGAAACACAACGCCATTACCCAATATTTATAAAATCCACACCACCCACTTGCCAGCTGCCCGCTGCCCGCTGCTGAATTGAATATTTGAATTTATCGACTTTTCTCTATTATAATAAGAATGTATTATATATATATATAAACTAATTAACTCGCCACTAATTATACAATGCTTGCAATGCAACACTGGATATTTGAAAAGGGAAAATCAAATACCTACTTACTCTAGGACATCTATTTTCCAATTTCTTCCGTAGAACGAATTTCAAAAGTGACTATAGTACGGCCCGCCAGCCGTTTTAAATCGCACAAAAATATGTTTTCTTTGAATTTCTCGGCTTTTCTCTAATATAATTTACATGTATTATACATATAAACATTCCTCTTCAATCACTCTATCTATTGGTGAAAACCGTATGAAACCGTTTAAAAGATTAACGCGCACATACATTTTGAGCGACTTCATTTTATACTATGTAATGATATTATAATGGAATTCCACCATGAATTATCACTCTCAAAAATAGAAAAATTGAAGAAAAACAAAATACCAACCGTCCAATAACATTTAGATAAAATTACTGTAATGCCTTGGTAATTATGTTATTGTGTTTCAGATAAATGTATTATATCAAGATTTCAGCTATTCTGAATGATACCAATACTAAATTTTGCTTAGTTCTAGGTCCTGAAATAACTTCAAAATAACTAACACATTTGCGTTGTTGCGTAGGTCATGAATTAACATCGAAATAATGCATATTTGCGGAGTTGCGTAGGTCATGAAATAACATCGAAATAATACATATTTGCGTAGTTCTAGGTCCCGAAATAACATCGAAATAAATAACACCTTTGCGTTGTTGCGTGGGTTCTGAAATAACATCGAAATAATACAATGTTGCGGAATTGCGTAGGTCATGAAATGAAATAATACATATGTGCGTATTTGACGGCCCGTGGTCAAGAGGTAAGGCTCTTGACTCGCAATCTGAAGGTCGCGGGATCGGATCCCGGCTTTATATTATTTTAATCAAATAAACTTTATTTGATTAAAATAATATAAAGTATATTTGCGGCACGTTCTAGAGTGGAAGATACTCTCAGTGTCGCCACGGTGTAGGACCACCATTTAGAATTGAAATGTTGCTTGAAATAGCTTTAGCCATGTTTGATGACCAGAACTGAATAGCCAGGTACTTCCTCCTCCCCATTTACTTCTCCTCAACACTACCTTTAGCCTAACAAAATACCCCAATTTAAGAATGCCATAGTCTCACTGGCTCCAGACGGGAGCAGTTGGTATGCTTGTGCGGTATTCATATTTTTTTTGAAGTTGCATAGGTCCTGAAATAACATCATCTTAGCGTAATTGCCTAGGTTCTGAAATAACATCGAATTACCTAACACTTTTGCATTGTTGCGTAGGTTCTGAAATGACATAGAAATAATATATATTTGCGTAGTTGCGTAGGTCCTGAAATAACATCTCAGCGTAATTGCCAAGGCCCTGAAATAACGTCGAAATAACTAACACCTTTGCATTGTTGCGCAGGTCCTGAACTCCTGAAATAACATCGAAACACATCTTAGCATAGTTGCCTAGTTCCTGAAATAACATCGAAAAAATTAACACTTTTGCGTTGTTGCGTAGATTCGTAGTAACGACGAATTAACATCTTAGCTTATTTGCCTAGGTCCTGAAATAACACTTTTGCATGGTTGCGTAGGTCCTAAAATAACATCGACAGTACCTACATAACTTAAGCACGTTTTTGTGTTACCCGATATGATGTATACCTTATGTGTGAATTTAAATCTCCCTTGTTTCGGTTATCCGTGTTTTTTACACGAATAGTTGATTCTAATTAGATATTTGTTTGTTTCAGCCCTCGGGCCGTGGCCATGTGACATGAGGGAGAGTGTGAGGGAGTGTGTGAGGGAGCGGGGGGCGGGGGCGGGGGCGCTAGTGGCCCTGGGCGCCGCCCTCCTGGCGCTGGCGGGGGGCGCGCTGGGCGGCCTGGCCTGCCTCAGTAACCCCTGCCTGCACGGGGTATGCATCGATGACCTCAACAGGTGATTGATTATTACTTTCCACCCGGTTGAATGACACAGAAGGAAAATTATGAAAAAATAACTAACCTAACATATTGTCATGTTATGTATTGTCACATTTACCTTTTTTACCTTTCCATTTTTACCTTTTACATTTACCTTTTCCTTTCCATCCCCAAAATACCGCGGGCCACAATTGCATGACAATTTTTTTTTCTGTTCATGAAGGATTTCTAGGGCATTCATTTTTTTTACTATTTTCAAAATCGCAGCAATTTTTGAAAAACATGAAAAAAAAAAAAAAATTTTAAATGAGGAAAACCATCTTTATTGACCAACAGCCATGAAATTAAAAAAAAAACACGCATTTTAGTTTAACTGTACCTACAGTTTGTCAAATAAGATTAGAAAAGGTAGGAGGGCGCCACTGTTGTTCAAATGGCAATACTAAAAATATAATTATGGTGATAATCTGAAGCTGTGTAACCTACATTTTTATTAAAAATTAAAAAGGCATAAAAGTGAAAAAAAAATTCGTTCCTCTGATCTCAAAATTAGAATTGCATAAAGGTATATTATTATTATATCTTTGCAATTTTGTGTTGCCTTAATGAAGAATAACGATATTGTAATAAAATATAAGGCACACTTATAAATATAAGGCGCAGAAATTGCACAAATTTATTTAGCTGAAGTAGGTACCTACTAGCGTTGCCCAGGCTTTGGATCATGTCTCTAATTTTAGATCTGAATATATTTAACTCATTCAGATCTAAAAGTAGTGTAACTAAACTCACCATTAATGATTCTTCCTTTCTACCTACTGTTAAATTCAAATTTATGTTAAATTAAATTAAAGCCAATCACTTTGTAAAACACAATTTAATCAAATTTACGTCATTAAGCAGGTAACTTAACAACAGTGCTTCTTCGATTTATTTATTTTTTTCAAGAACAAATAAATTATTTTTAAATGTGTAAACAGTGTTACGTATTTTCATTGTCTTTGCACTTTAAAAAAATATTTGATAGGTAAATTGGTGTTGCCAGCCTACAAATTTTATAGTTCCATTTTTATATTTTCTACTCTTATTTGACAGACTCTACTAATCAGTGTTATATTATTTTAATTTGATTTTAACCCTTAGGTGACTTAGCAGGGGTGCCCGGGTTCATGGGGCGAGGTTTGTCTAGGTCTTGGAGGCGGATGACCAGGACACACTGAACCCCAGATTCCTACCCACCCCTTAAACCCTTTTCCTTCCCAGAACTCTCCTCTCCCGCCTTTCCTTAAAAAAACCCTCCACACAGCATCCCAAAAGATGACATAGGCCCTGAGGGAATTTTTTTTCCTCAGGGCCTCCTGTGTGGAGCTCATGTAAAAAAAAAAAAAAATTTTTGAAGTATGAAAATTTTTAATGAAAACCTAAGAATTTTAAAAATGGCACAACTTAAGTTTTTCTAACTAAAATTATTGAAAATGGAAAAAAAATACAAACGTACGAGTATTTTATTAGCCAAATGTATTACTTATAAAAGTTATTGTCACCTCACTTTTTGTCGATTCGTTTAAAAAAATAATAAAAACTCACAAAAGTTTCAAAAATTTCTTTCAAAATGAGGTCTTTCCTTTGGTTTCATAGAAGTATATTCGTACATTATTCTTCCACTCTTAACTTTAGAGAACGTACCCATACTACGTGACCAACTTTTTGCAATTTTCAACCCCCCCCCCCCCCCCCCCCCCGCTCCCCGGTGACCAAAAACCTAAGCAACCCGCCGTTCATTTGTACCAAGTGTGGTATTTTGGCACTTTTTAATTTAATTTGTTATTAGAAACCTTAATTTTTTTTAGCATTTTTGTATTTTCAGAAGAAAAATCTATACAAGTAAATTGCTTTAAGCCAACAAAATATTGCATTGAAGTGGCATGACATCATGTCGAACCTACTATTCTGAGATCATTTAAAAATATATTTATTTTTGTTACAGCTATTTCGGCTAACTAAGAAATTTTTATACGATTTTAAATGTCCATTTTTGAAGTTGTCAAAATTGATTTATTACCGGTTAAACCAATTTGCTGAGACACTAATTGAGACAGTAGACACTCTTTTATGTGGGGTTCGGAATCTGCCACTCCACTTAAAAACTACAAGCCTAAACCATTACAAATTTGTTTGATCAATTAGAAATCGATAAACGAACGAATGACCCCAATGTAACGCTAATTAATAAAATTATTTATTCCACACTACTTATGTAGTATGTTTACAAAACCTAAACATTATAACACACTTAAATGAGTCACAACAGTAACATCATTATAAAACAATTAAGAAAACACTAACATTTAGTCCGGAGAAAACAGATTCCGAACCCCACATAATAGTGTCTACAGTCTCAATTCAGCAAATTGGTTTAACCGGTAATAAATCAATTTAGACACCTTCAAAAATTGACATTTAAAATCATATAAATAAGTGGTCTGAAATCACTGTTTGAAATGGCTGTAACAAAAAAAATATTAAAATACTTGCAGAAATTGATAATAACATTAAACAAACGATAATAATATTAACGAATTAAACACAAACCCTCTTATTCTGCTATTATGAGAAAGACGGAAAAACAATTAATAAAAAAATTATTAACTTTATTGCCCAGTACGTATTCGTGCTACTGCATCGATGGCTACACGGGAATACAGTGCCAGACCAACTGGGATGAGTGCTGGTCCAACCCCTGTGAGAACGGGGGCTCCTGTATCGATGGTATCGCAGAATATAACTGCACCTGTCCAGAAGGTTTTGTGGGTAAGTTCAATATATCATGGGTCATTTACTTAAACTCCACGCACTGTAACACCCATTTCAATTTCACCGAGAAAATAATATAATTTGGCTGCACAAGATTTTATCTTCTTTCTGGCTCTTTCACACCTTACACCTCACCCCATTTGAGGTGGAATACCTGCAACATCGCATTTCAGCATTTGAGTACCTCATCTGAAATCGTGTCCTACCCAACACTACGCACTACAGAGTGTTTGCACACTTTATGTGTTTGGAGTATGTACACAATGAAGACGTAATGCTCTGTTGTTGCATATTTTTGATAGACTGGGACTGGGGGGAGTTTGAATATGTTGTTTGTTGCCACGCTGTAATGACTTTCATGGTTAATTATTATTTCAAAATAATCCAAAAATGACAGATTTGACAGTAAAAATGTATATCGACAACAAGACACTAACATAAATATAATTTATTTTCAGGACTCAACTGTGAAGAAGACTTTGACGAATGCGTCACGAACCCTTGCCAAAACAACGGGACGTGCCAGGACGTCCCAAACGGTTATGAGTGCCTCTGCCTGCCGGGCTACTCGGGCCCCCACTGCGAAGTGGACGTGGCCGTGTGCAACACCACGGAGGAGGCCCGCTGCGACAACGGAGGCAAGTGCGTGGAGGGACTCGGCATGGCATTCTCCTGCCATTGCACTCCGGGTGAGTCCAACCATCTTGTTACTTAAACCAAAACAAAGAGATGTTAGGACTTCCTGAACGGTTATGAGTGCCTCTGCCTTCGGGCTACTGGGGCCCCCCACATGAGGAGGCCCACTATGACAACGGGGGAAAGTGTCTGCAGAGCCTCGGCATGTTATTCTCTTGCCACTGCATTCCGGGTGAGTCTAACCAATCTGTTACAAACCAAAACAACGGGATATGTCAGAATGCACCTGCCGGGCTACTGGGGCCCCCAATGCGAGATGGATAAGGGCAGGGCCGGTCCTGAGCCAAACGTCGCCTGGCGCGAGTAAATTTTTTTTCAAAAATATTTGGATGATTTGTATTTTTGTGAAGCTGCGTTTTTATGAAACATATCTCAAGGGCAATATTAGGAGTTAGGTTTTCACAGCGCCTAGGCAATTCGACGCCTGGAGCAGACTCCTCCAATTGCGCCCTGGACATAGGGAGGCCCGCTGCGACAACTGGGGCAAGAGTGTAAAGAGCTTCAGCACGCCATTCTCTTGCCTCTACACTCCGGATGAGTTCAACTTGTTACTTAGACCGCAAACTTTTGCCTTGTAACTAACTTTTGCCATAAAACTAACTTGTTGGGTAAAATTAAACTTTGTGTTTTGCATCCCAGACCTAAGGTGTTGTATAGTAAGTATTCAAGGTGTCTGAGTACAAACTGTAACTACTTCGGGAGGTGATTCTAGATGATAACGCAAATACATTGAAAAGATAGTACTTACAAGTAAATAAAGATCGTAAACTAAAAAAACCTAAATAGATTTTTTTCGAAGTTCCACTATAATTTTACCATACAAAAAGTGATAGCTGCTAACAAGTTATAGTGCAATGTCAAACTTACGCAACAAATACGCGGGAGTCAAGAGATGGTCAAAAGTGTGCTACGTCCCAAGCCTGACCTGCATTCATGGAAACAATAACAAATGACGATAGTATAGACAAAAGTTTTTGTTTTGAGAATAATTGCATACCTAATAATTAGTCAGTAATTTGCGATAATGCAAATTTTTACGCAAAATTCGACCAATTTTACTAAAAGCACAACATCACCTTAGGGAATGTACCCATACTACGTGACACGTTTAGGGGGGGGGGTCTTCAAAATGTCACGCTTGGTACAAATGAGCTGCGGCGGGCTTAGGTTTTTGGACACCGGGGGGGGGGGGGGGTTAAAAATTGCAAAAAGTTGGTCACGTACCATGGGTACGTTCCCTTAGTAGCAAAATACTATCGCTAAAATCAAGGCTTTTCCCAAAAAATCTTCAACACGGAATTTAGCCAAAAAATAATGCCCAGTAAACATTTTTTCTTGAAAAGTACCTGAAAATGTTGGAATTTTTAATAAAGTTGTACCATGTAGAATTTCTTTCTATCTTGTAGAATCAACTCCAAAGTTACTGCATTTTACTCTTTACCATCTTCGACACCTTTTAGAAATAAGGGAAACATTTTTCCAAATTAAAGATATGTCATAATAATTTATTATTTCTTTATAGCTGTTTGATATTAGTTAGTAAATAGAGGTTCAGGGGTAGGGGTAGAGGGGTAGCAGACGTTCCCAATCTGTCAGCACCTGGGTCGGCCTTGGTCACACCGTTTTAGAGAAAATTTATTTAATGATAATAATTTATAAAAATTTCATTTCAAAAATTTGTGACACTGAAGACTTTTAAGACAACTTTATTAAAAAAATATTCCTGAACTAAAAAGTTTGATTACCCCTAATTTACAGTCTTACACTAATCCATTTTACATTTTTATTTTTATTTTTAATTATTTAACCCGTATGCTTGATTCAATATATTCGCACCTCACAACCCGGAAGCCTCGGTTTCTGAAAAAAATCTGAAACCGTCACTTTGGATAGAGATTGTTAAATATCTATGCAAGATAGCTTTTATGTTTCAAAGACAATAATAAGCGTGATTTCGTTCTCTTTCTGGTTAAAAGAAAAATGCACATGTTTCCAGGAGTGAAGAGAGATATATAGCTTTTAAAATGTTAGGTCGCTTGGGAAGATTTTGGTCTTATGAAAGTATAAAATCACTAGAACTTAAATTACATGAATGCCATGGAAATAATATACAATGTTACTGCCCCGTCATCGAAAAAACACAAAACATAAAATATCTCGGAGTAATAATTGACGAAAATCTTAGATGGGACCTACACATCAAAGGTATTACGGAAAAACTCACAAGCCTTATATATTTCTTCAAAAATCTAAGAAACGTGCTAAATAAAAAGGATATGAAAAAGGTCTACTATGCGTTATGTCATTCTCGAATTGAATATGGAATCGTAGGATGGGGATCTGCTGCAAATACGTACCTACACAGCCTGAATACGATTCAAAAAGGAATCATAAAGACCATATTGAAAGTACCAATTAGAACGCCTTCAATTGAAATTTTCAATAACTTTGACGTACCAAATGTACAACAAATATATTCCAAAAATATATTATTGAAGCTCTTTAAAAATAATGAATCCTCTACTAGACCGTGTATACATAACACTAGATCGAATAAAAATGATATAAAAAATATTCCAAGTTATAAAACCACATTTGGACAAAGAAACTATACATACTTTGCAACAAAACTCCATAACATCCTCCCCCAAGACATAAAACTAATAAAAAATCCAATTGAATACAAATCAAGAATAAAAATATGGCTTAAAGAGGTCAATGAGAAAACCCTAGCGAAGACGCTAAAAACGACATAGAAGACAAATGAACTATATTTAAATAACTTTAGTCCGCCTCGGCACAGGACCCCCTAGTGAGGAGGACTAAGAAATACAATATTTTGTACTTAATTTCACATTACATTTTGTATGTAAAAAGTTTTTATTATAGTCGCTATAATAAAAATAATAAAAAATAAAAAAAAATAATAACGCGATTACATGTTTTGGGATGCATTTATTTCTAAACAAGCAGACGGGTTAATAAGTATTTAATATACGTTTTTTTTTCTTCTAGGATGGGAAGGAAAACTTTGTGATCATTCAATAGACGAGTGCGCTTCCTCACCTTGCCAAAATGGTGGACTTTGCATAGACCAGCACGCTGATTTTATATGTGCTTGCACATTTGGTAATAAATTTTTATCATTTCACTAGTTAAACCAATAAAATAATGTAATTTTTAAAGTGAGTTTCCAATAGCAATCAGCTCATTTAACCCCTGGAATGCTGCTGACTACATCACTCGAGCAACGTGGATTTCAGGGAATTCTGTTTTTATTCGGCCTTTCATTTAATTAATATCATACCTCCAAATATTTATACTGAAATCTATGAATAGCGTTTAAAGGGTTTACTGCGGTTTAAAGCCTATCAATCTATACAAATTTCACCGTTTATCCCATATTTTGTAGATTTTATAATACAAAATAAAAATCTTTAAATTCGTAATTCATTTTCATTTTAGATCACCTACCTAAATTTGTGTAGCCATCGCTCAAGTGGATAGCAGTTTTGGGAAATTTAGGCTTCCTTGTGGTGCACTGCAATCTGCAATGATAGTTTTTCTTCTAAACCATTATTTGATTTTAATTTCAAAACTTTATTATTTTCAGGATACACTGGAAAGCGTTGTGAGTCCCAAATAGAATTGTGCTCAAATAATCCATGTACCAACAAGGCACTCTGCATGATGGAGGACACTATCAAAGTGTGTTACTGTGTTCCCGATTTTCATGGAGAAAAATGTCAATTCCAGTACGATGAATGTCTCCTGGGGCCCAGGTAAGTTTACCCAAAATCTTAACTACAAAGCAGGTAATCTTGTCAAAAAATTGTGAGAAAGATGATAATAATTTACCTACACAATCTTTCAGATGCATGAATGGTGGCACATGCTTAGATGGAGTGGACAACTTCACCTGTTCCTGCCCTCCTCGGCTAACGGGTATTCTCTGTGAGTGTCTTATTCTAGATGACAATCAGTTGGACTGCGAGTATGTCAGCCCAACTCCTCTGTTTGAGAACACTACATCAACATATGTAACTCCCACGTCACAACTATACACAATCTACAGTACTTCTGTGGAAACTTCAACTGCAGGTGGCGAAACATCAACCAGTGAAGATGCAACCTCCAAATACAAAACAACCATGTTTTTCACAGAGCAAGTGACCTCTGTAACGAATGTGCCAATGTCTACATGGGACCAAAGTAGCCTTTCAACTTTAGATAATAATAATTATACAATAAGTTTTTCATCATCGCAACCACCTTCAGAAATAACCACAGAATATGCTGAAACTTCAACAGAACCAGCATCCAAACCTTCAACAGAGTCCACGCAGACAGTATATTCTACAGACGCAACAACAAACAGTGAATTATTTTTGACAAGTGACAACCCTTTCAATCAGAGTACAACTCAAATATATATGACGTCTTCCGATTACCAAAGTACCAATTTACCTTATTCGATACCCTTCACTTATAGTATCAGTTCGTCCACTGACAAAGACGAAGTATTAAAAAGTACCTACTCTACAGACTCTAATATTATTCTAACAACTGAATCTACTAACACAGATAGCACTGAAAGATCGACTGATTCCATTACTACAGAGGGAACTACAAATGAAGTATTAACATCTAACGATGGCACTGCTTCTTCAACAGTATATAGCACGGTTGTTAATGAAGAAGACTTGAACACAAGATTCATACCTGAAAATATGAAGACTGACAGGACTTCAACTAGCACTGCTACTACTTCTACAACTGAATCTATTGAATTTACTACCCCTCCAGTTATACTGACAGAGGAACCATCTATTCCTCCAACTAGCGACACTACAATCATGCCGTCTTTCAACATGGAAACAACGTCTGAAATGTCATCATTATTTACCGAGTCACCTTTATCTTCGAGTGCATCTACATTTAGTTTTGAAACAACTGATCAGACCTATGAATATACATCAGTGAGCACTGTAGACCCAGACTGTTCAAAACTAGAATGTTTGAATGGTGGCAGTTGTGTTCATTCAACCGAGGGACCCAAGGTAAGTTATAAACATTACTAACAACAACACTACAACAACACTAACTAATAAACATCTATAATAATCTAATAAACATTTCTAATATACAACAAAAAAAAACAATCACACCCCTAGAACTAAACTAAACGACTCCACAATATACCTAAACTATATGTCAGCACACAGATAATTCATCTACCTAGCTCCTAAAATCTTCAACTTTCTCCCTGATAACTGATAACTTAAAAACCCAACTCCATACTTCCAAAACGCAAGTAACGCTGCTGATCCATACATCTGTAATACATTTCAATCATAAGACATTCTTCTAACATGTGTCACATTCCCATTATCGAGCATATTATAAGTATTTACTGTACCATTTTTTTGCATGAAATAAAAAATAATAATAATCATTATTCACAAGAGAACTGAAGGTGCAATTCTCAAAGTACAAATTAATGACCAATTGTTTATTTTCTAGTGCGTCTGCAAATTTGACTTTGACGGTCCAGTCTGCGAACACACATTAGGTATCGCTTCAGCGGCATTTAGCGGAGATTCCTACTTGACTCACAAGCTGCATAACCTGACCGGTATTACCGTCCAGCTTAGGGCGAGGACTCTATCTAATGAAGGAATGATACTTTACGCTAACATCGGACAGGACACTTACATTTGCCTGTATATGCAGAAGGGGCTGATGAAGTTCAAGTTCTCGTGTGGATACCAAACAATGCTACTTAGTGAATTGGAAGTTCCGGTGAATAATGGATATGAGTTGAGAATTAAAGCAATGTAAGGGTTAAATTTGTTTCTTATTATTGTAAAAAATCATTTTGTTGGGAAGAGTTCCGGATAAAACAGAACTTTAAAAAAGAATAAGTTAAGTTAAGTAGAGTTTGTTAATTTTTTCTTCAATTTTATTTTTTTTCACTGTTCTGTTTTATCATGGAACCCTTAAATGGATTTAAAATTTGTGAAGTATCTCTGTAATCCTTTCCAGAGATATTATGTTTTATTAGTACTGGGCCAGTACTATTCTGTGTAGATTAAAAGACTTAAAAGTTCTTTGAGATCGCAGAGACTGTTTATTGTTGTTTCGTACTTTACAAATATAGTTTAAGAGGACACATGTCCTTATAACTGGGAAGCTGGTTTTTGTCTGAAGAGCTCTCGCAAAATATTGATTTTGCTTACCCATCTTTGATTATCGTCGGCATAACTCATAACAGACCCCGTGTAACCCGAAGATAACATAGACAACTAAAACAATGTTAGAACTGACCGTAGACTAATTACCACACATCACAAAAATTTTAAAAAAGATTTATAAAATAACATATGTGTATGTAGATTAGAACTAACTGACCATAGAAGACACTGCAACGCCTCGCTCCATATCAATGACACTCTCGCGATGAGTGGTGGCCAAATAGCAGCTCCGTCTTCCTACCCGCCAGATAGGAACTCCTGGCTTCACCTGGGGGCTGTAGCAGATGGCTTTGGAGTCATTGACCATTCTCCTCCAGATCTAGCTCCCTTCACGGGCTGCATGATGAGGCTCCAAGTAAGTGTGAACAAAAACAATTAACCCAAGTTTCTTTTATTATTGGAAATCATTTGATCAACTGTCTAGCATAATGTTTATCAAAATTAGATTAAACGCTGAAGGGCAGAAAATCGGCGGTTAACAGGCACCATTTTTGAAGTGACAAAAGTAAAAAATATTTAAAATGACGATAATTTATTGCCGATTTGATGATTATTTCAAATGTGACAAGAGTTCAAACAAGTAGGTTAATTAAATAAATATTATTTTTCATTTGATGAAACTGATTGACTTCTAGATTGATGGAAAACAAAGGCATATCTTCAAGGATGCTGTTGATGGTTTTGAGATAAAGGAATGTTCATCTCTGGCCTGCCTCTCAAGTCCTTGTGCAAATGGTGGCTCTTGCAATGATGATGGTGATCACTGGACCTGTAGTTGTGCCAACGGGTAATTTTATTATTAAACTAGCTCGTTCCCGGCATGCGTTGCCATACCATATTCAAAGAAATAAATTGTTTCTCCGTGCATGTCCTTTCCCGTGCGTCCCCTTTCCCCTCTCACATCCCCTTCCTCTCCAGCATTCCCCTTTCCACCTTCCCCGCCTTCCCTCTCCCCTCTCCCGCTCCCCCGTTACGTCAACCTCCCTCATACATTCAGTCCCAGTACATTCAGTTTTCAAACATTTACAATTTTACTATTACAATTTTTAATTAAAATTTTCTTTTTTCATATATTACAAATATTCATTTTTGTATATTATATGAACAATCTATCAAATTCAGTACCCATTTAAAATATTCTATAATTTTGTAAAAATTCATAGACAATTCTTTTGTTTAAAAAAAAATAGCTGCTTGCTAAATTCACATTCGTCAAACACGCGAACTGTCAAACGTGCGAAGTTAAAATAGTCATTAAGTTTTCTGAAATTATCCAATTTTCTGCGCATTTTTCTTAATTTTTCTTTCCGTAACAACCTTCTACAAAGTATTAGAAAACTTTTAAAAAAAGATTAATGAAATAGGTAATTTTAGTGTTTAAAATGTAGTGTTATATATTTTAGTATTTTGTATGTGTAAAATCACTCAAATTTATAAATGTTAACCTCAATATAGGCTGTTAGTCCTAGTGAGGTTAATTATTTTGTATGTAAAAATAAAAAATAAGAACATAATATAAAAAAAATAAAAAATAAAAATAGGTAAAGTCGTTCTGACGTTATGGCGTGACCAAGGGAAACAGGGATTCATTTTTATACATATATAGGTATAAGCAAAGGTATATGTAGGTTCATAGGAACTGTTTGGATTATGAAAAAATATAAAGTGTTTGAATTTCTAACCTAGTGAAGTTTGATTTTCACATATAATATCAAAAACAGGAAGGAACCACATAATACAACGAAAACTATTGTAGTAATTCCCTACCTGCCTACTTGAAAAAAAGTAATTTTTTATTATTTGTAAGTGCCTACCTAGTTCGCCAAGCTTACTCGGTATCTCATAATATTATGTGTTATAAAATAATGTAATCTTTTGTAGATATTTGGGACACGACTGCACCGAATCTGTGTGTAGCACAAACCCCTGTCAGTTTGGCGGGACTTGTGTGCGCCACCCAGGAAGTGGATTCTTATGTTTATGTCCTCTGGGAAAGCATGGCCTATTTTGTGAACATAGTAAGTAAAAAGCTTTTCTATTATTGAATAAAATCCAGCAATCATTATCTCCACTCATTAATATGTAATTTAATTTATTTTTTTCAGATTTGGACATTGCCCAGCCCTCCTTTTCTCCAATGGTGGGAGGTTTATCTTCATTCGCAGCATATCCCCTGCCCTTGCAACTAATATCTCATGGTCTGGAAATGCATTTCAAGATCAAGCCGCATAATATGGACCAAATAGCGCTTCTTGCATTTTTGGGACAGTCCAGTCTGCATGATCCCAAAAGTGACCACTTAGCCGTTACATTTGTGAAAGGATACATAATGCTAACTTGGAATTTAGGAAACGGTACGTTAACTTCTTCTTTTCCCTTACCACATATGGGTGGATATACATGGACGAGGAAGTTTCCTAATGCAGTCACTGCTTGAAGCTGTTTATATCAACTGCTTGTAGCAGTCTGTGTATTCCCAACCTATGTTTTAGTGAATTAAATCATTAATAGTCTGCGTTCATTGTTATTTATTTGTTAGTAATTCATTATATTTTCAGGTCCAAGACGAATATTTACCAGCAGACCATTGCTAGCCCGTGGCAACCGGCCGCACACAATAAGGATTGGCAGATTGGGTCGGGCGGCTTGGCTCTCAGTTGATACCATGCCTAATATTACCGGCAATGCCCCAGGAAATCTTCACCAGTTGAATGTCGTGCCTCTCCTTTATTTAGGTAGCTGCTGAGAAATGTCTCAGGCTCTTTTCCACTGAAATCAAAAATCGATACATACCTACTAGAGCAGTGGTTCTTAACCGTGTTGCAGGTACTGACCACACCAGTTTAATATGCGCATTCACCGAACCCTTTTTAATTGGAAATCGAACCGAATCATATGAGTCGGGGGTGTGTCTTGACCTCCGCCGAACCCGCGAGACTGAACCCCTGGGGTTTGATCAAACCCAGGTTAAGAACCACTGTACTAGAGTGTATTATATTACCTAAAAATATGTAAGCTGTAGGACAGGAACCAAATTAACTTTCTCAGCTTTTATCAGCTAATTTTTTTAATCGTAAACTGTCATAAAACCGTCTTCTAAAAACCTCCTGCACATATTATCCATATTCCCATAGACCCTATCGTTCTTCAGATGTATCCACATGGCTACGACACATTTTTGACAGGTTTACGCAGAAGACAGTCAATGTGTAATTGTCACATTATCCAGGCACCATAATCAACAATAATAGTTTTGTTAATATTTGTATCTCAGATACCAACCTAACCTAAATGTAACTAAACATTTTCTAATCATGTTTTCTAGGTGGTCACGAATCTTCCAACTTCTCTCTGTTGCCCCACGACCTTCCTTTACATGGGGGCTTCTCGGGCTGCATCTTCGACCTCTGGCTGCGAGGTGGCGGAGGGTCGGGCGGGGGCGCAGGAGTACCCTGGGCCCCCGTGAAAGGCCGTGCCGTGGGGCAGTGCAGCGTCACCCAGTGTCACCCCATGCTCTGTAATAATGGGGGCGCCTGTTTACATCATTCTGCCTCATACAGGTGAGATCTTTGCTCAATAAATCCTCAAGTTCGATACCAAAACATGCACCATAGCGTGAATAATCTTGTATGTATTAGGGCCAGTCAATAAGTAATGCCTCCTATTTTTTTTCTCCTTTAATTGTCAAGTAATATAAAATGCAATTACAGAGGTCGAAAACCACACTATTTTTCGATTAATTTGCTATTTTTCAATATTATCTCCGTCCATTTCCACAGCTTTGGTTCGTATTTTAACAAGGGCATGTATCACAGTGTTGTAAAAAGCACGGTTGTATCCAGAACACCATCGCCATAACTTTCCCAGCCGACCACACAGTTTTGATTTTTTTTTGTCCTTGGTGAGTTTGTGTGATGTCATTCCATTGACTGCCTCTTTGATTAAGGTTAAAAAAAATTAACCCATTTTTCGTCTCCGGTCACATTTTTTTCCAGAAACTAAGAGCTGCACGTATTGTGAGGCCATTGTTTTCCTTGTTTCTTTATTCTGGCCGGTTGAGTTTCTTGGTACCCACCTTGCAAAACTTTTGATGAAAGATCAGTTGTGGAATTATCTTCATCGCACTGCCTTTCCTGAGGGAGAGAATGCGACATCTATAGTTATCTGAGATCACCACGAATGAGTGCAGTCGCTGCAATCAACGGCCTGCGCCGCTCCGCTTTTCCTCAGCCAGCCGTGTTTGTCCTTCAGCTTGGTTACAGTAACGAACCCATGGTCTAGCAGTGCTGACGTCCACTATTGCATCATGGTACACATTTTTCAGTCTTTCATGAATGTGAATTTTTGCATTTCACCTTCTACAGTCAAGAATCAATCACAGAACGCTATCATTACGAACATCGATGTCGGCTATTTTGCAAGCGACTGCAGTGCTGCCACCTGTTGACGCAAAAAATTACTACTGCAGCAGATGGTAGAAGAAGGTTTGAGGAATAACACCAAGTTCAAAATTTTCACTTTACTAACTTTATTTAAGTAGAAAATAATAGGAGGCATTACTTATTGACTGACCTCGTATATAAATAATTTTTGGAACGTCGGAAACTAAGACTAAGACATTATCACCCTGACAACAGTTGTTTCCATGTAAAAAATGAATTACAGTACTCTCGCAGTAATCACTACTCGATTATCCGACAGCTAATTTTTATTTGCCGTTATTTTTACTATATTCTTCTTCTTCTTTCGTATGGTGGGGGGTCAGAGGGGGACATCTAGGTCTGCGAGCCAGTCTAGGGCCTCAGGCGTTGCCCTGTGGACCTCATCAATCCCGCCGGGGAATGAATGGAGCGGGCATTCGTTGACCACATGTTCGGTGGTCTGCACCGCACCGCATTCACACGTCGCCGACTCTTTAAGGCCCCATCTATGCATCATATGAGCACAACGGCTATGGGAGCACCTTATCCTATTGATGGCAGTCCAGAGTTTGCGAGGCAATGAGAACCCAGGCTGTCTCTCAGTGGGGTCTTGCACGAGATGGGCGTTTTTGACGTTGGCTGATTGCCACTCAAGCTTCCACCTATCTTCTGGGGTTAGAGGTGTTCGAAGGAGTCTTTCTCCTTCCGTCCAGAAGGGTTTTCGAGACTTTAAGCGGCATGCCGGGTGAGAAACGACATCATCGTGCAAGGGTATTTCGCTTTTTTGCAGCGCCTTCTTGTATTCCCTCAGTGTTGCAATCTCTCGCCTGATATTTGGCGGGGTTATATTTGCAAGTACGGGGAGCCAAGGAAGAGGAGTCGATTTTAAGGTTCCGCTGATGGTTCGCATTGTGGCATTAAGCTGAACGTCAACCATGGAAGTGTGGGCGCTTCTGGCCCATACTGGAGCACAGTATTCAGCTGCTGAGAAAACCAGGGCAATGGATGCCGTTCTGAGCGTGTTGGCGTCGCATCCCCAGCTAGTACCAGCCAGCTTATTGACTAAGTTTAGTCTTGTCCTGGTTTTTTTGCCCACTGTTTCCATGTGTTTCCGGTAATTCAGGCTCCTGTCCAAAGTTACTCCAAGATAGCGGGGATGGGGGTCATGGTAAATATTTTTTCCATCAAACTGAACACAGAGTTTTGCGTTTGCCTGTGAATTACTGAGATGGAAAGCTGTCACAACTGTTTTCGACCCATTCGGCTTTAGTCGCCAATTGAGGAAAAATTTTTTTCCTCAATTTTTACTATATGAAAGCACAAAATCGAGCTCTATAATTTGCTGATCAATTCGTATGTCTAATTCAGTTGTACGCCGCACGTGTTTTTTGTTTGACTAAGTTTACAAAATGGAGTCTTCTCGCGAGTGTAAACATGACACCTTAACTTATTTTAATTTTTAACATATTTTCTATATACCCTATAATCCACCGCTTTCACTAATTGGACACTTGTCCACTTTTCCAGGTGGTGGGTAGGTGAGAGAGTATGGTATAGTATAGTATGTTCCCACCAACCTTGTAATTATATTTTACATCTAAGTCATGTTACATATTATTGTGCGTGGGCACTCTCTCAAAGCCAGAATTATAAGAAGAACGATTTTTAGTGTCCGACCGAAACTAGTTTTTACGGCCGAAACCGAAACCGAGTTTCGCTTCGGTCTCAGGTTCGGCCGAAACCGAAACCGAAACTTCCATATAAGATCATTTTTTTGTGGAAAAAAATAGTCAATCTTAATCAATCAGCCTTTATTTTAAAATCATATACAGGGTGTTAAGGGACGTACTTGACTTACTTTAACCAGTGATTCCTGACGTTATTTGGAATAAAAAATGTAAATGAAATTTTGGTCTCCGATGACATTTTTGATGTTTTTTTTTTTGTTTTCTACAAAAACATTAAAAAAATGGTAGTTGTTGAGCAGTTGGAGGCGGGGTAAGGGGTTCGTCGGACACCCGGCTGAGTGACCAGTGACGACATGCGGAAGAATTTTTTTTTTTTTGATTTTGAAGAAAAAGTTTTTGAAAAAAAAAAAAAGTCGTCAAAAAGTCACCGGAGACCAAAATTTCATTTACATTTTTTACTCCAAATAATGTCAGGAATCACTGGTTAAAGTAAGTCAAGTACGTCCCTTAACACCCTATATTAATCATTCAGTCTCTGATATTTGAACTAAAAATAAACATAACATATTTATCACTCCTTATTTCAAATAAATTATTTATGCTTTTTGAAATCGTAATCGTAAATCGCTTCGTAAATAATATTTAAAAAAATAGTAGGTATTACCTATTTGAACATTATTAATAAATAACATAAAATAAAAGGTAGAAAACAAAATTACTTTTTTTAACCTAATTTGTTTAGGTACACTTAACAAAAAATACTCTTTCATCTTAAGAACAAAATAATTTGGGAGGCGGGAATGGGTACCGCCACCCCGGGAACCTTTATTGGATAACCAACACCTCTGCCATAGATCACCCCAAGTGGTTCGCAAAGTTTGGTGATTTAGCAGGGTTACCCGGGTTCATTGGATGTGGTTTGTCTAGGTCTTGAAGGTGGATGACCAGGACACACTGAACCCCAGATTCCAACCCACCCCTTTTCCTTCCCAGAACTCTCCTCTCCTTCCTTTCCCTAAAAAAACCTTCCACACACATCCCCAAAGATGACATAGGCCCTCAGGGAAATTATTTTCCTCAGGGCCTATCATGAACTAAATCATTTCAATAGCTAAATAATACTTATCTATTTCGAAATATTGTTAAGAATAAACAACTCCAATTTCACAACAAATAAACCAAACTACCGCAAAGTTCGCGGAGCGAACACAAACAAGTGAATCAAGTCCTGACACAACTATGAGCGCGGACGCAGCAAAATGACACTTTGTGACTCGCAGTTCAGTGAACCGAACATGTCTGATCACAGAACGAAACCTTCTGAATTGAGTTTCGGTTTCGGCCGTAATTTCGGCTGGATGGCGGCCGAAACCGAAACTAAGCCGAAACTCGTTTTTTGGTCGAAACTAGGCCGAAACCGAACCCGAAATCGAAAGTTCGGTTGGACACTAATGATTTCCATTCTAACTGCTTCAGCAATATGTGTATACAAAATGTTTTATTTCAACACGTCTATATTTGACTCCCAAATGAAACATAGATTGAGCTTTGTTGATTTAAATTCTGAATAATCAGGTACATAGATATTGCTGAACCTCCCTCTACATTTTCACCATGATAGGTTTCCCATAGGTTTTTTGAACACTTACGTTGTAGACTGCGGACTATCTAGCAGCAACATTGTAATAATATGCTTATCGTTTTATTTATTAAAATGTTTCCTTTCTAGTTGCCTGTGCAGCGATGGATGGTTCGGTCCCCTTTGCACCAACCAGCGCAACCCGTGTGACTCCACCGTACACAACTGTTCCAATGGCGCCACCTGCGTCCCCATTGTAACGGGCTATCAGTGTGATTGTCCTTTGGGGAAAACAGGGGCCTTCTGCGAAAAAGGTTATTTATTAACGGACCTACGTCCAATTTACAATATCAATAACACGAAATTAAATCAAAATGTAAATTATAAGAGTGGAGGATGGTATGTAAAAGCAAAGAGAAAAGGCAGAAATAAACATAAGAAAATAGAAGTGACGAGTCAAATCAAGACCTCGCTAAAAGTTAAAATATTTACAATATTTCTTCACTGAACTTCTGTTCACTGACAAAAATCGGTGACCAAACTTCAGTGACTGACAAAAATCATTTAGATTCATACCAAAAAATTCAAAGTCTTGACTTGAGTTGACAGATTCTGGACAATAGAGAATAGTATCCATAATTAATTGAGTGTTGATTGAGGAAGAGTAGTTCATTATTTCTGAGTCTATGAAAGGGGATATTGAAAGGAAAAAGATAAAGAAATGGAGTAAAATAAAACTCATTTTGAAATTAATCATTTAACAACAATTAATCATTTCAAAACAAATCATAATACATACCTGTACTTTACAAGCTGATTGGGTAAACTAAGAAAATAAACTTTCAGATTATTATCATTGTTCTGGTAATCTTCCAACTCTTTTTGTAAAACATGCATTTCGGTCAGAAAAATTGTTAATAAATTCACACCAATTTTTATTAGGCATTACGCTGATGTCAGAGAGCTCACTGGTGGAATCACAAGCATTGAAACAATATGACGTCATTGCCTGTCGCGGTTACTTTATCACGGTGACTAGCTGTCACTAGATCACAGTTGATCCGAGGAACCGTCTATATTTCAAACCAGTTCCTATCGGATTTATAAAATGGTCACCAACACTCAAACTGGGCGAAGCAAAAGCCGCCCGCAGGGCCCAGCAGTAAAACCCTGCGGAGCGGGTTTTGAACTGCTTAAAAATTATTATTTCATTTAAAAAATCATGTTTTACTGACGTAATGATATTATATTATTATGAGGTTTTTACGGGTAAAACTTCCTCAAAACCTTGCAAAAATAAATATTTTAATGTGTTTCCCAAACGAGTTGTGTAACATGAATATTTTTTACAGATGTGGAATTATCCGACGTGTCTTTCTCCGGGACTCGATCGTATGTGAAGCTGAGTTCAATTCCGATGGGAGACATTCATTTCAGCCTTGACTTTGAAGCTCGACCATCTCATCCCAAGGGGTTGCTATTTTATACAGAAACACATGATGGCTGTTTTGTCTCCTTGTCACTGCAGGGCGGCCTGTTGGAATACAGATGGGCTGGTTAGTATTTTTTAATTGATTTATGAGAACAAATTCTTATTTCAGATTTTCCGGCTGATGAAATGATTGAATTTTTTGATAAAAGGTACTTCAATTATGTTCCGAGGATAACCGTTATATTGTTCAAATACTGGCCTGCTTCACGTCTCTTGATAGTCTGAACCCGTGGTCGTCAAACTGCAGCCCGCGGCAGGTGCGGCCCGCACAAATATCTGCCGCTTTCTTTTATTTAAAATTTATTACAATTATACAATTATATTAACCGCTTTTTCTTTTTTTCAAATATTTTGTGTATGAATACCCTTATGATTTTAAAACGTGGATTATAATTGTATGACTTTTATTTTAAAATGCCCCTAAGTCGATTTTGAACGCTCGCATAGTGTACGTCACAGGTTCTCAATGTGGGCAATAACGCCCCCTTTTGGGGGTTTGAGACTTTCATGGGGGCAGTAGAAGACCCAGAGAAGTAAAAAAAATATGGTTTAAAAAGACAAAAACACACTAATAAAGCAAAGAAAACTTTAATATACTCGCAGGTTAATTTTTGTTATTGTATGTATTGTAATCATTTGTATCACGTGTGCAAAATTCACATATTTCGGTAGTTCGGGAAGTGGATGAAAATTAATCTAAAAGATTCCATTACATTCAGATCTGCATAAAATTGAATGACATATCTAGTCCAGTGATTCCCGACGTGAGCGATTTAAGTAGCATGTGGGGCGATCAAGAGTTAAAAATGCTTTGGGGGGTGATTTTATATGATTTGGTGGGTAATAGGCATACTTTATGCCCTAGCTTTATTAAAAACACTCTAGATAATTCATCACTTTTATGTTGAGATCTATGTTTGATGCAAATTGTAATATGTATTCCAAAAGATTTTGTGACAAATTTTCTTTCCAATTTTCCCATCGATAAGAATCAAAAGAATTCACTGGTTTGTCCTTGGACCTGGTAAAATTTGGGAATAAAAATAAGAATTATAAAATCTGTGGTCATCCTTCTCTCCAAACACAACAAAACTAGTGTTTGAAATAAGAATTATAAAATTTGTGGTAATTCTTCTCTCAAAACACAACACAACCACTGTTCGAATTTAGAATTATAAAATCTGTGGTCATCCTTCTCTCAAAATACAACACATTGTTTGAAACTAGAACTATAATCTATGGTCATCCTTTTCCTTCTCCAGGCATAGAATGGGGAGTGGGCCCCGCAGGGCGGGTAGTGGTGGTGGTGCGCAGTGGGGTGGTGCTGTCGCTGGGCTCCTGGCACGTGGTGCGAGCTGGCCGCTATGGGCGCCGTCTGTTTCTCTGGGTGGATGGCACTATGACCACGGAGACCCTGGCAACGCATCATTCCTTCAGCTCTTTCAACACTTCAGTTTACATAGGTAAGTCAAAGTATTAAAACCTGAGTGATAATGACAAAATTGCAGATAAAAGTTACATACAAAAGTTAAAAGTTTATTACAGTAAAACCCACTTTAGAACTTCCAGTTTAATACACTGGGACCACATAATAAATAATAAGTCATTTTTTCTAACCCTGAATTGACCCTATTGACCTAGCTGGAGTTCTCTGATATCTTTTTCCAACAGTATTATGTGAAGAATTTGAAGCTTGATTTAGAGAAAACACAGGCAAATCTTTGCTTGTTGCCTTCAGCTTCTCTCTAATGAGTCAGTGTTGTTAGTGTAAAAAAATATCAGTAGTGAAATTTTATGATTTCAGGGGGAGTAAGGGACCTATCAACCCTTCCATCGGATGTGATGTCAGGCCCACCCATGTCGTACACTGGATGCATTAGAAAGATGATAATAAACACCCAGCCCATTCCTCTAAATAAGAAACACATAACAGGTACTTATAAAATCTATTTATTCTCATTTAACCTTTCAGCGGTCGCGCGCGGCCTGTGAGTCCGCAGCAAACTTGTTTTACTGATTATGCGCTAACTATAAACAATAGACAATTCCGCTTCCGTGATATTCTCGGGTACCTCAGTACCCCAGTGACATTCGTCGCAAACGCACGAGTTCTTTTGTTTATATTTGCGGTCTCAGATTCCGAGTGCAACTGGTTGTGCACTTGAAAAATCTCTTGAATAATATTGAGAGCTGGGTGAGTATTTCATGATATTTGTATCATAATAAGTAGAAATCAGTTTTATTTTACGTAAATACGTTATATGCAAATAAGTAATTGTAAAATTTTATCTTGTTTCATTATTATGTTGATTAATAGCGTTGTTTTGTGTCAGATGTCTAAAAAAATGGAGATTTCACAGACTTACTATTATGTACAAATTAAAAAGTGATTACCAATTAATGTTTTTTTTTATTTATTATTTATATAGATAAAAGGGTTATCTTGATTTAGAAAATTATTTATTATTTATGGGTTCTTTGCTCATAAAAAAAATATTAATAATACCAACATATTTTATAAATCAACTTTTTATTATCTTAGTAAGAAACACTTGCGAAATCAACTATGAAAAAATAACTAGAATTTCATTACAACTATTGGTCATATTAACCCGTTTTCCTCGTATATCTCCTGTATCTCCATCCGCAAGCGGCATCGCACTGAGCACGCCGGCGGTGCGGGTAGAAGGGGGTTGTATCTCCAGCTACTCAAGCGCTCAAGTCAAACGGTTGACAGGTTAAAAAAATATGGCCATTTTAAATCTCCTTAGGTCATTATGACCCAGCGTCATCGACACCGGGTTAATATAAAAATAAACCACATGAAACCTCCAAAACTACCTAGGAAAGTGTTCAGCGCAAAGAAAAATTAAACCCAACATTCATTTTCAGATTCCCGCAATATTGATGACTGCGATGGTGAAGTCTGCGGGGGTGATGTATGCTGGAATGGAGGAACCTGTTTTATCGACCGAATACGAGATCACAATATTGCGCGCTGCGTGTGCGATCCACTTTTCATGGGAGACAGATGCATGCAAGCTGTTCCTTGCTCAGAGGGCCGCTGCAATAAGGGGAGATGTGTGAGGGGCACATGCATCTGTCCCACAGGCTGGAGTGGATATTTCTGTCAAAACCGTAAGTTAATTAACCTTTTCCCCGCGTTGAACTACTCTGTTTTTTCAATACCCATACGCGGTACATGTATATGTCATATGTCAAATACCTATCCATCCAATTTTATGTCAAATTACAGCATATTATGGCATGATTTATCATACTATATAAACAGATGAGATTATTATCTACAATTTGAAACCAAATCGTCGTCTGTAAACACTCCTAGATGTTTATAAAAAAAAAAAATTAAATTCCATACAAAAAACATACCCATGTTATCTTAAAGGCGGCGCCATTTATCCGCGTGCTTGTACTCAGGACACTGCGTTGATAGATAAGTGTTACCTCAAATTACCACAAGTGGTACCTCAATCACCTATTATTATTAATTTGTATAAACAAGTTCTAAAACTCAACACTTAAAAATAACACGAAACGAATAGATTTTGTCATATAATAAAGTCAAAATCACAGTTTCACAACACAAACAAGCGTTTAGAATACGCGCGATCTCGACAATAAATTTTTTCGACGCTTATCCAATATGGTCAATCTGAATTGCATGTGCAAACTGCGATTTACTACTAGCGCCATCTGTCGAGTGAATTGTGAACTATGGCACTCAAAGGCACGAGGACACATTCACTTGATTATAGATGTTCCTTACGAAATACAATTTTAGTTTCGAAATATGCCTGAAGATGTCAGCAACGTGATAGTTACACGAATGTCCTAGCAAGCGGGAAAAAAAACTGTGACATAGGAGCGCTGTGATATCGGGAGCCGAAGTTAGCGTAACAAGGGCTGATACGGGCGCGTGTGAGGCATGGCTTTTTGCCGTATCAACTGTTGTTACGATCGCGTGGAAAAAGTTAAACAATTTTTAAAGTAAACACTTCTTTAGTGCCGTTGTGATTTGAAACTCGATGAAACGAAAAATAGCGATACTAAAAAGAGACAAACATACATCTATAGGATTTAGCCTACGAGAGAATGAGATAGTGTAATCGATCTCCTCTTTGTGCGGTGCTTCGTAGCCTCCCCACTCTTGTTTATTTTAGTTTTCTGAAGGTTTCACTTCTACCGCGTGTGAATTGCACACTCTGTTTTTTTTTTAGTTTAACTTCTATAGCCCCGCTATGATTTGGATTTCGGATGAAACGGAATTGACGATTATTGCACGTGTGATGCATTGACTGGGCTCATTGACCGCTTTGATTATGATGTTACTTTTAAAGGCTCCTATTGGTTGAGATATGAAACGAAAATTACGCTGGTCTGCGCTCATTGGTTGCTTTGATAATGACCTCACTTTTCAAGTATTGGTTGAGTTTCACTTCTACTGCGTGTAAACTGCACTCGAATTTTTTTATAATTAAGAACTCAATAGCTCAAGATCGTATTGGTTTCTTAAGGGGACATACATTAATTACGTGAGCAATTTTTCTTCCAATGTAGACCCCCTCTTTGGTGAGATAAATTTGGGCCACTTCGTATATTCTTTTCAAGTAATGTGAGATTATGGCCCCCCCCTTTTGAGCGCACATAATTAATGTATGCCCCCTAAATATTACTTGCATATTAACAGAATTTAAAATATTACATATTTATTTATCCTTTTCCAATTACAGAACTGAAAGTTGGCACCCCTCAATTTAGCGGAAACAGTTTTATGATCATTGATGAAAGCAAACTTCACAAGTTTGAGAAGCAAAATGTCCTCGATAAGTACAGGTTTAGAAGGAGCATCAATAATATTTACATGAATTTTACAACTGTGCAGCCAAATGGCCTCTTATTGTGGGGTGAAATGGTGAGTTTTCAAACACTTATTAACTAGCTACATATTACTATTATGGGGTGAAATGGTGAGTTTTCAAACACTTATTAACTAGCTACATATTACTGTTATGGGGTGAAATGGTGAGTTTTCAAACACTTATTAACTAGCTACATATTACTATTGTGGGGTGAAATGGTGAGTTTTCAAACACTTATTAACTAGCTACATATTACTATTGTGGGGTGAAATGGTGAGTTTTCAAACACTTATTAACTAGCTACATATTACTGGGTGTTACTGGACGTTGGACGTACTTGACTTACTTTAAATTTTGATCTCCGGTGATGTTTTTGATTTTTTTTTCAACTAAGAACACTAAAAATCAGTAGGTATTGGACAGTTAGGGTCGAGGTGTGGGTTTGGGCGGTTACTCGGCTGAGTGGCCAGTAATGACACGTGGAAGAAAGTTTGGTTTTGAAGATAATGCGAGATTGAATGATGTTAGAATGATTAATATAAAAAGGTTTAATGTTTAAAACAGATTAACTTTATTAGCACAAGGCTTTAAGCACGGAGGTTAATAATATGTAAAAACTATGACATTATGCTACAAAATTCGAAACAGATGACGTTTGATTTCTTAAACCGCTCCGTCATTGAAATGCGTGGATCGATGCACACGCGCTGCAGTGTGGCAATTAAATAAAAATTGCCAGCATTTAAAAATCAAATTACTAAAGTAGTTTTGTTTTTTTATTACACTAGCTCCTCATAGGAGGCCCTGAGGAAAATAATTTCCCTCAGAGCCTATGTCATCTTAGGGAATGCGGTGTAGAGGGTTTTTTAAGGAAAGGAAGAAGAGGAAGTTCTGGGAAGGAAATAGGTATGAGGGGTGGGTAGGAATCTGGGGCTCAGTGTGTCTAGGAGTGACGGACATAAGAATCCATCCTTCCAACTGCGGTGCAAGGCGATGGGCCAAGAGATTCTGACTGGAGGATATATGATCTCCCTCAACCAGCCTCTCTTAATCCTGCCCACCACGCAACAGGTGGGCAAACGTATCGGCCGCAAGACCTGGATAAACCTCACACCATGTTCCTACAAAGAAATTTTTTTTTAAAAGAAAACATCTTAAAAGTCACCAGAGACCAAAATTTCGTTTACATTTTTTACTCCAAATAACGTAAGAAATCACTGGTCAAAGTCATGGCTTGTTTGCACTGGGAAAGTAGTTTAGTTGAGTAGCGAGTAACTTGCTACTTGACTCGCCGAAAAGCGTTCGAATTACAGTCAAGTAGAGTATATTAGTGAACCGCGCATTGCAAGATGACAGGCTGCTACACAATCAAATAAATATGCGAATTGAGCTAATTGTAATGCTTATTTTAAAAAAGGTGGAAGAATAAATTAGTGAGATGAAAATAAATAAACTATGGACAGGAAAAGAGATTAATAGCAGCAAAAATAAAGAATTTTAGAGTAGCATCTTCGCTCCAATGGTATGAGCGCCTAGTAATGATCTCTACTAAAATGGCTTGTTCGTGCATGTCAGTTCACAGGGTGGGAGGCCGCTACTCACCCGAAAAAATAGAACGAAATGGATTGACTCTACTAAAGAGCTGACTAAACCACTAAAATGGTGTTCGAACGCATTCAGTTACTAATATACTCGCTACCCGATTAAACTACTCTCCCAGTGCGAACGGCTCTTATGGCTTGTTCGCATTATGCAAGTAATTAATCGAGTGGCGAGTATACTCGCTACTTGACTGGCCAGAAACTGTTTGCATTACGGCGCATTACAATCAAGTAGAGAGTACATTAGTAAGTGGCGCATTGGAAGATGAACAGGCTGCGGCGCATTGAAGTAAATAGGCTTATTAAACCGATTGCAATGGATATTTTAGAAGAGCTGGAAGAAGAAATTAGTGAGATGAAAATAAATAAACTATAGACACGAAAAGAGATTAATAGCAGCATAAATAAAGGATTTTAGAGTAGCATCTTCGCTCCCACGACATATCTGCGCATCTAGTAATGAACTCTGCTAAAACGACAGGTTCGCGCATGTCAGTGCGCAGGGATGCGTGGTGCGGGTCCTTACTTGCCTGAAAAAATAGAACGAAATGGATTGACTCTACTAAAGAGTTGACTAACCTACTCTACTAAAATTCTGGTGTTCGGACGCATTTAGTTACTAATATACTCTCTATGTACTCGACTAAAATACTTGCTGTGTGCGAACGGTTCTTTAAATCAAGTAATCAAGTAATTCCGTAACCCCTTGTATAAGCTCAAATCAAACTGAATTACATAAAATAATATTTTTTTCTTTCTTTACTACCTATTCCTTCTCTTTGGTTTTAGGATAACAAGAAATTTGTCAGCATTGGCCTTGAAGGAGGTTATTTAAAACTCAGTTGGACGTTGATAAAACCAACCAGGGAAAAGAAGTCACAGAACAGTATGCCAGTAAATGGCAAACTGAGTGGATGGCCACACCAAACTCTCAGCGATACGGTTGTCATCAAAGTCCTGCAGGCTGGCAAGTTCTCCAATGGAGATTGGCATACTCTAGAGTTGGAAATCCTTCCTGGAAATATAACTCTGCTGACAGACAATAAGAAGGTCTACGAGGAATCAGGAGGCAAATATGAAATGAAGAATTCTGATGCCACTTTGTTCATAGGTAAGTCATTATTTTACCCTCTCATGTTGATTGTGTTCACACATTTAATTCTCTTTTTATTGCGCATCCACAAAAGCTCTGTAATAATAATATTATTCACACTTTTCTCTGGCTTGCCATTGAAGTAAAATCATGTATGGTTTCATAGTGCTTTCACACAAATGAAGTATTGAATTTCGTAAGTCTAAACTTAAAGTTTCAACCGCGCCGTGCAAGCGGGTGCCCTACAGAGCGTCGGACCATCCATCGTAAAAGTTGAACATCTGTTTTCTATTTATATATGTAAAGGAGCATCTGTGGTGGGCGGACACCCGGTGGACTGCTTTGATTTTTATACAAATCTATAGGTTTATTCTAAGATTAATGAAACTTTGCACTCTTGACCTTCAAAACAGGTGGAAAGTCACTGTCCACATTAGATTTTTAAAAACTGTGCAAAATACTAGGGCACTTCAGCTAGTAGGATATAAATTTCTTACCAATCTTTTGTTTGTTTACAAGTGCTTTCAAACAAAGTATTGAAATTCTCTAAGTCTAAACGTATACTTGAGGTGCGCATATTACATCTGCGCTGTTAAAACAGGTGCCTTACAAAGCATCAGACCTTCTCGTTGAGCAGATTTTTGATCTCAAGGTTTCATCATTCAAGTAATAACATGCATTGTTTCATAATTCACAATACAATTGGTCATCGCATTGTAAAACTATTTTGTTTGGCAATTCTTATAGACAAATTCCAAATGTCAGCCGGTTGTATTTAAAAATTAAACATTACACCTTTGTTACGCTTTGATGGTGCGATAAATTCCATTGCTTTGTTAGCCAGTTTGTTTTGTTTTATTCATGAAATGTTTAACTTTTCCAGGAGGTTTTCCCGCCAACGTATCGACCGCCAAGTACACCCGAGGATTGTACACCTCAAACTTCGTGGGCTGCGTCAGTGCCGTGTCTTTCGGCGCAGATAAACAAACCATCAACAACTTTTCCAACTTTGAAAGTGAAAATGTAGAAACATGCAAATTCTTCACTTAAATAATCACGCATATGAGATGCAACATTTATTTCTGAAAATGTAAATATTTATGAAAAGTACAAACAAGTGGCAGGCCAGGTGAAAGCTGCTCTGCTGAGCTGGAGGCAAAATGTTTGCTGTTCACGGTCAATTATTTACTGATTTTTTTTTTATTACCTAGGTACTACTGATATTTTCATAAAATAATAAATTGATGTAAGGACTTATTCTTGTTCACCTGTTAAAATTTTGTTAAAATTGAATGCAAATGTCAGTCTTGAAGGGGTTGTTGAAGGGAGTGGTGCACGCTTTATGGGTTTTCCCACATTGTGTGGTGTAAATACTTTTCCTGCTATGTACCTAATTTAACTATGCAGTCAGTTTTGGTAATAAATTTCAGACTTAGGCGGAGAATACGTGTCCGATTTTGTTTTCTGATTGATCAGAATATCGAATCAGACTAACGAACCGTCCGATTCTAATATTCGACGTCCGATTCTAATATTCCGCACGTCCGATTCTAATATTCGATTTGTTGTGGTATCAATTGTTTCTGTTCTCTCTAGCGAAACACCACAATCAGCACAAAATATAATCTATGTCGCAATTTATTTATTTACAGACTTCCTCACAGACCAAGTAATTTAATTCCCTGTTGTGGTACTCCTTTGACCTTATTGTTACATAGGCATTGATACAGTGCTGGCCCTGTGCAGACGCAAATGGAGTAGTCTGCTCCGGGCGCTGACTTGCCAAGGTGCTGAGGATCTAAGGCACTGATAATACTTAACACCTAATACAGTGCGAGGCGATGTTTGGCTGTGTTTCCATACATTTGGAGACTTAGCGTGTTCATGGGGTGAGGTTCTAGGTCTTGACGGCAGATGACCTGGGAATACACTGAACCCCATATATCTTTTCCCTCCCCAGAGCATTCTCTCCTTCCTTTACTTAAAAATACCCTCCATTCAGGGTATTTTTGGGAAGTGTGAGAGCTATTGTAAAAAATATTATTAAATTTATAAAAAAGTTTATTTATAAAAACAAGATCTGATGTGCAATTATTAGTACACGCGACAGCTGTTTCGCCTTCTGAAGGCATTGTCAAGTTTGATATTAATTACACAGAACTTGTTTACAAATAAACTGTTTTTATAAATTTAATAATAATATGAATAGTCATTGATACTTTTGTACTGCGATAAGTAGTGATAAGTATTTAGGTGTCAATACTCATTTGCAAACTGACAAGTCGGACATGCATGTGACGCAATAGTAGACACCTTGCGCCTACTATTGACATCAGATCGGTAAAAAAATCAGCAACATCTGATCCAATAGTCGTATCAGAATCGATCGGATTTGTATGATGGACTGGTTCAACAGATGTATGGCGCGAACGCCTTCAAATAGTCTGACACAAAGATATTGAAATATAAGTAGATGTGCTATCTGCTGTTTTTACTATGTTGGTCTGCGCTTCCGGGTGTCATAAATAAACTAAAAGAACAAGTAATTAACGAATCAACCAAAAGAACGTTAAACTAAATTAACGAATTCTTTTCTTATTTAAAATATACTGTTAACCAATATTAATGCACATTTTCAAAAAATCAACGAAATGAACAAATTCTTTTTGTATGAAAACTACGCTAATTAGCGCGTAGTCAGGCGTCAGTTGCGCGGACACCGTAGCATATCTCTTTTGTATTTGAATATCTTTGGTCTGACAAGACTATCGGAACCAATTATCAACAACTTTTTTTTTATTTAAAACTTTGGAAAATATATAAGACTGCCCAGGGTTTTTTCGGAATACAAGTTTATATGTTGCGAATATAGCTATATGTTGAGTCGTAGGTAGTTTTTGGTCTTAGAAATTCCTGTTACAGAATTGGAAGGTAAAGCACACTTTGTTCATGTTTAGTTGTTTAGAATAAGACATTTGTTGAATTAAATAATAAACTCGTATTATAGTACATAAAATATAATTGTTTTATTAATATTTATAATGATGTTTATAATATATATATATACTCATATAAATTGTATATCTATTTTTCATATAATATGTATATTTATATATATATATTTCTTCCTAAATTAATGGATTTACAAATATTCCAAACATTTCAACTCTAGTTATGTTTACAAGTCAATACCTCGATGTGGCGACATTCGTTAGATAGTTAGAGTACCAATCACAAGCAATTTAGCTGTACAGTTACAGTAGCTCACTACATTCCCTTCAGTATGAATAGTGTAGTAAAGTTGCAATTGCGGTTGCTCTTGCAGTAGCTGTTTGCTCTCAGGGGTTAAGGAATATTGTAAAATTACAGTGTCACATCCAATACACTCAACATTTATAATACATATGTCACTACTTTATGATAACTTTGTTTACAAACGTTCAAAGTTTGATAAAGAAAAATCTGCTTTCCAACCGCCGACATATTACGTTAACAGCAGAAGGTATTACATATAACACACATTTAGGCCACTTACATATAAATATATATTATAGAAAAATAACACAACATAGTCATAAACCAACTATAGAAAAAATATATTATCTTTTAAATTAATAACTCTTATAGAATGATTTAAACACGACAAATTAATTTTCATTTAGTACCAACTAAGGAGTCGTAAATGGAAGCACAACTAAACATTCATTTTTTAAATTTCAATAAAATATGTGGACTTTAAAATAATTTAAAAACAAAAATAATCTCAACATTAATTTACTTAGATTTCTTTCAATAAAAATATTACAAATTACCAGCAGTATAAAAGATTTATTAGAGTGCCCCGACAAGGTAAAATAGTTTGGAACCATAAATAAGTTAACGTTTAACACATTAATAGGACATAAACGTACGTACAACACGGCGCGACAACATTGTATTATTATTTGTACATTGACATAGAGTAATGAAGATAGAAAAGCAATAAGGAATCAGCCAACAATTAGCTATCATCTCTGGCTCATCGTGTGGGAGGAATGTTTGGGATTATTCATATTCACACGGCGCCACACACTCCAGCGTCCCACACTAACCATAACCAACTAAACACACTCTACAGATACATTGCACGCGGGTAGGTACCTAAACACTTCAAACTTCCTTCCGGACTAAAGCTGGTCATCACTTGTTTCTCCCTCTCTCCAATCAATCAATCAATCAATCAATGTTCAGTAATACATACTTTTAAATCTTTATAAAATCAACAATAAAACTAAAATTTACACAGTACATAGCATATTGATCCAGTCCCGAGATATACCACATTTTGACATACCACCATCTTGGCTTAACTAAAACATTATAATATGTAGAATTTTGCTATAAAATTATTTCATTTAGCACCAAATATATGTATAACTGTATATGTATATTATAATAAAATAACATGTCTGCGATGGCACAAGTCTGTCTCGCAAGAAGAGAAAATATTCAATTCCTAAAATAAACACAAGAGGTCAACAGGGTCAACGGGCCTCTCACCCCTCACCTCTCACCTCTTGCATACTCTCTCAATAAACAAACAAAAAAACCAGCCCAGCCATCCTTTGGTCCATATTCATATCAAAATATATATCATGTATCATCAATACATATTACTAAGACATCAATCAAAATTGCAGGAAAATTCAGAAGGCTAATATATCATAATATAATAATGTATAATAATAAGAGTTCACTCAATAAAAAGCGCCATAAGACGGGGTTGCACCCCTAATTCATAGTAATATTTATGTATCTTCAATACTTGAAATAGCACATATTGGGGACACAGGCAGAACACTTGGTTGGAAAGCAGCTAATGAATATCTCTTTAAATATTATTAACTCTATTTAATGAACAACCATTAACACCGTTTACAGGGGATTCTTCAATAGATTGCCCCCATTTTACAGATCTTACGCAATTAGGTTACCATTACTGAAAACGCCAAACAAAACTTTGCAATGTACGAGTAAGTTTAATTCAAAGACCGGTGGATGGACATTCTCTAAAGTAATACTTTCTATACTTTATTATTGTTTTCATGAGGAACATCCAAACTATTACAATCGATTAGCTCGCCATTCTATAGAATTGACAGAAGATTAAAGAAAAAATTGTTTATAATTTTTCACCAATTCCTTATTATTTATAAATCAGCCTTTGAAAGTTTGAGTTTTATATATTTGACATTGAAGACAGATGTAATCAGCAATCTAGTTATTTTCTATTTCATGCAATTTTAACAATATTATATCTGGGAACTGGAATTAACAATTTTGTCAGGTGGAGTCATAAAGTTGTGAATTCCATATAAGGCCCGTGTTTTGTATAAACTGACAAAGCTTAGCTTAACACACAATAAACACTCACACGGTGCATACGTCAGAATAGGGTTGATTTCATATATTTTTATATGAGTTTGACATAAACTATAATCATAATAGCTGTAAAAATATTCATAATAATTGTTGGCTGTCGATAATAGACAAACTTTAATAATTGATCTGACATGGTAACACGCTCGGTGTCCAGTTTAAATATGATTTCTCATCCCGTATAAATTTCTAGTCCCAAACTGTAGAAATCTTAGACAGAAGTGTGCCAGTCGATGAAGTGCTTCACGGCCATGACACTGAAGACGGCGACGCAGAGGAAGCCGAATACCAAGAGGCCGGCCCACTGATGGTCGGTCATGGGGGCTGCGGTGGACTTCCTGGCAGAGCGGCGAGGGGCGGCAGTCAGGGAGGGTGGGGCGGGGGCGGGGGGCAGGCTGGGGGGCGCCGGAGGCGAGAGGCCTAGCACCGGGGACCAGGCGCCCTGCAGCGGGCGACCCTGTACCTCCCTCTCTGCGCACACTCGCACTAGGTACTCACAGCCGCCCTCCAGCTCCTCTATCTTCATGCTGGTCTCCAAACCTCGGTACACCTGATGGTTAAATGCAAAGTATTTTATTAGAATTACAGATCATTAAAACAAAAGTTAAGTAAGTGATTTGTATAATACAAAGCTTATTACCTGCTTATAGTCCATATCTTTGGTCCTGCAGCACTGCACAATGAAGGTGAGCGTCTCCTCGGACATGCCTTTGGGTGGGAGCCACTCAATGAGGCTGGAGTTCTCGGTCAACTCTACTTGTCGGGGAGCTCTCAGGGTGATGGGAGGTGCCGGGGCGGTTTCCCAAGCTACGGGCTCCGAGTAGTCTCCCTGTCCACCGGCGTCATTGTGAGCACACACCCTGAACTTGTACTGGGTACATTCCTGGAGCTTCTTTACCCTGAAGGAGAGGCTGGTTCCCTGGTACACCACTTGGTACTCCTTCCTCCGGGGACTCTGCATCTCTACAATGTATTGTGTAAAGTCAGGATTCTTTCCATCTCCCCATTTCAGCTTTAGGAAGTTGTGCCCCTGCTGAACACACTGAAGTACGGGCGGAGGAGGTGGCGGGGGAAGGGTCTCAAACTTAAGCGTGGGTGAATAGTTTCCCGTACCAATTTCGTTGACAGCCTGTATTCTCACTTTATATATGGTTTCTGGCAACAATTTATCTATTTGATACTCCAGGACAGGGCCTTCGGTGAGAAAAACCCTTTCTCCGAGGTCTATGCGGTAATGAGAGATAGAAGAGCCATTGCAATCAGGTTCCTGCCAGGCAAGGGAGGCATCGCACGCCGTGGCCTCGGCCCGCAGCGTGGGCGGCGCGGCGGGTACGGCGGCCGGGGTAGACACGCTGCGCTCCTCTGACCACGCACTTTGCCCCGCCTTGTTAATGGCACACACCCGGAACACATACTTAGTAAAAGGTGTCAGACTTTTAACATCGTGAGAATGATGTAAACCGTTAAAGATTTGAGAAAATGAATTGTCTTGGTCATTTGGCAAGCTCATTTCCAATCTGTAGTCCGTAATTGGACCGCCGTTGCAAGGTGCCTCCGCCCACTTGACTTGAATGCTAAATGGAGACTTGGCAACGGCTGCGAGGAACTGCGGGGGCTCCGGAGGCGCGGCACCGCTGGTCACCTCCAAGGCCTCCGACCACAGGCCTCCTCCCGCCCGGCTGAATGCTTTCACCTTAAAGGAATACAATCTTCCAGGTAGGAGTTCATGGACGGTGCATTCTGTTTCTACCCCTTTATATACAAGTCTACTGTTCTCTTGTTGCGATAATTCTACATTATATTCTAGGATAGGAGAGCCGCCGTCATAGTCAGGTTTGCTCCAGCGAAGGGAAATGGAGTGTGGGCGAGGTTCCCCTTGCAATTGGGGACGAAGGCAAGCCCCCGGAACAGTGGGTTCTGTAGTGATGCTCTGGATGTCCGACCAGCCACTGAGGCCGCCGCCAGTGGTACAGCAAACCCTCAAGTGGTAAGTGTGTCCGGGCTGCAACCTGTCGCAGGTCACCTCCTGCTCTATCCCTGTATATACAACTTCAAAGTCCGCTTCCGACTTCATCTCTAGAGTGTAAAGCTCAATCTCCGTTCCGCCCTTATCTACGGGAGGTTCCCATCGAACTCTGAAGGATTGGGTGTGTTTCTTTCCCTTAAGGACGGGTTTGGAAGGAGCGCCGGGTCTCTCGGGTAGAGTGCGATACGTCACTTCTTCGGACCATTGAGATCCTCCGTCTTCATTATGGGCTTGAAGTCTAAATACATAGTTAGAGTATCTCGTCAATCCTTCGCATCTCGCTTCCACCTCTCTGCCATTGTAGGCGGCGATGAATCCGTGTTGAGCAGCGTGGTCCGCATCTTCCATTTGAAGCGTAAAGGTATCGTCTCCCGGCCGGCGTTCCCAGTACAGAGTTAAGGCATGGGACTGACAGTTTTCAAGGGTGGGCGGAGCGGGAGGTAGGGGCGGGTATCCGCACGTGGTGAAGGCGACTTCCTCGCTCCAGGGGCCCTGACCCACGTCGTTGACGGCGGCGAGACGAAAGCGGTAGCGAGTGGAGGCTTCCAGCTTCTGCAAGTGGTGTTGCTTCATGCGGGTGTTGCAGAGGTCCACAAAGTCCCCGCCCTTACCCTCGTCATATTGCAGCACGTAGCTCTGGATGCTGGCGCCATTGTCATGGGGTGGCTGCCAGCGCAGCTGCAGAGATGAGCGTGTGCGCTGGGCTGCGCGAGGGGCGGCGGGCGAGGTGGGCTCAGCGGGAGCGGTGCGTACCACGGCGGCCGCTGAGGCCGAACCTGTCACACCCTCGGAGCGCGCCTGCAGACACAACGAGTATTCCGTTCCAGGGCGCAGGTCCTGAACCCTGTATTAAGATAATCAAAACTTAAAAAGACAATCCCACCTGAACAAGGTGCTTCAGCACATACATGACCAATACATTAGAACATGCTGGCAATTCTTGAGCATATTTTGAGGGGTCTAGGTGGCAATAGTGGTTATAGCGACAACAGTGGCACAGTGACCATTGTGTAGACAAAATTAGAGATAGCTTTCTGTCTCTCTCACTCCTCGGAAGGTCTCGAAATATGTTCATGCTACAACTAGTTCGTTTGCGTCGGCGATGTAAGTAGTGAGTGTACTGAGTAGTTTTTTGTTTCGATGAGTGAAAAAGTAAGTTTTAAGGTAAGGGAACGTACCCATACTACGTGACCCGTTCGGGAGGGGTGGTCTTCAAAATACCACGCTTGGTACAAATAAGGGGTGGGGTTTAGGTTTTTGGTCACCGGGGAGGGGGGGGGGGGGTTAAATTTGCAAAAAGTTGGTCACTTAGTATGGGTACGTTCCATAAGATATACTTTGTATTTATTCACTTACATTTCGTTTCACAAATGAATCGATATTTTAGCTATGATATACGTTAATTGAAGTAATTTTGGCATTTATTGCACTTCGACTCATGCAAAACTGCTGTGCGTGGTATAGATTAAATCGAAAATGGCGGTTTTGTACACAGTGGCTCAAATGGCAGATTATTAGTTTTAAGACTAAAAAAGTCATTATGTTTAATGTACCATTTATTGTTTTGTTAAATTAATAAATAAAGATTGATAAAAAGTAAAAAAAGTGCATTATTATTTGGGTTATATTATTGACGATCCACTGTGTGTACCTAGTAAATCATAGTGAACTGAGGGCCTATTCACTGTGTCCGACCCCCAGTACACAGTGGTACACAGTGGTACACAATGACTTTTTTTTTAAATACTTTTTATTTCCCAGTACATTGCTTTGATTAACTAAATCGATTTAAATAATGAAAGCACATTGGTTACACTATGTATTAATCATTTTACATCTTCCCAACACTCTTTCAAAACTAGTATAGGTTACTGGAAAAAAAAGTGAGCCACTGGCGATATCTTTTTTCAATTAAAACAGAAATATATTCATTATTATTTTTTTTAATTTATAAACTAACGTTTTAGACAAGATTTTATTGCTTATTTTATTTTATTTTATTTTTTATTGCTTGTAATAATTGTTAGAAATATATTCTTCTATTACACGTCGCCATTGACCACACTGCCACACATCGCAACAGATCAAGTGCTACATGCTGTCTCTGTTCAGAGCTGCTGGAACGGAGTGTATATCACGTGACTGGCTAGGGCTGTAACCAATGGCATTGTGAGATGGAATAATTATTATTTTTGTTGTTTTTAATTGTAAAAAAACATCTTCAGACAGCAAAATCAAATCTACTTGCTGATACATCCATATGTTATACACAAGCAAATGCTTTTAATGGAAGGGTAGTAAAAAAAACCTGTAAAAAAAAATATTTTGTTGTAAAATTGTAATTATAATAAATGTTTTAATAAATAAAATAAAAAATAAATAAATAAAATTAAAAAAATTTTTAAAAAATTTAAATAAAAAATTTAAAAAACTAAATATAGGTTCTGAGTTATTTATTTAAATAAGAATGTATTAACTTCAAATAAGAAAGCAAGAGCGAAAAAAAAAAAACAAAAAAACACTATCAAGCAATGTTTCACCAACGAGGAAAGATACTTTTCACACACAGAAGGATTGCTTTGTGATTAGAGCTTTAACACAATTTAATCATGTTTGCCATGTTGTCATTATGTCCTGTGAAAAGTTTTGTCAAAAACAATAATCTTATTTATTGAGCAAAAATAAAGTAGGAAGGGACTGGAGTCGGACCTGCAAGAGAGCGAGGGGCCACCATAGATGGCCTTGTAGCGCCCCTTGTCGCCCAGCAGCAGCTCGTAACGCAGCTCTCCGCAGGGCGGGGGGGCCACGGGGGGCACTCCCTCCAATCGTGGAGGGCTCCACTGCACCAGGGCGCTGCGAGCTGTCACCTCAGATACCTAAATTCGAAATAAAGCAGATTGTTAATTATCAGAATTGTGGGTCTGGAAATTTATAGAAAAATGTACGATCCATTCTACTTCGAAAGAAATCACATACCATTCAACAATCACCAGTGTATTTAACCTTTTTCACGTGATCTTAACATTAATACTCATATCAATCCTTGATAGTTAACCCCTCACCGTATTCTGCCAGAAGATCTAAATATTTATGCTTTGCAATAAAATCCAAATAAATGGAATACTTCTGTATCCAAAAATTAAAAACTGTTTTTGAGAGGTGATGAAATATGCTTTCAAATTTTATTATAAGAAATAAACATAAATTTTCAATGCAAACATAAAAAAGCTTTAAAAATGGCTCCACTTTCGTTTTTTTTTAATTAAAATTACTGATAATGAAAAAAATAAAAACACACACACATATATTATTAGACAAATGTATTATTAGTGTTATCATCACCCCATTTTTGTCATTTCATGTAAAAAATAATTAATAAAAAATTCACAAATTTTCATAATTTTATTTTCATATTGCGGTCGGAAACTTTAGTTTCATAAAGGTGTACATTTTATTCTTTAGTGGTTAATTTTTAGATTTGAATATAAAGCGTGGTCCTTTCACTTTCTAAGATCGCTTAGATCATATTTCTCATTACGATAGTTGGGAGACACAAAAATTTCTATGACACCTGTATGAGTTGTTCCCAAAAGAGAACAAATTAGTCTGAGGGGTTAAGATTATTATTGTAACAGAATATTTGGTAAAGTTGTCCAACGACAGGTTAGATAAATAAAAGCAACAAGAAAGTACGGGTAAATCAAAGGTAGCTCACATGAGGTGTCTGCAGCGATGATAGGTAATCCAGCAGGGGCAGTGAGTCTTCTTCGTCCCCCTGCACGGAGGTGGCAGCCGAGGAACCGCCCTCGCCCTCCGAGGAGGTGCCGCCCACCATGGAGCCACCGCCACCCCCACCGACTCCCGTGCTGCCGCCTCCCTGCGCCCGGTAGCGTCCGTTGGAAAACTCCTTGCGCGGGGAGAGGGCGGGCGTACTGTGCCCAGAGTTGAAACCTGCAAACAAACAAAATACATCATTAGACAAGATGTTATATCTGAGGCTGTTGCATGTGTGATTCATCAGCGACCATCCCCACACGCAGATGTCGCATAATATGTGATTTATGAAATTTCACTGAAACACATACAGTGTGTCAAAAGGTATTGTTTGATGTGATAGATTTTGTTGAAAATGCCAGTGTTGTAAAGGTTAAATCACTTCTATTCATTGAAGAGTCAAGCGTCTAAAAATAAGTTTAACTGTCAACAAATAATGTCACCATACTATCATTTTCAAAAAGTTCAATAAGAAAAAGAGTGTTGAATTCTACTGTTGAGAAAAATATAATTGGCCTACTTATCAAATTTCATTGAATTGTTATTTTATCTTATCCAAATCTGAGGCAAAGCTTATTTTAATAAAATATATCATCATAAAACTAGATACCGACATTTGTTCCAACATATTACAAAATAAGTAGGTAGGTAGAGATTGGAATATTTATTGAAAATATAATATACAGATAAAACGCTAGAATATATTTGGCTTCTAAAACTAAAACTATTTTACAGTCATTGACATCACCTATAGCTAGGGATTGCAATCCCGCAAAACGGGGTCACGCATTCCGGCGGGATCCCGCTGCTTTTATTAATCTGCTGGATCCCGTACCTTAAAAGCGCGGATCCGCGGATTAAAAATTTGGCGCTAAAACTTTTGCGTAAATCGAGAGTAGCACGAGCGCGATGTTGCCGTTCAGCACAGCGATAGCTTCTACAAGAAAAATAAATATTTAAGAAAAAGCCAGACAACAATCAAAGTACTTTGAGAAAATTTTGAAGAAAGAAATGACGCTCTTTGAGTCCGATGGTATCAGAGGAGAGTACCTAACGCTTGCTTGCCTATGAATATATCATGACGGTTCAGCCTACTGGCGTAGAAGCCGAGAGAGCGTTTTCAGCACCAGGATATATTTGCAGTTCACTCAGAAGCAGGCTCGGAGATGATACAATAAATGCCATTTGCTTCTTAAGGCTCTGCAACCGGGCCCGAAAAGAAGAAGATGGAGAGATACGAAATTACGAATGTTAGAGGAGAGCGCTAACATTTACAGCGACAAAATCGATGCGAAAATTGCGAAAATGTTTAATAAAACACGACTCGTTTAAAATAGAGCAAAAATCTCGCGGGCATTATCTTAAACAGCATTTAAAGAAACACTGTGTATTTTTTCATACATATCACTTGTAAAATAACTGAAACAAACGTGTTAATAATAATTTTTGGAGCATACTTTGCGATTTTTTTCTATCGAGGGAATTTTATATAATTTGCGTTTCGGCGCGGGTAAAGTCTAGATATTATCTTCAAGAATAACATATATTTTTTTAAGAGCTTTAAAACTTACCGTGTTTGGGAAATATGTAATAAATCGGTACAAATCCGGGTTGCGGGCCCTTAAGAGCGTATTTTCAAAAGTTATCACCATAGGTTGATATCATAGTATGATATTGCATCTAAGAGAAAGTTGTCATTTTGATTATTAGGCATTATATGAATAAGGCTGAATTAAAAATACAAAGTTGTTGTTAGGAGAAAGGTTAAGATTAAACAAAACTATTACAGCCTTACTAAAAAAAAAACCACAGCACGCCAGATAACCCGTGTTATTGCAGTAACATGAATAAAACAAAAATACACTGAAACACAATAACATTACTAATAAGATTTGGTCTTAAAACGTATTGTAAATCCAGCAACAGTGCATATTTAAGTACTAAATTGTTTGTTTTCCTTCATAACCGCTAGGCGGCGCGGCGCCTGCGCATTCGTTGTTCGCGCTCGAAAAAGACGCTGGAAGCGCGAAATGATTTCTGTGTGTGCGAAATGATTTTTGAGTGTGCAATATTACTTATGTGATGGTTTCTATTAATATGAATAATTTAATCTTATATTTATATAATTGATATATTTACCGTGTTTTTTGTGGTTTTTCATAAGTTTTAGTCAAGTTATAAAACAATAATCGTACTTTGAAAATTGAAGTGTCAAAAACTATTTTATATGATACATGAGAATTCAAATTTACATTTAGGTTTTATTTTACGATAATTTTATGAAAGTGGTGTTTTTTTTAAATAATAATATCTAATACATGTGTGCCTAAATGCATCAAAGAAATTAACGTCTTTAGAGATGCAAGAAATCTGATATAAAAGACGGTACAATTTTTAGGTTAATTTTTTAGCAATAAAAAAAACTTTGAAATTTTTTATTATTTTTTTATTGTATGCACGAGGAAAAAGTGAGGTGATAGTTTCGTTCCAAATTTATTACATAAAAGGACTGTGTTTTTGAAATTTTGTTTTTTTTTAATTTCTCTACATTTTAGTCAAAAAAATTTTGGTAAGAAATTTTTTTCCATTTATTTCCGAGTTTGAATCTTAAAATATGTCAGTTTTTGAAAACTAAACTGTATTTCAAACATACAAATCTAAAAGGTAATTTTATCTAGTTTTCATAAATGGTATTTGTTTTTACGACACCTTCAAAAATAAGAAATATATAGAACATTCAAAATACTATGGAAAAATTACAAATATCGTTCGGACATCAATGGTTAAAACAGAGATAAACTACCCTCTCAGGCCGTGGAAACCATGTGTATTTCTTTCAATGAACAAATTTTTAATTAGTAATGTTTTCACATCCGCGGCCGTTTGTCAATTGAATAAAATTTTCACTGGGTATTTTAGTAAGGCTGTTAAACTATGCCAAACATTTAAAGATGAATCTAAGAAAACAGATTACTAATTACTTATACTTAATTAATAGAAAAGAAATTATTTCTTTTGCTTAATGTAACAAATGTTTAATAAAAGTTGATTTTTACACAAAAAGCTTTAGTTTCAATTTGATTTTATAACATAATTTCAAAGATGCGGGGTTGAGTAATTCCGCATATAAATCCCGCGGGATTGAATTGAGCTGCGGGATTGCAATCCCTACATACAGCAGTCATTACTGTTGAAAAATTAAATTAACTAACTGTGAGAATAAATTAGATGCAAACTTGTCTAATGTAAAGCAGGGTACTCACCTAACCGTGTAACCTGTAACGTATCTGATACTGTATCAAGTGAGTACGTAGGCACGAGTCTACTGCGAGCCGCTCGCGCGTGGAGCGCAGTGTGCTCGCAGTGACCCGCCGACGGCGGTATCACTGCGAGCACAAAGGCGGCTCGCAGCGTGCTTGTGGACAGTGACACGGCCGCTTGTGTAGTGAATACGAAGGCGGGAGCTTCAAACGAACGTTTTCGGACAGATGAAAAAGTGTTAAATTTAATTGCACTATATCGAAATGCTCCGGTATTGTGGGACCCTAAAGATAATAATAATTATTAAAAAAATCTAAAAGTGGATGCTTGGGAAAATATTGGACAAGCTATGGGTACGTCGGGCGAAAACTGTAAAAATAAGATGATCACCGTATTGTCTTGCTACAGGAGAGAGAAAATGAAAATAAAGAAGCCACCATTTGAGACGTATCGTCGGCGTGATATCGTCACGATATAAAAGACGGTACAATTTTTAGGTTAGTTTTTTAGCAATAAAAAAAACTTTGAAATTTTTTATTATTTTTTTATTGTATGCACGAGGAAAAAGTGAGGTGATAGTTTCGTTCCAAATTTATTACATAAAAGGACTGTGTTTTTGAAATTTTGTTTTTTTTTTAATTTCTCTACATTTTAGTCAAAAAAATTTTGGTAAGAAATTTTTTTCCATTTATTTCCGAGTTTGAATCTTAAAATATGTCAGTTTTTGAAAACTAAACTGTATTTCAAACATACAAATCTAAAAGGTAATTTTATCTAGTTTTCATAAATGGTATTTGTTTTTACGACACCTTCAAAAATAAGAAATATATAGAACATTCAAATACTATGGAAAAATTACAAATATCGTTCGGACATCAATGGTTAAAACAGAGATAAACTACCCTCTCAGGCCGTGGAAACCATGTGTATTTCTTTCAATGAACAAATTTTTAATTAGTAATGTTTTCACATCCGCGGCCGTTTGTCAATTGAATAAAATTTTCACTGGGTATTTTAGTAAGGCTGTTAAACTATGCCAAACATTTAAAGATGAATCTAAGAAAACAGATTACTAATTACTTATACTTAATTAATAGAAAAGAAATTATTTCTTTTGCTTAATGTAACAAATGTTTAATAAAAGTTGATTTTTACACAAAAAGCTTTAGTTTCAATTTGATTTTATAACATAATTTCAAAGATGCACTGCGAATCCGGGAGGGGGTAGTTGGATACGCGGTTACCGTGGACGAGCCGTACCAACTTGCAGATTGATACAGTATCAGATACATTACATGATACACTCTAGGTGAGTACCCTGCTATATAAAGAAGAGTGTCTGTGACACTGAGGTGGGCAGCCACATGACGGACACAGTGCGGGCGGCGTGAATTTTATTTGTATACAAATGAACAGTTTTTTCGGAGACTGATGAAATTTTGTACAATTTGAGAAACATTAATATGTAGAACTCTGTTTTAGTATTATGTCCTGGTGTATTATGTAAAATGTAGTATTATGTAAAGTATTATGTAAAGCTGCTAGAGGCACCCTACTGTTTTCAAGCAATATACAAGTAGTTTTGGAAAAGGCAATTTTGAAAGTATTGGACTGGTTTTAGTGCATTGCGATAGGATGCATTTTTTGTGCTTTACAGCTGCTAGCTGCTTATTCATAATTCGTGTTTATTTTCAGTCAGTAAAAAGTGTTGTCATGAGAGAAAAACAAACATTTAAAATTTTTATTAAAAGTTCTTACCTAACCAACCAAGTGTCTCGTCATGAGAATTTTTTTTTTTAAATGAAATAAAAGTTCTTACCTAATCCGTCATTCCTCTGCTTCTGGTCGAGCTTCTTGCGCAGTTTAGCGTGTTGGCGCTGCGTCCGCTCATCCTTATGGTAGGGGTGTGGGGGAGAGGGGGGCGCCATGTGGTGATGGGCTGGCGGGGGGCCCATGGGGGGAGGATGGTAGTGGGGCGGGGGGTAGCCCGGGGGGATCTGGTAGTAGGATTGCTGGTGGCCGTTGGCACCATTCGATGGGCCCTGGAATTATATAAATACACTATAAATAAAAAACTTATTTTTTTAATAGTTTTTTTTTTGTGTGCAAGTCTCAAACATTTGGAACCAGTGGGACTATGGCTTCGGTATGTTGTTTATTTAGAGTGAAGGAAGTAGAAACGGGAAAGATGAAGGGTAGGTAGTACCTGGCTATTCCAATCTGGTCAGCATGGCTAATGACATTTCAAGCAATTTTTCGATCCTTGATAGTGATCTTTTACCAGGGCGACACTGAGGGAACCCATCACTCTGACAATGCGTTGCAAAAATAAAATTTTATTGGTTACAGGCAGCAGAGCACATCGTATGAACTTTGTACGAACTATCCATATTTTAAACCTTTTTTATATTTTTGCTACATTTTAATCTATATGTTTGAAGCCTTCATGACCTATCTAACATAAACTTTAGCTTCCTCAGGGCAGTAAATATTTACAAAATTGATAATATACATGAGTATTTTCTTTATTACGGTTACGATCCCTGATAGCCTTACAGGATCAATATAAGGTCACACTTTTACGAAAAATAACATAATATAGAAATTATTGTATTTTACAATCAACTTATTGTATAGATAAAATAATATAGGGGTAAAGTTCGGTTTATGGGCCAAATTCCTAAAATATAAAACTAGTTATTTTTATACTAATTTGGGGTCGGGGAATCCGAATCTGAAAGAATTAGGCGGCGGCAAGCAATATTAACTGAATTACAGGACTTTAAAAATTTTTATACACATACAGGAAAATAGCCATTTTGGAAGCATTTTGATTCCTAGAAAATCAAACTAGTTATTTTTATACTAACTATGGGCCGGGGAATCCGAATCTGAAAGAATTAGGCGGCGGCAAGCAATATTAACTTAATTACACGACTTAAAAATTTTCTATACACACACACATGAAAATAATCATTCCGGAAGTATTTTGACACATGTAGTACAAAGATCATAGAAAAACACGATAACATAGATGTTTTTACCACACAAAATTAAGTGTTGCCATTAAGCAGTAATATTTATAACGTAAAATAACATGTTTATATTTTAAGTACTTATTTTTTATAATTGATTCTCAAATATTTTAGGGAGGTACACCAACTAGTATTGTGGAGTTTTTATGCCTTGACGCGAGTAGGCGTTATAAAGGGGCACGTTCTTTTGTATCACAAACCATGTTACATAAACCCGGCGTAGCTGCTAAACTATTTGAAAACAGGGATGTTTTTTTGCCGTGACGCGAGCAGGCGGTATAAAGGGGCACAAACCATGTTACACAAACCTAGCGTAGCCGCTAAACTACTCGAAAACAGGGATGTTTTTTTGCCGTGACGCGAGCAGGCGGTATAAAGGGGCACAAACCATGTTACACAAACCTAGCGTAGCCGCTAAACTACTCGAAAACAGGGATGTTTTTTTGCCGTGACGCGAGCAGGCGGTATAAAGGGGCACAAACCATGTTACACAAACCTAGCGTAGCCGCTAAACTACTCGAAAACAGGGATGTTTTTTTGCCGTGACGCGAGCAGGCGGTATAAAGGGGCACAAACCATGTTACACAAACCTAGCGTAGCCGCTAAACTACTTGAAAACAGGGATGTTTTTTTGCCGTGACGCGAGCAGGCGGTATAAAGGGGCACAAACCATGTTACACAAACCTAGCGTAGCCGCTAAACTACTTGAAAACAGGGATGTTTTTTTGCCGTGACGCGAGCAGGCGGTATAAAGGGGCACAAACCATGTTACACAAACCTAGCGTTAGGTTAGGTTAGGTTAGGTTAGGGACGCGAGCAGGCGGTATAAAGAGGCACAAACCATGTTACACAAACCTAACGTTAGGTTAGGTTAGGTTACGCATTTTTAAGACTACGAATTTTCATACTTTTGGTTTAAGAATACGCCGTTGAGATAGTCGTAATTCATCAGGTTAATGTGTTATGTGAAGAATTATCGTGTCGGAAATTATTGATATAGAGATAAATATTTTTGAGAGCTGGTAACACTGCCGGCACATGTTTTTGTATATTTCTTGTTTTTCTATGATCTTTGTACTGCGTGTCAAAATACTTCCGAAATGATTATTTTCATGTGTGTGTGTATAGAAAATTTTAACGTCGTTTAATTCAGTTAATATTGCTTGCCGCCGCCTAATTCTTTCAGATTCGGATTCCCCGGCCCATAGTTAGTATAAAAATAACTAGTTTGATTTTCTAGGAATCAAAATGATTCCAAAATGGCTATTTTCCTGTATGTGTATAAAATTTTTTAAAGTCCTGTAATTCAGTTAATATTGCTTGCCGCCGCCTAATTCTTTCAGATTCGGATTCCCCGACCCCAAATTAGTATAAAAATAACTAGTTTTATTTTTTAGGAATTTCGCCCATAAACCGAACTTAAGCCCGGCTTTCATACACAAACTTGAACTTACGTCTGGATTTATATAAAAAGGAAAGGAATTCATCCCGATTATTCGCGCGTAATCTCACCCCGAGAGTCGAATGAATCGACAACCGGCCAGACGCCAAATGTCAAATAGATGCCAACATGGCGCCACGTAAACAAACAAGAAGGCGTTCCTTATGGAGTGAAAAACAAACTCAAATGCACTTACGGAATTAACCGGCAGTTTATCGCGGTTATCGACCTCTTGCTCTGGATCATCCGACATTTTAATTATTTATTATTGTAGCTTTACATGAATACGAACGTTGGATAAAATAACCCGTTGACACAGACACTCGCGATCGAACTGACGTTGTTCGCCACGGGGCAAGGTTGGCAATCCGTTTATCAAAACAAGCGCGAATAATGTTTTACCGGCGACTGCCGCTGATATGGCATATCGGGAAAATAATCAGCTCTTCTCAAAGCGCTGTATTGTAGAATTTATTACAATAGGTGTTATCAAAATAGAGGTGATGTTGAAAATTCAATATAATCAATCAAATTGCATTTTTTTTGCTGTCAAGTTAAATACCTGAACACGAGGCGTAACAAACAATAACGTATTTTCATTTGTTCACCGATGGTTTGAGTGGTAGGTACCTACCTACTGCTAGGTATAATAATAATAATAATAAATTTGGATAACTTATATAGCGCTGTTTTTGCGAAAAATCGCCTCATTATTGGAATTCTAGCCGATTATTGGAATTCTAGCCCCCCGATAAATTGAATAAAATATATTTTCATATGTACGTGTTTCAATTTACTTAACTATGTAGGAGGCTAGATAACCACTCGTCCTGTAGCTATCAAGCGCATGGATTATTGGAATTCTAGCCCCCAACAAATTAAATAAAATATCTTTTTATATGTACGTATTTTAATTTACTTAACTATGTAGGAGGTTAGATAACAACTCGTCTTGCAGCTATCAAGCGCATGGATTATTGGAATTCTAGCCGCCCAATAAATTAAATATATTTTTTTTAAATGTACGTAGGTATTTCAAGATTATCGGAATATACATAATTACTCTCTCGCTTCAACATTTGAACCTAGGTAACGAAAAATGAACATCTAAAAAACAATTGACACTCTTTTGACGAATTCACATATTGCATATTACTGGATTAATTATTTTTATTATTAACATAATCATTTCTAAAGTGTACAAATAATATAAACTAGGGAGCAGAGATGAAAGATTATAAATGTATATATTTCCTTCAAGAATAGAATCAACTAAGCTGAGTGGGCGGGCGGTGGCATAAAATTTAAATGTAAATGAAAATGATTTTATACCTACCTTTTATGATATTTTTGAGAAACACAAATTTTATTAATATTATTATTTTCTATTTAAACATTTCATAGAAGTGGCGAGTGTACTTAGATGTTGTGTATCGACGATAGTATGAACATGTAGTATGTATTCAGCTGCATACCTCTTGCCCACTCAATAAACAAGAAAGAATTCCACAATAAGGTGTGTGGGTAATCTCTACGTATTATAAATTAAAGTCCTCCGCCGCGTCTGTCTGTCTGTTAGCGATAAACTCAAAAACTACTGAACAGACTTTCAAACGGTTTTCACCAATAGATAAGAGTGATTCATGGGGAAGGTTTAGGTAAATAATTTGTCAAGATTTTGTGTAAATTGGTTGAAATTCTATATGTGGTGGACGAGCCGGATGGCAAGCAAGCGGTGTGGAATTGATTTGTATGCAAATCTACAGTTTTATGCCGAGATTGATGAAATTTTGCACATGTGACCTTCGAAACAAGAGGAAGGTTACCGTCTACATTACTTACTAGTTGTTACCTAGTAAGTTAAGGCAGAAACATACTTACGTGTTGTGGCGTGCCGTGACGCGCCAGAAGCACATCGGTTTCATACATTTATTATGGTTAGAGACATATTTGTAGGTCGTGGCGTGTCGACAAGCCACGACGATAATTGGTTAATTTGTAGTCACGACACGCCACGACACGCAAGTATGTTTCTGCCTTAAGGTGAATATATACGTGAAATCCTATATAGATACTATTTTGATTAATCTTTATGACGAATCGGCTTACAGTATGAACAACAAAAAATATGCTACGGATAAATCGAAGCTTTTACTAGCTTTTCTATGTATTAGAATTACAATAAATTTATTATTTACGTAACAAAAAATATAAGTTTTTTCATGACTTAACTATGAAGTAATACAAGAAACAATTTTTTTTAAATACCACTTTATGGCTGAGACTATTTTTGAGGTTTTCCATGTTCTAACTTTTTTCGTTCTTATAAAATTATGCACAAAATAAATAAAAACCACTTTTTCGCTTACTAGCCTCGTGCAAAAAGGCGCTCGATTTTTAAATTTTGCAGGCATGAGATTCGAAATATTTCTAGCGTTTATATTCCTCTTAAAATAGTTACAAAATGAAATAGTAAAAAAACAAAATTGGGCTTTGCATCATTTTATGAATGAGGATATTTCAAAACGACATTGCAAGTTGAATATTGTTGCGTTGATCTTTACACTGAAAATTCCTTGGAGAATTTTGTAGCTACATACAAACAGATTTTATACTTTATACTTCATTTGATGGTACTTAAATAATAATAACCGTATGTATGTAAGTGGGCTGCGAAAAAACAAGTCAAATATATAGGGAAATCCATGCGAGAGCGTTCTAAATAATATATTTTTAAATAATATAATTATAACTTGATTACTTGGGCTAATTATAGCCGCCGAACACTGCAGAGTTGGAGAGATAAGCCGATAGAAGTGCGCTGTGGGCGATACGCGCGCCCGAAGTAAGCTCAACCTTTCCTTACTTCTGGTGAAAATTTACCTTCAAACATTACATGAAATCTAAATTATTTCTATGGCACATAATTAATTTCATTGGCCTGTCTGGGGGCCTAGAAACTTAGAGTAACAATATACATTGCTCTAAGCCTAGAAGTCGAGAGGTCTTATGTTATTTGGAAACGTCGGTTTTATATAAAATCAATATTCAGATCACACTTTTTTTGAAGTAAAACTTCTTTACGCACGCTTGACTTGGGGAGTAAGCTGGTAAATGCGTGACGAGAGCGTTACGGAAAGTGTGATCTGGCGAGGCGAACGGTCGGGCCTTTACGCACGCTTGACTTGGGGATTAAGCTGGTGAATGCGTGACGAGAGCGTTATGAAAAGTGTGATTGGGCGAGGCGAACGGAAGTTGAGAGGGAGATATAAGTTAGTGTTTTAGTTAGTTAGTTAGTTAGTTTTTTTTTGTTGTTCTCTTTTTCTTAAGTGAAAACTTCTTTAGCACCGTTGTGATTTTAAACTTGATGAAACGAATAGCGACACTAAAAAGAGACAAACACATACATCAATAGGATTTAGCCTACGAGAGAATGTGGTAGAATAATCGCTCTCCTCTTTGTAGCCTCCCCACTCTTGTCTACTTTAGTTTTCTGAAGATTTCACTTGTACCGCGTGTGAACTGCACACTTGTATTGAAGTGAAAACTTCATTGGAACTCGATGAAACTAAAACGAAATATAGCGACACTAAAAAGAGACAAACACATACATCTATAGGATTTAGCCTGCGAGAGAATGAGATAGTATAATCGGTCTCCTATTTGTGCGGTGCTTCGTAGCCTATCGGTCTCCTCTTTGTGCGGTTCTTCGTAGTCTCCCCACTCTTGTCTGCTTTAGTTTTCTCAAGGTTTCACTTCTACCGCGTGTGAATAACACACTCTGAATATTTTTTTAAATAGACAAACATTCACAGATTATAATAACTTGACAAATCGCTGTATTTTAATATTTTTTTAGTATTTTTGTGACTTTTTGTTTATTTTTGTACATTTTTTATCAAATTTTATTTTTATTTTTTCTTTATCTATTTAAAAATCATCTCTCATGAATTAATTGTATTACCAAACATGTAAAAGCCCTCTGGACGTTGAATAAATAAATAAATTAAAAAATTAAAAAATATTTGAATTCCTCCTACTCGCATCATTATAGTGGGAAAATCTTGCTTGTGCTACGATGGAAAACTTATCTAGTTGACTTATGGTAGGTATATTACCTATTTTAACTTATATTACCTAATTTAACTCATCCATTTGGAATTTCATCCGTCTGTAAATTTGTTTGTTACGATAAGGCTCTGGTTCAAGATGGTGGCTGCTTTAACCTGATATGGCCCCGGTAGGCGATAAAAGTATTTTATCTGAATATTAGTAGCTATTCTGGGAAAAATACTTATGGTAGATTATATACTATTTTATTAAAAATATATTGTCTAAAAACCACATTGTCTGGAAAGTTTGTATAATTTACGATACATAATTTAGCAAAAAAAAAAACATGTAAGTTATTACGAAAATAAAATCAGATGTGGAGCGGTGATAATTTAGCTTCGGCACACAACGTATAAGGTTCCGTAAAGATTTTCTTTTCAAGTGTGAAATGACTACAAATTAATTAGGTATGTATGTGCTATGCATAAAAAATCTTGTCTTAAACGTTAGTTTAACAATTTAAAAAATAATAATTAATTAGGTATGTATTTAAATATCTACTTACACATCTTATGATTTGAGAGAAAATTGTGATTTTGATGCATTAAATGAGAAAACACTAATGTTAGTTGATGTTCATAGAACTGCACTAGTAAAGGATCGACACGATTGACGCTTTAACCAGCTCGATCAACTAACTGACTACAATTCTATGGAATATGTGTTCAGTGCCTTCTAACACAATACAAATCGCATGCCGCCATTTTTTTTACCGCCGAGCGAATACTTTCTGTACAATCACAATGGAAATTTCCGGTAGGTACTGTGTTTTATTACATTAAATTTTATAATAAAATCGAGTTTTATTGATATATGTGTATCAAGCATTGTTAACTACATCTGATGCGTGTATTGTGAACCGTACCCATGTCCATAATATTATATTTTGTTTTTTCACAGCCAGGTAAATAAATAACACAAGTTATTCGCGTAGAAATAAATTATATTGTACTCGTATCTACCTCAGAACATGCTTAGAGAAATACATTTTTGTTCAATGGTAACATCGAAATATAAAAAGAATCTTTTCAAATCCAGAGAAGCGATTAAGTACGTAGGTAGGTACCTATAAATCATATTTTGGACGATAATTTATAAGGATAAATAAGGATATAACATTTTCACAATTCAGTCAACGATTCCTTCAAAACCGTGGTTTTCCAGACTTTCTTTTAACAAATTCTCGACATCCTCCATTTGCCGCATGCGGATAGGACATTGCTGCCACAATGTTCACTTGACAAAAATTCATGTTAAGAATTCTGCGATGTGTGAATGTCGTCTTGGTGAAGAGGATCTCAATCATACTTTTTTCAGTTGCCCTTTAAATAATTCATACAAAAATTTCATCCCTCACCTAATCAGTTCGGGCATATTGCCTCCCTACAACATTGCATGCCTGTTATCTTCTGTGAACAAACGCGTGTATAAAATCTTGGCTAATTTTCTGAATATTAACAGCATCAATTTGTAACTGTAAGTTAAGTTTCATGTATTTATTTATTTATTATTTTATTTTTTACGCACAATAAATTGTGTCAGCATATCTTTTAATTTCCTTGTTATGTTTAATTAAAATAATTTTTTATTGTAATAATTTTGTGTATTATTATTTGTATAGTATTATTATACATATAATGTAGATAGGTTCTTGTTATTAAAACTAAATTAGTTAATATTAACCAAAAATTACACTCACAAAAGCATTCACTAGACACTGCCCAGAACACTCCCTTGGGGTGAAAAGCCATTAAAAAAAAAAAAAAAAAATCCCGAGAAGCGATTAAGTACCTAGGTACGTAGGTAGGTACCTATAAATCATATTTTGGACGATTATTTTTTCTGTTTTTTAAACGTGTGTTCATGCAAAACCTCCAACCGTGCTACACGTATAAAGTTGGCGGTGGCATAAACATGAACTTACGCTATATCTTTATTGTGGCAACCACTAGCTAACTACATACTAAGGACGGGCTATTTAAAAAATTTAGAACAATTTATCAAATGGGGTATTTCCACGTTTCTTTTATTGCTAAAAAAAAATTAAGCAAAAAATTACAATGATTACAGCATTTTTACTTTCATGTTGACGAATAAATTTTCTACAGCGAGTCAAAGTTTCCCATTTTTGAATTACCGCCAAAACGATAATTTGGGGCGGGGTCATCGATTGACGTCATGAGCGTGAACGCTTACTGACAGTGTTAATTTATGCTGGCCCAGCTGAGCGACGCTTGTGACGTCAAATTCCGATTTTCCGTTTTGATTTTGTCAGTTTTAGACCGTTTTTAAAATCAATAATATTGAACATATAAAACTAACATTTTTAGTAGGATGATTAAAATTAGAAAAATGATCTTTAAATATTTCGTACATTTTAACAGAATCCCTCGTTTGTGGAAATACCCCAATAGTTAATTTTCACGTTCTGTGTAAGATCTATTTATATTCCATTATTATATCATTAGGTATAGGCCAGTTGCTTCACAAAACTGAAATAATCACAGAACTTGAATAGAACTTTCACAGAACGTGAAAATTAACCATGTATATTTGGTGAATTGTTCAATTTTTTTTAAACAACCCTTCCTAAGATACGTTTTAGATTTTCGCGGCCAAAAGTATTTTCGTTATTTATTTTTGGGGTGTTATGCCGTGTTGCGCTACCTCAGTGTCCATCATCAGGGCAGATCTGGCAGATCGTGACACTACAACGCTGTCCGAAACGTTAGCTTAAGAAGGAGGTAGCGCAACACCCCTAAAACAAATAATGAAAACCCTTCCTAATGTTATGGTCATAGAAGACAGCGCCCTCCTTTTTCGCCAACTTATACGTGTAGCACTTGTAGATCACAAGGTGGTTTTGGTTCAAGTGACCATTTTTTAAAGTGGAACTAATTTATGTAATTTTTATTTCCTTCTTTTGCCTTGGCTATTCAAATTACATATATGTCAATGACGTTATATAGGTATAATTATAGACGCGTGGTAGAAATCTCAAATTGGTAAGCCAAAGACAAGGCAATTGTATTGTACTCGATTTCGCAGTTTTAGTACTCGACAGCCACGCGTCGCGTGGGGTAGTGTCCTACCAGTAAGTAAGTTGCATTAAAAAGAGAACGTGAGATACATAAGAACAGTGGGCCGTCTCATGCAGCATTCCGTCTTATCCTTATTTGTAAGCGAGGAAGCATATCTTGGCATCTCAGTCACACCCGTGATGTAGAATGTAATACCTATTCGGCAAAAATATGAAAACTTAGCCCGGTCCTACATCTATGTCGTTCATACACACACATTCTTGAATGTCTATCTTTATCATCCATGAATAACTTTTGAATTAAAAATTTATCGAAAACATAAGTGTTTCTTACTTGTCACATGCTATCTTGAGTTTGTGAAACGAGTCTAGATGTAATGTAATTTTTAACTAGTAAAGTAATGAATTATAAAAAAAGGTTAACTTTGTAGTCATTGTTACAACGGGGCGGCAGGATCATACACACCTACATACGTACCTACCTATCTACCAACTGAAATTTCTCTCCCTCTATCATGTAAAAGAAAGGGGTCAAAATGTATGGCCTCAGAACCATAGATATTACCTTCTTAAATACCTGTCACCTTAATTAAGCAATAAGCGTCCTTTCTCCGACCGGAAGGACCTACATAACAACACCTCAGCAGTTGGTGCATGGACAGCGGATGTGGACTGGTACAGAGAACGCACGTATTATTGCACAACCTGTCACAGAATAGAGGAACCTCCCTAAATGGAGCTTCTTGGCAGGACAATAACAGTGTACCTAAATCAGATGAATGGAACGCTAATGACTTCATTAAGACCTACACGACTATCAAAGCACGTATCACTAACTAGTGCAGCAGTCGTCACACTTTTATGGTCAAGGGCCACATAAGACAATGTGAGGTATCACCGCGGGATGTACCTTTTAGCAAGTTAAAAAGCAATTCTTTTGTATATAAGTACCGGGTTGCTACCTCCTTCCTTCTTGTATTCATGAGAAATATTGTAAATTCTTAATAATAATAATAATAATTCACGTAAGATCATAATACTATATTTAAAAAAAAATATGAGATCTGTAATGGAATCTTTCAGTTCAATTTTCATCCACTTCCCGAACTACTGAAATATGTGAATTTCCGCATACGAGATAAAAATGATTACAATACTTTTTTTTCGCTTATATTTTGTAATCTTCTCCGTAATAATTTGGTGTACAACTTTTTTATGGAGAATCTGAAAACAAAAATAAATACAATAACAAAAATTAACCAATATTAAAGTTTACTTTGCATTATTAGTTCGTGATTAGCGTGTTTTTGGTCTCTTTTAGACCATTTTTTTACCTGCCCACGCCCTCACTGTGCCATCTCAACGCCCACTAATTTTCTCTGGGTGTTCTACTGTCCCCCTGAAAGTCTCAAACGACCACAAGGGGGCGTTATCGCCCACGTTGAGAACCTGTGACGTACACTATGCGCGCGTTCAAAATTGACTTTGATGTGTTCAAAAACCAGCTGGGCGTTTTAAAATCAAATGCCAATCAATTAAAATCAAAGTTTTAAAATCATAAGGGTATATATACTACACGCACACAAAATATTTAGAAAAAACGGATAATATACTTAGTACACGAAAAAATATATATTTAATCACAAAAATCTGCCGCGGGCCGCAGTTTGATAACCACGGAAGTAGTGCAACGACTACTAGTTGGATAATATAATATGCAGGTTCATGTCGGTTTGATAAGGAAAATCCGTTACATAAAATGTCGCAGAAAACTTTAATTCCTATGTCAGCTATTTTTTTTTTTGTACCGACGTATTCAAAGTACTTCGAACTTCGGTCAAACTGTACTTCGAACTTCGGTCAACTTTCCCGAATATTTCGTCGAGGAACTTCGCGAGTAGTGTGGAGCTAGGGTGCCTACAATACTAATTTGAATTGAAACAAATGTTCCATTTAGCCCAATAGCATAACTCACTCTGACATCTGAGATGATCTACAGTCCATTTGAATTCCGTAACACGGTTTCTGTGTTTTCTTTTTGAGGAACCGGTTCCAAAAGTAACTGAATAAAAAAACCGGCACCACGTCGGTCTCCTGTAACTGGAATCGCAGTGACAACCCATTTCAGGCATCAACCATCTCTAGAGGGTGCGCAGTCTGTGCACTGTGTAGTGGAATAGTACCGGAATACGGAATCAATTAGCGAGGATCCAGCGAACAGTCGCAGTTGCCGCCAGCAATTGGGCAATTATCCAACGTGACGGGGCGTTATAAGCCCTAGATAACAATAAAATACTAGTCGTACATAATACGTACATATATACTTATTATTATAAGGGAGGAAAGGCGTAGACTTTCCCGTTCAGGGAAAGAGCAAGACAATTTTCAACTTTCATTTCATCAAAGGTCATTTATAGGGAGAGAGAACGAAAAAAATACGCACACAGTTGTTGTTTTCTATGTAAACTTAAGGAGGTACACTACCTTAATAATGAGGGTTTGCCCAAAACTCACATTTAAATCATTTCCGGCGAATTCGTAACTATAATAACTTTTTTTCTTCCAAACCGACCCCTGGGGATGTACGTTCTTTATATTTAAGATTAATAAAAACAATAAATTCAATTAGGGAGGCGGGAATGGGTACCGCCGCCCCGGGAACCTTTATTGGATAACCAACACCTCTGCCATAGGTCACCCCAAGTGGTTCGCTACGTTTGGTGATTTAGCAGGGGTGCCCGGGTTCATGGGATGAGGTGTGTTTAGGTCTGATTACCAGGACACACTGAACCCCTGATTCCTACCCACCCCTTAAACCCTTTTCCTTCCCAGAACCCTCCTCTCCTTCCTTTCCCTAAAAAACCCTCCACACAGCATCCCCAAAGATGACATAGGCCCTCAGGGAAATTATTTTCCTCAGGGCCTCCTGTGTGGAGCTCATGTAAAAAAAAAATACAAAAAAACAATTAATAATAACAATATTTTACGTAGGTACAACGAGTTTAAAATTTTATAACCCGTTTTTTAACTATAAAGTTAGCGGTAAAGGGCCATTCATTTAAGGCTCTGCAACCGGGTTCGAAAAGAAGAAGATGGAGAGATACGAAATTACGAATGTTAGAGGAGAGCGCTAACATTTACAGCGACAAAATCGATGCGAAAATTGCGAAAATGTTTAATAAAACACGACTCGTTTAAAATAGAGCAAAAATCTCGCGGGCATTATCTTAAACAGCATTTAAAGAAACACTGTGAATTTTTTCATACATATAACTTGTAAAATAACTGAAACAAACTTGTTTATAATAATTATTGGGGCATACTTTGCGATTTTTTTCTATCAAGGGAATTATATATAATTTACGTTTCGGCGAGGGCAAAGTCTAGATATTATCTTCAAGAATAACATTTTTTTTTAAGAGCTTTAAAACTTACCGTGTTTAAGGGAAATATGTAATAAATCGGTAGAAATCCGGGTTGCAATCATTTAATGAAAGTTATCCTAACTTAACCTAGCTTATATTAATATTATATAATTATTTTAATTATAACAGTTTGCCGTGGAGTTGGATAACAACAAAAGGGAAAACTCTGTAGAGACATAGTTTTAATAAGTTTTTAAATCGTTAGAAATCCGGGTTGCGGGCCCTTAATACGTAAGACAAATTTTGCTAGTTTTTAACCCCCTCCTCCCCTATTTTAAGAAAAAATAAGAATAGGCCGACCCCTCCCCCCCCTGTTTAATATTTATTACGTAAGAATCTAAAGGAAAAAATGAATACACGTTTGGTTTATTTTTCAAAGCAACAATTTTTAGAAATGTTTATTTGTACTTACAAAGGTACTAATAATTTTAACTATGCGCATTTTTGTGATATTACGTAAGAACTATCGAGACTCCCTCCCACCCCCCTTGTAAGAAAAAATAAGACATGGTCGACCCCCCTCCCCACCTAAATCATCTTACGTAATAAATGTATGGCTCCCAAACACCAGATTTTATTTTTCTAGAAGATGAATTAATAACTTCAGGAGGGAAACGTTTAGAAACATCTCGGAATTAATTAAAATTAACCCGGCGGAAAGGTCGAATCTCCAGGCCTGCTAGGGCGAATTCGACCGTACGTCGGTATACGGTACACCGGGTCCCGTATTTCCAAAACCTATACCGGTTCAGTCACTTTACATGTTCAATATCAAAATTTAAATATTTAGAAATAAAATTATTAATTTATAATATACACATTGGAAAGATTATTTTATCTAGATTTTAGAAAAAATGTTGATTTTGCAAAGTGATAAAAAATTATCAATATAGAGGTGTATTTACAATATATGTGAATAATATTAAAATTTAAATATTTACAAATAAAAATATTAATTTCTAATATATACATCAGAAAGATTATTTTATCTAGATTTTAGAACAATTTTTGTTTTTGCAATGTGATAAAAAATAACCAATATAGAGTTATATTTAAAATGTAAATTGTCGCTACCGCGACTGAATCGGTATAGGTTTTGGAAATACGCCACCGGGTCGCGAGTCGCAATTTGTGTACACGGCTTCTTTACTTACGTCGTGAAGATTCTGAATATATTTTAGGGTATATTGTCGTCTTAAAATTATAAACTTTCTATGTAAATTAAAAGTTTTGTAATTAGGAATTAGCTTAATTATGATTTTTTATTGTTTCTCTTCTTTCTTTCTTCTCTTTCTCTGTAATATATATCTAATATAATTACTATGCTTTATATTTTACTAGCTGGTATCCGGCATGCGTTGCTACGTGTCCCTCCCTGCTCACACATCACATCAAATCCCCCAATCCCAAAGTTTATATGGAAAATGAAAGTGTTGTTTTTCCATGTTTTCTCACCGTTTAAACCTTCCCTGGACTATGACAAACATTTCAAAACCAAAATCAGCCAAACGAACAGCAATTGATTTATATATATAGATAGATAGATAATGCTTAATATTATTTCTGTTATTTCACTGGTAACATCTTCACGTAGTAGGTACCAACTAAACCCAGATTTGAGCATGCTGTGAACATTTTTATATGGAATGTTAACATCTATGCATGCACATCCCAATAGCAATTTCAATCAATAAATAAATCATGACTAGACATGACAGGCGCAATTCCCCATTGAAAAATGTATTACATTATGTTATAAAAGGGCAAGGCATGATAATATAACATAAAAATCTAAGTAAAATGGTTTATGAGGGGTTTAAACGCTCACTGCGATACAGGCAAACCGCTGCGGTGATCATCGGCAATATTCAATCGCACATTGTTCTATTCTATAATGTTTCTGGTGTGTAATTTAGTGATGTGTCTTTTGCTATTTAAAAAACGTTACTCAACGTTTGAGATATACCTACGTTAGTATAACATAAAAAAGTAAAACTTAATTTTCTCAACATAGGCCATCTAGTAAGGAGGAAAAGAAACAACAATTATTATGTACCGTGTGCTTTGTATTATGAATAATTTAATATTAATATAATTTCAAAATAAAATTAAAATGTTTAAAAGTACAATAATTATATATTATGCAAAAGCAGCAAGATTAAATAATTGAATAGTTCTTTAATATTACAGTTTATATTATAGCTCATTTATTATAGTTCAGCTAATAACAGTGCGGCTGGAGTTGAAATGGAAAGTATAAAATCAACTGTGACTGAAGCAAATTACTGTTCTCTGAAGTGGTGGCAAAATATTGCCTGGCTATTTGTCGTACAGAAAACATTGCCAAAATGAGTAAGAGCTGTGTCCTAAACCTGATAAAATTCTTGTCTCTCAGGTTGGGTTGTTTCACGGAAATTCAAATAAGTACGACATTTTCATCAATTGGCCATCGACGCCATTTTGTTTTTTTTTTTCTTAAATCTGAAAGGTCCCTTAAACGCCGATTCTAGGTCCGTTTCAGCTTTGAGTAAATTGAGATCTGCAGAAAATCTCTACTCTTGTTGTTACTCGTATGCTTGTCAGATGTCAGCTGATCACAATTTCATGCCCGCTGCCTGTAATGAGATTTACAAAGAACGAGTGGTTACAATAATTCACGTACACTTCTAATCTTTTGGTAACAAATGTCCACCCCTTTAATTATACATTCGAACACAATGAATTCATTATTATAATATTATAACAAAACTTTAAATTGTCTAAAATGGCGTCCAAATCGTAATTTGACAGTTCTCCAAATCTAATGGGACTGTTTGTCTTTTCGAAAGCGGCACCCAGCGAGAAAAGCCAAAACAACCCATTTTCTGTTACATACCTACTTGTGTAAGACTTCCGGGGGTTATAGGAAGATGTAAGCATCATAAAATTCTATGAAAGGTTAATCAACTTCTAGTGATGTGCTTTGAAGTGATATTTTTATTAAGCAATTCTATTTTTTAAATCCCCAAAGTCGCACAAAAGTCATAAAAGCGATAAATCAGCTTGAATAAAATTCTCCAATCGAAACCTTTCAATATTTCGCGATAAATATTATTCCGAGAAATCGTTTAATTCAAATTGCCTGACAAAGCTATAAAATTATCTTTATTGGTTTTGCATAAGTACGATTAAATCAAAAATGTATATTTTTGTCAACATTTTGATAAAATATTTAAGTGAAGCAATATTTTGTTCAAATTGACAGTATTGTCAGTGAAGAAGAACAATACAATCTTTCCATAATAGGCTACCTTTTAAGTTAAGGCTCTGCAACCGGGTTCGAAAAGAAGAAGATGGAGACATACGAAATTACGAATGTTAGAGGAAGCGCTAACATTTACAGCGACAAAATCGATGCGAAAATTGCTAACAAAACACGACTCGATTAAAATTGAGCAAAAATCACGCGGGCATTATCTTAAACAGCATTTAAGGAAATGAATTTTTTCATACATATTACTTGTAAAATAACTGAAACAAACGTGTTTATAAAAATTTTTGGAGCATACTTTGCGATTTTTTCTATCGAGGGAATTTTATACACGCCTCTTTTTACGCCTGTCTCAACACAGGTATACCCTAGTGAGACAGGCAACGAATAATGTAATGTAAACATACCTTATATAGATAAATAAATAAAAAATATATATATAATTATATATATATATAGGTTGCGGGCCCTTAATGAAAGTTATTCTAACTTAACCTAGCTTATATTAATATTATATAATTATTTTAATATTAACAAGTTTGCCGTGGAGTTGGATAATTACAAAAGGGAAAACTGGCAGTGTCAAAGTTTTAACAAGTTTTCAAATTTCTTCAAAATACAGCTTGACATGCATATCAGGCAGCCAAAAGAGCAAATGGCAAATCTTACACAGTCGCACTACTGACTGCAAAGTTATGTACGTTGTTCTGTCTTCTATTCTGTCATTGCTATACATGCCGGCCTCCGTCGTTGAGGGTTCAAATCCCGGCGTGCGCAAGTAAATTTTATTTGATTGATTTGTATTTTCAGAATTTAATCATTAAAAACAATATAAGCTATATTTGCGACAAGTTCTAGAGTGGAAGATACTCTCAGTATCGCCCTCGTGTTTGACCACTATTCAGAATTGAAAAGTTTATTGAAATGGCTTGAATTTGAAATTGCCTCATTTTCAGCCCACTAAATTTGACTCGTATTCTGAAACTCTAATATACAGGGTGTCCGGGGGTAAAGCGCACACATATCTGGAGGCGATTCTACATGACGGTAGAAGTAAAAAAGATAAATAACTTTTTTGAAATTTCAACATTCTTTCTCATACAAAAACATTTTTCCATAGAAGAATATTTGTTTTCCATACAAACAATTCAACTCATTTACCCGAAAACTATCTTAAAACGTTAGAATTTAAAAAAAAAAAGTATTTATCTTTTACACTTGCACTATTTAAGAAGAATCACCTCCAGAAGTTTGTGCACTTTACCCCCGGACATCTTGTTTTATGTGAATTAATTAATGCTCTGCAACCTACAATTTTCCATTTCACTTAATAACCATAGGTACCATACATTATATTGCATCCACAATTCCACCGCAACCGCCATGTTAGTGTTTAGATTTCGCTGTAGATTGAAAAGCTAGCAATGATGTTATGATGTAATTATTACCATTTCCCGCGCAAAATAACCATAATAATTACAATTCAGCATGTCTATTATGTTTATGTTCTTAGAAATAATATTATAAAGTGCAAAATTATTCAGTGAAATGCGAGTGGCGACATCTATAAATGGCGAGTGACACCTCGACTGAGAAAATTCAACGCGGAATAAAAGGCGGGAAATACGCTCAATCGGTTTTCGGTGGCCGTCCATGCGACGCGCGACGTGCGCATACGTGGGAAATCTGGCTGGTTTTACACAAACTGGATAGCTGGGTGGGTACCTGCGCAATTATTGCACAGAAAATTAGGTATAAATTGTCATATACGAGTATTTTTAATACAATGAATATGTACATTTATACATATTGGGTATTAGGGGCGAAAAGTTTTCACACTCACTATTCTGTGAGTTGAAGTTCATTCAACTTTGGGTTTCTTTTCCATAGAAAAGCCTGTTCTCACGGATCTATTTCACAAATTCTATGAAATAGTGCTTTCACACATTTTTCAGATCAATTTTTGAAGTAAAACTTCTTTACGCACGCTTGACTTGGGGAGTAAGCTGGCGAATGCGTGACGAGAGCGTTACGAAATGCGAGGCGAACGCTTCGTATATTACTGTAGGGGCAAGAGAGAGGTGCGAGCACACATTTTCTTACGCTCTTTCTCTCATAGCCGGTTACGTTACACAGTGCAAGCCTATTGTCTATATCACACAGTAGGAGCAAGAGAGAGCAGTGCACGCGCACATTTTCTTTCTCTCTTCCTATCATATAGATGGAGCAGAAGTTTTACTTCAGTTATGTGGTCTAGAGTCTAGAGAACACTCGTTTTGTTTTACATGAGCTCCACACGGGAGGTCCTGAGGAAAATGATTCCCCTCAGGGCCTTTTTCATCTTTGGGGGATGCTGTGTGGAGGTTTTTTTAAAGAAAATCAAGGAGAGTTCTGGCAAGGAAAAAGGTTTGAGGGGTGTGTAGGAATCTGGGGTTCAGTGTGTCCAGGTCATCCTCCGCCAAGACCTAGACAAACCTCACCCCATGAACTCGGGCAACCTTGCTAAATAACCAAACGTAGCGAACCACGTGGGGTGACCTATGGCAGAGGTGACCTATCCAATAAATGATTCCCGAGGCGCCTGTACCGATTCCCGCCTCCCAAATTGAAAAATAATAGATCATTGACCATAGAATAGTTGTTCAGAACAGTGTGGTCGTGTGCGGCATTCGAAAAGTGATAAATTTTCGAAATTTTAAAAAATATATCGACTTGCATGTAGTGTTGCCATACGTCCGAAATTTTCCGGACAAGTCCGGAAATATAGGTCTTTGTCCGGAAGGCGGGGGGAATCCTAAACAGTCCGGAATTCTACAATTAAGTGGAGATTGATATAAAAAATGAAATAAACCGAATTATTTTTATTACAAATCAAAGTAAAAACATCACTTCTGATATTCAATGCTCCCAGAAATATTGTTCAACACTTCCGAATCTTTAATAATAGTTTTGTAGAACATTACGCAAGTCGTATTTTTTAAATTATACTGTGTTAAGAGAATCAACTTGACAGACTCTACAGAAAGCCTATTCCTTTCTTTTGACCATTGGGTTCCCATTAAGAAAAAGACCCTTTGAACATTGGCATTTTGTGCCTGCATCGCAAATATATAAGAGCATATCTTTGTTAATTCCGTAACTTTCGAAGGTCCGGAATTTTTATCAAATGTCAGGAATTTTCTCCGGGATTTTGATTTTTTGATCGGGAACCCTACTTGCAAGTAGCATTTTATAGTCTTTCCTCATAAGGCCACTTAGTGTTGCTACTTGCCTTATTATTGCACGGATGTTAAATTAGGTGAGTACCTACAACTCTTAAACACGAATTTTGGCAACGAAATTTTGTGGTTGAAAGATTTAAGAAAGGGCTAATTTATGAATTTTAAAAGATGGGCTCTCCACACGACACTGCATGTAGTGACTGCGGCAGTGACTGCAGAGAGCGTGGAGTTGAGCAAACTAGCGCTGTCTCGTTTGTTAAAGGGCCGCTAGAACGAGACAGCGCTAGTTCGCTCAACTCCACCCTCTTTGCAGTCACTGCCGCAGTCACTACATGCAGTGTCGTGTGGAGAGCCCATGAAACATAATTTAAAGAACCTTTATAAAATAACGGTTGAAATAAGGATTTTGCCAGCTGTTAAATTATCTAAGCTTCTTTAAGAGAAGGGTAGATACTAACCTAGAGATAATGTAAAAGTAGCCAAGAGAGTGCTTTATCATTCTCATTAGTCATTGCTAATCGACAGATTAACGGGATTAAGCAACATTCGTGTGGGGGCACCTTTGGGTATCCGGCGAGAAGCAGGCAGGTAAATATTCACTCTTTAATTCTAAATACCCGTGCTTAATTAACATTAACCGTGTCCAACACACCATGGGAAAGTTAGTCAATGCCTGCGCGAGGCTTTTAGACTACACAGAGCGAACTGAGCAAGAATAATTTATAGTGTGACCAACTTTTCATCGGAGTAGAAACACAATGTCTGGAGTCTGGACCGAAGCCGAATGAGTGTTGTATTTGTTAGCATTGGAATTGGCAGGTTCACTTCTAAGCCTGGAACCGTAGAATAAAAAATAACATAAGAAGTGCCTTGTGGGTATGTTTCGTGATCCAATTATAGGTATAATTTCGGCCTACATTTCCATACAAACTTTGTTTCACCGTGATTACGAAATTCAGATGGGATGGCGATATATAATTTCAGGTAAGTGTAAGAGAGACAGGCTATGTGCTATGGTCTAGAATCAAATGGTACAAGTCAGCGACACGTTTCTTTCCATTCAAATTTGTACGTAAGGCACTTCTAGTGTCATATTATTCTTTATTCTATGCCTGGAAAGAAGTGGAATGAGTGCTATTTTTTATTGTGACTTGGAATTACGAGATTCGATTCTGAGAGATGTTTGGAAGAAGCCGAAAGAATATTAAATGTATTTTTGAATGTAGCTATTACTTTGTGGTTATCCATTATAATAAAATGAAACAATGCAACTTTGTATAAACCACTTATAAAATGTGCAAATCCGACCGGTTTCGGAACAAACGTTCCTTCGTCAGGGAAAGCTTATACTAATTTGACAGTTTAGAACAATGTTTTATTAGGGTAGGGGTGGAGCCGTTGTTAGTTAATAATGTAGATTGGGTGGGTAGGTATTAGTGTAGAGTGGATGGGTAGGGGAACAAATCCATGATTGGGCTATATGACAATATTTTTTGTTTGTTGATAATAGATTCATTATTTTTAAGGGATTTTTTAATTTCCAAAGCTTCTAAGTTATCTAAACGTTTTCCTTTATGATTAATATGAAGAATATTTATCCCTGTGTTTTTTTCAAAACTATGGTTATTTTCAATGATATGGTTAGCGAACTCAGAAAAATTATTATTATTAAGACACCTTAAATGTTCTTTGATTCTGATTTCAAAATTACGAGTTGTTTTTCCAATATAAAATGAGGGACAATCATTGCATTTGAATTTATATATTCTTTATTTTTTTTTTTTTTTATAATATTAAATGTGTTGAGTATGTGTTGGAATTAAAAGGTACGGTTCTAACGGTTTCATGAAATTCAGGACACTTTTGAAAAACGATATAAAGTCAAAAAGTGATGAAAATAAACCGTGTCCGGTTACCGATCCTAACAGATGTCTGGAAATAAGCGGATCAACACACACACTGTTGTATTTGTTGAGACTTGGAACTAGGAGGTTAGATTCTGAGAGAGTCTGGACTGAAGTCAAATTAGATGTATTTGTCGAGATTTGGATCTGGGAACTTCGATCCCAAGAGGGTTAACACTTCTTGAAGGGGTTCCCTGAGATAAGGGCTTGGGATAAAGTTTATGAGTGCGAAAACTATATATATATATATATATATATATATAGTTTAATTGGAATTGGATTGTGGCAAAACCAATTTCAAACTGATTAATTTTCGCATAAATAAGTATTTCGTCAAGTTAAGCCATTTCAAAAATAAACATAATTTGAGAGACCTTGTACTTGTACAAAGTACATATATGGTACAGACACAAGTTAAAAGATAAAATATAATTACCTACCATGAATGCAATGAGTACAATGACTCATTTTGAGCCACGTTAAATCCATAAACAAAAGTAGGTAAGATTATCTATAGGTCAGGGGAGGTTGAAATAATTACTTAAAATACTAACACAATGTTTAATGGCCAGTTGGTTGACTATTCAAGATTCCAGCACACCCGCTACAATCATATTAAACTAATTGATTTGCATTATTTATGCAGCGAACGGACCCCTTCCAGCGTTGCTCTACGCGTTTTACGAGTACTCTCGGCAGACTGATTTTAAACCGTCCCAATAAATCACGCATAATAACGGTCAGGAAACTAATACAAATGTCCAGAACGTGAACACAATGGCTAATAAAAAATGTATACATTTCTGGCTTTTATTTAACGCTGCAAACAACTGGCGATGATCTAAGCAACACACATTCGGTGAATAAGAATCTTGGGCGAATACATTGAAGCAGATCAAAAGAGCAATTCTTTTGTGGATACGGAATCGTTTCCACACGTAATCTCCTGTCAAATTGTGATTGTCTATGGCTTTTTTTAAGGACTGATATGTCAGCTGTCGTATTTCAACTAGTTTAAAACACGAAATATCAACACGGGGTTTCAAAATACCACGCTTGGTACAAATGAGCGGCGGGGGCTTAGGTTTTTAGTCACCGGGGGGGGGGGGGGGGGGGGGGTTAAAAATTGCAAAAAGTTGTATTGGTCACGTAGTTTGGGTACGTTCCCTAAGTATTAGTTTCGCATAGTGCCAAACCGCTGTATCGATGGTACCTCCTGTACCTCTGCAAGTTGCAGGAGTTCGGAACTGTCCAATTTGGATTTTAATATTTTTGATGAGAAAGTTAAACTTTTTTTTTAAGTAACTAAATAATACTACAAGTTACGACGGTTTTTAATATTTCAATGAATTTACTAAGACTTTACTTTTAATTGCATTAATAAGATAGGTAGTGATAGTTTGGTTTGTCGATGTACGAGTAGTTTAACAAATTTACCAAAGAATTTCCTTAGTGAGTACTTATATCATGGATAAATGATTTCATCATTTCATATTTAAATTGTGTTAGCGACATATTCAATACTTCTATGTGCTCCGTAGTGATTTGAAACTCGATAAAACGGAAACGAGCGACACTAAAAGGAGACAAACACATACATCAATAGGATTTATCCCGCGGGAGAATGAGACAGACTAATCGGTGTCCTCTTTGCGCTGTGCTTCGTAGAATGAAATATAAAATAATTTTTTAACTTAGTAACGATATTATGGTAAATAAACCCTGTAATTTTAACTTAGTAACGATATTATGGTAAATAAACCCTGTAATTTTAACTTAGTAACGATATTATGGTAAATAAACCCTGTAATTTTAACTTAGTAACGATATTATGGTAAATAAACCCTGTAATTTTAACTTAGTAACGATATTATGGTAAATAAACCCTGTAATTTTAACTTAGTAACGATATTATGGTAAATAAACCCTGTAATTTTAACTTAGTAACGATATTATGGTAAATAAACCCTGTAATTTTCCTACTCCTGATACTCTGCATTCGTCTCATTCTCTCCCAGGTTTAGTTTTCTGAAGGTTTTGCGTGTGAACTGCACACATGATTATTCGTCTCATTCTCTCCCAGGTTTAGTTTTCTGAAGGTTTTGCGTGTGAACTGCACACATGATTATTCGTCTCATTCTCTCCCAGGTTTAGTTTTCTGAAGGTTTTGCGTGTGAACTGCACACATGATTATTTTCTTTATTGATTACTAATGGTTATTTACTTAAATTTTTGAAGTGAAAACTTATTTAGCATAGTTGTGATTTTAAGATTTAGCCTGCGAGAGAATAAGACAGCACAATTGGTCTCCTCTTTGAGCAGTGCTTTGTAGCCTATTGCTCGACCGATCGCCATCGCTTAAAACCGCAGTGGGAGGGAGGGGTGGATACATACGTCCGTCGCTCCTGGACACATTGAGCCACAGACTCTTACCGACCCCTCATACATTTATCTAAAAAGACCCTCCACACAGCATCCCGATGCTAACGTATAAAAAACAGTATCCATTACACGAGTACTTAACTGCACTGCCTCAGTTACAATATTTTATATTTATTTAGTGATAATATTGAGATGTCAACAACTCGGGAAGATTATTTCCCTCCACTAGTATTCTATAGGCAATGAGGAATATATTACGAGAGTATATAATATAGCTCTCGTGTGAGACTAGAATTATAGCGAAGATATCCTGTGGTAAGATATTATTCTTCTAACTAAATACGATTTAATAATAATGTGTTAATACGTATTCATAAACATTTTCAAATAAAATAAAATAATGAATGACCATCGTGTAAAAAACTGACTAAATGACGCCAATATAAGTACGTCAGTACGCAGTGCAAACAATGTCCCCACAAAAAAATCTGACAAAATTATGACAGGAGATATAATCAGAAATAAAGAATAATACGACATAAATTCGTTAAATAATATTCCCTACGAGAGCTTTCGGGAGATTTCAATCTGGGGAAAGTCCCTGTCAAGCCGGAGTACCTAATAATACAAGCCTCTCGTCCCGGCCAGACGTTTTCCTAATAGATTTCATAACATGAAAAATGGCTTTATATTAAACACGACACCCACGGAGCTACCCGAGACATTCGACTACTTTACGACTACTTTGCCGACAGCTAGCAGAGATTTGGAATTCACGCAATAGGCCACTTGCATGGACTTCATAACGACTTGGAAAAAATCGTGTGGATAGATTTTTGTAATAAGCTTACGAAAATGTTATTAAAAAATTTAAAAAATGTACAGTTTTTTTTATTTTTAAATAAATAAATCCATTATTTGGGCTCGTGACGTCACTACATGAAAATGTCCCGTCGCCGAAAATGTTCCTATTAATTTTATAAAATTCCACACTGATTTTTTTTTTATATGGCATCACTTTGATTTCAGGCGAATTTTTGAATTTGACATTTAACGTTCACTAGATTTATTGTTTGTTCTCTGCGAACGTATCATTTGGTTTGATTTTTTGACAGGTGTTATGACGAGAACCCCGTACAATTTACGTTGTCCGTACGTGTTTTAGAGGTATAATGATAATGGTGCGGATTTTAACAAAATCAAATTTTATAATATTCTTATTATTATTATAATTTCCATCTACAAGTATATTACATTTGATTTAGTGATATAGACGTTGAACATTATAATGATTTATGATCAATAAGATGGATCAAGGAAAAAATATTTATGAGATTTAATATTTTTGGTATGCCTCGTTATTATCCTGTGCCGTTCGTGTGGAAAACGTTCTTTTTTTAAATGATTTTCGGCTATGTAATTATCGTTTTTTCGCACCTATAAAATTATGTCCCGTCTTTCCGGTCAATAAAAAATGGTCTGATTTTTCGGATTGAAATTTTCAAAAAATCGCCAGGGTTTCAAAAATACGATTAAAAAATAAATAAAAATACAGCATGTCTTAGAATATTTGTCTAAACCGGAAAAATTTTTAAAAAAATGTGATGCAAGTGGCCTATTATTTCAGAACGAGGAATATCACTACTTTCTCTCGAAAACACAAATGAATAAAACTATTGTACTACCTACAAGATTCAAATTCTCAAGAAAGCAAAACATTCAAAACTCGTATACCTACTTTCAGTACCATACACTCGTATACCTACTTTCAGTCTTATAACACTTCTGCAATTCTGCAACCCAATGGTCGCGACCCCAATTGGGGTGGTAATAATAATGGGGTCGTCAAAAAGGCAACAATATTCATTTTGTATATTACGGTTATTGCTTTTTGATTATTAGGAAGAAATTTATAACTTTTTTAGAATGTTAAATTTTGTTAGAATGTTAAAAACAATAAAACACCTACCATTGCCCTCTGTGGAATAAAAACTCTGAATACTTTGGTTCGGTACTTGGCTTGAAATCTAGCTTTGTTTGAATTGTATTAAGTTATTTTCACTGACAAGTAGGGAATGCAATCCCGCCAGACCATATCAATCCAGGTATTTGCGGGACTGAACAATCTTAGTCCCGCTGGATCCAGGTATTTGCGGGATCCAGCAGGGTAGACTTAGATATCTAATCAATCGTATAATAAAGACCTAATACCCCGATCTACCAACCTTGTTTTTAGAGTTTTAAATTTATACCTAATCAAACAAGTTCTTTGGGACATTTTAAATGGTTTATTAATATACCTTTAGTTAGACATAGGTAAATTTTAAGTCATAAATTGGCAAAGAATAAGATAAGAAATAAATTTACATAACAACTTAAATTTAAATAATAACGTTCACACGATAAACAATATTCTTGTACAATAAGCATCATAAGTTTAAACATTATTTTGGAAAAAGCTTCGTAAAAAAGTTAAAGTATTAATTGTGTCGTCTGATAAACGGCTTCCTATATTGGACACAAGGTAGCCAGCAGCTGAAAAAGCTCGTTCAGCTTCCACGCTGATTGGCATAATAGTCATTAGCGCATTGTAAGTGAATTGAAGGTATGTGCCTTTTAATCAATCGGACTCGAAGTAATTCATTTCCTTCTTTATCAAAACCTCAAGGTGCCATATTGCCAGATCTAGGTTGTTGGGCTGTTGATCTCGAACTCTTCATACTTTTTTTTTTTTTTTTTTTTTTATTAGAAGAAAAAAGTTATAAAATATTACAGGAAATCAAAATAAAATAAGATATTACAAAAAAGAAAAGTCCCAATAAACTACTTTTAAGTAGTTTGTCAATGGGTGCTTTTACTTTGAAGTTTTTTTTTTTTTTTTTTTTAAATAAAACTTATAATGCAGTTAGACATTTTTTGTGTTACGAGTACTACAAGAATGTTAATACAAACTTTTTCTTTCGGCGAGCCAATTTTTCAATATAATATTTGTTCTTACATTATTTGTACATTTTTTAATTTTAGCAGGTAACATATTTAAGCATGTAGGTATCATGTAGTCCAGCGTTCTTTGTCCATATTTGTTTAAGTGCTTAGGTACGATTAGTCCTTCATTTAACGTAAATCGAGTATTGTAAGTGTGGTCCAGTCTATTTATGTATATAGGGCTATTCATATGCTGAAAAATAATTTTATGCCACAGAATTGCTCTTACTGAGAGAATTTTAAGATTCTGGTAAAAGTACGGAACATTGTGTCTTTGCTCGTATAAACTTTTATGAGCTAATAATTTAACTAATGAATTTTGGACAGATTGAACATGATTAACATTTGTCTTACAGGAAAGTCCCCAAGCTGTAATTCCGTACCTTATAATAGACTCAGCTAATGATAAATAAATTATTCGAAGTGTGCATATTGGAACATAGAATTTAAGTTTATATAATCTACTAACAATAGATCTCAGACGTTCACAGACTTTATTTATTTGTAAATCCCATTTGAAAAAGCAGTCAATAATTACACCTAAATAAACATATTCTTTAACCACTTCAATATTTTCGCATGTACACAATGCTGGGATACCAACATGTAAGCAATCTGAACCGTGTGTTTTTATTTCTGGTGTAATAATATTTGTCTTGGCATTGGGTGATCTAATATGTATCAATTTGGTTTTTTTTGCATTTATGATTAAACCAGAGTCATGAGACCATTTCAAAAGCTCAATGTAATCCTTTTGTAAGAGTTCAATACATAATTTTAAATCACTGCGAGAAATCACTAGTGCAGTATCATCCGCATATACAAAGTGTTTTACATGTTTAAAGATGTACTTAATAAAAGATACATAAATGATATATAAAATTGGACCTAATATGGAACCTTGAGGAACGCCAGCTAAAATTTTTCTTTTTTTACTTAAAGTGTTCAATAGCTTTATTTTCATGCATCGGTTGTTCAAGTAATTTTCAAATAGTTTTAGGAGCTTTCCTCTTATTCCTATGATTTCTAGTATCTGCAATAATTTTCTATGATTAATAGTGTCAAATGCTTTAGAATAATCTATAAATAAAACTAATACATGATTTTTACTATTTAGTTCATTATTTATGAAACTGGCAAATTTTTGAAGTAGCATTTCGGTACCCTTTTTTTTCTGGAATCCATATTGATTTGTATCAATAATAGAAAAATCTTCTAAATATTTTATTAATTTCAACTGAATGTATTTTTCAAGAATTTTTTCGAGTGATGGCAAAATACTAATCGGTCTATAATTACCCAATAGAGTGTGATCACCTCCTTTATAAATGGGTCTGATAATACTACATTTTAAGTACTAATCAAAGTAAGTTCGAGTTCGTCTTGAAGTGACATTGGTGCTGCTGCTGCGTATGTCTCCAGATTAGCGAGAGGAATGTCGTCATCGTCATCGTAAGGATCATCAGCGTCAGCGCGTAGAGTAACACGTATGAACTACGCTTCTCTGTAATCCCGCCAGTCCAGCGGGATCCCGCAAAATTTTCGACCGAGATTAGTCCCGCAAAATGTCTGCGGGACTAATCTCGGTCCCGCATTCCCGGATTCCCTACTGACAAGTAACTAACTCTAAGACGATACGTGACAAGTTACAAGACCTATCTGACACAGTTGTTTCCCCATTTATTTATTTATTAATTTGAACAAAAAATACAAATACATTATAAGATAGCTTTGGCTGTCCAACTAGGAGATTTCCCGTTTTAGGACAGACAATTTAGATCACATCACGAAAGCTCTCATTAATCGTAAACATTTAAAAGTTCGCAACAGTGACATAGAAATATTTGTGTAATGTAATTGACGATTGACTCCCAACAAAACTAAATATCGTTCTAGGCCAGTGGTTCTTAACCTGGGTTCGATCGAACCCCAGGGATTCGGTGAGTCAGTCTCGCGGGTTCGGCGGAGGTCAAGACACACCCCCGACTCATATGATTCGGTTCGATTTCCAATAAAGAAGGGTTCGGTGAATGCGCATATGAAACTGGTGGGGGTCAGTATCTCCAACAAGGTTAAGAACCACTGCTCTGGACTAAACGAAAAGTGATTTCAGAGTGGCTATTTCTAATACGTTCATACATATGTCGCAGGCAAATCGTAAAATCAGGCCGATCATGATGCGCCTGAGGCACTTCACGATTTGCCGCCAGGCACTTCAAGAAGTAGCTAGGCGCATCATGATCTGCCTGATTTTACAATCGGCCGCCGACATATACATATATCACCAAGAATCAACGTTTTAACTGAAAGTGTGCAGGCACAAGATTCACACGATTTTTATTTAGTTTATTGAATAAAGTGATTCATTGCTCAATATTCAAAATACACAAAATAAAATATGTTTTCCTGTCCCCTTTCAATTTGTTTAGAAAAATTGTGTATGAAATAATGAAAAACAGCAAGAACTAGCATTTACCTTGACGTCTACTTAAACCAACCTTCTGAGGTCGCTGAAAAAACCTTCTCAGCTCCAAAAAGATTAATGACTGTTGTTCTGGTAATTTTGAAAGTAGAGAATATCTTCGAAATCTAAAATCTAACACTTTCTGCATTATAATACCATAGTATCGCCCCGTTGAAAAATCACCGTCCAGAATCGAAAAGTTGTTGCTTGAAATGACTTTAGCCGTTTGGTAACAAGGTCTCTATGGTCAGGTACTTACCAACCGTCATTTTCACAACGTACTCGAAATAGAGATGTAATGCACATCACCACCGGCATTGGTTAGAAGGGAGCAGATGGGACGCGGACATAACCTTGAATAAAATATTATTTTAATACTGACATAGTGCTGGGGCGGGTGCTGGTGGTTCTGGGGCGGGGGGTGCTGTAGGTGGGGCGGCAGGTGGTTGGGCGGCGGTGGGGGTTGAGGCGACAGGAACACGTGTCGGACATTGCCGCTCTCGTCCATGATCTGCTGGACCATGTGTCCGGAGGGCACCTGCACGGGCACGCCCATCGAGCCCTGCTGCTGCCCGGGCACGCCCATCGGCATCACGGGACCTGCAACAAACACACACATACGTATTACTAAATGTAGAACACATATTACAGAAGACATACCCTAGAACCTAGAACCAGTGTCCAACTTAAGGCCGGGGAAGTTTCAAATAGCCCCTATTAGTTTTCATGATAATACGGAATTACGAGTATGTATCAAAAGTTCGGTTCCACAACAAAACAGAAGAATGGCAGAAAATGAAGAAATAAAACAAGCAAGCAAACAAACCTGACTTAACCTAACCTAACTTGTCTTTTTATCATTTTGTTCTGTCTTATCCGGTTACCGTACGTTTCAACTGAAATTCATAAAATCATTCCACCCTTAGGCCCTCCGTTCATTGAGATACTTACAATCTACGTAATTGTGACGAAACCACAAGTACCCTGCTGATATACCACTTTTTAATGCTAGTCTCCGTACACGACGCTATCCGAAATATACTGAACTTGATCATTTTTCACGTGCGCCGTGGAGTTAAGAGGGCATTACCAGAGAAAGCCTGAAATACGTCATTTTCAAAAAAGTTTTTAGACGTATTGACTCTTTTCCACAAAAAATTATAAATGGATTTCGAAAGATTGTTCTTTTATCTAGCATTCGTATGTAATAAATTTTTAGAATTTTTTTTAATTTTTAGTATAATAAGGTTATTCCATAGGTCGTTGGCAGATTTGTTAAATTTTCAAAAAAGTTTTTGTATTATACCACACCCATTTCAAATAATGTAATCATTCAGTAAAATAAATCAATACATTATCTAGCAAAGTTATGTATTAGAATTTTAATTTTAGGTTCAATAAAATCATTAAAAAATATGTACGTACACGTGTTTCTCGACGAAAATTGGTCCATTTGTGTATTCATTTGCGCACTTACAAACTAATATATTTCAGATTTTTTTAACATTCTTATTAAATTTAGACATTATTGAAAAATGATAAATACTTATAATCAAAAAATAACTACAAAAAGTTCATAATTTTAATAGTTTTATCATCACGCCTTTCAACATTTTTGGATGTAGGTATAAATTAAAGCTTATATGGAATGAAAGAAAATCGATATTGAGTTATAATTTTAAAAAGCTGGTACGTAGAATAATTAATCTTTCTCATTGTAACCGTCCTGCACGATCGGAAGAACAACTTTCGACGAAATGTGGATTTTCGTCCGCTGGCTGGTTAAACGCTCTTAACACGCAGTCAAGCGATGACATATGACTTTTTTTCCAACATCATCCATGCCTTCTCCACTTCTTTTCTTACGTATTGCGGTAACGTATGGTTATATGAACATGCATTTTTTCCACTTTCAGAACAAATCTAACATTACTTTCATGTTCCGACGCCATTTCTGTCAAACGTCAAACGAATAAGTATCAGACACAAATCATGCGAACGTCACGTGCGATCAGCACTGTCGGTATCGTTATACTGATTGGAAACCAACAGCCACCGCGTAGCGCCGTTAACGGGCACCAGCAAAATCGTACGGGGGGTACTTACAATCGGCGCGTATGATACGCGCACGAGGATAATTATCTTGTAAGTATCTCCGTGAACGGAGGCACTAAGGCCCTCCGTTCATGGAGATACTTACAATCTACGTAATTGTGACGAAACCACAAGTACCCTGCTGATATACTACTTTTTAATGCTAGTCTCCGCACACGGCGCTATCCGAAATATACTGAACTGGATCATTTTTCACGTGCAGCCGTAGAGTTAACACGCTGTCAAGCGATGTCATATGACTTTTTTCCAACATCAATCCATGCCTTCTCCACTAAATCCTTTCTTACGTAATCTGGTAAAGTATAATTATATAAACATGCATTTTTTCCACTTTCAGAACAAATCTAACATTACTTTCATGTTCCGACGCCATTTCTGTCAAACGTCAAACGAATAAGTATCAGACACAAATTATGCGAACGTCACGTGCGATCAGCACTGTCGGTGTCGTTATACTGATTGGAAACCGACAGCCACCGCGTAGCGCCGTTAACGGGCACCAGCAAAATCGTACGGGGGGTACTTACGATCGGCGCATATGATACGCGCAAGATGATAATTATCTTGTAAGTATCTACGTGAACGGAGGCACTAAAAGTAAATTTCACAGAATTTCAGAAAGAATTCAACCACCACTACCGCTGGAATAATTAAATATTTCTGGAAATCAGTCAAATTAGTAATAACTAATAACCAATAATAATTTGAAAACTTGTGCTAGTGAAAGCTAACTCCGCAGACTTCCCACCAACCGGGTTAGCATGTCTACCTATTTGATATGCAAGACAGGAATTTAATTAAGAACGTAAGAAAAAAGGTATTAGGTAAAGAAAAACTCCCACCGATGGACGATAAAACAATTGAAAATATTAACAACGCCTGGCCGGGCCATGGTAGCAATAATTGGGTGACATAACAGAACCGCAAAATATTCCACCACAAATTTTTGATTGATGACAAATTACAATATTAATATATGCGATTGCTGCTAACAGGCTGGTGATGAGATTCAAAGACGATAAAGAGCCTTATAAAAAGGGGTATCCATTAACCTTAATAACTCCACAAGAACAGTCAAATGATAACCAATCTTCATTTGACAGCCGCGAATTCTATTTGACTGCCAACAATCAACGAATTGATAAAAATACTAAATCAATTAGGAGGGCGTTACCATTACTCAGTGGTTTCTATTATTCGATGAATCACAAATGGAAATAATCTGAATTGGACAGCATGCAATAAATAATGCAGGTCTGGAGCGGCAACAATCGCGCACAACATTAATCATATGGACCCCATGAAAGAAACTGCGCTCTGGAATCTGGATAGTTTCGTTAAGGCTCTGCAACCGGGCCCGAAAAGAAGAAGATGGACAGATACGAAATTACGAATGTTAGAGGAGAGCGCTAACATTTACAGCGACAAAATCGATGCGAAAATTGCGAACATGTTTAATAAAACACGACTCGTTTAAAATAGAGCAAAAATCTCGCGAGCATTATCTTAAACAGCATTTAAAGAAACACTGTGAATTTTTTCATACATATAACTTGTAAAATAACTGAAACAAACGTGTTAATAATAATTTTTGGAGCATACTTTGCGATTTTTTTCTATCGAGGGAATTTTGTATAATTTGCGTTTCGGCGCGGGCAAAGTCTAGATATTCTTCAAGAATAACATACATTTTTTTAAGTGCTTTAAAACTTACCGAGTTTAAGGGAAATATGTAATAAATCGGTACAAATCCGGGTTGCGGGCCCTTAATCAAATCCTTAAAATGAATCTTCAGGAAACTGAAGTTATGTATCTAATATAAAATTATGTATATTAAATTGTCGGCAGTCTTCGGTTTCAGTGGGAGGTATTATCGACGATTATTATATTGTCGACAAAATAGATATTTTGTTTCTTCAAACTTCGCAAATATACCTTGTGGCGTTATTGTTGATATAATGTAAATAAATAATTTAGTAAGCACCACTATATTATTAACAATATTTACATTTATCAAAAACAATGTTTTCTTCGTTGGGATAATTTGTTAATATAAAAATAACAAATAATAAACTTAACAAATAACAAGACAAAATATTAAAAAGAAGAGGTGATTCATTACTTAAAAATCTCAAAAAAAACAATTATATAAAATTAATAATAAAAATTATTTTAGGATGTATAAAAATTACATTTAAAAAAAAAATTAAAACAAACAATAAAAACTGGAAGTCTAAAAAACAAAATAGATAATTATAATTATAAGTATTAAGTAATAAGAAAACAAATTTAAGAGATGGCTATTTTTGTTAAATGTTTGGTTATTTATAATATTTAATTGACTATGAACGCTTTTCCTAATATCTAAAATTTCTAAATTATCTAATTGTATACCCGTTGTGTTAGTGAATAAATTTTTTGACCTTTAAATATGAAAAGAATAACTTGTTTCTAAAATATGTTTCGCAAATTCTGAATAGTAATTATTACATCTTATATGTTTTTTTTCGTTATTTGTTATGCCGTGTTGCGCTACCTTATATCTTATATGTTCCTTAACTCTTATATTAAAATTTCTAGAAGTCTTCCCTATATAAAAAAGTTACAATCATTACAAATTAATTTATAAACCACAGATTTGTTTAAAAAATTACGTTTATCCATGTTATTTTAATGTATAATTCTTTTAATTTGTTATTAGTGTAAAAAGCTGGTTGGATATTATCTGGCATGTTTTTGATTATTAAATTTGAAGTGTTATTATTTAAAAATACAAATTTTCTCTAGTTATTTTCGTCGTCAACTACGTCGGATAAACAAAAGGTCTAAAAAATCTTTTTCTTATATTTTTTTTAATGAAAAGACTAATAACTTTGTTTACATCACTTTTATTTGTACACAATCTACATGTTTCGTGAACGATGTTCACATCATCAGGATCAAACGTATACATTTGATCCTGTGAGTATACATTTGATCCTGATGATGTGAACATCGTTGACGAAACATGTTGATTGTGTACAAATAAAAGTAAAAAAAAGTAAAAAGTAAACAAAGTTATTTGTCTTTTCATTGAAATAAATAATGCAATCACAAAGTGAAAACCTTTCCGAAGTTTTCTGCGAAAAAAAAAAAATATATATATATATATTTTGTTTAACATATTGTCTATTAAGAGCGATTAACCAGCCAGCGGCCGAAAATCCACATTTCATCGAAAGTTGTTCTTACGATCGTACAGGGTGGTTCCAATGAGAAAGATTAATTATTCTACGTACCAGCTTTTTAAAATTATAACTCAATATCGATTTTCTTTCATTCCAAATAAGCTTTAATTTATACCTACATCCAAAAATGCTGAAAGGCGTGATGATAAAACTATTAAAATTATGAACTTTTTGTAATTATTTTTTGATTATAAGTATTCATAATTTTTCAATAATGTCTAAGTTAAATAAGAATGCAAAAAAAATCTGAAATATATTAGTTTGTAAGTGCGCAAATAAATACACAAACGGACCGTTTGTTCCGTTTATTCCGTTCCGCGGCGATGACGCCACTGCTTGTCACGATTATTTTGTACTGGTGAAAGTTAACCAATGTAATTTTTTATTTTTTTTATTTTCTTTTTTTTTCTTAAATTCTTACCATTGTGATTTCTAATTTTAGATTCCATTAAGAAATGGAGCCACTTCCGTCGGCATCTCGCAAACGGACTTGCGAGTTCCCTGGCTAGCATAAATACCACGTTTTAATGAACTTTCTATTCCGTTCCGCGGCGATGACGCCACTGTTTGTCACGATTATTTTGTACTGGTGAAAGTTAGTGGTGCTGGCGCCACGGTATCGCTTCGAAGTAAATAAGCACACACTTCACGACTTAAAAATTATACATCTACCGGATCTGCCCTGATGATGGACACTGCAACGATGTCCGAAACGTTGGCTAAAGAAGGAGGTAGCGCAACACGGCATAACACCCCAAAAACAAATAACGAAAATGCTTTTGGCCGTGAAAATCTTAAAACTTACCCATTTTTTCACAAAATTTAAAACATGAGTTTCTTAGATAAAAGAACAATCTTTCGAAATAAATTTATATTTTTTATGGAAAAGAGTCAATACGTCTAAAATCTGATTTATTTCTGACATATTTCTGATTTTCTCTGGTTATACCCTATTAATTTTGAAGTATAACCGTTTTTGATTGCATTTTGTTTTATAGCATTTAATTCTGTTTTAAAATTACTCAAATATAAGGGAATATTAATTAATCTACTTTGCAAGGTAGAAAAGATATAAATTTTTGTGAATATGGGTGTTTAGATGTTTCATGTATGATATCTGTACATATCTACATATCTTTTCCAATAATAAACAAATTGTAATAATAAAGCACGACCATTAAAAATTTTATCTTCAAAATTGTTTAAAAATATATCTGCTACTAGGGGGCTAGTACTTGAACCCATTGCTAAGCCCTCTTTTTGTTAGTAAATAATATTATCAAAATCAAAATAATTTTTTTTAAGAATAACATTAAAAATTATAAATAAATCCTGTTAAAAGATTTGGAAATTTGAAAAAAGTTTGAAGAATCGATTAATTCTTTAATAATAATAGATTTAGTTTCAAAACGAGGTACACTTGGAAATAAATTTACAACATTAAATGATATTAACGTTGCATCATCCTAAAATAATTTTTATATATAATTTTATATAATTGTTTTTTTATGAGATTTTTAAGTAATTAATCACCTCTCCTTTTTAATATTTCGTCTTTGTTCTTATTTGTCTATACTTGTTAAGTTTGTCATTTGTTATTTTTATATTAATAACTTATCCTGACGAGAAAACATTGTTTTTGAAGCATGTAGATATTGTTAATAATATAGTGGTGCATAGTAAGTTATTTGTTTTCATTATATGTATAGATTTTTAGTATTTTTTCAACCTCTGAATAAATAAGGTCACTTTTTTATCACAATTTCCCAGAAATCACAATATTAATACGTTCATTTGAATAAAATAAGTATGCAAATCGTTACGATTATAAGATTGCGTCCCGGAGCAAGTATTAAATTGTGGTGTTATTATTATTTGGGCGATAAATAAAGCGGAATTCATTTCTCAGAAGGAAAAACACGTTAAAGTAGTTAAGGCACAATAGCCTTTTTAGAATAGAACACCGAGATGCTGGAAATGAGCCAACTGCCACTGCCCTGCCACTGGCACTATCATACTTTACCATCGCAAATTTAATTTACAGCCTGGGAAATGGCTTTTCTTTTTAATGTGAAACTCAATTTTACGTAGATATTTCGAAGCACGCTGTAGCAAATTTATTGTGACAATTATTTGAGTGGAAACAATTAGAAAATTCTAAGAAGTTTAGATGTTAAATACACATTGACACTCTTGCATAAGGACGTGCTAATTGCTTATCAAAAGGAGAGGGCACTTTGGAATAGGTACATTCAAAATGTAAATGATGAGTTCCATGACAACTCAACAAAGTGGCATTTTAACACCACTTTGAAAAGTCATTAAAAGCGATGAAAAAATAGCCCATAACCTAACCTAACGTAACCTATAGAACCAATTTTTTTTTGTTTTTATTTCCATCAATTTTAATGTTTTCAAAGGATTGATGAAACTTGAATGATTCGATCACGGAAATTTGAAATACTGTAAAGGATCAAATGTTAATTTTCAGGAGAACAAAAAGAAAGAGTTTATTTAAAAAAAATCGTATCTCCTGTATTTGTAGACCTAAAATAAATTATAGAATATCATATAGATCTTACAGAATACTAACATTTTTTTGAAAATTTTCTTTAATAATTTATTTTTAACTTTTCAGAAAAAAAATCCACTTCAAAGGCATGTCGTAAAAGACGCATTTTTTTCCTAGAAATATTTCTAAGACTCAAATCGAAAGAGAAAAAAGGCAAATTTAACTTGTTTTTGCATTTATTGTCATTTACAGCATTACAAATTTCGGTATTTCGATTTGAAAAAGAATTTACAATTAATAGTTTATCTTAATTGGGATGTTTAAACCGTGAAATCTTGGTGCTAGTATGCACACATCTCGAAGGTTATGATAAACGTTTACGCAACTTCCGAGCATTTAACAATGTAACTTACAATTGCTTTTTAATGGGCGTAAAACGCGATAAATTATTTATGTTATTGCTTGCAATAAAAGGACAGAACATCCGTATGCAGTACACACTGTGAAATGTATGGTTTAATACGGTATTAACAAATGATTTAAATTATTTTAATCAATGTTGAAGGTAACATGATTGTACTCCTAATAAAAAGACGCCGAAAGCAATAAAAATGTTTATGTTCATAAATAATTATTATTGAAGTCAAGGGGGCGATAAAAATAACGACAAACGCATTGCTTGGATAATTAAAAGGGCTACATAATATTTTGCATAATTAAAACTTCATTGATTTTTTTAATAAGAATTTTATAATTAAAAATCAATATTTCATTTGCTTGAACTGAATTCTCAGAAAGTACATAACTCTGTACTCAAAAGTAAGGATAAACCTCGTAAATCTATAGCTAAGTCTATAGCTTATTATGTATATCGAAATTGAAGGTAAAATCGTGACCTTCGCTAACGATACAGTTCTTCTCTGTCAAGCAGCCACATGGAAAGATGTATTCATAACAGCCGAAAAAAGTTTGTCAATTGTCAAAAAATGGCTAAACAGTAATACTCTTACCGTTAATACAATCAAAACAAAATACATCACGCGAAGTATTACACAAAGAGGTCAACCTTCATCAAACGTAGACCTGTTTCTGCATGACTGTGAACAAACTTCATCGAATTGTCAATGCGAGCATATAGAAAGGATCAAATAATCAAAATACCTGGGGGTTATCATTGATACACACTGACGACACAACTTTCATCACGAATAAAATAAAACGAGTCATGCACCTAATAACATTTTCCCACTAACAATACGATCCATATATTTTGCACTTCGTCAATCCATTGCCACATATGGAATACTGGCTTGGGGAAGTGCTACAAATATAGCAATTGACCCAATTCAAAATATACAAAAGGCGATAATTAAACTAATCTTGCAAGTACCATTCTACACAGATTCAAGCGAAATATACAAAACGTTAGAGGTCATGTCAATAAAACAATTGTAGGCCAAATCTGCTCTGTTACACCTCCTCCAAAACAAACTCCATATTCCAATTTAACCAAAAACAATAATAAAAACCAGGTCCCTAACAAATATAACCCTGAATATACCGATAACACACACCACACACGACAAAGACATTTTCAGTATTACGCAAGCAAACTTTTTAACTATATGCCCATTACTCTGAAACAACTACTAACTACAAATACATCTATAAACATTTAAAAAAAATGACAGCCTGGATCAAAAATCAAGATATCCACTTTATTCAAAATACTTTAATCCCTAACCAAACTATAAAAGGTGTAAAATAAATAAGCATGTCTTTCAAGAATTTACCAACTATTCATGTATACATATATGTATATACTTAATTTTTTTTTCTTCTAAATAATCAATGTACAATTACCATTAAAATGTAAAATGTAAAAAAAAAAAAAACTATCTTTCTAACACAACACATAAATACTTGTACTTGTCACACTTAATCATAAACACGTAAACACCTCAGCACAGGTTCTCCTAGCGAGATTTTCACGAAACATACAACATTACCAACCAACAGTTTCACCTTCTCAAACCTACCTTACACCCAACATAATAAAATGTAATATCAATATGTAAAAATGTTTTCAAAACATATTCCGTAAAAATGTAAATAATAAGGTAATAACTGTAATATATAGAAATAAATAAAATAGCTATGTTTGGTTTATCCTTTAAGGTACACGGAACTGTTTTTCGGTAAATTTGGCATAGCTTTTAACCCCTCAGGCTAATTTGTGTTGCTAACTGGTTTTCGGAACAACTCATATAGTCTCGTAGAAATCATTGTGTCTCCCTTACTATCAAGTTTTAAAATGTGATCTAAACCGTGTTAGAAAGAGAATATACCAGACTTTATTTTCAAAACTAAAAGTTAATGGCGTGTGTTTTTATTTTTTTTTTCGTCATCAGTAATTCTAGTTAAAAAAAAACGAGTGTGCTTTAGACCACACGACTGAAGTAAAACTTCACTAACTTATATCTCCCCCTCAACTTCCGTTCGCCCCGCCGGACCGTTCGCCTCACCCGATATCCTTTTCGTAACGCTCTCGTCACGCATTCACCAGCTTACTCCCCAAGTCAAGCGTGCGTAAAGAAGTTTTACTTCAAAAAACGTAAGGTGAGACATTTTTAAAACTTTTTTACGTTTGCATTCAATATGGGCGCCTTGTCGACGCAGCGGGTCCCCGACCGAATAGGATAAAGGGAAGAAGATGATGATGATGTATTCAAAATTTTGATATTTCAAAAATTATGTTTAATCCGAATTATTAAATTAGAAAGCGCATTTTATCACCTTTCAAAAACAGTTTTTAGTTTTCGGATGCGAAATATTCTATTAATTTGGATTTTATTGCAAAGCGGACATATTTTGACCTTCCGATAAAATAGGCTTGAGGCCTGGAGGGTTAAAAGATAAAACATTTTTCCCTTGCTTTGAGATAATCTCGTCAAGTAATAACAGTACAAACGGCGAAACAATTAATAATTACATGTAAGTATTATTTCAGGGAAGGCACGTGAATGTGTAATGTGTATCCAAAATTAAATTGAATTTTGGGTTTCATGGGTTAATTAGAATCGTATTGATTTCAACGATTTATTTACTCAATCTATTGGGGGTATATACAGTGTATCCGGGGGTAAAGTGCATTAACTTCGGGAGGTGATTCTACATGATATTACAAGTAAAAAAGATAAATAAGTTTTTTCGAAATTCCAATTTTTAGGGTTTGTTTTGTGGTAAAAAGATAAAAATATACCGGTGTGTGCCGCCAGCTTTATTATTTTCCTCTGTTACGATACGGGCCAATCACAACCATGCAATGTTGCCACAATCGTGTCCGGCGGGCGCTCAGCAAGTAAGATCGTACCTCACGTAAGGATTTTTAGTAGGTACGTCTTTTTGTATGGGAAAAAAATGTTGGAATTTCTGAAAAAGTTGTTAATCTCTTTTACTCCTACCTTCATGTAGAATCACCTCCCGAAGTTAATGCACTTTACCCCCGGACACTGTATAAACAAAAAAATCATAGGTAGGTACCGATGGATTGGGCTGTTAATGGTTTTTTTATTAGATAATATAATTATTCTCTGAGGGGTGACGAAAGCTGCTAGTTTTTTGGGAGGCTTGTAACTAACTAACTAACTAACCATCACGTCGTTTCCCCGCAGGGGTAGGCAGATAGGACGGACCGCCAAACATCCCGGTCTTGGCACACATTCCTTGCCTCGTTTACATTTATACAACGTCTCATACATTCTCTTCTATTATTCTAACTCTTGACATGGCCCGATTCAAGTATCTGTTTCACTTGGTCGTGCCATGTCTTTCTTGGGCATCCTCGACTTCTTCTTGTAAATTCAGTAAATTTAATTAAGTAATTATTGTAAATTCAACAATTATAAGGGATTATACTGATTTTACTTCAATGGCAAGCCAGAGTTAATGGGTGGATAGTATAGACACCGTGAGAAAAAATTATGGAAATTTTGGAATTTTTTTATTCATTATTATTTTTATTTTTATTTTAGCATATAAAATATAATGTACATTTAGATGATGTAATAATTTGCGTACATGTTCATGTTCAAATATGTTAATACCACTCTTCCATAGAAGCATTAGCTTGTGTCTGGAAGAGTAGTGTACATTTTTTAATGCTATATTATGTTATAAGTTCTTAAATTACAATGTGAATGTAAAAAACAATAAGTTTTAAATTCGGTGATATGTAATTATAAGTATTTATCTACTAATAAACAATTTTATTATTAGGATAATGTATCTAGAATTATTGTAATTAGTTGTTAAAAACAAAACAAAATTTAACTTATTTGAAGAACGGAGTATCACTTGGAAACTGAGTTATAAGTTATTCTTGAGATTAGATTAGTCGGAAACTTTTTTTTGTTGAGATTATCTTTAAAATATTTTTTAACAGTGTTTATTAATTGGATTTTATCATTAATTTTTCTAATTTCATCCGGTAATCGGTTGAAAATAAGTCTTCTTTGATAAGTATAATAATTTTATCTCCCATAATATAAGATTACAGTTTAATAAAATAGGTACCTAAATAAAATAGTTATTATAGGTATTAATTACATGTGCCTCCATATTAATATGTATGAGGTGCAGGAATAATAATAGATTGGTCACGTATAGTGTTTTTATTGTATCAGTAATTATTAATCGATGAAACGTGACTTTCAAAAGACCTGATTGTGTTTCATTGTAACTAGCTGCAACGGAACGCGTTCCAGGCAATATATTATAAATATGCATTGCCGAGAAGTCATAATAATAAACCCAAAGTGCACAGAGGAGTAAGCAGTCATTAAAATAACGATAACCTCGGTAGAGGGTGGAGTTGATTGGAAAAACCAACAAAAAGGAAAAAACGTAAAACAAATTGGTCAAGAAAATATCATCATGAAAATTGGGATATAAAAATTATTACTTATTATTATTTAAAATTTTATTATTGTTTATGTCTATTATTTTTCTCTATTACCTATGTATGTCTATTTTTAAAATTAGTTCTGTCAAAACCCTGAAGAAGTCAGCTTTGCTGACGAAACATGTCGGTTTTTGTAAATAATTAAGTGGTTAATACAAAGTTATCTATTAATTTGAATTTAAAATGTTACCACAAAATAATTTTACACTATTAAAAGAAGTGATTATAAAAATTTACTTGCAAAACTTGGCGTTACGTAAAAAAACAAGAAGAACTTGATCATATGGTATTTGGCAAATAAAAATAAAGAATACTTTTTCTGGCAACATTGAATACGAAAAAGCTAAAAATAATTCTTTATGGCTTATTTTCCTAGGTCACGAAGGAAATAAATCTGTGTTCTAGGAATCTGACTGTAAGTAGGAAGTTTTACGTTCGATGTCTGTTTCGAAAAATATACTATTATGAAAATGATTTTCTTAGAGTCCTAGTCAGTCCGGGTTTTTCGTGTTTAAGATGTTGAATGTTAAGTACGATGGACCTGACAAAACAAGTTAAGTACTTTACATTGATAAATAAATAAGGTAGAACTTAAACTATTTACATGAAGAAGAATGTCTGTGGGGAACACCAGGCAGGCAGCGAGCAATTCCAGACTGTGGAGGAGAGACAGGGCCTGCTGTAGACGGGACTTCTGGAGTCTGGTATCACCTTATCGAAGCGATCGGTCCACGTCTCGAATAGGAGAAGGGGAAGAAGGTGGGATGAAATTATATTATTACAAATATATACGATATTAAAGTTTGCAGACACCTAAATATAATCTTGTGCCTGTGTCCTGACCGGTCAGTGGCTGATTGGTACTGCGTCTGGTTCCCACCCAGGGCAGTGAGTTCAATTCCTCGGCTGGCTAAGTCCTTCATCACGATACAAGCAACATTTTCCGCTTACTGTGATGTCATAACCCGGGAATGTCTGGCTTTCTTTTGATTAAAAAAAATCTTTTTTTGTTGTTTTTGTTCTGCTTAAGGCTCTGCAACCGGGCCCGAAAAGAAGATGGAGAGATACGAAATTACGAATGTTAGAGGAGAGCACTAACATTTACAGTGACAAAATCGATGCGAAAATTGCGAAAATGTTTAATAAAACACGACTCGTTTAAAATAGAGCAAAAATCTTAAACAGCATTTAAAGAAACACTGTGAATTTTTTCATACATATGACTTGTAAAATAACTGAAACAAACGTGTTAATAATAATTTTTGGAGCATACTTTGCGATTTTTTTCTATCGAGGGAATTTTATATAACTTGCGTTTCGGCGCGGGCAAAGTCTAGATTTTTTTTAATTTTTTTTTTATTGTAATATAAAAAATATGAGTTACATATTATATACACATAAATTTTACAAAATATTAAAGTAAAGGTCGTTTCTGGTCATGTATACCTTATCAGAAAAGAGGGGCTCTTGTGCCTGATAAGGGAGCCACGATTCTTACTTGAGTTGTAAGTTATAATCTGTTTTGTATAAAATATTTTTTTATTTATTTGTTCTGATTGGTTGATGATACAGCGTAATTCAGAAGGGAGGTTATTATAGTTTTTTACGGCTTGGAAAATATAATGATTTTGCATTTGAGTTGTTTTAAAATTAGGTGTAATAAATTGGTTTCCATTTCTCATTAATTTGTAAAATTCTTGATATTCTGTGTTATTTTTTTCTTTACACATTTTTATAATGGAAGCTTGCTTGAAAATGTCATAGACATTTGGTACTGGAAATAATTTAAAAAGTGTTTCTGTTGAGAAGGGAGATTGTTTTTTTAATATTACTTTAATGATGATTCGTTGCGAAACTTTTACTGAGTTTAGATTTTTTTAGTAAGAGCCTCCCCAACCTGTAATTCCGTAGATAAGTAAAGAATGAACAAGGGCATAGTACACATTTTTCATTATTTTTACATTTAAAATATTTCTTAACCTAACAAATATATATATACATTTCCTCATTCTCTTCACTAGCTCTGAAATGTGATTAGATATGCTAGATATTCTTCAAGATTAACATATATTTTTTTAAGAGCTTTAAAACTTACCGTGTTTAAGGGAAATATTTAATAAATCGGTACAAATCCGGGTTGCGGCATCTTAAATTTGTATCGATTCTTTATAAAATTATTAATGTTAATTAATTCTTTACTAATGTTTGTAATTTACTGCATTTTATGTTAAATTTATGATTTTGTATTATTGAAGAGGAAGATAAAACTAAGAAATCTAAACGAAATATGAAAAAAACAAGACTCATAAAAATTAATTGCTAACGGTTCCAACTGGGACCCGAACCCAGGATTTCTCGTCTTACCGGCCAATAATATCTCTCATTTTAAGTCATTTTTTGGCAATCTCATATTTCAAATTCAGAATTAACAAAATTATCTTCGACTATTTTTATTTTATTTTTCTCCCATATTTTTCCTTTTTAGATGGAAACAAATGTTCGAATGACTGGTTTGTAATCTTGATAGTGTCTCGGATGAACACATTCGATTTTATTTATATGGTTAATTTTATTTAATTGAAATATGTTAGTATCATATTTTTCTTCAATGATAGATTACATTAGTTATTATAAAATATAGTAATTCTAATAAAAAGTGTATAATTGATTAATTTATATATCATTGATTTATTTAATCATTCTATAAATATTATATTATATTCTATAAAATTTTAATTACCTTCCGCTTATTATGTATTCAAAATTTCTCAAAATTGGTTCCCGGAGCGGCGGTACCCATATCCGCCTCCCAAATTATTAAATAAATAATTTTAATTAAAAGATAGATTTATTATAAACTACTAATTAAATATTGTAGATGCATGCAGCTTTCGTAGCAATACTGGGTTTATTATTTTCATTGCTCAACGTGCCCCATATCCTTACACAACTTACCCCACCCATGGGGCAGGTTGAGCAACTCATCTTCTTACTATTGTATTTATATTTGGAGGCGATTAGAGCATGATAAATTGCCTGTTCAACAGTAAAGGTACAAAGTCAATCAGATGCACCGTTTACTAGATATGACTAAGTGAAAAATTTTCAACTAGCCCCGCCCTACCCTAAAGCATTACACTCTTATCACGAATTTAAGAAGGTATACAGGAAAACACAGCAAAATAAAACAGCCATATTTGCTTACAGCTATTTAGAAGTACACAGCTATTCGGTGGAGGAAAAGGATGGGCAATAATAGTAGTCAGAAGTATCCAGCGTAGAAGTCATCTCAGCTGGGAAATGGAACGAGAGAAACTGGGTCGATACTTAACCAAGTAGAGAATTACACATAATACAGGACTAGTGATGTGCAATCGGGAATGTAAATTCCTTAGTCGGAATTTTTTTTAGGAAAGATAATGAATGTATTATATTTACACGGTAAAATAATTTTTCGATATCTCCAAAAATGGCAAAGTTATGAGCTTTCAAAGTGAACTTGGATAAAACCGTAGACATTGTCTACGGTTAAAATGTATTTAATCGTGTCTCGTGACGTCACACGAGACAAAATACAGTAGAATTCATAATTCGAATGGCAATGCTGCAGTACCGCTGCGTCAGACATTGCGTGTACCTTTACATCACATGTTTATCGGTCGACCACAAGTATCTTCGGTTACTATTCGGTGTTGTCCAAATAATCTAAAAAGTTCTGTCCTCAGCATGCTGTAATTCAGTGGTTGTCAATCTTTTGAGCCTGCGCACCCCTTGACTCTTACTACTTTGTTGTATCCCATAGCCTTTGTCTATCTTATGTACACGTGTAATGGAAAACAAGTATCATTAATACTGTTTTCCATTACATTACATATTATCATAATAATGGATGAGAAACTAGACTTCACGGTTCATATTCAACAAACTGCAAATAAGGGCATGAAAACTTTAGGATTTGTGTTAAGAACAATTAAAAACTTTGAATCGTTACAAATCATTAAACTACTGTATACATCCCTTGTTAGAAGCCTAATAGAATATAACTCCATAGTCTGGTCGCCCTTCTATAAAATTCATATTCATACTATTGAAAGAATTCAAAGAAAATTTCTACGTTTTGTAAATTTTAAACTTAACATCCCTTTAGAGCACATAAATTATCCGTCGTTAATGAATACTTTAAATATTCTAACATTAGAAAACTGACGAAAAATAAACGACCTAACTTTTTTATTAAAATTATTAAACTCTAAATACGACAGTTGTGAACTCCTGCAATTAATAAATCTACATGTACTTACACGAACAACTAGACAAACATTGACATTTTGTATACGTACATCTCATTCGAACTATGATTTACATTCTCCAATACAACGTTTGCATAGTCTTGGTAACAAATACTTAAACAATCTGGATGTATTTGACAATAATTTGAACTTAGCAAACTTCAAACGCCATATGTGCCAACTATTTATTTCTACCTATCCCGTAAACTAATGAAAACAACAATTTTAAAAATTACCTACTTTATGTCAACTACTATATTTTATGGACTATATTTTGTTTCTTATATTTTATGTTACCTGTATTTTGTTAACGCTTATATTTTATGTAACCTAAATTTTTTTTTTTTTAACCCTTATATTTTATGTAACCTATATTTTGTTTTTAACAAATATTATGTTACTTGTATTGTGTATTGTATTTTGTAAACCCATTATTTTCACTGTTATTAAAAAAAATGTACTGCATTCTATGTAAAAGCCCTATGGGCGTTTAAATAAATAAATAAATAAAATAAATAAATCATTTGCAATTTTTTAATACTCTCATTATTACATGACTTTCATAATCAAGTCACACAAATACAATTAATGCAATTTTATAATGAGTTAACACGACTTAGGGCACTTTTAACCAGTGCCACGATATTGCGTACCTACCCCCAATTTTTGCTTCGTGTACCCCAAGGGGTACGCGTACCACAGGTTGAAAACCGCTGCTCTAATTAATATGATATATTGTAAATAACGTAAAATTTCATTGAATGAGACAAGTCCTTGGAGATTTACCATTTATATGAAAATTCCCGCAATTTTTTTTTTCATTAACTCCACACAGGAGGCCTTGAGGAAAATAATGAATGTCATATGTCATCTTTGGAGATGCTGTGTGGCGAGTCTTTTTGAGGAGAGAATGAAGTGAACATGGGTCTTGAAAAGAGACCACAGAGGCCGGAAAATCATTCCGCAGCCGAGCTGTTGAACTTAAGAAAGTGTGACAGAAACGACCATGCACCGGTGCCGAAGGGATCAATGACGCTAGTTCCTCGCAGCATTTTCAATTGTAATACCGGTAGATCAAGGACAGCATACCTAAGATTGCAATCCGCTTGTTAAGATAAGCGATTCTATCAAACGTAATATTCCCCGTTTTAGAATATTCCGCAAAAATAAATTACCGGGAATTTACCCATTACTATATAGAACTAAACAAGGGAATTGTGTGCCGTATTGAATAAAATTAATATATGTTATGATTAAGGTTTTCACGGGTGTAAGATGTAGAACAATTTCCTCGGTTTACCTGCGTAACGTAGTCCTTAAAAGGACTTTTTAACTCGTGACGTTTCGGGCAGATCACACTGTCCATCTTCAGAGGCCTTATGTCTTGAGTTTTTGTCTCAAACTGATAGCTTTCGCATGTCTGTTCGGTCCAAAAGCTAAAACTTAAATGAGTGCAAGTCACTTCTTATGTCCAGAACGAAGTACCCGGGTTGCAGGTGATTGATGGTGGAGGGGGTGGGGGGCGGGGCTGGCAGTAGATACCCGATTGGTTAAGCTAATTGGAGATACTACTGGTAATTTTGGAAATGCCGTTTTTGGGGGATTTTCATCGATTAAGACTTTCCAAGTGTTGGGAATTCTGATCTGTCCGAAACGTCAGGAGTTAAGGACTACGATACGAGAAAATTGTTCTACATATTAATATATATATTAATATGTAGAACAATTTTGGGGATAATTGGAAACTGCATAAACAATTCCGCGAGCACTCTAATAATACGCATAGAATATAATTAGTTCTCTGGTGCTATTGCAGCGCTTCTACAATGTTTAGGAAAGGCCGCATCTTTCCCTCCTGAGACACAGGGTTGTTGATTTCAAGAAAATTCAACGAATGCAACAACGCCATACGTCTAGTATCGTCTTCATCTAGTAAGGGGCCATTCATTTATTAGGTACGGAAGACGATTCAGAGGGGAAGGGGGGTCGACCATGTCTTATTTTTTTTTTTAAAAGGGGTCGTCCATTAATCACGTGATGTTTTTTAGCAACTTTTTAACCCCCTCCCCCCCCCCTGGTGATATTTGGTGAGGTTTTAGACTAACCGCCCCCCCCCCCCCATACCCAAAATCACGTGTATTTTTTTAGTACAGAGTATATTGAAATTTTCAGAATATTATCGTGCGTTCAACGAAAAATAAATACACGTGATATCCCCCATTATATCCCCCCCCCCCTCCTTGTGATATAAATATAATTAATAATTTTAACTTTGTTAACAAAGTTAAAATTATTGATACCTTTGTAAGTAGGTACAAATAAACATTTCTAAAAATTGTTACTTTGAATAATAAACATTAAAACAAACCAAACGTGAATTCATTTTTTCCTTTAGATATTTACGTAACAAATATTAAACAGGGGGGGAGGGGGTTGAAAACTAGCAAAATTCGTCTTACGTAATAAATGAATGTTTTTGATACAAAAGGAATGAGATTACAGTGTAAAACGTAAAATACGAAACAAATCAGGTTCAATGAATTCAAATTTACTTTGAATTTAAGTGTCATTTTCAAAATTGGATCTGAGTAAGTGAAAAATTCAATAAGGGACCTGCCTATAATATTTTATTTATATTTAATATCACACCCGAAATTAGATTATTTAATTATTGACAATTTTTTTTTTCGAATGTGCTTTTGTATGTGTGGTGAGTTGTGTATTAATGCACACGTTTCAAAAATGATTGATTTAATAAAAAAAAAAAAAAAAATCATCGCTTATATTTTTTTCTAAATGAAATAAAATGCGTTTTGACGGTAGAAAAATACGATAAATCAAAAATAAACTTAAAAACCGTATAAAATTAAAAAAAAAAATAAAATAACGGGGGAAAAAATATCCAACTCTTCCTGCGGCGCGGGTGGCTACGGCCTTGTTGCGATGCAGGCGGGCGTCGCGACGGCGCAACAGGTGTCGGCGTCCCGCTCTGCGCTGCAACCTGCCACTGTAATACGCCCTACAGCTTACATCTCTCGGCCCGGGCAGGTAGCAGGTGGCAGGGGGGCCGCGCGACCCTGCCGGGCCCCAAGCCTGAAGTCAAGGGCGACCCGGCCGGAATCTACTACTGGTAGACAGCTGTCCGTACAAATAGACCAGATACTAGTAAACTCATCGCGTGCACAAGTAACAGCTGATTTACATGAAAACCGTTCCTAATCTCAAACAAAAAACTTCAAGTTTTTAGCTGCCTAAATTTAGATACGTCTAGGAGCTAAGGAGCCAGATGTGCGAAAATTTTTTTTATTTATTAATTTTTATTTCAGTAATTTGTACATTTAAGTTTATAAAATTTCTAATTAATTATAATATTTCATATAGCAAACAAAATTTTATGTAGCTCCTACAATACATCTTGAACTTTCCAATTGGTTTGGACTTTAAAGTTTCTGGTAGCGTGTTATATAGCGTGTAAACTGTTCTGCGTATTCGCCTTGTCCTTTTTTGAAGCCTGATTTCGAGCACGTCCTTGTGTTATGTCTGTGAATGTCCTTGTTGAATATAATTTTATTTGAGAAATATTTTGGTAAAATGTTGTTTATTATTTAATGTATAAATGTCATCGTATTCAAGGTCAGCATCTGTTTCAAGGTTAGCCAATTCAGTTCCTTTTACATTTTGTTTACTTTTGAAAATCTATTCGCCGAAGATTTTTTTTTTACGTTAGCTCCACACAGGAGGCCCTGAGGAAAATAATTCTCCTCAGGGCCTATGTCATCTTTGGGGATGCTGAGTGGAGGGTCTTTTTAGTTTAGGAAAGGAAGGAGAGGAAGTTCTGGGAAGGAAAAGGATATTAGGGGTGGGTAGGAATCTGGGATCAGTATGTCCAGGAGTAAAGGAAGCATTAATCCATCCCTCCCACTGCGGTGCAAAGCGATGTTCCGAGAGGGCACAGTTTTAGAAGTCAAAGGGACTCCCTCAATCATTCTCTGGTGGGCGGACGCATCCGCCGCCAAGACCCGGACACACCTCACCCCATGAACCCGGGCACCCCTGCTAAGTCACCAAACGTAGCGAACCACTTGGGGTGACTTATGCAGAGGTGTTGGTTATGCAATAAGTGGTTCCCGGGGCGGCGGTACCCATACCCGCCTCCCAAAATTGTAATGACTGAATTTACTATGGTCTTAAGTTAAAATTCAAGCTCTGTGAAAGTACTAGTCAAGTTCTGTCATAGTCGTAAGTATTGTGAAACAACCGGCTCCAATTAAAAATAACAACCTTTTAACAAATTTAACCTTGAAATTTGATTAATTGTTCAAAATCTGTGAAGCAACCTATTCTAAAAATCACTGGTCGATGGTCCAGTTGATATTTGAAAAATCTAAATTTGAATCGAGTAGGTACCTATGCAGTTACATGTAAAAGTGTACCTTCTCTCCGGTACGATACTCAGATAACTCATAAACACTGCCAAATCAATTATAATGCAGAAAAACTTGTAGTGAATTAAACAAAATGTTGGTGTGTTCTTGGTCACTAGTAGGATATTTCAAAATGTCATACTAATGTACCGGACCATTAAGCCTCCCGGTGTTATACTATTTGCTTCTTCAAACACAGCAAACTTATTTTGTGGCACCATCACCATTACTCAAAATGTATATGCGCGTTAATCTTTTAAACTACGCAACGGATTGTCATACGGTTTTCACCAATAGATAGAGTGATTGAAGGGGAATGTTTATATGTATAATACATGTAAATTATATTAGAGAAAAGCCGAGAAATTCAAAGAAAACATATTTATGTGCGATTTAAAACGGCTGGCGGGCTGTACTATTATAGTCACTTTTGAAATTCATTCTACGGAAGAAATTGGAAAATAGTTGTTCTAGAGTAAGTAGGTATTAATTTGATTTGAATTATTTTATTTGATGAAGTCGCTCAAAATGTATGTGCGCATAGATCTTTTAAACTACGCAACGGATATTCATGAGGTTTTCACCAATAGATAGAGTGATTCAAGAGGAAAGTTTATATATAAAAAATAGAGAAAAGTCAAGAAATTCAAATATTCAATTCAGGCAGCGGGCAGATGGCAAACGGGTGGTGTGGATTTTATAAAGGTTGGGTAATGGCGTTGTGTTTCGTTAGCCACAGCAACGTGTGGCCGGGTCTGCTAGTTAATAATAAAATACTTAATTTTTACCACGTTTGTTGTTTAAAAACCAACAATATTTACTTCACCTGAATTCACGTTTTGGGCGTTTAACCAGCCAGCGGCCGAAAATCCACATTTCGTCGAAAGATGTTCTTACGATCGTACAGGGCGGTTCCAATGAGAAAGATTAATTATTCTCCGTACCAGCTTTTTAAAATTATAACTCAATTTCGATTTTATTTCATTCCAAATTTGCTTCAATTTATACCCACATCCAAAAATGCTGAAAGGCGTTATGATAAAACTATTAAAATTATGTACTTTTTGTAATTATTTTTTGATCATTAGTATTTAACATTTTTCAATAATATCTAAAGGAAAATAAGAATGTAAAAAAATCTGAAAAATATTAGTTTCTAAGTGCAGTTTTTAAGTAAATTTTCGTCAAGAAACACATATATATTTTTTAATGATTTTATTTAAATTTAAATATAAATTCTGAAACATGCGTTTACCAGATATTGTATTGCTTTATTTTACTGCATGATTATTTGGTTTGAAATGGGTATTGTTTAATACAAAATCTTTTTTTGAAAATTTAACAAATATGCCAACGACCTATGATATAACCTTATTATACTAAAAACAAAAAAATTTCTCAAAATTTAAAACATGCGTTTACTAGATAAAAGAACAATCTTTCGAAATCAATTTATAATTTTTTGTGGAAAAGAGCCAATACGTCTAAAATCTGATTTAAAAATGACATATTTCTGGTTTTCTCTGGTTATACACTCTTAACTAATCACAACAATAAACGTTGTAAAAACTAAGTATTCTATTAATTTTGAATTATAATATTCCCATCCTCATTATCTCAAAACTTAGTATATGGAGATGTGTCTGATTAATCAACTGGACAATCGTAGTACAAAAGTCAATTAAATTCAACCACAATAAGGTCGTAATAATAAATAAATTACGTAGTTCGATGCACAATTACAAATAGGTAAATATTTATATTTTACATTATGATAAACCACAGAAAATAACCAATCGATAAAATAAAAACTACGAGAATGTTAATCGAACCAAATCTTTTATTCAATTCAACCGTTAGGAGGGAAATAGAGATTTTTTGCAAAGAAAATCGCTTCTGGTTTTTCGTGGAATTGGATATTTTATTTATAAACAGTTTGAAAAAGCCAAGGAAGGAAAAACCCTAAATTCCCAGAAAGGCGAATAACATTTCAAGGAAAAGATTAAAATAAAGAGTGTCATTTCAAACGTGTTCAGCTGACATCTCTGAAGTACTTTAGGGAACGTACCCATACTACGTGACACGTTTAGGGGGGGGGGTCTTCAAAATGTCACGCTCCATACAAATGAGCGGCGGGTTGCTTAGGTTTTTGGTCACTGGGGGGGGTTAAAAATTGCAAAAAGTTGGTCACGTAGTATGGGTACGTTCCCTTATATACTTTAAAACATCTCACATATATTATTGTTTCTAGCGCAGACCCGTGAAAAATCATGGGTTACAGTACACAATAATTGTAGGATTTGTGATTTGATTAGTGATTGTAGGTTTTTACAAAAAAAAATTAGAAATTTACCTTTCGTATGTTCGTAAACTTGAAAAATTACGATGACATCATAAAACATAGGAACAAGACACTTTATTTATATGCATATCCCTTCAGAGAATATGAATATGAACGTATACATGTCTCAATAACGTATCTTCATTTTAGTAATTCATCTTTTACTTTTACTTATATGTAGGTAGGTACTTATATTTCAAACAAGAAAATTTATACAATGTGACCTTAGAACGGGGTACCCCTGTAAGGAAACATTTTTCTCCAACATAATTTTAAAACAAAGAAAAAAAATCTAAGCTTCTGTCAAACACTCGAAAGAAGTACACATTTTAAATAAACAACTATTAATTAATAAAATCTTTTTGTTTTAGTTCTATATAAGTTGATCCCCCAACAGCACGCCCCCGGTGCAATATGCAGTCATTTTAATGGAAAATACGGTATACGTACTTATACACAAAATATAACGGTGAAGAAGGAGAATGTACAGCCGAATAACAGAAGTATAAAACATATTTTCATTCAAATGCACCAAGGAAAAAACAATTTGTCTATGTACTGAATATACCAGCGCGTAAGTACAATTTGTCTATGTACTGTATATACCAGCGCGAAAGTACAATTTGTCTATGTACTGTATATACCAGCGCGTAAGTACAATTTGTCCATATACTGTATATACCAGCGCGTAAGTACAATTTGTCCATATACTGTATATACCAGCGCGTAAGTACAAAAAAAAGATACTGTAAATAAATTCGTTTGATGTCCATATTAACTTATTATTAAAGTTATTTTTTCGTCGATTTTAGGTTGGAAATTGGTAAATAATGCACAAAAAAATTATAATTATAATTTCGGGGGGCCAACTGTAGGGGGATCCACTGTCGGGTCACCTTTGGTGATAGAATGTCTCTCACTATTTATGCTTATCAATTTTGAAAATTAAAATTCATCGAACATAAATAATTTTATCCATTACGGAGGAATACAATTTCACATTTTCACAAATTCACCAAAAAGCTATCGTCAATTAATATTAACTAGATTTCTGATGTATCAAGCGGTTGTTAATGTGACAAACAAAAGTTAAACTTGTTTCTCGCTACCATCTATTTTCAAAAAAAAAATTGCAGCAAAGAAAATTTCGCGTAACAGATAATAATAGGCCACTTGCATCACATTAAAAAAAACGGTTTAGGCAAATATTCTAAGACATTCTGCATTTTTTATCGTGTTTTTGAAACCCTGGCGATTTTTTTAAAAATTTCAATCCGAAAAATCAGACCATCTTTTATAAACTGGAAAGACGGGACATAATTTTACGGGAGCGAAAAAACGATAATTCATTTAAAAAAAAGAACACGAATTTCCACACGAATAGCACAGGAGAATAACGGGGAAAACCAAAAATATTACATCTCATAAATATATTTTTCCTTGATCCATCTTATTGATCATAAATCATTATAATGTTCAACGTCTATATTACTAAATCCAATGTAATATACTTGTACTTGTAAATTATAATAATAATAATAATATTATAAAATTTGATTTTGTTAAAATCAGCACCATAACCATTATACACATAAAATGTACGTGGTTCTCTTCATAACATCTGTCAAAAAGTCAAACCAAATGATAAGTGCTAAATTAATTAATAGGAACATTTTCGGAGACGGGACATTTTCATGTAGTGACGTCACGAGCCCAAATAATGGATTTATTTATTAAAAAAAAAAAAAACTGTACATTTCTAAAAAAAATTACTAACATTTTCGTAACTTAGTAAAAAAAATCTATCCACACCATTTTTTCCAAGTCGAAATAAATCCATGAAAGTGGCCTATTGATAATTAAATGCATATGAATTATTATCGAATCATTTTCCTCAAACTCCAGATCGAATCCACTTACATTATGAGCGGCAGAGTTACGTATATTTTTTGAAATGTGTCCTTATTGGGGTACCCCGTTTTAAGGTCACAATTTACATATGTAGTCACGTGTTTGAATTATAAGTAAGTACCTATGTTTGCTAAAATATTACGAGAGGAAAATTATAAAGCAACATCTAGAAAAAAACACAATACAAGCTTTAATCTTTGTTAGGTTGCAAAATTGTATCTAAGACATAGACGTATGAATATTACTAGACCAGAACATAAAGGTGAGGGGTAGACAGCAACTACAGCGGGGCGCAGAGCGGGAAGATGACTTTGGAGATATGTGATTCGTCGATAACTCAATATGACAATTTATAGGCAACTCGCATTATAATATCACCATTTAGTTCTTAAAAGTAAACTCTGCTTTTGAATGAATAGACCTTTTTACATGGGAGCGCGAATTGCTCGCCGCGTAATGAACAAATTTGCGAAGTCTAAATACGGCAAAGTAAAGTTCGTTTATTTTCAGACTCCAATATTTTGTTGCCGTATTTAATTAGGACACTTTTACAAATGTTTCATAATTTACTTACCCCAATAAACATCGACGAGCACACGCCATGTATCTCGAGTGATAGTATATATTTACACGTTTTCAAAACACAAACCATGTTTTTTGCGGTGTTATTTCGTAAAATGCACCGATGAGCGCTCGACGCCGGCTCGCAGAAGAATGATGACGTCACATTTTTTAGACTCACGCGAAGTCATACTCAATCCCAGCCGGTTCCAAGGAACCGGTATGGGGAGGGGGAAATAATACGCTTTTATCACTTAGGGCAGGTCTACTAATATTCACATGTCTATGATCTAAGAGTATAACTTCCTTCCCGTGTCCATAATCCATATCTGAATAGGTATTTCTATTGAATTCTGTTATTTTTTGATAATTTTTATTGCAAGCGGGAGGATATTAAATAATCTTTGCTTATTTCTTTGTCCAAAAGTAGTTTTAGTTGTAGGTTGGTGGAATGTATGTTGTAATGTAATGTTGTAATGTAATGTGTTTATGATTTTTTATGTTTAAGTTTGTATTGAGGATTAACACACACCATTAACCAAATATAAGCAAGTCATTACCCAATTTATATTGAAAAGAAGAATACATATTACATACAACAATACAACCTTTACATAGTCTTGGTAACAAATACTTATACAATATGGATGTTTTGATAACAATTTTTAACTTGGCAAACTTTAAACGCCGTTATGTGCCAACTATTTCAACTTGTTTCATTAACTATTGTGAACACCAATTTTATGCACTTTTATTAATATTATTGTTGATATGGAGGATATTAGAAAATTATCTAATACTAGCTGGGTTACCCGGCTTCGCTCGGGACAACATTCGAGATAGTTCTGGAATACTTTGCATCTTGTATTTTATGTAACCTTTATTTTATTTTCTATATTTTATGATACCTGTATTTTGTCAACTCTTTATTATGTTTGTAATAAAAAAATGTACTGCGTTATATGTAAAATCCCTTTGGGCGTTTAAATAAATAAATAAATAAATACATAAATAAATATCTGTCTGTTTGTTGTGGATTTTGAATTTAATATATTTAGTTTTTGTATCATTTAATGTTAGTGAATTAGAATAAAGCCATTGTTTTACCCGATTCATCCCTTTTTCAGCTTACACGTCACAATTTTCAAATTATTTAGAGCTCAAATCCACATTTAGGATTCACCACTATTACACTATACAGAACATACAGTACACATGTATAATGAATTGTGACCTCTCAGAGAAAATTCACATTCAACACAGACGATGCTTTACTTTACACGTTAGATGATTCACTACCAAATCGTGTGCTTTTGGTTTGAAAAGTAGATCGTTTAGAAATATTTTGGATACTTCAATTAAATATATTTATTTGCCTTCGAAATAATAGAGTATTTTTTGTAAGTCTTTTTATAAGCCCATTCCAAAAAATAAAAACTGCTTTAAACTTCAAATCTCTTACTTACTAACCCCTTTTCGGTTATGGTTTTTTTTTTGTATAATGTGGAGAGTTAAATTCTTTAAAAAAATATTGCAAAATATTTAAATATTTGAGCCGGGGTTTCGCTAAATAAAATATTGCAAAATATTTAAATATTTGAGCCGGGGTTTCGCTAAATAAAATATTGCAAAATATTTAAATATTTGAGCCGGGGTTTCGCTAAATAAAATAAAACACGCTTTTTGGGGATTTATCTGGAATAAATCCAAACAGGCGGCTGACGTGACTTGGTGCATCACCTTCTACATAAGCCACATTGAGGTTAAATATATCTATGATGCATAAATACGTCTAGTGACAAACTCATGAGAAACAACTCCAGAGGCTGTGCGAGGAGAGGCTGAGACTACTACGGGTTTGGATGAAGACAGGGCAGGCACATATGGAAGAAAACCGAATAGGACAAGGGATATGTAATGAGAAGAGATGAGAGTGATGCATTCAAATAGGATTTATTCGCAAAAAGGGTAACAGTAGAAGAACTACTTACCAATATTATTAGGGTTACGTTTTTTTTAATGCGAATACCGCACAAGATTCCCAGTTGCTCTCAACAGCCTGGTACAGGTGAGACTATGGCATCGCCAATTGGGGTATGTTGTGTGACTGAAGGAGTGGGGAGGGAAAAGAAGATGGGGAAAAGGGAGGTGGCTACTCAGACTTGATCACCAAACATGGCTAAAGCCATTTCAAGCAACGCTTCAATTCTGATTGGTGGTCTTACACCAAGGCGATACTGAGAGCATCTTTTCTATTATCTCTTTTTGATGTTACCTATTTCAGAAGAATTATTCCACGGGCTGCTACTTCTATTTATCTTTTGTATAATGTTAATGTAAGTACTTGCATACTGCTTACTAACCCCGTATGCATGGACATTGGAGGGTCTAGAGTCGTTCAAATAAATGTAGCTTCGTTCAAAAAAAGTAGAGTCTTGACGTGTGCGGTGAAGGAGGAAACCATATGTTTCCTTATAACGCCGTTGGGAAAGTGGTGGGTCCCCTCCAATGAGAGCATCTTTTGCTCTGGAGCATGCCGCATATATATTAAATATTAGTTTAAATTAATAAATTGTGAAATAACACAAATTAATCGAATAAAATTTACTTGCGCTCGTCGGGATTCAAACCCATGACCTTCGGATTGCTAGTCGAAAGCCTAGCCCTATCTCTCGACCACGGAGGCCGTCTAGAGTTATTATTCAGAGATTTTTGATTTCAAATATGCCAAGTTATTTAATTGTCTGTGTTAATGGTGAAGAATTTAAACCCATGTGTACTTATTAACAATATGATCTGCGGAAATGAGAAAGTCAAACCCTGAAAAAATATTGTCATTTAAAGATCTTAGGTTTATCTAACAATATTATTATCGACTAATTTTTCTATATCATTGAAATTATGACGGTTTCTTAGAAGGCGGCAATGGCTGAATTGGTAAAAGCGCACGTCCCGGTTAGACGAGATGTTCTGGGTTCGAGTCCCAGTTGCGACCATTATCTTTTTACTATTTTTCTGTGTCTTGTTCTCTTTCATATTTTCGTTTACATCATTAATGTTATCTTCTTCTTCAATTAGATGTGTAAATAGTAATTATGACAAGACACAAAGTAAACGCTTTCTTCAATTACGTAATACTTTTTTGTTTATTATCATCATTTCTTTCTACATTTTACAACACTAATAAGGGAACGTACCCATACTACGTGACCTGTTCAGGGGGGGGGGGGGTCATCAAAATACCACGCTTGGTCACAACGGGGGGGGGGGGGGAGTAGGTTTTTATCACGTAGTCAATCTAGAAATCTCGTGTTTTTTTTCGAGCTACGAGAGGTTTTTAAGTTCGCGGAATGGGAAGGTAAGTGATTAATGGGGGTACCGCTGAATTAGGTACTAATTGAACAACTTTTTTAGGATAAACACCGGGTTTTATCGTAATTAGGTCATTAGTCTTTGAGCTATCGTCGACCAAACACTTCAATCGGGAAGAAATTGTGAAATGTGGAGAAAATTGAGTTCCGCGCTGTTATAAAGTTCCTTTAAGTTAATTTAAAGATCGGAAAAATGTATTAGGGTAGTAGGTGACGTATCCGAATAGATTGATGCTGGGAACGTGTTTGTTGAAGATGATTGAGATGAAAAATATTTATAAAAATAACAAGACTTTCGTTTCCATAAATTGCGTTCCGGTTTCAATATATTTTGACATAAGTTTTATCTTGATAATATTTTTTCCACTTGTAATGCATGCACTCTTGCTGTCGAAACCATATTTATGAAATACTACGTGAAAACTAGGGGGGGGGTCTTGGAATATACTACACGTGGTCACCGGGGGGGGGGGGGGGTAAAAAATTGCCAAAAGTGTGTCACGTAGTATGGGTACGTTCCCTAACCACAACAGCATAACAATTATTCATAAAAATCATGGAAACAATTATTTAATTATACAATTTTATTTTGATTTTGTTCATGTGACTACTTCTAATTGTGTGGTGTGTGACATTTCTATTGTATTTTGCGGTCTTTATTACATTTATTTATGTAATATCAAAATCCAGTTTACGTATTTCAATCGACATGACGTGTTATTTTATGTACGTACGTAATATAATGTGAACGATCTTTTATTATGTTTCGACGTGTTAAAAAAACATGACGTGAAAACATTTGGAAAATCGATAAATTTCTCATTACAATATAAAGTATGTAGTACGTACCTAAAAACATTACTCGATAATAACACAATTTTGTAATTTGCGTGTTGTGTGTTCATACGTTTAATAATTATTATTATAATTGATACTGCGAACACATATTTTGAGTTCAGATGATCGTTTACAAAATGTTTAATGTAGTAATTACGGAATTATACGAGATTAAAAGCAACTCGGTCCATTAATATTTTTGTGCAAACATCAGATTTGACACGGGTGGGATTGTGTGTCAAGTACTAACGACGAAATGTCAATATTCGTTTAATTGAACTCCACTCAATTAAACGAATTAAAATTATTATTTTTTTACACTAGCTCCACACAGGAGGTCCTGAGAAAAATAATTCCCCCTCAGTGTCATCTTTGCGGATGCTGTGTGGTGAGTATTTTTTAGGAAAGAAGGGGGTGGAAGTTCTGGGAAGAAAAAAAGGTATGGGGGGTTGGTAGGAATCGGGGGGGGCAGTGTCTCCAGGAGTTACGGACGTATGAATCCATCCCTACCACTGCGGTGCAAGGCGATGGGTCGAGAGAGTCCCCCTGGAGAGGCAAAATTGTCTCCCTCAACCAGTCTCTCCCGATCCGGCCCGCGAGGCATTAAAGCAGCCGCAAAAAACCTAGACAAAACCACACCCCATGACCAAACCACACACCAAACGTAGCGAATTACTTGGGGAGACCTACGGCAAAAGTGTTGGTATCCAACAAATGCTTGCCGGGGCGGCCCCCGGGTCTCAAAGTTTGGCGCGTACTATAAGTTAAATTTACCATAATCACCAGCGACATTTTAATTACTTATTCGTTTGTCACCGCGTAAAAATCCCAACTGCTCCCAACCATTATGTTGTGAGGCTGAAGAGCATAAATAAGGGAAGGAGACGAGAAAGGGCATGGTTGAGAGAAAATGATTATTCAGACCTCGTCACCAAACACGCCTAAAGCCGTTTCAAGCAACGTAGGATTCCATGAATACTGTTCATTAAGGCCCCGCAACCCGGATTTGTACCGATTTATTACATATTTCCCTTAAACACGGTAAGTTTTAAAGCTTTTAAAAAAATATATGTTATTCTTGAAGATAATATCTAGACTTTGCCCGCGCCGAAACGCAAATTATATAATATTCCCTCGATAGAAAAAAATCGCAAAGTATGCTCCAAAAATTATTATTTTCACGTTTGTTTCAGTTATTTTACAAGTTATATGTATGAAAAAATTCACAGAGTTTCTCTAAACGCTGTTTAAGATAATGCCCGCGAGATTTTTGCTCTATTTTAAACGAGTCGTGTTTTATTAAACATGTTCTCAATTTTCGCATCGATTTTGTCACTGTAAATGTTAGCGCTCTCCTCTAACATTCGTATTTTCGTATCTGTCCATCTTCTTCTTTTCGGGCCCGGTTGCAGAGCCTTAAACAAAACAGTAACAAATCAGAAATCAGAACACTTCTGAAAAGTGATAATATAAAGTCACTAGATGTTGGATTAAAAGAAAACTAGTCTAAAAACCCAAACTAACCTAAAACAGAAAACCTTTTTTTGCATGATTATATAACTTTTCAAAGATGTTGAACTTGTCAAATATTAATTATTATTTTTATTGTTAAACTAACGTTTAAGACAAGATTTTTATGCATAGCACAAAGGGTAACAATTATTATAAGCAATAATTATCAGCCTGAAACACTCATCCACATTGAAAAATCTTCCGAGAAAAGATACATGACGCCAACGGGACTTGAACCCGTGTCCTTCTGATTGCCGGTCAGCTGCTCTCCCAATTGAGCTATGGCGGCTTATCTTGTACCCGCCAAATGATTCAATATATACTAGTGTTTCATTCAACAATTACTGCTTATTATATTTTTTCCACCTGAAAACAACCAACTTTATTTTTACGAGAGAGACATTGTTAGTGTTAAAATCCCTCGCTAGGTGGCGTCGAGACAAATTATGTCTTCATTTATTGGGGAAATACTTAAACTTGTCAAATATTAATTATTATTTTTATTGTTAAACTAACGTTTAAGACAAGATTTTTATGCATAGCACAAAGGGTAACAATTATTATAAGCAATAATTATCAGCCTGAAACACTCATCCACATTGAAAAATCTTCCGAGAAAAGATACATGACGCCAACTGGACTTGAACCCGTGTCCACCTAGCGAGGGATTTTAACACTAACAATGTCTCTCTCGTAAAAATAAAGTTGGTTGTTTTCAGGTGGAAAAAATATAATAAGCAGTAATTGTTGAATGAAACACTTGTATATATTGAATCATTTGGCGGGTACAAGATAAGCCGCCATAGCTCAATTGGGAGAGCAGCTGACCGGCAATCAGAAGGACACGGGTTCAAGTCCCGTTGGCGTCATGTATCTTTTCTCGGAAGATTTTTCAATGTGGATGAGTGTTTCAGGCTGATAATTATTGCTTATAATAAGTGTTACCCTTTGTGCTATGCATAAAAATCTTGTCTTAAACGTAAGTTTAACAATAAAAATAATAATTGATGTTATTTTTGTTGCTGATCTGTTTAGTTGGGTTCGGTTTCCATTTCAACAGACCAATAAATACCGTGAATATCTGCGAGTAGTATTAAAAACAGTAGTGATAAATTAAATACTTATATAAAATTCTAATTAGATTTGTTCGGCACCCTTGGTGAGATTTTTTAACAATAACGGTGCTATACAAATTATCTATGAATTACTAATATCTAATAATATTAATAATAATTTGTTTAGCGCAAATTTTTGTGAAAAATTATCTCAATCTTCCAGTTTGGGAGACGAGTGTGGGTACCGCCGCCACGGGAACCATTTATTGGATAACCAACACCCCTTCCGTAGGTGCTAGCGTAGGTTCGCTACGTTTGGTGACTTAGCAGGGGTTCATGGGGTGAAGTTTGTCTAGGTTGGTCTTGGCGGTCAATACGTTTGGCCACCTACGGCATGGCGGGCCGAATCGGACAGAAGAGAGACTGGTTGAGGGAGACCTGACCTAGATCTCTCTAACCGATCTCTCCCGACCCATCGCCCTGCACCGCAGTTGGAGTGATGGATTCATACGTCCTTCCCTCCTAGACACATTGACCGCCAAATTCCTACCCACCTCTCATATTCTTTTCCTTCGCAAAACTTCCTATCATTTTTTCCCTAAAATACCCTCCACACAGCATAGGGACGTCGAAAGTGAAAAAAAATATCGATATATCGATGTATCGATATTCATTAAAATATCAATATCGACGTCGATATATCGAGGAAAAAATATCGATATATCGGTCAAATTTTCAAGAGATTTTGCGTTTTTTAAAATAAAAGTGTATTCAGCTCAATATTATCAATAGTAATTTTTGTACACAATTTGCTTTTATTAATGTACAAAAATCTCATTAAAAATGAAGGTATTTTTATCACTATTAATTTTTATTGCGTAATAATAACAAAAATATCAAAAACTAAAAAGCTCTCTTCTAACTTATATGTAAACTGAGATGCATACAAAGTTTGTATGCATCTCAGTAACATTCTATTGGCGTATTAATCTGTCAAAAAGGACTTCGTGTTTGGAACAAGGTATAGTCAATAATCATTGACAATTGAGAACCAACACATAGGAGTGGCTTAAAAAAAAATGACGAAAAATAGCATACATTTCTATGTATGTACCTACACACATGAGATAGTATTGATGAACACAAATACTAATGCAAAGACAATAGATTTGTAAGCTATTAATAGTTAAAATTTCAACCGCCGGATGTCATGACCCAATACAGTTACTTTTTTTCCGTTCGTTCCTATACGGTTTTGGATTCTAGTGACTTTAAATACATAAATTTAAAAAAATATCGTTTTTGATACAATTTTCGATATTGGATATTTTTTATCGATATATCGGATCAAAATATATCGGCTAAAAATATCGATATTTTGAATTAAAAATATCGATGTTTCGATATATCGATATTTTTTCAACAAGCCTAACACAGCATCCCCAAAGATGACATAGGCCTTGAGGGAAATTATTATTAAATTACAAACAACTCTCCCATAATAATACGGTTTTTTTTAAGTGAAAACTTTTTTAGCATCGTTGTGATTTGAAACTCGATGAAACGAAAAATAGCGACACTAAAAAGAGACAAACATATACATATATAGGATTTAGCTTGCGAGATAATGAGATAGAATATTCGGTCTCATCTTTGTGCGGCGCTTCGTAGCCTCCCTAACTCTTGTCTTCTTTAGTTTTCTCAAGGTTTTTACTTCTACCGCGTGTGAATTGCACACTCTGTTTTTGGTTTTAGTGTATCTAAATAATATTCTAGCAAAATTGGCGAAGACTTTGACATCTAAAGTAACACTTACATAGTATGCATAATGCAAGGGGAATTTGTAGGTCGTAGTACTGCTGCAACAATGTCTCGTTGGAAAACGCGATGTTACATTGTGGAGGATATAAAAGATAAGTGAAACGGCTACAAGGTACAAGCCAGCGATGTGAGATTGCTACGAGGGGATGAGGGGATGGGACATCTCAGTTGAAGTAAGAACCCTGGAGTCTGCATTGCAGAGCACAGTTTCTCAAGTTTTTTGATCCGTGACCCCTTTTTAGTTTTCATATCATTCCTTTTCGCCTTGCTGTTTACTTAGAGTAAATATGTGTGTTTTATCTTAGTGTATATCTTTATTTTTGAGGAATAGGCCACTTGCATGGATTTCATAACGACTTGGAAAAAATCGTGTGGATAGATTTTTTTACTAAGATTACGAAAATGTTAGTAAAATTTTTTAGAAATGTACAGTTTTTTTTTTTTTTTAATAAATAAATCCATTATTTGGGCCTGTGACGTCACTACATGAAAATGTCCCGTCTCCGAAAATGTTCCTATTAATTTTGTAAGATTCCACACTGATTTTTTTTATATGGCAATACTTTGATTTCAGGCGAATTTTTGAATTTTACATTCGTTCACTAGGTTTGTTCTCTGCGAACTTATCATTTGGTTTGACTTTTTGACAGATGTTATGGAAGAGAACCCCGTACATTTTATGTGTATAATGATAATGGTGCTGATTTTAACAAAATCAAATTTTATAATATTCTTATTATTATTATAATTTACAAGTACAAGTATATTACATATGATTTAGTAATATAGACGTTGAACATTATAATGATTTATGATCAAAAAGATGGATCAAGGAAAAAAATATTTATGAGGTGTAATATTTTTGGTGTGCCTCGTTATTCTCCTGTGCTCTTTCTTGTGGAACACGTTCTTTTTTTTTTAATGATTTTCGGCTATGTAATTATCGTTTTTTCGCATCCATAAAATTATGTCCCGTCTTTCCGGTTTATAAAAAATGGTCTGATTTTTCGGATTGAAATTTTCAAAAAATCGCCATAGTTTCAAAAATACGATTAAAAAAAAAAAACAAAAAATACAGAATGTCATAGAATATTTGCCTAAACAGGATTTTTTTTTAAATGTGATGCAAGTGGCCTATTCATTAAGTTTAGCTAAGTTATTAATTAAGTTAACAGTTCCTGATTTATCAAAGCAGAGGGTGACGACTATTACAATGTAATATTTATTTATTTATTTGTAAGAAACAAACAGCTTTTACATAATATACAGTGATAATAGATATACAAGTGAAGAGAAGTCAAGCCACAGAAGTTTCTTATGCTAAAGTACATTGGAAAGGAAGTTTTTAATATCTTATAATTAATTTTGGGTTTCAATTTGGGAGGCGGGAATGGGTACCGCAGCCCCGAGAACCTTAATTGGATAACCAACACCTCTGCCATAGGTCACCCCAAATGGTTCGCTACGTTTGGTGATTTAGCAGGGGTGCCCGGGTTCATGGGATGAGGTGTGTCTAGGTCTTGGAGGTGGATGACCAGGACACACTGAATCCGAGATTCCTACCCACCCCTTAAACCCTTTTCCTTCCCAGAACTCTCCTGTCCTTTCCCTAAAAAAACCCTCCATACAGCATCCCCAAAGATGACATAGGCCCTCAGGGAAATTATTTTCCTTAGGGCCTCCTGTGTGGAGTTCACGTAAAAAAAAAAAAAAAAAAAGGGGGGGGGGGGGGGAAGAGGAATATAGGAAAGGGATAGGAGATGCTCCCGATACATGCCTTACTCTCATATTTATTATTTATAATCCCGATCGTCAGCGTTACTTCATATCGATATTTCTTTGTTATTACTAAAAATGTCAATGCTGTGAAATTTTGTATTATATTGTGCACATACAGGAGGAATTGGGGATTTTTTAATAATATTTGTTCTACATGAGGGTAAATAAAATAAATCGGATTGTCGGGTTGGTCTTGATGAAATATGAAAATGTATTAAATTGGTAAGTTCTGGTGAGTCCGGGCCATTATTGAGAATTTTGAATAATAGGATTTGATCAAAAATTAGACGTCGTATTTGGAGGGATTTGAAATTGTGAAATTTAATAGATTCGGTATAATTTGAAAAGTGTAAGTTTAGTTTGTAATTTATGTGTTTAAAAAAATTTTAAACACATAAATCTGTAATATGTCATATTATAGTTAGATTTAGGTACCTAACTACATACTTTCGGATATTTATACAGGATGGACAATGAAAGGGGATAGGAAGGCTTGTTAATGTTTTTGAAGTGAAAAATTCTTTAGCACCGTTGTGATTTGAAACTCCATGAAACGAAAAAGCGATCGGTATCGGTCTCCTCTTTGTGCAGTGCTTCGTAGCCTCCCAACTCTTGTCTACTTTAGTTTTCTGAAGGTTTCACTTCCACCGCGTGTTAACTGCACACAAATTTTTTTCGAAGTGAAAACTTCTTTAGCACCGTTGTTATTTGAAACTAGGTGAAACGAAAAAGCGTAATTAAGAAGAGACAAACACATACATTACACATAGGATTTAACCTGCGAGAGAATGAGATAAACTAATCGGTCTCCTCTTTACGCGGTGCTTTGTAGCCTCTCCATTCTTGTCTACTTTAGTTTTCTGAAGGTTTCACTTCTACCACGTGTGAACTGCACACATTTTTTTTAAATGCGTGTGTTTAAAGGCGAATTCTGTTGTTTTACCATGCGTCTTTTACGCGAAAGAGGAAAAAAAAGATTGTACCTAACTTCCAACTAATGTCCGATTTCGTAAATTCGTAATGTATCCTACGAGATTCTTCCACTCTGGAACGGGCCGCAAATATACAATATATTATTTTAAATGCATAAATTGTGAAATAACAAACAGTAATCAAAAAAATTACTTGCGCACGCCGGGATTTTAACCCGCAACCTCCGGATTGCTAGTCGAGAGCCTTACCCTTTGACCACGGAGGTCGTCAGACTAACTTGGGTAAGCAGAGAGGATAGAAAAAACCCAACTCTGTTTTGGCGCACACTCCTTGCTCCATTCACACCCTTAAAGTCCTTACCCATCGTGTCATTTTGTCCCTGGTTTCAATTCAGAATGATGATCTTAAACTACGGTGATACTTTAGCCGTGTTTGGTGACCAATTTGGGAGGCGGATATGGACAACGCTGCCCCGGAAACCATTTGTTATCCTGTAGAACTAGGGTATCAATATTCTTTGGTGGCTATTATTTTCATAAGAGGTTCTACATTTTTTGTTCGATTAGTATGAATATAAAGTGTCTTATATTTTTATGTTATTGTACAGAAGTATTATTTTTCAGGTTTTCTTTCTAATATTTATCATAGGTAATTTTCTTCTTTTTAAAATCAATGATCCTGACGCAATTATTTTGATAAATAATTTCAGATTCACGAATCCTACAGTGATTATAAAATACCGTGATTTTAAGGATTCTGCAGTAGTAGCATTATAATTTCACGAATGAATTTCAGTAATAAATTAAACCTTCATAATTTATGTACGAGTATGTAATTTTTAACCTTTTTGTACATGAACTAATTTTTTATAACTGGATTGTTCTCATGTGAGTGAACACATCTGTAAAAACCCAGTATAAATAAATTATTATTTTTTTAAACATTTTAATCCTGGTGGTGGCCCTAAGAGCTAATTTTTTATCATATAAATTATTTTGTAACCCCGACTGAGAAATGTTGGTATAAATAAAGTTCTAAAGAAGTGATTATCATCAGCGTGGGCGATATCGCCCACACGGGGACGTTTGTGAGATCCAGGGGGGCTAAGAAAGGCTACATTGGGGTGGTGAAGGGTGAAAAGCGGGTCAGATGATTAAAGAAACAGAGTGCTATTCGCACGCGGTAGAAGTGAAACCTTCAGAAAACAAAAGTAGGCAAGAATGGGAAGGCTACGAAGCACCGCACAAAGAGGAGACCGATTATACTACCTCATTCTCTCGCAGGCTAAATCTTATATAGATGTACGTTTTTGGTTCTTTTTGGTGTGGGTATTTTTCGTTTCTTCGAATTGAAATCGCAACGGTGCTAAGGAAGTTTTCACTTAAAAAAAACATTTTCTTAATGAATTCAAATCGTAGGTACACCATGGCAAAAAGCTTGCATGTGTACCGTTAAATTGGTGGATTACTCGCTTGTCATTTTGTATCATTTTCATTATTACATAGTATAAAATGAAGTCGCTCAAAATGTATGTGCGCGTTAATCTTTTAAACTACGCAACGGATTTTCATACGGTTTTCACCAATAGATAGAGTGATTGAAGAGGAATGTTTATATGTATAATACATGTAAATTATATTAGAGAAAAGCCGAGAAATTCAAAGAAAACATAATATTTAGGTGCGATTTAAAACGGCTGGCGGGTCGTACTATAGTCACTTTTGAAATTCGTTCTACGGAAGAAATTGGAAAATAGATGTCCTACAGTAAGTAGGTATTTGTTTTTCCCTTTTCAAATATCCAGTGTTGCATTGCAAGCATTGGATAATTAGTGGCGAGTTAATTAGTTTATGTGTATAATACATGCTTATTATAGTAGATAAAAGCCGATAAATTCAAATATTCAATTCAGGCAGCGGGCAGCGGGCAGCTGGCAAGCGGGTGGTGTGGATTTTATAAAGATTGGGTAATGGCGTTGTGTTTCGTTAGCCACAGCAACGTGTGGCCGGGTCTGCTAGTAATTGATATTTTGATAATATCGTTCTTTTTTAAATTGGAAACTTACAAATAATCGCTGAATGTTGGAAATCCGCGCATATTATAAGTCGAAAATGTGGCTTGTGCAATGGATGGAGGACTAAACTAGAGGATTGAACCCGCAACACCCATGTAAACACGCTTCGCGGGTTGCAGCCAATAACTACCACGCTAACAACCTGTTGGTCGTGATATTTTCATGAAAACATGTAATTCTCGCTCATTAAAATTTACGCTGTTATAGTTTTATAATGGAGGCAAGAAAAATATACTTGGTAAGTGGGCGGTGAGCCCGTTAAGTTTTGGAAACTCTGTCCTAAAATAACATGTCAGGTACTAAACCCTTGGTAATAGGTAGTTCGCTGCGAAGTGATGACTCTCTCTAAATCTGAAGGACTCTGAGGAGCTTTTGTTGAAATACGCTTTATTAGACCCGACTTCAGGTATATACTTGTGGATGGAACGTGAAAAGTTAGTAATTGATAATTAATAGAAACAAGGCAGGTGGGCCATGACCCATTAAGGGTATTCCTCAAATATTTTTAGAAACTTTTCATCGATAGATGGTGCTATTTTCAATATCGTCTAATAAAACACTTTTAACACGTTATGCTTTTTAATATTGAGATGAGTTATTGTTTTGCGGACGTATATAAGTAATATTAATCTGTATAAATTTTTTTTGGTACCTATAATTTCATAATCGAAGAAAACGGCTGAAAAATACGCAATTTCATTGCAAAAAATACGTTCAAAAGACTTTTCTCACAGCTCAGCGCGCGTGAAACTACTACTGCAAATCGCATCTACGCGCAGCAAAGCCCTGCCATTTTCTGTCTATATGTACATCAAACGCATAATTGTAATTGCATAGCCGCTTTGACAGTCCGTGCAGTTTGGTCGTATTTCGATTACAGTCGGCACGCTACCATGCTATATCTATGGTCGTTTAACGTTCACAAAACAATTTTTCTCACCATATTCTAAGTAGTGTAATTTCAATAAACCGTGAAAATAACCGTACAGCAATATGCACTGCATTACAAATTGAAAACTTCTGTGGAGTCTCCAAAGTGCATTAAACTTTTATATGTATGTGAGTTGATAGTTTACCAATTTCAGCAGTGCATGGCAGATGCCCTACATTTGGTATCCCTATCCCGAGTGTCATTGAAAAGTTTTAATAACTAGATGTAACATATTTGACTACAATCTATAACCATAACTTCGACACAATTTGAGCTTTTGCTGACCTAGAACATTGTTCAGAATTCTCAATATTACAAAAATATGATACGTAATATATATCAGCTTTGCCCTAATACTAGCTATCAAGGGTTTTATTTCCAAGTTAGCAACGTCGAATAGGATGGGTCACGACTGTATGGGGAAAAATTGTCTTGTTTTGATTGGTCTAATAGTGATAAAAGGTGTTAAATGGAGATATAAAATCAGGTCATTTTTTTATAATACATATTTGGATATCATCTTCTTCCTCCGGATTGACTTTGGAATTTCACATAATAGAGAAAAACCTAACCTTGTTAAATCTTTAAAAAAATTAAAGAAGCCATTAAAAATTAACTATTTTTAATAAAACACGAAATAGACGGAATTTATTGATTCATTTATAAAAAAAATATATGAATGTAATTCAAATTATCACAAGGCGTTGTATTCAATTACTAGCAAAATCGAAACTCAATCTTTGGACTTCTTGTAAATGATTTCGTAAAAATATATTATATTGGCTATGTAAGATTACAAAAATATGGTTCAAATGATTCATAGTAACTTTTATATACACTAGAAATAACCTCTTATGTTTTGAAAATTATCAAAACATTGATGTGAATCCGTAGAAAGAAGATTGTATCAGAAATTTGAAAAATTTTAAACACGTCGGCGTCATTTCGAACCCATTTGGCACCCTTTTATCGCTCTTAGAATTTAAAAACAACACATTTTTTTAAATGAGCCACCTTAGGGCCATTCATTTATTACGTAAGACGATGTAGGGGGGGGGGGGGGGGGGGTGGACCATATCTTATTTTTCTTACAAGGGGGTGGGAGGAAGTCTCGATAGTTGTTACGTAAGATCACAAAACGCGCAAAGTTAAAATTATTAGTACCTACCTTTGTAAGTACAAATAAACATTTCTAAAAATTGTTACTTTGAAAAATAAACATTAGAACAAACCAAACGTGTATTCATTTTTCCTTTAGGTTCTTGCGTAATAAATATAAAACTGGGGGGATGAAAGGGGGTCAAAAACTAGCAAAATTCGTCTTACGTAATAAATGAATGGCCCTTTAACCTTCAACCAACTTTCATAATAATATTTTTATTTTTATTTTAACTTTATGAGTAAAACCTCAAATTGTAATATTTAATTAAATGAAGACAATATAAGCGAAACTCAATCGAAAATCTGAAAACAGAAAAATCAGAAAAAGATATTGACACATCTGGGATGATGTGTCCCAGATGTGTCAATATCTTTTTCTGATTTTTCTGTTTTCAGATTTTCGATTGAGTTTCGCTTATATTGTCTTCATTTAATTAAATATTACAATTTGAGGTTTTACTCATAAAGTTAAAATAAAAATAAAAATATTCATCCTAGACTTGCAGAAAAGTCAATAGATGTCGCATATTAAATAAAATGGATAAAGATTTATCCAGACACTATCTAGAGAGCATTTAGTTCGGGTTTGAATCTTGCAATCATACATAAAGATAGCAGCCAATAGTATATGCGTTAAGAAAAATGAAGATAGTGTGGGTGGTTCTTAGTCGAAGTATGATACAGTTAAAAGTGACCGAATTGGATATCGACACGGTGGCGCAGTGGTTAGCGCGTTCGCCCGGTAAGCGAGAGGTCCTGGGTTCGTGTCCCAGATGTGTCAATATCTTTTTCTGATTTTTCTGTTTTCAGATTTTCGATTGAGTTTCGCTTATATTGTCTTCATTTAATTTTCATAATAATAGTTTATTCAGAATGTCTGCTGGAGTAGTACAATGCTATACATTCCATGTTTCGAAATAACAAAAAAGTAATTAGACAAATAAAATTAAAAAATAACGGTGCCATGCCAACTCAGAATGAAACCAACTCAGAACTACCTCAAAGGTCATTAAAAGCTATGAAAAAATAATATTAAAATAGCCGGTAACACTAGCTTAACTTAACCTATTTAACCTTTTCTCCCATCTCCAGAGGGCCATCAGGAGGGACTCTACCCAGGCAACCATGGCAGTGATGGTTGTATTATTCGGTTGGCGTAGTCTGCGACGTAAGTACGTCTTCCCATAATGGGCTCTCCTCACGACACTGCATGTAGTGACTGCGGCAGTGACTGCAGAGAGCGTGGAGGTGAGCAAACTAGCGCTGTCTCGTTTGTTAAAGGGCCGCTAGAACGAGATAGCGCCTGTTCGCTCAAACCCACTCTCTGCAGTCACTGCCGCAGTCACTACATGCAGTGTCGTGTGTAGGCCGCTTAAGCGGTGGCGGAGAAGTGCTCTGAAAGAGTGCACTCATCTCTCCAGGAACATTTCCGTAGCGCTGCAATTTATCGGTAGGCGATGTTGGGGATAAGCATTATTTTTTTTTCCTTTTTTCATTGCATAAATATTATAGTTACATTAATTAGTGGATTTTTCGAACACCATGCTAGGCTGATGTCCGTGTTATGGTGGTCGAATATATTACTCGCTCTCCTCACGACACTGCATGTAGTGACTGCGGCAGTGACTGCAGAGAGCGTGGAGTTGAGCAAACTAGCGCTGTCTCGTTTGTTAAAGGGCCGCTAGAACGAGACAGCGCTAGTTCGCTCAAACCCACACTCTCTGCAGTCACTGCCGCAGTCACTACATGCAGTGTCGTGTGTAGGCCACATTATATTGGAAGCGACTTTTATCTTGTGCCTTTGGAATGCAGTGTAATCAACTTTTTTAGCAATTTTCTTAGATATGTAATCGAAGTGTTTGTCGAATTTTAATTTATCGTCTAATATTACACCCGGATATTTAATATTGTAAACCCTTTCTATATTTATGTTATCAATGGTTAGTATTGCATGTTCAGTTCCACCTTGACTATCAATAATAAAAAATTTAGTTTTCATAACATTCAGTTTTAGTTTGTTTATATTTAACCAAAGCGTTACATTATTTAAGTCATTTTGTATCTCTTCAATGGCATCCTGTAAATTTTTTCTGGCTATATATAACAATGTATCATCAGCAAATAATTTAATGGCACAATGCTTTAAAACTTCAACAATATCATTTATATATATAATGAATAACAATGGACCTAGGACAGATCCCTAGATAATAAGTATACAGCGATTTGTAGAATGCATTGAATAGTAATCTTTTGACGTTTGTGCTACAAAAGTGAAAACACCTTGACAGCAGACCTTCTCTAACGGTTATTGCTCTTCTTTTTCTCTCCATATACTAGATACTTTGCAGGTCGTCTGGCATTATATGTCGTAGATATTAAACGCTACGACTAATATCCACTTTCCTTCTGTCTAGCCATACCACACTGAGGGTGTTTGCATGAGTTCGTTTTTACTTTTGGAAACCATAACGATTGATTTAGACATATTGTATACAAGATGAAAACGGATGTTAGTCGCAGAAATTACCTGGGACATATTATCACAGAAAGACATCGACATGGAAAGACAAAGAAGAGCGATGTAAGTTACAGCAGGTACGCTGTCAAGGCGTTTTAACTTTTAATTCTGCACATCGCTGTATACTAGGCGGTACCTATACAGCGAGGAACCATTAATTGGACAACCAATACCCCTGCCATAGGTCCACCCCAAGTGGTTGGTTACGTTTGGTGACTTAGTAGGGGTGCCCGGGTACCTATGGTGAAATTTGTCTAGTTATTGATGGTGAATGCATTTGCCCACTGATGCGTATTGATGGAGACATTTTACCTCTCCAGGTGGACTCTCTCGACCCATCGCCTTGAACCGAAGTGGGAGGGGTGGATTCATACGTTGTCACTCCTGGACACGTTGACCCTCAGATTCCTACCCACACCACATACCTTTTTCCTTCCCAGAACTTCCTTTCCCTTAAAAGACCCCCCCACACAGCACCCCCAAAGATGACATAGGCCGTGAGGGGAATTATTTCCCTACAAAATATTATTTTTACAAAAAAAAAATACAAAAAAAGGTTCTCAACTGTGGTTAGATTACACTGCATCCCAATGTCATTTAAGCCAAAAGTCGCTTACAGGAATGAATTTTCTTAGACGGTTGGGAGCCGTAAGGACCCTTGTACGGTTTTTACATAAAAAAATAGAAAAGTTAATGTGATAATGGTTATTATTGACTTCGCATTAAAACTCATACTTATTTCTATTGATTGGTCGATATTTTGCTATCGGAGTCTGCTAACGTACAACATACTAAATAGAGGCCTTGACATTTTAATAAAACACACTGGCTACTGGCTGGTCCTGCTGCCGAGAGTTGAGTCGTCACCTCTCTTTCCGCCACATGCCGCGGTTATGAGCAAGAGGGAGAGGTTGCAACGGCGCTATCAGCGGTACGCCTGGAGAACAGAAATACCTATAAATTCCGCCTAGCTTTACACTATACAATGTTTTGTACACAGTGAACAAAAAAATCCTAGAAGTGTAATCTACACCAATATCGCCATTTTACATACGACCTTTTGACTATTAGGTCACAGATATGCCAGTAAAATTGATTATCTGTATAAATTCAGCACAAATTTCTTAGGTATGTACACACATTTTAAGTTCAAAATTTCAAATTAACACATTAATTATGCAAGTTTGACGAATCAATTGCATCTGATTACGCTGTCTAACGGGAGAATAATTCCAGATCTGGGGTCCTAGCATGGGCGATCGATAAGGATTGATAGGATAACTTTCGGTAACTTCTCATCGTTTCCTAGGATAACTGCAGATTGCTAACGTACAAACAATAGCTGACGCCGAAAATATTAAGAACACTCAACTGTTACTTATTCGTTAGCGATCTGCAGTCACGCTAGGGAACGATGAGAAGTTAACGAAAGTTATCCTATCAGTCCTTATCGATCGATAGTGATAAGTGGCCTGGTTGTATTACACAGAGTTGATAATAACTTAAATGACAGTCCTGCCGTCGCCGTCATTATTAACTTCCAAGTACCGACGAGGAACACAAGACGAAATGAAACATTTTTAATGATAATGATAAACCGACAAAATGCAACACATATACGACTACCAGACGCGCTCAGAAACCAATAGGATGCATGTTCGGTGCAACAAGTTTGGGGGTACTATTGATACGAGTATATTTACTGACTCTAAGCTACTTATCCATGTTGTAGGAGGGAGGAAATACAGAGGCCGGCAAATCATTCCACAGCCGAGCTTTTGAACTCTAAAACGAATCGTAGAAGCGACCCGTTCCAATGTGACAAATGTCAACCGTGTACATTTGTTGCGCGTGTTTGGCGTGTTTCCCGACTATGCACCAGGGTAATTTATCAAACTGACCGCCCGAATCATATATAAAGATAGCAGCCAATATAATATGTGCGTTAAGAAAATGAAAATAATGTTGGTAGTTCTTAGTCGAAGTTAAAAGTGACCGAATTGGATATAGACCTTAACTCAGTTGGCAGAGTTGTTGCTATGAAGCAGAAGGTGCTGGGTTCGAGTCCCAGAGGTGCCAATATCTTTTTCTGATTTTTCTGTCTCCAGATTTTCGATATTAAGATTTAAAATCATTAAGTAACAATGTTTTGCAACCTCGTATTTTTTTTTTTTTTTTTTAAATGAGTACCGCACAAGAGTCCCAACTGCTCCCGCCTGGAGCCAGTGGGACTATGGCATCCCCAATTGGGGTATGTTGTGAGGCTGAAGGCAGTGGGAAGGGGAAGGAGATAGGGAAGAGGAAGGTGGGGAAGTACCTGGCTATTCAGATCCGGTCACTAAACACGGCAGAAACCATTTCAAGCAACGTTTCAATTTTGAATGGTGGTCTTACACCAGAGCGATACTGAGAGTATCTTCCACTCTGGAACGTGCCGCAAATATACTATATATTATATTAAATGAATAAATTGTGAAATACACAAATTAATCAAATAAAATTTATTTGCCACGCCGGGATTCGATCCCGCGACCTTCGGAATGCAAGTCAAGCGCCTTACCGCTGCACTACGCCGGCCGTCAAATATAATACGTTTCTGCACAGTCGAGGGGTTTTCAGGTATTTTGGGGCTCCTGACTAGGCTTGTTAAAAAAGTATCGATATATCGATATTTTTAATTCAATATATCGATATTTTCAGCCTATATATTTTGATCCGATATATCGATGCAAAATATCCAATATCGAAAACGATATTTTTATTTATTTATGTAACTAAAGTCACTAGAATCCAAAACCGTATAGGAATGAACGGAAAAAAGTAACTGTATTGGGTCATGACATCTGGCGGTTGAAATTTTAACAATTAATAGCTTACAAATTTATTGTCTTTGCATTAGTATTTGTGATCACTAATTCTATCTCATATGTGTAGGTAGGTACATACATAGAAATGTATGCTATTTTTCGCCATTTTTTTTTTCTAAGCCACTCCTATGGTTCCCGATTGTCTATGATTATTGACTATGCCTTGTTCGCATGAATATGAGACGCATACAAACTTTGTATGCGTCTCAGTTTACATATAAGTTAGAAGACAGCTTTTTAGTTTTTGATATTTTTGTAATTATTACCTAATAAAAATGAATACTGATAAAAAATACCTTCATTTTTATTGAGATTTTTGTACATTAAAATAATGCACATTGTGTAAAAAATTACTATTGATAATATTGAGCTGAATTCACTTTATTTTAAAAACGCAAAATCTTTTGAAAATTTGACCGATATATAGATACATCGATATTTTTCCTCGATATATCGACGTCGATATTAATATTTTAATAAATATCGATACATAGATATATAGATATTTTTTTTCACTTTCGACGTCCCTACTCCTGACTCCTAACAGTCCTGACCAGAGTCGCTAAATTCAACAATGGGGCGCACTTGCGATGCGTACAAGGTCAGCAGTCTGCAGGCCCTGGACACTACGCCCAGCTTCTGAGAGGCTAACTCGACTCTGGTTAACTCTGGCTGAATTCTACAAATTATAGCAGCGTAGGTAATGTACTTTTAGTGATTTGTCTTATTATGGTATTGTTCTAGTTTCTATTACTATTACATGTATATTGTTTTGAAGCTGTACGTGAATGAAGCTATACGTGAAATCATATTTAGACACTATTTATATTAATCTTTACGACGAATCTGTTTACAGTATGATCATCAAAAACTATGCTACGGATAATTTGAAGTTTTTGCTAGCTTTTCCATGTATAGGAATTACAATAAAATTATTTTATTTTATTTATTTATTAACGCCCTTTTTCGGGGGTTTTACATATGAATAGTAAAAAATATACAGTATTTATTGTACATAACTGAACTGCCTTCGTAACAATATTTTATATTTGTTTAAAGATAAATTGAAGATGTCCACTGACTTGGTATAATTGTTTCCCTCCGTTAGTATTCTGGGTAAAGAGGAATACATATGGTAGTTAGTTCCAGAATTACTGCACTGAAATAAATCCTGACTTCTAGTATTACGTAGTGGAATCCGGAAGCTTATCAATTCGAGCAATACCGGACTGTCAACTAAATCATTTAGAATTTTATACAGAAATACCAAGTCAGTGAAAATTCTTCTGTCTGACAATTTGAGCATATTCATATCATTCAAAATAGTATTGTAGTTCAACATAATTGCTGGAATACCCATTTTAAAATTAAGAAAACGTAAGAATTTGTTTTGTATTCTTTCAACAGCTTGTACATGTATATTGTAATATGGGTTCCAGACGGGAGAATTGTATTCAAGTTGACTTCTAACATATGCAAAATATAACAGTTTTATACACTTAATATTGTTAAAATTTCTAATTAGCCTAGTTATAAATCCCAACATTTTTAAGGCCTTATTAGAGATTTCTGTTATGTGGTTAACAAATGAAAAATTAGATTGAAAAGTGATGCCCAAGTCTTTAATTTGTGTTAATGTCTCCAGAATATTGTTATCAATGTTGTAATTGAAGATCACTGGATTTTTTATTCGAGAAAATCTAACTATATGACATTTTGAGATATTTAAGTAAAGTCTATTTTCATTACACCAAATTAACAATTTGTTGATATTATCTTGAAGAATGTTGCAATGGTAAATATTTTGAATTATTCTAAAAATTTTGAGGTCATCAGCAAAAAGTAAGATAAATACATCATGAAATATTTTTGAAAGATCATTTATAAACAAGATAAATAATATTGGGGCAAGGTGTGAACCCTGTGGAACTCCACTTGTTGCATAAATTTTTTCCGACAAAGAGGATTTTATTCTAACAATTTGTTGTCTTCCAGTAAGATAGCTTTCAAACCAGGCTAATATACTGCCACGTATACCAAGCTTTTCTAATTTCCAAATGAGAATTTTATGGGAAACTGAATCAAAGGCTTTACTAAAATCAGTATAGAGAGTCTACTTGTTTTTTTTCTTTAAAAGCATTGGTTATAAAATTTTCATAAATAATCAAGTTAGAAATAAATAAATAAATAAATATGCAGAAAGTGTACTTCTACCTGGCATAAATCCAAACTGGTAAGGTGATATTACAGGTTTTATTTGGGCAAAAAGTTTGTCAAGTATTAGGCTTTCAAATAGTTTTGGTATGGTGGATTGAATGCATATTGGTCTATAATTACAAACATCACTTTTATCGCCCTTTTTGAAAATTGGAGTCAAATAACTAGTTTTCCATATATCGGGAAAAATTCCACTAGATAAAGATAAATTAAAAAGTTTGGTTAATGGAAGAGCAATTACTTCGATACATTCTTTGATAAATATTGTGGGGATATTATCCGGCCCTGCAGATTTGTTGATATCTAATGATTTAACTTTAGTTACTACATCAGAGAGACTTATGGTACACTGCGAAATATCAAGAATTTCATCTAGGGTTGTTGATGGAAGAGGAGCATTATTTGCGACTGTTGAATAAACACTTTTAAAAAAATTTGCAAACAAGTTAACAATACCATCAGTATTATTGTTTTGGCTGCCATTTAGGTGCATAATGCTCGGGAATTCAGAATCATCTTCTTTAAGAGATTTCGAATATTTCCAAAAATAATTAACATTGTTTATTATGGAGTTTTGAATTTCACTTATATGGTTACGGTAGCAAGTCATAGACATCTTTTTACACAAAGTTCTTAAATATTTAAATTCACTGTAATCAGATTTTTTTAAATATAATTTATAGTCTTTATGTTTAAGTTTTTTAGTGATAAGTAGATTTATAAGTTCTTTGGTGTACCATTTTGGATAGGTGTTTGGCTTACATATTACGGTTGGAACATAGATGCTAATAGCCTTTCCCAAAACAGAATTAAATTTATTGGTAGCTGTGTTAATATCATCATATTGTTAATATCATCTAAAACAAATGTTTTTTCATGACTTAACTATGAAGTTATGTAAGAAACAATTTTTTAAAAATACCCCTTTATGGCTAAGACTATTTTTGAGGTTTTCTATGTTCTAACGTTTTTTCATTATTACAAAAATTTTCACAAAATAAATAAAAACCACTTTTTCGCGAACTTGCCTCGTGCGAATGAGACGCTCGATTGTAAATTTTGAAGGCATGAGAATCGAAATATTTCTAGCGTTTATATTCCTCTTAATTTAGTTTGTCAGTTTTGCATTAGGTACTTCATTCTTTAGAAACTTTTTAAAAATTTTGATAACTCATTCAAGTCGTTAGATAAGTTCATAAAATCTATTTAAAAGCCCAGCGGGACGTAAAAACAAATCCAAAAAGTTTCGATATTTGAATTTTTTTAAGAAAAATTTTGCTGGCTTAAGGCACAGAGACACCCCCACAACGTACTTCTAAAGTCTATCCCTTCAGTGGTTGTACACTTGACTGTGGCGTGGGAGTAGGGCTGCCATCTGTTTCACTAAAAACAGGACGGAAATACCCTGAAACGGAAAACAATATCGAAATACGCTGAAAATATGCTGAAATGCTGAAAAATCGTTCAAACATTCCCTCTCAATGAAGAATGAAAGTAAAAATAAACAAAGAAGTACATATATGTACTGGTATAGGAAATACACGGTGTCCAGGTAGTGGTACAAATAGGAAACTCATAAATCCACATCTCATTTTCCACGTCTCACATGTACGCTATGCTCCCATAATATATTATGTAGACCTGATCTATTTCACCATACCGCTCGCTAGATATCACCAAAACGAATGTATACCGAGTAAAAGTTACCCGGTAAAACAGGGCAAGCCAATATAACAAGAGAGTAATTCGAGCCCGAAGTTGGAATTGTTTTACTCAAATTCAATATTGTCGGTCGCTACGGGGTTACTATCAAAATGTTTATTGCCATTTAAACCGCCTCGAAGTTTAGACGTGGTTCCAATAAGTTCTTAAACCACGAGATACAAAAAAATAAAATAATTATAATTTTATTTTTCAGTTCTCTATGGTAGATTAACCAATTTCCCGCTTGTAGTGCTAGTTTCCGGACACCGTGTATATGTTAAGTTACTTATTTTGTACGCCTGTGTTGAGAACACCATTTTATAGGTGTAGTTAGGTTAGGGAACGTACCCATACTACGTGACCAATTTTTTGCAATTTTTAACCTCCCCCCTCCCCCCCCCCGGTGACCAAAAACCTAAGCAACCCGCTACTCATTTGTACCAAGCGTGACATTTTGAAGACACCCCCCCCGAACAGGTCACGTAGTATGGGTACGTTCCCTTATGTGTTTAGAATGGGTAGGTCAGTTCTAACCTAAAATCCTGTAAAACGCCGCTCATCCGTTTAATTTTTTTATGTGAATACTGCACATTAGTCCCAACTGTTCAGAGTCCTTTGGATTCTGGTATCCCCAAATGTGGTATGTTGTGAGGAAAATGAAGGGAGAGGAAGGTTGGGTAGTAAAGTAACTGACTGTTCAGATCCGGTCACCAAACACGGCTGAAGCCGTTTTAGACGGCCTCCGTGGTCGAGGGGTAAGGCTCTCGACTATCAATCCGGAGGACGCAAGTTCAAATTACGGCGTGAGCGAGTAAATTTTAATTGTGTTATTTTGCAATTTATTCATTTAAACTAATGTATATATATTGTATTTGCGGCACATTCCAGAGTGAAAGTATCACCCTGATTTAATACCACCATTCAGAATTTGCTTGAAATGACTTTGGCCATGTTTGGTGACCAGTTCTAAATAACCAGTTACTTCCCCACCTTCCTTATTTCTATCTCCTTCCCCTCCCCACTACCATCTACCACTAGACTCGCAAAATACCCTAATTGATGCCATAGTCTTTCATAGTCATTAAAAAAAAACAGCCAGTTCTTTCACCAGAGCGATGCCTTCCACTCAGGAAACCATTATTGTTTTATGTTCATCGTTTATGGTATGAGAAAAAGGGGGAGATTACAGCGGAGCTATCAGCGGTAAATATGTATCGCCTATTGTTTGATATTCTCCATTACAAAGTTGCAATAATAATAATCTAATCATAACAGTAACCACCAATAAGTATGTTTGTTATACATACATTAGTACCAAAAACAGTAATTTATTCTCGATAAAATCGGCAGACACAATGCATTACTTTTTAATCTAAATAATCACGTGTTTCGCGAACATGATTATACGCCATTCAATTTTGCTAATGACAAAAATGAATTAATAAACACTGTTTATAAACTTAGTATGGTGCCTACTTGCATTTGTATTGCCAACTATCTATGTTATTCCCTGTAGTCATGCAAAACGTTCATTAGGGAGCATTTAACCCTTCACTACAAGTGCCATTCATCAGCCCCCCTAGCACGAATTCATCGATAAAGATTTTATCGATTATGTCGGTAACTTGTTTTCTTTTACGGCTGGAGATCACCAAAGAATTAATTAACAACAGTTCATGTGGTGTCAAATTAAACATATGTATTAATAAAAATAAAAATTTAAAAATTAAATTATACATATTAACTACCGTTAAATGGCGATTTGCAGTCGTCTTTGGAAATGAAAATAAGATGCTGACATAATCGATAAAATCTTTATTGACTGATATGTCCGTAATCCAGACTGCTGTCCAGAAATACCAAGATTTTAGTGTACAAAACACTTATCAGACCAATACTCACGTACGCAGCTGAGACGTGGGTAATTAAGAGGAATGAGCGAGTACTGGACATTTTTGAAAGAAAAATTCTGAGGCGCATCTTCGGACCGGTTCTAGAAAATGGATTTTGGCGCAGACGTTACAGCAATGAGCTGTATACTCCGTATAAGGAGCTAAACGTCACAAAATTTATAAAACTGGGAAGACTTCGGTGGCTGGGTCATGTGGAGGGAATGATCGAGCATCAAGCACCAAAGTCCCTGCTGAACTCAAGACCGACAGGGCGAAGAAGCCTGGGAAGACCAAGATTAAGGTGGAGTGACAACGTCCTCAAAGATATATCTACCTTGGAGCTTCTAAACTGGAGAGAGCTGGCACAAAACCGAGATGATTGGAGGAAGACTCTTGAGGAGGTCAAGACCTATCAAGAGTTGTGGAGCCAAGAGTGATGATGATGATGTCCGTACTAGGGGGACGTGAAGACAAATAGCAACATAAAATTTTATAGACATTTTTAAAGTGGTTCAGAGAGGTAAAATTATTTTTTTAAATTCCAACTTTGAATCTACGCGTTTTTTACTTATTTGTGCATATTAAAAAAAGGAAATTGATACTATAAAGTCAGTTAAATCGACACGCAAATATTAGTAGTTTCAAAACGAATGCTAGAATTTATTGCAATTATTAAAATCATATCCAAGCAAACTCATCTTTGTGTATTTAACGCTTTCATTGGCAGCTTTTATAGTTTCCAACGGTTACGACACGGCGACGGCACAAATAGGGGAGTGGGATGCAAGAAAAGGGTTACTTTTTTCATTTGAATTAAGCAGACTTACGTACATCATGTGTCTCACCATTATTTAGTGTGCAAGAAAGAGCTGCAGCATTACTGTGATAGGGAACGTACGTTATTGCATTTTTTGTGCCGTCGCCATTCCGTGACCGTGTGAATTACAAAAACGCTCTTTGAGGATAAGTAAATAATTCTTACTTCGATCTGAAAGCTAAATAAAATAACGTTCGATAAAAACATCGATGTATTTGAGAGAGTACATTGGTTGGTAGCGGTTGTTTTCTTCATATCGACGCGCCTCCATACATTGGTTGATCTGCAAGTAAAAGTGACAGTAGCAATAAATGTTCATATTTTTTTTAAACAGAATTATAAAAAAATACTTTAAGAGATTGTATGTTGAATACTTTCTAGTTGAAAATAAAAAAATAAATATTTTAGGTAAGTATTTTTGAATCGTTAGTAGCAATTTGGGATGTGGGTATGGGTATAGCCGCCCCAGGAACCATTTATTGGATAACCAACACCCCATTTGGTGACATAGCAGGGATACCCGGGTTAATGGGGTGAGGATTGTCTGGGCCTTGGCGGCGGATGCGTCTGTCCACATATTGTGTGGCGGGCCGGATCGTCAGATACAGAGGGAGATCTTTTCACTCTACTCTTACTTACTTACTCTAGCCGTACTCTCTCGATTTATCGCCTTGCATCGCAAGGAGGTATGGATTCATACGTCCGTAACTTCTGAAAACACTGACCCCCAAATTCCTACCTACTTAATACCTTTTTCTTTGCCAGAACTTCCTTTCCTCCCTTTCCCTAAAAAAATCCTCTACACAGCATCATCAAAGATGACATAGGCCCAAGGAAAATCAGGGCCCCCTGTGGAGCTAATGTAAAAAAAGCGTATTACCGTAAGGAAATCGCAAAAAAAACTGTTGGCTAGAATAATTATGGTGGGCAGTGAAAGGTTAAGTTTGATAATATCTACAATAACGAATCGTTTTGAAATAATTATTATTGACACAGATAAAAGCAAACTTTTTAATGGCTTTCGCCACGGACGTGTACAAACAAATATTCCCATAAGAGATACACCGCATATACTACCACACGTATACCGCTCACTATGCCATATTACTTTCACAAATTGGAGGTTGAATTAAGCAAGAAAAATTAACTAAACCTTAAAAATACAAATTCACATAAATTGAAAAAGAAAATGGTAACAATTTACTGATGTCGCGATTTCTGACAGTGTTCAGGTTTGTGAGATAAAAAAGAAACTGTAAAAAAAACACACACACAGAGAAGATTCAAATTTGCACATTATTTGTTATTTGGGCATTTTGGACAGGGTCTGAAATAAGGGGCCTGAACTAAACCCGCAGTTAAACAAACGACTCCAATTATCCCCACACGGAATAGAGGTAACAATAAACCAAAATAATAACGAGGGTTCAGAAAAGATTTATTAAAACACTTACGCTTACATGCCAGCATCTTTTTGAAAAGTTTAAAGTTTTTTGTTAGAAAAACATAAATAAAAATTTCAAAATTTCCTACAGAAATTAAAGCCGCTTTCTATACTAATAAAATAACATAATGGGTAAACTTTCGATCCATTCTAAGGATAAAGAAAATAATTTAAGGAACTCTCGGGTCTATAAGCTTTAATGTAATGATTGTCTAGCATAGCAAACAGCAAGAAATGTTCAAACGAGGGTGGTTGAACACTTGAGGTGCCTAAAGAATTTGCAACACACTACAGATTAAAATCACTATAAATAAAACTTCGAGGTTAGATGTACTGCGTGATACCTAGGTTATATCTTAATGATACCTAGGTTATATCTTAATGATACCTAGGTTATATCTTAATGATACCTAGGTTACATCTTAATGATACCAAGGTCTAAATTTGAAATTAAAAAAATCTTTGGAAATAAATAAAAATCATTTTTTAATAAATAGCCTCATTTTATACATATTTCCCTTCCATACACCTACTCTTGTCCCCTCTCTCTTACCTCCCTCCCTTTCGCCCACACCAAAGTTGATGTTCTCTCTCCCTCTTCTAAACTAACTAACCATCACGCCGTTTCCCCGCAGGGTTAGGCAGAGGACGGACCGCCAAATAACTCTGTCTTGGCACACACTCTTTGCCTCTTTCACATTCATACATTGTCTCATACACACTCTTCTATTATTCTGACTCTTGACATGGCCCGGCTCAAGTATCTGATTCATTTGATCGAGTCTTCCTCGGGCGTACCCGACTTCTTCGACCATTCACATTTGCGTCATATATTCTTCTTACACTACTTTCTTTGTTCATTCGCTCTACATGCCCAAACAATCTGAGGGTCCCTTTCTTAATCTTACTCACTACGCTTACATCTGCCTTGCATTCTTTGCGGATCTCCACATTTTTACCACACATACTCCTCAGGGATCTCATTTCATCAGCATTCAGTCTACTTTCATCCTTCCTCTGCCAGTTCTATGGCTCCCTGCTATACATCAGGGTAGGTACCAGGACTCCATTGTGGACTGCCAGCTTCGCTTCTTTTGACGGTTTTTTTTTATTAGCGCCAACGGCATTCAGTCCTCCATTAATGGAGTTACCTGCATTTACCCTTCTTTCAATATCTTTAACAGCCTTCCCATCTCTCGTAACCCAGATACACAAACTCATCCACCTACTCCAAGTCTTCATCATTCACAACTATCTTGCACACTGTTTTGGTACTCTCTCTTTCAAACACCATGACTTTAGACTTACTTACATTCATCATTTAACTCATTCTTCATACATACTTCGTTCATTCTAGACACTGTAGATCTTCTATACTGTTAGAAATCAGCACCGCGTCACCCTCTTCTATGTTACTTATAAATACCCTGAAACTCTGTAATTAATTTAATATGTTTTTATAAAACCCCGATGAAGGTTCAGGTTGATCCAAAACCGGTTGGTTTTATATTTAAAGATAAAGTGATATTCAAACTAAGTTGTTTTATTCTAATTATTATATAAATATAAAGTTTTAGCTCGTAAAAGCAGGTCCAATTGGCGCCAAGGGAATTTGCATTAAATGACGTCATAGTTATCCATCAAACTCTTCACGCATCGGCGCCGGCGGCCCTGGAGGCGGAGCGTTTTGATTATTTGATTTATTAATTGTAAAAATTACATACTTACGATAAACTTATACATGATACAAGTAGAATCGACGTTGGTTTTTTTTTCAATCTGAATTTATACGTATTCTTCATTGTCATTGATAATGTTGCTATAAGATAAACAGTTTTAGAAAGGAAAAATGAAGAGTTAGTCGCCTTTTCGTTATTTGTTTTTGGGGTGTTATGCCGTGTTGCGCTACCTCCTTCTTTAGCCAACGTTTCGGACATCGTTGCAGTGTCCATCATCAGGGCAGATCCGGCAGATCCGGTAGATGTGTAATTTTTAGTCGTGAAGTGTGTGCTTATTTACTTCGAAGCGATACCAGTTAGTCGCCTGTTGGCATGCGGGCAAACATTAATATTCATGAAACAGACCTTCTCCAGCGTGGTGTTATTAAAATGGCATTAATTATTGGGGACCGCGGTTGGGGAGGGTTGGGGAGGGAAGAGGCCAGCCTCCCGCACAGAGGCGACGGGTGAGGGCGGATTTGCAAATTAATATCACAATTCCACTTGGCAACAGTTTTGGCTTCATCAGCTGCCAGTAGCTTTGGTTGACATTGTGTCAGAGACTCTTTGTACTTTTTAATGATATTAATGTCACCTAGTCAGCCTAAGACTTACACTGACATTTTAGAATATTTATTTATTTACGCCTATTTAGGCTTTTACATACATATATATAACAATATTAACGAAATTATACTTATAAATAGTGCAGGAAACTACTGCTTAAAACACTTGCACAAAAATAAATACAAAGTAAAAATATTAGGTATTGAATTTGAACCAAACAGGATGTAGGTACAAAATACAAAAAATCCGAAATAGTTTTTTTTCTTTCAGCCAACAAAATACTGTCAATGTGTTAGTCAATTTTAATAGCTTTAGCAAAATATTCCCCTATTTGATGAAAAAAACTTCAATAAGGTATGCTTATATAATAAAATTGATGTACTAAATATATCAACAACATCGGAGTATTTGTTACCAAGCTGTTGAATCCTTCGCATAGGAGTATAATATTGACTTGTTGACTTAGAATTGCTACAATAATATGGTAGGTACTGTCTTGTGACTGACCTGCCTGGAGTATGAAAAGAAATTACATATAATATAAATCAGGGGTAACAAACATTGAATTTATGATTTTATACAAACAGGTTAAATCGGAAATGATTCTACGATCGGATAATTTTATTAAATTTAATGAACAAAGTACGTTATCGTAATTTAGGCATTCACTAGGAATGCCCATTTTAAAATTCACATATCTTAAAAATTTATTTTGGATTCTTTCAATCGCATGTGAATGAACCTCATAATTTGGGGACCAAACCGTGGAATTGTATTCTAAATGACTCCTTACGAGTGACATATATAATGTTTTTACAGTATTGACATTGTTGAAATCACTAGATATCCTTAAAATAAATCCCAACATTTTCAAAGCTTTATTGGTTATTATTTCTATATGCTTTATAAAGTTGAGTTTCGTGTCAAACCAAATTCCTAAGTCATTGATTTCCGAGACCGATACTAACGACATATTGTTAATGGAATAATCGAAAAATATTGGATTCTTTATTCGATAAAACCTCATAATTTGACATTTGCTTATGTTAAGTTGCAAGCGGTTATCATGACACCATATAATAAATCTTAACAAGTTATTTGACAATATATGGCAATCATTAATGTCTGCAAACATTAATACTTGAACATCATTGAAAATATATAACACATCATTAACAAATAATAAAAACAGGATTGGACCTAAATGTGACCCCTGAGGAACACCACTCGTAGCAGTGAATTTGTACGAAAATGTACCATCAATTTTAACAGCCAGTAATCTGTTGATCAAGTAACTGTTAAACCACTTATATAGTGAACCACCTATACCGAGTTTTTGCAGTTTATTCAGCAATAACTCGTGATTAACTTTATCGAACGCCTTACTCAAATCGGTATAAATAGAGTCAACTTGACATTTACTAGACATGGAATCAGATATATAGTTTTGATACGTTAATAAGTTAGTAAGGGTAGATTTTCCAGTAGAGAAACCATGTTGTTCAGGAGAAATGACGTGGTTTAATCGGAAAATAATTTTTTTAAGAAGAATTTTTTCAAAAACTTTAGGAATTGTTGATAAAAGGCATACAGGTCTATAGTTAATCACCTCGTGTTTATCACCTTTTTTAAAAATAGGTGTTAGGTAGCTGAATTTCCATTTAATAGGAAAACATCCTGTTCGTAAAGACTGATTAAAAAGCAAAAATAAGGGATACGCTAGATTGGTAGCACAATTATTCAGAAAAACAGGAGGTATTTTATCTGGTCCACCGCTTTTACTTTGATCTAGTAATTTAAGTTCAGTCAGTATATCATTATATTCTATGTGGATACAAGATAAATTAAGATTATGATCAGTGGTAAAATTTGATACTGTACTAGCAGAAACTGGTGTATCACATTCATAAACACTTTTAAAAAAATCAGCAAAAAGGTCAGCGATACTTTGAGTGTCTTTGGCCTTTTTACCTGCATATTCCAAGTTGGCGGGTATACCAAAGTTGTTATTTTTCATTGATTTTGCATAGTTCCAGAAATACTTTACATTATGATTTATTGAAGTTTCAACATTATTAATAAAAGAATTGTAGCAAATTTTTGATAAGATTTTGCAATCTTTTCTAATGTTTTTAAATTCAATATAATTTGATAAAGACCTGTCTTCTTTATATTTCTTATGTAAAACTTTTTTAAGGCCAGTTAATTGAACAAGTTCTTTATTGAACCATCTCGGATATTTTGATTCTTTGAAATGAATAATTGGGATTAGATCTGAAATAATTTTATCCAACAAATGATAAAATGATTCAATATTTTTATTAATATCGCCTTCTTTAAGAAATGACCAATCTTCCTTGTGGAGACGATTATTTATGTCCTGATAATTCGCATTTTTAAAGTTAAACGTAGGAGTTGAAATTTTTTGATTGCCTTCTTTAATACAAGGGATAATTATTGCTAGTGGAGGATGGTGGTTGTCTATCGGAAGAATAGACTCCAATGATTTATTTATAATCACATTGCTCTCATTTGACAAAACTAGATCAAGAACACGATTATTAATATTACGTACATGGTTGAATTGGGTTAAATTAAAAAGTAAAGACATATCTAGAATTTCTCGTTCATAGGCGGTTGCTGGTATTGAATTAAAGTTACTGTCTAAATTGTTAAAATTGCAATTAGGTAGGTTGTAATCACCGCAAATAATTATTTTATGATTTGGGTATTTTGTTATTACTAACTCAACATCTTCACAATGTTTTTTATAGATTGATATGTTAGAATTAGGAGGGATATAAACAGTACCAATAATAGTTTTCTTAAAATCACCACTTAACAATACAAACAATTGTTCTACATCAGTATTTTTTATTTTAAGTATTTTCGAATTAATGTGTTTGCGGATCGCTATCAGGACTCCACCTCCTCTGGTACTGGAGCTAGTATTCTGACTCCGGTCAGCTCGGTGGACATGATGACTATGTAGTCCAAGCTCCGCTGAGAAGATCGATGATGTTAGCCAGGTTTCAGTGAGTATGATGACATCGTTTGAGAAAGATGGAGCATTTACTCTGAACTCCTTTAGTTTTGTTCTGAGGCCCCTGACGTTCTGGTAGTAGATGAGGCGTTTATATGGCTGGAGTTTTTTGGTAGAACATTGATAATTTTAGGTGAGTTGTTAATATATTTTATAGTTAAATTGTTTTCTCCCTTATTTTTCCGGTTTTCTAATTCCTTCCATACATTTTGAATTTCTTGGCGCTGAACCCACGTTAAGTCTCTTTTGATTTTGAAACTGACATTTTGGTAGTCTATCGCCTTTTTTTGAAGAACCAGTTTCACTTGATGTTGGTCTGACAGTTCAATCTTGATCGGACGTATTTTATTCATTTCTTTTTTACCTAAACGGAACATTTTAATTACATTATATCACATAATAATTCAGTACCAACTTGATAAAATACACTGCAATACTTATTAGTCTAAATTACAGCATACGCATATAAATAACGTATATAATATTATTACAGGAAACAAAACCGACATTTTCATCATAAGCTTTGGAATTCTGGCATGCCCATTAACTGTCATAAAATAAGACAAGACGGTATATTTTTTGTTCTCTAAAAGGGGGAGATAGTTGAAACACGGACAAAGCAGGGATGTAATTACAAGTCCACTATTTTCAAATGATATTAATTGAGATTTCAAGGAAATCAAAAAGGAAAAGAAAAGTTACGTGCCAATTTCATTCTTTCCATATTCTGTCATTTTGGTAATGCACATTTGGGCAAACGCTTCCTATTAGAAAATGGCATATAAAACAGTCACGTGGTTACAACACCACTATTTTATAAACTCAAAAAGTTTATAAAATAGTGGTATAGAATAGGTGTGGGATGGATTAAATTCAATATAAATAGGAATATTGTGTGACTCCAAAATGCCTATAATACTTAAAGGAAAGATATACCAGACTATTTTAAGACCCGCGATAATGTATGGCTCCGAATGCTGAACTATGTACAACTCCTATTCTAGGCCACTCGAAACAGCAGAAATGCGAAAATGGTCGGCAGGAGTATGACTAAAAGATAAAATTAAAAGTTCACGCATTCGTGGTAACCTGGGTACCACAGACAAACAGTAAGCTGGAAGAACGACAGTTGAGATGGTATGGGAAAATAAGACGGAGACCATCAGACGACACAGTGAAGTAGGCAATTTCTATGGAGCTTCATCGACAGTCATCCAGAGGAAAACCGAAGAACTCCTGGATGACTCAATAACTAATTTGTAAAATAATAATAATAATAAAAAATTAAATTAATAAATCTTAATTGTAAGCGTTTTTAAAGGTCATTTCATGAACATTCTCCAACGCTAATGAGTCCTAAATTCTCCAGTCTTTTAAAATAAATATCAACTATACTTTTGTCACTAATCTTTTGATAAATGTAATACTAATAATGATGGGGGTAAATGGATAGATGGGTAGATGGAGCGACAACGTCCTCAAAGACATATCTATCTTGGAGCTTCTAAACTGGAGAGAGCTGGCACAAAACCGAGATGAGTGGAGGAAGACTCTTGAGGAGGCCAAGACCCACCAGGGGTTGTAGAGCCAATAGTGATGATGATGATGAATAATGATGGGAGTAGCAAATGTAAAATCGTGCAATGTCCAGTGTTTTAAATAGAATGTCCTCCGCGTGCAAAGCCGTATCTTCTCCTAGCATAAACTTTCTAATTAAAGTGTGTTTATCGGAAGTGACCTGCCAGGTAAGTATGTTTCTGTATCTATTTGTAAATAGTAAAATTAGATAGAAACCAAGAATTCTTAATAAATTGTACAGCGACCTTGAGGTGATTTTTCACAAAAACGACGCTATACAAAATATCCAATTATTATTATTATTTTATTCTATTTTATACCAGCTTGCACTCAAATTTCATCAAAGATTATAAAAATACACTGCAAAAAACATTGGTCAATGAAAGCATTCTCTTTGCTAAAAGCATCCAGTTTTCCCACAAAATAGAGTGGTTACAAAATCTTCGCCTACGGCATGGCGCCTACAAAATATATTTGATTGGAATATTTACCGCTTTACATATTGGCATGATGTCATGGTTGCTCGAATAATTCTGCGCCGCTGCGCGCTGCGTGGCGTTACGCAAAGGTTCCATTAATTATGTTGTTTTACGCGGATCCTATTCTTCTACCCGACGATAACGAATGTCCCCTACAATAAATACCCGACATCGCCACGACCCCCCCGCTCCCCGCTCCAACTGGTCCAACTAGGGACTCCAACTAGGCAACTAGGGACTATTGGGGCCCGGTACTGGGGAACGGGGAGCTACTAAACGACGACACTTCAGTGTCATTGTTATTACAGGAGAGATGTATGGCGGGGCGATGACTCAGCGGGATCCGCTGTACGCCACACAAAACCCAATAATATCAGATCTATGTTGCCAATCAAGAATACTTCAGAAAGCGGCAGCGGGGACTGAGGACAGAGGACACGCTCTCGGTGCCAGAGATTCGACACTCAGAGTAGTGGATATTAAATTTTGCTAATGTGATAATAATAGTTTGAATTAAGTAGAAATTAGGCACCCGAGGATATGTTTGTAGTGACCGACTGAAGTTTCGGATTCGATTTCGGTCAATAAACGAATTTCGGCCACGGTTTCGGTCGCGGCCAAACATTAGCCGAAACCTGCGTTCGTGATGTGTCGGATCACGTTCAACTTTACTCGGGCGCGTGTATATGTCTCCAGAATATAACTTAAATATTATTTTGAAACAAGCTGTAATATAAAATTTTAATAATTATTATTATTTATTGTGTGGCTATTATCTAACATAAAAACCATTTTTAAAAACTAGACTGATTTTAGATTTGTCAAAGAATTTATTTATAAAAATGCAAAAATCACTCATTTTAAATACATGTAGGATTACAAAAGATTTTTTAAATATTTATATTGAGGGATCAGTAGGATTTATAGGTCCAATTGGGAGTTTCACAGAGCCGAACGCTATGAAAGTATCTGGATACCCTCTGATATGAAAGTATCTGGAGTCGGTGAATTATTTTCCCATTTGGTCTCTGGTAGGTTGACATGTTGTTCTTGTATTGTTTTGTATTTATAATACTTACATAGTGCAATTGCATAGCGTGGATACACTAGAAGATCATTTGAGGAATTGTGTGAAAGAGTTTAGTTTTTCCTGTGAGGAAAATTTATCCCGGACATTTAAATCTGGTGCCGTAAAAAAAGCGTTATAGAAATTAAATTATAAGACCTCACCTAAAACCAAGTGTAATGAATAAAAGATAGTAGGTAGCTATAGTGTGAGTATTACAACCAATAAAACAAAAACAAAAAATTTCACAACATAACGACACAACTTAATCGAACTTTTAGAAGTTTAAAATTAAAAACGATGAATGTTTTTTACATAAAATAAATTTCGGTTTCGGCTGAAAATTCGGTTTCGGTCGGTCACTAAGTATTTGTTGGGTAAAACCCAAAAATATAAACCACTAAACACGTTGTGGGCACGGCTGGTGTGCCCGAATGACATTTTTTTTATTACTTCTAGTGAAATTAATCAACCTTTTTTAAATTTCATTGGTCTGTTTAGAAGTCGAAAGTTCAAATCACTATAAATCACACCTCAACGTATTTTGGAGCTAAGCTTTGTAAGCGTAATGAACAATAATAAAGGGATCTTTAGATGTGTGTACATTTTACATGTTCGAAAGTAGAATCAGGAGATTATAATAAGTGATTCGAGTGGAAGGATTCGGATACGTCCCATGAAAACATGACCTAATGCAGTGAACCAAATATCTATTTGAGTTGTTGTTGTCATATAAATAATCGGTATATCAGAAGATTACTAGGTACATACGAGATGATGCATGAATGTGAAAGAGCAAAGAAGTGCATGCAAGTAAGAGAGATCTACGGCGTTCCATCATATGTGTTTAACCCGCAGTTAAATGGCACGAAGTTAATAGCAATACTGATAACAATTTGCATCATTTGACATTCGTACCATCACGGTTTATCTCGTTTCACGTTGCGTATTTTACGCCCACAATCAAAAAGCTTTATTAATTGGCATAAAAAACTAAGAATATTTCATCAAATCAATAAAATAGTACAGGAGAAAGGTACATACCAAATTAAGACCATCATAAATACTAGCAGCCTTACTAAAAAAAACTTTTCACGGCAGATAACCTGTGTTATTGCAATAACATAAATAAACCCCGTGTACACTAAAACACGTTTTATTACCAATAACCTTTCTTACGTGATCACGCTGTTAAAATGCATTGAACATCTGACAACGTTGTATATGATTTTAATTTAGTAGGAAACAATGTTATTTTAATTTTTCTCCGCAAGGGGCATTATTGGCGTGCCTATGCATTAGTTCTTAACGGCCCGCGATGACAAAACAGCTCGGTGTGCATCGGTGTGTTTTATGGCGGGATATCGAAAATTTTGTTAATACCTAAATGTTGTGATTTTACTTAAAAATTTCTATTGTAGTGACGAATTTACTCTTCTGTTCACATAATTGATATATGTACCATGTTATTTGTGTGGTTTACATCAGTTTAATCAAGTTATTGTACAAACGCCGTACTTTCAACGTTGAACTGTCAGAATATTGTTTTATAGGTTACTTAAAAGATAAAATTTACATTTTAAGATCTTTATTTTAAGGGAATTTCTTAAAAGCGATAATTTTTTATAATATTAATATCTAATACATGTGTTCGTAAACGTATCAAAAAAATTAACGCCTTTAGAGATGCAAGAAATCTGTTTTAAATTTCGGTATTATTTCTAAATTATTTTTTTGGCAATAAAAAAAACTTTGAAATTGTATGCACGACGAAAAAGTGAGGTGATAGTTTCCTTCCAAATTTATTACATAAAAGAACTGTGTTTTTTAAATTTCTCTACATTTTGGTCAAAAATGTTGTGGGTGGAAATTTTTTTCCGAGTTTGAATCTTAAAATATGGCAGTTTTTGAAAACTAAAGTGTATTTGAAATACACAAATCTAAAAGGTAATTTTATCTAGTTTTCATAAATGGTATTTGTTTTTACGACACCTTCAAAAATAAGAAATATATAGAACATTCAAAATACTTCGGAAAAATTCCAAATTTCGTTCCCACATCATTAATAAAACAGAGATAAACTACCCCTTCAGGTCGTGTAAACCACGTGTATTTTTTCCATGAACAAATTTTTAATTAGTAATGTTTTCATATCCGCGGCCGTTTGTCAATTGAATAAAATTTTCACTGGGTTTTTTAGTAAGGCTGTTAGTTTATAACTTACTTAAGGATGGTCGCAGATTGAATGGATGTTTCTTTGATATTGTTGTGATCAGTAATTACTTATAAGCCGTAATCCAAGCTTCCCGTTTTACCTTCAGTGTTCCAATATTATTTTTTTGCTCCATTTTCAGTCTCGGAAGTAAATGGTAGAAATTGCCGTAAGCGGATACCACCAGATTGCCTTTACAAGTTTGTTCATTAGCACTGTTTTTGCATATCGGTAACACTCCTGGAAAATGACTTCCTGCCTAAAGGGAACTTTCAGAAAAATCGACAAGAAAATACAATCTTATAAGGCAGGTGATTGTAATTTTTTTTTATTTTTACCTTGTCTCCCTTCAGGAGACCCTGAGAGAAATAATCTCCCTTAAGGCCTATGTCAACTTTGAAGATTCTGTGTATTATATTGAGGAGAGGAAGGAGTGAACATGGGTCTTGAAGAGACCCATGTTGTAGGAGGGAGGAAACACAGAGGGCGGAAAATCGAAAAAGAACGACTCAAAGTTCTCAAGTGACTAATGTCAACCGTGTAATGTGGGGCGCGTGTTTGGCGTATTTCCCGACTATGCACCGGTGCCGAGGGGATCAATGACACTAGTTCCTCGGAGCATCTTCCATTGTAATACCGGTAGAACATAATACTTATAATATTTGGATGACTTGTATAGCGGCGTTTTCGTGAAAAATCACCTCAAGGGCGCTGTACAAATTTAGAATACGTTTCTACAATCTTACTTTTAATTATAATTACATAGTATAAAATGCGCTGCTTATCATATGCAGACTTCAAAAGAGCCGCACAAGACAGGGAAGAGTGGAAGAAACGAATAGATGAAATTGCTGCAAACCAATCCCAGGATTGAAACCAGAGAGAGAGAGTATAAAATGAAGTCGCTAAAAATGTATGTGCGCATAGATCTTTTAAACTATGCAACGGATTTTCATGCGGTTTTCACCAATAGATAGAGTTATTCAAGAGGAAGGTTTATATGTATAATACATGCTTATTATAGTAGAGAAAAGCCGAGAAATTCAAATATCCAATTCAGGCAGCGGGCAGCTGGCAAGCGGGTGGTGTGGATTTTATAAAGGTTGAGTAATGGCGTTGTGTTTCGTTAGCCACAGCAACCTGTGGCCGGGCCTGCTAATAAACTATAAACAAGACAAAACACTACAACAACTAAAAATAGCATCCACCGGTTCATCGATCACCGATACGAAACTATATGTGCAATGATTTGACCAATGAACGCGAAGCTGCTGTAAAAATGTACTGTACAGGCAGAAAATATATATCTACAGGACACAGGACCATACCTACCTGGAAGGTCACTAGAGATAAAACTGTTTTTGTTTACGCAGAGTACATAATTAGAAACTATAATATTTAATATTATGTACTGTGATGAGCGTATTTTGAAAACAAAGGCAAAATTTTATGATACTGTTAGATAGGTATTTTTATTTAAGGGTATGAGGGCATTCCCCCTGACGCCTGTGCTCTAAAGATACTCAATATTTAGATCATTCAATTTAACAAAATAATTATTAAAAATAATAATTATTAATAATTACCCCAAGTGGTTCGCTACGTTTGGTGATTTAGCAGGGGTGCCCGGGTTCATGGGGTGAGGTTTGTCTAGGTCTTGGAGGTGGATGACCAAGACACACTGAACCCCAGATTCCTACCCACCCCTTAAACCCTTTTCCTTCCCAGAACTCTCCTCTCCTTCCTTTTCCTAACAAAACCCTCCACACAGCATCCCCAAAGATGACATAGGCCCTGAGGAAAATTATTTTCCTCAGCGCCTCCTGTGTGGAGCTCATGTAAAAAAAAAATTAATAATAAGATTTTGAAATTAATTAAGAAAGTGCAATATTCCTATATCTGAACATCTGAACGTGGATGTCACTTCTTGATGGCCTACGAAAGTATTAATTTAGTTTGAACTTATATCAGAATCAGACTCAACCTGGTTCAAATTCGCTCTAGCGGATACTGAATACTATTCGTAGGTCCGGTTGGTAAATCAGTTTCTCTTTGTGCTCGCTAAGAGTAGACTCATTCATCTGGATTCTTCATTAGACCCAAAGTATTCGTGTGCCCACCTTCAACACGAAACCAGCACAAGACATAGAAAAAATACTATCTAGATTTTTTTCTAAAAATAAAGATTAAGTTAGAAAGACACATTAAGAGAATAACATTAGCTAGAATTATATTACATTAGCTTTTTCCTGCGGCTTCGCTCGCATGGTATTAGGGGGGTTCCCACTCCACCTCCCCCCCCACCCTCCCCCCTCCCCCAGGGAGGGGGTTTTCAAAAAGCTCGCGTACAGTTTGTCAAATAAGAGTAGAAAATATATGAGGGCGCCACTGTTGATCAAATGGCAATACTAAACACATAACTCATGGTGTTAAAGTAAAGCTGTGTAACCTACATTTTTATAAAAAATTAAAAAGGCATAATAGTGGAAAAAATATTTTTTCATTGCAGTATAAGATACTCGCTGATCTCAAAATTAGAATTGCATATAGGTATATTATTATTATACCTTTGAAATTTTGTGTTAACATAATGAAGAATAACTATTGTAATAAAATATAAAGCACAGTTTAAAAATTGCTCATATTTATTAAATACTAGATAAAGTACCTAGCGTTGCCTGGGCTTTAGATCATGTCTCTAATTTTAGATCTGAATATATTTAACTCATTCAGATCTAAAAGTAGTACAACTAAACTCACCATTAGTGATTCTTCCTTTCTATCTATTGTTAAATTCAAATTTATGTTAAATCAAATTAAAGCAAATCGCTTTATAAATCACCTTTTAATCAAATTTATGTCATGAAGAAAAAATGTTTTTTTTTTTAAATGTGGTTTACTGTGTTCTATACATTCAGTGTCATTGCACTTCAAAAAAATATTTGACAGTTAAATTGGTGTTTCCAGTCTACAAATTTAGTAGTTCCAGTTTTTATATTTTCTACTCTTTTTTGACAGACTCTACCTATTGCAATTATTTATAAAAATTTCATAATGCCCGTAGTTTTATGCAAAAAAAAAAATTATCTAATTTGGTGCAATCGTTCGGAAGTTACGCGCCTGCACACTTTTCGGCGA